>CM060901.1:1079477133-1081977133 GCA_030737815.1 Allium fistulosum | reverse complement strand
TGATTTATAGTGCTGCAAGGGAAATCTAAATTTTATAACTTCAAATACAAAAGTCTACAAGTAGAATTAAGATATTCTATGTCTGATTATAGTATTTAATTATTAGCAAACAAAATCTCATTAAGCAACTAATAGCATAGATATTTCAAACAAACGTAGAAAATAGCATACACGGTACAAACCATTTCCAAACATTTAGTAATATTATAAGAAAAGCAAAAAAATGATGTACGAATGAACATGTAATCATCAAATGAAATTAATAGTTGAAAGAGAATTCCTTTATTGCTTAAAAAATTATAGTAGCAAAGACTAAATGATATCAAATTGGAAATCCATTTGGAACATAAAGTTAAATAAGTGAAGCCCAAAATTTATAGCCGCAGAAAAATAGGGTTAGGAAAAAAAATCAAGAAAGTGTCGAAAAAAGAAAAATGAAATCGGATGTAAATTAATTTGAATCAGAAACCTAAATGAAAATCATAAAGTGAAATACTTACCATAATCGATGTATATTTTATCATCTTCTTACACTCGTCACTGCCGTAAAATAAGAGACGAAGATTAAATGAGATTTATATAAGAAATAAAGGTTAAAAAAGTACAATTAAGAAGGCTTAAATTAAGGTAAAGGATGAGCCAGCCCAATACGGAAAAAGAGTTGATTTTTTCCAAAATTCAAAAATTCGGCCGATATCTCGCTGTTAAATCTCGTCTGAGATACCGGACGAGATATTGAAATATCGTCCGAGATTTGGGTCAGACGAGATTCAAACGAAATAGCCTGTTTCGAATCGCCCAGGCTTGAAAACGAGATCTCGGCCGAGATGAGCGAGATTTAAAACCTTGTTTGTAGGTATCAATTTTGAAAATATTTGTTATTTTTGAGTTTGTGGTTTTTGTTGTATAACAAAATTATTACACTGTAATAAATTCACATTTTGAAGCGAACATTTTTTAATTGTTTTTTTTGCATTCATATTGATTTGATTAATAATGTATTGTTGTGTTGAGTTTAGTGAGGATTAGTTTTTAGGTAACATTTTTTTTAGTATCATTTTTTAAAATGATGCGGCGTAGAAGGTTTTTACTGTTTTGTTTGTTTGATTATATAAAAAATTGAAGTTGTTACATAGTAAATATAATGATCATTGAGTTGAATTAGTGTTTCATTAGTATTAGATATTTAATGAATTTTGTTTGAGTATCAGTTTTATTATTAATTTGAGGATTAGTTTTTAGGTATCACTTTTAGTGACAGTAGGTATCATTTTTATAAAAACTGTTTTATTTTTTACTAGAGATGAACCGTTGTTGTGCTCATCATTGTGCACACTACCTTTGTTGAATGGAATCCATACTTATGCTGGAGTGGAGCCACTCGATTTGACTTGCATCGAAGAATGGAGATGCTTGAGTAAAAGCATTGTTATATGATATAACAATGCAATTTCATGAGCTTGATAGATGTTGATTATGGGTGGTCTATTTGTGCTTTAAATATGACGATGAACTGATTTTCTACAAGGATGGTTGTTATGATTGAAATGCTTGTTCAAGAATGAACTGTAAACTTAGATGGTGATCGAATTTGATAAATTTGAGAACCTAGAAGATTATGGGTGGTTTATTTGAGTATTAGCTGTTAGGTATCAGTTTTAGTTGTCGGTAACATTTTTATGTATCGGTTTTTAGGTAGCAGTTTTTAGTTACTGGTAGCAGTTTTTAAGTTAAGAGTTATCGGTAGCATATGATGGCGGTAGGTGGTGTTGAAGGTAGCAGCGAGGCTGGTGGTGCAGGTGATGGCGGTGGGTGGTGGTGCGACGAGTGGTGGTTGATAATTTTGACGGTTTGTCCTTATGACTAATTTTGAAAGAATATTTGTCATTATCACTAATTTTGGGAGAATAGTTGTCATTGTGGCTAAAATATTGAGGTTGTATCATTGAGGCTAAAAAAATATAAATTTTTGTTCTTTATACAAAAACCCTTTAGATTAATTACATAATCCAAAATTTAAGCTATTTAAATAAATTCAATTGACTAATATTTCTTATAAATGCTAAAAAAACGAAAATTTAAATATGTATACTGTAACGACCCTCCAAGTTCGGACTTTTTCTGAGTATGAGAGGAAATTCAACGAACTCTCTAAGTTCGGACTTGGTTTGATCGATACACCACTTTTGAAGAACGAGAAATTCATTTTGGGAGCTAAGCAGAATATTATGATTTGCTTACTGGCCACACCCACTGCACCTTCACAAAGCTTGTTGACTATGCTCTTAGATATGAGGCGAAGCCTAAGGGACCTACTGCCAAGGCCACTCCTACTCAGCCCTCTTCTAGCCAGCCCGGAAAGAGGAAGATGAACTTTGATCAACAAAAGAAAGCTTGGCAGAAGACTACTGGATTGGGATACGCCCAGAAAAGCCCAATCGACCTTGCTAATATCACTTGCTTCAAGTACGATAAGAAGGGCCATTATGCTAATAGCTGTCCATCTACCGGAGCTGCTGTCCCACCACCTTCTATGACTAGGAGAGATTTATGCCATGTTTGCCTCCAGCCAGGACATTTCAAGAAAGACTGCCCAATGCATAAGTGTGGCACCACTTCGGGAGTATTTGCAATCACCACACCTGCACCATTTGCACCACCGGCCCAGGATGACCAAGGTACCTTACGATGTACTTTTTCATTTCATGATCTACCTATTAGAGTATTATTCGATACTAGTGCTTCACATAGCTTTATATCGGTTGACCTGTGTAATAAGCTTGAATTAGAACCTACTTTTGCCACTGCTTCTTTATGTGTCTCCAACCCTATTGGAGGACCTGCCAACCTTAGTAGTGTTTGTAATGAGGTGGTGCTCTTATATGAAAGACATCGTTTTACTTGGAATTTCTATGTGCTGGGATTCCAAGCCTTCGACATTCTTTTAGGCGCTGATTGGTTAAGCAAATTCGAAGCTGTTATCTCTTGCAAGGCCCGAATCGTCTCCCTTATAGACGATAAAAGAAAACCTCTAACTATTGAATGCCAATCACCTTAGAAATATGCCGGAAGCTTCATATTCTCTCTTGATGCTCATCCGGATGGCCTTAATACTACTCCTATTGTTCAGAAATTTCCCGATGTCTTTGGAGAGGTGAACTCTCTACCGCCTAAATGGGAAATAGATTTCCGCATTGATCTTATTCCTGGAGCTACTCCCGTCGTTCTACCACACCGAAGGATGGCTCCTAAAGAAAAAGCTGAACTAAAAACTCAAATTGATGATCTATTTGCTAAGGGTTTGATTAGGATAAGTTGTTCTAAATGGGGCGCCGCAGTGGTATTTGTCACCAAATCAGATGGATCTCTTCGCATGTGTGTCGATTACAGAGAACTAAACAAACACACTCTCAAGAATCGCTATCTGATGCCTCGCATCAACGATTTGTTCGATCAGCTCCATGGAGCTAAAGTCTTCTCACAACTTGATCTAGCCACTGGGTTCCACCAACTCAGAGTAGCAGAAGATAATATCCATAAGACAGCTTTCCGTACCGAGAATGGATTCTATGAATGGTTGGTTATGCCATTCGGTTTGACCAACGCACCTGCTTATTTCGTCGACTTGATGAATCGAGTCTTTCGTGATGTACTTAACAAGTTTGTTCTTGTTTCCATTGATGATATTCTCGTCTTCTCCAAAGACGAGAAAGACCATGAAACACATCTCCGTTATGTTCTGGAAACTCTCCGAAACCATCAGCTTAAAGCCAAGTTCTCTAAATGCCATTTCTGGCAAGACGAAGTAAGATTCCTTGGCCATATTGTTTCTGAAAATGGGATTTCGGTTGATCCAGCTAAGATCGCCATAATCAATGTAAGTTCTATCTTATTCGTTGTTTCTGTTCAAACAATCTTATCTCTTTCTGATTTGAATCAATTAATCTACAGGATTGGGAGACTCCTAAAATTCCTATAGATATTCGTAGTTTCTTGGGCTTAGCCAGTTATTATCGCCGATTTATTGAGCACTTTGCCCGGATTTTTGCCCCACTCACTGCTTTAACTCGGAAGGATGTTAAGTTTATTTGGAGTGAGAAATGTGAATCAGCTTTTAATGAGTTGAAGCGCAAGTTAACTTCAGCCCCTATTCTTGCGGTAATTGATGGAAGTGAGGGATTAACTGTCTATACAGATGCTTGCCGAGAAGGTTTAGGCGCTGTCCTTATGCAAAATGGAAAGGTTATTGCTTATGCGGGTCGTCAGTTGAAGACCCATGAATTAAACTATGCCACACACGATCTTGAGCTTCTTGCAGTTGTATTTGCTTTGAAACTACGGAGGCATCATCTTTTGGGAACCAAGTTCGAATTATTCACTGATCATAAGTCCTTGAGGTATATCTTTTCTCAGAAGGATTTGAATCAGAGACAAGTCCGATGGCTCGAATTCTTAGCTGCATATGATCCCGACATCACTTATATTCCAGGGAAAGCAAATGTCGTAGCAGATGCTTTGAGCCGCAGCAAAGCATTGTCTTGTTGTAATCTTGTTGAAGGCATGTTATTCCAGCTCGTTATCTCTCCATCTCTTATGGATCGCATCAAAGCTAAACAATATGAGGACACTTCGCTCTATCGTATGAAGGAGTTAGTTCTTGGTAGAGTCGGAAATGCTGACTGTAAAGTGGGAGCACAAGTAGATAGTAATGGAGTTCTGAGGATCGACAACCGTATTTTTGTTCCTAATGTCGATGGATTGAGACAAGAAGTGCTTAGAGAGAACCATCAGTCATCACTTTCATTTCATCCCGGTGTCACTAAGATGTATCGTAATATGAAGCGTTTATATTGGTGGAGTGGGATGAAGAGGCATATTTCTATATATGTCAGTAGATGCACCACTTGCCAACAAGTCAAGGCCGATCACCAAAGGACTGCCGGTTTACTTCAACCCCTAGAGATTCCTTGTTGGAAATGGGATCAGATTTCTATGGACTTCATCGATGGATTACCGAGGACCAGGAAAGGTAACGAGAGTATATGGGTGATTGTTGATAGGTTGACCAAATCTGCTCACTTTATTCCTGTTAAGACCACTCGTACCACTACACCAAAACAGTCATTTGGCAACACTTTTTTTTCTCATTTGGCGACACTTATATGGGTTGCATTTTAGTCTCGCTAATAAGTGTCGCTATCCAATATAAGTGTTACTGAAAATAAAAATTTACACTTTTAAATACGGCGACACTTATTTTCGTTGTAAGCCTTGGTTTAATTGGAGTTAATTAAAATATACTGGGGCAAAATTGTAATTGAATAACATTTTCACGCTTGACCCTAGCCACGCACTCTCTCCCCTTTCATCACTCTCTCCTATCCCCAAATAAAAATCAAATCCCTAAAACGTCCTCCTCTCCACCTTATCCTTCCCGTAAAAGAGCCCATGTACCGAACTCATATCCATTTCCTTCATATTTTCCCCTTTCCCCAAACTGGAATTTCTGAATTTTGGCTTCGCATCACTCAAATTCCTCCTCCTCCTCCCAAATATCAAATCCCTAATCTTCCATTTCTTCTTCAAAGTCCTCGGCGAATCGAGCTCAATTTCTTCAGACGAAGAAATTGATCTGGGCCGCAGATCCATATCTATCGGTTCTTATTTCGTTGAGTATGAAAATTCCATTGAAACTTATTTCGTTTCCTTCTAAAATTAGAAGTTCAGCAGAGTTTGGTGAATCTCAAGAAGAGATTTCAATGGGAGGGCATTCATGGAGGAGCTTTGATTATGAAGAACTTGCAGTCGCTACTAATAATTTTAGTTCAGGTAAAATTAATTATAAATTGATAACAATGTCAAATATCATGCATAATTTACAATAGTTATGATGATTCTGAAATATGCTAGACAATTTAATTGGAAAGGGAGGAAATTCATATGTATACAAGGGTTGTCTTCCTAGCGGTGAACTTGTAGCAGTGAAAAAGCTAACAATGAAAGAAACTGGAAATAAAAGGACTGGAGCTTTTCTATCAGAGCTTGGTATAATGACTCATATTAACCATCCAAATGTTGCACGATTACTTGGGTATAGTATTAAAAGAGGATTGCATTTTGTTCTACAATATTCATCTCGTGGAAGTCTTGCTTCTGTTCTCCATGGTATATCAATGTCTTTTTAAACTTTTTTTTTCCTTTAGCATATACGTAGGGCATGATGTCCCCGTGTTTATAGTTGTTTATATCTATGCTCAAAACAAGATAGTTTCTTGCAGGCGTAATTCTAGTAATGAAAGAAAGTTTTTGGTTACGCAGGTTCAAAGGATGCTCTAAATTGGAAAATGAGGTTCAAAATAGCTTTAGGCATTGCGGAAGGGCTGTCATATCTTCATGAAGGCTGTGAAAGACCTATTATTCATGGAGATATCAAGGCATCCAACATTCTTCTCACATCTGATTACCAACCTCAGGTATAAATTAACTACAACATTGGAATACTACCAGTTGCAAAATCTGAAATTAAATATATTCTTTGGTTTTGAGGGCACTGAATATCAATGAAAGAATTTTAAGCCACTGCGTCTTAACAATTTTCGACGTTCATGTTAATTAACACAGATCTCCGATTTTGGGATTGCAAAACGACTTCCTGAAAACTGTGATCACCAAACCGTTTCTCCTATTGTAGGCACTATTGGGTAGGAACATTTACAAATTTTGAAATGATTTCTTCTGAGTAAAGGCAGTGTATAGTTTAATATGCTTGAGTTAACCATGTTTTAAATTGATTGATACAGACATTTGGATCCAGAAGCTTTTATGCATGGATTGGTTAGTGAGAAAACCGATGTATTTGCATATGGAGTTTTGCTGCTTGAGTTAATTACAGGACGTCATGCTGTTGACTCTTCTCAAAAGTACCTTGTCAATTTGGTACAATATTATTACTATCAACATTTATCCTTGGTGTTTATAAAAACTTTGAGCTTACACTTAGAGCCTGGTAAAATAATGCATATGTAATCTATCATAGATGATATTTAGCATGTTGAAGATGAGCCACAATTTAAGATAAGCAAAATTTAGGTAGACTAGAAGTTGTTTATACATACACATGCTGACATAAACATATATCAATTAGGATCACATATATCAATAAAGATTTGTTACACCTCTCTTTCGCTACATCCCATTCTACACCCCTTCATATTTTAGAGCTACACAATTTGAAGTGATATGAAACTCCGAGAATGTTCTATCTACACTATGCACATCATATCCCAAAAAAAAGGTCATTTTGAAACAAAGGTCATTTTGAAACAAAAAATTAAAAATTAAAAAAGTAAGTAAACAAGCAAATATATAATTAAAAAATCAAAATGGGCATGGATTGTTGGACTGTAGCACTGGTGATGGTTAAAAAAGGAATAAATAGAAACAAAGGTCATGGTCTCAAATGGATATGCGGATAATGATTCATCATCCATATTCTCTGACTAGTGTGGGTGTTTGGGTGTACAATTTGTAAGCAACTTAATCTTATTACTGGAGAGACTATTTACATATTTAAAGCTCACTGTTGGTTTACATATATAAAGCTTATCGTGTCATATATAACATGTCTTTACTATCTTCAATACATTTGTTTTTGCTGTCTTCTTTACACATGTTTATTGCTATAGATGATGCTATGTCTTGCTTGCTACAATTGCAAAGTTCCAGTGAAGTTAAAGATTCGGAATCACCTATCTGCTTAAAACCGGGAAGCGGGTATTCTCATGTATTGTAAGTTTAAAACAGAGTATATAACTGCACACAGTTGTCGTAATTTAACTGAAATTGTGAATTCAAATTCAAAACTTGTTGTAACAGTTTTCCAGAGAATCAAGCAGATGCACTTGTTGTAGAAATTTTAGACAGTAAGAATTGCAGCAAAGGACAAGTGACAATTCAAATATCTTCATTGCAATATGGCCATGTATGCATGTTTTAATTTATAATTTCATTATTTTTTTAATTTATTTTTGTGAAGTTCTTTAGCATTTAAGTCGTATAAATTTTAAGGGGGAACTGACTAAATGGTGGCCGTTTCATGGGGAGGATGATGAATGCGTAGGCAAAATTCAACTTTGCATCAATATATCAGGCAGTTCTGAGAACATTAATTCATCAAAGAGTGGTCCAGTTGTAGAAACAATGATCTAGTATTAGAAGCAGCAATGAGAGCCCAAAATTTCCATCCAAAAAATTTACATATGCATGCAATGTGGAAGTGGTTATTGGATGAGTTTGCTGACTACTACTGTATATCGAAATCTTATGCAAAGATCAGGTAAACCTCAGTGTTTATATCAAATTTTTTGTTTACATAGTTAAAAAAAATGGATTTTCAGGCTTTGATTCGTAGATATCAAGTTATACTTGAAAGTTGAAACCATATACGAAATTTATGTGCCATATTTTTATAGGTACCTCTCATATATAATGAATATCGCTACACCTACAAAAGAGTGCTTAGATCTTCTATGCTTACTTCTGGAACCTGTTATAAAAGCTCGGAATGAAAAAGTATTGACAAGACAAGAGGTATATATTTGTATAGTTCATTTTAACTTTGTGATGCATCTTCTGAAGTGGTCGCTTGTGTTTATTTATATCAACTTTTATGAAATATCTGCAGAGAAGCATGCTATTGGAATGTGAAGAGCACATAGAAGCCTTATTAGCAACAACATGGCGCTTGTGGAAGCAGATGCTTCTGATTCGGTGCTGCATATGACATGCAACAGCGTGGATACTATGATCGAGTGTTCTTGTTATGAAGTAGTTGATTATGTATTGAATTAACCAACTTAATTATGTATTGTACTTGTTATGAAGTAGTTGACATTGTTATGAAGTAGTTGACTATGAAATTTATGTTGTTATTTGATCATGAATATTGTAAATTTTAGGTTTCTATTGAATGTAGTATAATAATGCGCTTAAAGCGTTATAAGCGTTGGTAATTAAAATATACCAACGTTTATAAGCGGAAATTAAAATATACTAACGTTTATAAGCGTCGGCATAGAAAATTAAACAATGTTGGATGGTTAATTTGCCAATGTTTATAAGCGTTGCTAAATAATATACACCAACGTTTATAAGCGTTGGCGAATACAACCTTCCAACGCTTATAAGCGTTGCTAAATAATATACACCAACGTTTATAAGCGTTGGCAAATACAACCTTCCAACGCTTATACGCGTTGGCAATAAATTGCGACGCCCCTACAGCGACGCTAATAAGCGTTGCTGAAACTGTTTGCGACAGTTATACTCGTTGGGAATCACCTGTTTTGGTGTAGTGTACTGCTTCGAGTTTGGCTGAGATTTATATGAGAGAGATTGTTAGACTTCATGGAGTTCCATCTAGTATTGTATGCGATCGAGACCCTATATTCACTAGTAAATTCTAGAAGGCATTTCAGGACGTCTTAGGCACTAAACTGAATCTGAGCATAGCTTATCATCCTCAAACAGATGGCCAAACTGAAAGGGTGAATCAGATTTTGGAGGATCTGCTCCGAGCTTGCATAATTGATTTCGGTGGATCTTGGGAAGACCATCTCCATTTGGTTGAATTCACTTATAATAACAGTTATCAGGTATGTCAAAAAAAAATTCAATTTGAACAAGCAAAATTTGAATTGGAATTTAACCACCTTTATAATCAGGCAAGTATCGATATGGCACCGTTCGAAGCTTTATATGGACGGCCATGCAAATCGCCAGCTTGTTGGATTGAGCCTGGTGATCGATTAGTTCTTGGCCCAGATATGATTATGGAGGCATCTGAGAAGGTAAATGAGATCAGAAAGAAGATGAAGACCACACAAGATAGGCAGAAGAGCTATGTAGATAGGCGTAGAAGAGATTTGGAATTCTAGGTTGGAGATGAGGTATTTCTGAAGGTATCACCTTTGAAGAATGTTATTCGATTTGGTCGAAGAGGGAAGCTTGCTCCTAGATTTGTTGGACCATTCACTATCATCGAGAGAATTGATACACTAGCTTATAGAGTTGCATTACCAGAAAAGTTTGAGGGCGTGCACAACGTATTCCATGTTTCACATCTTCGGAAAGTCGTGCGTGATCCATCCATGACCATTCCTATTGCTCAGCTAGATGAAGTAGATATTGAGCCAGATTTGACTATCGAAAGAAGACCACTTCGGATAGTCGATCGTGAGACAAAGCAACTAAGAAGGAAGTCTGTAAATCTCGTCAAAGTCCAATGGAGTGCAGATGAGCGAGATTGCACATGGGAAACTGAGGATAGTATCCGGGATTCAAACCCCGAATTTCTGATTTCAGGTATAAATCCAATTTTCTTGAAATCTATCTTGACTTTTCTGCTTACTTCATTCTTACTTCACCGTCGCGTTCTTTTCGAGGACGAAAAGTTTTGAGTGGGGGAGAATGTAACGACCCTGAATTTTCGACCCAATTTAAAATTTTTGAATCCATTATTTTAATATAAAATATGGAACTTACATACGATTTCAATTAGCGTCCAAACTTGGTCTATAAATCGCGCCTAGATGGTTATAAATATGGGTAAAGTTTTGTCGGAAGATACCGCAGTAAATTTCGTTCGCGTTTTATTACACATCAGTTCATTTTAAATGCGAAATTTATTTATCTTCCGAACCTGAATATTTTACATAGAAAAATTATAAATCATCTTCTGACTAAGACGTCATTTTTCGTTTTTCAAAATTCGGACATCTTTAGCTCCGTCGATCTTATTCTTCTGCGTTTTTGCTGCATTCTCCATAATAGAAAATTTCGAATTTTTATAATTTAATCATACCACTGATATCTATATACCGTTGAGTTCGCCTCGTCGCGCTGATCAAAACGGTATATTTATTTGTGTCAATCAGAGTTCGACATCGCGAATTATAAATGTTTAACGGATTACAAACTGGTCCGTTACGCAGCACAAACCGGTACCCAATTGTCTACCCTGTTCAGAATTCGAGGAGTCTTTTGACTATTCAGATGTCTTGGAAAGCCAACAGCCATTTCGGTTACCGAGGAAATCAATTGGAGAATTTTCAATTTCTGGACTATTTTGTATAAACCAGCATTCGATTCAGTGTTTCATGCGTTTGCTCATTTCTCAAATCTTCTGGTTCGTATGCCTCTGCCCTTCTCTCCTCTTTTATATTTTTGTTTTTAACTTTCCTCTCTAGTAAAAGTATTCCCACTGTACATACTCCGCCTCCCACTCCCACCCAGTCCGCCGCTGCCCAGCCTCCGCCCGACCCACTCCACCTGCCCAGCCTCCGCCTAACCCCGTCCGCCCTGCCCTTCCGCCTAACCCGTCCGCCCTGCCCTTCTGCCTGACCCATCCTCCACCCAGTCTACTCCGCCTCCCACCTGCCAGTCCACCCGCCTCCCACCTGCCACCCAGTCTACTCCGCCTCCCACCTGCCAGTCCACCCGCCTCCCACCTGCCACCCAGTCTACTCCGCCTCCCACCTGCCACCCACTCCGCCCCTTCCACCTGCCGTCAGCCTCCGCCTTTCCCCAGCCCACACCCCACGACCAGCTGTCCCGCTGCCACCATCCGCCACCGAACTCAGTCCGCCCCGTTCCACCAGCCACCACCCGAGTCCAGCCAGCACCACTGCCCACGCCCGCCTCGCCTTGGCCGCAACTGTATTTCGTTGCATTGTCGTTTATATATATATATGAAACTGTATATTACATAGCAGTGTAACTTTTAGAATTCTAGTTGCTCACATACAGTGTTTTACTGTGTTTTGTTCCAACTACTGCTTCGGAGATTTAGACTTCCATTCAGCTTGACGAATCGATCTAGTTTCTTTGTTTTGTTTGTGTTCGCCTTTGGTGTCGTGCTTGTTAGTGTCTCTTATCTATTCGTCTTCGTGCTCCATCGTCAAATCTCTAACCACGCAAGGTGAATATTTCATTCACGACTCAATCTATTATGCTATGATAATCAAGTGATAGATGTTGTTGATATTGATTTGGATGTTAAAATGGTTGATGTTAAATTGTCATTTGAGGTTAGTTTATGGTAAATAGTCGTGACCCTAAACTGTTATGTGACGTTGGATTTGGCCGTTAATATAAGTGATGATTAACATGAGATTGAAATTGATATAGAATAGTTAACCATTTTAAAATAGATCATATATGTTGAACTTGACCCCTTTAATTATTAAATAAATTGACACGTAGAAATAGTGTTAACTACACTTTGAACCATTGAATGTATGATTGATGTAGTAATTTGATAATAGACGCCAAATGAAAACCATAATGTAATAATCTTTAATCTGCATGAAATGATAGTGTGGATTCTAGGAATAATTATATTAATTTGCATAAATAACAAATGTAAATTAATACGATTATTTTGGGATTATTTAAATAAATTGTTGAATTGTTATGGAAGGTTGCTATTGCTCGTTTATTTTCTTTGACACCATCCCAGTTATCACACTGCAAGTTCCCTTTGTTATGCTTTGTTTTGTTTATTTTTTATTATTAATGATATTGAATGATAAATACCCGATTAAACAAACTTGGCCTAGGATAGATAATTAAAAATAAGAAACCCGATTGGTCAACAAAAATCATTTTTGAAATTGAAACCTATTTGAAATTAAGGAATGAACTCAATAATTTGTTTGGAAATTAAGTAACGAACTTAATGAATTTAATTGAATAAAATGAATTGACAAATTTAATTGAAATGAGATTTAGAAAACAAGTAAGTTTTAGAATTTAATAATTTAAAATTTATTAGATTTGTTAGATTTAGATTTAAACTCGGTTTTAATTTAATAGATCTGGAACTTGTTATAAAATTAAAATTGAGATTAAGTAACAAATTGACTGAAGAGGAATACAAAACTAACTAAAGTTTATGGATTTGATTTAGCGATAATTTAAATTTAAAATGATTTTAAAATTAATGAATTAATTAAATCAGGACATTGTAAACTGAATATGGATTGAGTTGATTTGTAACTCGAAAAACAACTTATTTGTGATATGTAGATCATGGAACCAAATAAATGAAATGGATTTCTTAAAATAGTAATTTAATTGAGTTTGGTAAATAAATCAATGAAGTTTTGATAAAAGGGAATTTAGTTAATGAAATTGATTTAATCGAATTTATGATTATATTAAATGTAACGATGAATGTAAATATGAATTGAAATGAATAGAATTTGATTTAATGATTTGAACTAAATTGACCATTAAATTGAATCCATGGATTATGAATTAAATTTAATAAGTGAAATTTGAATCTTATTATATTGAACTTGAATACTTGAATTCGGTTGTTAACTAAAATGTTGGAACCAAAATTTCATTTGGAAATATGATTTTAAATATTTGGAATAAATTGAATTGTGTAATGTCAAAATTTTGAAAGTCGAATTTGCAACTTGACTTTTGGACTTTGATTTGATTAAACTTTAATAATAAAATGACCATTGGGTAATTAATACGTAGTTATTAAAGAGACCGGGATCAGATATGGACATACTCTCTGTCGATACCGAAAACCACTTTAATAACTAATATACGCGGAGTGTTGATCCAGAACGAAGTGGATGGTTTTTGATGAACGCGTTGACTGAAGAAAGAGAATGATTTTGGATGACCCCTGACATGACTAAAACAGGAGCCCTGCCAGGCCATTGAGGTTCGCCACCTCTAGCGGACACACTTCTTCGTTACCATATCTATTACTTTTGTGATTCGATTTGGGTGCACCCCTCGATTATGGGAGTGTTGTTTCGCGGTGTTGGGATAGTAGCTGCTATGCCCAACATCAGTCCGGATGACACAACTACTAGTATCCTAGTTGGTATCGCCTCATGTACCTTGTCATACTGTTTATCCTATCGCGACCACTACGATTTGTTTTGTGTTATACCTATGGGGTACCCTCTGATAACCACTAGTTTACGGTGGGGTTTACGGTACTGTATAGACTATGGCATTATAAAATGTGTTAAGGGGGATTATGGTAATGCCTTAACACTATTTTGATATCGTACTTTACTGATTAGACATTATCTTCTTAGCGTATTCTATTGTATATATAGATAGTTTATCAGATCCTTAGAGATGTTGATCTATTTCATCTTTGAGTTATGGACTTTATTCCTGCACTTGATTATTCTGTATAAGATTTTGAGTCCTGACTCGAGTGTTTATTTTTATTTATGCTCGGGTCAGTCTGAAGCTATCCAGTTGCTGATCAAAGTTGGTTGAAGATGCTGAAGACTTTGCATTTATCTTTATCAGTTATTTCCATTCTAGTATTGATGTACTAGTCTGTTAGACATTTATGTATTTCTTCTCAGTCACTTTATGTTGAGACATTGTTGTATTTCCTGTAGTAGCTTCATGAACTGCTATTATGATGATGTATTTTCCGCTGCATTATTCTGTGACTGTTCTGTGTCTGTGATGTTGTATTGATTCTCATTTACATTTATGTATTTATAATCCCATAATGATTCGTGTTTTGTATTATTTAAGTTGACATGTGTGGATTATTGTCAATTTAAATGGTCATAATATACGGGTTGTTACATATACCACTATGGTAATAACAAAAATGGTAAAATCAATTTTTCATTCAACTATACAACAACAACAACTAAGCCGTTATTACCAAACAAGTTGGGGTCGGCTAGAGATGGAACCCAAAACTAAATGACAAAGTCAATTAAAAGTAATAATAACAATAATATATTTTAAAAAATAGAAATAAAGATAAAAATAAAGTAAAAGAATTAAACAAATAATAATAAGAATAAAAAAATAAAAAAAATAAAAAAAAATAGAAAATAAAAATAGATAAAAAATCCATGATAATAATAATAATACTAATAGTAATAATGATACTAATAATAATAGGGACCGGAGGCCAAACACTACGTCTTAGGCACCTATTCACTAGTCCTATAGTCTAAAACTTATAACACTACCCCTAAACTAACCCTAAGTAAAAAACTTCTAGCTCATGGTTCTGGAACGTGAATTGCTAACTTCCACACGCTCTTGCTCGACACCAGCTCTTCTGATATATTCCATTCCCACGAATCCCTTTTTACTACTTCCTTCCATGTCATCCTTGGTCGAACTCTACCTCTCTTTGAGCATTTGATGCGGCCTACAATTCCAACATGCACGATGCCTCGAGAAGCCTCCGTTGGATATGTCCAAACCATCTTAAACAGGGTTGGACTAGCTTCTCTTCAATTGGTGTTACTCCAAATTTGTTACGTATATCATCATTCTTAATTCGGTCTCATCTTGAATGATCACAGCTCCATCACAATATATGCATCTCTGCTACACTTATCTTCTGGATGTGTTGTCTTTTAGTATGCCAACATTCTGCACTATACAACATCGCAAGCCTGATTGCCGTTCTGTAAAACATTCATTTAATCTTTTGTGGGACTTTCTTGTTACAAAGAATGCCAAACCCTAGTTGACATTTCACCCATCCCACTCTAATTCTAAAACTAACGTCTTCATCAATCTCACCATCATATTGCAACATTAGCTCTAAATATCGAAAGGATTCCTTCTTGGGCACTACTTGGCCAACCAAAATGACATCTCCATTCTCCGATTTGACACAGCTAAACTCACACTCCATATACCGTGTTTTAGTTCTACTAAGCCTAAAACCCTTTGATTCTAAAGTCTACCTCCATAACTCCAATTGTCTATTAACCCTTATCATACTTTCGTCAATCTACACAACATCATCAACAAAGAGCATACACCAAGAAATCTCACCTTGTATACCCTTCGTAACCTCATACGTCCTAGGGCAAAAATGTAGGGAATTAAAGCTGATCCTTGATGTAATCCTATGTTAATGAAAAAGTCACTGGTTTCACCATCGCATGCTCTTATACTAGTCACAACATCATCATGCATATCCTTGATAAGGGTAATGTACTTTGTTGAGACTCTCTTCTTTTCCAGAGCCCACCACATAACCTTTCTTGGTACTTTGTCATAAGCTTTCTCTAAATCGATAAATACCATATGTAGATCCTTCTTTTGCTCCCTAAATCTCTCCATAAGTTGTCTTATCAAGAAAATCGCCTCTGTGGTCGACCTCCTAGACATGAAACCAAATTGGTTTTTTGAAATGTTTGTCATCCTTCTTAATTGATGTTCATTGACTCCTTCCCAAAAATTCATTGTAAGACTCATAAGCTTAATTCCTCTGTAGTTTGTGCAACTTTGAATATATCCTTTGTTCTTGAAGATTGGAACTAATATGCTTCTTCTCCACTCATCTGGCATCTAGTTTGATTTGAAAATATTATTGAACAACTTAGTTAGCCAGACTATCCATACATCTTTAAGGCATCTCCATACCTCAATGGGAATGTCATCAGGCCCCAACGTCTTGCATGCTTTCACCCGTTTTAGCACCTCCTTTATCTGAACTCTTGAATTCTCCAAACAAAATGTCTGCTGGTGTCATCAAAAGAGTTGTCCAGCTCGATCGTAGTGCTACCACCTTCTTCATTGAATAACTTGTCGAAGTATTCTCTCCATCTATTTTTTATCTTATCGTCTTTCACCAAAAGTCTATTATTCTCATTCTTGCTGCATTTAACTTGGTTGAAGTCTCTCGTCTTCCTCTCGCGGAGCTTAGCTATCCTATAGACGTTTTTTCACCCTCCTCCGTACTTAGCTTTTGATATAGATCTTCATACGCCTGAACCCTTGCTTCACTCACCGCTCTCTTTGCGTTCTTCTTTGCCGCTTTGTATTTTTGCATGTTGTCCTTGATCCTGTGATGATGCAAGCATTTGTAGCATTCCTTTTCCTCTTTGATAGCCTTTTGTATATCACTGTTCCACCACCACAAATCTTTAGGTTCGCATCTATTTTCTTTTGTTATCTCAAACGCCTCAGTAGCCACTTTCCTAATGCATGTTTCCATCTCATCCCACATGTCATTTGCTTCTTCTTCCATATTCCATGCCCCTTCTCCCATTACTAATCTTAAACACCCGTGAGATGTCTCCTTTGAGCTTCCACCATTTCGTCCTACTAATCTTGGCTCCTTTATCCTATCGAACATGTATCCGAAGACAAAACTCGGACAAAAGCTGATGTTGTGAGACGACCCATTCTCCAGGTATGAATTTTCAATCTACGCAGGCTCGTTTGTCATCTCTTCTAGTAAGGACAAAGTCAATCTGGCTAGAGTATTGGCCACTGCTAAAAGTAACTAAATGTCATTGTCTCTTTCTAAAGAAGGTATTAGCTATCATGAGATTATAAGCAATAGTGAAATTCAATATTTCTTCTCCTTCTTGGTTCTATTGCCATATCCAAAACCACCATGTACTCTCTCAAACCCCCACTAGTTGTACCAACATAGCCATTGAAATCTTCTCATATGAAAAGTTTCTCGCTACTAGGCACATCTCAAACCATGACATCTAGATCTTCCCAAAAATTCCTTTTGACGGTTTCACTTAGGCCTACTTATGGAGCATAGACTCTAATGACGTTCGGAACTGTAACACCCTTAATTTTAAATAATATTATTCAGGGGATTTAATTAGAAAAATTAAATAGAATAATGTAAAGACTAAAGTGATAAAGGGGATTGAGATTTGAAAACTAAAATAGAGGTCGTGCCTTAACTAAATGAAATAATAAGAATGGGTTTATAAAATGGTTTTATAAGTTAACTACTCAAGAGAATAAGGCAAGGGTATTATGGGAAATAGTCATATGTCATAACCCCATAAGCCCTAAACCCTTACCTCATTCTCATTCATATTTTTCACAAAATTAAAACATAAACAAAGGAGCTTCAAGGCTGGCCATAACCCTAGGAGAAGGGGGATAAAAAAAATCAACTAAAAGCTAAGAATTCAAGCAAGGAAGAATTAAGCAAGATCAAATCTCAAGTTCCTTATCCAAACAAGGTGAATAATAATCAAAACCATCTCATTTATGTCTTAATGAACATTTTGACCTTGGGTTTAAAGTTTAAAACCGTTTGGATAATTTGAATGATGATATGCTTTGTTTATATGCCATGTTTGATTTAAACAAGTTTGTTTGTAAAAGGTTTGATTTGATCTTAAGGTTAAAATTGTGTAAAATGGGTTTCAAATGCCATGAGGATTTGATATGTTATGTAAAATATTATTTTGGAGATGGGTTTAAATTTTCATAATAATCCAAGCTATGGATAATTTATTATGAATTTTGAATAGAAGAAATAGATAATTTGGGTTTAAAATTAATTTTGACAATTATATAGTATTTTGGGTCCGAAATTTTTATATGTTAAAAAACGTATTAAAAGTGAGTTAAGATGATTTTTGGAGATTTTTCCTAAGTGATTTACTGTGGAAATTTAATTAATTTAGTTTGGGGACTTAAACGTTTTAATTGTTTTGTTAAGGGGAAGGGTTTCATTGCTAAAATATTTCTAATAATTAATTGATGAATTCAGCAGCACTTTTAGAAAATGATTTTTTATAAAGAAGTGGTAACCAATTATATTTTGACAAATAAGGCAAGTTATTTGAAAAGAAATTACTTTAAAAAGGCTATAAATCAGTTTTGCTTAAATTTACTATTTTTCCACTTCCATTTGCAACCTTTCGACACCATACCTCTACCAAACTCATTCGAAAGCAATGCACATGGTAGCAAGCAGTTGGTACGTAGCACATTGGAGAAAGGCGGAAGGACCATGTCGAAACCTTGCTTTCGAAGGGATTGATGCCATTTTAAATAGATTTTGAATCAATCCACTCACCTTTGTTTTGCTTTCAAAAGAGATGCCGCTTGCCTTTGTTTTAAAAGTAGCTTTCGATTGAGTTGCCGTATATTAAGTTTTTAAAAGGAGCTTTCGAAAGGTTAGTTGCTTTTCAACCTAGTCGAAACTTAGCTGTCATCTTCATACCTTTTGAAGTGGTTAAAGGCCGCTTTACTTTATAACCTTATAACATTGTGTTCGAAAGGAAAGCTTTTGTTTTACTAATATTGAACCCTCTTCCTAATGCTTTCGAAAGGGCCCCAATAGTTACTTATATTAAAGGTTTCGAAGGAAATGGTTTCGAAAGGTAGTTTCGAAGCTATTCTTTTCCCAAATTTTACTTAAAGATTATTATTTTCGAAAGGTTGACTTCGAAACCATATATTTTCTCCAAATTCTTTTATTGGGAGATTAATGTTTTTGAAAGAGTAACTTTCGCTTATGTTCACTTTGTCCTAGGAGTTATACTTAAGGTTAAACCCAAATATTTTGAAAGAGATACTTTCATATGGTTTCGAATCTATGCTTCTATAAATCCTACTTGAACTAAGTGGTTTGAAAGGTAAGCTTTAATACTTTCGAAAGGAATGTTTTAATGGTTTCGAAAGGAAGGTTTTGATGCTTTCGAAAGGGATGTTTTGAGTGTTTCCAAAGGCATATATCTAAGTGTTTTGAATATTTTCGAAAGGTATGTTTCAATGGTTTCGAAAGGGAGAGTCTAAGGTTTCGAAAGCCTTAGTTTTCAAAAATAAAGAACCCAATCTCAATTTTAAAGAAGAACCCATGGTAATATGAAAGAATTTTAAACCAGAGATGTTTATGTTATCATGTTATGATCAGTTATCATGTGTGCTTCTTCTGTAAACATATTTACCTTATAATTAACCCATAATTGCATTTTGGGAAATAACCAACTAGGTTGACCCAGTAGTGAATATATATTGTGTTAACTCTTGTGTAAGTAGAATTGCATCCAGGAGGTCAGGTAGACCAGAATATAGGATGTCCAAAGACTAATATAAGATTTGTTAGTTTAGACAGGTTCATAGTAAACCTATGAAAACTATGGTTGGAAATTGTTATTGGCAAGGCCAATAGGTTCTTAATGATCCCATGAAAATTATATCCAGATTAAGTTACTGACAGAGATGAATAGGTTCATAGTCAACCCATGAAAACTATGACATGAGAGAAGTTATTGGAGAACCCAATAGGCTCATAGTGAGTCCATGAAAACCATAATTGGATGAAGTTATTGGTAGATACCAATAGATTCTTAGTGATCCAATAAAAACTATGAAACTGGACAAGTAGTTCGTAAGCTTGGAACAGGTTATTAGTCGGCCATGAAAACTATTAGGTTAATAATGACCTTAAAAACTATAACTACGACGGATAGGCAAATGAATGGGGATGGGAAATCCAGAATATATTGCATGTTTGCATATCATCATGATATATTTTATTATGTTATGTTTTAACCATTGTGGATGCAGGTGCACAGTATATGGTTATTATAAATTTTGGTTAAGATACTAGTAAGGGGAAAACCCGTTCCGCTAAGCAGCGTGTTCTCACTAGATATCTACATGGTTCGAGATGGTAGGTTATTATTCATACAAGGATTTTTGTCTGACTCGAAGTTTACGTTCTCCCTTTAAACTCTTGGGTGCTCAATTAATTTTGAGTAGTTTGAGAGTTAAGGTTTTTAGGTTCTCCTTTAAACGAATAAGCTTCCGAAGACGTGCAGGAGGCAAGCTAGCTATTAGGAGTTCTTTTTCGTTTGATTCCGCTGTGTTATGGTTGTAATGGAAAAGTTGTTTATTTGCCTAAATTTAGACTCTGATCAACTAAAGGGGCATCTTCATATGTCGCACTTGGCGTATTTTGTAATAATTATTTCTCTGAATGTGGTTTACAAATTGAGATTATGTAATGAATTTAAAACATGAATAGAAGTTATGGTTTTAAAAATTTCTCATATTCATGTGTTTCTGTTATATCAATATATCTAACATGCTGCATTTGGTCGTCGATAATTAATAAATATGGATGTCTGCAGCATCCGTGTAACAACCCGCATATTTAACCGGTTTTAATAACGTTATTAATTGAAATTTTGTGGGATTTTTAAACGATAAAATTTTGAAATATAAATTTGATATTTGGAATGCGTCTAGTTAAACATAGCAGTTGGTAAATTTTCGTCCGAAAATATGAAAGTTTATTTCATGCGTCAATTTACTTCAATTTAATCAGTTAAAAAGCGATGAAAATAAAATGTTTTCGGAACTTAAATATTTTTACATAGAAAAATTCTAAACCATCTTCTAAGCAAACGCTATTTTTTGTTTTTTCAAATTCGGACTTCTTTAGCTCCGTCGATCTTATTTTTATACGTTTTTGCTGCATTTTCGTAGTAGAAAATTTGAAATTTTTATAATTTGACTATACCACTGATATCTTTATACCGTTTTGATCGTATCGTCGTGCTGATCTCAGCAGTATATTCGTATGCATGTTTCGACGTTCAATGGACGGCGGAATCTGTAAACGTTGAACCGTATGGATAACCGGTTGTGTCCTTTTGTTTTCTATAACCATTCATTTCTCACCGAATGAACCAACAACCACTAGCATTTAAATTTTTCAGGAATCAATAGTGACTTTTTTCATTCCCATTGAAATTGTCGGTTCCACTTTCTCTATTCCCTATGGTTAATATTTGTTGGTTCGTTTCTTATACTCTATGCCTCTTCATTTCTTTGCGCTGTTGAAAATATATCTGCTGCATTTCTTATTCAAAGCTCTCTTGTGTCTCTGAGAATATCATTGCTTCCCCAAATATTGGCTTCAACAAAATGCATGTACTCCCTCTGCTTTACATCTCCCTCCCTTCTTTATCTCCTCTTCTCTTTCACGAGCACCACCCATGGCAGCCCAAACCTCCGCCTCCGCCACCAGAAAACAAACCCATGCAAACACCTCGGCCTCCTCTTTATTGCCGAGATTCCCACTACCCCGGTCCACGTCAGCATGCTCCGCCGGTCACCCTTCTCTCTGAAACAACTTGCCCACCTTATCATCAAAACCACCCTCCAATTGCTCACGGCATGCACCTTCCCTCCGCCTCGCCGAAATCCATAGCCTCCGCCCTGACGCGCCTAACCGGCCACCCTTCCAGTCTCCGCCACCTATCTCTTCTCTGGCCCGTGTGGCCTCTCTTCCCATCACCGACGCGACTCCGCTCTCTGTTCCCTCCGCCTCATTCATCCGGTCGCCGCGAGCAACTCGCCTTGCGCTGCCCTGCCACCTTCGAAGGCACCACTAACCCAACCTTTTCCCTCTTGCGTCATCATCTCCTGGTCGGCCGAAGTACTGCCTTCGCCCGGTCGCCTTAACTCATACTTGTAAGTGGGTATGTATATTATAGTCTAGTTTATATATATTGGTATGCATAATGTTCTGATTTTTGTGTTCTAACAGAAAGTATATTTATGTTAGTATATATAAACATACATATATTGATATAGAGGTGTACAGTTTACTCATATATATTTATTACATAAAGTTTGAAAGCTACTTGTTTATAAAAAAAATATGGCTCTATTTGTCAAACTTGGTAGGTATATATGTTGATTCTTAAATTACTATATAAACGGAAATGTTATATATATTTATAAGAGATTCGTGTATTGTATATAAGCCTTTTTTATAATAAGATATTGGTTAGTGTATAATGATTGTTATTTGTTATTTGTTACATGTTAGTCGTATATGTCAGTTATGGTTTTGTTATATTTTCTTTTACAACTTTATAGTTTTCAAGCGTCAAATATAAAATGATTTACAGTTGGACAGTTTGTATATTTAAGCCTACGTATGTCTATATATGAGCTATTGTGTATTTTGCATGTTTATTTTTTCTTTTCTTTTCTGAACAGCAGTTAGACTTCATGTTCACGATATCATATCTCACTCATGTTTTATCGGAATAGGTTGATTCTATTTTTAAAAAAGAGTCGAAGTTACCTAGTTTATGCTTGTCAAATTTCAGTAAAATCCGACATCGTTTGATTAGTGGTTGAGGATATGGAAGTTAGACCCAGGCAGCTGTTCTTTTGTACTTGAAATTATTTTACACTGCTGCAAACACGACCTGAGTTCATGTTTGACGCATCGTATCTCTTCCGTCTTACGTCGGAATACAGTGATTCCCTTTTTGTTTAAAAGATAAAGTTTTCTACTTTCTATATATAAAAGTTTAGCTTCATACGAGGTGGTTTAGTCCTCTGTTTCTTACCTGAAAGTTAGACCCAGAGGGGTTTTCAGACCTGAACATTTGACAGTCGCAACATGGCCTGAGTCTATGTTCGTGACATTGTAACTTTTCTCGTCTCTTGTCCAAATCAAGAGATTCTTTTGCAGTTTGAAATACAAGTTTTAATCTTTATTCATACCAAATTTCAGACCATTTCGATCTCGGTAGCACATAGAATTATATTGTTAAACTTTGACGCAGGACATGTTTTTTATTTGTTGCTATGTTTAATGTTTTGATTTGATTTCGGCAATTCCTATTTAACAGCTTTGCTCGTCGATTTGTGCCTATCTAGTTTATTTCAGAAGTCGTGCTTGCAATTCGTAACTCAACTTCGTTGTCTATTCTCGATCTCTAGCCTCGAAAGGTGAGCAATCACTCACGATTAATGTTCTTTTATTTATTAAATTTGATTTCAATTGAAACGACAATTGAAATATGCTGCTGTTAGTTAATTACACTGTTCTATATGCTATTGCCTGTATTAGTTCACCTGTGACATCTGACACCATTATCTGTTAATTATTTATGCGATGATAATACAGTTTGGCTGATAATTGATTGATTGTTGATGTTTATATTGGACGTTAAATTGTTAGTGTTAAATGATAAATAGTATGCAAAATTGAAATGGATATAGGATAGTTAACGATTTTAAAACTGATTTATATGTTAAATTTGATTAGTTGAATATGACCCCTTTTAATTGTTAAATTAATTGACAGGTAGAATAGTGATAATTACACTTTGAACCATCGACGTATATTGGATTAATTGTTGTAGTGTAAAATTGAAATTGAATGACAAGTGAAGAACCGTATAAATAATTAGTGGAATAATCTTTAATCTGCATGAAATGATAGTGTAGATTCTAGAAATAATTATATTAATTTGCACAAACAACAATGTGAATTGATACGATTATTTCGGGATTATTTGAATTGATTATTGGATTGATATTGGTTGTTGTTATTGCTTGTTTATTTACTTTGACACCATCCCAGTTATCACACTGCAAGTTCCCTTTGCTATGCTTTGATATTGAATTAAAATGGAATCGGGTTGAAATGATAAATACCCAAAATAAAAACTTGGACCTAGGATAGAGAATTAAATAAAAACCCAATTGGTCAATAAAATTTAATTTAAAAATAAAATGAAGATTTTATTTGAATAATATGGTTTTGAAACGAAGTTGGAATTTGAAATTTAATGAAAGGAAATGTTAATAATTAATAATCTGAATCAAAATATAACATAGTAGTTGATGAAAGAACGTGGTTTTAAAATTCAGAATTATTAATAATTAAGTTGAAATTATTCAATAATTAACTTTTGAAATTATTAATAACTAAGTTTGAGATTATTTAATAATTAAGTTTTGGAATTATTAAGTAATTAAATAAAATTGAATTATTTAATAATTAAATAAATTGAATTCTTTAATAAGTGGAATTGAACTTCTTGAATAATTGAAATTGAGTTTCTTTATTAATTAAGTTTTGGAAAATTATTTAAGTAAGTAAATAAGTGAAATTGAATTTCTTTAACAAGAAATAAAATGTGATTTATTGAAATTAATGTAAGACTTGAAATTTAAAGAATTTGATTTGATGAATTTAATTTAATTCAATTTGTAAGTTTTGATATAGTGAAGTTGAATTTAAATAATGGATTTAATGAATTGGAAATTTAATAGAAATTGTTTTGAATGGCAAATTTACTTAATGAATATTGAATGAAATCGATTAATGAATTTAAATTGTTTTGAATGTTAGATTAATTTAATTTCGGAATGAAACTTATATACGAACTTGAATCAATATTTGAATTATTTTAAATAAAAATTGAAATTGAATTATAAGATTTTGAAATTATGAATTTGAAAGTTTTGAAACGTAAATTATGGAAATTGATTTCGAAAGAGAAATGAAATGTTGGTTTACAAATTCTAATTGAAACTGAATTGATTTGGTTTTGAAATAAACAAACGACCAATCGGTGTAATAATCACGAAAGTTATTAAAGAGACCGGAATCGGTTAGGGACATACTCACTGTCTAAACCGAAACTACTTTGATAACTATACGCGGAGTGTGATCCAGAATGAAGTGGTTGGAATGATGTTCGTGATGACTGAAGAAAGAGAACGATAATGGATAGCCTTGACACTTGTGTCAAATTGGAAATGACTAAAACAGGAGCCGTGCTGGGCCAAATGGGGGTTAGCTACCTCGAGCGAACACACTTCTTCGAAACTACTCATTACTTGTTGTCGATTGGTGCACCCTTGATTTTGGGAGTGTTGTTTCGCGGTGTTGCGATCGCTGCGGCGATGCGTTCTCACCAGTCCGGATCAGGCAAACGGTAGTTTCACTACCTTGGGTATTGCCTCATGTGCCTTGTCATACTTGTATCCCTATAAGCGACCACTACGAGTTGTTTTGTGTTATACCTATGGAGTACTCCCTGATATCCCACTAGTTTACGGTGGAGTTTACAGTGCTGTATAAACTATAACGCTTATATAAAATGTGTTAAGGGGGATAATGGTAACGCCTTAACACTAAGTTGATACTTTATATTACTGATAGGCATTATCTACTTATCGTACACTACTACATAGTAGATAGCTTAACGGATCCTTAAAGGATGGTTATTCCAAACATCCTTTGAGTTACTTGTATTTCAGTTGCTATTTCACTTGAGTTGGATTTATTTATATAAGAATGTTAATCCTGACTCGAGTGTCTTGTGTTTTTGCTTTACGCTCGGGTCAGACTGAGTGTACCAGTATTCGAGACTCACCTTTGGAGTTGGAGCTTCGCTTGGAGATCCAGCTATCTATCCAGTTTCAGATATCCAGTTGATTCTAGTGATGTATTCTGATATTGTATTTGATTATTATATCCGAGACATCTGTTGTACCTTATTTAACTCTGATATGTATATAGTAGCTTCATGAACTACTATCTTTTATTTCCGCTGCAATTATTACTCTGTGTCTGTGATCTGTGTTCTATTTATTTACTGTATATGCTCAGTTTTTCCAATTTAAATTAACAACGCGGTATTTTGAATTATTCAAGTCCGACATGTGCGGATGCGAATGGTCCAAAATATCGGGTCGTTACAGTTGGTATCAGAGCTTTGGTAGCTCTAGGCAAAACTTAGCATATATGGTAAATGTATTTACAGAATCACTTTCATTCGAGTTGAATCTCTCCCTTTTGACTCGATTCCTTTGAATTTTGGAACATTCCCTGCGGTTCCAAAACTCATTCGTGTCCCTCACTGTTCGTCTTCTCTTAATTCTGGAGTATCACATAACTCCACTTCGAATGACCCTTATAATGAATCGGCGGTCTCGCCAAACTTCGAATGATTTGTAAAGGGGTGAAACTTCTTTACAATTACCAGAGATTTCTGTATCCTCGGTTTACAATGCTATCTATCTCGTGCTATACCTGAATTCTATTTCTTGAGATCAAATGTAGATTTGCCTCGAAATACTGCATCGATCTTATTCTTGAAGTCACGGTCGACCTGGTTAAGGTTGCCCGCAATTTATATAAACTTATCAATCTTCCTACTTTGTTATTTAATCATCATATCTTTGTTTCAAACTTATCTTCGAATCAAATTTCTATTTGATTTGAGTCCATCAATTTGAAACCCTATCCTTATTTGAATATTCATTCCTGTATCGTCGAGCAAAGAAATGTATTTGTAAACTAATATATAAATGTTTTAATATATGCTGTGTTGTTTGAGTTGTTGATGTTGATTTGGATTTCCGATCGATTCGTCTGATCAACGCTATCGATAGGATTTCCAAAACACTTGAGCAGAGCAAGCTGACACAATATTGTTTTCAAATTTGGTAAACAAAATAGTTTTGTATGATTATATTATATATAAATATAAGTTTTCTGAAATTAAACTGTTAATAAATTTGTTGTTAGAAATGATAATATTTGATTTTCATTCATTGTTTTGTAAACCATTGATTTACCACCATATAAAAAAATGAATTTATAAAACTTGGTTATAATTTGATTTGAAATTTGAATGAATTTAAAGTGGGAATGTGAGAATTTAATTTTCGAAAATTTCAAACTTTGGTTTTTAAGGTTTTAAATTGTATTATCTAAAGTATTTTCGAATAGAAATTATTTCCAAAGAAATTTTAAATGTTTAAATCAGTGCTCTCCTATTTTGTCGTTGGAAAAAAATTTCGGTGATGACGGCCGCATCATCGACATTCATTTTCGAGTTTCGAAGTAGAGAGACCTATTCTGTAGCTTTACTACGGTTTGTTTTAAAAATAAATTGATTTGAAATTCTTAAAATATGATTTGATTTGTAATATATATATTGATATATTATTTAAATCTGATTTGATATATTATGTATATATTTATTTTCCTCTAAATAAATTTGAAGTTACTCGAAAATTTAATTCTTAAATTTATGATAAGGGATAATTTCAATTATAAAATGAAATCAATATTTTGAATAGATAATTAAGCCTGAATAATTAAATTAGAAAATTTTACTTGTATCATACTCAATTGCATTATATATACTTACCTAAATTTTCAAAAGTTAACTATGTAATTGAATATTATACAGTAGAAAATGATATCAAAGAAATTTTAAATAAATTTGAGTAGTTAAAATAAATGTAAATATACTTAATATATATGTGATAGGATATATTAAGTAGAATAATTTAATAATAATTTGGTATGAAGAAGAATTAAATTGGTCGAATAAAGTGTGATTATAATAAATGACTATTCAAATTTAGGACTTTTGAAATTGTTAATTTAAGAAAATTGGAGAATATACAATAAATTGTCTTTATAAATAAAATGTGAGTGCGTATAATAAATGTTATTCACTTAAATTTTAAACTATAAAATGTTTATGGAGATAAATAGAATAATAAGTTAAATAAATAATAGGTATGATTAATAGAAGAAAATTTGTATTGAAAGTTAATAAATTGAGTTAAATCAACTTAAGGGAGTATCTTGGATTAATTGAATTTAAATTGAATTTCATTTGGAAGAAACCTTTTGTACCTAACATTAATAAATGTGAAATCAAATCAATTTAATGAAAACCTTGAATTTAAAAAGAAACCGTTGAATATAAATTTATTTAAGTTGAAATTTATATGTTAAATAAATTGTTTTGTTTTATTTTCAATCTATTTTCTTCTAGTTGGTTCTATTCTCCTACCTCCTTCCTTTTCGGGGATGAAAAGTTTTGAGTGGGGGAGAGTGTAACAACCCGCATATTTAACCGGTTTTAATAACGTTATTAATTGAAATTTTGTGGGATTTTTAAACGATAAAATTTTGAAATATAAATTTGATATTTGGAATGGGTCTAGTTAAACATAGCAGCTGGTAAATTTTCGTCCGAAAATATGAAAGTTTATTTCATGCGTCAATTTACTTCAATTTAATCAGTTAAAAAGCGATGAAAATAAAATGTTTTCGGAACTTAAATATTTTTACATAGAAAAATTCTAAATCATCTTCTGAGAAAACGCTATTTTTCGTTTTTCCAAATTCGGACTTCTTTAGCTCCGTCGATCTTATTTTTATACGTTTTTGCTGCATTTTCGTAGTAGAATATTTGAAATTTTTATAATTTGACTGTACCACTGATATCTTTATACCATTTTGATCGTATCGTCGTGCTGATCTCACAGTATATTCGTATGCATGTTTCGACGTTCAGTGGACGGCAGAATCTGTAAACGTTGAACCGTATGAATAACCGGTTGTGTCCTTTTGTTTTCTATAACCATTCATTTCTCACCGAATGAACCAACAGCCACTAGCATTTAAATTTTTCAGGAATCGATAGTGACTTTTGTCATTCCCATTGAAATTGTCGGTTCCACTTTCTCTATTCCCTATGGTTAATATTTGTTGGTTCGTTTCTTATACTCTATGCCTCTTCATTTCTTTGCGCTGTTGAAAATATATCTGCTGCATTTCTATTCAAAGCTCTCTTGTGTCTCTGAGAATATCATTGCTTCCCCAAATATTGGCTTCAACAAAATGCATGTACTCCCTCTGTTTTACATCTCCCTCCCTTCTTTATCTCCTCTTCTCTTTCACGAGCACCACCCATGGCAGCCCAAACCTCCGCCTCCGCCACCAGAAAACAAACCCATGCAAACACCTCAGCCTCCTCTTTATTGCCGAGATTCCCACTACCCCGGTCCACGTCAGCATGCTCCGTCGATTACCCTTCTCTCTGAAACAACTTGCCCACCTTATCATCAAAACCACCCTCCAATTGCTCACGGCATGCACCTTCCCTCCGCCTCGCCGAAATCCATAGCCTCCGCCCTGACGCGCCTAACCGGCCACCCTTCCAGTCTCCGCCACCTATCTCTTCTCTGGCCCGTGTGGCCTCTCTTCCCATCACCGACGCGACTCCTCTCTCTGTTCCCTCCGCCTCATTCATTCGGTCGCCGCAAGCAACTCGCCTTGCGCTGCCCTGCCACCTTCGAAGGCACCACTAACCCGACCTTTTCCCTCTTGCGTCATCATCTCCTGGTCGGCCGAAGTACTGCCTTCGCCCGGTCGCCTTAACTCATACTTGTAAGTGGGTATGTATATTATAGTCTAGTTTATATATATTGGTATGCATAATGTTCTGATTTTTGTGTTCTAACAGAAAGTATATTTATGTTAGTATATATAAACATACATATATTGATATAGAGGTGTACAGTTTACTCATATCAGCTATTATATTTATTACATAAAGTTTGAAAGCTACTTGTTTATATTAAAAAAATATGGCTCTATTTGTCAAACTCGGTAGGTATATATATGTTGATTCTTAAATTACTATATAAACGGAAATGTTATATATATTTATAAGAGATTCGTGTATTGTATATAAGCCTTTTTTATAATAAGATATTGGTTAGTGTATAATGATTGTTATTTGTTACATGTTAGCCGTATATGTCAGTTATGGTTTTGTTATATTTTCTTTTACAACTTTATAGTTTTCAAGCGTCAAATATAAAATGATTTACAGTTGGACAGTTTGTATATTTAAGCCTACGTATGTCTATATATGAGCTATTGTGTATTTTGCATGTTTATTTTTTCTTTTCTTTTCTGAACAGCAGTTAGACTTCATGTTCACGATATCATATCTCACTCATGTTTTATCGGAATGGGTTGATTCTATTTTTAAAAAAGAGTCGAAGTTACCTAGTTTATGCTTGTCAAATTTCAGTAAAATCCGACATCGTTTGATTAGTGGTCGAAGATCTGGAAGTTAGACCCAAGCAGCTATTCTTTTGTACTTGAAATTATTTTACACTGCTGCAAACACGACCTGAGTTAATGTTTGACGCATCGTATCTCTTCCGTCTTACGTCGGAATACAGTGATTCCCTTTTTGTTTAAAAGATAAAGTTTTCTACTTTCTGTATATAAAATTTTAGCTTCATACGAGGTGGTTCAGTCCTCTGTTTCTTACCTGAACGTCAGACCCAGAGGGGTTTTCAGACCTGAACATTTGACAGTCGCAACATGGCCTGAGTCTATGTTCGTGACATTGTAACTTTTCTCGTCTCTTGTCCAAATCAAGAGATTCTTTTGAACTTTGAAATACAAGTTTTAATCTTTATTCATACCAAATTTCAGACCATTTCGATCTCGGTAGCACATAGAATTATATTGTTAAACTTTGACGCAGGACATGTTTTTTTATTTGTTGCTATGTTGAATGTTTTGATTTGATTTCGGCAATTCCTATTTAACAGCTTTGCTCATCGATTTGTGCCTATCTAGTTTATTTCAGAAGTCGTGCTTGCAATTCGTAACTCAACTTCGTTGTCTATTCTCGATCTCTAGCCTCGAAAGGTGAGCAATCACTCACGATTAATGTTCTTTTATTTATTAAATTTGATTTCAATTGAAACGACAATTGAAATATGCTGCTGTTAGTTAATTACACTGTTATATATGCTATTGCCTGTATCAGTTCACCTGTGACATCTGACACCATTATCTGTTAATTATTTATGCGATGATAATACAGTTTGGCTGATAATTGATTGATTGTTGATGTTTATATTGGACGTTAAATTGTTAGTGTTAAATGATAAATAGTATGCAAAATTGAAATGGATATAGGATAGTTAACGATTTTAAAACTGATTTATATGTTAAATTTGATTAGTTGAATATGACCCCTTTTAATTGTTAAATTAATTGACAGGTAGAATAGTGATAATTACACTTTGAACCATCGACGTATATTGGATTAATTGTTGTAGTGTAAAATTGAAATTGAATGACAAGTGAAGAACCGTATAAATAATTAGTGGAATAATCTTTAATCTGCATGAAATGATAGTGTAGATTCTAGAAATAATTATATTAATTTGCACAAACAACAAAGTGAATTGATACGATTATTTCGGGATTATTTGAATTGATTATTGGATTGATATTGGTTGTTGTTATTGCTTGTTTATTTACTTTGACACCATCCCAGTTATCACACTGCAAGTTCCCTTTGCTATGCTTTGATATTGAATTGAAATGGAATCGGGTTGAAATGATAAATACCCAAAATAAAAACTTGGACCTAGGATAGAGAATTAAATAAAAACCCGATTGGTCAATAAAATTTAATTTAAAAATAAAATGAAGATTTTATTTGAATAATATGGTTTTGAAACGAAGTTGGAATTTGAAATTTAATGAAAGGAAATGTTAATAATTAATAATCTGAATCAAAATATAACATAGTAGTTGATGAAAGAACGTGGTTTTAAAATTCAGAATTATTAATAATTAAGTTGAAATTATTCAATAATTAACTTTTGAAATTATTAATAACTAAGTTTGAGATTATTTAATAATTAAGTTTTGGAATTATTAAGTAATTAAATAAAATTGAATTATTTAATAATTAAATAAATTGAATTCTTTAATAAGTGGAATTGAACTTCTTGAATAATTGAAATTGAGTTTCTTTATTAATTAAGTTTTGGAAAATTATTTAAGTAAGTAAATAAGTGAAATTGAATTTCTTTAACAAGAAATAAAATGTGATTTATTGAAATTAATGTAAGACTTGAAATTTAAAGAATTTGATTTGATGAATTTAATTTAATTCAATTTGTAAGTTTTGATATAGTGAAGTTGAATTTAAATAATGGATTTAATGAATTGGAAATTTAATAGAAATTGTTTTGAATGGCAAATTTACTTAATGAATATTAAATGAAATCGATTAATGAATTTAAATTGATTTGAATGTTAGATTAATTTAATTTCGGAATGAAACTTATTTACAAACTTGAATGAATATTTGAATTATTTTAAATAAAAATTGAAATTGAATTATAAGATTTTGAAATTATGAATTTGAAAGTTTTGAAACGTAAATTATGGAAATTGATTTCGAAAGAGAAATGAAATGTTGGTTTACAAATTCTAATTGAAACTGAATTGATTTGGTTTTGAAATAAACAAACGACCAATCGGTGTAATAATCACGAAAGTTATTAAAGAGACCGGAATCGGTTAGGGACATACTCACTGTCTAAACCGAAACCACTTTGATAACTATACGCAGAGTGTGATCCAGAATAAAGTGGTTGGAATGATGTTCGTGATGACTGAAGAAAGAGAACGATAATGGATAGCCTTGACACTTGTGTCAAATTGGAAATGACTAAAACAGGAGCCGTGCCGGGCCAAATGGGGGTTAGCTACCTCGAGCGAACACACTTCTTCGAAACTACTCATTACTTGTTGTCGATTGGTGCACCCTTGATTTTGGGAGTGTTGTTTCGCGGTGTTGCGATCGCCGCGGCGATGCGTTCTCACCAGTCCGGATCAGGCAAACGGTAGTTTCACTACCTTGGGTATTGCCTCATGTGCCTTGTCATACTTGTATCCCTATACGCGACCACTACGAGTTGTTTTGTGTTATACCTATGGAGTACTCCCTGATATCCCACTAGTTTACGGTGGAGTTTACGGTGGAGTTTACAGTGCTGTATAGACTATAACGCTTATATAAAATGTGTTAAGGGGGATAATGGTAACGCCTTAACACTATTTTGATACTTTATATTACTGATAGGCATTATCTACTTATCGTACACTACTACATAGTAGATAGCTTAACGGATCCTTAAAGGATGGTTATTCCAAACATCCTTTGAGTTACTTGTATTTCAGTTGCTATTTCACTTGAGTTGGATTTATTGATATAAGAATGTTAATCCTGACTCGAGTGTCTTGTGTTTTTGCTTTACGCTCGGGTCAGACTGAGTGTACCAGTATTCGAGACTCGCCTTTGGAGTTGGAGCTTCGCTTGGAGATCCAGCTATCTATCCAGTTTCAGATATCCAGTTGATTCTAGTGATGTATTCTGATATTGTATTTGATTATTGTATCTGAGACATCTGTTGTACCTTATTTAACTCTGATATGTATATAGTAGCTTCATGAACTACTATCTTTTATTTCCGCTGCAATTATTACTCTGTGTCTGTGATCCGTGTTCTATTTATTTATTGTATATGCTCAGTTTTACCAATTTAAATTAACAACGCGGTATTTTGAATTATTCAAGTCCGACATGTGCGGATGCGAATGGTCCAAAATATCGGGTCGTTACAATCCGCAGTCGTTAGTTTTGGAACTCCAAGTGGGTGATGTTACAAGAACCATATCACCAACCACCAGCTTGACTTGGATGATCTTGTCCCCTTGCCTCCTAACATCGATCACTCCGTTTTAAGGTTCTTTTCAATTAAGATGCCTACCCCATTCTTGTTACGTTCTTTTCCCATATATCATAACTTGAAGCATGTGTTCTCCACCTCCTTCGCCTTCTGGCCCGTCCATTTGATCTCCTGAACGCATAAGATATTTACATGTCTCCTAGTCATAGTATCAACTATCTCTCTTTGCTTTCCTGTTAAGGACCCTACATTCCAACTACCTAACCGAATCCTACTTTCATTGACTAATTTCCTTGCCTTTTGCACTCGCCGAGTAAAGTGCGGAGACCCTTGCTCATTTATCACTACATCGGGGCGTCGATGTAGCGTGCCACTAAGGGAGTGACGACCCAGCTCTTGCATATTTATCACCATACCCAAGCCTCAATATGGCATGCCACTAAGGGAGTGACGACCCAACCCTTGCTTTTATTTATCACCATACCAAAGGCTCGATATGGCGCGTCGCTAAGAGGGTTACGCCCCAACGAAATATAATGAGGTTCCATTTCCATAAAAGTGGCTATGGTTTTTATGTTGGCCGCGAAGCCTAACACAACCATCCTTCTTCATCTTGGCTTGGGACATGCTGTATAGAAAACTACATACGCGGAGTTTATAAATCATATAAAACAACAACGATGACGACAACAACAACAACGACAAAAATAACTGTAGTTTATTTATCTCCTAAATTTATCTTGCATTTCATTGTAAATTCTACTTTTAACTTCAAATACCTACATTTAAAATTACCATAATTATTTACAAAACTTACCTCACTTTTCTCCTAATATTTTACATTTCATTCTATATATTTCAATTAATTAAGCAATCTTACATTTAAACTAATAAGATAAATCCAACTAACTAATATTACTTAATTCATTTACTAATTTATATGAAAACTTCAATATGTACACCGTATTCATATTAACAAAATTGATAAAATCGTTTTTTTCATTAATATAAAGATATATTTGCCACATAACTTAAAGTATATACATAAATAATAATAGCAAATTCAGTTTACATTTTATCTCAATAATTTTATCATACGGTGCATTACAAAATTATGTTTGTTTACTCTACATATCGACAGTTTTAATTTTCTATAGTCATCTATAAAACACCCTTAGTTTACTTATAATATGTTAAATTTACGTTCATGTATTAGAATTAACCATGTAAGCTTAAAACTATGGATAAATTTTGGTAAACTATTATTTGTTGATTCGACTAATAAATCGTAAAAATATGAAAATTTCAATTATACCTTATTTAATTAACAAAAAAGGTAAAAATAATTCATTTAAATTTATAAATACATCAATCACATAACATAAATAATAATCAAAATTTTAATTTCTAATTCATTATACCAATATAATTAACATGCATTGCATTGTAAAATTCCGTTTCAACATCAAGTACCTACATTTTGATATTTTTGCAGTTATTTACAAAGCCTTCCTCGATATCACCTAATATTATACATTTAAGTCAATATATTTAAATTAAATATGTAATCTTGAATTTAAACCATTCAGTTAAATTCAAATAACAAACATTTGTTAATTCATCCAATAAATCCTAAAATATGAAAGTTTCAGTATGTATATATCATATTCATATCAACAAAGGTGGTAAAGTTAAATTGGAGTATAAAGATATGAATCACATAACATAAATAATATACATTAACATTTCTACAAATACCCACATTTTAACATTTCTACACTTATTTACACCCCGTTAATTATTTTCTATTATTTTATATTTGAATACATATATTTAAACTATTTACGAAGTCACAAATTTGAACTATTCTGAATAATATTTGTAATATTTAGTCTATTCTTCTAATAAATCCCTAAAAATATACAGCAATTTCAATTAATATGTATGTGTGTTTATTCGTATTAACAAAAATGGTAAAATCATTTATTCAACTAAAAAGATATATAGATCACAAAACATAAATAATGTATATACACAATAATGACAAAGTTAATTTGCAAATCAATCCTAATTCATTTATCTCATAAATTTATCATACATTGCATTATAAAATTCTGAATTTAACTTCAAATAACTAATCGTTTATATTTCTACAGTTTTTTACAAAACCCTTTCCGCTGTTTAACTTTAAGTCCATATATTTAGACTAATTACATAATTTTGAATTTAAAAAACTTAAAAAGATCATTCAAATATTATTTGTTAATTTATTCAGTAAACCATTAAATATATTAATTTCAGCGTGCATAACATATTAAAATTAACAAAAACAAAAAGTAAGTTTTTACTCAAATATATATATATATATATATGTTAGCGCAAAAATTGGTCACTAACCCCAAATGTGTGAAAACACCAATATCCAGGTAGATCCAATCACAGATCTTATGATAGTTATATGTAGAGAGTAATAAAGTGTGAGGATCCTGAAACTCGGCCTTCGAAAATCGGCACCCGTACTTCACTTGTACTCAAATGCCACAGATTCAAACGTCGAATCTGGCTCCCTGGAGCTTATAATACCATTAAGTATAACAACACAGCGGAAGAAAGAAATGAATAATATCATATACAACTCCAATGAATACAATATCCAGAATGATATACAACAATGATATCAATATGATACAACAATATCAGAGATAAATAAAGATGCTACAGCGAAAACAACAAAACTGATATATCCAAATGATCTGACAAAAGAGAATGAATCCAACAACTCCAACATCAAGCTCGAACCACCATCACGTTGCACCAAGATAAGCAAGTTCAGTCATCCGTGAACTCCAAAAACTGAACTAGCTCCCGATAATCTACTAAACCTGACTATCTGAAAAACCCAACTATAGACTGCCCGTGTGGAAAATTATGGGCACCCAGGGTTTAGGAAGGGAACAATAAACTCCAGGTCAGTCATGGGACTGGTGTGAGTAACAAAAACAGTTATTCTTTAAAACAAACCACAAAAGAATTTTAAACATTGAAATCCTCAATGCTTTTGGAAAATGAAACTACCATAAGACCTCCCACCACACACACAATGCAATCGTAGACTTAGAGGAGATTTCTTCTTATGATAGTCAAACATGCTTACTACGCAAAAGAAAACTGTTTTGATATTATTACTAGTGCATAGTGTGAAAATCCTTTTGAAAATATAATATTAATCTTAGCCAGCATAGGTACCATTATATTATGCCTGCTATAGCTGCCGCCTGAGGAGACAGGTTATACAACTGCAATCGTAAAGGGCTCGTATTGTTTCTTTGGATTTTCCAACAAATGGTCAGGCTAAGGAACTTCCTATGCCACATGGGTACGCCTCTGGATGGATGTCCCGAGAACTAACAAATGGTCGGGTTACCTCTTACACTAGGTAACTACTACACGAATATGCCACCCCCCGGTCCTTTGGGACCTTTATCCGAGGATCCTCGATCACAAAGCAACAATCACACAGAGTAAATGAGATTGGAGCAACCACACAGGTAAATATCTGGGATCCATACCATGATACCACCTTTTTCCAGAAGGAAATGACATACCCTAAAGGGAGCGACCCTCATAACATTGCCGCATCTTTCCTGTTTTGACCATTACCGGTTTGTGAGGCTCGGTGAGGTCTCGTCCACAAAGCTACGCTTTACACGAAAGCCATGCTTTGATCAAAAATGATCAACAAATGATCAGCAACACACAGCAACACTCAACATGCCACACTACCAAATTAGGAGTATATCACTAATAACCTTCAACTACATAACCTCTGAGCTCGTACGTCTCAGAGAAGGGTGTTAAGCTAAGAGAATAAATTCCCCGCCACCAAACAGAAATGTATTTGAAAGAAATCAGCTTTATATCTCAAAGTGTAATGTCAGACATACAACCATACAAGTCTGTTCCGGGTTCGAACAGAACCAAAGGCACTTCCGAAGAAGCCCTTGCAATCCGAGTATTCACAATCCCGATTGGACTTCCCATCACTTAGGAAATCTCTATACCGGAGCAACTCAGTGCAGAGACAATCGATAGGTTATCCTATCGTTCTCGCAAACACCCGGTCTTCAACACTGGTCTTCAAATGCTATCCATTCGCGTCGTATCACTATTCGGAATGGGTTATATGACACAAAGTCCTCTTCCGGCTAAACTGAATAGTTAGCGCAATATTTTAAAACATATGGATATTGGGATTTCAGTTAAGTCACAACTTATTACCCAAAACTCTTCTTCAAATGGTTTAAACACATTACCATTTTAATCTTTTACAAAAAGATTCAACTCACAAAGTTCACCCAGTTTCACAAAGATTCATTCACAGATTTTCAAATCGATTTCCATCTCAATTGGATTAACTCATCAAATCTTTAAAACAAAGATTTAACTGATAACTTTCAAAACACGTTTCCAAAGATTTATTTGTCACTTGGAAAACCATTTTCAATTCAAACTTGAAATTCTTTTAACTTAAATTGGAATTTCATTTCTTATATGAAAGCTTCTATTATTTGAAAACAAACAGTTTTCATTTTGGAAAATCCAATTCATTTATACGAGTTAAAGTCCTTGGGTTATATTCAAATTCTCAAAACCATACTTTTAAAATGGGTTAAATTCATATAAACACATTTATAACATCTTTAACCATAATTTCCAACCATAGAATTCAATTCCAAAATTTTGAATTCAAATTCAAATTAAATTATTTAAATTGGAAGCTTCACCAAGTTATTCAAAATAACTTTATTCTCAAAACTCCTTTTCAAAAGCTTTAATATTTAACCAAAATCCATTTCCATCAGTTGAAATTAAAATTTCAATTTCAAAAATATTAAATTTAAATCATCTGTGACTTAACCGATTTCCTCGTGAAATCCATATTTGTGTGTGTATGGTATAGTCCAGGGGTTTCACACAGTAGTGCAACATCATTTAACCATCACAGATCAGAATACATAAATATAGTTGATAAGCGGTATAAACTATAACGCTTATCTTTTCATTCACAGATCACAGATATATAAATTACAGATAACATATTACATTCATCCCAGATAAATAACTACAGTACAGATCACACACAAATCAGAATATATATCACACAGCATCACAGATCAGGGAATATCAACAATTCAATCATTCAGTCAAGTCCAAATATTCACAAATAAACTTATTAATCAACTGATTAATTTAAATAAGATGTATTACTTATGAATAATCATTAATCCAGGTTGATTATCATGAGTTAATTACAAATTATCTGGAATCAATTTCCCTTTCATCATTTATTAGTTAACCTTTAATTATTAACTAATCATCCTTAATTAATGAATCAATTAACTTTTAATTATTTAATAAATCTTAATTAATCACATTCATTAATTAATCCTTTGATTACTAACAAATAATTATACTCAAATTTCAAATTATCATTCAATTTATTACATACAGTAATTATCTATTAATTACTTTTCTAAGTAATTGTATTTCCAAATTTTTCAAGTGATTATTCTGAATTAATTAACTTAAGTAATTAACTTAAGCTAATCCAATGTAACTCAATTAGTTACACTGAAGAATTAGTTCTTTAATTACTTAACGATTCTGCAAATGATTATTATGAAATTAATTAATCTAGATTTATTGTTAAAATTAATCACATTAATTTAATTAATTAACCCTTAATTGATTACCATTTAATTAATTACCCTTAATTAATTATTTTTTAAACACTTGATTTATCAACCTTAAATCATTAAATAATTATCCTTAGTTACTTTCATTAAGCAATTATCTTTAAGTGATTAATTAATTAACCTCAAATTAATCATATTAATTAATTATCACATAAATGTAATTACACAAAGTAAATAGCTTTAATTTAATTTACACAAGTAATTATCCCTCAATTAACTTTAAAAACATTTAATCTTTAAACCTTTAATCTTTGAAACCAAATTGTTATTAATCCATCAATTATCCTTCCGATTTACTTCTTAATTAAAACATTAAGTTTATTTAAAATAACTAAAGATTTTCTTTTAAAATAAAGAATTAAAACACTTGAACTTAATTGTTTTTTTTAAATAATTATTTTTAAAGCTATTTAACCAAAACTAGTATAAACCATTTATTATTAATTAAGAAAATGTTTAAAACTTGATTTAATTAAAATTTTGAAAACCTTGTTTAGATTTTAAAGGAAATCAAAACTGTTTACAAACAACCCGAGCCAGATTATAGAAATCCCGAGTTATTTCGAATCTTGCCCAAGTAAATCTCATGCCCACTATTCTTCGAGTCAAACACTCCACTACACGCAAACAATCCCGAGGAAACCCACCTCCTTCTTCTTCCTCCTCTTGTGCTGATACAATGGGTATCGAGTGCACGTGCACATCACTATGCCGACGTTCCAATCAACTTCGTCGCCACCCACACATCGCCTAACATCCACTCCAATATCACAAAAAACCCAGATCGTCGAATTCAACCGAGAATTGAAATCGAGCTATCTGCATCAATCCTGGAACCAACTATCACCAGAAAACTTCTCAGTATCGCCACCATAGACCCCCTGACGTCACGCAACCACAACCCCAGCTACTCTGATGACCTACGAACCCTTTCCCCCTGGTCCGTTCATCTAAAATCCACCATGGTCGACGAAATTGTTTTGCAAACCCTGTCGAACAAAACCCATACCTAAAACCCTATTTCACCGTTCTCGATCACTCCGATTATCTGAAAAATTCCCCTCCATTTTTCCTAGCCTCGACAACTCTCCAGCTACCTCCAGACGAAACTCCTACCACCCCGAAACCTCCGGCTGTCAGAATTCGCCAAAAACCCATTTTCTGGTCGTCATCGAATTTTTCATTCGATCCCAATTTAAAAATTTTGATTTTACTTTTTAAATTCATGATTTTCCTAGATGATTTAGATTGCATAGGTAAAATCAAAGTACCATGATGTTCGAATTTAACCTATACCAGAGTTTCCACTGTATTTCTTTATTTTTCTTCAATAAAACAAAATTTATTTTGCTTGGAACATTTTTATAATTAAGATCTTGCTGATTTGAACACATTTTGTTTAAGCATCTAAACCTAAAAAGGATTATAGGATGAGATCTTAAATTTTTATACAGGTTTGAAGCCTGTATCTATGAACAGAGGCATACATATATATATATTTTAACCAGATAAGCACAGATTTTTCACATTTATATACATCAATCGGATTTATCCATCCATGCAAACATACATCCCTACTAGATTCTCATTAACTTTTAAAGGGTGAAGTTTACTCACCTTGTTTTCCAGAATGAACAGATCCTGCTGCTTGAATGAGGTTTGAACATTGCTTGCTTTGAAATCATTTCTTCAATCTTCTAGTTGTATTGATTGTTTGTTTTAAGTGGAAGTTTTGTTTAGATTTTAGATGGTATTTCTTCAGTTTTACTTAGTGGTAATGGACGAGACTGAAATGAGGATGATGGATAAATAAATGAAGTTACAGGTGATATTATTTTTGTTGTACAGGGTAATATATTTGTTGTACAACATACCCGAGATTTTTTCTCCTCTTGGTGGCTGATGAGAACAATTTGGGTGCTGCATTAATTACTTTGTACAATATATATTTATTTGTTCCTTCTCTTGCAAGCTATTCTCATGCATATGGTTTGTTTCTTTTTTTTCTTCAAGTGTTCATTCATAACTATACATACATTTGTTTACCTACTTGTTTGGTTTGCTTTACGTGTCTCTATATAAAATTTTGGTCATGTTTTATATATGAAGATATTTGTTTGTACTTGAATAATTTGCTTTAGCCTTATCACTTTAAAATATAATAAATTTCCATTTAAATTTTGCTTTAGATTTTATCTAAGTGTTAATTTATCTTATATGTATGTAATTTATTTTTATATATTTTCATAGTTTACCTTATATATATATAATTTTTCTTTTGTATTTCTATTTTAATTTGTTGTTAAAATTTTAGCCAATGTTTACTTTGTATTTTATAACTTATCTTTTTTTTATTTATCTCTATTTATAAATCAAATATTTATTTTACTTCTATTTTTAATTGTCTTATATTTATTTTATAAATTCAAACCATTATTAACCATCAATTCTAATATTTATTATTATCATTTATTATTAAACCATTTATTTCTAACCCATTTATTTAAGATTTAAATTCAAATCATATATATACATATATATTCAATTTTACTCATATATGCCCGTATACATATATATTCACATATATACATATATATACAATATTTAAATTTTAAATGATTTAATATATAATTTATTTGGTTTTGGGGAAACTCAAATCTATTTATCAATAAATTTCACAATTTTTATTCAAAAATTAATTTAATTATCAATTTAAATATATATAAAATCCGGGGTCGTTACAGTAAAGTGAAGAAACAACAAATGAAATGAAAGCAAGTAAGTAAAGAACATAAGAAGTTTATAGTGGTTCGGCTATCTCTGGCACTGTCATCTTTCACCATGATCGATCTCAGCTGATTCTAACGTGGGGATTATCGATACGAAGGACTTATTGATCGATCCCAAAGCATGGAGGTGGGCCCCACCGATCTGCTTATGGGCCCACATGGACCGAGAGACTTCTCTGCCTAATTTTCAGCAAGATCTTTGCAGATCTCCACCTATAAATAGAGAGAGCATGGCTCAAGAAAAGGAATCTTCTTCTCTCGGCTCTCCTTTATCTTCAAGCTTGGCTAAACTCTGCCATTTTAGCTATTGAATAACACTCCATTGTAACTATAATCATAATATAAAGGAATATAAAGAAAACTCTTGAAGTGGACGTAGGCCAAAGATAGCCGAACCACTATAAATTTCTTGTGTTCTTTACTTACTTGCTTTCATTTTCATTTGTTGTTTCTTCACTTTATTACTCTCTACATATAACTATCATAAGATCTGTGATTGGATCTACCTAGATATTGATGCTTTCACACATTTGGGGTTAGTGACCAATTTTGGCGCTAACAATATAAGCTACATAACATAAATTATACATAAACAATAATTGCAGTTTTATACTATACTTTATTTGTTTCATTGAATTTACCATACGTTGCATAAATTTTTTTAGCTCTTTTATTGATTCTAAAAGTTTTCTTTCTTTTCCTTGTTCCCACTTTTGATATTTCATTATTGGGTCCCTTTAATTTATTAATTTACACAAATGTGCAAATTCTATCCCATCATTTTACATTCAGGTAAGAATATCTCAAAGTTCATACAACTATTAACAAATAATTCATTAGTTACCTCTTAATAATTTATATTAAGCCCATATATTTAGATTACAATCCAAAATTTAAACTATTTAAAAAAATTCAGCTAACTAGAATTCATTAATATTTATTATAAATACCAGTGAATGATAATTTCACTATGTATACCACTATTGCACCGGCCTAAATGGTAAAATTAATTTTTTATTCAACTATAAAAAATATAAATCACATAAAAAAATAATAACAAATTTAATTTATAATAACTTATTTCAAAATATTTATCATACATTGCATTGTAAAATTACATTTTTAACTTCAAATATCTACGCTTAAATTATCACAATTATTTACAAAACCTACCTCACCTTTCTACTAATATTTTACATTTCAATCCACATATTTAAATTAATTATGAAATCTTAAATTTAAACTAATTCAATAAATTCAATTAACTAATATTTGTTAATTCACATACTAAATCATGAAAATTTAAAAATTTCGATATGTACACCATGTCCAAATTAATTATAAAATTATTTTTTCTTTAAAGTAAAGATAATAAGTCACATAACAGATATACATAAACAAAAGTAACAAATTCAATTTATAATTTATTTATCTTAATAAACCGAAATGCATTACAAAATTAATTTTTTTACTTTAAATGTCTATATTTCAAAATTTCTATACTCATTTACGGAACCCCTCAATTTCTTTCTAATACTCAAATCAACAAAGATGATAAAATTAGTTTTCATTTAAATATAAAGATATATAAGTCACATAACATAAATTTTTTGATAATAGGAGTGACACTTTATTCAAGTAGAGCACCCATGGCCTCTAGAATCTTTGTTTAAAGCGTCATACCTCTAACCATTTGACCTATAGGTCCTTAACATCACATAATATAAAATAATACACATAAACTGTATTAACAAATTTAATATATTATTTATTTATCTTAATAAATTTATCATATGTTACATTGAAAAATTATGTTTTTAGCTTCAAATACCTACATTTAAACACCTCTACAATGATCTTCTAAACCTCTTTCAGTTTTTTCTTGATATTTTATATTTAAATCCATATATTTAAACTATTTATGAAATCTCAAAATTTAAATAGGTGGAACCCAGTGCACGAGGCTCCTGCACGATAGCAAACTCTAGGGAGGTTGATAATGTACGCAGCCTTTCCCTACACACTTACATAATCATATTAAAAATATGTAACAAAGTTTTTTCAGTTCAACTATTTAAATCACAAAAAATAATAAATTATATACATAAATAATAACAACAAAGATAATTTGTAAATCAATTGTAATTCATTTATATCAAGAACTCATCACACATTATGTTATAAAATTCTATTTTAAACTTTTATAACTCCACATCAAATTTATACTAATTTGTACAAAACATTTCTCAATTCTTCCCACTACTTACCTTTAAGTCCATATATTTAAACTAATTATATATTTTTAAATTTAACTTATTTAAATAAATTTTGTTAAATAAATTTTGTTAATTGATTTAATAATTCACTAACATAAGCCAATTTCAACATATGTACTATATTCATATTAGTAAAAATGATGAAATTATCACTTATATATATATATATAATCTACATAACATAAATTACACAAATAATAATAACAATTTTAATTTATAATTCATTTATTTAACTTATACGATAAAGTCAATCTCAAGGGAAGTTAAAATATAAAAAATGAGACATTATAGTAAGTGTTGTTTAGAATTAATAAATCAACAACTTTTTGGTTTTATTTGGAAAAATATGTCTCATCAATATAATAATATTGTTTCATTGTTTTTTTTAGATTAAAAATTATGAAATAATTTTGAATTTAAGTATGAGGATGACTATTTGGGCACAAAATAAAACACAAACCGAGATACAATAGAATTTGATAATTGAATCCCACTATATTCGCATTTGAGGTTGAAATCAGGAGGCTGTTCAATGGTTTAGATGCATATGTCATCAATTTGTATCCTAGTAGAATTTTGAAGTATTAAAAACATGGTTTTACATAGGGTAAAAATGGAAGAAAATATTAGAAACGAAAAAAACATCGATTTGGTAGTGGAAAGAAACGATCAAAATTACGCTGCACTGGTTTTGATCGGTTTATAAAACACACAAAATCATCATCTTAAAATACCCGCAAGCGTTGGTTTCCATGACACATAAAAAATGGAGCCGTCCAAAGTACATCAAAATCAGTGTAGAAAAACTCAGTTAAAAATACAAGTTCAACAACTTAGCGCTGCTTAAAAATATGCAAGTGCTATTTACTAAACTCACTATTCAACAAGTTGATATAATAACTTGAGACTCACAATGCAATGTGTTTCAATACCAACAAACCATAATATTCCAAGATCAACATTCGAATTAATCTCATTTCAATTTCGGTATAAGTTAACAACATGTTCAACATTCAATTCATTAAAGATACAATTCAACAGTGCACACAATAGGAACATAAGAAAATAATTTAAGATACAAGTTTAATATTCAAATCATTTTTCACTCCTATTTTTTTGTGACTCTTACAACTGCGTTTACTACGCTGTTTTATAATGACTCATTTCATCCATAATGTGTTTGGTTTAGGTGGAATGAGGTCATTTGGATTATCTTTGCATTAGTGGTGCCAATATTTTATGGCATCCTAGTTGCTCCAAAACCATTTGTCTTTTGTTGAATATTTTTCACGGCTTGATAGATAATTTGATAAGCCAATGATTTTTTTTTGTGTTTCAAAATACTGTTAACCAACATGTTCGTTAATGGGATGAATTCCAACCATCAGTCATGTACCGTGATGATGCAAAGTCATAATGAGCTCTATTTAGATGATTTATTTAAGCTAAACATGACACCACAACATGTGTATATGGTATTATTTGAAGATATGGAACATTGCATTAACAACCACATTCATCATGGATTCACTAGATACTCCAAAAGAGTGAATCAATCGCTATTCATTTTGGCTAAATTTGATTGGCAATGTTTTGTTTCCTTGGTTCATTTTGCTATCTTAGCTTCTCATTTTGGAGTCATTTTTGTTGTCAAATTAATTGCCAGTTCACATCTGTTATAAAAGTAACCAATGAATTGTTGAAAAGTACAAATTGCTTATTTCATGTGTAGAGTTAAGCATGTTTAAGAAACCCGTTGAAATTTCAAATTAGGAATGTCATATCCACATCTATACTTGAAATCATTTTCGAATATCGTATATTTATATATATGAATAAAGGATGGGTATCAATATTCTCATGTCCACTAACAATTAATAAATCTAAAGATATAAATAGAAATACTTTAGTTTAACATAAAAACTATTTGATTCTACATATACATATAATATAAACTTTTATCCTAATCAAATAACTAATATATATCATTTGTTATACTAAACTACATATGATATAAATTATTATCTTAACGAAACTAGGAAAGATAATTTTCGGATGCGGATACCTTCATATATGCATCTACATCTCATTTTTTGTGATATTATATATTTGTTTGTTTATTTTAGACATGACTTTGAACAGATTTTGGATTTTTCAAGTATCCGTAGACATGCTTATTACGGATGCATCTGTAGCCTATTACCGTTATCTTTGCACAGTGGTCAGTTTTTATCTTTGCAAGCTTCTCTCATTCGGCTCATAAGATCTTGGACACATGGATTGATTTAATCTTGTTGGAACTTTAATTGAATTGATTAAAAATAAATAAAAATAGGTTAATGGTAATATATTTACGAGCCTTTATTATAATGGAGTCATTGCAAATGTATAACGGTAATATATATTTATGAGTCATTATTATAATTAAGCCGTTGCAAATGTATAACGGTCATATAATCATGAGCCATTATTATTGAGCCATTGCAAAAGTTAATGGTATTAAAAATTCATTTTAAATGACAATAAATTCAAATCCATTAGCATTCCCCTACTTCAATAACGCATATAATTTACATTCTGTCTATTTAAATGTTAGATAGGCAGAAGAGAAAAAAAATAGACCACTTTTTCTTTCTTCTTCTTTGTCCTCTGCATTTTCTCTCTCTTTAAGAAACTTTATAAGCAATTAAAGTGCTATATTTAGAACAATTTGTTGTAGTGCAAACAACAAATTGATCAAAATTTCAGATGTTGTTTTATCCTAGGGACGGAGCGGTTGATAATAAGCTTTGCACCTTGAAGCTAAGCTGTGAATCGCCTTAAAGAGAGCGACTTAGTCTGCGACTCAGCCAAAAAGACGCTGCAGATTCAGATTAAGGTACAACAATTTTAAGACGAGTATGGCTTCGATCTCTGATAACTCTGCTGCTTTGATGTCGATGTTTGAGGTTCCGACTATATTTGCTGCACCGTTCAAATTCGAAGGCTTGCATTTCAAATGATGGCGCTAAAAGTTGGAGCTTTTTCTGACTACGCGAAAGGTGGCGCATGTACTGACGACTGAAAAACCAATGTTGCTTTGAGAAACAACATACGATCAGAAAAAGGCTTTGAAGGACTGGGTTGAACATGACTACTTCTGCGAAAATTATGTTCTTAATGGCTTGAGCGATGATCTGTACGATTACTACAACTCAGACAAGTCAGCAAAGAAGATCTGGCATGCGCTGCAAAAAAAAATGATACGGAGGAAGCTGGAGTAAAAAAATATGTTGTTAGTCCCTATTTGAAATTTCAGATGACGGATGATAAATCTGTGGAGGCGAAGTCGCACGAGCTCCAGAAAATTGCACATGAGATCATCTGCGAAGGTATGGCTTTAGATGAACAGTTTCAGGTTGCTGTGTTGCTTGATAAATTACTCCATAGTTGGAAAGAATTTTGAAAATAATCTCAGACATAAGACTAAGGAGTTTTCCTTAGAGAGTTTGATTACTCGTCTTCGTATTGTAGAGGAGACCAGAAAACAAGACCAGAAAGAAGAGGTGCTTATTGTATCTACCAACAACATTAAGAAATCCACAAACAAGAGTCTGAAACCAAATGCGAAAAATTTTAAAAATCAAAATTGCAAACTGAATCAGAATCACCACAACATAAAAATCAATATAATACCCCATAAAGAATGGTACTGGACAGTTGTTCTTATGTTACAACTGTGGCAAACCAGACCATATGGTACGAAAGTGTCAGAACATACCAAATCCTGCACCGTAGGCTAACCTGACTGAAACAGCCCTTGTGGCTATGCTTACTGGGATCAACCTAGTCAGTGGATCAGAAGGGTGGTGGGTAGACACTGGTGCATCTCCCTATGTCTGCTATGATCGTGAAATGTTTAAAACATATAATGCTACCGATGACATGAAAGTGACGTTAGGAGATTATCACACCACTACTATTGCTGGAATTGAGACTGTAGAGTTAAAGTTTACCTTTGGAAAGAATTTATTGCTAAAAGACGTGATGCATACTCCATAGATAAAGAAAAATTTAGTATTTGGTTTCCTGTTAAATAAAGCTGGTTTTACTCAAACTATTGGATCTGACTTGTACACCATCATTAAAAATGGTGTTTTTGTTGGTAAAGGATATGCTGTAGATGGGATGTTTAAGTTGAATGTTGAAGCTAATGGTTCTGTTTATATGATGTGTGATTTTAATATTTGACATGCTAGACTTTGTCATGTTAATAAGCGACTAATTCATAACATGAGTAACTTAAGCCTAATCCCTAAAGCTTCTATAAATGATTCAGAAAAATTTGAATATTGTAGCCAAACTAAAATTACTAAGACTCTACATAAATACGTGTTTAGTGAGTCAGAACATTTAGATTCAATACACTATGATATATGTGAACTTGGTGATACTCTAAATAGGGATGACAAACGTTACTTTATTACTTTTATTGATGATTGTTCTGATTTTACTTATGTTTATCTCATAAAGAATAAAAGTGATGTGTTAGGTATGTTTAAATTATTTGTCACTAAAATTGAAAATCAATCTAATAAGAAAATTAAAATATTTCGAAGTGATAGAGGAACAAAGTATGAATCTAACTTATTCATTGAATTTTATAAACAACATGACATAATTCATGAGAGAACTGCTACCTATTCGCCTGAAATGAACTGGTTGATAGAAAAAATAGGACTCTTACCGAACTAGTAGTAGCTATTTTATTAAATTCGGGTGCAGCATCTCACTGGTGGGAGGAAATTTTATTAACTATTTGTTATGTCTTAAACAGAAGTCCTAAATCTAAGAGCAAAATTTTACCTTTTAAGATTTTTAAAAATCATAAACCTGTTAGTACCTTGGATATTGGTTTTGATGATAACAACTATAGGAAATTAAATAAAATATGGATACTAATGTTTCATCAAGATATATATAGTATATAGTGCAGGATATTAGACATGTATTGATTAAGAAGTCTGTATAGTATAAAGATACTAATATCATGAGTAGATTCAAAATGCTAATATAAAGTTTTAAGAGTTCAAGAATGAAGACTCATAAGTATTGAAGATTTCAAGATATTCCAAATAAGTTATAGACTTATAGAATTTACGTTAAAACCTTGGTAGCACTTTCCTAATCTCTCTCGTCTTCTATTATTTTGTTTTAAAATTGTTTTTCAAATATTCTATTTTTAAAATAATCTTTTCAAAATATTTCCCAAAATGGTTTTCAAATTTCTTATACTTATTAAGGTATTATTTTAGTGTTTTTAAGTTTATATATATATATATTGAATTTTTGTTTGCACTTTAATAATTTATAACTATATTGATTTTATATGTATTATTTACATTATATTGAATATACTTATTAAAATCTTTCAAAATTATTTAATAAAGATTTATTAATTTATATTTTGATTAAAATTTGTATAAACTGTATTTAAATGATTTTACAAAGTATCAAATTATTTTACAAAGCGACAGATTTTCAAAATAATTTTTATAAAGTATTTTTCAATTTTGTAAAGGATATGTCAACATATCCGAATCCCATATGTCAACATACTAGCCGTAACTTTCAAAATTCAAATTTTGAATGGAAGTGTCTTTTCGTCATTTCTCTTCGCGAATGGACATAACCATTATTTTCCTATATATACCAGACTTCCAAACGAATTTTCATTAACTACTGTCTTATTTTTCTCTCCTCTTTTCCTCTTTTGATTTCTAAAGCAATTTCTGTTGAAACTCTGCCGAAATTCAACCAGAATCAAATTCAATCATTACTAGTTTTATTCTCTTTCATATACTCTCTGATTTTTCTCATCTCTCTCTCAAGATCAAGTGATATTTAAGAGTTATAGGATCAATTGTAATCAAATTGTTTTAAATTGTGAACTTTTGGGTTACATTCTTGGATGCAAATCTAGTGGAATGGACCTTTCATCTTTTCAAATTATTTTCTATTATCTTTTTTTTCCTTTGCATTCCTAAACTCTAAAACCAAAATAATGGCTTATATTATCCAAAAACTAACCAAAAACCTCGAACAAACTCTTAAATCATTCAAGATCATTCTGACTTTCATCCTAAGAAATCAGAGGCACTTAGAATTAAGTCAAATGTAGACGATCAAGGAGCAAGAAAGGCATTTCGACGCGATTCGGTGGATGATTTCTGTCTTGAACAAAGAAGAAACAACTACCAATCCAAAGTGTACCATCAACAAAGATGATGAAGATTGGGATGCTATCAAATTAGATCCAACCTTTGGCCCTGATGGATGGGTTGAAGTTCCTCGAAATATCTTGTTTAAATAGGTTTAATTGTATATAAATAATAATGCTTAGTTTGGTTTGGATTTGATTGGTTTTGATTTGTGTGGATTTGTTTGAATGCTGCGTGACATAAACTTTGTTTGAATGGATAAATATTTGGATTGGTTATTTCGTTTTATATATCACTTATTATTTGTATATAATCTTTCTCACAATTATTATAAATAATTTTTATAAAGTATTTTTCAATTTATTTGAAGAGTTCAAGATTTCAAGATATTCTGGATAAGTTATAGACTCATAGAATTTATGTTAAAATCTTGATAGCACTTTCCATATCTCTCTCGTCTTCTCTAATTTTTTTTAAAATTGTTTTTCAAATATTCTATTTTTAAAGTAGAATATTTGAAAATTATTTCCCAAAATGACTTTCAAATCTCTTATACTTATTAAATATTTTTTTGGTGTTTTTAAGTTTATATATTGAATTTTTGTTTATACTATAATAATTTATAATTATATTGATTTTATATATATTATTTACAGTATATTGAATATTCTTATTAAAATCTTTCAAAATTATTTTATAAAGTTTTATTAAGTTATATTTTGATTAAAATTTGAATATACTATATCTAAATGATTCTACATAGTATTAAATTATTTTACAAAACAACGGATTTTCAAAATAATTTTTATAAAGTATTTTTCAATTTTGTGAAGGATATGTCAACATATCCGAATCCCTTATGTCAACATACTAGCCATAACTTTCAAAATTCAAATTTTGAATATAAGTGTCTTTTCATCATTTCTCTTCGCGAATGGACATGACCGTTGTTTTCCTATATATACCAGACTTCCAAACGAATTTTCATTAACTACTGTCTTATTTTTCTCTCCTCTTTTCACTCTCTTGATTTCTAAAGCAATTTCTGTCGAAACTTTGCCGAAATTCAACCAGAATCAAATTCAATCATTACTAGTTTGATTCTCTTTCATATACTCTTTGATTTCTCTCATCTCTCTCTCAAGATCAAGTGCTATTTAAGAGTTATATGATCAATTGTAATCAAGATCGAAGATTTGAATATGTAAACTCTATCAAATCATACTCATATACTCTGTGGTGTGCTTGTATCCTTGAAATCCAAGTAGGTGTGATTGTAGCCTGATTAAATCAATTGGATGTGCTTAGTAGCCCATTAATCTAGTGGGTTGCTTGTGGTCAAGAAATCAAGCGGCTCTACCTAGAGGCTGGGATTTTGGAGTGTGTTTCTCGTAGCCTTGTAACCTAGATCGTATTTGCATTTACTAGTTGAAAAGAAATCCGTACAAGGAATTATGCAGGACTGGATGTAGGATAACTCCTATCCAGTATAAAATCCTGGTGTGTTCTTTCCTTTTTACCTTTACTGCATTTACTTTTATTTGTACTTTGATTCTGTGATTGTTAATTCCATTATTCCAAGTAAAATCTTAGAAAAATTTGAATAATATTCACACAATCCATTAAACACTATTCACCCTCCCTCTAATGTTAATTTAGTTTTAAGATCCTTATTCCGTTGATTCACAAAACCCAACTTGGCTTATTTTAAAACTTGGGGTTGCTTAGCGTATGTTCATATTCCTGACCCTAAAAGAATTAAATTAGTAAGTCAAGCATATGAATGTTTTTTCATTGGTTATTCCATTAACAATAAAGCATATAGATTTTTTGATTTGAATGCTCGAGTTATTATTGAGTCAAATGATGCTGATTTCTTTGAAAAATAAGTTTCCGTTTAAATTTAGGAATAGTGGGGGCACTTCTACTACTAATAATCCAATAATCAGAAATAATGAACATAACGCGGAAAGTAAATATGAACTTAGAAGAAGTAAAAGAGCAAAGATAGCTAAAGATTTTGGTCCATAATATTATGCTTATGCACTAGAAGCAGACGCTGCCAATCTAAAAGAAGCTTGTCTTCTTTGGATTCAGATCTCAAGCAAGAAGCTATAAATGATGAAATGGAATCTCTTGAATCTAATAAAACTTGGCATATAGTTGATTTACCTCCAGGTTGTAAAACTATTGGTTGTAAATGGGTACTTAAAAAGAAGTTGAAACCTAATGGTACAATTGATAAATATAAGGCTCGTCTTTTAGCTAAAGGATTTAAAAAAAAAGAAAACATTGGCTTCTTTGGTACTTTTTCACTTGTTACAAGAATAACATCAATTTGAGTATTAATTTCTCTTGCTTCACTATATGATCTACTAATTCACCAAATGGATGTAGATTTTAAAACTGCTTTTCTGAATGGTGAATTAGAAGAAGAGATTTATATGGACCAACCCAAAGGTTTTGTTATACCTGGTCAAGAGTATAAAGTTTGTAAATTAGATAAATCTCTATATGGTCTTAAACATGCACCGAAACAATGACATGAAAATTTTGACAGTCTAATTATTTCACATGGTTTTAAAGTAAATGAAAGTGACAAGTATATTTATTATAAACCCGAGAATAACATTTGCATTATCATATGCTTATATGTTGATGATTTACTTATATTTGGTTCAAATATTCATGCTATAAATTATATTAAGTCCATGCTATGTGGCAATTTTGATATGAAGGATCTTAATGAAGCGAGTGTGATTCTTGGTATTAAGATTACTAAGTCTAAAAATGGAATTTCTTTGGATCAATCTCATTATATTGAAGAGATGTTAAAGAAATATTATTACTTTGAATGTAAATCTCCTAGTACACCAAATAATCAAAGTGTAAACTATTTAAGAATACCGGTGAATGTGTAAAACAGTCTGAATATGAGAGCATCATTGGCAGTCTTCGATATGCCACTGATTGTACTAGACCCGACATTGCATATGTCGTGGGATTATTGTGTAGGTTTACTAGCAGAGACCTAGTATAGAGCTTTGGCATGCTATTGAAAGGGTCATGAGATACCTTAAAATAACTATGAACCTTGAATTACACTATCAGAAATTTCCCGATGTCCTTGAAGGATGCGGTGATGCAAATTAGAATACTTTATCAGACGATTCCAAAGCTACTAGTGGATATATTTTCAGTATTGAAGGAGGAGATATTTCTTGTAAATCTAAGAAACATACTATCTTGGCTCAATCCACTATGGAGTCAGAAATGAGAGCATTAGCTAATGCTAATAAAGAAGCAGATCACTTAAGAAATTTGCTAGTTGAGATCCCTTTATAGGAAAAACCGATACTAGCTGTGCTGATCCATTATGATAGTACCAAGGCTATTGCAAGAGTTGAGAACCGTTATTACAGCGGTAAGAGACCACAACTTCGTCGTAAGCACAGTACTGTAAGAGAGTATATCTCTTCAGGATCTGTAAGAGTGGATCATGTACGCACTAATGAGAATCTGGCGGATCCTTTGACGAAAGGACTGGCCAGAGAGAAAGTCCTTTCTACATCTAAAAGAATGAGACTGTTGCCCTTAGATTGTTGAGTCACACATAATGGTAACCCGACCCGACTGGAGATCCCAAGGACTAGGTTCAATGGGTAATAATAAGTTGTAAAGTGATATGAGTTGAACATGCTATTTTTATATACTTAGAAGCATGTATTCCTGAAGTGATTATAGGGTGAGTTAATTGAAACTCTTAATGAGATCTATACTCTAAATGGAGTGAAGTACCTACCTTCAAGAGTACTCTTGATAGACTCACCTGTGTGGATGTGGATATGTGGCCGTTCCCTATGAAATTTTGGGCAAGATTCCTACAGCATTCACTAAATTGAGATATACGTGCATGACCATAAATGCACGGGCTTAGTTGATAGAATTTTAAAAAGGTTGTGTGTGGTTTGATCTCAGGAATAAAGTTCAAGACTACATGTCACTCTAGTAAACTGAATCTTACTCACTATGCAAAGGTTCAAATTGAAAGATACCTTTTTTTTATGCACAATCATATATTTTCAAAAGTTGCTTGAAATATTTTTTTTAATAATTCAAGTGAGGGATTGTTGGAACTTTAAGTGAATTAATTAAAAAATTAATAAAAACAGGTTAATGGTAATATATTTATGAGGCTTTATTATAATTGAGCCGTTGCAAATGTATAATGGTAATATATATTTATTAGTCATTATTATAACTGAGCTGTTGCAAATGTATAACGGTCGTATATTCATGAGCCATTATTATTGAGCCGCTGCAAAAGTTAATGGTATTAAAAATTCATTTTAAATGATAATAAATTCAAATCCATTGACATTCCCTCACTTCAGTAACACATAAAATTTTCATTCTAATTATTTAAATGATAGATTTTCAAGAGAGAGAAAAAATACAGATAATTTTTTCTTTCTTCTTCTTTGTCCTCTGCATTTTTTCTCTTTTTAAGAAAATTTACTAGCAATTAAATTAGAAAGTGCTATATTTAGAACAATTTGTTGTAGTGCTAACAACAAATGGATCAAAATTTCAGAGGTCGTTTTATCCTGGAGACGGAGCGATTGGTAGAAAGCTTTGCACCTTGAAGCTAAGCTGTGAATCGTCTTAAAGATAGTGACCTAGTCCACGACTCAACCACAAAGACGCTGCAGATTCAGATTGAGGTATAACAGATCTTTTATTACATTGTATTGCAACTATTTAGATGCACATACAGTAACACATAATAAACCTGATCGATTTTTTATTTTGTTTTTTCTAGAATTTGTGACTTAGTAATTAGTTTTTAGATGTGTAGTACAATAGCAATGGTTATGTGGGTTTGGCCAGATTATACCAATGCTTTCAAAAGTCCTTTCATTCAGTTCCATAGAAAAGCAGTATGTCGATTATGCATAATATGAATGTGAGCACGCATGCATGCAAAGAACCATTTCCATATATTAGTTGATTCAGATTTTACGATTGCATAAGCCAAAGGATAAAATGATCATTTGTATCTGTTGCAGCTGCAACAAGTAATATACCACCATATTTTCCTTATACAAATGCGTTATATCAATATAGATCATGGAACGACAATGCAAATAACCATTAGTGCATAGACTAAAATCCATAAACCACAGTCAGAACCTCCGACTTCATGCGTTTTTACGCTTTAAAAGATCACTTGATTGGCTTTTTTTTATTTCTTTAAAGTATTAATATTATGCCATTTATTAGTCCAATCTGCAAAAATTCTCAAATTCTTAATCAGTGTTCTCCTTGCTTTCATCCAACTTATTCTGCACTTACTTTGACTATTCAATTGTTCTTGCACAAATATCTTTACATACCTTGAACAATATTTTGAAATCCACTTTGAACAATAATACGATTTTAGTTATGAAAATTTTGCTTCTAACTTGTTGGTAGTTTGAGTTAACTAGAGGGTTCATATAAATATGATCGCCATGACAAGCACCATTGTCCAAGTGGTTAAGTGATTCGGCTTTGGTGCGAGAGGTCACAAGTTCGAAACTTGCATAGCGTGATTCAGACGTTTATTGACATGTGATATGTTGTCCCAGTGACATGTTGTATATAAAGTACCATTTTCAAAAAAAAATATGATCGCCATTGTATTTTATTATTTTCCACCTTTTAGAAATTTGTTTTCTTGAGACAATTGCATGAACTCTCCAATAGTTATTTTCATCAATGCCAACAGTTGTATATTTAGTTATGTTCATTTAACTTGTTTGAACGAAGTCACACGTTTGACCATTTACTTAGTTATTTAAAAAGCATTTCTTTTGACTCAAACATCAATCCAACTTCAAATCCAATTTCCACACATGAAAAATTGAATCTTTCGTTACTGAATCGAACATTTGCAATAATGAATTTAAGCATCGTCTTATCTAATACACATGTCTATATTATGTGATTTTTTTCATTCCTATAGGATCATCATATGTGTAGCATTTCTATCAACATAGTTTTTAGTTGGAAATCTAGATTGTATGTAACGACCCGGGGTTTTGCACCAGTTAATTATCGTCGTTAGACGATTAAATTGGCTAGCTATTTGCTATTGGGAGTTTTAAATCGGGTTGAAATTCTTTTAAAAGTTTGTGAAGGGATTATGTGGGCTTGAATCTTGGCCTACGTTTCTTTTGTTTTGGGTGCTGTGATAATTATCGAGTAAATACCCGGTTCCTCCTTCATTCTTTTCATCGCAAGCCCAAAACAAAACACACGTAACAATGGCTGCTAGGGTTTGAACGATTTCGTGGCCGCCACGACTTGATTTGGTTTGGCGATGTATTCTCGGATTTTCTGGATGCCACGGCTTCAATTTCGATCTGTTCGATCTTTGGATTTGCGCTTGTTGAAATAAGGTGAGTGATTTTCACTCACACCTCTAATTCAAGCTTTCGTATATTCATGATTTTTGATTTCCACGGCTTGTTTGACTTCTTGGTCGTCACGGCATTGAATTGCTTTGGGAATTTTTCTTACTCACCACGGTTTCGATTTTCCGGTATTCAAATTTGTTGACTTCGGTCGCTTGACTTTGTTTAAGCGATGATATTTAAGACACCTCTGTCTTTGTTTGAAACAGCTGTACCATGATTTTTGAACTTGCACGATTCTGTCTCACTGCCGTGTTAGTGTTGCACTTGTGCTTGTTGTGAGTGATAATCTTTTTGCTCTGTGAATTTGGTCATTGATATTTGAGTTTTCATTTGGTCTTCATTGTTGAGGCTACACTTTGTAGTTTGCATTGCTTTGTCATCAACATGCCTGTAGTGTTCACTGTTTTATATGTTGGTGATTTGTGAATTTTATTCCTGATTGCACTTTCGACCTGTACCTAGTATATGTGAGTTGTTTGCATTTTTACTTGTTCGCATTGCTCTTTTCACTTCGAGTAAGTTTACATTCGTTTTACTTGAGTCTGTGCATTTAGGTCATGTTGATGGTGAGGCTTTGTATTGATTTCTTGTATTCACACTTCATGTTTTAGCTGAGTCTGGTTCATTCTCAACCTGAGCTGACCATTGAAGTGTTGCAGTGTATTCATGTTGTAATTGTATCATGTCTGGTGCACCACTTCATTTGTGCACTTGATTACATATGCTTGGACTTGACTATTTGGTTACCAGATCATTGAGCTTCATGTGCACTGATCAGTTCATAATTGTGGTCTTTGTTTTCTTGATGTTGTGTTTGAGTTTTGACTCCATGTGTTTGGTATTTTTGTTTCACTATTCTGGTTTGCATTGATAATGCTATGCACTGTGTATGTACATGTGCCATTTTATTTTCTGCTCTGATCTTGTTCACTTGATGACATTTGGTCCAGACATTGTTGTTCACTGTTTTGTTTACCTGTGCACTGCTTTGAGTTCGAGTCTAGTTCATGTCTTCATTGTGTACAATTGTCTACACTTTTATTCATGTGTACATCTGAATTTTGCCAAGGCAGTGCACGTGAGCGTGTACTGCAGCCAAATCAGAATTGACTTTTAACTGATAATTTCAATTGCTTGAATTGTTTTGTGTGGCCAATTCAATATATTTTGAAATTGCATTTTGATTTGGTTTAATTTGATTATTTTGTTGCAATCTAATTATCTACTAGATAATTAGATTATGTGTTTTCTAATTATCGTATCGATAATTAGATTTTGTTGTTTATGTTGTTCACTGGCTTGGGTTTTGCTTTGGCCACTTGCTGTTAATTGCTGTTTAGGCAATTCTGTTGCTTTCTAAATTATCTTCATTGATAATCCTTTTATTTATCTTTGTTGATGATTTGGCTTTGCTAATTTTGCTGTTAATTACTGAGTTTGAATTAGACTGATCCGTGTATTATTTTCTTTTGAATTAATACTCGGGTCAGACCGAGTTATTACAGGCTGTTGATATCTCGCTTTGGGATGCTGCTTGAGCTATGAAGTCTCTTCATATCGTTTGGAGTAGTCAGTGTTATTTTATAGGATGATATGTATTCATGTATATTATTTATAATAATGTACTTGTATATGTAACTTCCAGTGTCAACAGTTATAGTTGGGTCACATGTATTGTAACTGACTTCAGTTATATATGAGATTTTATATTATCTATGTTCTGTGTTATTACTATATATGTTGTCCTGAACTATTATGAACCATCGTAGTTCGTTTTATACTGGAATTGAATATGTCGATGGGAGTAAATAAATAATGAGATGAAAATAAAATATATACCACTCCTATCGAGATAATCAATACTAGCGTAAGGCCTAACTACGGATGGCCGCTCCTATCCAGCCTTATTCTTCGTAATAACAGACAGTATTTCTTTTTAATACTCTTTGTTATTGTGAGCATAGAGGTGGGGCGTCACATTGTATGTCCCGTCGTCATCGACATCATCGTTATTTACTCAAATACCATTGATTGGTGGTGGCAACCTCCACATCATCTAAGCAAGTTACATAATCTATATAACCTAGAACTTAGGTTCCTTCAATACAGTAGATAAAGTTAAATGCAACATAAAATTGTAAGAATCATTATATAAACATATATGTAGAACATCAATTATCGACTAAGTTATATATACATATACATACATACGTACATACACACACATACATATATATACACATACATACGTACATATACACATACATACGTACATACATACATATATACATATACTATGAAATTAATTGCTTACTTTAAAGTTTAAATTTTGTTGGGTAAGATAAGGATAAATCGTGTGGTACGTAGAGTTAAGTAGTTAATATCGTATTGGATACGTATCAGTCAAGTACTAATATGAGATATTTTAAAATATCGTAATATTATCGATAAAATATATGACGTGTCTAGAACATATTAACAACGATATTATATTACATTATTATGTTATAATGATGTTATTTTTTTTAATATTTTGATATATATTGCTGAATTGCTACTAATGACTAACTGTATATAGTTTACAAATTATAATTTGTATACTGGATTATTATATTAAATTCAAGTCATAAAATAAGCTCATAAAAACTAAGAAATTCGTATAATGGGCATTTTTATTATTTTCTTTATTTTATACTATATTCTTTGCTTCTTTGGTCATCTAATCATCTATATTATTTTTCAATTTCTTTATATTTGTAGTTTCCCTATTTTCATTTTTACTTAAATGATTAAATAAGTAATGTTGATTTGTTATCGATTACTACTTTTAGTCCGTTCTTTGTCGATATATCAAATATATAACTTTGTCACTCTTCAACCTTTAGTTCATGATGCATGATGACATCTAAAACAAAGAAACAATCACTACACGAAAATGGTTTATTGATAGCATGAGAAGATTGCACCGTAGCATGACTTGTTATCGTTAGCTATTTACTAGTTGTTGATATTAAAATTTTAACCCATTCACACGCTATTGATTAAAAAGAAAAAGCCGGCGCCTATATTTTGACTCTCCCGGTAATATTTCATTCTCACAGCGAATATACATTTCACCCTTACTCCCAAATCCCTAAATTAATTTCGTCGTTCCCCGACTTCGCTGCTCGTCATTCCTCAAATTCGTTGCTTGCCGCTACGACGATCCCTCGACCTCGCCTGCCTCGACTTCCCTAGCTATATATCCCTCGACTTCCCTACGATCCCTCGACCTCGCCGCTGCTACGATCCCTCGACTTCGCCGCTACTACGATCCCTACGTAGTGCTTTGATTCCTCAACTGCCGTGAACTTTGACCATTTTTTAGGTATATACTTTTTAACTTTTATGTATATCTCCATGTTTGATTTTGCTTTGCCTATGAATAATTGATTTTCTGAGCTGAAAGTTACTTTTGTTATTAGTAGATGAATTATTGTTTCTTAATTTGTGATATTCGTGCTTAGCCAATTTAGCTTTAAACTTTTGGTTTCCACTATTACTATTATAGTTAAAAATTTGCTATGGTGAGGAACGGTTAATTTTTTTTGTGATATTCGTGCTTAGCCAGTAGATGATATGAATATAAAAGGTCGAGGGATCGTAGCAGCCAGGTTCTAGGAATATGAATATAAAAGGTCTATTAGCATAAAGTGCCAGGTTTCCACTATTAGCATGTAATATATGAAAGAAATATACTAATATGATATGACTATAAAAGGTTTATACGAAAATTAGTATAAAGAGCCAAGTTCAATGTCAAGATTCTAGGAAAAATTAGTATAAGGAGCCAGGTTCAATCTTAAAATTCTGGATAAATAGTTATGAGTATACAAGGTCCATTAGAAAAATAGTGTAAAGAGCCTAGTTCCATGTCACATTTTTGGTGTATAAGTTATTTTTGAATAAGTTATTGGGTTTATTGTTTTTTTTTGAAATTGTGGAGCAAGGTGTGAAACCAAAGCTATCAATTTAAATAAACAAGTGAGTTTGTGTATCATTTTTTGGGATACAGAAGTCATTTCTAAATCCAATTTGTCCAACTAAATCAGTAGTTGAAATTAAACTGGTCTTTTATGATTCAAGATGTAACGTCTCGAGATTTTCGACTTCTGAAAATCGAAATTAATACGTCCACTATATCAACTACCGAGCAATCGAATGCCGAAAAACCGAATTGTTATGGTTAAAAAGAAGAGGTAGTAGAAGATAGAAAGAAAGAAGAAACAACAGAAACAATATCAGAATCTCACATATCGCAGCGGAACAACATATAATAGATAAATGAATAATCTTTAAATCAAAGAACTAGATCAGTTTATACATTACATCATCATCAGATTCAATATACACACAACTGGACAATTATATGAACTTGTCCTTACAAATGAATTTTTACAGCGGAAAAGATAATATCACATACAAATGCTACGTCTCGCCATCCAGCTCGCCACTTGAGCTCCACAGCATCTCCTGAATCCAGAATGACCTGATAACCTGACTCTAGGCTGCCTGTGTGGAAAATTATGGGCACCCAGAGTTTAGGAAAGGAACAATAAACTCCAGGTCAGTCATGGGACAGGTGTGAGAACTTAAAACAGTTATTATCTTTAAAACAACAACAAAGAATTTTAAACATTGAAATCCGCAATGCTTTTGGAAAATGAAACTACCATAAGACCTCCCACCACACACACAATGCAATCGCAGACTTGGAGGAGATTTCTTCTTATGATAGTCAAAAATGCTTACTACGCAAAAGAAACTCTTTTGATATTATTACTAGTGCATAGTGTGAAAATCCTTTCGAAAATATAATATTAATCTTAGCCAGCATAGGTACCATTATATTATGCCTACTATAGCTACCATGTTAAATGGCAGGTTCTACAACTAAAACCGTACAAGGCTCGTATTGTTTCTTTGGATTTTCCAACAAATGGTCAGGCTAAGGAACTTCCTACTGCCACATGGGTATGCCTTTGGCGGGACGTCTCGAGAGTCAACCTGCTCTCTGCCAACACAAGGCCGGGTTACCTCTTACACTAGGTAACTAATACACGAATATGCCACCCCCCGGTCCTTTGGGACCTTTATCCGAGGCGCCTCAACAAAACAACAATCACACAGTAAATGAGATTGGAGTAACCACATAGGTTAAATACCAAGGCTCCATACCTGATACCACCCTTTTCCAGAAGGAAATGACATACCCTAAAGGGAGCGACCCTCATAACCTTGCCGCATCATCCCTGTTTCGACCATTTTCGGGTTGTGAGGTCCGAAGAGGTCTCGTCCACAAAGCTACGCTTTTTCACAAAGCCACGCTTTGATCAACAAATGATCAATAAATGATCAACACTCAGCATGTCACATTACCAAATTGGGAGTATATCACTGATAACCTTCAACTACATAACCTCTGAGCTCGTACGTCTCAGAGAAGGGTGTTAAGCTAAGAGAATAAATTCTCCGCCACCAACAAAAATGTATTTGAAAGAAATCAGCTTTATATCTCAAAATGTAATGTTAGACATGTAACCATACAAGTCTGTTTCGGGTTCGAACAAAACCGAAGGCACTTCCGAAGAAGCCCTTGCAATCCGAGTATTCACAATCCCGATCGAACTTCCCATCACAAAGGAAATCTCTATACCGTAGCTAACGGTGCAGAGACAATCGATAGGCCATCCTATCGTTTTCACAAATACCCGGTCTTCACCACCGGTCTTCAATGCGATCCATATCGTCGTATCACTTATTCGGAATGGGTTAAATGACACAAAGGTCCTCTCCCGGCTAATCCGAATAATGAGCACAATATTTAAAACATACGGATATATGGATTTCAATTAAGTCACAACTTATTACCCAAATCCTTTCCTTAAAATGGTTTAAACAAACTACCATTTTAAATCTTTAAACAAAAAGATTTACTTCACAAAGTTCACCCAATTTCACAAAGATTCATTCACAGATTCCCAAATCATTTCCCATTTCAATTGGATTTACCCATTAAATCTTTAAATCAAGATTTAACTTATAGCTTTCAAAACTATTCACAATTCAAGTCTTTTATAATATAAAAGGTACACCTTTTAAAATCTTCTTTGATTTCAAGATAAAGCTTAATCATCTTCATAAAGGTTAATTCATAGTTTTTCCAAACTATTCACAATTTCATTTCAACTTGAAATGTTTCGATACAAATTGGAAATCTTTTCACTTTATGAAAGCTATTATTATTTAAAAACATATAGTTTTCGTTTTGGGAAAAACTGGTTACAATTACACAGGTTAAAGCCATCCAAGTATAAAACTTGGATTTAAATTTAAATTTCCAAAACCATATTTTAAATGGTAAAAACCCATATAAACACCTTTTATACTTGCATAATCTTTTAAACCATAGTTCCCAAATCATTGAATTCAATTTCAAGTATTGAATTCAAAATTTAAATCAAATGATTTAAATGCCAATTTTTATTAAGTTATTTAAAATAACTCTTATTTTTGAATCTCATTTTCAAACTCTTTCAATTCCAATTTCCAAAACTTAATTGGATTCAAAAATTCAATCTTTAGGATTGTTAGAAATCTGTGACTTAACTGATTTCCACGTGAAATCCACATTTGTGTGTGTATTGGGTAGTCCAGGGGTTTAACACAATAGTGCAACAACATCCAACCATCACAGATCAGAACACAGAAATATAGTTGATAAGCGGTATAAACTATAACGCTTATCTTTAATTCACAGATCACAGATATTCATATCATAGATAAATAGATCACAAATCACAACACAGAACAGGATATATCACAAAGCATCACATATCAGAGATATCAAACAATTGAACATCCAATATAATCCAAACATCTATAAGTAGGATTAATTTAATTATCTAATAAATTTAAAGTCAGATAAATTTCTACGTATAAATTTTTGCTAGTTATGGTAAATTAATAATCAATTAATTACCAAAACATTTAATAAATTATCCTTTAATAGATCATTAATTAACTCTTAATTAATAATTAATACTAAATTAATTATTCTTTATTAATTATTATAACCAATTAATTTCTCCTTATAAATTTCCAATGAATTTACAAAATCATTTCCTTTTTAAATAAATTTCTTTATCTCTTCAAATCTATTTAAAAATCCAAATTTTTAATAAATTCTTCAACTTATAATAATATTATTAAAAATCCCTTTACTAAGCCCTTTTTCCCAAAATTTGAAATTTAATTCAATATAGTTCAAAAATAAGACTTTTATCTTTTTAAAACTCCTTTTAAATTTATCCAATTCTCAAAAATAATTTTTTCGATAAATTTCAACTTGAGTTTCGAAAATCCAATTTTATTTATTTCTGGTATCCAACGATACCAAAAATATATCCGGCTAAATTATAGCCTTCAACAATTCCAATTCACAAATATAATCACATAGAGATTATAAATAATCAACACACAACATTGAAATAAATTCAAATGTTTGAGGAATCCAATTGGATCCCTCCAACCTGTTTCCCTGCATCCACAGATGTTAGCACAATACCAATTCCACTTCGAGGTGGAATATCGTGGTATATGGGATTTATAAAATATTATCCGCTATTATGCGGCGCAATAGGGTCTCATCCGCTATATAATGCAGGAAATCAACTCCAAATACATATATAATACCAATTCCACTTCAAGGTGGAATATCGCGGTATATGTGTTTAGTATAATAACCTCCGCTTAATATGCGGCGTATAGGGTCTATTCCAATTCAACCAATCATCAATCATTATCCAAACACACAATCAACACCATCAATAATTTTAAATCTAACTATTTAAAATTTAAATCGAAACACAATTCGATTGAGTGAGAAGTTCTCACCTTGAGTTTCTGATAACAGTTGCAGTGTTTTATTTCGAATAAAATTAAACACGCGTTTAATTTTACCCAAAATTCAGACTAGCTCCAATCGACTCCAAACCTGCTCTAAAATGTAGTGCTCATCAATACGAACCCAACGCAAGTCGTTTCGTGCGAAACGGACCTCGTATGAAAAAGTTATGCAGTTTTAAACATTATACGAATTTATATAATAAATAAATTACAATTTTTATTTTATTTTCAAACCCACTCTAATCTGGGCCGCATGATGTAAACAAGCAGAGCCAGGCCGCTCCTCCTTTTCTTCCCCATGTTCACCCTCGTACGCAAGAAACCCATATGGCCGCCCCCTTTCTCGAATTTTCGCGACCACTACACACGTCTACACCACGATCGAAGACCGCCATTTGACTCGCCTACTAAAACCCCTCCATCGACCACAAACCGGTCCCACTCGGTTGCCTATGTCACTCGAAAAACGTGCGCAAACGTCGCGTCTTTACATGCGATTTCCCATCGATCGACTCCACCATTTTCGATCGCCACCGTTCATATCGAAGCTCTCATCGTCCTCTTCATTTTTTCTTTAGAAAGTTTTTCTTAATACTGAGTGGATTTGCAGAGATCGAGAGGAGAAGATAAGCAAATTTCGGCCATTGAAATGGTTAGGGCCGGGTGAAGAAAGAATGAGGGTTTCGGCCCTTGTAAACGTGTATATATATATATATATCCGTATACAAATAATATTAAATTCATTTTAAAACGACTTTTTCAAACGAACTCCAAATCACACGTGCCGCCTGGCATTTATAATGTTTTACCCACGTTCCGAACACAATGGAACATGTTCCGGAAGCCAATTCGGTCATATGTGCGAGTTACGGAAATAAACGATCAAATTTAAATTAAATCGATTAAAACGATTTCTATGCGTTTTGGCTTGCCCCGGACAAACCTTAAATCCGATTGACACGAAATTTGAAACCTTACAATAATTTCACATTACGGATCCAATAAAACTAGTTTCGTCGAAATCTGAGACTGTTTGAAAAATGACTATTTTTAGTCGTCAATTAAATATTAAAATAATCAATTTCTACAAATTAACTTTTAATTCAATTTTAAAAGTTTACTAACATTGTCCTAACTCAAATATGATTTAATAGAACTTTATAAATCATTTTCATTCACATTAAACACAATTTCCAATTATTTCTGAAATTTCAAATATTAAATTATCGATTTAATTATACAATTAAATCCTATATTCGAATTTTAATTCATTTAGCTTACAAATTTCACTTGTTAATATTTAAAATCAATTAAATATACGAATTTCAAATGACAGAAATTCTGGGTCGTTACAATCTTCCCCCCTTAAAAGAATTTCGTCCTCGAAATTGCCAAGTAAGAAAAATGCCCCAAATTCATTAACTTTTCAAAAAAAATCTACTTAGTGAAAATTTTATATTCAGCTTTTCCAAAACCTTTAACTTCAACCAAAACAATGGTTTCCATTTTCTAGTTCAATTCCTACTTTTTATTACAATTTAGAAATTGACTTTTCATTAACAAAAATTTTCCAAAAGTTCAAAAAATTTCTAACTCCCAAAATTTATGGAAAATTTTGGCAGAGTATCCTTTGTACGGAGGAGCTTTCGCAATTTCACAATAGATATAAATATACATACATCGACCCACACGGTCGGAAAACAGAAAAACAGTTCATATTTCCTATTTTTATTGCGTAGGCGTACCTTTTTAGCATTTTTAAGCAAAGCAGTTATTTATTAAGCATTTTGCGCAACCAAATCCCGCCAAACGGTAGCCCCGGTACCTGTACTTACTCAGTTTAAATATGTAAGTGCCACATATATGAAGTTATTAACATTTTACTCTTTTAAACAACTACAACACATGCATATTAAAAGAAATGCATACTAAACAAGGTTTATAAGCAACTTATATAATTTCGACATCACTTGTAATTGTTTACAACCAATTCATATACAACGACATTCATTTCTTCATTTTCAATTAGTTTACATTCACTAATTTAAATTCAAGTTGGTTCACTTTCAATTTGGATTCTATTACATAGCTTTCATACATTAGCTTTCCATTTGATTAATTCAATTACATATGAATTTCTATACAATCAACTAACAATCATCTAACAACCAAATCATAATCAACATAACTAAATTCATTCAATTTACTTTACTTTACATTCAATTTGGTTCAACATTTTTAATTCCAATTGGTTTAATATTAAATTGGCTTTCATTGAATTTCCAATTTAGCTTTTAATGAATTAACACTTATATCCATTATTCCATATCAATTTAGTTACATTCGATTTATTAACATTCAATCCATTAGTTCAATTCAATTGCTAATTCATTTTACAAATAAGGTTGAATCTCCTTTATATAACTCAAGTTCACATCCATTTAATTCACTTTGTTATTTCACTTCGACACCAAAATCAACTTCATTTTATTCAACTTTTACTTAAGTTCCAATTCAGATTTCAATTCTAAAGTAAATTCTATTTAGCTTTTACCAAAGCTAAAATCTTTATTTCATATTATAAGTCTAAAACTCGTTTCACTTATATTCATCAATTTCAATTTGGATTTTAATTTAAATTTTGTTTATCACAACAAAACTTCAATTTTTCAATTTATTATGGTAGCAAATCCATCACACGGAAACTTGAAAATGATACTGATGATGCTGCAGTCATCACCCTTATTATTTCCCAGTAACAGTAGCGAATTCAGTGCTTAATATTATTTTAAAATTTCCTTTTATTTATAAATCACATTTATAAATCCTTTTCTCATATAATTTCACTATTTTACTTTACTTATACAGGATTCTTCCAAATTTATTTATCTTACTTAGATTTATAATAATATAACATCTTTTATTGACTTATATATTTTTACATTTTCAACAACCAAACAATTAATTCTATAAACACTTTAATAATTCTGAAAATTATTTCCTTTATATACAAAATATAATCGAGGTAAAATTATTTCATTTACCCAATTTAAAACCATACCATGTCGGATTATCTCGTTCAAGAGTTTAGAAACCCCTATCGATACAGTTAGCTAGACTGCACCGACCAGAATCTATAAACAATCAACCGATAAGTCAACACAATACAAAACAATTTCATATTCACTAACAGATACGCGCTCATATCTATTATTACACTCACACTCATTCTAGAGTACTACTGACTCTATCTCTAATGAGTAACACCCAACAGAGCCAAGGTTATCGCTTAACCATATGCTCTGATACCACATGTAATGTCTCGGGATTTTCGACTTCCGAAAATCGACATTAATACGTCCACTGTATCCTGCCGAGCAATCGAATGCCGGAAAACCGAATTGTTATTGTTAAAAAGAAGAGGTAGAAGAAGACAGAAAGAAAGAACAAACAACAAAAACAATATCAGAATCTCACATATCGCAGCGGAACAACATATAATAGATAAATGAATAATCTTTAAATCAAAGAACTAGATCAGTTTATACATTACATCATCATCAGAGTCAATATACACACAACTGGACAATTATATGAACTTGTACTTACAAATGAATTTTTACAGCGGAAAAGATAATATCATATACAAATGCAACGTCTCGCCATCCAGCTCGCCACTTGAGCTCCACAGCATCTCCTGAATCCAGAATGACCTGATAACCTAACTCTAGGCTGCCCGTGTGGAAAATTATGGGCACCCAGAGTTTAGGAAAGGAACAATAAACTCCCGGTCAGTCATGGGACTGGTGTGAGAACTTAAAACAGTTATTATCTTTAAAACAACAACAAAGAATTTTAAATATTGAAATCCGCAATGCTTTTGGAAATTGAAACTACCATAAGACCTCCCACCACACACACAATGCAATCGCAGACTTGGAGGAGATTTCTTCTTATGATAGTCAAAAATGCTTACTACGCAAAAGAAACTCTTTTGATATTATTACTAGTGCATAATGTGAAAATCCTTTCGAAAATATAATATTAATCTTAGCCAGCATAGGTACCATTATATTATGCCTACTATAGCTACCATGTTAAATGGTAGGTTCTACAACTAAAACCGTACAAGGCTCGTATTGTTTCTTTGGATTTTCCAACAAATGGTCAGGCTAAGGAACTTCCTACTGCCACATGGGTACGCCTCTGGCGGGACGTCCCGAGAGTCAACCTGCTCTCTGCCAACACAAGGTCGGGTTACCTCTTACAATAGGTAACTACTACACGAATATGCCACCCCCCGGTCCTTTGGGATCTTTATACGAGGCGCCTCAACAAAACAACAATCACACAGTAAATGAGATTGGAGTAACCACATAGGTTAAATACCAAGGCTCCATACCTGATACCACCCTTTTCCAGAAAGAAATGACATACCCTAAAGGGAGCGACCCTCATAACCTTGCCGCATCATTCCTGTTTCGACCATTTCCAGGTTGTGAGGTCCGAAGAGGTCTCGTCCATAAAGCTACGCTTTTTCACAAAGCCACGCTTTGATCAACAAATGATCAATAAATGATCAACACTCAGCATGTCACATTACCAAATTGGGAGTATATCACTGATAACCTTCAACTACATAACCTCTGAGCTCGTACGTCTCAGAGAAGGGTGTTAAGCTAAGAGAATAAATTCTCCGTCACCAACAGAAATGTATTTGAAAAAAATCAGCTTTATATCTCAAAATGTAATGTCATACATGTAACCATACAAGTCTGTTTCGGGTTCGAACAGAACCGAAGGCACTTCCGAAGAAGCCCTTGTAATCCGGGTATTCACAATCCCGATCGAACTTCCCATCATAAAGGAAATCTCTATACCGTAGCTAACGGTGCAGAGACAATCGATAGGCCATCCTATCGTTTTCACAAATACCCGGTCTTCACCACCGGTCTTCAATGCGATCCATATCGTCGTATCACTTATTCGGAATGGGTTAAATGACACAAAGGTCCTCTCCCGGCTAATCCGAATAGTGAGCACAATATTTAAAACATATGGATATAGGGATTTCAATTAAGTCACAACTTATTGCCCAAATCCTTTCCTTTAAATGGTTTAAATAAATTACCATTTTAAATCTTTAAACAAAAAGATTTACTTCACAAAGTTCACCCAATTTCACAAAGATTCATTCACAGATTCCCAAATCATTTCCCATTTCAATTGGATTTACCCAATAAATCTTTAAATCAAGATTTAACTTATAGCTTTCAAAACTATTCACAATTCAAGTCTTTTATAATATAAAAGGTACACCTTTTAAAATCTTCTTTGATTTCAAGATAAAGCTTAATCATCTTCACAAAGGTTAATTCATAGTTTTTCCAAACTATTCACAATTTCATTTCAACTTGAAATGTTTCGATACAAATTGGAAATCTTTTCACTTTATGAAAGCTATTATTATTTAAAAACAGATAGTTTTCGTTTTGGGAAAAACTGGTTACAATTACACAGGTTAAAGCCATCCAAGTATAAAACTTGGATTTAAATTTAAATTTCCAAAACCATATTTTAAATGGTAAAAACCCATATAAACACCTTTTATACTTGCATAATCTTTTAGACCATAGTTCCCAAATCATTGAATTCAATTTCAAGTATTGAATTCAAAACTTAAATCAAATGATTTAAATGCCAATTTTTATTAAGTTATTTAAAATAACTCTTATTTTTGAATCTCATTTTCAAAAACTTTCAATTCCAATTTCCAAAACTAATTTGGATTCAAAAATTCAATCTTTAGGATTGTTAGAAATCTGTGACTTAACTGATTTCCACGTGAAATCCACATTTGTGTGTGTATTGTGTAGTCCAGGGATTTAACACAATAGTGCAACAACATCCAACCATCATAGATCAGAACACAGAAATATAGTTGATAAGCGGTATAAACTATAATGCTTATCTTTAATTCACAGATCACAGATATTCATATCATAGATAAATAGATCACAAATCACAACACGGAACATGATATATCACAAAGCATCACATATCAGAGATATCAAACAATTCAACATCCAATATAATCCAAACATCCATAAGTAGGATTAATTTAATTATCTGATAAATTTAAAGTCAGATAAATTTCTACGTATAAATTTTTGCTAGTTATGGTAAATTAATAATCAATTAATTACCAAAACATTTAATAAATTATCCTTTAATAGATCATTAATTAACTCTTAATTAATAATTAATACTAAATTAATTATTCTTTATTAATTATTATAACCAATTAATTTCTCCTTATAAATTTCCAATGAATTTACAAAATCATTTCCTTTTTAAATAAATTTCTTTATCTCTTCAAATCTATTTAAAAATCCAAATTTTTAATAAATTCTTTCACTTATAATAATATTATTAAAAATCCCTTTACTAAGCCCTTTTTCCCAAAATTTGAAATTTAATTCAATATAGTTCAAAAATAAGACTTTTATCTTTTTAAAACTCCTTTTAAATTTATCCAATTCTCAAAAATAAATTTTTCGATAAATTTCAACTTGAGTTTCGACAATCCAATTTTATTTATTTATGGTATCCAACGATACCAAAAATATATCCGGCTAAATTATAGCCTTCAACAATTCCAATTCACAAATATAATCACACGGAGATTATAAATAATCAACACAAAACATTGAAATAAATTCAAATGTTTGAGGAATTCAATTGGATCCCTCCAACCTGTTTCCCTGCATCCACAGATGTTAGCACAATACCAATTCCACTTCGAGGTTGAATATCGCGGTATATGGGATTTATAAAATATTATCCGCTATTATGCGGCGCAATAGGGTCTCATCCGCTATATAATGCGGGAAATCAACTCCAAATACATATATAATACCAATTCCACTTCAAAGTGGAATATCGCGGTATATGTGTTTAGTATAATAACCTCCGCTTAATATGCGGCGTATAGGGTCTATTCCAATTCAACCAATCATCAATCATCATCCAAACACACAATCAACACTATCAACAATTTTAAATCTAACTATTTAAAATTTAAATCGAAACACAATTCGATTGAGTGAGAAGTTCTCACCTTGAGTTTCTGATAACAGTTGCAGTGTTTTATTTCGAATAAAATTAAACACGCGTTTAATTTTACTCAAAATTCACACTAGCTCCAATCGACTCCAAACCAGCTCTAAAATGTAGTGCTCGTCAATACGAACCCAATGCAAGTCGTTTCGTGCAAAACGGACCTCGTATGAAAAAGTTATGCAGTTTTAAACATTATACGAATTTATATAAATAAATTACAAATTTTATTTTATTTTCAAACCCACTCTAATCTGGGCCGCACGATGTAAACAATCAGATCCAGGCCGCTCCTCCTTTTCTTCCCCCACGTTCACCCTCGTACGCAAGAAACCCATATGGCCGCCCCCTTTCTCGAATTTTCGCGACCACTACACACGTCTACACCACGATCGAAGACCGCCATTTGACTCGCCTACTAAAACCCCTCCATCGACCACAAACCGGTCCCACTCGGTTGCCCATGTCACTCGAAAAACATGCGCAAGCGTTGCATCTTTACACGCGATTTCCCATCGATCGACTCCACCATTTTCGATCGCCACCGTTCATATCGAAGCTCTCATCGTCCTCTTCATTTTTTCTTTAGAAAGTTTTTCTTAATACCGAGTGGATTTGCAGAGATCGAGAGGAGAAGATAAGCAAATTTCGGCCATTGAAATGGTTAGGGCCGGCTGAAGAAAGAATGAGGGTTTCGACCCTTGTAAACGTATATATATATCCGTATACAAATAATATTAAATTCATTTTAAAACGACTTTTTCAAACGAACTCCAAATCATACGTGCCGCCTGGCGTTTATAATGTTTTACCCGCGTTCCGAACACAATGGAACGTGTTCCGGAAGCCAATTCGGTCATATGTGCGAGTTACAGAAATAAACGATCAAATTTAAATTAAATCGATTAAAACAATTTCTATGCGTTTTGGCTTGCCTCGGACAAACCGTAAATCCGATTGACACGAAATTTGAAACCTTACAATAATTTCACATTACGGATCCGATGAAACTAGTTTCGTCGAAATCCAAGACTGTTTGAAAAATGACTATTGTTAGTCGTCAATTAAATATTAAAATAATCAATTTCTAGAAATTAACTTTTAATTCAATTTTGAAAGTTTACTAACATTGTCCTAACTCAAATATGATTTAATACAACTTTATAAATCATTTTCATTCACATTAAACCCAATTTCCAATTATTTCTGAAATTTCAAATATTAAATTATCGATTTAATTATACAATTAAATCCTATATTCGAATTTTAATTCATTCAGCTTACAAATTTCACTTGTTAATATTTAAAATCAATTAAATATACGAATTTCAAATGACAGAAATTCTGGGTCGTTACACAGGCTTTTGTAAAATATGACCAAACTTAGAACATTTGATACTAGGTTTTATTTTCTAAATTTTGTAAGCTAAAGTTTATGTGTGTATACAAAATGTGATAATAAAGGGATGGCCCAGATGCAGTTGTATGTGTATACAAAATATGTAGTTGTGTAAGTTTGTTCTGGTAATACACATAATTCGATATCTTGTTTTTGCGTTTTCTTTTGTATTTTTTAGGTGACTGACAATAAAGGGGATGACCCAGATGTAGTTGTTCCTAGACTTATTGCTGTAGGAGAAGCAACTTATGCATCGGTTGATGAAGCAAACTGCCTTGGTGCAAATTCTCTTCTTGGCATTGTAGTCTTTTGACGAGCTTGTGCAAACAGAGTGTCAGAAATTAGTAGGCTAGGTAATTTTTGTAGTTGTCGACAGGATCTTTTCAATTTACTATTAACTAACAACTCTGCATTGTTGTGGTTTCATCTAATTGCAACACCCATCAATGTGTAAAATCAGGGATGCATATTATTACCGAGAAATCAGTATTTTCTATTCTGGCAGCATATATTTAAATTTGTATAATCAAAGTCTCTTAATGTACTTTGGTCACAAGCTTACCTTAATCTTTCATTGAGCTTGATTTCAGACCCAGTATATATCCATGATGGAGATTTAATAAACTCAAATAAAAAACCGTCAAACTAATCTATATTGCAGACATATTAAAGTACAATTATTTTTCTGAGGGATGTTGAGTAATTATAATTGTAACGTAGGATGAGTTTTACATTGAGAGAAATGTGAACGTATTACAAGTATCTTTATAAACAAACATGACAAAGGAATGCATTAACATCGTTCTTTGATGTAAAAAGACGACTAGTGGCCACTGGTATTAACTATCAATTACCGAGGAGGAGTTTGAAAGTAACTGAAACAGGAGATATAACTGTGCTGCAAAATTGATGGTGTATAAATGTGACATATCCTAATAAAAGAAGAAAGGATTTATCATTGTAGGTTACAACAAATTGCATACAAGTATTATATATGATATGATTTTTAGCTAAGCAATAATTTAAGTGCAATAACCAAAGTCATTCACTGATAGAGTAAATTTTTCTCAAGGGGAATAGAGTCAAGAGATTATTCTATAGGCTGTAAATAATACACTAGATGCAGGCAGTAAATTTTGCAGGTAGTAGATGTTTCTTAAGGGAATAGAAGTTTTTATTATACTGAAGAGTAAATGTTTGAGTTCTACAACATTTATATGAACTCCACTACAAGAAAAATCCCTTTTTATAAGATATTGGTGCTAAATATAGACAATTGGCTTGGTAGCCTGAGTAGTTGCAACATCCGCCTCTGCCCTTTTGTGTATATGAGTTGAAATGGTTGATTATAAATAATTTTGAAGTTGGGTTTATCTTTCCCATTCTGTTTCAGTCTTGTCTCTTATTCATAATAAAAACAATCATTATGTTGTTGGTAAATTTTAATTGCCTTTGCAGGTGAATGGTTATTTGTTATTTTCTGATACAATAACAGGTGGTTTTTACAACATTATGGGAATGGATCCATTTTTATGGACAATGTGCAATGAATTAGAAGAAGGGAGAAACTACCCAACTTAAATGCACTTAAATAAGTCAATCCAAGGGGCTCTTCTATGGAAGTAGTCCATGTTGATAAATTTACCGATTTTGGCCTAAAAATGCTCGAAGACAAAGCTTTAGAATATTATTACACATCTAGATGTACATTAGAACTTGCTAATGGTCTCGCCAAGCTTGTTGCAAATTTTATGGGGTATTTGATGTTTCCCTTTTCTTTTATCATTGTCATTTTTTGTTTGATTTCATGAACATGCAAAAAAAATTGTTTAAAGGGGTGCATTTGAAACTAAACAAGGAGATCCTTACAAACAGTGGAAATCATATAGCAAGCAATTAAAGAAGCACCACAAATGCATTGTTATTCCTATAGGCAGCCTGTCTTTTGGGCTTTGCATGCATCGTGCAATTCTTTTCAGGGTGACATTATTTTTTGCAATTATTTTATCACCATTTCATGACTTAGTATGCACTTTACATTGCATTTTATCACTATGAAATTAGCTGTATTTTATTAGATGAATATTAAAGTTATATTAAAACTATTGGTAGAGGGTTTTTTTCTTATCGTAGTGAAGATCATAAAAACTCAACCAGTTCGAACTTAAACTTATTTTTGATTTTTCTTCCATATGTTTTTCTGATCATATTCCCCCCTATGTTTCTTATTTCTGCTTGTGCCCGTATATAAATCCAACCAACAAAATTTAATATCTTGTTACTGAATAACATATTTAGTTACAAAAGTTTAATATTCGAGATTAATGCTTACATATATTATATGCAAAAATGATAAAATTGGATAGAAAATATTAAATTTGGAAATGGATACTTAGACTCAAATTGTACACATAAAATTTAAACTTGAACTATTATTCATCATTGGGTCTACTTATACGTCCTCATGTCCAACGACTTAAAGTTTTAGTGTTTGAGTCTGTAAAACTTGAATCTAACGATACATTCCGATTAAAGTTATTATATACTTTTAATCTTTATTTTTTAATACAAGAAGATTAGATTTAAACTTTAAATCCACCAACTGTACATGCGCGTGTGCACACACACACATCAAATGAACTAATCTAACGGTTGTAACAAAAATATCTATCGGATAGTGCATTTATGACCCATATTCCTAATTAAATTACTTTAAAAATGCAATCTTTGTTTTTTATAAAAAAGCTGCATTAAAGGTTTGTTTAAATTGTCAAATCATTTAATTGATTTCTTTTAAAAGACACACACATCCACATGTGTCAAAAATTGTAAAAGGAGACAAGAGACAGTTATAATTATAATTTAAGTTATACATACAACAAAATTGTTTTCAAATAAAAAAATGACCATAATTATTTGAAAATGGATTTGAGTTTGATCTTGAAAACAACAGTGGAAGCTTAACATTGATAATCGTATATGACCTTTAAAATAATGTTTGATAGCAATAACCAATAACTAAGTAGATATGTTTTAATATCAATCTTGTTTTATGATTGTGTGAGAAATATATATGAACCTCTAGATTAGAAATGTGATGAAACCTGATATTTTATGGAACTATACAGTGAGAATGTGTAACTGCCAATTTGATGAGGAGACATTAACTATTTGATTGGGCTAAGAAGTCAAACTAAGGTTTTCCTCTATTCATTGATCAAGCAGACACACTATTACTATGTTATCAAATTTTTTCCTTGTTGTATGCTCGAGTTTTCTGTATAAACAATGCTGACATAGATGGGGTAGTCTTAATGGTATACCAGACCGACATTCTTTTCACTATTAATATAAATTACATATATATGAAAATGAAAATATACCAAAATTAACCAAATTAATTAATTTTTTAAAAATAACTAAGTTTTTAAAAGTAAACTATTTTTATGAAAAATTAACCAAAGTAACTAAGTTTTATAAAAAATAGTGAAAATTAGGCCCATGTCCTTATAATTAAACTTACTCCACATAAACTCCTCCCGTTTCAAAACTTATATTTCTGATCCCTATTTTTATTTGCATCTAAATTTATTCCATAAATGCCCCTGTTTACCTCGCGCGCTTATTTTAATGGTGGTCGTGATTTCGATTGCAAGTTTTTGATTCTGATTCAGTTCGATCATTGTTTTAAGATATTATTTCGGATTCATGGCTTTATCTTCTTCCAAGTAAAATATTGGTTGGATTTGTAGTCGATTTTGTTTGTTTTTCTTTGATATTGCGATATTGCTTGATAACGTTTTTATTTTATTTTGTTTGTCTTTTTTTGTGTTTAAAGTAAATGGAAATTACAAGTATTCTCCTATTTATTTTAGCTGTAAAATTAATGCGTGTGTATAGGGTAATGTTCGATGATATATTTTGTTAGCTTTGATTAAGTTTAGATTTTTCTGGAGTTATTGTAAATATTTTACAGACTTGGTCACAATTATTTTGAATATGGATGGTGAAAATGCTATGCAAATTACTAATAGTTGCTGATTTATCTGCAATTTTTTACAATTATTGCTTACATATCAGCAAATAAAATTGGTATTTCAATGAGTTTGATTAAGCTCAGGTTTGTGCTGATTTATCTGCATTTTTTTACAAATATTGCTTACATATCAGCAAATAATATTTCTTACATATCAGCATATTATTAATATGTGCCGGTTTATCTGCAATTTTTAAAATTATTGCTTACATATCAGCAAATAACATATATATTCTGGTTTTTTTGTTATTTATTTTTTTGTAATTGTAATTTTGTTTTGTTTTTTAAATACAATGTTCCTGGTGATGTTGGTGTGCTTGTGCTGTTGAAGTTTGGATATGATAGCTTTTCATTACGTCTTCATTTTTGATAGTTCGGTTGTTATGTTGAGAAGTGCTATGTAACAACCCGCATATTCTACGATTGTATATTTAAATATTTTATTTAAATATAGCATCGTCAGTCGGATTAAAGTCCGTAATGTCACTTTTTGCAAACGGTCGAATTGAGACTCGAGACCCCTTCCATTGAGTCCAAAATGGCGTTTGCGACTTTTTTGAGTATAAACATCGATATGTTTGGAGTAAGTTGAATTTTGCTATTTTCTAACTGGGCTTTTGGGTTTGGGTTTCACCCAACTCATTTTATATCCTAACTCAGCCCTCTCTTCATCCATTCATTCTCATTTCATTTCTTTTTCTCTAGCTCAACTAAAAATGGGGAGGGGAATGGGAAATGGAAACTCCAAGCCCTAGTTTTCATTTGCAAATCCAAATTCTTGCTCCAAATTCAAAGAGAGGCTAAGGTAAGCATCTCCATCTCCTTCTCCATCTATCTCTCTCTCTCCAATTTCAGAAAATTCCTAAACCCTATCTTAGGAAATACTTGTTTTGATCTTAGATCGAAGCTTGTAGAGTTGAAGTGAAGAGTGGTTGATCTTTTCCTTGTGTTTGAGCTTCTTATCATTCGTTTTTGAGTTAAAAGGCGAGTTTTTGAACTCACGTCTACTTCTATAGATATCATTGTTGTTAGGTATGAATTCCTAACACTTATCTATGTCCGTTTGCTTTTGATTTGAATTGAATTGGTGAATATTCTAATTTTTGTGTTTTGGTCCAATTTTATGAAAATCCTCTTGTGGATGTTTGGACTTTGAGATGAGGCTTATTATTCGACATTATGTGATGTCGATTCCTCTTTGGAGGATTTATTTATTTTCTAAGTGACTACGTTTTCACTATGTTAGTAATGTGGTTATTGTTGCACTTCTCTTTGGAGGAGTATTATATCATCATCTTATACCGCATTATTATTATCTAGCTTTATCTAACTGATTTGTTTTTCTAGACTAACCCGGGTATTTTATATTCGGGTCAGACCGAGATGTTTTAGGTTAGGTACATTGGACTTAGCCTATTTTGCTTCCGCATGGACTATTCCGCTAGCTCCTTTTTGTTATAGCTTTTTGTGTAGTCCTTAGTCTGTAACTCTGATATGTATTCTATTGACTCGCCTGTATATTGTGGTTTGCTTTACCACTTGACATGTATCATTTTGTAAACTCGGTGATGTATCTGTATATGTGAAAATGTATGTGATGATCTACTGTTCTATAATGTGTATTACATTCGAGTTGTTATATTTTATTCTGATAGATCCTTTAGCCACCTATGGCTTTGTATTAAGTATTTATTGGAGATGTCGATCCACTTGAGTAAGAAGTGGCAATTGTCAGCGTATTCAATAGATAATTAAGATGAGGTTATAGATGGTCGCTCCTATCCAGCTCTATTCTCCGTATTAGTAGACAGTGTTACCTACTAATACTCTTTGCTAATGTGGGTCTCGGAGTGGGGCGTTACATGCTATTTGTAGTAAATGACTGAATTAAGTTCATTGTCATTTGAATTATACTATGTTAGAGATGGATTGAGAAGGAATATTGAAACTAATTCTGATCTTCAATCTATTTTGTTGTTGGCTGCTCATAACCGTGAGGATTACTTTGTTATTTTTGTTGATTTTGTTCCTACTAGTTTTTCAGCAACCAATATTAGGTCAGATGTTGTTTCTTGTAGTAGTGATTCCTCATTTGTTAGTACCGGTGATTCTAATATTCAATTCAGGCAGTTATGGAGAAATGATTCCAATCAATCTATTTTTACGGGTGTTGGTCAACAATTTCCATGCGGTGTTACTGAATTTAGCTCAATTTGATGATATATAGTATTAAGACTGGGTACAAGCTTGATTTGGTTAAGAATGGTAAGGAAAGAGTTACAGCTGTTTGCTCCCGAATAAAATGTACTTTCAAGATTCATGCTTCTGTCAAGTTTAATCTTCCTGGCTATTTTGTTATAAAGAGATTTCAACCTGAACATACTTGCGGTGCTGGAATTCATGATATAAACGATCCTCCTGTTTCAAGTAAATTGATTAAATTGTTAGTTTATGATCATATTCAAGCTAATCCATTAATGAAGACAAAGGACATTATTCACCTATTTCAAATTGAGTATAATATCATTTTGAAGTATTATTTTGCTTATAGTGGAAAGAGGTTGGCTTTAGGAGATTTACATGGAAATGATATGATGTTTTATCACCATTTGAAGTCTTTTTGTGATGTTGTCCTCGAAACTGATCCTGGTAGTAAAGTAGTTTTGGAGTGTAATCCTGATACACATCAATTTGAGAGGGTTTTTATTGGTTTTGAAGCTTGTGCACATGGTTTCAATTTTTTCGACCTTTAATATTTGTTGATGTTACTTTTATGAAGGGTAGAGCTCAAGGTTGTTTGATGGTTGCTACTGGTAAAAATGGCAATGAAGGTATGTTGTTTATTTGTAGTTTAATGTATACTTGCATCAATATCTGCAATAATTATTATTTATCACTGCAATATCAGTATTTATTAAAAAGAAAAATATCTTACTAACAGAAAAAATTGCAAAAACCGAAGCAATTTTACAAAAAAATTGTTGAAAAGTCTGCAATATTTTGATGAAATTGTTCTACAGTAATGTATGGTAATAGTTACAGTTTTGTCTGCACTTTTTCAAGTGCAGAGAATTATGCACTTTGTTCAATTATTTATATATTTGTTGTTTTATCAGGTTTTTTTCCTATAGCAGTTGCGATTGTCTCGGGTGAAGATGAAAATAACTTGATTTAGTATTGTGAAAAGCTTAAAGATTTTCTGAAATATGATAGTAGAAATTTTGTTTTCATTTCTGACCGTCATCCTCGTATTCTTGTTGCTATTCCAAAAGTGTTTCCAAATTCAGTTCATGGTTCATGTTTTATCATTTAAACAATAATTTAAAAGTTGCTTTAAAATCTAAATTTTCCAAATCAAAAAAGAAATTGTCGATAAATTTGTTTGGACGTGTTGCATATGCTTCTAATTTGGATGATTTAAATGTTGCATTGAAGAATTTTAAAGATGCTGGTGGTTCTACTGTGGCAAACTTTTTGAATGGAATTCCCTTTGAGAAGTTTGCTAATGTTTTTTTCCTGCTTGTCGTTATGGTGAAATGTCATTAAATTGTTCAGAGAGTTTCAATAAATGGATTTTGGAAGAAAGACATTTACCAATCACTACATGCTTGGATAAAATTAGAGTTAAGTTAATAAAGCTAATTTCTGATCGTCGAGAACTTGCTAATAGTTGGAATAGTGTTGTATGTCCAGTGAATGAAAATCGGTTGAAAAGTTTTCGTTTGGAAGGAGCTTCGTGGTTTGTTATAAAATCAAGTGAACATGTGTTTGAAGTTCATTCCCCCTTTCGTCAATCTGTTGATTTAAATAATCGGGTTTGTTCTTGTAACTTGTGGCAAATATGTGGTTTTCCTTGTGCTCATGCTGTTAGATGTATTTTGAGTTGTGGAAAGTTGAATGTTTATGATTACATTGAAGATTATTTCAAAGTTGTTTATTTTCGATCGGCATATTCTCATCCAATCAATCCTGTTATAAACTTTTTGAAAGAAGATGTTTTGATTGAAGATGTTGTTGTAGCACCTCCTAAAGGTAGAAGAATGCCTGGTCGACCATCATCATCTAAGAGGATAAAATATGCTGGTGAAATTTCAAAGACCATTAGATGTAGTATATGCAAGAAGTTGGGTCATAATAAAAGGACTTGTTTAATGAAACACATGTTGTTGTTTTTCCTTGGGAAAGTTATACGGTATGGAGTTAACTTTATGTTTTTGTTATTCATTTTAATGGTATTTTCTCTGTACTTAGATTGGATGTTTAATGTTTGTAATGTATTAATCATGGTATGCTTTTATTAATCATTATTGCAGTGTTTTCTGCAAGTATTACGATTAATTGCACATATTTCTGCAGTTTTTTTGAATTTTTGCTTACTAATTATACCTGTTTTGTGAATACTGCTTTTTATATGAAGATGAAATTTGTATTATTGTTTGCCATGAAATAAATATGGTATATCCATATGTATGTGCAATTGTTGTTAATAAATGTGGAGGTATATGCAATTATTTGTTTTTTGTGCTGACATTTCTGCAATTATTTGGTGCAAGAATTTCGTATAATTACTTACATATGGAAATATCTGTAATTATACGTCTATAATGCATTTATTTCTGAAACTATTTTGAATAATCACATATTTATGGAGATATCTGCAGATATATGCTTTTGTTGCTGACATTTCTGCAAATATTATGAATAGCTGTGATTTGCTTTAGTATTTTGGTAACTGAATTCATTTGTAAGAAATTCATATATAAATTTTTTGATAATAAACTCTAATATTGTGTTAACCCAATGATATTGTCTTCCAACTACATAAGTTTACCAAAATATGTATATACATTTCAGAATTCTTAGAGAAACATTACAGTTTGATACATCAAATATTTTGGTTTGCTTCAGATAGTAAAAACTTTTGTGTCAAGCTTTCTTCTAAGCTTCGGCTATAAGGTTTTCAAGATAGAATTTGATGCGCCAATTCAGCTCTTTGTAAATCCATAGCAACATATGTGAATTGAGGGTCATCATTGTTGATTTGTTTGCTTTCACTTCTTTCTTTCGTAATGCTCGTTACAAACATGCCACCGTCAACTCTGCAATAATTGAAAAATATTATGAAATTGATAGAATAAATGTTCTATGATATGGAAATATTTGTACATTTTTTATTGTGGTGTACTTACGAATCAGAACGTTGTTGTGGGCTGTTAGAAAAAGTGATTTGGTTTGATGGTTTATGCTCTCTTTTTTCCAATTTCTTTAGTAAGGCTGTGACATAAACTCTCTGTAAAGAAAAAAAAGATTATGTTAAACAGTTTATTTTCCTTTGATTTATTCATTTTTCAATTTACATACCAGCTTTCTTACTGCCTTCTGATGTTCTCCTTCGTGCCATGGTTTTATGGAATCATAGTGAATCCACATTCTATCTTCTTTAACAAACTCCAAGAGTGTAAAATGAGATATTTGGTGGATAGGGAAGAACATTTTATTGCAGTTTTCAAAATTTTTAGCTACTACATCATCAATTAGGGCTTGTGTTACCTTCTTTGAATTGCTCAGTAGAAATGTTTGTAGTAGCATATATTAGCAAATTGAATTTATGAATATTTAAACAAATTCTTCACTAAAAGATTATAGGATTTACAGCAGCGTAAACTATGAAGTACAAATTTTCTACATGAGCTTTTTGCAATTCATGTGAATGCCAGTCAATGATCTACAAAAATTATTATAAAGAAATAATGATAATATATTTGTTGTTAAAAGACTATAATATGTTTTTGGAATTTAGCAGAAAAAACAACAAGTATGATGAAATGTTGCTGAAAAATCTGCAGATAAATGTAATTGTTGGAGATAAATGGAATTTTACTGAAAAAACAATAAGTTTAACGAAATGTTAACGATAAATCTGCAGATAAATGGAATTGTTGCAGATAAATGGAATTTTGCAGATAAAACAACAAGTCCAATGAAATGTTGCTGATAAATTTGCAAATAAATGGAATTGTTGAGTAAAGTTTTACCCGGCCTTCAAGAAATCTTCCTATTATTAGTTCACCAAGTGTTGTTCCAGTTATAATGATGTCATCATCTCCATTCAGGTATGCACTTTTGCTGTGATATAATGAAGAATATTATTAAATGTTTGCCTTTTTTAAAATATTTGCTGATATGTCCGTAGCAGATTTAAATTATTGCTTCTATTTCAGCAATTATTGGTATACTTGGCTATTTAAAGAATTATATACAGTTTGGACTATGTTTTACCTGAGGTCGGAGTTATTAAAGAAGTCCTCCAACAACTTGATTTTTTGTTCAGATAGACTTCGCATATTTGATCATTTTCTAACATTTATCTTTGCAGTGGTAGATAATTCAGTTGATCTAGGTTCAGATTTGTATTCTTCAACTATTATTAGTAGGATTTCTTCTTGCTATTTTGCCTTTTTTGATTTCTTTTGAGTTTTCAAATCCGCTTCTTCAGCTGATTTATACCTTTTTTTTGCTTTTCAATTTCCAATGTTTTCTCTTTACTTTCTTCGGTTTTTTTGTGCTAAACTAGAAATTTCATCTTCTATTTGTTTGCCTTTTAGCTTTGGGAAATTTTGAATGTTTTCACCTAAAATTAATTTGAATGTTGGTGAATATTTCATGATTGGTTTTTGGAATACAATTTTTGTGATTTGATTATCTTCAGCTTTTTCAGCTTCCGTAAGTCTGCATTCTTGTTCAATATTTTTGTTTTCATATGCAGCACCAGTTTGATTTTCTATTTCTTCAGTGCTTTGAGCTGAAAGATATATTTTCAATTGAAATATTTAGTGTTTCTGAAATAATAATGAATTTTATGTGTTATGTTGTGAATTATTATAAAAAATGAAGAATATGATGTACTTTTTAACAAATGTTGCATTGATATCTGCAGTTATTCTTCAACAGCGTATTTTTGATATAGTAAGAATATATGTGGATATATCATCAAATTTGTTTAATTTTTGCAGTCTTGTTGAAAAACTATAATTATTCAAAGTATTACCAAATGAAGGATTTTCTTCGATTGCTTTATCTTCATCAACTGTTTTTGTTTCTTCATCATCATTTGGATCTTTTTTTTTCTTCGAAATTTCTTTTTTCCTCATTGTCGTTATCTTTTCCTGTTTGTTCTTCTTTTTCTTCATCTTATCATTCTCCATACGACATTCAACTTCAATACTTTTGTCTTCAGCTGGAACATCAATTTGATTTTCCTTTTCTTCTGTCCTTTGAGTTGAAATATATGTTTGCAATTCAACTATTTAGTGTTTTTGAAATAGTTATGAATTTTATGTGTTATGTTGCAAGGTATTATGAAAAAATAAAGAATATGCTGCACTTTTTAATAATTATTGCAATAATATCTGCATTTATTCTTTAATAGTGCATTTTTCATATAGTAAGAATATTTGTGGATATATCATCAAATATTTTTAATTTTTGCATTCTTGTTGAAAAACAATATATTATCAAAGTATTACCAAATGAAGGATTCTCTTCGGTTGCATTATCTTCATTTTCTTCAGTTTCATTTTCATATGTGGAGTTTAGTTTGCTACCACTTATTTCTTGTATTGGTAGCTCCACATTCTTAGATTGTGTGGACGATGATGTTTCCACATATTGTCTCAGTTGCTTTCTTAGCAGTGTAAATTCAGCTTGAAGTTTTGGTTGTCCAATTCAAGTTTTCTTATTATTTCTTTGTATTTTTCTTCTCTTTTCTTGTACAACACTTCATATTCTTCATCTTTTTCTACTGCATCTTTCAGCAATTTTAGTTCTTCTCCTTGAAAATCCTGAAATAAAGAATTGAATTTGAAGCTTTAGAATATTTGAATATAATTATGTAAGTATTGTGAATAATTGCAGAAATTTGTATAATTTTAATTATAATTGGCATGTATGTCCATAAATATTTTTAATAATGGCAGAAAAATATACAAGTATTATGGAAATTGTAGATATATCTTCAATTATTGTAAATATTTGTAGCGCTATGTGCGGTTTTCCTATTTATAACTGCAGATAAATATGCAATTATTTATCATAATTGCAGATAAGTCAGCAACTGTGGTGAACAATTGCACCAAAATGCTTAAATACTGCTGATAACTGCAGATATTTCTGCAACTATTGTTAATTGTTGAAGATAAGTCTGCAAAAATATAGAGTACTGCCTGTTTTTGTGATGTAACTTAACAATTCTGCAGATTATATTGCAGTTATACTTACTGAGTTGTACTTTATGGTCATTAACATTATCGGCTTGAGTTTTGATATATCCCATTTGCCAGCGAAGGGATATGAGTTGTTGTATTCCAATTAAGCAGATTTCAAATTTTATGTCTTTTCACAGATCCACCACTGCAAAAAAGACAATTAGCATTAGAATAAATTATTAATTAATAGGAAATATATCTAATTAATTAAAAATTTAATACCAGTAACAATGTAACGCAAGCATTTATTTTCCTTGGTGTGTCAATATATTTTTCAATTTGATTTATCAAATGTTTGTGAATTTTTTTTGGCCAAGATATCTCCTGCATTTTATCTTCACAAACACAACATGGAATCATATTTCAAGACACAATCGAGTTTGGATTTGATATTAAGAATGTTGCAACCAAATACAGTTGCAAAAGCTTTGCCGTATCTGCTTTTTCTTCTTTTGATGTTCCTTTTATTGTTGTAAATAACTCCCTTTCTATGTTTTCTTTGTTGACACTTGTCTCTCCTTCAAAGTGTCTGTTGATGAATGATGTAAACTGAACATTGCTTTTGCCCTCTTTTTTCATGTGGCCAGAAGTTTTGATTAGCTGACCATCTATAGGAACTGCTAATAATTGGCTTATATCATTCTCCGTGAATGTTAATAACAGATCTCCAAATTGAAAGCAGTTCAAGTTCTTTCTATAGGCTCTGATGATTACGTCTATAGTTGTTGAATTTTTTATGTTTTCCTTTGCTAGTATAATCTCATCATAGATCATATCAATGAATTTGTAGAAAGGTAAATTTTGAAGATATTTCGTATATGATACTTTCAACAATTCTTCCTTTTTTAATCCTGCTAAGGACATCAATAAAAGGCCTCAAATTGTTTTGTAGTTGTCTTCCGTTGCCGTGATTTTCTCTTCACCGATTCTTTTTCTTTTTTTGAGTAGAATCTTTGATCCTGATTGTTCTTCAGTAGGAACAAGTGATGTTTCCTGAATTACTTTTTTTCCTTGTTTTATTTCTTCCTAAGTGTTTTTCTGTAAAAGTACATAAAAAATTATTAAATAAATTTGAACAATCTAATAATATGATAGGTGATGTTAAATACTTGCAGTTATAATAAATATGCAGAAAAAACAGAAATGTATGCACTTATCTTAAATAATTGTTGTCTTTTCAACAAATTTTAAGGTATATGCAAATTTTCATGTATGTGGAATTATTGCATATATTTCAGCAGTTTTAAAAAATAATTGCTTATTTTTCAGCAATAATTTGAATAACTGTGAAATGGAAAATATTTTGTTTCTAATTATAGATATTATCAGAATTTTCTTCACTTTTTCCAAATAGATTGGTATTCCAATGAAACTATTGAAAAAACTGTTAACTTATACGCAACTTTACTTGTATATGGTGTAGTTGCATATATCTCAACAGTTTTAAAAATTAATTGCTTATTTTTCAGCAATAATTTGAATAACTGTAAACTTGAAAATACGGCGTTTGTAATTATAAATATCATCAGATTTTTCTTCACTTTTTTCGAAATAGATTGGTATTTCAATGAAACTATTCAAAAAATTACACAAAAAAATGATTTTAATCTGTTTAATTGAATTATTGCTGAAAAGTAAGCAATTAAACTGAATTGTTGCAACCATATGTGATATTGTTAATAATGCTTATTTTTGTTTATACATAAATGTTGCAAAGATATTCAAAAGTGTTCAATGTAGTTGCATATCTATTTGCAATAACTATGAATAATTGACATTAAACTATTCAGAAAATTGCACATAAAACTAAGTTTAATCTGTTTAACTCATTTATAGCTGAAAAGTAAGCAATTAAACTAAATTCTTGCAGCCATATGTGATTTTGTTAGTAATGCTTATTTTCGTTTATACATAAATCTTGCAGAGATATTCAAAAGTGTTCAGCATAGTTGCATATTTTTTTGGCAAAGCCAGCCGACTTTAAAGTGGGCCGTGCCACTATGTATATAAATAAAGAACAGGTGTCCTGCATGTGATATCCTAGAATTTTTAGCAATATCAATTTAATAATCTGTATTGAAATTTAAACTGATTTGATAATTTTTGTTGATAAATTTAAATTGATTTAATAATCTTCTTTTAATAAATATTTAATTGGTGATTTTATCTTTTTAAAAGCTAATAAATTATTTCTATTTATAATGTGTATATATTTGTATATATTGTAAATAGAAATCTTTGGTTTGAATTTAATAAATAAATAAATCTTGTTTTCAAATTCTAATATATTTTGGTAATTTGGATATTATGATTTAATTTAAATATATGGTTTTAAAATATTTAAGATAAATGTTTAATTGATCAAATTATATCTTAGCTTAAGTTTAAGATTAATTAAAAGGTTTGTTTTAAAATATTGTTTAATAAATATGATATATTAATTCATTTAATAATAATAGGAATTTATAATCTCTTTTATAAATTATTTAAATTTGACAAATTATTATTTTCAAATAACATTATTAATGTATTGTCTTATATATAAATATAAATAGTTTTATTTTATTTTCTCTAAAAAGTAATTCATAAGTATAAAAATAAATAATTATAAATGAAGTGTTTGGTAGTTTAAGGTTAAAATAGAAACAAATACATTAGTTAAATACATTAAGTGCTAAATAGAAATAAATATCTCAAATTAATAAATGGTTATGTAAAAATATGAAATGAACATAAGATAAGTCTAGAATTTATATAACCTATAGAAATACATATGTTTGCAAGACAAGGGAATAAATCATATAAGTACATACGAAATTAAATATGGATAAGTATGACAATTTTAATTATTGGTAGTACAAGATATATCATTTCAGCCTCCTTATAGAAAAATCTCTGACCATTGTTGTACAAATGCAAATATCAGCCCTGTATACTTGTTTCTTATTTATCAATCTTCCTTCTTTCATTCGTTCAACACAACTTAGCATACCAGGAAATCATCAAACCTGAAAACATCTCCTCAAAATATTTTCAAACATGTAACCTTTTCCTTAAGAAGAAACTGAAATCAATCTTTGTAACCATCTCAAACAACAAGCCTGTAACAACTGCAAGTCTGGAATCAAGTTTTAAAGCATTCCAGTTTCAAAGCTTTTTCAGTTTTAAGTTTCAAGAAAGACAAAGTTTCTAGTTTTTAGCAATCCAGTTTTAAATCTCTCTGCCTTTTCTAAGGTGAGTAAACATTTTTATTAAAAGTTTAAATAAGTTAATGGTTGTTGTTTGTGAAATCTTTGTGATAATGATGCCCTACATATGTATATATAAGTGTGGAATTCTGTATATATGAATGTATTCATGCGTGTATGTCTGGTTGTATTCATCTTCTCTGTTTTCATATTACAAAGTTTAAATTTAGTTCAAAATCCATTCTCTCTTCCTCTGATCTCTATTATGACTTAGTTTTCAAACAAGAAATGTTTGTTTAGTCATAGATTAAAACTTAAAAATAAAGTTAAGTAAAATATATGGATATTTAACTGGAAAAAAATTGAAAGACAGTGGAATTCTTAAAACCATGTTAAAATCGATCATTGTAATTTGTTGTTTCAGGATTATAACTCGAATCCACTTTGAAAGTTAAGATTTTTAAAACTAAAATCACAATTTTTAGTGTTAAAATGAATGTGCATTTTGGATATGACCAGAAATGGGTTTTTTAGTATTTTCTGATGATCTAAGTGATCTGGGAAGTCTGGGTTTCTGTCAAGGCTAGGGTGGCGATCAGGGATGTTGGGAAAAATGAAGAGAGTGGCGACTGTTCGCCATGGCAGCGGTGGTAGGTCGAACTAGGTTTTAAACCTAGTTTTTGTTGAGGTCAGATTTGAGGTCACTGCATCATCTCCAGGTGATCGAGCGGCACGAGACTTGGTGGAAGGCAGCATGGAAGGTTTGGGGAGGTATGTCCAGAGTTTCTGGTGTTTCGGTGATCGGCGTCGGCTGTTCGAGGCGTTTTCTGGTGAGGGTTCTGGTTCCAGTTTTCAACTGGATTGCTCGTTTTCGATCAGGGGCATGTGCGAGTGTTTTGATGGTCGATTCTTGTTGCAACGATGATGAGTGATGTGCCGGAAGGTTCGTCAGGGGTCAAAGGTGATTCTGGCAATGGTGCATGTGCACGGAGTAGTTGGGGTGTGTCAGTGTGTTGTTGTGGATTTTGTTGTGGGGTGACTCGAAGTAGATATCGGGTTTTTGGGTTTGAGACTCGAGTGGATACTCGAGTTGTGACGACCGCCCATGACTCCTGCACTAAACATAGAAATAGTGCGCTGAAAAGTGTGCCAGGCAGCCATGGATGATCGTCAGAGGTAAGTTAAAACAGCAGAATCTATCGTATTACTCACAGCGCATGGATAAAATACAATAGAGAAAAATATACATAGTGAAGCTACACAGAACAGAATTGCATCAAATAAGCCTCATAATAGTTTGATACAAAAATCTGAATAGTCAATACATCCAGCCTCACTACATATCACTTAGAGAATATACAAGCAGCGGAACATCCAGTACATATAGTAAGAAAATAATACGCAAGCCTCCAGCTCGTCTTCGTCATCAGCATCGTCGGTAACTAAGAACAGCACCTGTCACCTGCTACCTAGTCTGCCCATCCCAAAATGGATGAACAGCCCAAGGTAATAAGAGTTGAACATAAAACCTTGAGTCAGACAACAGTCTTAGTGAGCGGTAAATTAACTAACAACATACCAAAAGAGCATAAAGGTAAAAGGAATAGGAACCAAACCCTCCCACTCCACCTTCTTTCTACAGTGATAGCCTCCCAGACACACTAAGCAGAAGTAAACATAGTAAGGCAAACATTTAAAGTAAAGCAATTATCACTCGAGTCAAGGTCGATGTTTTCCAAGCACAAACCCCCAAGGCCTAAACCAAGATCAGATAAGCACCTAGAAAATATCGCTCTTGAGACCGAACGACGATACAACCAAACATCCATGACTCTGGCTATCACTGTTATCATTGCTTTGATGCCACCGTTAATTGAATGACCGGCACATTCTTTCAGCCGTCCGTCAAGGGCTAATGGTAACCCCGGTTCTAGACAGAACTCCGCACGTCGTCGTAGCCCGTGCCTAGGACTATCGAATCTGCCCAGAGTACTCGACTACCAACTGTAATCTTTTGGGACTATCGAATCTACCCAGCGTACTCTTGCTTTGAGTCTGCTAGAACCTTCAACAACGATGAAATCTCAGCCTTCTAGTCATCCTCCTCGACGACTATTCTCATACTAGCTCAAACCCCTCTCGATCCATCCATTATCAACGAACTCGAACCATCTCTCGAGTTATCAACCTGCTTGGAATGATCCCGTCTGGATTATACCAAGGCTACATCACATCATAGCAAAGCCTCATCTCATCATCATCATCAAATCTATCCATATGAGCTTCATCATCCGCCACATATACCACGAGCAGCTTTTCCAATTCAAGAGCCTTTCCCTTAGCTTTTGAATCATCTTCGACCATCTTGTCTAAATCCAACAACTAATCAACTAATTTATAACAATCAATCAAATCAATCATTAATCCAAGTAATCAATCATGCAAACAAGATCTAAAAACAATTATAACTTAAAATGGAAATTTTGTAAATAAAGAGTCCAAATCTAACAAGCATGAAACATGAGCTATATCTCTACAACTTGATGAATGAACTTGCATAGAATAACATGTAGTAAAATGGATGTCAAATCATCATGAACAATGGATCTATACTCAATTTTACGAAAATGCACGAAATCACTATTTTTAACAAATAATCAAGCCACTGATCCGATATACTCCTTTGGATTCGTGTGAGAGATAACCACCACTCACCGAATCACCTAAACACTTCAAAAGAAACACACTTCAGATCTGGACAGCGAAGGATCTAGCTTGATCCGCCAAAATTCCGCTTCAAACGATGAAATCTCTCTTTGATGGATGTAGATCTTCAATCTAAGCTCTTGGATCTTCGATTTGGATGGAAGGAAGTACAAAATTAAAGAAGAGATAAGAAGTGAAGAAGTGTAGCACTCGAGCTCTCAAAATGGCAGCACTTCGTCGCTTCAAAATCCGGATCCCAAAAAGTGAAGTAGAACCGTGTATTTATAGGCTGGAAATCCTTAGGTCGTCCGCCCCCTTAGGTCGTCCACGACCTAACTCTTGCCGACCTACCCATCCATACGACCTACGACCTAACGCATATGCGCTTCCACGACCTAACGACCTACCGCATATGCGCATCCACGGTCTAAAAATGTCACGACCTAAGACTCAACACTAATGCGCGACCTACGACCTAACTGAGATACGACTTAACGACTCAACACCCTCGCGACTTAGCGACTCATCCAAGGTCGTGACCTAACTAAACACAGGGTCTCTCGACCTAACACCTAAGTTGTCTGGACGACCTAACTACTCATAACTGCTAAACTTAGGTCGCTCATGACCTAACTAAGCACAACACCCCATAGGTCGCTCGCGGCCTAACTACAACAACTCCTTAAGTCGCTCGAACAACCCAAACTCCCTAGGTCGTTAACCCGCTTAGGTTGCTCATTCTCCTTAGGTCGCTATATCCCTAAGTCGCTTGCCTAAGCCGCTAATCCTATTAAGTCGCTATCTCCTTAAGTCGCTCACCTATGCCGCTAGTTTCCTTAGGTCGTCTAAACCCTTAAGTCATCTACCCCTTAAGTCGTCTACTCCTTAGGTCGTCAACTTCCTTAGGTCGCTCACCTAAGCCACTAAGTCGCTCCATAACCCAACCTGCTACACGACCTAACTCTGGACGACTTAAACTCTGGTCGACCTAAACTCTGGACGACTTAACAACACTAACAACCTAATAACAACTGTTTTACAATCTTTTGATCCGTAAAAATACGGGTCGTTACATTCTCTCCCCCTTAGGAATTTCGCCCCTGAAATTCCAAATAAACAAGAGCAATCAAAAACTATTCTGCAAGCCTACCATCCATAGCAATCAACAAATCATGCATCCAATTACTAGCCTACCATGCAGAATTCTAAGACTAGAGCAAGTTATAATGTCGTGAGATGACACGACACCTTCTGGCCATACCTCGAAGAGTTCATGATGAGTTGCCTTCATCCTCTCTTCCACCTCTCATGTACAGTCGTTAACATCATCACTCCATTGTATCTTGAGCAACCTAACTACCTTCCTCCTAAGCTGTTTCGTGTCAGTTTCCACAACACGAAGCAGCTTACGAGGTCTCTTATCGACTGGATCAATCTCAAAATCTTCACAGCTATCAGCAGAAACCACTGTATTCGAGTCGTGCACATACTTCCGTAGATATGATATGTGAAAAACATTGTGCACACCCACCATCTTTTCTGGTAACTCCAATTTATAAGCGAGCTTTCCAATTCGCTCGATGATCGGGAATGGTCCAACAAATCTCGGAGTCAATTTTCCTTTCCTCCCGAATCGAATAACATTCTTCAGTGGAGAAATCTTCACAAAAACCATATCACCTACGTCGGATTCCAAATCCTTACGACGCTTATCGGCATAACTTTTCTAACGGTCTTGGGCTGCCTTCATTCGTTGCCGAATGATTTCTATGCAATCTGAAGTCTGTTGAATCATTTCTGGCCCAAGTATCAACTTTTCCCCTGTTTCTAACCAACATGTCGGAGAGTTACATGGTCTTCCATACAATGCCTCATATGGTGCCATACCAATACTTGACTGGTAACTGTTATTATACGAAAATTCCACCAAATGAAGGTGATCTTCCCATGATCCTCCGAAATCTAAAACACAAGCTCTAAGGAGATCTTCCAAAACTCGATTGACTCTCTCGGTCTGACCATTTGTTTGGGGGTGATAAGCTGTACTCAAACACAACTCGGTTCCCAAAACTTCCTGGAAGCTCTTCCAAAATCCACTAGTGAACAATGGGTCTCGATCACTCACTATACTTTTCGGAATACCATGGAATCGAACTATCCACTTAACGTACAGCTCAGCCAACTTTGATGCAGTCCTGGTCGATCGAACAGGAATGAATCTTGCACTCTTAGTCAGACGATCTACGAAGACCCAAATCCCTTCATTTCCCGCTCTTTTTCTAGGTAGTCCATCGATAAAATCCATCGATATTTGCTCCAACTTCCATGTAGGAACTTCTAACGGCTGAAGCAATCCACTTGGCTTCTTCTGTTCGGCTTTTACCAGCTGGCAGTTCATGCACTTGGAATAAAATTTCCAACATCCTTCTTCATACCTTCCCAGTAATAGGTTCTCTTCATATCCCGATACATCTTATTTCCACCTGGATGAATTGTCAACTTCGAGTGATGACTTTCCTTCAGAACTTCATTTCTCAATTCATCTATATCGGGAACAACTAGTCGTCCTTGCTTTCGAAGCCAACCTTCTCGATCGACCTCGAATCCTTTATCCTTCTCTGGGTCCAACCCAGATTCCAAATCACGGATAATCTTGACAAGCTTATCGTCTCGCTTTTGGCTTTCACCAATTCTTTCCACAAGAGTAGGTCTTATAGATAAGTTTGCCAACATCTCAGGTTCCAATTCACATCTGGGCCTGAAGTCAAATCCAGCTAAATACTCGAGACTCTTCCATTCTGAAAACATGGCCCCCAATCCTGCATGTCTTCGACTTAACGCATCTGCTATTGCGTTACCCTTTCCCGGAGTATAGGCTATACCAAAATCATATGATGCCAAAAACTCTAGCCATCATTGCTGCCGAAGATTCAAATCCTTTTAGGAGAAAAGATACTTCAACGACTTATGATCTGTAAACAACTCGAATCGAACTCCCAATAGGTAATATCTCCACATCTTCAGAGCAAATACAATCGCCGCTAACTCCAAATCATGAGTCGGATAATTCCTTTCATGCGGCTTCAGTTGTCGACTTGCATACGCAACAACTCTACCCTTCTGCATTAGCACTGCTCCAAGTCCAGTACCACATGCATCGGTGTAAACCACCATCTCATCATTTCCACTTGGAATAGTCAAAACAGGAGCACTTGTCAGTCGCTCTTTCAGGATTCCGAAAGCTTGCTCACACTTAGCATCCCATCTGAATACTTGATTCTTTTTCGTTAATCTTGTTAATGGTGCAGCTTCCTTGGAAAAGTCTTTGATAAATCGACGATAGTATCCTGCTAATCCAAGAAAACTTCTCACATCAGATGCATTCTTAGGTCTAACCCAATCCTGGATTGTTGCTACCTTAGCGGGGTCAACCGCTATTCCGCTTCCAGAGATAATATGGCCTAAGAACCTCACTTCGCTCTTCCAGAAGTGACACTTCGAAAACTTAGCCTTCAGCTGATGTTTCCGCAAAATTTCCAAAACAATCCGCCAGTGCGTCTTGTGTTCTTCTTCAGTTCTGGAATAAATCAAAATATCATCCACAAACACAAGTACGAACTTGTTCAACTGATCCCTGAACACTCTATTCATAAGATCCACAAAATATGCTGGTGCGTTGGTCAATCCAAACGGCATTACCAGCCACTCAAAGAAACCGGATGGTGTCCTGAAAGCAGTCTTCGGCACACTATCCTTTGCCACTCTTAACTGGTGAAATCCCGTTGCCAAATCCATCTGAGAAAACACCTTGGCTTCGTGAAGCTGATCAAACAAGTCATCTATTCTCGGCAATGGATACTTGTTCTTCTTAGTCACTTTATTCAGCTCACGATAATCCACACATAACCTCAACGATCCATCTGCTTTGGTTGCGAACACAACTGGTGCACCCCATTCGGACACACTACGCTGAATGAATCCTTTCTGCAAAAGATCATCAACTTGCACCTTCAACTCTTGATGTTCCCTAGGCGCCATCCGCCTAAGAGGCATCACAACAGGTCTGGCTCCTTCAACTAGATCGATACGAAACTCGATCTCTCTATGCGGCGGTAACCCTTTGACCTCATCAAAGACATCCTCAAATCCATTAGAGATTGGCACCGATGACAGTCCATCCCGTGGAACAACCAGCGAATACATGAAGCTCATGAAGACGCCTTCCTCATGCTTACATCGTATCACAACCTTTCGCCCTTCCACATTCTCGACTGTCACCTCCAACCTTTCACAATCAACCTTTGCCGCATACTTCCTAAGCCAGTCCATACCCAAAATAATTCCAAACCCCGCAAAGTTTAGAACAAAACAATCACAAACAAAAGAGCAATCATGACTCGATACAATCAGACCACGGCATAGCATACACAGACAAGACGAACCCCCAACTGGATTAGTCATAACCAATGGCCTATCAACGATATCCGGTTCTAAACCCAACCGGCCTACAAGTTCATTACAAACAAAAGAATGCGATGCCCCAGTATCGAATAACACTCAAACTGGAACACCACATATGGAAAGAGTACCTTGAACCACCACACTCTTTCCTTTCTCTTCAGCGGTAGGAGCTTTTGAAGATGATGGAACAGCCCCCAAAGCATAAGCTTGCACAATCTGCTTGTCCTTTCGCGGTTCTGGACAATTCCTCTTGATATGCCCCGGCTTGTCACAGTTGTGGCACTTCACCGGCACCTTTGGATTCTTGCAATCTCTGGAGAAATGGCCCTTCTGCTGACAATTATAGCAGGTCACTTCGCCCTTCGGCTTCTTCTGGCCATCCTTACCCTTCTGCTGCTGCTGCTTTCTCTTCTTGTTTCCACCTTGCTGTGGTTTAGACTCTTCCTTGGTCACGGCAACAACAGATCCTTCTTTAGCAAACAGATTCTCGTGCCTGAGAGCTTTCTCCACAAGCTTCTCAAATGGATCGTCCAAATGATCCACCAACTGCCTCCCAAGATAACTGTCCAAGCCTGTCACAAACTTCTCATTCTTTTGGTATGAAGATTCAATATATGATCGGGCATACTTAGACAAGGATTCAAACTCAAAAACATACTCAAGAACTAGTCTTCCACCTTGCTTGAGCTCCACAAACTTCTTGAACAAAACAGATTTCTGAACTGTAGAAATGAACTTAGCTTCAAACCTGGCTTGGAATTGCACCCAAGTAATTTCTTCCTCTGGAGTATCAATGGTGATAGAGTTCCACCAGTCAGAAGCTCTCCATTGAAGCTGTCTTGATGCGAGCTTCCTTCTAGTTGCATCCTCGATTCCCAAGTCACCAAAGATTCTTCTACAAGCATCTATCCACCTCTGGACTTCAATGGTTGACTCTATTCCTAAGAAAACCTTTCCTCCAAGAGCAGTATAATCTTTACACGGCTTAGCAAAATCCACCGGTTTTGGAGTTTGAACTTGAACTCCAACATCTACTGATGGCCCCGGAGCTGGAATCCTTCTCATGATCGAAGTCATCATAGCCTCAAACATAGCAGCATAATCAGCAGCCCCCTCAGTAGCACGGCCTTCCCTAGCAGCTGGTCTCCCTCTTCGACTCATTCTTAATATCTATAAAAAGGAATGATTAATACACCTTGAGAACAACTGCATAAGGGGTTCAAATCCTTCTAAGCTACTATATTATATATAGTGATCATCCATCAAAATACAATTACGTCTCTCATACGTAGTTACGTCAGCGATCGTTGGCTAAAATCGATTAACCAAAGCTCTGATACCAAATGTGACGACCGCCCATGACTCCTGCACTAAACATAGAAATAGTGCACTGAAAAGTGTGCCAGGCAGCCATGGATGATCGTAAGAGGTAAGTTAAAACAGCAGAATCTATCGTATTACTCACAGCGCATGGATAAAATATAATAGAGAAAAATATACATAGTGAAGCTACACAGAACAGAATTGCATCAAATAAGCCTCATAGTAGTTTGATACAAAAATCTGAATAGTCAATACATCCAGCCTCACTACATATCACTCAGAGAATATACAAGCAGCGGAACATCCAGTACATATAGTAAGAAAATAATACGCAAGCCTCCAGCTCGTCTTCGTCATCAGCATCGTCGGTAACTAAGAACAGCACCTGTCACCTGCTACCTAGTCTGCCCATCCCAAAATGGATGAACAGCCCAAGGTAATAAGAGTTGAACATAAAACCTTGAGTCAGACAACAGTCTTAGTGAGCGATAAATTAACTAACAACATACCAAAAGAGCAAAAAGGTAAAAGGAATAGGAACCAAACCCTCCCACTCCACCTTCTTTCTACAGTGATAGCCTCCCAGACACACTAAGCAGAAGTAAACATAGTAAGGCAAACATTTAAAGTAAAGCAATTATCACTCGAGTCAAGGCCGATGTTTTCCAAGCACAAACCCCCAAGGCCTAAACCAAGATCAGATAAGCACCCAGAAAATATCGCTCTTGAGACCGAATGACGATACAACCAAACATCCATGACTCTGGCTATCACTGTTATCATTGCTTTGATACCACCGTTAATTGAATGACCGACACATTCTTTCAGCCGTCCGTCAAGGGCTAATGGTAACCCCGGTTCTAGACAGAACTCTGCACGTCGTCACAGCCCGTGCCTAGGACTATCAAATCTGCCCAGAGTACTCGACTACCAACTGTTATCTTTTGGGACTATCGAATCTGCCCAGCGTACTCTTGCTTTGAGTCTGCTGGAACCTTCAACAACGATGAAATCTCAGCCTTCTAGTCATCCTCCTCGACGACTATTCTCATACTAGCTCAAACCCCTCTCGAGCCATCCATTATCAACGAACTCGAACCATCTCTCGAGTTATCAACCTGCTTGGAATGATCCCGTCTGGATTATACCAAGGCTACATCACATCATAGCTAAGCCTCATCTCATCATCATCATCAAATCTATCCATATGAGCTTCATCATCCGCCACATATACCACGAGCAGCTTTTCCAATTCAAGAGCCTTTCCCTTAGCTTTTGAATCATCTTCGACCATCTTGTCTAAATCCAACAACTAATCAACTAATTTATAACAATCAATCAAATCAATCATTAATCCAAGTAATCAATCATGCAAACAAGATCTAAAAACAATTATAACTTAAAATGGAAATTTTGTAAATAAAGAGTCCAAATCTAACAAGCATGAAACATGAGCAATATCTCTACAACTTGATGAATGAACTTGCATAGAATAACATGTAGTAAAATGGATGTCAAATCATCATGAACAATGGATATATACTCAAGTTTACGAAAATGCATGAAATCACTATTTTGAACACATAATCAAGCCACCGATCCGATATACTCCTTTGGCTTCGTGTGAGAGATAACCACCACTCATCGAATCACCTAAACACTTCAAAAGCAACACACTTCAGATCTGGACAGCGAAGGATTTAGCTTAATCCGCCAAAATTCCGCTTCAAACGATGAAATCTCTCTTCGATGGATGTAGATCTTCAATCTAAGCTCTTGGATCTTCGATTTGGATGGAAGGAAGTACAAAATTAAAGAAGAGATAAGAAGTGAAGAAGTGTAGCACTCGAGCTCTCAAAATGGCAGCACTTCGTCGCTTCAAAATCCGGATCCCAAAAAGTGAAGTAGAACCGTGTATTTATAGGCTGGAAATCCTTAGGTCATCCGCCCCCTTAGGTCGTCCACGACCTAACTCTTGCCGACCTACCCATCCATACGACCTACGACCTAACGCATATGCGCTTCCACGACCTAACGACCTACCGCATATGCGCATCCACGGTCTAAAAATGTCACGACCTAAGACTCAACACTAATGCGCGACCTACGACCTAACTGAGATACGACTTAATGACTCAACACCCTCGTGACTTAGCGACTCATCCAAGGTCGCGACCTAACTAAACACAGGGTCTCTCGACCTAACACCTAAGTCGTTTGGACGACCTAACTACTCATAACTGCTAAACTTAGGTCGCTCATGACCTAACTAAGCACAATACCCCATAGGTCGCTCACGACCTAACTACAACAACTCCTTAAGTCGCTCGAACAACCCAAACTCCCTAGGTCGTTAACCCTCTTAGGTTTCTCATTCTCCTTAGGTCGCTATATCCCTAAGTCGCTTGCCTAAGCCGCTAATCCTATTAAGTCGATATCTCCTTAAGTCGCTCACCTATGCCGCTAGTTTCCTTAGGTCGTCTAAACCCTTAAGTCGTCTACCCCTTAAGTCGTCTACTCCTTAGGTCGTCAACTTCCTTAGGTCGCTCACCTAAGCCACTAAGTTGCTCCATAACCCAACCTGCTACACGACCTAACTCTGGTCGACCTAAACTCTGGATGACTTAACAACACTAACAACCTAATAACAACTGTTTTACCATCTTTTGATCCGTAAAAATACGGGTCGTTACACGAGTAGATTTGGGTGTTTAGCCTGTAAGTTTTTAAAACTTTAAAATTTTAAATCTAAGTTTTGAAAAATGGGAAGTAGGGGAAGAACTCGGGTTTAAACCCGAGTGGCATTCGGGTATGACCCGAAGTAAGTCTAAAATCCAGTTTTTAAAAAGGTTTTAAAAATAAGATTTTTGAAATTTAAAAACAAAATTGGTTAAAACTTTCTTTATAAAATTACTTTATAAATATCAATTGTTTTCTTAACATTTGTTAAGAAGTTTTAAAATTTGTTAATCTGAATTTTGTTAAGTAAAGTTAATTGTAATGATAAAATGTTTTAAAATGAAATGATAATTATGTCATTTATTAAGATAATGGTTTATCTTAAGATAATTAAAGTTTTAATGATTTTGGAATTAATTAAGTTAATTAAGGATTTAGGTATAATTTATTTATTTATTTAATTAAGGATAAAGAATTAATTAAGTAATTAATTAAGAATAATTAATTAATTTAATTAACTAATGATTATGATTGATTAACTAATGATTAGAGATTAATGAATTAAAAATTATTAATTAAGTAATTAAAGGTTGATTAACCGGTAATTAAGAAGTACTTAATTAATTTTTTTAATTAATAATTAAGTTTTATTAATTAATAAATAAGAAATAATTAATCTATAGTTAGAGTTAATTAAGAATTAATTAACTATTATTAAGGGTTAATTAATTGTAATTAAGGATTGATTAACTGATTAATTAAGGATTAAATAATTTGTTATTAGGTTTTATTAATTGATAATTAAGATTTATTAATTAATAATTAATGGATAATTAATCTATAATTAGAGATTAATTAATTTGTTTTAAAGGTAATTAAGGGATGAATTACCAATTATAATCAGGGATGTGGATGTGATAAATTTTAGTTAATTAATTTGATAATTAATTAAAGATAATCACTTGATGATTGATTAAGTATGAATACTTAATGAGATTGATAAGTATAATTACTTAGTGTAAGTAATTAATGGATAAATTACTGGATGTAATTAATTAAAAGGAATTACTTAATGGGAAGTAATTAAAGTATAATTACTTAGTGGAAGTAATTAAGGACTAATTACTTAGTGTAATTAATTAATGGATTAATATAATTAATTAAGGAGTTAATTAATTAAGGTAAGTAATTACACGAGGGTAGTTACTGTTTATGATTAAGGTTAATTAATGGAAGTAATTAATTAAGGATCATTAATTAATGTAATTAATGAAGTAATTAATGGTTAATTATTGTGAATGGTAAAGGATAATTAATATGTGTAATTAATTAAAGGCTAATTACTTAAGGTAATTAAGAATAACTAATCAGGATGATTAATTAAGATGGATAATTAAAGGATGATCAATTTAATTGATTTTTAATTAATTAATGATTAAGTAAGCAAGATTTATGTGATGAAAGTAATTAATTTAATTTATTTAAATTAATTAGAGATGGAAGTAATTAATTTAATTCACTTTAAATTAATTATAGATGGTGATTAACAAATCATTGCTTATGGATGTTGAATGATATTGATTGCCTTGAATGGTTTGAGATCTTAGATATGAGATAAGTGATGCTGTGTGATATGAATGCTTTGGTTGAAATGTGATGATAATGTGAATTATCTGTTTGTGATGATGATATGAATTATCTATCTGTGTGTATATAGATAATAGAATTGAATTTGTTTTAACTTTAAAACAACTTGGACCTAAAAGATGGCGTTTTGGATTTCGATGAGACCGGGATCGGGTTTCCAGATTTGGATATCCGAAAACCACATCGATCCAAATTAACGATAGGTCGTGAATCTCAAGTGAAGATGAAGATTCAGAGTGCAAGGGTTATTGTCGTTAACTCTGAGGGTGATTCCAAAATGAGTGTAACGAGATAATGCCTTCGGTTTCGTTCGAACCCGGAACGAACTTGTATGGATTGAATGCTTTCAGAACATCGTCAGGTGGACGATGAGCATTCTAAGTGATGTGTTCTATAAAGGTAATCGCAGCCTCAAGCCTCATCAACCGAGAATGGCTAAAACAGGGGAGGTGCAGCAAGGCTAAGTGGGTCATACCCAAGTAGGATGAGATGAACCCCTGTCTAGAGTCCCTTTTTATTCGGCTATGTGGGCGGTTGAATAGCTACAACCGCTGGGGTTATCTTATTCGGGACTGTCCAGTAAGGGATGGTTCCGCTTTGTGTTGCAGGAGATTTAGGGTGGATCCTCGGTACGTTGATCTAGGCCACGTACTGTGACGGGCGGTACCCTAGTAACCCTGCCATTGTATGGAATCCAATCTCCAATAAGTGCCCTCGGATTTGATTGTATTACCCACTTTGTTGCTAGTATGCTGGAATTTAATAGATGTAACAATTTCAGCTATGTGATTATTTATTTGAAAACCCTAGACCCTATTATAATATCACTGGATTTCCTATCAAATGTTTGGTTAGCGTAAGGTAAAAACTTACCCATGTTTATGTGTGGGGAGTCTTACGTGATACATTTGTTTTCAAAAGGTTTTTAAAGTTAAGTAACTTTAACCGTTTACTCACACCAGACCCATGTCTGACCCGGAGTTTATTTCTGTTTTTCTTAAACTCTCGGGTACTCAAATTTTTACGAGTAGCCAAGGGATTCAAGTAAGCTTTGACGAATTCTGGAGGAGCAATGGAGCAGGAGGCTTCAGTGTATAGATATATATTGGTTCCGCTGTGTTAGTGTTTATCTGTATCTCTGTGTTGTATTGAATTGTAATAACTAGACATGTGTTTATAACTGTCTAGTTTGTGTTTGAATAAGTTGTGTAACTGTGATAGATGTTGTATACTATGTAATACTTATATGATTAATATAATTTATTCATTCCGCTGTGAGATTCTGATGTTGTTTAGTTCTTTCTTCTCTATCTTTTCTCTTTTCTATCCCTTTCTTTCTTATTGATGATGCGACTTTCTGGTGATAGAAGGTCGGGTCGCTACACTGCACATGCACAGAACAGCTATAGACTAGTTTTAAAGTGGCCAGACCACTTAGTTTAAGAAAAAGAAAACACAGGAGCTAGACATATAGACTAGACACTCGGAAGGGCATATGCCCCCCTGTCATGACTGATATCAACATCAGTACCAGGACCAATAACATGCTGAACAGCCGAGAAATATGTAACCAGATACAGATCAAAAGACCTAGAGAGGGGTGAGTAGAGATAAATCCTGTCCCAAGTAGGGTCTAAGAACTGCCACCAATTCCTGGCACCAACAATCCCAGGGGTTGATAAAGTAAGACCATCACCATCAACATGATACACTAACTTCCTAGATTCATCAGGGCCACCAAGGAACATGTGATAACTATGCATATGTGGGTCATACCTCATTTTCGAACGCTCGTGAATCCATGAATTCTCCTCAGGTTCCCAAATAACTATATCGGAATAAGAAGCCTCACAAGAAGCACAATCAGTCTCCACCACGGGAAAAATAATAGGACCAAAGGGAGGCGGAACACTAACCTTGGGCACCCATTTCATTTCCATCCTAGGGAGGGGGATTTTTTCCCAAAGGAGATAGAGGAGCACTCCTATTACATTTCTCCACAGTGTTAGGAACTGGAGATAGTGGTTTTGATGACAACAACCTTTGTAACTTATTTTATTATAACTTATATACTAACACTATTGTCTAGATATATAAAAATGTTATGCATGATATATATAAGGCAGGTACTGATTATTGAAAACTATACAGTATAAAGATCAAGAATGAAGAAATCAAGTTTGAAGACTCATGAGTATCAAGCTCAAGATTTCAAGATAAGAGTCTAATTTTGTTAAAACTTCATAATAGCATGGAAATCTTCATTCCCAATTTCATTTGGGATGGAACCCATTTCTACCTTCTTAGTGGCTTACAAACCCACGACAAGTAGCTTACAAATCTACGACAAGTGGCTTACAAACCCACGAACATCCTGGTTTTGTACAAGTTCTCGAGTCCTGATGTGATAAGATGTTCTGCAGGAAGAAGCTTGCAAAACTACTTCAAAATGGTTTTTTAAAATGATTTTCAAAACTGTTTTTTAAATATGTTTTAGCTTTAAAAATTATCTTTTCAAATGATTTTCAAAAAGATGTCTTAGCCTTAAAATATTCTTTGTTTTTGTTTTTAAATAAACTCTTGTTTTAAACTTCGTTTGTTTTTAAAACTATCTTCTAATTTTTTAAATATTCTTTTATAATATATATATACTTGAGATTTAAAATCAAATTTATATATACATTCTAAAAATATATTTTTCTACTCTTCTTTATTTTAAAACATAGGAAAATTAGTTTATTTTACTCCATAATCATTTCATCTTGTTTTCCTTTCAATACCATTTTCAAAACAAATTTTACATTGTTTTTAACTAAGGGATATCGACATCATGGGATACCCCATGTCGACATGGTGGCCGTTAAATTCAAAAGTTTCAATTTTCAAAAGAAGTGTCTATTCGTTTAAATCTCTTCATGAATGGTTATGACCGTTACTAGTCTATAAATAGCCTTCACAAACGAATTTTTTAACTAACTATTTTCTTATTTTCCTCACTCCTTCTCCACAAATCCATATTCTAACATTTTCATATTTTTAAGATCGTGCCGAAATTCTACCGAATTCTCAAGTAAATCAAATTAGAATCTCATTCTTGTTTGATTCTCTGCCGTGGTGACCCTCATTCTAAAACACATAGATTTTTTTTTAGCATACAAAAGGAATTCACCACTAACCCCATTTCTTCTGTATTTGAACATTTAAGTAATTTCCAAATATTTTTCCCAAGACCCTGGATTTACCAATATAATCATATCAGTTCACAAAACATGTTAAGACAATTACATATTTGATGATATATAATTGTTTTCCTTTGCCTTTCGGAGTTAACAAATTTGCAAAGTGAATTTTAATCAAACAGGCAACAACATACTATATATTTTTTTTATAACATCACCATTTATTTCTTCCCTAAATTTTTGTTCTACTGCCAGAGATACATTTTGGCAATTATAATACTTATATATTCAATATTGCAATGCACAGTGCATTTTTCTTATGCTTTCTAAACTTTCTGCCTAAATAATTTTATTAACATTAAAATGGTATTTAATTGACCTTGTGATAGTTATCAAATACTTGTATGAAATCACTTCAAAAATTATACTTGCAGGCATGAACTTTGGAACTAATTCCTATTTATCATTTCAAGCTGATCAATTGAAGTCATTTTGCATTTTTAAGTTTAACATGGTGCAGACTTAAATACTTGGTGTTTTACTGGAAATGCTTGGTGTTATTAGAGGGTTGCTTGGAGTTTTCTTTTGTATTGTCCTAGAAACACTTACACTCCATGAATTGAAATGAAATGGTTCCAGGCTACAAGAGTTTGACCCATGGCCATCTAGGCCGGCCATAGTCCCTCTTTTACCACTTGCAAGTCCATATCCCTCATATTAACAAACTTCTACAAAGATCTACTCCTAACACAAGCATGTTTTTGCCTAGTTTAAGTTTTCTGGAAATGCATCTTTATATGTATTCAATCCATTATTCAAAATACAATAACTTCCAGGTTTATTTCTCTCATAATTTTATTTCAAATTTAAATACACAAATACATGTTAATCTCCAGAATTCATGCACATGCCTGTATCACTTACCTGCCATGCACAAATTCATTTCTTTTGAATATCCCTACTCAAATCTTGAGAGTTCATTTTTAAAATCAACCACCTTGGCTTCTTAATTTTCATAAAGTCAAAATATAAATTCAAGCAATAAAAATCAGAGATCATCATATACACATATCATATTTATATGATATGTCTATCCCCTTATTTCTCCAAATCAGACATTCATAAAATCATTAGTTAACCAAACATCATCAATAGTCACTCACAACTGGCTTACTTAAGTACATATTTTTAATCCAAATACTTAGAAAGTTTCCTACGAGTAACAATTACTACAACATGAAGTTTAACTATTAAATTCTTTACAAAGCAACTGCAAATTTAAAACTGATATCTCTTATTTATACTAGAAGCTAATTGCCTTCTTCATCCATCAAGCCAACTTCAATTCCCTACAAGCAATTCACTGAGCTGCCCCAATTATAATGAGACACCCAGATGATTGCAAGGGCAACCAAAAGGGTCAGTTTTCACTGGTATGAGCATTTATCAAATTTGTATACATATTCATAAATTTTGGTGATCTTGCAATGTCTTCCTAGTTTAGCAGATTTTATTCTTAGCATGTTTTGATTAATATCAAGTGGCACAAAGACACATTCATTTATTCAAACAATACCCAGTAAACAATCAAAATAAATATGTATATAATTATTGATTCATTTTTCTCCATTTCTGAGTAGATAAACTCAGATTTTTATGCTCCCAGTTCCACCTAGTAATTAATCAAAGCACAAAATTTAACTTGATTAATTTATCTCCATGTCTGAATATTTATGATCCAGATTTTTAAACCCCATTCCCCCATTTATTTTATGGTCTTTAACTCCTTGTCAAATGAACACCATGTATGCATTGTGAAGGAAACTCCTAGGTTATTTAATTTTATTCCAACACACAAAGGCCTCAGGGTGCAGTTGCACCATGCATATACTTGCTCCCACCTGAAGCAAGCAGATCATTGACTAACTCCCAATTGACCAGTTTAATTTTTCTTTGATAAATCCCCCTCCAGTTTCTGCTTATTTTATCAAGCTTCTACCTATGAATTCAATCATAAACTCACAATTCATTCATGTTTCGGAAAGGCTTATCTTCTTTAATACTTTCTGGTTCAACCCCATATTCCCCATTTATTTTCCTTATTACAGAAAATACCCCAGTTTGCCTATAATTTTCCTAAGAATAATTTAAGCATCATAGTCCTACTAACCCAGAAATTCTCCTCTATCTTATGATATGAACATTTAGTTTCATGCTTCATTATCCAAGAAATAAACATGAGCTAGATCACTGTCTTGCTGCCTATTCCCTAAATAATTTTTATCCATATTTAATAATGATAAAATAGAACAAAAATGCTCAAATCATTTTAACTTTAAAAACCCACATACAGATTAAAACTCCGAACAAGAATGCACAAACAACATTCATCCCACCCATAATAAATCATTTCAGAGATTTAAAGGACTTATAACATTTTAGGCTGCCTACAAGAGGACTTAATGCCATTGCATACAAAGGGATAAATACTCACTTAGTGTTCTCCTTTTACTATCTTAATTCTCTGAACAGCAAATCCCCAAAGTCTCAAGCTAGTGCTTCTCCTAGTTTTTATTTTTGTTTTGATCCCGAGAGAATGATGGATATGGTTATGTGCATATATTTATAAAATCATTCTAGGGTTTAAGAAAAATGGGTAATTTCCTTGATGCCCTTGGATATTTATGCACAAATCATTTCCCTGTGTGGTCCTTAATTGGAAATGCACATTGTTGGTTACCTCAATTAGTTATTTCGGGAATCAAGCATTTTAAACACTTCATACTATTTTCATGACTCTATTTTACTCATGCCATATGCATGTGACCCATTGTTTATATTTATTTTTATAAGTTTAAAGAAACTGAAAATCCCCTTTGTGTTTTCTACCTACCACCATCTCCATTCAATCATGCATACTATCATACATGATCATGTAATGTAAAATCATTCACACTATGCTATTGGCTTGAAATAAATATAAGATGTGGAAATTCTTATTTGATCATGTATATACATTTTTTTCTGCCTTTAGACAAAACAGTAGCTCTTCACACATCTTTATGGGTTTTAAAGGAAATCACATATGTCATGCTAATTATTTCCATCATAAACATAAGACATTTAATTCTTTTTATTAATCTTCATTTTATTCTATCTTTAAATAAAACAAAAAACACCCTATATATTGAATATATGTATTTTATATAATTCTTTGGACATGGAACTACATTTGATTTGAATTCCAATTTTTAATTACCTTAACTCCTTGCATTTTATCAAACAGAAGCTCCAATGCAATTTTATTTATTAGCAAATTTTCTTTTCTGTTTTAATGCAATATATATATATATATATATATTTTTTTATAATTCCAGGATTTCTTAAAATAAATGTAACTTTCATTTTTCTTTACTTTATTTTATTTTCTTCTTAGGGTCATTACATACCCTCCCCCTTAAAGGAATTATGTCTCCATAATTTCTCTCTAATTCTTCAAATACAAGCACTAATTCATAGCCTATTTTAACTCCATACTCACATTTCATGAAAGTAAGTAATATATATATATATATAAAGTTATTCAGGAAGCTATCATAAAGCTACTTAAACATACCTCTTCATTAGAAAACAAATTGGGGTATTTAGCCCTCATTTTGTCTTCAACCTCCCATGTACAATCATTGGGATCCAAGCTCCATTGAATTTTTACCAGTTTAATCACCTTGTTTCTCAGCCTCTTTTCTTCCTTAGCAACAATCCCCACTGGCTCATTTTCATAGACCAAGTTCTTATCAATTTGAATTTGAGTAGGTGACTCTAAAATTGCTCCTTCATCATGTATCCACTTTCTCAATTGAGAAACATGAAACACTGGATGTACACCACTCAATTCTTCTGGTAGCTTAAGCTTATAGGCCATGGTACCAATTCTCTGTGTGACTTCATATGGTCCTATAAATCTTGGTGAGAGCTTACCAGATTTCCCAAACCTGAACACCTTCTTCATTGGTGATACCTTCAGAAAAACATACTCTCCTACTTCATACTCCATTGGCTTCCTCTTTCTATCTGCATAAGACTTTTGTCTTGATTGTGCTGCCTTCATCCTATGCCTAACTATCTCAATCATGTTGGAAGTTTCTTTAACATGATCTAGCCCCAATATTACACCCTCTCCCACATCCAACCAACAGGCAGGAGACATGCAGGGTCTCCCATACAAGGCTTTAAAGGGAGCCATTCCTATTGTTGACTGATAGCTATTGTTGTAAGTGAATTCTGCCAAGTGGATATGATCCTCCCAATTACCCCCAAAATCAAGCACACATGCTCTAAGTAAATCTTCCAATATTTTATTCACTATCTCTGTTTGCCCATCACTTTGAGGATGGTAGGCAGTGCTTAAACAAAGTTGAGTTCCCATTGCTTCCTGGAAACTCTCCCAAAATCTTGAGGTGAACAAAGTGTCTCTATCACTTACAATGGTCTTTGGTATGCCATGCAATCTCACCACCTCCTTAATAAATAATTGTGCAAGCCTATGTGCATTTCTGTCTGACCTGACAGGAACAAAGTGAGCAGACTTGGTGAGTCTATCAACAATTACCCATATGCTGTCATTACCTTTCTTATTTCTAGGCAAACCATCCACAAAATCCATGGAAATACTTTCCCATTTCCACTGAGGTACCTCCAAAGGTTGCAACATGCCAGGGGCTTTTGATAGTCTGCCTTGACTTGCTGACAGGTTAAACACTTTGCCATGTATTTTGCCACTGCTTGTTTCATTCCTGGCCACCAGTAGCTCCTTTTCAAATCATGATACATTTTAGTACCACCAGGGTGTATGGTGTACTTGGTTTTGTGATGCTCATTCATGATTTCTTCCTTTAATTCTGCAAAGTCTGGTACACAAAGCTTATCATTTTTCCTTAAATAACCCTTGGAATCTATTTTAAAATTCTCCGACTCAATGTTATTTAATAACATTTCTTTTTTTTCCTTTAGATTTTGATCTTGATCTTGCATGCCACCAATTTTCTCCACCAAGTTAGATTTCACTGTGATTAATCCCAATGTACCATACTCCACCATATCACCATGCTTTTTAAAATTCACTCCCTCTTTGCTATATATGTCTGCCTCCCCAAGCACTGCAAGGTTTTTAAATTCATCAATCATCAAACTTGCTAATCTAATATGATTTCTACTCAAAGCATCTGCCACTCTATTAGCTTTTCCAGGAGTGTACAAAATATCTAAATCATATGCAGCTAGAAACTCCAACCACCTTGCTTGCCTCATATTCAAATCTTTTTGAGAAAATAAATATTTCAATGCTTGATGATCTGTGAACAATTCAAATTTTGCCCCAAGCAAATAATACCTCCAAAGTTTTAATGCAAACACTATTGCAGCTAATTCTAAATCATGAGTTGCATATTTGGTCTCATTGGGTTTAAGTTGTCTTGATGCATATGCCACCACCTTGCCATGTTGCATGAGCACTGCACCTAACCCAGACCCACTAGCATCAGTGTATACAACCATTCCTTCATTTACCTCTGGGATTTGCAAGACAGGAGCCTCTACCAATGCTTGCTTCAATTTTTCAAAGGCTTGATCACACTGCTCAGTCCACACATATGGTTGGTTCTTCTTTGTTAGCTTAGTCATTAGCGTGGCTATTCTTGAAAAATCCTTGATGAACCTCCTATAGTACCCTGCCAAACCTAAGAATGATCTCACCTCAGTCACGGTCTTGGGTCTACTCCATGATTGGACTACAATGACCTTGCTTGGATCCACACTCACCCCTTGCTGTGACACTATGTGTCCTAAGAATTTGACTTCATGTTGCCAAAATATACACTTTGAATACTTGGCTTTTAATTAATGTTCTCTAAGCCTGGATAATACTAAATGTAGATGCATAGCATGATCATTTTTTGATTTTGAATAAATTAATATGTCATCTATAAATACCAAAACAAATTTATCCAAAAAGTCTCTGAAAATTCTATTCATCAAGTCTACAAAATAGGAGGGAGCATTGGTTAAACCAAATGGCATTACTAGAAATTCATAAAGGCCATATCTTGTGTTAAAGGCTGTGTACTCAATGCTTTCCTCTGCAACCTTCATTTGGTGAAATCCAGAGGCTAAGTCTAGCCTTGAAAATATTTTAGCTTCATGCAATTGATCAAATAGATCATCTATTCTAGGCAGTGGGTACTTATTCTTGATGGTCACCTTATTTAAATCCCTATAATCCACACACATCCTCATTGTTCCATCATGCTTCTTGACAAAGAGCACTAGGGAACCCCAACTAGAACTGCTTGATCTTATGAACCCCTTCTCTTCTAACTCTTCTAGTTGGTGTTTTAATTCCACTAACTCTTTTGGACCCATTCTATAAGGCTTCTTAATGATTGGGCTAGTCCCTGGCATTAATTTTATTTTGAATTCAACTGGTCTGTTTTGAGGAATTCCCCTCACTTCTCCAAACACATCTATATATTCATTGACTACTGGGATTTCCTCCATTTTTAATTCCTTTTGAACTTCATTAATACTCCAGATTTTATTAAAACATGTATTCTTTGCTATTTCACTTAAGATGGTAATTCTTTTGCCTTCATTTGTCTCCAAAGAAATAGTAAGATTTTCTAAATTTAAAATTGCTTTGCTTTTCATTAACCAATCCACCCCCAAAATTACCCCAATACCAGGATAATTTAAAGTATATAGATCTGAATTAAATTCATAACCCCCTATAATTAATTTCAGACCCATACACTTCATCCCTAACATACAATGACTCCTTATGGGGTTGTGTACAGTTAAGGGTTGATCAATAGAAACACAAGCAAGTGCTAACTTCTTAGTAATTTCCAGAGATATTAGTGAATGTGAGGCACCAGTGTCATATATTACTGATATTGGTTGGGTATGAATAAAAATTATACCTTCAAGTTGCCCAACATTTCCAGTGTTGTTGGCTGCCAAAGCTCCTATCCTTGCTGTTCTTTTATTAGTCTCTGGGCAATCCTTCTTTAGATGACCCATCTTTCCACAATTATAGCAGCCTCCTCTAGGTATTTTAGGGTCAGGGCATTGGTTACTATAATGTCCAGCTTTTCCACAATTAAAACAATGAGTGAGTTTCTTGCTTTCAGGTGCTACTGCTCCTTCCCCCTTCTTAACTCCTTTGTTTGCCTTGTTCTTGTCATAAGGTTGTACTTTGTTCTGCCCTCCCTTCTTCTTGTTGAACTTCATGTTCCTGAGTTTCTCTCGGGTGGCGTCATGTTGCTCAAATGAGAGAGTTAGATCAATTACTTGATCAAAGGTTTTATCCTTATATGGCAGCATTGCCCTTGACAGACTGGGGTTCAAGCCTTGAATGTACCTTGCATTCTTTGCTTCTTCATTCCCTATCAACACCATTCCATACTTAGACAATCCTTCAAATTTCTGAGTGTACTCATTCACACTCATGCCTCCTTGCCTTAATCTAATGAAGTCTTCTAGCAGTGTGGCCTTAGCAGATGCTGGGACAAACCTAGCCTCAAGCATGGCCTTAAATTCATCCCAAGTGATGTCATTCTCTGGCCTTCCTGCTATCACAACTTCCCACCAATCCAGTGCAACCCCCTTCAACCTTCTTGAAGCTATATGTCTCTTCCTTTGGTCATTGACTTGCATATCTGCAAAGACTCTCTCCATAGTTCTTATCCAAGTTTGAACACCCATAGCTCCTTCAGTGCCTTCAAAATCCTTTCCTCCTAAGTTGGTGCATGTCTTAAGCAGTTTGGAGAGCTCCTCATGAGGGTTATCATGCCTTGGTGCTATTCCATCTCTCAAAGCTCTCACAAAATCCTCCATGTTTATCACAGGTGGCTCACGTGATGGTCCTGCACCTGTGTGATGTCTTGGTCCTACCATATTGCTATAAATATGATTTCTATGTTAGTTTATTTACCCCCATCATTCTTGGTGTCTTTACTTTGTTTATTTTATTTCTGTGCACTCTGTGCATGTATCACTTGCACACAAAATTTCTTTTATTCAGACATTAAACAAAAGCATACAACACTAATAATTCAAACAATGCATTCAAACTTCCATATGCATACAATAATATTTACTATGTTATTTAAAACATAGCTCTGATACCAACTGTGGTGACCCTCATTCTAAAACACATAGATTTTTTTTAGCATACAAAAAGAATTCACCACTAACCCCATTTCTTCTGTATTTGAACATTTAAGTAATTTCCAAATATTTTTCCCAAGACCCTGGATTTACCAATATAATCATATCAGTTCACAAAACATGTTAAGACAATTACATATTTGATGATATATAATTGTTTTCCTTTGCCTTTCGGAGTTAACAAATTTGCAAAGTGAATTTTAATCAAACAGGCAACAACATACTATATATTTTTTTATAACATCACCATTTATTTCTTCCCTAAATATTTGTTCTACTGCCAGAGATACATTTTGGCAATTATAATACTTATATATTCAATATTGCAATGCACAGTGCATTTTTCTTATGCTTTCTAGACTTTCTGCCTAAATAATTTTATTAACATTAAAATGGTATTTAATTGACCTTGTGATAGTTATCAAATACTTGTATGAAATCACTTCAAAAATTATACTTGCAGGCATGAACTTTGGAACTAATTCCTATTTATCATTCAAGCTGATCAATTGAAGTCATTTTGCATTTTTAAGTTTAACATGGTGCAGACTTAAATACTTGGTGTTTTACTGGAAATGCTTGGTGTTATTAGAGGGTTGCTTGGAGTTTTCTTTTGTATTGTCCTGGAAACACTTACACTCCATGAATTGAAATGAAATGGTTCCAGGCTACAAGAGTTTGACCCATGGCCATCTAGGCCGGCCATAGTCCCTCTTTTACCACTTGCAAGTCCATATCCCTCATATTAACAAACTTCTACAAAGATCTACTCCTAACACAAGCATGTTTTTGCCTAGTTTAAGTTTTCTGGAAATGCATCTTTATATGTATTCAATCCATTATTCAAAATACAATAACTTCCAGGTTTATTTCTCTCATAATTTTATTTCAAATTTAAATACACAAATACATGTTAATCTCCAGAATTCATGCACATGCCTGTATCACTTACCTGCCATGCACAAATTCATTTCTTTTGAATATCCCTACTCAAATCTTGAGAGTTCATTTTTAAAATCAACCACCTTGGCTTCTTAATTTTCATAAAGTCAAAATATAAATTCAAGCAATAAAAATCAGAGATCATCATATACACATATCATATTTATATGATATGTCTATCCCCTTATTTCTCCAAATCAGACATTCATAAAATCATTAGTTAACCAAACATCATCAATAGTCACTCACAACTGGCTTACTTAAGTACATATTTTTAATCCAAATACTTAGAAAGTTTCCTACGAGTAACAATTACTACAACATGAAGTTTAACTATTAAATTCTTTACAAAGCAACTGCAAATTTAAAACTGATATCTCTTATTTATACTAGCAGCTAATTGCCTTCTTCATCCATCAAGCCAACTTCAATTCCCTGCAAGCAATTCACTGAGCTGCCCCAATTATAATGAGACACCCAGATGATTGCAAGGGCAACCAAAAGGGTCAGTTTTCACTGGTATGAGCATTTATCAAATTTGTATACATATTCATAAATTTTGGTGATCTTGCAATGTCTTCCTAGTTTAGCAGATTTTATTCTTAGCATGTTTTGATTAATACCAAGTGGCACAAAGACACATTTATTTATTCAAACAATACCCAGTAAACAATCAAAATAAATATGTATATAATTCTTGATTCATTTTTCTCCATTTCTGAGTAGATAAACTCATATTTTTATGCTCCCAGTTCCACCTAGTAATTAATCAAAGCACAAAATTTAACTTGATTAATTTATCTCCATGTCTGAATATTTATGATCCAGATTTTTAAACCCCATTCCCCCATTTATTTTATGGTCTTTAACTCCTTGTCAAATGAACACCATGTATGCATTGTGAAGGAAACTCCCAGGTTATTTAATTTTATTCTAACACACAAAGGCCTCAGGGTGCAGTTGCACCATGCATATACTTGCTCCCACCTAAAGCAAGCAGATCATTGACTAACTCCCAATTGACCAGTTTAATTTTTCTTTGATAAATCCCCCTCCAGTTTCAGCTTATTTTATCAAGCTTCTACCTATGAATTCAATCATAAACTCATAATTCATTCATGTTTCGGAAAGGCTTATCTTCTTTAATACTTTCTGGTTCAACCCCATGTTCCCCATTTATTTTCCTTATTACAGAAAATACCCCAGTTTGCCTATAATTTTCCTAAGAATAATTTAAGCATCATAGTCCTACTAACCCAGAAATTCTCCTCTATCTTATGATATGAACATTTAGTTTCATGCTTCATTATCCAAGAAATAAACATGAGCTAAATCATTGTCTTGCTGGCTATTCCCTAAATAATTTATATCCATATTTAATAATGATAAAATAGAACAAAAATGCTCAAATCATTTTAACTTTAAAAACCCACATACAGATTAAAACTCCGAACAAGAATGCACAAACAACATTCATCCCACCCATAATAAATCATTTCAGAGATTTAAAGGACTTATAACATTTTAGGCTGCCTACAAGAGGACTTAATGCCATTGCATACAAAGGGATAAATACTCACTTAGTGTTCTCCTTTTACTATCTTAATTCTCTGAACAGCAAATCCCCAAAGTCTCAAGCTAGTGCTTCTCCTAGTTTTTATTTTTGTTTTGATCCCGAGAGAATGATGGATATGGTTATGTGCATATATTTATAAAATCATTCTAGGGTTTAAGAAAAATGGGTAATTTCCTTGATGCCCTTGGATATTTATGCACAAATCATTTCCCTGTGTGGTCCTTAATTGGAAATGCACATTGTTGGTTACCTCAATTAGTTATTTCGGGAATCAAGCATTTTAAACACTTCATACTATTTTCATGACTCTATTTTACTCATGCCATATGCATGTGACCCATTATTTATATTTATTTTTATAAGTTTAAAGAAACTGAAAATCCCCTTTGTGTTTTCTACCTACCACCATCTCCATTCAATCATGCATACTATCATACATGATCATGTAATGTAAAATCATTCACACTATGTTATTGGCTTGAAATAAATATAAGATGTGGAAATTCTTATTTGATCCTGTATATACATTTTTTTCTTCCTTTAGACAAAACAGTAGCTCTTCACACATCTTTATGGGTTTTAAAGGAAATCACATATGTCATGCTAATTATTTCCATCATAAACATAAGACATTTAATTCTTTTTATTAATCTTCATTTTATTCTATCTTTAAATAAAACAGAAAACACCCTATATATTGAATATATGTATTTTATATAATTCTTTGGACATGGAACTACATTTGATTTGAATTCCAATTTTTAATTACCTTAACTCCTTGCATTTTATCAAACAGAAGCTCCAATGCAATTTTATTTATTAGCAAATTTTCTTTTCTGTTTTAATGCAATTTATATATATATATATATTTTATAATTCCACGATTTCTTAAAATAAATGTAACTTTCATTTTTCTTTACTTTATTTTATTTTCTTCTTAGGGTCATTACATCTGCCCTCTCTCGAAGATCAAAGTGCTATTCAGAGTTATAGGATCAATTTGTAATCAAAAGTTTATCGAGTCTCTTTATAAGGTGTGGTTGTGCTTGGAAATTAATTGGGTGATCTTGTGTCCCATAAATCAAGAGAGTTTGCCCCGGACTCGAAGACAGGAGGGTACCTCAAGGCCTTTAGAAATTGAGGATTGTAATCTCGACATTAGTATAATAAAAATCTGTACGAGGTGTTTGCCTTGGTGCAGGACTGGACGTAGGGTAACTCCGAACGAGTATAAAATCCGGTGTGTTCTTTCCTTTTACTGCTTTTTATTTACTTTCTGCATCTGTGTTTGATTCTGTGATTGTTCTGTTATTAAGTTCTGCATTTGTTTATATCGTAATTTTTAAATTTGTCCATATAAGTCTTAGAATCCATTAAACACTATTCACCCCCCCTCTAGTGTTAAATTAGCCTTAAGATCCTTAATCCGCACTCCCTTTCAATTGGTATCAGAGCATAGGTTTTCATAGTTTTCATAATCTGGAACTTGAAAATTTAAAAATGGCATTTTTAGGAAATTTTGTTAATACTAGTTTGAATTTATGCATTTCATCAAAGTATCATAAGTCTGCATATAGTTTTTATGAAAAATCAAGTTATCTACCGAATTGGTTTGTTATGCAGGAACAGACATGTTACATGGCTTTTGAAGAATCAACAACCAATGGACAAACTGTGCAAATTGAGAAAGATAAATCGATACTTGATAGTGGTTGTTAAGGCATATGATTGGAAATCCAGAGATACTCAATGACATTATATTTCAAGATGGTAGATTGATCAACTTTGGAGACAACTCAAAAAGGATATGTGATTGGCATCGGCAATGTCGGTAATTCTAAAACTCCTCTTATTTATGATGTTTTGCTAGTTAGGAATTTAAAACATAATTTGCTTAGTTAAGTCAACTATGTGATAAAGGATTTAAAATTAAATTTGTAAAAGATAAGTGTCACATCGAAGATAATAAGTCAAATATTATTTTTGAAGGAATTAGGAAGAAAAACATTTACATCCTTAGTATGAAAGTTTCAAATGATAACTTATGTCTTTTGGCTAATACAAGTGACCCTTGGATTTGGCATAAAAGATTTGGTCATTTAAATTTCAAATTGTTATCTAGGTTATCAAAACTTGAATTAGTTAGAGGTCTTCCCAAGTTAAACTTTAAAGTAGATAGTATATGTGATGCTTGCCAATTAGGATAACTTAAGAAAAGTTCATTTAAATTAAAAGATATGATTTCTACTTCTAAACCTCTAGAATTACTTCATTTAGATTTATTTGGTTCATCTCAACTTTAATCAATTAATCACAATAAATATGTTTTTTTAATTGTAGATGATTATTCTAGATATACTTGGACATTTTTTCTTAAACTTAAAAGTGATGCTTTTGAATTATTTAAGAATTTTGCTAAAAGAATTCAAAATCAACTTTCTTTAAAAATAAAAACTATTCATAGTGATCACGGTGGAGAATTTGAAAATGAAAATTTTGAGAATTTCTGTAATAAAAAAGGAATTACTCATAATTTCTCTTTTCTAAGAATTCCACAACAAAACGGAGTGGTAGAACGTAAGAATAGAACGATTCAAGAGTGTGCTAGAACAATGCTTTCTGATAGTAACTTACCTAAAAACTTTTGGGCTGAAGCAGTCGCTACAACTTGTTATAAATATATTAAATAGGATTTTAATTAGACCATTAACTAATAAAACACCATATGAATTACTTTACAATAAGAAACCCATAGTAGCTTATTTTAAAGTTTTTGGTAGTAAGTGTTTTATTCTTAATACAAAAGATAATTTAGATAAATTTGAACCTAAATCCGACAAAGGTATCTTTATCGGATATTCTAATAGAAGTAAAGCATTTAGAGTTTATAATTTAAGAACTAACACTATTGAAGAAACAATGCATGTATCTTTTGATGAAAATTTTAAAGATACTATACAAATAGAAGATGAAGAAGATTTTGTAACTTTAAATAATGAACCTAATGAAACTAATTGTCAAATCATTCAACCTAATAAAAGAATTAGGCTATTAAAAGATCATCCTGTAGAAAATATACTAGGAAATATTGAATCTATAGTTAAAACAAGAAATCAACTAAATAGTATGAGTAATGTAGCTTTTATATCAACTACTGAACCTAAAAATCCAAAGGAAGCATCATCTGATGATTCATGGATTCTTGCTATGCAAGAAGAATTGAATCAGTTCACCAGAAATGATATTTGGGAACTTGTTCCTAGACCTGAGGATAAAATTATAATTGGAACAAAATGGGTTTATAAAAATAAAATGAATGAACTTGGTGAGGTCGTGAGAAATAAAGCTCGTTTAGTCGCGCAAGGTTATTGTCAAGAAGAAGGAATTGATTATGACGAAACCATTGCACCCGTAGTAAGACTAGAAGCTATCAGGATTCTACTTGCTTTTGCAAACTACAATAATTTCAAGTTATATCAAATGGATGTTAAAAGTGCTTTTCTAAATGGTTTTGTAAAAGAAGATGTTTATGTTGAACAACCTCCACTTTTTGAAGATAATAAATTTCCAAATCATGTATATAAATTAAAGAAAGCTTTATATGGTCTGAATCAAGCTCCTAGAGCCTGGTATGAAAGACTAAGATCTTATTTACTACAATATGGTTTTGAAATTGGTAAAATAGATACAACTCTTTTTATTAAAAGAAACAAAAATGATATTCAGTTAGTACAAATATATGTAGATGATATAATATTTGGGTCAACTAATAACATAATGAATAAATAATTCTCAGATATAATGACTAAAGAATTTGAAATGAGTCATATGGGAGAACTAAGTTTCTTCTTAGGACTTCAAATTAAACAATTAGATAAAGGAATTTTCATTAGTCAAGAAAAATATGCTAAGGATTTAATTAATTAAATTTGGATTGACCACTTCTAGTGGGAAACCAACTCCAATGACAACTAATGTTGCTTTAAGTAAAGAAGATAAATCAAAAGACGTTGATCAAAAATTATATAGGGGAATGATTGGTTCGCTGCTTTATATAACAGCAAGTCGTCCTGACATCATGCATAGTGTCTGTCTCTGTGCAAGATACCAATCTCAACCTAAAGAAACTCACTTAAAAGCTGTTAAAAGAATTTTTAGATATGTAAAACATACTTTAGATTTTGGTTTATTTTACCCTAAAAATGATGTATTTGATTTAATTTCATATTGTGATGCTGATTACGCTGGTTGTAAATCAGACCAAAAAAGTACAAGGGGAACTTGTCACTTTCTAGGACATTCTCTGGTTTCCTGGTTTAGTAAGAAGCAAAACACTATATCCTTGTCAACAACTGAAGCAGAATATATATCTGCTGCTTTGGCTTGTTCTCAAGTTATATATATGCAACAAACTTTAAAAGAATTTGGATTAACTATAACTAAATCACCAATTTATTATGATAATACTAGTGCAATAAACCTATCTAAAAATCCAACTCATCATGCTAGAACAAAACATATTGATATTAGACATCATTTTCTTAGAGATAATATAAATAAAGAAGTCATAACTCTTGAATATATTAATATTGAAAAACAAATTGCTGATATATTAACCAAACCATTAAATGAACAAAACTTTACTAAATTTAGAAGAGAATTAGGTATATGTTCATTAACTGAAATATAAATTATAAATTATACAAGTATAGTTAATAATTAATATAAATAAAAATTTCTCAAAAATTGAACTGGGCATGTTGACATGACCCATCCCCCTATGTCGACATACATGCCGAGATTTTCAAATTTAATCTTCCCTCTAAAATTAGTTATTTGGTTATATATTTATATATTTCGACTTTTATTCCTATTCTCTGTTCAATTCTCTGTAATAAACTTCTAAAATAGTAAATTAATGGCTTCCTCTTCTAATAATGAACCTCCTTCACCCACTTCTCCTCATTCTGGCCCTTTTCAACATTCCACACACGTACGAGTCATCAAATTACAAGAGAAGATGAAATATTTACTTCAAATGATGATGGAAATTCAAGTAAGTCAACTGCGAATGGCTAGAGAACAAGATAGGCAAGGCAGAATCCTTAGGAATTTACAAAACTTCCTTATGGATAACCATGCCAATCCCATTGTCATCGATGAATCATCACAAGCCGTGGATTCTAAAGAAGAAGAGAATCTAGAAGAACCACAAGAGGATCAAGAAGAAGAACATCCTCTGCTAAATCCGGATGTTCATTCGAACGAAGACGATGGCGTAATTTGCGTTGGAGAGGTCCTTTTTGACGCTAATGGGAACTTGGTCGAACAACGTGGAAACTTTTGTCTCCACTATCCAAATTGTTCAGTCCATAAATCACCAATAGTTAAGGGTCCTCGTTAAGCATTTTTCGTTTTTGTTTTTCTCTTTCTTGATTATATATTGGTTTGTTAATTTGTATATAAATGTTATCTTAATAAAACTAATGTTCTTCTAAAAAAATCTTTAGTGTATAAATAATCTTGAATTCCATTTAATTTAGGATGCTATATCCTTTTGTCATATGTTTGTTTATCTCATTTTCTATTAAGTTCAAGGTTTATAGGTTATTTTTGTTGATGACAAAGGGGGAGAAGTTATATAAAATAGTAGGCTTGGAGTAAGAAGGAGTTGTTGGTGTAAAGGGGAGATATGGTATGATCGAAGTGGTAAGTATATTTTATAAGGTTGTCATCATCAAAAAGCGGGAGATTGTTAGGAACTGGAGATAGTGGTTTCGATGACAACAACCTTTGTAACTTATTTTATTATAACTTATATACTAACGCTATTTTCTAAATATATATGAATGTTATGCAGGATATATATAAGGTAGGTACTGATTATTGAAGACTGTTTAGTATAAAGATCAAGAATGAAGAAATCAAGTTTGAAGACTCATGAGTATTAAGATCAAGATTTCAAGATAAGAGTATAGTTTTGTTAAAACTTCATAATAGCATGGGAAATCTTCATTCCAAATTTCATTTGGGATGGAACCCATTTCTACCTTCTTAGTGGCTTACAAACCCATGACAAGTAGCTTACAAACCTACGACAAGTGGCTTACAAACCCACGAACATCCTGGTTTTGTACAAGTTCTCGAGTCCTGATTGTTGATTCATGAGTTTTGATTCATGACACAAGCTTCAGAGATCATACGACGAGAATACTATACGAAAGCGACAAAAAGAGAATAAGCGTATATTGTGCACTACAAAGGAGACAAGACTACAATCCAGAGATTAGTATGAATATTTTATTGTATTGAGTCTTAGATCATTGTTAAAATCATTCCTCAAGTAGTCAACACACACACAAATTATTATACATTAATTTATACATGAAAAAGTGTGCACTGTGCAATTGACAGCAGGTCGGCCGACCGACCAGGAACTTCGGTCGACCGACTCTATGTCAGTGCACAGATATGCACTGTTCTGTGTACGTTTTTGAAACTCAGCCGACCGGCCAGTTTTCTCGGCCAACCGACCTGAGAATAACGGCTAATTTTCTGAAGAGTTGCGATCGTTCATGAAGAGGAATCTCCTTCAATCCAAGAGATACGGACACAACTTTTGATTGAAACTCTTCATGAAAGATTGTAACTATTCTACAACTATATAAACATGTTCAATTTACTTCTACAATAACCAATTCTTGTTTATAATTCTGAAATCTATTCTCTATTATTCTCTGCAAATAAAAAGCATTCATTCTCATTCAATATCACTAGAATCCTTGAATTAATTCATATACTTCGATTCTACGTGATTATCTTCCTTCTAAATCTTCACACACACATATACTCTTGAGGATTTGATTATAGGAAAGCTGTACTATCAAAAGACAATCAGTGTTATTCAGAACACATTCGTCAACAAATTATTTGTATTAAGTTGAAGTCCTCTTCGGCTGTTGAGGCGGAAAAATTCCTGTTCGGCTGCTCAGGTGTCGTATACCTATTCCTCCGGGTTAAGTGAGGGGTTTAGTTTAAATCCAGAGGGTATTCTAGGACTGGACGTAGAACGGGAAGTTCGAACCAGTATAAAAATTCCTAGTGTGCTTACTTTAATTTTTATTTTACTGTTATTATCAGTTTCCGCATTTATATACCATATTACACGATCCTTAGTACTGCACGTACATTTTCATTTGGTATCGGAGCCTGGAATTCTATTGATCGTCACAACATCATAGAATAATAGCCAGAAAACGATCCAGTCGAAATACAACTGGCAAAATACCTATCAAAGCCACCAGTGAGGACTACAAAAAGGTACTTTCCGATTTACAAATTTCAGTAAATGGTAATAATGAGTTAGTTAGTATATGCGATAAAATCTCAAAACATAATTTTCTTATTTTAGAAAAGATGAAATCAATCAAAATTGAAAATGAGAAATTGAAAAATAAGAAATTAGATTTAGAAAATCAACATGGTGTTTTGAAAAATAATTTTGAGGCTCTTAAAGATTTTCTAGATGAACAAAATACTATGTTTGAAAAAGAAAATGAAATTTTTTCAAAAGAAATTACGGATGTGAAAAGACAAAATGATTTATTACAATCATCTTTAGATAATTCAAAATCTCAAAATTTTCTTCTCGAAAATGAGAACTATACATTAAAAAAGGAGAATTCTGAATTAAACAAGCAAATTGATATTTTGAAAAACAGTGATATTTCTTTTGAAAATAATAATTGTGACTTTAAAGCAAAATTTGATAAACTTAACACTGAAGTCACAAAATTTAATAAAGGTCAAAACGATTTAAACATGATTTTATCCAGTTCTAGACCTTTACATGATAAAAGTGGTTTAGGATATAATAAAACTAATCGTATAAATAGCACTAGATACGCTTTCATATATAGTAAAAATGTTAGTGCTAGTACTAAATTTCGAGTAAAGTATAAATCTAATTTTTATAGAAATTCAAATACTGTTATGACCAATAATGTTTATAATTTCTCTAGAAGTACAAAATCATTGACGGGAAATATGAATAAAAATTATCTAAGTATTTGGGTTCCTGTTAATTGGAAAAATAGAGAAAAATACATTGATAATAATTTTGATATGGTACTTAATAATGAAAATTATATTTTTGAAGGTTCAACCACACCCAAATGGGTATGGTTTCCTAAAAATTAGGAAATTATAAGAACCTTGGGTATCGCATGCTTTAAATGTTAAATATTTTTTGATACCTTACATTATAAGTAGTAATTATTTTGTTTTATATTATTCTATGTTAACACTTATGTAGAATATAATTTATGTCATCATTTAAACTCTCTTTTTTGTCGATGACAAAGGGGGAGAAAGATATTGCTCTAATACTATTTGCAGGAATAAACGATGCAAGCACACATTAAGGCGGAGAAAAAAAATTAATTATTTACAGGAATATATGGCATAGATTCAGGGGGAGAAATCTATAGCACAATTACAGGAATATATTCAATATTCAGTGGGAGAGATAAGATCAATAAAGCTTGTCAAAGATTCGTTCATAGCAAATGAAGTTGTCATCATCAAAAAGGGGGAGAATGTTGGAACATAGGTTTTGATTGCTGACAAGACACAACAATTCACGAATCTACGACTACAATAACATCCAGACTCATCGGCTCAATATATGGTTTGTATAGTTATATATTTTAATAAGAGTCATCAAATGTGTATATAGAGTCTAGTTTAGTGCTTTGTTAAAATCTTTCATCAAGAATCATCATTCACATTCAAATAAACTTACATGCATATTTTAATCAAAATCAAGTTTTCAAAAAAAATGCATGGAGCGGGGCTCAAACCCGGGTCACTAGTTTAGAAGGCAAGTGCTCTAACCAAATGAGCTACAACAGTTTTTATTTAACAACAGAATTCAGTCGACTGAATACAGTCAGTCAATCGACTGAACCTGTGCACTTTTGAATGCATATGCACGATTTTTTGAATTCAGTCGACTGAAGTTTTATACCAGTCGACTGAACTGTATGCAACAGTCATATTTATGAAAAGACACCTCTATTCTGAATAGTTGTCTTCCTCCCCAAGGGTTGCAACCATTGCTATTCGTAAGGATCTCTTCACCAGTAGTTGCAACTTCTTAACTACTATATATATACATGAATTTCAAGATCAAATCACTTCACTTACTTTCTTATACTTGAATCATATTTTCTGAATTAACTACTCTCTTGAATTCATACATTCATTGCTTACGTATTCATTTCCATATTCTTCAAGCAATTTGAAACTTCATAATCTTCATATACACACAACTACACACGTCATACTTGAGGAAAAGATTATAGGAAGGGTGTACTACAAGTGACAAATCCGTGTTATTAGAACACACAAAGTCAAAACAATCTTTTGTATTTGTTGAAGTCCTGTTCTGCTGCTCAGGCGTGTGAAGTCCTCTTCGGCTGTTGAGGCGAAATCCTGTTCTGCTGCTCAGGTCCTTGTTCGGCTGCTCAAGGGTTTTATAGACCTGTTCCTCCGGGTTAAGTGAGGGTATTGTTAGTTAAAGCCAGAAATTAGTCTGGGACTGGACGTAGAACGGGAGTTCGAACCGGTATAAAAATTCCTGGTGTGCTTACTCTTATTTACTTTACTGCTATAAACTGCTTCCGCGCTTAGTTTAATATATATTCCATATCTGTCGACCCACACATACTTTCATTTATCCGAAAGAATGTCCTTTCGAATTAGTCTCCTATAGCGATGCTGATTTTGGAGGAAGTCGGACGGATCGAAAAAGTACGAGCGAAACATGTCATTTCATTAGACGTTCCTTAGTCTCTTGGTTCAGTAAGAAACAAAACTGTGTTTCCTTATCGACGTGTGAAGCAGAATATATACCTGCTGCTTTGGCAGGTGCACAAGTCGTATACATGCAACAAACACTATAGGATTTTAATTGTTTTCTTGAAAAATCTATAATTTATTGTGATAGTACTAGTACAATAAATCTTTCTAAAAATCCGGTCAATCACTCACGAACAAAACACATCGATATTTGTCATCACTTTCTTCGTGATTGTTTGGAAAAAGGATTAATAAATTTAGAATTTATTAATACTGAAAATCAAATTGCTGACATTTTTACAAAACCACTAAATGAAAATATTTTTATAAAACTTAGACGTGACTTAGGATAATGTCTTTAAAAGATTTATAAATAAAAATATGCAAAAATATTGAAAAACAAAATTTGTTTTATTTCTGACCATAGCGGAACTCGAACTCATGACTTCTGACTTGCTTGTTAGATGTTGTGTTATAGCCACTTGAGCTATGGGTGTTTCTTGTCTCAGTCTTCTTTAGAGTTTGTTTTATTTATTTTAGTTTCAGAAAATCTATTTTTAATTCTAAACTTATAAATCATACATTTACAAACGGCTTTATTTTTAAACTTCTGTGATTATAATTAAAACTAGTTCCTATCCACTCATTTTTCAGCAAACAAATGCTTGTATATACTATGCTTATTTTTCAAAACATATACTAAGAAAGTTTTAAAATCAAAACTTGAAAATGTCTTCAAACAATGACTTCTATAATTCCGACAACTCTCGTCTATCGTATACATCTCTGGACGATGATGGTTCCGACCGCATTCCTGAAAACGGACCCTATCCTATCTTTCCCATGCCTAATCGTGTCCTCAAATTCTCTCCTTCTCCGGATAAAGACCCCCGACATGGATGGAAACCATGGGAAAACTCTCATACAGGCTATACACCAGAAAAGAAAAAAGGCAAGAATGCAATGGTAATATCTCCATCAACTAAATAGAAAATTGATGAGATACACCACTATCAACAACAACAAATGGATATGCAGCGGGAACTTTACTATGAACAAAAAGTTATGGCACGACGTTTGAGCTTTCTAGAACGAATGGCTATGAAAGTTTGTTCATCAAAGAAGGATGACATTGCTGAACCCGCTTATAGACCTTCATCCTCTTCGAATCCTGCGTACTCTCCAATAGCTCCAAAATGGTCACCTACAGAAGATGTTCCGTCTCCAAACTCTTGGGAACGTCGATTTTAAGAATGGTGGCTAAACACTTTTTATATATTTTTATATGTTGCTTGTTTTCAATAAGTTGTATTAATATAGTGCAACAACAATAAAATTTATATATATATTTATATGTTGCTTGTTTTCAATAAGTTAGTGCAACAATAATAAAATTTATATTTATATAATTTTTTTAAGAAAAACAGCAAAACTGTGCATTTTTGACAGGGTCGGTCGACCGAAGGCCTGAGTCGGTCAGTCGAACCCATCCCGAAAGTTCCACTTGTTCTCAGATAACCCAGTCGGTCAGCCGACCCAGAAATTCGGTCGGTCGAACGTATTTTCTGCTGTTTTTTACTTCATATTTGTAACCCATCCATTCACCTTTTCAACCTACCTCTTCACTTTTACTTTCCCAATTTCGGTTTTTACCCTAGCCCTCATTAAAATTTTCTCAAATTTTTATCTTTTCCTCAAAAACAATGGCTCCTAAGAAGAGAACAAAGACTACCGATGCTTCATCTTCATCAACTCCAGAATTTTGGGATTCCGATGATGGTGAGGAGTGATCATATTGTTTTACAACTTGCTATTTCATAATTTTAAGTACTCTTTTTTTTATGAACAATATGTCTATTATTAGATGTTCTATAGTAAGTAAACATCATTAATATTCCTATTTGTTTTGAGTATGTAATATTTAATCTCGATGTTTTCTTACTTGTGTTACATGTTCCATATTTTTTTCATATTACATCTAATAAGTATTCCTTTTTGTCGATGACAAAGGGGGAGAAATATATGAAAGCTAACAAATTTTTGCAGAAAAATCGCCATATATTCAGGGGGAGAGTTATAATATATACTACTTCGTCACATAAGTATTGTCATCAATCAAAAAGGGGGAGAATGTTGATTCATGAGTTTTGATTCATGACACAAGCTTCAGAGATCATACGACGAGAATACTATACGAAAGCGACAAAAAGAGAATAAGCGTATATTGTGCACTACAAAGGAGACAAGACTACAATCTAGAGATTAGTATGAATATTTTATTGTATTGAGTCTTAGAATATTGTTAAAATCATTCCTCAAGTAGTCAACACACACACAAATTATTATACATTAATTTATACATGAAAAAGTGTGCACTGTGCAATTGACAGCAGGTCGGCCGACCGACCAGGAACTTCGGTCGACCGACTCTATGTTAGTGCACAGATATGCACTATTCTGTGTACGTTTTTGAAACTCAGCTGACCGGCCAGTTTTCTCGGCCAACCGACCTGAGAATAACGGCTAATTTTCTGAAGAGTTGCGATCGTTCATGAAGAGGAATCTCCTTCAATCCAAGAGATACGGACACAACTTTTGATTGAAACTCTTCATGAAAGATTGTAACTATTCTACAACTATATAAACATGTTCAATTCACTTCTACAATAACCAATTCTTGTTTATAATTCTGAAATCTATTCTCTATTATTCTCTGCAAATAAAAAGCATTCATTCTCATTCAATATCACTAGAATCCTTGAATTAATTCATATACTTCGATTCTACGTGATTATCTTCCTTCTAAATCTTCACACACATATATACTCTTGAGGATTTGATTATAGGAAAGCTGTACTATCAAAAGACAATCAGTGTTATTCAGAACACATTCGTCAACAAATTATTTGTATTAAGTTGAAGTCCTCTTCGGTTGTTGAGGCAGAAAAATTCCTGTTCGGCTGCTCAGGTGTTGTATACCTATTCCTCCGGGTTAAGTGAGGGGTTTAGTTTAAATCCAGAGGGTTTTCTGGGACTGGACGTAGAACGGGAAGTTCGAACCAGTATAAAAATTCCTGGTGTGCTTACTTTAATTTTTATTTTACTGCTATTATCAGTTTCGGCATTTATATACCATATTACACGATCCTTAGTACTGCACGTACATTTTCACTGATGTGATGAGATATTCTACAGGAAGAAGCTTGCAAAACTACTTCAAAATGGTTTTTTAAAATGATTTTCAAAACTGTTTTTTAAATATGTTTTAGCTTTAAAAATGATCTTTTCAAATGATTTTCAAAAAGATGTTATAGCCTTAAAATATTCTTTGTTTTTGTTTTTAAATAAACTCTTGTTATAAACTTCGTTTGTTTTTAAAAATATTTCTGAATTTTTAAATATTTTTTATAATATATATATATACTTGAGATTTAAAATCAAATTTATATATACATTCTAAAAATATATTTTTCTACTCTTCTTTATTTTAAAACATAGGAAAATTAGTTTATTTTACTCCAGAATCATTTCATCTTGTTTTCCTTTCAATACCATTTTCAAAACAAATTATACATTGTTTTTAACTAAGGGATGTCGACATCATGGGATACCCCATGTCGACATGGTGGCCGTTAAATTCAAAAGTTTCAATTTTTCAAAAGAAGTGTCTATTCGGTTAAATCTCTTCACGAATGGTTATGATCGTTATTGGTCTATAAATAGCCTTCACAAATGAATTTTTTAACTAACTATTTTCTTCAATCCTTCTCTACAAATCCATATTCTAAAATTTTCATATTTTTAAGATCGTGCCGAAATTCTACCGAATTCTCAAGTGAATCAAATTAGAATCTCATTCTTGTTTGATTCTCTGCCCTCTCTCGAAGATCAAAGTGCTATTCAGAGTTATAGGATCAATTTGTAATCAAAAGTTTATCGAGTCTCTCTATAATGTGTGGTTGTGCCTGGAAATCAATTGGGTGATCTTGTGTCCCGTAAATCAAGAGATTTTGCTCCGGACTCGAAGACAGGAGGGTACCTCAAGGCCTTTAGAAATTGAGGATTGTAATCTCGACATTAGTATAATAAAAATCTATACGAGGTGTTTTCCTTGGTGCAGGACTGGACGTAGGGTAACTCCGAACCAGTATAAAATCCGGTGTGTTCTTTCCTTTTACTGCTTTTTATTTACTTTCTGCATCTGTGTTTGATTCTGTGATTGTTCTGTGATTAAGTTCTGCATTTGTTTATATCATAATTTTTAAATTAGTCCATATAAGTCTTAGAATCCATTAAACACTATTCACCCCCCTCTAGTTTTAAATTAGCCTTAAGATCCTTAATCCGCACTCCCTTTCACACAGTATGCCCAAATGAATGACAGATAGTACATATGTCAGGCTTCCAGCAGTAGGAAACATTTATTTCTACCTCGAGACCTTCCTTGATTCGTACTTCCAATGTTGACGGTAGCAGATTCACAGGGGTAATTTCAATCAAAGCCCTAGCAAATAATAGATTCTTGCGCACAACATAGTTGCATATTTGTCTGCAATAACTGTGAATAATTGACATTAAACTATTCAAAAAATTGCACAAAAAACCGAGTTTAATCTGTTTAACTCAATTATTGCTGAAAACTAAGCAATTAAACTGAATTATTATAGCCATATGTGATATTGTCATTAATGCTTACTTATTTTCATTTATACATAAATGTTGCAGAGATATTCAAACATGTTCAACATAGTTGCATATTTATCTGCAATTATTGTGAATAATTGACATTAGACTATTCAAAAAACTGCACATAAAACTGAGTTTAGTCTGCTTAACTTAATTATTGCTGAAAAGTAAGAAATTAAAGTGAATTATTGCAGCCATATGTGATATTTTCATTAATGCTTACTTATTTTCGTTTATACATAAATGTTGCAGAGATATTCAAACATGTTCAACATGGTTGCATATTTGTCTGCAATTATTGTGAATAATTGACATTAGACTATTCAAAAACTGCACATAAAACTGAGTTTAGTTTGTTTAACTCAATTATTGCTGAAAAGTAAGCAATTAAAGTGAATTATTGCAGCCATATGTGATATTGTCATTAATGTTTACTTATTTTCGTTTATACATAAATGTTGCAGAGATATTCAAACATTTTCAACACAGTTGCATATTTGTCTGCAATAATTGTGAATAATTAACATTGAACTATTCAAAAAAATCCACATAGAGTTTAGTCTGTTTAACTCAATTATTACTGAAAAGTAGGCAATTAAAGTGAATTGTTGCAGCCATATGTGATATTGTCATTAATGCTTACTTATTTTCATTTATACATAAATGTTATAGAGATATTCAAACATGTTCAAATAGTTGCATATTTGTCTGCAATAATTGTGAATAATTGACATTAGACTATTCAAAAAACTCCACATAAAACTGAGTTTAGTCTGTTTAACTCAATTATTGCTGAAAAGTAAGCAATTAAAGTGAATTATTGCAGCCATATGTGATATTGTCATTAATGCTTACTTATTTTCGTTTATACATAAATGTTGTAGAGATATTCAAACATGTTCAACATAGTTGCATATTTATCTGCAATTATTGTGAATAATTGACATTAGACTATTCAAAAACTGCACATAAAACAGAATTTAGTCTATTTAACTCAATTATTGCTGAAAAGTAAGCAATTAAAGTGAATTATTGCAGCCATATGTGATATTGTCATTAATGCTTACTTATTTTCGTTTATACATAAATGTTGCAAAGATATTCAAACATGTTCAACATGGTTACATATTTGTCTGCAATTATTGTGAATAATTGACATTAGACTATTCAAAAAACTGCACATAAAACTGAGTTTAGTCTGTTTAACTCAATTATTGCTGAAAAGTAAGCAATTAAAGTGAATTATTGCAGCCATATGTGATATTGTCATTAATGTTTACTTATTTTCGTTTATACATAAATGTTGTAGAGATATTCAAACATTTTTAACACAGTTGCATATTTGTCTGCAATAAATTGTGAATAATTGACATTGGACTATTCAAAAAAATCCACATAAAACTGAGTTTAGTCTATTTAACTCAATTATTGCTGAAAAGTAGGCAATTAAAGTGAATTGTTGCAGCCATATGTGATATTGTCATTAATGCTTACTTATTTTCGTTTATACATAAATGTTGCAGAGATATTCAAACATGTTCAACATAGTTGCATATTTGTCTGCAATAATTGTGAATAATTGACATTATACTATTAAAAAAACTCCACATAAAACTGAGTTTAGTCTTTTTTAACTCAATTATTGCTGAAAAGTAAGAAATTAAAGTGAATTGTTGCAGCCATATGTGATATTGTCATTAATGCTTACTTATTTTCGTTTATACATAAATGTTGCACAGATATTCAAACATGTTCAACATAGTTGCATATTTGTCTGCAATAATTGTGAATAATTGACATTAGACTATTCAAAAAACTCCACATAAAACTAAGTTTAGTCTGTTTAACTCAATTATTGCTGAAAAGTAAGCAATTAAAGTGAATTGTTGCAGCCATATGTGATATTGTCATTAATGCTTACTTATTTTCGTTTATACATAAACGTTGCAGAGATATTCAAACATGTTCAACGTAGTTGCATATTTGTCTGCAATAATTGTGAATAATTGATACTAGACTATTCAAAAAACTCCATATAAAACTGAGATTAGTATGTTTAACTCAATTATTGCTAAAAAGTGAGCAATTAAAGTGAATTATTGCAGCCATATGTGATATTGCCAGTAATGTTTACTTATTTTCGTTTATACATAAATGTTGCAGAGATATTCATACATTTTCAACACAGTTGCATATTTGTCTGCAATAATTGTGAATAATTGACATCAGTATGATATTTACCGATAGATTTGTAATTATTATGAAAAACTACAGAGAAATAGTGAAATTGATCGAATGTACTACTTAAAAATGTGCGAATAAAATTTTAATAACATCTGCTTTGAAATTTGAAGAGAGCAAACAGTTTTTTGAACAATTTTTAACGAAAATTGCAGTAATTAGAGTAAGTTTTGCAGTTTATCATTTGCATTCTCAATTTTGTGTATAATACCATTAAAAAGTTCAATTATAAACACGGCTAACTCGAATATATCTCTAAATCACTTGCAAAAAACCCTAAGATGCATCGATTGAAAAAGGTGGAATATAAATCGACTACTCTAGAAATTGAGATATATCACCTTTGATCTACCCATTTTGCCTTGTTTGATCTTGAATATGTCAGATTTGTAGTTGATTTAGGTTGTTTTGCTGTTCGATTTTGTAGATTTCTCGGATTTTGTAGAAGAAAATGTGATTTTGATGTGGAATAAACGTAGAATGATAAAAAAAGCATGGGTTCAGGGTTTTAGCATGACAGATAAGGGTAGTTTGGGAAAAAATAAGCCGCGTTTAAAAATAAGGATGAAATTTATATGTTTTGTATCCGAAGGATTTTTGGTGAATTATGAAAGTTATTAAGGATGTATGGCAAACGTTACCAAACTAAGTTTATGTAATTTAACCAAGTTTATAAAATTTAACTAAGTTTTATAAAAATTAATTAAGTTTATAAAACTATTTAAATTATATAAAATTTGACTAAGTTAACAAATTTTTATAAAAAGTAATTAAGTTTATAAGAATTAACTAGATTATACATGTTGCTTTCAAATTGTACAAAAATTGAAAATATGTACGACCCCAACACGCATAGTTAAGAAAGACGCACCATGGCGCACGAAGCATTTGTATTACTTGCCCTGTTTGCCGATCTGTATGAATCTATCTATCTAATACCAATTTTCACTTACCCTTTTCAATTCATCCATCATATTGAAACAAATTTTCTTATAAACTTGTTCACTGTTAGCTATTGTTACCCGAACAGTCTTATATTAATATAGGATGTAAAAATATTCTATTAAATTCTCATAGTATATATGGTCTATAAAACTAATAGATTAAAAATACAATCTTCTAAAATTATATAAGTCAGTAGCAATAGATACATAACGGTTTTAAAAGAATGGAATTTGCTAGTATCCTACGATGTATCTTATCCTATAATCATGTAATTAACATTAGCCACTATTTATGTTTGTTGTTTAGTCATATATTTTGATTGTATGCCAACAAAATACAATTGTAGAAAGAAAAAAATCTAATCATGCAAAATAATTTAAAAATCAATTTTAATAGAAAACTTATTAATTAGCTTAAAATGAATGCGATCAGGTTTAATATGCATGGAGGATGGCTTTAAAATGAATATACTTACATGGAAGATTATATGGTTAAACGTTACTATTGCACTTACTATATCTCAACATCCTTTGATTTTATCTACGAATATAAGAAAAGGACTGTATCAGATTTTGCCATGGAAAAGAAACATAATAGAATAACACCATATATAGCTATTTATACACACACACCTACATGAGTACTTGCTATTCGTACTAGAATAATGACTTAGACGATTATTCACTCATAATATTTGCTTAGGGAATAATATTAACTCTCTTTTTTATGCTAAAAAAGGTATTTTCTACTTAGAGTTTTCTCTAATGTAGTGTATTTTAGATCGGGTTCGGTTTTATAAGTATAATAGTGCAGTTTGGAAGTCCATGAGAGATATTCCAGTTGTATCGAAAGTGGACTCCACGAAGTGTAATCCATGGGTGGATTACATTGATTGTTACCCTGTGAAGACAATCAACTGATATATTGTCAAATTTATTACATTGTTACTGCTATTATGTTATTTCGATTTTTATTTCATTTGTTGCCAGAATACCTATAATAGGATCAAAAGTATACTGGCAATGATCACAGTGTCTATTTTAAATTATATGTAGCTGGTGTTGGTTAAGAAATATGTAGATGGAAGAAGCATACAATTCTTTAGTAATTTTGTGCAGTATGAACATCAACGGAGTTGGTAATGGCAGAAGATACAATTCTTTAATTGCATCTGATATGAATTTTTAGTTTACCATTTGCCTTTGCTTTATGATTTGAACTATATGCATTTGGTAATCAAATTTTATTATATTATAATTCAACTATGCTATTAATAAATTAAGTAGACACTTATGTTATCTATTGAGCCTATATGCATCTGATAAGGGATGTTTATAAAGCATAGAGGATATTTGTTAGCTATTGAGCCTGCCACTTCTAATTTGTCTGATATTATGCAGCGGCGATGAATCAAAATCATCAACTCCCGACGAATTTGGTTTATGGCACAAACTAGACCACCATCAGAGTCAGATTTGGACGACTATGGATCTTGGTAAGTCAAAGACTTTGGACATAAATCAAGACTTATGTGATGAACATGCAACTGCTGGATTACAAAGTAAGTTCCAAACTTCAATTTTTAACTTTGGCCATGTCATAAATAGACTACATCTTCCTCCAATGCATAATACTTATTTCTGTTGAACTCATATATTTTTAAGCATCGTTCCACCTTTTTATGCAGGGAAATCAGAAGCGGATACATTCAATTCGTGAACATGGTAACCATAAACAAAGCAGATCCAAATTAAACATGGATTTGAACCTTTTTTTATTGGAAGTAGCATTTGAACTATTGATCTCGCTTATACGTTTATATTCAGTTAATAGTATGTGGTTGACGTGTTTTCTATTATTATTTATATGCTCTTGCGCAATGAGATACCTTTTGGAAGAATGCATGAAACCTAATTACATTACTCTTTTGTAGATTTGCACCCTAATTGTTCCCTTTACTTTGCTATATAGGTACATAAAACATTCCTTTGCTATATGGAAGATTGCTAGCTAAAGTTGCTAATAAAAGGTATGTTTTTATGCATTTGAATGTATACGCTATTATGAAGTATATTTTGTTATATATGATATAAATCCGACCTTGTTTTGATCGTGTAAATGTATATTGAATTGGGGTGTGCAGGAAAGCACTAACCGCGCAAATGATATGCTATCGAAAATTCATAAAATTTGATAAGTTTATAAAAATCAATAAAGTTTATAAGAATTAACTGCATTAACCAAGTTTTATAAAAATTTAATAATTTTCTAAAAATTAACTAAGTTTTATAAAATTAAATTAATATCTAAATATCAATAAAATTTTATAAACATTAAATAAATTTATGAAAATTAACTAAGTATAAAAATTTAACTAAGATAACTAAGTTATATAAAAAATAATTAAAATTAAATTTTTACTTAATTTATAAAAATTAACTAATTTTTATAAAAGTTAACTACGTTATCAAGTTTTATACAAATTTAAATAGAATAACTGAAAGTTTATAAAAATTAACTAATTCTTATAATATTTAACTAAGTTATACAAAAATTAATTAAAATTATTTAACTAATTTGTAAACTAAGTCTTATAAATATTCAGCTAAGTTAATTGAGTTTTATAAAAATTAATTAAAGGATATAAAAATTAATTAAGTTATATAAAAATTAACTAAGTTAATTGAGTTTTATAAAAATCAACAAAATTTTAATTTTTTAATTAAATTAACTAAAGTTTATGAAAATTAATTTAGTTTTATAAAAATCATGTTCTCTACTTTGGAATCTTTGTTAAATTATTATAAAAATTGACTAAGCTTTATAAAAATTAATTAAGTTAGTAAAAATTAACTAAATTTAAAAGAAGAATAATAATATAATATAATAATAGTAGTAGTAATAAAATAATATTATAGTAATAATAATAATAAATTAACTAAGTTAATTAAGTTTTATAATAATTAAATATAAGGTAACTGTTTTTTTAAAATTAAATAAGTTAATAAAATTTAATTAAGTTTTATAAAAATTAGTTTTATAAAAATTATGTTCTTAATTTTGAAATCTTTTTTAAATTGTTATAAAAATTGACTAAGTTTTATAAAAATTATCTAATTTTTATAAAAGTTAACTAAGTTAACTAAGTTTTACAAAAATTAATTAAGTTTGTAAAAATTAACTAAATTTAGAAGAAGAATAATAATATAATATAATAATATTAATAATAATATAATATAATAATATTAATAATAATATAATAATAACAACAACAATAACAACAACAAAAAATTACTAAGTTAAAAATAAGTAACTAAGTTAATTAAGTTTTATAATAATTAAATAAGCCAACAGTTTTTTATAAAATTTAATAAGTTTATAAAATTTAATTAATTTTATAAAAATTAATAAGTTTATAACGATACACATGCAATTATTGAATAAAGTATTTTAAACAAAATTTACATCCATTTCAGGAAATTCCATATGTTATTGATATCGTTGCCATATGATTATATAAATTAACTAAATTTTATAAAATTAAATAAAGTATATAAATCAATTTAATTTTATAAAAATTAACTAAGTTAATCAAGTTTCATATAAATTAATTAAGTTCCATATAAGTTTATTAAAGAAAACTGGACTAAAGGACAATGCTAGTTATAACTAGCATTATATTCAGTTTTTACAGTATACAAAATGCTAGTTATAAGTATCATTATATTTAGTTTTACACTGTACAAAATGCTAGCTATATTTAGCATTTTCCTTCAGTCTAATTTTTTTCAAAATTTGTCCTTCAGCCTAAAAATGAATCTTGTTGTCCTTCAGCCTAATTTTTTTCAAAGTTTGTCCTTAACCCTATTTTGCACTTAATTATATTTATATAATTAAGTTTCATACACACACAGACACACACACACATATATATATGTATGTATGTATATTTATAATTGCTAATTGTTGAATTTCTTTTTCATAGGTAATTACCCATCTATGGTGCATACAAATGGCAATATGCTGTTGTATATTAGCGATTTGAAGTTCTTTTGAAGTAATAACCTTTTTGGTTTGCACATTTAATCGTCATGTGTTGTACGATCTTTTTATCACTTGTATTATTTACACTTCTAATGTAATGTTCATTAAATATTATGATATGTTATGCATTATTTTATGTGAATGTTGAATGGTTAGTTATTTTTCGTTTAATGTGATCTATATGATTGTGTGGAATGATACATTTCGTTTATGTAAATTTGTCGATTATAATGTGATAATGGATATGTACGTACTGCAAAAATGATTTTAAGAATGCCATTAATAAGACCTTTTATAGCATGTTCAAAACCCTATAAAAAACATGTTTTTATAGCGTTTCTTCTGTTGCAATAATAGGTCACGGATTATTACAAGTGGAAATTAGGTTGAAGGGCTTCTCATTTCAGGATAATAAGTTTTAAGGACAACAATTCTGAATAATTAGTTTCAAGAACAATTTACAGAAAAATGATAAATTCATTTATCTTTTTAAGTTATACAGGAAAATGATAAATTTATTTATCATTATTTTTGTATAACTGAAAATGATAAATTCATTTATCTTTTTCCTGAAATTTGTTCTTGAAAATAAATTTTCAGAATTGCTGTCCTTAAAACTTATTACTCTGCACAAAAAAGCCCTTTAAGTGAAAATCCCCTTTATTACAACATGTTGATTTACAACGTTTATAAAAACGCTGTAAAAGCCTTTTATAGCATATTAAGAACGTCATTAATAAGACTTTTTGTAGCCTGTTCAAAACCCTATAAAAACATGTTTTTTTATAACGTTTATTCTGTTGCAATAATAGGTCGCTGATTTATTACAACATGTTGAGTTACAGCGTTTATAAAAATGCTGTAAAAGCCTTTTATAGCGTTTTTTAAACGCTATTAAAGGGTCGTTTTGTTGTAGTGAGTTTTTGTTAAGAAAACTAATAAATTAGAAATGGTGAGGAATGAAAGTAACTAAAAAGGGAAGTGGTTCTTGTTCGACCTTGATTTTAGTGGTAAAGTATTCCCATAAAACAAAACATATAAAGTAACGGAATAAGTAAAGTTTCTTTATTGAAAGACTAATAAAGAAGATTGAATGTAACGACCCGTAAATTTCAACCGTTTTAATAACGTAATTAGTTAAAATTTTGTGAAATTTTAAACGATAAAATTTTGAAATAAAAATTTAATATTTGGAATACGTCTAGTTAAACATAGCAACTGGTAAAATTTTCGTCCGAAAATATGAAAGTTTATTTCGCGCGTAAATTCACTTCAATTTAATCAGTTAAAAAGCAATGAAAATAAAATGTTTTCGAAACCTAAATATTTTTACATAGAAAAATTCTAAACCATCTTCTGAGCAAGATGTCAGTTTGTCGTTTTTCCAAATTCAGACATCTTTGGCTCCGTCGATCTTATTTTTCAGCGTTTTTCTTGCATTTTCCGCCAGTAGAAAATTCGAATTTTTATAATTCAATCATACCACTGATTTCTATATACCGTTTTGATCGTCTCATCGTACTGATCTCTACGGTATATTCGATTGTCAATTTCGAAGCTCGATATGCGGTGCGATCCCTATAACGATTTCCGTATCGATACCGGTTTGTTACTTTTGGTTTCTGTGACTTTTGATTTTCTTTTTGTGGCCTTTCATCTAACCGATGTGTAAACTTAAATGGCCACTATCCTTTTATATTCTTCGAAATTAATGTTTAAACTCTACCCCTTCTACCCGAAACATATTTTGTTTTGCCCGAAGTCTTCTTGTTCCATTTCAAAACTCACGCAGCCTGTTGATATGTGCTTTCATTTTTTTTTTTTGAAGGATCTGCTCGTGCCTGAGTCTCCTATTCTTTCCACCCGAAGGTTTCACATATTTATTAGTTTGTGAAAAACTGTTTGTAGCCTTCATCGGAGAACCACTGCAACCTGTCATCACCGCTCCTCCACGCCATTCACCACTTCCCCTCTGCGCCACCTGGCTCCGACCAAACCCCACCTTGTAACCTCACCCACTTCCCAAATCCTTGAGCTGCTCCCATCCGCCTCTGCCTCCTTTCAGCGACCACCACATGAACACCGCAACAACCACCTACAGCCACCTCGACCCATCCGCCTCTTCCATTTCCGAGCCTCGTCAGCCCACTCCGCTGCTAGCGCCTTGCCACATCCTCGGCCGTGCTGTGACGACCCTTCCCCTACCGAGACCTGAGACCATTCCCTCGTTTGCCTGCATGCACCTTTCCGCCACTCATCATCCCCCTCCACTGACGTCGCCTCCGTACTAACGTGGGTGAGCCTTTCTTTTGTCTGCATATTTTCTAGCGTGTTAGTCTATTTTTATATAAGATTTTATATATATATTACATATAAGTTAGTTTATAACCTGTTAGTTATATGTGTAGTTATATATATTCAATACTTCAGTTCTATATATGTATAGTTATGTAAGTTTATGATATATTCTATAGTACGCATATATATTGTTACAGTGCCTTCTTTTGTATACAATACGTTTAACATAGCAGCCTAGTTTATATATCAGTATTGTCTATTTCCTGTTAATATAGATTATATTACAATTATATTTTGTGTACATATTTTAACAAGCTGTTGTTCTTTTGTCTATTTGATTTCAAAACTTATAATATATATATTTATTTTAGCTATTGTTTTCGCCTACTTGCAATACCTTGCTTTTTATATTTCAGCTTGCTGCAATTCTCGTTTCATCTATTTATTATTGTAAGTATTTATATATATATAAATTAGGTTCTGTTATGCAGTATTTTGAAAAAGTTTATAATAATGTATACAAACGATATATATATAGGGATGTATTTTAAAAGATAAAATAAATACGCATTCTTTTTCAGAGTACTGGCTATCAAATTTTATATTGATATTAATTTTTTATTAGTATATAAATATCTCTATCATGTTTACACTAGTGTTTTAATATGTTATACCTATAAACTGTTTATATCAATAGTTGTGTTTACTTATAGGATACATTCTATATAGTACAAGATAGGCGTGTTGGGTATTTTATTTTAAAGTATTATATGTGTGTGTTAATCGTATATGTATGTGCTATAATAAAGTAGGTTTGTATATAGGCTTATATTTTGGGTTACAAATATATGTGACCATATGGCCACTTGATAGTGTTTTATGTGTGTTTAATTTAAACAATGATTTTGAAATATGAATATATATTTAAATTAATATACGCTTGAATTTAGAACAAGATTATATATATGGTATATATATATGGTTATACAAGTTCGCTTATGTCATTTATCATCATCGATTCAGTTCTGATTCATTTTATCAAATTCTTGATTATCAGCCTTGTTCGTCCAGTTCGTGTTCAATCTTGCTTTGCTTTGAAATCCGTGTCTGGAATCGTAACTCACTCTATCGTCGAATCTCTCTCTAGCCTCGAAAGGTGAGCAATCACTCACGATTAACGTTCTTTTATTTATTAAATTTGATTTCAATTGGAACGACAATTGAAATATACTGCTGTTAGTTAATTACACTGTTATATATGCTATTACCTGTATCAGTTCACCCATGACATCTAACACCATTATCTGTTAATTATTTATGCAATGATAATACAGTTTGGCTGATAATTGATTGATTGTTGATGTTTATATTGGATGTTAAATTGTTAATGTTAAAATGATAAATAGTATGCAATTGAAATTGATATAGGATAGTTAAATGTTAAATTTGATTAAATGACATTTGTATAATATGACCATTTAACTGTCAAAATTTATTGACACGTAGGATTTGTTTAATTACATCTTGAACCACTGAATGTATGTTGTTAAATTGATGATGTATGAAATTGTAAATAGATGACAAGTGAAAACCGTAATGTAATAATCTTTAATCTATATGAAATGATAGTGTAGATTCTAGGGATAATTATATTAATTCGTACAAATAACAATGCGAATTAATACGGTTATTTCGGGATTATTTGAATTGATTATTGGATTGATATTGATTGTTGTTATTGCTTGTTTATTTACTTTGACACCATCCCAGTTATCACACTGCAAGTTCCCTTTACTATGCTTTGTTTTTGAATTGAATTGGAATCGGGTTGAAATGATAAATACCCAAATTGAACTTTGACCTAGGATAGAAAATTAAATAAAACCCGATTGGTCAATAAATTGATTTAAAAATAAACAAAGATTTTATTTGAATAAATAATATGGTTTTGAAATGAAGTTGAGATTTGAATTTTAATGAAAGGAAAATGTTATTTAATAATCTGAAACAAAATATTAACAATGTAATTGATGAAGGAATATTGTTTAATTTGAGAAATGATTGAATTAAGTTTGAAATTATTAAACTTTGAAATTATGTAATAATTAGGTTTGAAATTCTAATTAAGTTTGAAATTATTAAACTTTGAAATTATTTTAATAATTAAGTTTTGAATTATTTAGCAATTAAATAAGATTAAATTATTTAATGATTAAATTGAATTGAAATTCTTTAATAAGAAAAATTGAACTTTTGAATAAGTGGATTTTACTTCGCAAATAATTGAAATTGAGTTTCTTTATTAATTAAGTTTTGGAAAATTATTTAAGTAAGTAAATAAATGAAATTGAATTTCTTTAACAAGAAATAAGATGTGATTCATTGAAATTAATGTAAGACTTAAAATTTAAAGGATTTGATTGATGAATTTAATTTAATTCAATTTGTAAGTTTTGATATAATGAAGTTGAATTTAAATAATGGATTTAATGAATTGGAAATTTAATAGAAATTGTTTTGAATGGAAAATTTACTTAATGAATATGGAATGAAATCGATAAATGAATTTAAATTTGATTTGAATGTTAAATTAAATAAAATTTAAATGGTTTTCGAAATGAAACTGATATACGAACTTGAATCAATATTCGAATGGTTTTAAATAAGATTGAAATTGAATTATAAGATTTTGAAATGATAATTTGGAAGTTTTGAAACGTCAATTATTGGAAATTGGTTTTGAAAGACAAATGAAATGTTGATTTACGAATTCTATTTGAAATTGAAATTGATTTGGTTTTGAAATAAATAAACGACCAATCAGTGAAATAATTACGAAAGTTATTAAAGAGACCGGAATTTGGTTATGGATATACTCTCTATCTAAACCGAAAACCACTTTAATAACTATACGCGGAGTGATGATCCAGAATGAAGTGGTTGGATTGATGTACGTGATGACTGAAGAAAGAGAACGATAATGGATAGCCTTGACACTTGTGTCAAATTGGAAATGACTAAAACAGGAGCTGTGCCGGGCCAATGGAGGATTAGCTACCTCAAGTGGACACACTTCTTCGAACTACTTATACTTGTTGTCGATTGGTGCACCCTTGATTTTGGGAGTGTTGTTTCACGGTGTTGCGGGCGCTGCGGCGTTGCGTTCTCACCAGTCCGGATCAGGCGAACGGTAGTATCACTACCTTGGGTATAGCCTCATGTGCCTTGTCATACTTGTATTCCATTTATGCGCGACCACTACGATTTTGATTTGTACCTTTAGTATATGGATTGCCCTCTGGTGACTTCCGGTTTTGGGGAAACTACGGTCTTGTATATGCTTTTGGGAATAAAAAATGTGTTAAGGGTGGAATGGGCCATGACTTAACGCTATTTTGATATCTTTTTATATTACTGATAGACATTATCTACTTATCGTACATTACTACATAGTAGATAGTTTGACGGATCCTTAAAGGATGGTTATTCCAAACATCCTTTGAGTTACTTGTATTTCAATTGCTATTTCACTTGAGTTGGATTTATTAATATAAGAATGTTAATCCTGACTCGAGTGTCTTGTGTTTTTGCTTTACGCTCGGGTCAGACTGAGTGTACCAGTAATCAAGACTCACCTTTGAAGTTGGAGCTTTGCTTGAAGATCCAGCCATCTATCCAGCTTTCAGATATTCGATGATTCCAGTGATGTATTCTGATTTGTATCTGATGTATCGTATTACTCTTCCGTTGTATCTGTTCTAACTCTGATGTATTTTATATATTCATATAGTAGCTTCATGAACTACTATCTCTTTTATTTCCGCTGCACTTATTACTCTGTGTCTGTGATCTGTGATTATTTATTTTATATGTTCAGTTTTGCCAAATTTAAATTAACAACGCGGTATTTTGAGCAATTCAACTCCGGCATGAGTGTCTACCTATACACTTATAATGGATGCGAATGGTCCAAAATGGCGGGTCGTTACATTGAAAATATGGTTAAAACTGAAAATTTAGCACAATAATATGATCTACGTATTATCATTCATCGTAAATTAAAAACAAACATTGAGAGTGTGAAAATATTTATTTGATATTTTTTTTTCCGTCACTAATAATAATGGTTGATAATTTAAAAAATATCTAGTATTCTACACTAAAAATCAAAGTAATATATTAGCAAATACCGAGCGATATTACGATAACGATATTTTAAGCGATATTTTGAAAAAAATATCGACTGAGGAGCGATATGAGATATATCGATGATGTATCGGGGATATTATCTTATATTAACTACTTAGACGTAGAGATTGCATAACTTATATGTGATGTAAACCACCACTCACGTCATTCACTACCTGAGGAGGTGACAACTTTTCAATACTATAATTTTCTTCATCTTTACTAATAGTTTTGTCATCTTCAACCCTACGACATACGGTGCATCAACGTCTTCATCATCATTAATTTTTACTTCTTTTGATCCTGTGCATGTTATCCAATTACAAACCAATTCAACGTTGAACCTTTTTGTGTCAATTTTCTTTGATTTATATACCAATTCTTTTTGCCTTTATAAGTCTATTCTTTATTTTTTTCCAGTTTGCATTTTCCTCCAACATATCTTGAATGATTGTTGTAACGACCCCGAATCTTATAGATATTTAAATTGATAATTAATTCGATTTTTGAATTATATTTGTGGAATAAAACGATAAATGGATTGCGAGTTTCCCCGACATCCAAGTATATTTGTATGAATCGTTTAAAAATTTAAATTCTTGTATATATGAGAATATATATCTGTATTTGAACATATCCGACTAAATTTGAAATAATATAATATGTATTTGATTTGAATTTAGATTGTTAATAAGTGGTTTAGAAAATAAATATTAAAAATTGATTGTTAATAATAATTTGAGGTTACAAATTTAAAATAAGATAATAAATATTAGAGTAAAATAAATTGATTAAAAAAAAAAATTTAAATAATAATAATAATAAGCATTAGCTTATAATACAAGACAACAACATAACAATGTATAACATGGCAAAGTAATAAAAATAAACATATCTATGTACCAAGCACCATCATCCCAGCCGAGTAAAACATGAACACAAATAAAAGTAAATGATAAAGTACAATAGCATATCACAACAAATAATGCAAGATATTTTAGTACACAAAACAATTAATGCAACATCTCTACCAGCCGAAATGCAAGTATACATTCAAACATACAATCAAATAAAATAACCATTTGTACATGGCCATTAATGCAAGCCATCACCATATTTTCACATCAGCCACCAAACAGAGATTAGTAGACAAAGCAAGAAATATCCCTGGTTATGTTGTACAAAATGTAACCCAGTACTAAGGCAAAAAAACACACCCTGTAACTCATTTCTAATATATACATCATCTTCTTTCCATTTCGATTCATTAACCTGGGTATGCAACAAACATCATCACTCAACTTTAATTCAACAAACAAGAAAAAGAGATTACAGGAGAAACAAAACTGCAGTTTTCAAAATATGTAGTGAATTCAAGAAGCAAATTCAAGTTCATTCCAAGCTAAGCCAACCTGAAGTAATATCAACTAAATCTTAAAACAAATTACAACTTGAAGCAATTCAACAATCCAGATCAAAGAAAAGTCTGAGACAACTAAAACAGTGCAAGAGGGACCAAAACCTGTTTCAAATACTTGAGTCCTCTGTTCTTCTTTTCCAGGTGAGCAAACCACCCTTTTTAGATTAAATCTGTTTAATCTCTGATGGTATATACATATACTTGAAGTTAATGTGAGTAACATCATTTCTTTTATTAAAAGTATAAATCTGTTGCCAGTTACATCTGTGTGTACATGTATATATATGTACCAGTGTATATCTTCTTCTCTTCTCTGTTTAGCTTATAGTATAATATCAAACAAGAAAATTTAATTTCTTATTTCCAAATTAGTATCAGGCTTTGGTTTTAAAACGAAATAGTTGTGTTTAAGTAGGAACTATAATTTAAAAATTGTTTCATAAAGTATAAGTATATACAGTTGAAGAAAAGTTGAGATTTACAGTAAAAACAAAATCTTATGATAAATTCAAATATCCTAGATTTCTGATTCAACTATATAACTTGAATCTACATGTAAAAGTAGGATTTTAAAACAAGAATGGAGATTTTTAGATAAGAATACAAGGCGCGGTTTGAAAATGAACTAAAAATGCATTTTTATCAATTTCTGTTGTTTGAACAAATCTTAGGTGCTGGAATTTGTTGAGAGGCTAGTTTAATGATCCACGAATCCAGGAAAAATGATAGAAAAAATTTTGAATGCAAGAGATTTTGGGACGAGGTGTAATTAGGGTTTAAAACCAGTTTTTGGACTAGGTCGTTTGTGGGGTTGCCGCGTCGTCCCCATAGCATCGTAGTCGATCGGTCATGGGGGAATCAGAAGCTGGGTTGGAGACGAAGGGTTGGCCGAAGTTGCGGAGTCTCCGGTGGTCGTGATGAGGAGAACGAAGCGTTGACAGGTGATGGTGTTCCCAGTTTTTACGTGTTCCAGGCTTTGGGTCGACTCGTTCAATTTTTCTTTGCGAGGGGAATGAGATATCTGGGTTCGATATCGTGTTCGCATGGGGTTGTGTGATGGATTGGGATGGTCGCGGTGACCGTCGCTGGCCGGAGGCGATGGGGTAGGTGCACCGTGCACGCTAGTGTGCACTGAGAATTTTGTTTGGGGAAGAAGAGTTGGAGCCCGAAGTTTTTCTCGTGTTTTCATCGCGTTCGACTCGAAGAAATGGATGAAGTTGGAACTCGAAGCTTTGCTCGAGATTTTGTGGGGGAGGACTCGAAGCAGGAGTGATGTACTTCGGGTATATCTGGGTAGCAGGCTTTAAATAATCTGATCTGCCTCTAAACTTTAAAACTGAATTTAAATTATTAAGCAAAGCTAAAATAAGTTTAAATCTAAAATTTGAAACTGAATTTAAGACAGTTTGAATCTGTAGAAATTTGAATTGTTTTTTTTTAACAACCTTAAATGTTTAAATGGTTTGGATTTGAAAATAAAGTTTTAAATTGTAGATAGGTTCTTAAGTTAAATCTGAATTAAAAATAATTTGAATCCTAGTTCTAAAATCAAAGAAATTTTAATATTTAAATTGTGTAAATTTACTTTGTGATGAGAATCAAAACATTTGTTAGAAAAGACTGATTAATAAATATGATTTATTTAATAAATGTGATAAATTTAAAGATGATAAATTTATGTAATTTATTAAAAGTTAATTTCCTAATATAAGCAATTAAGGGAAAACCAATTTATGAAAGTAGTTAATGGATAAATTACTCAATGAAATTTAAATAAAGGATAATCAATTAAGGGGTAATTAATTTTAAATAAGTAATTTAAAGGTAATCAATTACTTGAAAATAACTACTTGATAAAAGGTAATTAAATGATTAAAATTGATCAATTCAATGATTAAAGAATAATTAATCAAAATAATTTGTAATTAGTTAATGTTGATTAACCAGGATTAGAAATTCATAAGTAATTAATTTAATCTGAATAAATCAGATAATTAATTGATCTTACTTATGGATGTTTGGATTCTAGTGAATGTTGAATTGTTTGATATCCCTGATATATGATGCTTTGTGATACATCCTGATTTGTGATTGTGATGCTTTGTGATATAAATTACTTTGTGCTGAGCTGTGATTTCTGTTTCTGTGATATATTACCATGTGAATATAAAACCCTTGAATCGTAAACGACATTTGAATTTCGATGCGACAGGGAGTCGGATTCCAGTTGGTTATCCGAAACCCACATCGAATTGTAATAGTGAATCTTTATGACTGATAAATTTATTTTATCTATGAATCTGTAAATGAAGATAAGCGTTGTGGATTATACCGCTTATCGATATTGATATATCTGTGATGATTGATGTTGTGCACTATTGTGTGTGAAACCCCTGGACTACACTTTTACACACACAAATATGGATTTCACATGGAAATCGGTTAAGTCACAGATAATTTAAATTTGATGTTTTTTTTGGAAATTGAAATTTTAATTTCAATTGATTTTGAAATTGGAAATTTGGGGTTTAAAGTGAAAGCTTTTGAAATGGAATTTCAAAGATAAAAGTTATTTTGAATAACTTAATCGAGTTTTGAAATTTAAATAATTTGATTTAAATTTGAATTCAAGTTTGGAATTGAATCCTATGATTTGAAACTAGGGATTGAAAATGTTATAAATGTGTTTATCTGAATTTAAAACATTTAAAAGTATAATTTTGAGAATTTGGATTTCCACTCGTATGAATGAATCAGATTTTCTGAAATGAAACTGTTGTTTTAAAAGAATAAAAGCTTTCAGATAAGAAATGAAATTCCAGTTTAATTAAAGGAATTTCAATATTGAAGCGAAAATGGTTTTCCAAGTTATGAATGAATTGTTTTTGAAAGTTATGAATTGAATCTGTTTATTTTCAACAGATTTAAAGTGATGATTTGTTTAACCCATTCGAAATGAAATTGTTTTGAAAGCTATGAGTTAAATCTTTGTTTTAAAGATTTAACGAGTTAATCAATTGAAATGGGAATTAAATTTGGAAAACTTGTGAATGAATCTTTTGTTTAAAAGATTAAAAATGTGGAAATCGTTTTAAACCATTGAAGGTTGTCAAAATGAATCTTTTTGTTTAAAAGATTTGAAATGGTAATTTGTTAAACCATTTGAAAAGAAAGTTTGGGTTTAAATTGTGACTTAATTGAAATCCCAATATCCGTATGTTTTTAAATATTACGCTCACTATTCGGGTTAGCCGGGAAAGGACCTTTGGGTCGTATAACTCATTCCGAATAGTGATACGTCGTATATGGATAGCATTTGAAGACCGGTGTTGAAGACCGGATATTTTTCGAAAATGAAAGGACAACCTGTCGAATGTCTCTGCACTGAGTCGCGCCGGTATAGAGATTTATATCACTCTTTTGTGACGGGAAGTCCTGACGTGATTGAAAATTATCCGGAATTGCAAGGGCTTCGTGAGAAGTGCCTTCGGTTCTGTTCGAACCCGGAACAGACTTGTATGGATACATGTCTGACATTACACTTTGAGGTATAAAGCCGATTTCTTTTAAATACATTTCTGTTTGGTGGCGGAGAATTTATTCTCTTAGCTTAACACCCTTCTCTGAGACGTACGAGCTCAGAGGTTATGTAGTTGAAATTTATCAGCGATATATCCCAATTTGGTAATGTGGCATGCTGAGTGTTGCTGTGTGATGATCAGTGTTTGATCATTTGTGATATGATCATTTGTTTGATCATTTATCTTTGTGATCATAGGTTGATCATCTGTTGACCCAAAGCGTGGCTTTTTGAAAAAGCGTAGCTTTGTGGACGAGACTTCATCAGAGCCTCACAACCCGAAAATGGTCGAAACAGGATCGTTGCGGCAAGGTTATGAGGGTCGCGCCCTTTAGGGTATGTCATTTCCTTCTGGAAAAGGGTGGTATTATGGTATGGAGCCCAGATACTTACTCATGTGGATACACCTTCTTTATGATGTGTGATGATGGTTACGAGCGCTCGGATAAAGGTCCCAAAGGACCGGGGGATGGCATATTCGTGAGTTACCTGTTACAGGGGTAACCCGGCCTTGTTTGGCAGAGAGCAGTTTGTCTCTCGGAGCGTCCCGCCAGAGACGTTTCTTTCGTGGAATAGGAAGTTCCTTAGCCTGACCATTTGTTGGAAAATCCAAAGAAACAATACGAGCCCTGTACGGTTTTAGTTGTATTACCTGCTATGGAATGTGGCGGTAACCTGCTGTTGAACATAGTAGCTATAGTAGGCATACAATAATGGTTGTATGCTGGCTAAGATTTATATTATACTTTCAAATTGTTTCCACTATGCACTAATAATAATAATCCAATGATTTGCGTAGTAAGCATGTTTGACTATCATAAGAAGAAATCTCCTCCAATTCTGCGTTTGCATTGTGTGTGTGGCGGGAGGTCTTATGGTAGTTTCATTTTCCAAAAGCATTGCGGGTTTCAATGTTTAAAATCCTTTTGTTGTTTGTTTAAAAATAAACTGTTTTTGTTGCTCACACCAGTCCCATGACTGATCCGGAGTTTATTGTTCCTTTCCTAAACTCTGGGTGCTCATAATTTCCTACACGAGCAGTCTAGAGTTGGGGTTTTCAGATATTCAGGTTTAGTAGATTTTCTGGAGTTGGTTCAGTCTTTGGATCAGACTGCACTTGCTTATCTTTGTGCCTCGTTATCGGGAGTTCGAGCTATTTCTGGATCGTGCTTTGGAGATGAAGATTATCATATCTCTGATGTTATCGTTTTCTTTTCCGCTGCTATTTGTTGTATCATATCTCTGATGTGTATAGATATTCATTGTATCATCATTGTATATGGATATTGTATCAGATGTTGTATATCTATATTCTTTTTCTTCTGTTGTGTTGTTATACTTAATTGTGTTATAGCTCCGGCGAATCGGATTTGAACGGTCGAATCTGCGGCATTTTGAGTACAGTTGTAGTACGGGTGTCGATTTTCGAAGGCCGAGTTTTTGGAATCTTACATTTGGTATCAGAGCTAAGGTTGTACTTTAGCTCAGGAGTGTAACACGTTAAGTAGCTCATTAGAGATAGGGTGAAGTATACCCTAGAATGAGTAATCCTCAGATATCCGTTCGTGTGCCTCAGTAAATTCTCTTGCTATCCACTGATAGTAAGTATGAGTGTAAGAAGAGGATGAGATGGGGGACAGGGAAATACGACTACGAATGGTCAATACCCTGTAACAATAAGGAAGCAATCTTTTTGTCTATCTTTTCTCTATCTATTTCTTTTGTTCAGCAATTCTTTTCTCAATTCTTCGATAGTTTCTGGTAAATCCAGGAAGGAATTCGATATATTAATATGGGACATAAACTCCAAATGAGCCAAAATTGTTTGTTTGGATGTATTGGTTGCTTTGATTGTTATGGTTAATAGGTATACTTTAGTTTAAACTGAAAATTTGAAATTGTATCCATATATCTGTCTATTCTTTTGGGTCCCAGTATATTCTACGAATGGTTAGTTATCCCTTCGAACTGACCGATGCCACTGTATATTTCGTAGATCTGGATAAACCGAGTATCTTGTGAAGTGTCAAACAGATTTGTTCTTGTATATATTATCGATATTCTGATTTGGTAAGCCAAATGCAAAATAGATGTTCAGTTTTAATTGATGAAATATTCTTCATCTATCTTTGTGTCTCCTTGGCAATTTCGAGGACGAAATTCTTTTAAGGGGGAAAGTCTGTAACGACCCCGAATCTTATAGATATTTAAATTGATAATTAATTCGATTTTTGAATTATATTTGTGGAATAAAACGATAAATGGATTGCGAGTTTCCCCGACATCCAAGTATATTTGTATGAATCGTTTAAAAATTTAAATTCTTGTATATATGAGAATATATATCTGTATTTGAACATATCCGACTAAATTTGAAATAATATAATATGTATTTGATTTGAATTTAGATTGTTAATAAGTGGTTTAGAAAATAAATATTAAAAATTGATTGTTAATAATAATTTGAGGTTACAAATTTAAAATAAGATAATAAATATTAGAGTAAAATAAATAGATAAATTGATTAAAAAAAAAATTTAAATAATAATAATAATAAGCATTAGCTTATAATACAAGACAACAACATAACAATGTATAACATGGCAAAGTAATAAAAATAAACATATCTATGTACCAAGCACCATCATCCCAGCCGAGTAAAACATGAACACAAATAAAAGTAAATGATAAAGTACAATAGCATATCACAACAAATAATGCAAGATATTTTAGTACACAAAACAATTAATGCAACATCTCTACCAGCCGAAATGCAAGTATACATTCAAACATACAATCAAATAAAATAACCATTTGTACATGGCCATTAATGCAAGCCATCACCATATTTTCACATCAGCCACCAAACAGAGATTAGTAGACAAAGCAAGAAATATCCCTGGTTATGTTGTACAAAATGTAACCCAGTACTAAGGCAAAAAAACACACCCTGTAACTCATTTCTAATATATACATCATCTTATTTCCATTTCGATTCATTAACCTGGGTATGCAACAAACATCATCACTCAACTTTAATTCAACAAACAAGAAAAAGAGATTACAGGAGAAACAAAACTGCAGTTTTCAAAATATGTAGTGAATTCAAGAAGCAAATTCAAGTTCATTCCAAGCTAAGCCAACCTGAAGTAATATCAACTAAATCTTAAAACAAATTACAACTTGAAGCAATTCAACAATCCAGATCAAAGAAAAGTCTGAGACAACTAAAACAGTGCAAGAGGGACCAAAACCTGTTTCAAATACTTGAGTCCTCTGTTCTTCTTTTCCAGGTGAGCAAACCACCCTTTTTAGATTAAATCTGTTTAATCTCTGATGGTATATACATATACTTGAAGTTAATGTGAGTAACATCATTTCTTTTATTAAAAGTATAAATCTGTTGCCAGTTACATCTGTGTGTACATGTATATATATGTACCAGTGTATATCTTCTTCTCTTCTCTGTTTAGCTTATAGTATAATATCAAACAAGAAAATTTAATTTCTTATTTCCAAATTAGTATCAGGCTTTGGTTTTAAAACGAAATAGTTGTGTTTAAGTAGGAACTATAATTTAAAAATTGTTTCATAAAGTATAAGTATATACAGTTGAAGAAAAGTTGAGATTTACAGTAAAAACAAAATCTTATGATAAATTCAAATATCCTAGATTTCTGATTCAACTATATAACTTGAATCTACATGTAAAAGTAGGATTTTAAAACAAGAATGGAGATTTTTAGATAAGAATACAAGGCGCGGTTTGAAAATGAACTAAAAATGCATTTTTATCAATTTCTGTTGTTTGAACAAATCTTAGGTGCTGGAATTTGTTGAGAGGCTAGTTTAATGATCCACGAATCTAGGAAAAATGATAGAAAAAATTTTGAATGCAAGAGATTTTGGGACGAGGTGTAATTAGGGTTTAAAACCAGTTTTTGGACTAGGTCGTTTGTGGGGTTGCCGCGTCATCCCCATAGCATCGTAGTCGATCGGTCATGGGGTAATCGGAAACTGGGTTGGAGACGAAGGGTTGGCCGAAGTTGCGGAGTCTCCGGTGGTCGTGATGAGGAGAACGAAGCGTTGACAGGTGATGGTGTTCCCAGTTTTTACGTGTTCCAGGCTTTGGGTCGACTCGTTCAATTTTTCTTTGCGAGGGGAATGAGATATCTGGGTTCGATATCGTGTTCGCATGGGGTTGTGTGATGGATTGGGATGGTCGCGGTGACCGTCGCTGGCCGGAGGCGATGGGGTAGGTGCACCGTGCACGCTAGTGTGCACTGAGAATTTTGTTTGGGGAAGAAGAGTTGGAGCCCGAAGTTTTTCTCGTGTTTTCATCGCGTTCGACTCGAAGAAATGGATGAAGTTGGAACTCGAAGCTTTGCTCGAGATTTTGTGGGGGAGGACTCGAAGCAGGAGTGATGTACTTCGGGTATATCTGGGTAGCAGGCTTTAAATAATCTGATCTGCCTCTAAACTTTAAAACTGAATTTAAATTATTAAGCAAAGCTAAAATAAGTTTAAATCTAAAATTTGAAACTGAATTTAAGACAGTTTGAATCTGTAGAAATTTGAATTGTTTTTTTTAACAACCTTAAATGTTTAAATGGTTTGGATTTGAAAATAAAGTTTTAAATTGTAGATAGGTTCTTAAGTTAAATCTGAATTAAAAATAATTTGAATCCTAGTTCTAAAATCAAAGAAATTTTAATATTTAAATTGTGTAAATTTACTTTGTGATGAGAATCAAAACATTTGTTAGAAAAGACTGATTAATAAATATGATTTATTTAATAAATGTGATAAATTTAAAGATGATAAATTTATGTAATTTATTAAAAGTTAATTTCCTAATATAAGCAATTAAGGGAAAACCAATTTATGAAAGTAGTTAATGGATAAATTACTCAATGAAATTTAAATAAAGGATAATCAATTAAGGGGTAATTAATTTTAAATAAGTAATTTAAAGGTAATCAATTACTTGAAAATAACTACTTGATAAAAGGTAATTAAATGATTAAAATTGATCAATTCAATGATTAAAGAATAATTAATCAAAATAATTTGTAATTAGTTAATGTTGATTAACCAGGATTAGAAATTCATAAGTAATTAATTTAATCTGAATAAATCAGATAATTAATTGATCTTACTTATGGATGTTTGGATTCTAGTGAATGTTGAATTGTTTGATATCCCTGATATATGATGCTTTGTGATACATCCTGATTGTGATTGTGATGCTTTGTGATATAAATTACTTTGTGCTGAGCTGTGATTTCTGTTTCTGTGATATATTACCATGTGAATATAAAACCCTTGACCCGTAAACGACATTTGAATTTCGATGCGACAGGGAGTCGGATTCCAGTTGGTTATCCGAAACCCACATCGAATTGTAATAGTGAATCTTTATGACTGATAAATTTATTTTATCTATGAATCTGTAAATGAAGATAAGCGTTGTGGATTATACCGCTTATCGATATTGATATATCTGTGATGATTGATGTTGTGCACTATTGTGTGTGAAACCCCTGGACTACACTTTTACACACACAAATATGGATTTCACGTGGAAATCGGTTAAGTCACAGATAATTTAAATTTGATGTTTTTTTTTGAAATTGAAATTTTAATTTCAATTGATTTTGAAATTGGAAATTTGGGGTTTAAAGTGAAAGCTTTTGAAATGGAATTTCAAAGATAAAAGTTATTTTGAATAACTTAATCGAGTTTTGAAATTTAAATAATTTGATTTAAATTTGAATTCAAGTTTGGAATTGAATCCTATGATTTGAAACTAGGGATTGAAAATGTTATAAATGTGTTTATCTGAATTTAAAACATTTAAAAGTATAATTTTGAGAATTTGGATTTCCACTCGTATGAATGAATCAGATTTTCTGAAATGAAACTGTTGTTTTAAAAGAATAAAAGCTTTCAGATAAGAAATGAAATTCCAGTTTAATTAAAGGAATTTCAATATTGAAGCGAAAATGGTTTTCCAAGTTATGAATGAATTGTTTTTGAAAGTTATGAATTGAATCTGTTTATTTTCAACAGATTTAAGTGATGATTTGTTTAACCCATTCGAAATGAAATTGTTTTGAAAGCTATGAGTTAAATCTTTGTTTTAAAGATTTAACGAGTTAATCAATTGAAATGGGAATTAAATTTGGAAAACTTGTGAATGAATCTTTTGTTTAAAAGATTAAAAATGTGGAAATCGTTTTAAACCATTGAAGGTTGTCAAAATGAATCTTTTTGTTTAAAAGATTTGAAATGGTAATTTGTTAAACCATTTGAAAAGAAAGTTTGGGTTTAAATTATGACTTAATTGAAATCCCAATATCCGTATGTTTTTAAATATTACGCTCACTATTCGGGTTAGCCGGGAAAGGACCTTTGGGTCGTATAACTCATTCCGAATAGTGATACGTCGTATATGGATAGCATTTGAAGACCGGTGTTGAAGACCGGATATTTTTCGAAAATGAAAGGACAACCTGTCGAATGTCTCTGCACTGAGTCGCGCCGGTATAGAGATTTATATCACTCTTTTGTGACGGGAAGTCCTGACGTGATTGAAAATTATCCGGAATTGCAAGGGCTTCGTGAGAAGTGCCTTCGGTTCTGTTCGAACCCGGAACAGACTTGTATGGATACATGTCTGATATTACACTTTGAGGTATAAAGCCGATTTCTTTCAAATACATTTCTGTTTGGTGGCGGAGAATTTATTCTCTTAGCTTAACACCCTTCTCTGAGACGTACGAGCTCAGAGGTTATGTAGTTGAAATTTATCAGCGATATATCCCAATTTGGTAATGTGGCATGCTGAGTGTTGCTGTGTGATGATCAGTGTTTGATCATTTGTGATATGATCATTTGTTTGATCATTTATCTTTGTGATCATAGGTTGATCATCTGTTGACCCAAAGCGTGGCTTTTTGAAAAAGCGTAGCTTTGTGGACGAGACTTCATCAGAGCCTCACAACCCGAAAATGGTCGAAACAGGATCGTTGCGGCAAGGTTATGAGGGTCGCGCCCTTTAGGGTATGTCATTTCCTTCTGGAAAAGGGTGGTATTATGGTATGGAGCCCAGATACTTACTCATGTGGATACACCTTCTTTATGATGTGTGATGATGGTTACGAGCGCTCGGATAAAGGTCCCAAAGGACCGGGGGATGGCATATTCGTGAGTTACCTGTTACAGGGGTAACCCGGCCTTGTTTGGCAGAGAGCAGTTTGTCTCTCGGAGCGTCCCGCCAGAGGCGTTTCTTTCGTGGAATAGGAAGTTCCTTAGCCTGACCATTTGTTGGAAAATCCAAAGAAACAATACAAGCCCTGTACGGTTTTAGTTGTATTACCTGCTATGGAATGTGGCGGTAACCTGCTGTTGAACATAGTAGCTATAGTAGGCATACAATAATGGTTGTATGCTGGCTAAGATTTATATTATACTTTCAAATTGTTTCCACTATGCACTAATAATAATAATCCAATGATTTGCGTAGTAAGCATGTTTGACTATCATAAGAAGAAATCTCCTCCAATTCTGCGTTTGCATTGTGTGTGTGGCGGGAGGTCTTATGGTAGTTTCATTTTCCAAAAGCATTGCGGGTTTCAATGTTTAAAATCCTTTTGTTGTTTGTTTAAAAATAAACTGTTTTTGTTGCTCACACCAGTCCCATGACTGATCCGGAGTTTATTGTTCCTTTCCTAAACTCTGGGTGCTCATAATTTCCTACACGAGCAGTCTAGAGTTGGGGTTTTCAGATATTCAGGTTTAGTAGATTTTCTGGAGTTGGTTCAGTCTTTGGATCAGACTGCACTTGCTTATCTTTGTGCCTCGTTATCGGGAGTTCGAGCTATTTCTGGATCGTGCTTTGGAGATGAAGATTATCATATCTCTGATGTTATCGTTTTCTTTTCCGCTGCTATTTGTTGTATCATATCTCTGATGTGTATAGATATTCATTGTATCATCATTGTATATGGATATTGTATCAGATGTTGTATATCTATATTCTTTTTCTTCTGCTGTGTTGTTATACTTAATTGTGTTATAGCTCCGGCGAATCGGATTTGAACGGTCGAATCTGCGGCATTCTAGTACAATGTGAAGTACGGATGTTGGTTTTCGAACGGGCAAAATCCGATACGTTACAATTGTGCCCATAAACCAACGCCTAACCATTCGAAATAACAAATGATCTGGACAATACTTTTGGCATTCCACAAAAAAACAAACAATAAATAAGATTTCTTATTTCAAAAGCAATAATATTTATGGGTGTAAACTTATTTTTCAGACAAACCCCCTAAAATTTCAATTATAAACTCTCTATTTTTTTTCAATGTTAAATCATGGATTCTCTAATTTTTCAACGATGTTATGCTTCTCTTACGAAAAAAAAGAATGATAGTTTATGAAACTAGATAAAATAAACTAGAGTTTCAATTTTCTTAACTTTCAAAGAATATAGCATCTGATGTATTATGGAAGCCTTTTTTTCCTTTTTATTATTATAGGAATTTGAGTTTTAATATAAGTGACATCTAGATTGAATAAAGATAATCTGGTTGATTTCCTGAATGTTTTTGTGGCAGTGGAGTTCCTTTAGGAGCTTTAGGAGGCATGTGTTGAATCTGATACCTGAATTCAAACACGAAAGAAGAGGTGAAACCCTAGGAGCAAGAAGGAATCGCAGAGGAAGAAGAAGAGACGATGAGAGGTTGAAGACGTGATTTCGTTTAGCTAGGGCATGATTTGGAGCGGTGAGATGTTTTTGCCAAACGGATTGGTTTTTGTCGAACAAGATATTTGGAGCGGCATTGACAGTGTTCTTTGCCGAACGAAATGTTTGGAGCGGTGAAATAGTGAATTGGAGCGGCATTAGTTTTTGCCGAACCAGATTTTTCATTCGGTATTTTGGAGATGCCGGTCCAAATTTTTCGCTTGGTGTTTTGCCGAACCAAATTATGCCGGACCAGATATGCCGAACCAAACCCCAGGACTGCTATATAGCAGCTACCCCTCCTCATATTTTCACTCTATAAATAGTGGAGCTTCTGGACAACAATGGCAGCCATCCTAGAGAGCTGAAACTCTACAAAATTTTGTCTGTATTGTAAATTCTTCTAATGTATAGCCTTCAAAAGTGAATCAATCTTGTAAGTCTAATCTTTCAGTAATTAATAAAATCTCCTCTCCTCAAGTGGACATACACTACCTCGCGATAGTGGAACCACTATAAATACTGGTGTTATTTATTTTTCTGCATTGCATTGATCTGTGACTATTTGTTCTGGAGTTTATCTCCGTTTGTATCGTCTCACTACATTCACGATCCAGTTGTTTTCCACTGCTTTGGGTTTTTTATTCCCTTAGACTGATCATCTGAAGGGATTTTCCCCAATGGCATGGTGGTGGAGAAGAAGGTAGGGTTGAGTGGAGTGAAGTAACGAGTTGAGGAGGAAGAAGAAGATTTGAGAGGGAAGAGATAAGTTTTTCTTTATTAAAATTGTTAAGAATCCAATCTAAATACATTCAGTATCTATACAACTCATAAACCATATTGAACCTTATGCCTGGCCCAATTACACACATTGCACATCAGCTATTCGGAAATTGTCACAAAAGCTTACATTCTTTCTTACACCATTACAACCAGGACTACTTCTTCTTGAGACGTAATTTCACAAGGGAAAGTCTTGAAGCATCACACGAGGAGAAGTGTAACAACTACCTTATTTACCCTGTTCTTGTTTACTTGGGCCTTGGGCCATTTTATTACTTTCAAAAAAAAGTGTAACAACTACCCCCTTCTTCAAATTTTGACCTTGTCTCAATGTCAATGGTCGGAAATCAAGCCACCTGTCCCATTAGTCTTCCTGACTTTCTTCTTCCATTGGTCTCTTTTTCCATTTAACCAAAACTTCAGTGGTAGTTCCTTATTTGCTTGGTGCTCACCTTCGAGCTAGTCTCTTCTCTGGTTCTAGAACGAATTCATTTTTAAAGCTGGTGTATCTTTTTGAGTGATAACGTTTGATCCTACTCTTGCCTTCAGTTGTGAAACATGAAAACCGAATGCAATTTAGATGAGGGTGGTAGTTTGAGCTTGTAAGCAACAATACCATTTTCCTTTTCAATTTCATAGGACTCAAAGAAAATTACTGATAATTTTGTGATTTTTTGATATTATACTGAAATTTATCTATATGCCTGAAGTCTTAAGTACACCCAATCTCCTTCTTGAAATTCTCATTCAGTCCATTTTTTATTTGCATATTTGATCATTCTATCCTTTGCCTTGTTTATACCTATGTTTAGGTAATTGTAAGGCAATGTCTCTAGCATATAGTTTTTCTTCAGCTTGATAAACTTTAGCAGACTTGGGAATATTATAGAGTAAGGATGGTTTTGGTCTACTATAGATTGCATCAAAAGATGTGAAATGAATAGGCAATTTGCATGTTGTTTTATACAAAAATTCGGCAAGGCCAAACCATTTAACCCATTCATGAGGTTTGTGAGTACGAAAACATCTTAAGTGGCATTCAAGTGCTTTATTTACAATCTTTGATTGACCATCTGATTGAGGATGGTAAGCAGAACTAAGGGCCAATGAACACCCCTGAATTTTAAACAATTCATACTAAAATTGTTTGTTAAGATAACATCTCTACCACTTACTATTGATCTAGGAACACTGCAAGAACTACAGTATATTCCAACAACCCTTACCGACGGCCGCCGACGACAAATTACCGACGGCTTCCGACGGCTTCTAACGGCTAATGTTTTCTGGACTTTGTTACAATTAAAATATTTAGCCGTCGCTAGCCATTGGAAAATTGTCGTTTGCGGCTGTTGATAACCGTCGGAAAATCGAGATTATCTTCTTCCCCAGGCTGAACCAGAAACATTTCATTACTCCCCTAATTCACAAACCCTCCTCCACCATTTCCCCCTCCAGCTGCAAGCAACGAATTTCTACCGAAATCAACTACAACTTCATCAAGTCGGAATCTCATCTCCTCCAAGTCCCTGATCTCCTCTATTTTAGGTATTATCCCTAAACCCTAATTTAATGAATTTATTAATTTAGGGTTAATTTGTTAGTTTAATTGTTTATATTATCTCATTGATTATGTAGTATAGTTTATTGGAAGTTAATTACTATTATTATCCTATAAGTGTTGAATACTAACTTGTTTAGTTTGTGCGATAAGAAATTAGTGTGCATTAGTTGAATAATTTAGTGCTTTTACGCGTTACCTGGGTTATTTAGTGTGGATGAGCATAATTTAGTTTATGCATTTTCTAAAACGTCAAAAACGATAATTAATTTTATATACGTACGGTTAGTTAATTAAAGTTTTAAACTGTGCGTATGTGATAAACCATCGTATACGGTAGTTTAACTTAAGTTAAATGTTAATCAATTTAATGTAAACTACGAAAGCCAATTTTTTTTTAAAATATAAAATATGTAATATACTTTATTCATAAAACCCTTAGAGTATTTTTTGGCCTCGTCTGATAAGTATTGTATATGATCATTATGTGGGTATTCTTTTTTTGACAGAACGGACATCTATATTCATCATATACAATATTTGTTGGATTTGTCCCTGTATTGGACAAGTTACAAATACAGTAACGTAATTGCATCTCGTAAATCATTTTATTTTACGAGATTCACAAAATTTCGACAGCGCTTCCTTTATGTTCCTGTGTACATGCAATCGTGTACGACTCAGGGAACAAAAGGGAAGTGCTGCCGAAATTTTGTTGAATCGTTTAAAATGAAATGATTTACGAGATATAATTACGTTACTGTGTTTGTATTGGAAAGTAAGATGACCCAGCAACAAATTGTCAATGATCAATTAATATAAAACATTAAATTGTAAAATTGTATTGAAAAATAAATTGTGAATGTGGTTTTCATTTATATCGTATTTTTTAATTATAGTAGGAGAGATAATGCATTATTTTACCGATCGAAGCTGGATGTATCAACAACGAAGGAAAAGTGGAGGCTCAATAAGTGAACATTTTAATAATAGTGTACATGTATTTATTAATTTCGCTTTAAGTAATAATGGAAACGATGAAGAAATTCGTTGTCTATGTAGTAGGTATAAATTGTTGAAGCATTTGATGCCAGAAATGGTTAGAGTTCATTTGCGTCAGTACGGGTTCGTGCCGAACTATTTGGTATGGGATCGGCATGGAGAACTTGTAGCACCTAATCCTGTATAGTCAAAGGAGGTAGTGAGTAATGAAATTGTTACGACGAATCTCGTAGAACATATGGTTGAAGATGCAACACGTTTAATGTTCCCTACTGCATAATTTGTTGATGATGATGTTAATGTTGAAGAAGAACCAAATATTGAAGCAAATTTTTTTATGACTTATTGGATTCCGCAAAGAAACCCCTTTGGGAAGGCTGTACAAGCGGCACCAAATTATCAGTAACTGTAGAATACACTGCGATGAAATCTAAATACAACCTCACAGAAGCTGGATTTATAGCTGTTGTACAAGCTGCGAAGCGGCATATGTCTCTCGACAACTTAATGTGCGAAAATCATTATGAAGTGAAAAAACTTATGTCGGCTTTTGGTTTACCGTATTAAAAAATAGATACATGTTTCAACAGTTGCATGTTGTTTTGGAAAGAAGATATCAACCATAGGAATTGTAAAATATGTAATCAAGAAAGGTATAAACCAAGAAAGAAGAAGGGAAAGGTAGTCATGTATAAACGTATGCATTATTTACCTATTATTACTAGGCTTCAAAGGTTATATGCATCTTCTGTAACCGCGCATCATATGAGATGGCACAGTGTTAGAACGTAGGAAGAAGGTACATTAACAAACCCAACTGATGGGGAAGCATGGAAGCATTTTGATCAGAAATATCTCGATTTTGCAGCGGAGAGCCGTAATGTTAGACTTGGTTTATGTACGGATGAATTTTCACCATTTTCTCAATTTGGTTCTAAATATTCATCTTGGCCTATAATCGTTACACCTTATAACTTACCTCCATGGATGTGTATGAAAACTCCATATATGTTTCTCACAATTGTCGTCCCCGGCCCTGATTATCCGACATAAGGAATCATTGTTTATTTACAGATGTTGATTGAAGAGTTGAAAACATTATGGTACGAAGGAGTTGAAACATACGACATCTAAAAAAAGAATTTTTGTATGTTTGCTTCTTTGTTGTGGACTATTAGCGATTTTCCTACGTATGCAATGCTTTCAGGTTGGAGTTTGACCAGTCACCTAGCTTGTCCTTATTGCATGGAGGAAACACGAGCATTTTCTTTACTGCATGGAAGGAAAATTTTGTGGTTTGATTGCCATTAGTGTTTTCTCCATATTAATCATCCTTTTAGAAGAGATAAAAAAACTTTACAGCTAATAGACACGAGTCCTTGCAACCACCAACGGTTTGGTCAAGCGAAGATATATATGAAATTGTAAAGGATTTTCCAAAGATACATGAGACCGGAGAACAAATTGAAATTCAAGGTAAATCAACGATTCATAATTGGTGCAAACAAAGTATATTTTGGGAGTTGCCGTATTGGAAAAATCTACTACTTCGTCACAATATTGGCGTGATGCACAACGAGAAAAACATGTTTGACAACGTTTTTAATACAATTTTGAATGTTAAGGGGAAGGCGAAGGATGATTTGAAATCAAGGTGCGATATCGAAGCGAGAATCGCCCTGAACTTCATATCAAGCCAAATAACACAAAAGAACCAAAAGCATGATATGAGCTAGACAATAACCAAATTAAAATACTTTTAAAATGGGTGGAAGGATTAAGATTTCCTGATGGTATTTCTTCCAATATTCGTAGATGTGTCGACTATAAGAACAACAGACTTAGTGGGATGAAAAGCCATGATTGTCATACTGTGTAGTTAAAGCGCTCGGTGGATTCAATGCGGCAGAGGTGCAAAAAGTCATAGCGGGGATGTAGCGAAGATATAGCGGGATATATCGGATTACTCTAAAATAGAATATAAATCCCATACTTGTTGTTTTTACAAATATATAGATAGTAATTATGTGAAAAATTAACATTCAATTGAATTATAATTAATACAAAAATAATTTTAAATAAAAATATGTGCAAATGTATTGTAAATGAATGTAAAACTGTTATATAACTTAATTTAAATATTAGAGTATTATCATTTCTAAACATATATCAAAAATTCAATGAAATTAATTAATTTCATAATTTTTATAGCGTATAAATATCATTTTTCAATCCAATTTTTTATAGAAGATATAGCGGAAATAGCGGAATATAGCGGAAATAACGGGATATAGCGGAAATAGCGGGGATTAAAGCGGAAAGGCTATATGTTGAGGATATATGGAAAAATCGTAGCGGTAGGAATCCGCTATAAGATATATCGGAGTTATAGCGGGGCATTAACTGCACAGCTGTCATATTATGATGGAAAATTTGTTACCCGTTGCTTTTAAAGAACTGTTACCCCTAAAAGTTTGAACGGTTGTAACAAAACTTAGTTTGTTTTATAAGGAACTTTGTTCTACTACGTTAAAAGTCGATCGTCTACGTAAACTTGAGAAAGAAATCCCCATACTGCTCTGCAAACTAGAGAAAATATTTCCTCTAGGTTTATTTAATGTAATGGAGCATTTACCTATTCATCTTCCATCTGAAGAACGTCTTCGAGGGTCTGTGCAGTATGGATGGATGTATCCATTCGAGAGGTATTAATGTTTAGTACGTTAAATATTAATTTAATACATGTATAAATAAGTTTTAATTTGGAATAATTCTTAATAGGTACTTAAATCATCTAAAGAAAAAAGTGAGACAGAAAGCACGAGTTGAAGGTTCGATTTGCAAATCATATATCGAAGAAGAAGCTTCGTATTTTCTCTCTCATTATTTTAGTGATCATGTGAACTTATCGTTTGAAAGTGCTACGCGTAATGATGAAGGCATTGATCAAGATGATTGTCAAGCAAGTTTATCTATTTTTAAAAAACATGGCCAACCTGCTGGTAAATGTGTGGAATTACGGTTGAACGATAGAGATTACCATGTAGCACACACACATATATTCTTCTCAATTGTGCTAAAGTTGCACCATTTGTTAGGTAATGCACATATATTCTTCTTAATGCATTAATTATCTACATATGCATATATATACATATGCACACGTGTGTATTAATTATAATGCAATATTTCTTCTATAATGCAGTGTTTACGAATCACAACATCTAAATGGCGATATCGGCAAAGATTTCGATACTTGGTTTTCAAATTACGTTTACGACATGACAAACTGTGTGGTCGACGAAGGATTGAAACATTTAGCTATGGGACCAAAAAGGAAAGTCAAGACCTATCCAATATTTTTCATTAATGGATTTAAATTTAACACCAAAGAATACGGTGCTGAAAAATTAACTAATAATACCGGTGTATTTGTTAAAGGTAGTGATGACCCAAATGATCATGTAAATGATTTTTATGGCATGTTAACCCAGGTTTTGCAATTGACATATTTCACAAGACCTGCAGAAGAAGTTTTTTGTTTAAATGCAACTGGTTCCGCAACGTCTAGGTTCTAGAATCAACGTACACCCAAAGTATAATGGGGAATTTTACCATAAGGGCCTTCTTTAAACAAACAATAAAGTTGTAGGACATGGCTTTAAAAAAATTATTTTCCAGGACAAATTTTTTTATACATGACGTCGGCCCATTAATCCGGTACTTCATGTCATCCTTCCGGTCCTTTTTTTGCTTTCTTTTCAACCATTTTTTAGTGCGTCAAATGAAATCGAAAACAAGGGTTTAGAATACAAACAATCGATTTCTCTTTTCAGAATCTCAGCTAAATCGATTACAAATTATTTTTTCACGATCGATTGAGTTTTGTGCCTCATTTCAATTACAAGGACTTCTACTTCATCGATTTAAGCCTCATCAATTTTAGCTCAAACTGAAATACTTTCGATGAAAGATCTGTGGAATCAGCTCAAATACATTCGACGAACGATCTGTGGAATCAACAAGTAAGCTCTCTTTAATTTTCATGTAAACATATTAGTTAAATACACATATTACTTAGATAATAAACCCTAGTTAAATATACCCTACATTTATTCCATATTATTGATGCTGATGACAGTTTTTGTAATGGATTTTAAGTATTTTAGTGCTTGTTATGATTTAATATAATTGACAGATGTTTAATCAAGCATATGTAAATATTCAGTGACAGATGATACTAAATCCTAAAAATTTTTACTTGAATATGTTATAGTTTAGCCGTTAAAAAAGATAAATGCATCTATCTTTTAATGTAAAAGATTTAAATTACGTGCTAAACACTAGATATATTTAATAATTACTGATATTTGTTATGTATGTTTGTTAAATAGTGATACATGTTAAACATGTTTGCTGTTTTAGTGATTTAAAATTATTACATAACATATGAACCAAATTTAAAGCATACTTAAAAAAGATAAAAGCATTTATGTTTTTATATAGACAATTTAATAACATAATTAACTATAACTGAATTCTCTTAGTTACTGTTGAATATCAAAAGATACGCAATGAAATGTCATAGTTATTCATTTGTTGCTTTTTACTATAAAAATATAACTCTTTATTATTACTAACATATTACTACACATGATAATATTCATGCAGCATATAAATGAAGACTATGTCTGTGAAACCAAAAGTTGTTATAGCACAAGCTACATGCATCTTTATAAACAATGGAGGAAAACAGTGCATAAACATAAGACCGTTATCCAGTCCATTTTGCGAGGAGCACAGCCAGAAGACAGCTTTATCTCTAACTCCGTTGGTAACTTTTTTCATTCATTATCTATACTATAATATTTAGTTTAGATGTTCATTTCATATATATATATATATATATGTATGTATGTATTAAATTTAAAATTACATTCCATTAAATATGCAAAGCACAACAAAAGTCTGACATATGATAAAAGGACTAAAAAGATAAAACATGCTATCTTTTTATAAAAATTCCTGCAAACAATCAGTGTTAACAACAAATTCCTAATCATATTTGCTATAAAGTTTACTTAACAATTAAACTGATGTATCCTAGACAACATTAAAAGTTATATGACACTACTATATTCAAACTACTGTATTAAACAACAATTGTTCATTGATATAAAATATCTAAATCCCTAAAAAATACAAAACAACTAAAAAGATAAAGCATATTATCTTTTTATTCAAATTTTTGTGTAGTATGATATTTTTTTGATGAACTTGTTATTTTTACCTCCCAATTGATTATATGATTTTCATGAATGTAGGATCAAACTAAACCAACAGAGGAAAATAAAGATGTTTATGAAAAAGAAGACTTGACAAATAAAGACTTCGAACATAATTAGTTAGACAACTCTGATAAAGAAAGAACAATTTCACAAGAACTAACTGAAGGAACTGAAGTCAATAGTACACTGGTATATATAGATGTAATTTGGATGCAATCTATAAAGTCCTGTCAATCATAAAGGAGAAAAATATTCTTTCACCTGAAGCAACGGCTTATATCGAAAAAACACCATTCAAAAACTTCTTCAATGTTTTTCTGTAACGCCCCGCCCCGAAACCCACATTAGTAAAGAGAATTATCAAGTAATTCCGTCTACTAATGCGGAGAATAGGGTTGGTTAAGGGCGACCGAATAGTAATGCATTAGCTAATGACTAAGTACATCGAAATCTTACCAATTTTTTTTTCCGAATTCCATATAGTCGACATACTCAGTGATTCACTAATACGATACTATACGGCTAACGGATCTATTCAGAACAAAGCACAATAACATCATAACATGTCACAGAAACAGCAGTCACAGATAATATATATACTGATACAAAACCAAACATCTGATGTAATACCGTTCACCACATAATATAATACAACATCATCCCATAAAAGAATATATACATGAAGTGGTAAATAAAAGATCCATCAAAAGTGGAGATATCCAAGTCCATAGTCATGAGCCCACAAAAGATAGCAAAACGGATCCAAACATAAAGGATAGTCATCCAACCTAACCTGCAACTCGGTCTGACCCGAGTGATAAACACACGGGTCAGGCAACTGAATCTTATCATTAGCCAAAGGATATAAGATAAGGTAAATAAGGGAAACATGTATCGAGCGAAGTATAAAGGAGTTTGAGTAACTTAGCTCGATAGCATGACTATAACACTACACTAGAGGTTTGCATCCACATCTACTAAGTTTGATAAAGGGTTTTTTTTGCATATAATACAAGAATACTTCCAACACTATCCATGCATAAATAAATTTCTCATTATAAAGTCTCAAGTATAAGTTTTAAATTCGAAATCACCAAAGTCCTCAAATAAGTCATATTGCCTTATTTATCTCTATAAGGCTAGGTAAAACACATCAAAGAGGTGAAATCGAAATTATCATAACTCATAAAGAAAATCCCAGATCGGCCAATAGTTACATGCAGAAAGCATGTTGCACGTGCTAAAGTTCTCAGACTAGCGCTTGTAGAATGGTTAGGTACCCACATGAATCTCTAAGGCGACCGAAGTCACACTTTCCCAGATTCTTAATTTCCCAGATTCTCAGATTCCCAGATTTTCAGATGACCCAAAGGTCATAGCACTAGTAATTCCCAGAATGTGTCAGAAACCCTCGGATAGTAACCCGAAAAGTGGTTACGTACGTCTCATACCGTACGTCCTCACTCAGCGGTTTTCTAGCCGTTAGTCGATGCCACACTAACAAAAGCATCAAAATCTCAAAAAAATTGCCTCATGTCATTGGCGTAAGGCATAAAATATCTAACCTGTCTCATCTCATTGACAAGTGGAAAATTCCATAAAGTCATAAATCTCAGAAAATCTCATATAAAACAATTGCCTCATATCATCGGCAATAGTGTTTTTCCCAAGATAGTCCCATGTCGTATATGCTCTCGAATACGAAATATTGGACTATAGTTATTAGTCTAAAAGACTAATATAACACTCTATCCCAGACCACAAAGTGGTAAATCCCAAGGAGGAAATCAAAAAGATTCCTCAATGTCGTTTCGATCGTACAAGTCCATGATTAACCGATTAAGTGAATGCACGAGTCTCATACCTCGCGGATTTACTAAATCGTTTAATTTATTTTCTTATACGCCCGAAAATATATATATATATATATATAAATAGTAAAAATAAGTAAAATTATACATATAATATTTTTCACGAGAAACATGATTTTAAAACAATTTCCAGCAATTTATAGAAAAGATTTTAGAGAGAAAACGGCTTATTTTCAGAGTTTTTACTAAATTATAAAATCTTAGAAAATAAGAACAATCATCAAATCCCCAACCATATATGATTTATTTATAGAATGGTTTAATCATCTAAGCTCAAACTATTCGCAAATCAAGTAAGAAAAATCATCAGAAAACTCATCAACCAAAGCAAATACAACACATAAGGCTACATGCAAGTGCTCAGGACAGCGATCTTGCATCAGCTATTTCGACCCTTTAATCACAGAATTTTAGAAAGTGATACAAATATAAGTTTTCACATTCTTTCTGCAGTTTCCAAAACTTCAAAAATTATTGGATTTGGATAAGAGACGAAAAAGTTATGCGCAAAATACTAGCTCAGGTTTGCACAAAACACTGAGTACACTACAACAACAGGACAACGAGTTTGCAAGAGATTTTTCAACATTTTAGTCCACTAATTATAGAAAGTGATACCAATAAAAGTTGTCACATTCTTTCTGCAGTTTCCAAAACTTCAAAAATTATTGGATTTGGATAAGAAACGCAAAAGTTATGTGCAAAATACTAGCTCAGGTTTGCACAAAACAAAATCAGAGTCAGAATTGAAATCACTCGATCCAGCCACTTCGGCAACTGATTTTACTGATCAAACCATTTCAGAACGCAATGAAAATTTGTATGCTTAAACTAGACACATAGATCTTCAAAATGACACCAAGATTGCCTCAATCCGACACCGTATGAGGGAGATATAACCAAAATGAAATAGGCTATTTTTAGCAACAAAAACAGAAACAAATTGAATATACTGTACGTATATTCAAGCATAGACTTCAAATTTTTGCTTTTTGGCAGCGAAATTTCTTACTTACAGTTGCTGTAAGTTTGCTAACTTACCTTTTGCGGCAAAAAGGAGTGAAATTGGCTGCAAGATGAGATCTTCAAGCTAGCAATGGCATAGGCAGTACCTATAGTTGCTGAAAAATGGACATGCAAAGGAGAAAACCCATTAAAACAACAATAGTAACTGAAACTAAGATTTTTTCCGGATTTAAGATGGAGATTGGTTAGGAGATTACCTGGCTTTAATTTTTAGATAAGAAAATCTCTTAATTTTGTGTGGAATTAACTAAGATTTAGCAAGGGTTTGAGGTTGCCATTGATTTTACTTTTGAGCTTTTGTTACTAACTGGAGAAGAAGATAGGAGAGGGAAACTATACGTACACTATTTTCCTCACCAGAAACTTCTTTATGGGCTAATGAATCAACACTTCAGCCCAAAAACATACTTAGCCAAAAATTCCAATTTATGTTTATGTTTTTATTATGTATACAATGCTATTTCTCTCATATTTTACACATTTTATATCCGAATTCAACGAAATAAAATGCGTTGGATTCGTTAAAACACAACGAATCCAATAAAAAGAATAAAATTATATTTTACCAAATTTTATTATTTATTTACCATTTATTCCCTATTTATGGCAAATTTACACTATTTATCCAACTAATGTAAATATGGACATATTTTATCAAATAAAATAGGTTATCTCATTTTATTATGTGGGAATGATTTATTTTAACTCCCCAAAATATTTATCCCCATTATATATCATTTATAACATGATTAATTATTTATTCAACACTTTTCCTTGTGTATAAACAAAGAAAAATGTAATTTGGACATTACATATATTATTGCCAAATTGTTCATGCTAATGGAATATAGGCACAAATCTCTATTCAAAACTCATGAAATAAAGAGATTTTTTTTTTCATTCCCATATATATATTACACAACCCCAAAATATATATATTCCCCTTTCATTTTCTTTCTTCTTAAATTTATTTCAAATCATAAAATTGAAATAAATCTCATTTTATTTTATTCTCCTAAGATTAACTCACATAATATTGTTTTATTCCTAACAACAATATTATCCTCATTTTCTCCCCATTAATTTAATTAATGAATCTAATATTAAATCATAACTATAATTATGACTTAATACTAACGGTAATCTCCAACCAGGGTTGTTACATTTTCTTAGAGATTCAATAGCATGACAAGATTTAAGAAAAAGTGCTTTGAATTTAGATGACATCATTACTTCTTTTGATGTAAAAGAAAATGCTTTTAGAATTGGAAACAAATTTATGAAAATAAGTCCTGAAGAAGCCAGTCTCATATTCGGAATGCCATTAGCTGGAGAAGACTTATTTCCTATACTAGCTTCTAAAAAAGCCTTGGCTATGGAAAGTTTCTACAATTTTTTAAGTGCCAATTTTTAAGAAGAAGACATAATCAGCCAAAAAATAGTAACAAAAAGATTGAATACAATGTTAGAAGAGGAAAAAGGGAATGAACATTTAGTGAAGTTGTTATTATTATTGTTGGTTATAACTTTCCTTTTTCCAAACAACCAAAGTTATATGCAATGGGGTTTCTTGTCGAAGTTGTTTAATTTAAAAAAATTGAACTCAATCTCCTGGCCACAGGCAATATGTGAAAATGTTTTGAAAAATGTTCAAAAGTATCATGCTGATCCAAGAAGTACACCAGGCTATACTATGGTGTTACCGGTATGCTTTCATAACATTAACTAAATATAAATATATTCAAATTTATGTTTATTACAAAAATATAAATCTATTTATCTTTTTCTTGCAGTACTGGTTTTGTGAACGAACACAAATAATTGACGAAAAGGAAAATCTGCAAACCAAAATCCCAAGAATGAGAAAATGGGATATATCAAAACTGAAAGATTTGGATCTTACTGAAGTTGACAATGACAAGGTATGCTAGTTTTTTTTAACTGTAATTTTTTTTATTTCTAATTTCTAACTTGCGATGAATTCACTGATAAATTTGTTTGGGATGAAAAATGTTAGATAATGTTCAAAATAATACTACATCAGATAATGTTTCTTTACATGAACACACAAAAGAGGGTTTCAATGACTCTAACACACATGAGAATGGTACAAAACCGACCACTGATGTACAAAAATATTCTCTTGTAAATGACCTACTGGCATGGTTCAAACTACCAATAAATACGTATGATTGTCCAAAGACCTCAACCAGTTGAGTTCTGATTTAGTGCTTAACAAAGATCCACCTCCTGAACCTCAAACATCTGATGCACCAATTCCTGAAACAACAAAAGAAGTGAAAGTAACCGAATACATAAGTGATGAACATATGTTGGTTAGTGAAGTTATAGAAGAAGGGCAACAAGTTATATCATAAATTACACCACAAATACAGGATAAAGGAAAAGCAACAAAAAATCCAAAATTTGTTCCCCAATTGGTTCAGGCGAATGTAAACTATAAGAAGAAACATGAAAAATCATCTCAAGTCCCGTCAGCCCCTCTTAAAAAATATATAAGGGGCTCGACAAAAATCAAATGAATTCCATTTCTTGGAATGTTAGTGGCCTAAATTGCAGAAAACAAAATGTTACTGTGTTTAGGGTCCTCCAGTCTCATTAGCTTTCATTAATAAGCCTATTTGAGACTAAATTAAGTACAAAGGGCATTCAAATATTTATGACTAAGTTGCTCACTAATTGGCAGTTTTTACATAATAATGGCATAGGGACTAAGCGACCAATACTGATCATCATTGATGCTACTGTTTGGGATGTAGTCATCTCAGATAAAAGTTTTTAACAAATAACTGTAATTAGAAATAAAAAAATTATTTGAATTGGGATGAATTCAAATTTGTTTGGGAGAATTCATTGATAAATCTGAACTATAATTATAATTTGAATTGGGAATGCCTAGAATTCTACTGTAACAATGAACTTAAATTTGTGTGTTGGTTTGGATTGTAATTCACCTTTTCAGTTTTGTCTCTATCTGATTGTGTAGAATAGTTGGTGTGACTGTTTTGATTTGTTTTTATACTTTCAAAGTCCATTTCATCAGCTTTGTTTGGATTAGGCATATATGAATCATTCCCTTCATGCAGCTGGTTATTTTTCATGGAAATTTTCTTTCTTTATTAAACAAATAAAAAAGATAAAAACATTTATCTTTTTTTGACAGCTTGAGTTTGTCATACTTACTTAAATTTATGCTTCTTACTTGTCTAGTACTTGAATGACATTACATGTGCAAGCTATAAATATTTTCCTTACAGATTTTTTTAAAAAAAAGAAAGAATTTCTTTCAATTAAAATAAAAGCTATTGAGGTGGAAGAAGACCAAACCAAGGAAAGAAAATTAGATGAGCATCAGGAAGTCAAAAGTTTGAAAAAATATGCCAAAGAATGTGCTAGTAGCATAAAGAGATAGATTCAAAAGTCACTTTTTGACTAGTGAGATGAAAAATGTTGCAGAACAATTAAATGAGGAAAGACGTTTAAGAGAAATGGCTGAAAAAAGAATCCAGAATCTTAAAATGAAGCTCCAGAAGTTGGAAAATTAAGAAGAGCATGATGTGAAGGAAAAAATGATTTGAAGGAAAAAACTGAAGCTGAAAATGGTAAGAAAAAAAGAAAAATTGTTGGTATAATTCACATAAACAGTTCTGCTAATTTTCCAACTTTTGATATAATGCAAACTCAAGATTTCATACTAGAAGAGCAGACACAAGATAGTTTAAAATCTGACAATCTGAAAGTACATGCTTAAGAAATCGCTCCCGAAAATCTTATTGTTGTTAAAGATGTTGTCCTTAAAGAACCAAAAAAAGAAGAAGCCAAGGAATGTTGAAAAATGTCCACTCCTCAAATATCTTAGTGAAGAACAGAAAGAAATTGTCAAAAGAAATTTCAAAATTCTTGGAGGATACAAGTAACTAAACTACTTTTCCCTCAATTTACTTAAATATAGATTTATTCTAATAAGATATTGTTTATGGTACAATATGTTAACTACATATAACTCAAATAAAGCTTTTTATTTCAGCATCAAAATCTGATGATTTACAAATAAAAAACTAAAAAAAACTAAAAAGGATAAATTAGTTTATCTTTATCTTTTCATACAAACTTCTACAAAGGTTGTTATTTTCTTTTATTAACAAGTAAATAGAAACAACACAGTACGTACTAATCTTAATTTCTTCTGGTAATAACCATCAAATTTTTCAGTGATGAAGCATTTATTTGTGATGATGGAAACTTCATCACCATCACAAAAAGTATGATTGAAGAACTTCTCTATGGAGAATATATTTCTGGTCAAGTAAGTAGAAAAAACTATACTTTGCTTCATTATAAATTCTATACTTAATCCATATTCTTTTTGAAATGTAGGTTATCGATTGGTTTTGGTTTAGAAAAACAAAGTTATTAGCACAAAGTTCTAGCATTATCTATGTGAACACGACAATGACAGTAAGTGAACTATAATGTCAAATAAAAAATTTCTTTATAAGATGAAATTTCTGAAGAAAAAAAATTTAACAGAAAAGTGCAACAGACGGAAGCATGGAAAATATCAAAAGAGATATGTTTAATCCTTTTATTAAACAAACACTTCTAAATCCGTTATGTTGCAATATATTATTTCCTATACACGCCAATGAACAATGGAGCTTGCTAGAACTAGTAGTGGAATCATGTACTTGGAACCATTACGACTCTCTACCCTTGACCACAACATCTAAGACGTTAAGAAGTGGGCATTCAAAGTTTGCTATTAATGTGGTAAGTAAAAATACACATAAAGTGAAAAAATAAATAGATTTATCTTTATTCTAAAAAGATTATATATTTTTTTGCCAGAAAGCATCAGTAAACAACATTAATAAAGAGCTACAAGACGCAGGGGCAGAAAACAATTCTGGGGAAGTCTAAATTGCTTAAAAATGTTGACTGTGCCCAACAAAGCAATGGGTAATTTTGAAGATAGTGGAGATTTTTATGCAAAAATGCATGTTACACGATAACTAGCTACTCACATATTGCCAATTAGATACTATTATTTACTCACATATTGCCAATTAGATACTATTATTTACTCACATACTGTTACTTAGATAAACACACTAATAAATATAATTAATTATCAAAATGAAGAAAAGATAATCTGTTTTATCATTATATTCAAATTACTAAAATTAAGAAATACAGGTTCAGCTGTGGAGTTTTCGTAATGATGTTCATACAAAAGATTGCACAAGGAATGGAGACTACATCAAAAATCAGTCTTGAACAACTCAATGCATTTAGAGCGCAAATAGCTGCACAAATCCTCTTTGACGAACCATATTGCTGGACAGTTGAAAATTTTTGCAGCTCACCTTCAGCTACAAAAATGCGAACTGAGAATGATAAGAACAATTTGTTTGATGTCTGACAGTCTTTTTATCATGCATTTGTTAAAAATTTATAACAATATCCAAAAATATATTGTTCATAATAGACTTTAGGCAGTATATCTGAATATACTGATGAATTTGATGATGAATTTGTAATGGCTGATGTTAACTAGCAAGTACTTACACAACCGATGTTAATTTGATGATGAAATTCTGATAACTGGTCATGAATTTGTAATGGCTAATTTGTTTCTAATGCTCTGTTAAAAAAGATAAAAGCATTTATCTTTTATTGATAATATTCTGATGTCATAAAATAATACGTTATTAACAATATGTTGTATTAGTCTTTTACAATATGCACTGTTTTTATGTCTCCCAGATTTATATGTATAGCAATATTCACTTTATTTCATGCACTATTTAACATTCTACGTATTCTCCTATGTCTGGAGCGTTGGAGACAGTTCAGTGATAAGCTTAGGTTACTACTTGAGTGCCATAGGCTGAAAATGTTTGCAAAAGCTACATGGTCCAAATGTACTACCTGTCACTGAATCACTCTAATTTTGATGATCTATCCTTTCAGAGTTGTAAGAGTTTACTATGCATGCATCACATTGACGAAGCACATGATATGCCTGCTTAATAAACAAACAAGAGCAGGTTTTTTTCACCTTTCATAGATAGTATTAGTTTTTCAGATAGAGTTTTGAAACACTAATACTATTGTTTATATTCATCGTTTCAGTTTGTAGATTAAACCATTAATTTACACAATTAACGATATCTGAAACATCATCTGTTTAACATGTCATGTGATAATGTCATTAAATGACTTTATTCAGTACGACATACTATTAATAAAGCATTTATCTTTTAAACATAAAAGCATTTATCCGAGGTCTATTCTCTTTACATCAGTCATAAACAAACCATTTTTTCCAACTCATGGTTTACTATAGATAATATTCAAAATATTTGTAAATATATACACACTTCTGAAAACTTATTTAGGTTCTTATTGTAACCTGATGCCTTACAATGACATTTGGTAGTCCATACACCAACAAAATCTTGCAATTAATCACACACACCAACAAAATAAAAACACAAAACAAAGGCTATATAGCATAACAAAAAAAAGTTATATGAATTTATCTTTTTCACAAAACTAACAACAACGTATACCAAATAACAATTAAACATAAAAATTGCTTACAACCAAAAATAATCAGAAACATATCAGCAACAATTCAACATTCCCAATTATTCGAATATTCAACTCAAAATATTTACAGAACAATCAATCAAATACATTGGATTAAAACACTCAACTTAATTATTCAAAGAACACCCCCTTCTATTATGTCCTAGTATTTTACACTTTCCACATCTTTTTTTCTTAGCATGACAATCAACCCCTTCAATCTTATTCATCCTAGGCCTACCAGCTCCACGAATAGGCTTAGGAGGAAGAACAGTAGATGATTCTTCGGCTTTAATTGCTTCCTTATCAAAATTTGGAATAGGATTGATCACATGTGAATACGAAGCTCGATAATACTCAACAGTAAAGTAATTCGCAATATAATCATAAACAGAATTTCTGGTTAAAGAAATACACTTCAAAGCATGTTCATAAGGAAAACCCGTCACTTTCCATTGATTGCAACTACATATGCGATTTTTAAGTTCAACTTTTTGCGACATTGGAGAATGAACTTCAAAAATATACCTACAAAATTTCAAAAATGTGATGAATGTATCAAGTATAAAAAAAATCAACAGAGTAAAGCAAAAAATGTAAGCAGTGATATGCTCTAAAAATTTACACAACCACAACAGAAAATAAAACTGAGAATTTTAACATCAAAACAAATATTGGGAAAATCATTGTCGGAAAATCCTAATATACTTTGCAATTCACTTGCCTATTCTGCCATTAAACTATAGCAACAAACAATTTCATAAAGAAATGCATTGGTTTAGCAATTCCCATATTCATATAATCTTTCATTCAACATCACTAGTTGAATGGAAATACCAACGGATGAAACAAACGTAAGAAATGATGACAAAAACCACATTTAACACAAATACAGTAAAAATGATTGTAGAGATATCCTAACTGACATTCTGTCATAATATTCTAGCTACAAACACTTTCATCTACACACAATCTCACATATGAGAATACTAAGTTGAATAAATAAACTATTGGAGTTAATTATAGGAACACAACAAATGTAGGGAAAATGATTGTTGAAATATCCAAACATACATATGCAATCCAACTGCCGATTCTGCCATTATATTGTAACATACATATGACACAATCTTGCATATATATATATATAAACAAGTCATATTTCCAAACAAAAGTTATTCACACTATATATATTCTCTGTAACACATAAGCCTCAAAGTATATGTAGAAAAGTGTGTCAGGTAACAAAATGAATTCTTTAATGCAAAAATAACATGCAGCAACAAAATCAAAACATAACACATAGAGTATATAGCAGATTGAAAAAAGATAGATACATTTATCTTTTTCAAAAACTATGAGTATCATGTAATAAAATACAAACACATACCTAGATGATTTAGAAACACCCCATCCAAATCCTTCTTCCTTCAATTTCAACAAACGAGCTTCCATTTTTGGACAAAGCACACTAGTCCACTTAGATGCCTCTTCTCTTCAATTAGACATTTGCATCATAAGTTTAACCCAAATACCATCAAGACATGAAGTAACAATTAGACTTCTTTCATCCAAAATCCAGAAATTAAAACTTTCAGGTACATTAGACTTATTTTCACCATATCTTTTCGCAGGAAAAAATAAATCAGTCCAGTGGTCATATGGCTTATTATTTAAATATTCAATAGCTTTTGCACCTCCAATTTCTTTATACTTTGACATAGCTTTTTCAAACTCATAATAATTGTAAGATAAAGCATACCCGCAAACCCCTTCCACTTTTCACAATACTAGCAATATTATTTTGCATATGATGCAAACAATAAGATTGATAACTATTTGGAAATTTTTTAGGAATACTTAAGAGCAAATCCCAATGTCTATCACTTAAAAAAGTCAATGGGCTATCACAACTAAGAGCATTCTTTAAGTGAGTCAGAAACCAACTCTAACATTCTTCATTTTCCTTAGGAACAAGAGCCATTGCCAATGGAAAAAAACCTGAAACAAAAAAACAGAAAAATACATTCACTATTAATCCACACAGCAACAATAAATTACAGCAGCACAACTATCTAACCCAAATTTATAACAATAAATTACATCATATTTTATTGACTAGAACAATAAATTACAGCAACACAACTGTCAAGCCCAAATTTATAACAAGGAAAGCATGAAAACACTACAAAGTATAACCCATATACATTAAAAACAAAAAAAAGATAACAAACGTACCTTGATTCCCATTTTTTACAGTGACTGCCATCAAAATACCCATTCGACCTTTCAAAAATGTTGCATCTAAAAACACCATAGGACGACAATAACAAAATCCAAAGATACATGCCTCATAACAAACAAAAACTTTCTCAAATTGATTAGTATCCGGACCCACTTCCATACTTGAGTAACTATTCGGATTATTTCTTTCCATTGCCTTCAAATACCAAACCAAATCATTATAAGATTTCTTTTCATCACCATAAATATCATTCATAGCCATTTTCTTGCCCTTATAAGCAAAATAATAGCTTAAATCCATATCATAATCTCTTCTAAAACTTTTCATAATATTCTTCATTTTTCTTTTTGGCTCATCACGAATTTGATTAACAGTCAAACTTTTCACAAGATCACTATTAATAGTTGAACTACTAATCGATCGAAATCCACCGCCACAAGAATGACTTAAATGAATATTTTTAACAAACAATTGGTCCAATTGCTTCAGTTTGCAAGAAGCATGAATCCTAAAAGGAAAACCATCTATAGCACATCAAATTGTCAATCGTTCCTTATAATTCTTAATATACTGCACTTTAAACTAATTCTTCAAACAATAAGCACTAACTGTTCGATGAAATCCAAGAGCAGAATCAAATTGTTGACCAACCCTAGTAAAAAATTCCAAATTTGAATTCTTCTTCATTAGCTCATGTAAATCCCTTTCTTGTATAAAACCAGTCTGTAAATCCTCAGCTTATTCTAACATATTACTACTTGATTCTCCAACAAAAAGTGAACAAGATTTACTACTTTCACCAACAACATTATCCATGGAATTATTCTTCAGCCTTTGAAAAAAACCAAATATTCTTCCTTTTTAAACCAAGATAAGCATAATACAGCTTGAAGATCACTATTCGTTTCAACAAAGGTGGTCTTTGATTCTCGAATATAAAATATATCGAAGCATAATGGAGTAAAATTATTCCACTCCTCACAAATCTTATTCCTAACATAAGAAATAGAAGCATCCAATCCAAAACGAGCACTAAAACAATCTTTATTGAAATTAAACACAACCATAACAGATGAATAACACCTGTAATTAAAGATGTAAACAAATAAATATGTTTATGAAAATGTTTGAAAACAACTAATCTTAATTAACAACTAATTACATAACATACTGCATGACATATCCTTTTTAGCCCACTTTTCAGAAAAAGGTAAAACCATTTATCTTTTCCAGAACTGAAAATTACAATGTCATCCATTTAACACATTCACCAAGAACTAAAGAAGAAGCATTGTCAACAAGAAATGTCAGAACTAAACAAGAAAGCAACAACTAATAATCAACCAAAATAATCAACCTTATTTGTATACTGCTTTTAACAAAAATACAATTTCATTTATCACTTAACACCATAGCATAATAACACAAGTCGAGGAATTATTATCACAACCAAACAAAACAGATACTAAAAAAACAATACCTTTCATCACCACAATCCATTAACTGATCTCTTGAAAATTGATTTTCAAAGCCCATTATTCCACCAACGATATCAAATCGACACCTTATTCCACTAATTGACACCTTATTCCACCAACAATATCAAATTGTGCACGAAACCAATACAATATGATAAAACCTCCAGATCGAGTCGATATAATAGCCTCGCCTGACCAAATTGAGAAAATCGCTTGAGGTAATCAAAAAATAACCTCGCCTGATCAAATTAGAAAGATCGCCTAAATTAATCAACAAAATAACCTCGCCTGATCAAAGTAGAAAGATCGCCTAATCAAATTAGAAAGATCGCCTAATCGATTTAAGAAATTCGCAAGTCAATTTAATTTGATAAAATGGCGGACGTATATTTTTGTCCTGCAAAATAAACCCTTCGAACCCATGTCCTAGAAAATAATTGGGCCTGACTTATAGGCCCTTCCCACTAATTTCCACAAGTATAATCTTATAGAAATAAAGCATACCTCGCTTTATTATAAGTACGATCCTTTTATATTTGCCAAACAAGCTCTTCAAGTTTATTACGCTCCGTACCCATCTCTACGAAGAGATAAAGCAGATTGGTCGGCTGTTTTTGAAACAAAGGCAAGATTAACATTTGATGGACATAATATTCCAGACGAACAAGCTTATCAAGCAGATATCGAGGAAAATACTGGAATAATAATAACCGACGATCAAACCAATTTTGGACCTCTGAACGATGAATCAAATGCATTAATAGAAGCATTTGAGACTAAAGAGGAACAAAACATAGAGTACGAAATGGAGTCTGAATCAAAAAACGATGAGGACTGATTAATAATCTACATATCGGAAGAAGGTAATTTCTATGTTTATTTATCTTACATTTTCTCATTAAAAATTCTGTGTTCTGCTAATGATATGTTTAGTCGTAATCTGTTTTACATAATCATTTTATGTTTCTTCCATAATGTATGTTTCACTTAATTAAATGATACATTTCTCATATATGATATGTCTGTAACAGGTACTGTATATACAAGTCGTTTTTCCGTAGACGCAGCTCGTCCCATACAGGATCTCCCTCTTCTTCTCAGAGAGGGACGAGTGCGCCTCCAGTTGATGATGTCCCCAGCCCATTACAGGAGTCAGCTCTTCCTACGGTCTGGTTGCGGGCTAAAGCTGATGGATCGTAAGTATTAAATTTATTTCAGTGTTAACAATATTTTTCTGTATACGATCTATTATATATTAGTCTTGCTTTATTAAATGCTTGTTTCTTTTTGACACGGTGGCTTCGAGCTCGAGCCATCAGCCATAGTGCTCTCCATATCCAGACAGGCATATAAATGCAGGATGACTGCTTGCTGGCCGAAACGGAGCAAGATACCGGATAACGTCCGGGAGAGCATTTGGCAGGATTTTCTTGTAAGTGTAAATTTATATTTCGCACTTTCTCTTTGATCATAGATCACTTTATATGCTATAGACTATTTATAAAAATGTATAACTTTCATTTTCTAAATGTGCAGGGTTCGATCGACCTACAAGAGATCGATGTATCCCTGGTGCAGCGGCATTGGAATAGCAAAATCGTCAAAAATTATAGGGATACGGTGTCCGCTATGAGAAGAACGGGGAAAAAACCCAACTGGATGAGTGCTAGCGTTTGGGAGGCCTGGGTCGCATGGTTGGGGCAATGAGGAGTTCCAGGTAAGTTTACCACATATTAATTACTTTAAATTATTACGTGTACTTAATACATAATTTAGAACTGTAATTTATTTCCATTTGAAATTTGCAGAGGGAGTCAGATAGGAACTCCGCAAATAGAAATAAGAATCCCGTCACACATCACAGTGGTTCCAAGTCATTCCACCATCATCGTGAGGATTTGGTAAATTTTTATATTCACATTTTCATATTTTAAGTTATAAGTTGTTAATAGATAGTTAATAAAACAATATATATATATATATATATTCATATTTCAGGAAAGAGCGCGAGGAGGTGCTGTTTCGTATTGGGATGTTTTTGCTCATACCCATGCCCTGAAACAGACCGACGATTCGGGCTCAGTCGTATACTCATGGGAGCATGATGATAAAGCGACTGCTGCCTATGCAAGTATATTATGATTAAGTTAAAAGTCATCAGTTAATTAATTAAGTACACATTTATAGATATATTAACTAGTGTTATTTATACCAGTGACCATTTCAACTTTTTGTCAATTAGTATAGCGATTAGTCTACTAAATTGTATTCTGTATTTTGCATTACAGCAAAAGTTTCAGAAAGCACGGGCACAGCTGCTGGCTAAGACATGACGGGATGAGTTGACAGCTGATAAGGAGGACGCTATTTTCGAGTCTGTCATGGATCCACCATCTCGCAGCAGGCACTATGGATTTGGGAACCTAGCGGTAATTTTCAGAAAATAAACTAAATTCAAATATTGCATATTTTTCAATTAAAGTTATGTAAATTTCGTTTATGATGTTGGAGGCAGTATAACAATTTATTTATATTCGCAGGCTAGGACATCGTAGAAGGCGTATAAGATGGCTCAAGACAAAGAAGAAATTGCAGAGCTATGAGCCCAGATCGCCGAGCTGCAGGAGCATGATCACCGTCATGCTACACAGATGGAGCAGCTGAACCAGCGCTTGGCGGAGTATATGGAGCAGCATGGGAGGTTTCCTTCGTCGGGTGGTTCCGCAGGAGAAGATGATCAGTGATGCTAGGTATGTTCTATTATATTTTTTGTTTGTATATATACGCTTCGAGTGGGTGAGGATGTGTTTGATACATTAATGGATTGTATATTATTTTATGTGGATTTGGATGTTGAGTATGTGGATTATGTTGAATTTGGATATGGATTTTATGGATGGAATATTATGTATGCTTATCTATATGATTATTGGTTTATATATGCTCGAAAAGGAGCTGTTATTAGTATTGATGGATGTGGGGTGGCTGGAAGGCAGCAGGTTCAAATTCATAAAAAAAATTACCCAGATTACCAACGGCTTGTAACAGTTTCCGACGGCCTATAGGTCATAATTTTTCAATGGCTTCCAACGACAAACTCTGACCATTTCCGATGGCCTGGGATGGCTATTTGGTTTTTTAGGATTGCTACGTGGCCATTTTCGCCGTTGGAAACGGTCGGAGATTACCGTTGGAGGCCGTCGGAAAAGTACCATTGGTGTCGTTGGAAATCATTACTAAACGAGATTCGTATTCCAACGGCTGTACCTACAATTTCCGACGGCCTTCCAACGGCCGCCAACGGCTTTGGACCATCGGAAACCAGTGTTGTTCTTGTAGTGGAAGATTATGCAATTTATAGACTCCATCAAACGATACTTTTGCTACTTGTACTACTGTTTAAGGATGAGCAAGAGGAAAGAAGTGAGCATATTTACTTGGTCCATCCACCACCCTGATAGATTACAATGAATAAATCACACTTTGGAAGGCCTATTATAAAATTCATACTTATATCCTCCCATATTTTTTCTTGAGTAGGAAGTGGTTGAAGTAGACCAGGGTATCTAACATATTTTACTCTTTGACATACATCACATTCTTGAACAAATTGTTGAACATCTAATTTTTGACCTTACCAGCCAGCCAGAGGTGTTGCATGATATTCTTGTAATGGAATCTGCTTCATTGCATTATTTATGGAGTACATGATAATTTTGCCCTTATAGAAAAATAATCCATCAATTTTTTTAAACCATCAACAACTTCAGTTTCCATTTTATGTTCTAATTCTGAAAATTATTTATCAATCTTGATTTTTGCTTTAAGATATTCTAGCCATGTACTCTGAACTATTGAAGTAGTAGTGAGTTGTATGTCATTTTGAATTGTATCATCCTCAAAATCATGTCTCCTTGGTAAGCAATCTACAACTATATTTTCTTGCCCAAGGTACTCAACAGTATAATCAAAATCATGAAGTTTTGTCAACCATGTATACCTAAATGTAGCTTTTGTTCTAACAAATTTTTTAACTTTTATGATCAGTTTTAATAATGAATTTTCTACCTAGCAAATACTGGCTCCGCTGTTGCTAGAATAAAAGCTAAAAATTCTTTTTCATAAACTGATAAATGCAGACCATTTCCGTTAAGTGCTTGTCTGAGAAAACTTATTAGTTTACCTTGTTGAAGTAGAACTACTCCAATATCACAACCAGAATCATCACATTCAACTGTAAACACTTAAGAAACATCTGGCATAGCTGAAACTAGTGGAGAAGTTAAACATGTCTTGAGTGTGTCAAATGTAGCCTGCGCTTCATTATTCCACTGGAAAGCATTTTCTTTTGAATGATTGGTAAGTGGTTTGCTATTATACCATAATTCCTCAAACCTTCTGTTATAGTCGACATACCCAAAAACTCTTTGAGTGCTTTCATTTTTTTGGGGTAGGCCACCGTTTAACTGCTACCTCGTTGTGGTACAACATGACCCAAATATAAAAAAAATTCTTGAGTAAAGTGGCATTTGAAAAATTTAACCACTAATTGATTTTCTTGTGAACTTTGTAGTGTTAATGGGACATGTAGTAAATATCTTCCCATGTTTTCTATAAATATTATATCATTTCTGAGATAAGGTTTGAATATTATATTCATAAGTGCATGAAATGTGGATGGAACTTTAGTAAGGCTAAATGACATCACAATAAACTCATTATGGCCTTCATGATTTCGAATAACAATTTCATGAGTATTAGAGCAAAGCACTTATTTTGATGTCTTAGGGTTTGAACCCATGATTTCTAGAACGTTGGTCTAGAACATCATACCACTTGCCACTTGAGCTAGATGATAATTAGATTTTAAATCTATTTTAAGAAAAACGTTGATCCAACAAGCTCAATAAGTAATTCATCAATAAATGTAATAGGAAACTTATCTTTAATTGTATATATGTCGAGTTCCCCATTGTCAATGCACATTCTCCAAGACCCATCTAACTTTTAAACCATGACAACAATTGTTGCATATGAGCTTGAACTTAGTCTTATGATTCCTGCTTCTAGCATTTCTTATACCATCTTCTCAATTTCATTTTTTAATTATGAAATGAATGTCTATACGGTTTCAAGCATATTGGTTTAGCATGTGGTAATAATGGGATTTTATGATCATACTGTCTTGGTGGAGGCATGGAAGATATTGGAAAGAAAACTGCAGGAAATTCATCAAGAATAGCTTGCAAGTCTGAAGGAATATTAGCCAGTGGTGATGGTGGTTGTTTATGAAGCAATTTCAGAGGTTGATCTTCTGCAGCAATTGAAGATATGTGGATCATAAAGCTAAAAAAATGGTGATTGATATTTTTGTAATAGTGTGCGCAAATACAAATGTTACCTCTTTATTCTAAATGTCATGCCATACAATGATTTTGCCATTTAAAAGAAACAGTACATGGAGTTTCTTAAAATTGGAAGTGGTTTCATCAAGTTGTTTCATCCATTATACTCCATAAACCATTTGGCAACCTCCCATAGGTAATACAATGGAAGTCTGCATATAATTTTGTGCCGTGACAAGATATGAATACAGTAGAACAACTGCCATGACCATGTAATTTTCCACCACTTGCAATGCATACATCAAAAGCTTTACTAAAGTCAGTAGACACAATACGCAGTCCCAATTTTCTTGCTAATTCATCATTCAGAAAATTATGAGTAGAACCAGAATCAATAAGAATATATATAGGATGCCCTTTAATATGTCCTTGTAGATGGTATTTATTTTCATTGACTCCACTCATAACACTTGAGGAAAGTCGGAAACCGAAGGTTGAAACTCCTCTATTTCTTCTTCCTCACTTTCTATTTCAGGTCATGATGATGATTTTGAACCTTGGTGAAATGCTTCTAACATGAATACTTGCTTCCCTAGACGCTTATGGCCTGGAAACCATTTCTCATCACAAATATAGCATGCTAATTTGTTTCTTCTTTGAATAATATCATTTGAATTAAGTTTTTTGGTAGAATATGGACTAAGCTTCAGTTGATTATCAACAATTAGTTTGGAGTTGTGGTGATTTGAAGATTTGGAGGAGGTTTAGAAGTAGTCTGGTTTTATTCTCACCAAGCTTTCTTCCTCTCAACAACACTCCCCACCTCACTAACCACCCCCACCTTCCCCCCATTGCCCCCCCAAAATAAAAATAATTATCACATCCCTTTTTTCCTTTTGTCCCCCAATTCATTTCAAAAATGCTCTCACTTTCCTTAAACCCGTTGTTAACGAACCATGCTCAGTCCGAATGATGTTATTATACAAATCTCGCTCAATCCAAACTAGGTTATTATATGAAACTCGCTCATGTCGAACGAGGTTTTTACATGAACCCCTTTCCTTTGGAGCTTATTTTCATGATTTTTCTCTTAAATGTGATCTTGTTGTGGTTTGGAGATGAGAGCAATTTTGGAATATTTGAAAATTGATAAAGTAGCGGGGTGTGAAAGAAGGAAATTGTTGGTGAAAATCCCTTCAGATGATCTGTCTAAGGGAATAAAAAAACCCAACGCAGCGGAAAACAACTGGATCGTGATTGTAGTGAGACGGAACAAGCAAAAAGATGAACACCAAAACAGACAGTCACAGATCTATGCAATGCTAGAAAATAAATAACACCAGTATTTATAGTGGTTCCACTACCGCAAGATAGTGTACGTCCACTGGGGAGAGGAGATTTTATTAATCACTGAAAGATTAGAGTTACAGGATTGATTCACTTTTGGAGGCTATACATAAGAAGAATTTATAATACAGACAAAATTCTGCAGAGTTTCAGCTCTCTAGGATGGCTCTGAAATTGGCTAAAATTAGCTCTCAATTTCGGCTGCCATTGTTGTCTGGAAGCTCCTCTATTTATAGAGTGAAGATATGAGGAGGGGTAGCTGCTATATAGCAGCCCTGAGATTTGGTTCGGCGTCAATCTGGTCTGGTATGCATCTGGTCCAGCAAAGCTCTTGGTTCAGCATGCATCTGGCTTGACATCACTTTGGTTCGGCAAAACGCCGAGTGAAAAGGTTGGACCGGCATCAAAATACTGAATGAAAATTTTCATTCGGCAAAACATCGAACGAAATATCTCGTTCGGCAATTTTCTTTCGCTCCTCCATTTTACCGAACGAGACTTCCCTTTATTTTCCACCGCTCCAAATCTTATCTTCAATTTTACCGAACGAATTCCCCTCCATCAAATCTGGTTCGGCCTTCCTTCTTCTTCCTGCTTCAAATCATCGTTCGGTGATTTCAACTCTAGGGTTTTGCTCCTTCTTTTTCTTCAAATTCAGGTATCAAAAATTTAACAATCTGCACCTTGATACCGAATTGCGTACAAGCCTTCCAACTTCATGTACACCTTCATGCATCAAGCGATAGATACTTACCCAATGAGCTTCAGCAATGCCATCACCCATTACACTCTGTCAACGAACTTCGACAAGGCCACCGCCCGTCAACAAAGTGTTCGAAGTACTCAGTCCATGTAGAACCTATCAATCTCCACCATGAAAACAAATGTCTCCATGAACCATCTCAACTCTCCCCCATGCCACCCCATGGCACCTAGCACTTCATTAGGCGAATCAAGTCCGAGCAATGCTTGAACTTAGCAACATGCAATGACTTGGTAAACATGTCTGCTGCATTCTCCTTTGTGTGAACCTTCTGAAGACGAACTAGCTTCTCTTCACTCATCGAGACAAGAAATGACTCTCTCACCTCAATGTGCTTCGTCCTCGAGCTGAATGCTAGATTTTCAGCTAAGTGGATTGCTCTTTGATTGTCACAGTACACATCCACGCCTTCATATACGAAGCCCAAATCATACAACAATCGCCTCAAATAAAGCGCCTCTTTAGCTACTTCAACCGCAGTGATGAACTCTGCCTCTGTAGTAGACAAAGCCACAATCGTCTGCAACCTCGCTCTCCAACTGATCACTATCCCACCAATAGTGAACACATATCCGAAGGTTGACTTCCTTCGATCTCTATCACCGGCATAGTCGGAATCGCAAAATCCAACCAAGCTTAAATCTCTTCCTCTGCCACTAAAGACAAGTCCATAGTTCGGAGTTCCTCTAAGGTATCTGAAGATACACTTCACTACTTCCCAATGCGTCTTTCTTGGATTTTCCATGAACCTACTCACCAATCCAACCGCCCGTGCAATGTCAAGCCTAGTGCAGACCATGGCATACATCAAGCTGCCAACTGCACTTGCATATGGAACTTTCATCATATAAGCCTTATCTTTTTCCGAGATCGGAAACCTTTACTAGAAAGCTGTATGTGCAAAGGCATGGGTGTGCTGATTGCTTTTGCCCCTTCCATGCTAAACTGAGCAAGCACCTTTCGAATGTACTCCTTTTGAGTGAGGCTCAAAAGTCCTAGCTTTCTATCCCTTTGGATTTCCATACCCAAAATTTTCTTTGCTTCTCCAAGGTCCTTCATTTCGAATTCCGCCTTTAGCTTTCGCTTTAAACTATCAATTTCAGCTTTATCCTTGGAAGCAATCAACATATTATCCACGTACAAGGGTAGGTACACCCATCTACCATTCTTTAAATGCTTGAAGTACACACAAGCGTCTTTGATGCTACGATCAAAACCAAGTGAAAGCATAAAAGAGTCAAACCTCTTGTACCATTGTCTAGGCAACTGTTTAAGTCCATACAATGACTTCTTCAATTTGCAAACCCAATTTTCTTTCCCATCTACAACAAATCCTTCTGGCTGCTTCATGTATATGGTCTCATCCAAGTCTCCGTGCAAGAAAGCGGTTTTCACGTCCAGTTGCTCCAGCTCCAAGTCATGAGCTGCAACGATAGCGAGCAAAATGCGGATGGACGTATGCCTCACTACCGAAGAGAATATCTCATCATACTCCAAACCCTTTCTTTGTGAAAACCCTTTAGCAACTAGTCTAGCCTTGTATCTTCCATCATCCTTCACCTTGAATACCTACTTGCAACCTATGGCTCGACTTCCTTGAGGAGGTGGTACCAAATCCTAAGTCTTGTTCTTCTTCAACGACTCTAACTCCTCTTCCATAGTGCACATCCACTTCGAACTGTCACATGACTTCAAAGCTTCATCAAGGTCAAACGGCTCCTCATGAACCACATGTAGGGCATAGTCAAACCGATCACCAAGGCTAAGGTTCACAAACTGCCAATCAACATACCTTTCGGGCGGCCTAATAGTCCTACGACTGACCCGGGTAGGTACTGCTTCGCCTAAACTCCTTTCAGCTCCGCCTTGAACTGAATTCCTCTAGATTCATGCACATCACCAGCACTACTAGAAGGTACCTGTGGACTATCCTGTGATGTTTCATCAACCGCATTTTCCTCGACAGCATCAACAACAGCTCTACTATTTGGCTGGAACATGAGAACTTCTTCCATCTCTTTAGGCCTATCGGAATCTTCTGATGTGGTAGGTAGCTTCTCCTTCGGATTGAACATAGAAGACTCATCAAAAGTAACATATCTGTAATGAACAATCTTCCGATCAACAGGGTTCCAAATTCAATACCCTTTGCTACCATCGGTGTATCCCATTAGTATGCCCTTGTATGCTCTAGCCTCCAACTTGTCATCACCTGTATGGTGAACGTATACAGGACAATCAAAAATTCAGAAGTAATCAAGATACACTGCTTTACCTCTCCACTTTTCCTTTGGAATCTTCCCATCTATGGCTGAGCACGGAATTCGATTTATGATATGCGCCGCAGTTGATAATGCCTCAGCCCAAAAGCCTCTAGACAAGCCTGCTGTCGATCTCAAGCAACGAGCCTTCTCCATTAGAGTCATGTTCATCCTTTCTGCAACCCCATTGGTTTGCGGATCGCCGGTGTAGTGAAATGTCTCTGAATGCCATGCTGTCTACAGAAATCGAGGAACTCCTTAGAGACAAATTCACCGCCATTATCAGATCTTAGCACCTTCAAACTAGAACCAGATTGGTTCTCAACAAGCGCTTTCCAGTCTTTGAACTTCTCAAAACTCTCTGATTTGGCCTTCATCACATACACTCATACTTTCCGAGAAAATTCATTAATGAAAGAGATGAAATTCTTTGCTCCTCCAAGAGAAGGAGTAGCTACCGGTCCCCAAACATCTGTATGCACATACTCAAGTACCCGCCTCGATATATGGAATCCAATCCCAAAAGATACTTTAGTTTGCTTGCCTAACACACACTCCTGGCAAAAGTCCATCTTGTTGAAGCTTTCTCCTTTGATCATCTTCCGTCTCCGAAGCAACTCTAAGCTCTTCTCTAAAATATGACCCAACCTGAGATGCCAAAGCTTTATGGCATCCAAACATTGAGAACTATCTACTCCAACACACGACTCTCCAAGAACTGTGGTTCCTTTCAGCAAATACAGATTTCAGAACACATCTCCTTTCATAAGAACTAGTGCACCTCTCGAAACCTTCAGACTATTCTTCTCGATGGTTATCTTGCATCCCAAAGATGCCAATTCTCCTAAAGAAATTAAGTACTTCCGAAGACCTGGAACATACCGGACACCTGTCAAAGTGCGTATCACTCCGTCAAACATCCTGATCCTCACTGTACCTTCACCCATTGTTTTACAGCTAGCATCATTACCCATAAGAATAGAGCTTCCCTCTCTTCCAACGAAAGAACTGAAGTAATCCTTATTAGGCGTCATATGGAAAGACGCCCCTGAGTCCAGCACCTAATGGTCTGAGACATCCGACACTACTGCAGACAACACATCGTCAGATACAGACTTCTCCACCGCAAATGATGAAGATCCATCTTCTTCCTTCTTCTTCAAATCTGGACAATCCTTTTTCCAATGACCATGTTTTTTGCAGATAAAGCACTTTCCGTCCTTAGACTTTCCTCTCCTGCCATTACCGGGGTTCCTAGACTTGGAATGCCCTCTAGAGTGCCAATTCTTCTTATCTTTTCTACCTCTTTCAACAAACAAGCCGTGATTACTACTTCCACCTCTACTTCCTTCACTTATCTCCTTCATCTAATCTCTCAAGCCCTTAGATAGAAGACCTGACTTCACATCTTCCACTATCAATGTGTCCCTAGCGAAGATAAAGCTGTTAGCGAAACCTGTGTATTACTCCAGAAGAGAACACAAAAGAATCATTGCCATTTGCTCCTCATCCATCTTCAAGTCAACAGTCTTCATCTTCATCACTAGATCATCAAAGAAATTAAGATGTTGCTTCACTGAAGTACCATCTCTCATCCGCATGGTGAAAAATGTCTTCAGTAATATCAGACGGTTAGTCAGAGATTTCTTCAAGTAGAGATTTTCTAGCTTGGTCCAAATGCCCCTAGCAGTGGTCTCACTGCTAATCTTTGAGATGACATTCTCTTCCATAACTAGCTGTAAAGTAGTAAACGCTCATTTCTCCATCTCTTTCCTTTCCACGACTGAGATGTCAGCTGTCAACTCCTCAGGGGCAAATACTACTAGATGTACTTCATTCCTCATTAGAACAACCTTCATCCTCCATTGCCACTTCTCGAAGTCTTTATCCCCATTCCATTTCTCAATTGCCAATTGTGATCCTGACGCGATATACATCCCTCTAGTATAGGGTCTTATAACAACTGGAGTCGCTTCATCTTCTACCATAACGTCTAACACTCCTTAATCAACCTTGCAGCTCTTATACCAGACTGTTGGGGAAAATCCCTTCAGATGATCAGTCTAAGGGAATAAAAAACCCAACGCAGCGGAAAACAACTGGATCGTGATTGTAGTGAGACGGAACAAACAAAAAGATGAACACCAGAACAGACAGTCACGGATCTATGCAATGCTAGAAAATAAATAACACCAGTATTTATAGTGGTTCCACTACCGTGAGGCAGTGTATGTCCACTTGGGGAGAGGAGATTTTATTAATCATTGAAAGATTAGAGTTACAAGATTGATTCATTTTTGGAGGCTATACATAAGAAGAATTTATCATACAGACAAAATTCTGCAGAGTTTCAGCTCTCTAGGATGGCTTTGAAATTAGCTGAAATTAGCTCTCAATTTCGGCTGCCATTGTTGTCCGGAAGCTTCCATATTTATAGAGTGAAGATATGAGGAGGGGTGGTTGTTATATAACAGCCCTGAGATTTGGTTCGGCGTCAATCTGGTCCGGTATGCATCTGGTCCGGCAAAGCTCTTCGTTCGGCATGCATCTGGCTTGACATCACTTTGGTTCGGCAAAACGCCGAGCGAAAAGGTTGGACCGGCATCAAAATACCGAACGAAATATCTCGTTCAGCAAATCACCGAACGAAACAACTCGTTCGGCAATTTTCTTTCTCTCCTCCATTTTACCGAACGGGACTCTCCTTTATTTTCCACCGCTCCAAATCTCATCTTCAATTTTACCGAACGAATTCCTCTTCATCAAATCTGGTTTAGCCTTACTTCTTCTTCCTGCTTCAAATCATCGTTCGGTGATTTCAACTCTAGGGTTTCGCTCCTTCTTTTTCTTCAAATTCAGGTATCAAATTTTTAACAGAAATTGGAGGGAAAATAGAGTTTGCCTAGAAGTATTAGTAGTATAATGAGGAGGGCATTTATAAGGTTTAAATGGTCATTTCATTTATAAACACTTCACTGATCTTTTGCTAAAGTAATTGCATCTCTCAGAGATTTTGGGTGGCAAGTACTTAAATACTTCATCTCATTTTTCAACTCACCAACAAATCAATCCAGTACCTACTTTTGAGGTAATTTGTCTAAGAGGGTTAATCTTTGTTCAAATTTACTAAGATATTCTCTCATAGTTGTAGTCTGTTTAATATTTGATAAAGCTTCGAATGGTCTTTGAAAATCAAATGTATTGAATCTACTAATTATCTCTCCTTTAAACACTTCTCACCCAAAGTAATTGTCAATGTTGATTGAAAACTAGTGATGCCATTGCAAGGCCTCATCTCTAAGATGAAATATGCACACCTGAACCTTATCGGCATCAGCTAAATTGTAATATCTGAAAACTGGTTCAGTTTGTTTTAACCAAGCTAGTATGTCGCCAAATCCATTGTACACAGGGATTTATTTTAACTTTGGTGTAAAAATGGTGACAATTAAGAGTTTGAGTGAGAAGGTAATTGAGTTGGTACCGATTTATTCTAACTTCTTCAGGTAAAGTAGCATCAAGAAGCGGAAAAGGATTCACAGAATTAGATTTGTTACCTTCATTTGGATTTAAATCTAATATACCAGCTGAATTATTCAAACCTTGTGGGGTATGAGGAGAATTTTCTTTAACTTGTCTCGTTTCTTTTAGTTTCTGAAAAATTAATTGCAGTGATGATTGAAATTCTTGAATGGAAGAGTTTAATTGAGACTATTGAAAGCAATTTGACGTGAAAATTGAGTATTCAGTAGTTCTTGCTTTTGCAACTGGATCTGACGTTTCTCCAGTGTAGATCGAACATAATTTTCATCATCACTATGCTCATTTCCTGAATCTGATGCCACTTGTGGCAGCAGAGTTCCTTTAGGAGCTTTAGGAGGCATGGTGATGGAGAAGAAAGTAGAGTTAAGTAGAGTGAGGAAACACGTCAAGGAGGAAGGAGAAGTTTTGAGAGGGAAGAGATAAGATTTATTCAAATTGTGAAAAATCCAGCCCGAATACATTCAGTATTCATACAACTTACAAATTATATTGGACCTTATAACCCGGCCCAATTACACACAATGCACATAAACTATAAGACAAAATGTTACAAATGCTTACACTCTTTTTCACACCATTACAGCCAGTATTACTTTTTCTTGAGAGGTGATTTCACCACAAGGAAAGGTCTTGAAGCATCCGCATGTGGAGAGGTGCAACAGTTTGATGAGAGGGTTAATAAAAGTAAGAAATGGAAAAGGAACAATTTGTTGCATGTAGTTAGGTAGGAAAAAACCTTGAGGCTGTGCCAAATGACATCAATGTTTGACACGATTACTTAGTCATCTTTAAAAGATAGGCGAGTAAATCTGAAGTAAAATATGTACAGTGATGCTATTTGAAATAACGCAAGTGATCACTGCATGCTGGGATGCTCAACTGTTTTAGAATATTCAGAGAGTCGGGGTTACTATGTTAAAATGCAAGCCGTAGTACAAGTTCATTTTAACACATAAAAGCAATTGTGAATCAGATAGCTCCACATCTTTCTTTCTGAAACATCAATTGGGTTTTACTGCGGAATTTGGGCGTTGCAGTTTGCTCTCTTGCTTAGGTACTTCTGACCACCTTCTGTTTTCTTTTCTTTTTTGGCTAAGAAATACTGAAAGCTTAAAATCTAATGCCAATGCAATATCACATATTTGTAAACTAAGATATTTTCAGGTAGACATGTCAAAAATTCCCACTGAATACAATTCCAGTGTAGATGCTTCACTTGAGCATCAAAATTCCTACTCTGAAGTCTAAAAAATGGCCACATATGCATAATTACCCATGCATTCTTTACATAATGGGTAAACATGCAACATATTTTTAGTTTTGCTATCGTTATTTTGCAAAATGAGTCAATTTTAGACACACGACAACCAAACTGTTGAAGCCTCTCTCTTTCTCTCTCCCCCATTTTTTTTTCCTTTTATTTATTTTTTTGAAAACAATTTTTACACTGGATAAATACAGTTATTTATATGTAAATTACTATAGCACATATTTTATAAATAGTTGAAATCGCAACTTACTGGTATTGTGAAGTTTTACTCTGATGGTTATATAATTCTTATTTTTTATGACACCCATAACAATCCGTCTTTGCCAGTACAATATTACAATATGTTATCCCGCCTTTTGGCAAGGCCGTAATACCAAGGACTTAACTAGAAAACGGTGACATATCGTCTCGGAAGTCGGTTACACGTAAGGATCGCTACGGATGTCGATGAAATTTGTTCAGGTCCGGATCGGGCTACAATTGATAAGATATGCTAAGCAAAGCAGTAGGAACCAACGTTCCAAATTTCGAAGCAATCCGAGTTCGTATGCTCGAGTTATCGCCATTGGAAGAACAATGGAGACGTGCTTCAGTTCGAGTCTATCAACATGCCTTGGTTCGACTCCATCGATATGCTTGGGTTCGAATCCTTCTATAATTCGAATCCATCAAAAGAGAATTGCTTCGAATCCATCGGCCCAGAGCCTCACCACGAATCCATCCTCACATAGCTTTCGTTCGAATCGATAGATCATTCGAATCCATGAAACCCCCTCTTACTTCGAATCCATCAAAAGAACTTCGAATCCATCCCTTTTTGTCTGCTTCGAATCCATCGTGGAAGCTTCACGTCGAATCGATAAGACCAAGCTTCACTTCGAATCGATGAGACATATCTTTACTTCGAATCCAGGAGACACGGCTTGCTCTCGACTCCACCATCTTCGAATCCAAGTCATGGATTCGACCCAGTCAAAGCGGAGTGCAAAGCGGACCGATTCGAAGAAAGCGCACCACGTCACCATCTTCACAAGCAGGAAGATCGATTCGAACGAATCGATTCAAGCATATCGATTCGAACGACTCCAGAATACGAAAAACACCAACTTGAATCGATCATAACTCGAGTTCTACAAGTCCAAATCCCATGAAATTTTCACAGAAGCTCAAATACATGATAAAGAATGTACACACCAAATTTCAGCTCGATTGGATGATTTCTTGATCGATTCGAACCAAGGGTCGAATCGATCCCAAAGTGGGCCCGGGTCTCTAGATTTCGGCCATGTGGGCCCCCTGACGTACCAGAACTGGTCTCCCCACATTTTGGGCGAAATACCAGCCTCCTACACCTATAAATAGACCCCCTGGTCATTCAGAAAAGGGGTCGGAGAATTCTAAGTACTGAAGAGCGCCCAGATTCTGCCAGATTTACTCCAGAACACCGCCGCTGCTTTAGATTGACACTTAGCATTTGAATTCAGTTGTATTACATTATCAACTACTGTAATCTTCAAGTAATCGAGCAATAAAATCATCAAACTTCATAGTGGACGTAGGCAAAACGCCGAACCACTCTAAATCGCTTGTCTTTGCAATTTACTTTCTGTTATTTGGAGTTTTTGTTAGATAATCCACAGTTTTAATTTTCATTCTGCGCGTTTATCTCTTCAAAGACTTCCGAAGAGTGTTGTGCCCATTTTTGGTACAAACACTTTGGTGCTTTCACTGAGAACAAACCAGCTTTTTTCTCCTGCTCCTTGGATCTACCATCGATACCGGATTGCACAAATCCAAGAGGAAGATCCAGATCTTCGAATCACAGTCCTTCCATTCTACTCAGATTTGCATAAAATCTAGGAAAAGGATTCATCGTTCAAAATGGTTAGCACGAGAACCACTTCTACAGCTGCTGGACAAGAAGGTAGGGATGGACAGAATCCTGCTCAACAGCAGCCATCCAACCAAGACAACACTGCCCACTCAGATCCGTCTGGGGCAGTCACTAGACAAGAATTTCAGATGTTACTCCAAGAGTTGACTCAGAGTCGGCAACAGTTAGCCGAACAGTTGCGAGCCAATATTGAATTGACGAACCAACTGAACTGCCAGGGCCGTAGGAGGTCCAGAAGGGATGTTGTTTCCCGCTCATCCACTGAAAGTTCTGCTTCATCGGACTACTATCACAGATCTACCCGTCCTCGATTAGACGGGAGTCATGCACAAACGATCGGATATCAACCCGCTTTAACTATTGGACAGTTGATGGCAGGACCGTCAACCAGCTTTCAGGCCGGGCCCTCCACGCAAGGAGGCCCTACTACCCAGCATACCGCGGACAATCACGCCGCAGCTGCCACAATAGAAACAAGGGTTGATACCCGAAATCTTTCAGAGCCAAATAATCGGCAACGTGGACGTACTCCTGAACCGTACGTCTTGGATGACGCTGAGCCAAGGAGGCAGAATTTGGACCGTCGACAGCGCCCGGTCCGAACTCGCGCTGTAGAACCCGACCACACCTTAGCTCGGCAAGCTCAAAATGTAACAATGCCAGACATCTCGACTATGATACGTCAGATGATCCGCGAAAGCCAAGGCCTTACCAACGATGACTGGGGACTTTCCCGTAGTCACACTCCCTTCACAGACGAGATACTGAGTGCTGAACCTCCCCGGCGATTCAGAATGCCAACCCTTCCTGTGTACGAAGGAAATTCTGATCCCAATCAACACATCTTGAAATATGAGTGGTCAATGAGCGCCGCAAGGGCCGATGACGCAGTAAAATGTCGTAGTTTCCCCATCTCTCTAGGTGGAATTGCGACGATGTGGTTCACAAGATTGCCACCTAGGTCTATCTCTTCATTCGATCAACTGGCTAAGAAATTTGTTGAACAATTTCGCATGCATGTCGCTAGACCCAAAGATGTCAACACCTTATCCAGTGTTACCCAAGCTCGTGGGGAAACGCTAAGGCGTTATTTAGAAAGATTCCATGCGGCATGTGTGGAGATTAGTAACCCCAACGATAACTCAATCTTAATGGCATTAACAAAGGGGATTGACCCTGATTCTGAATTTGGAAACTGGTTAGCCGGAAAACCGCCCGCATCGTTGGACCGTTTCTACTCCAAAGCCGCGCAATTCTTACGACAAGAGGACGCGAAACAGTCTAGGAAGCAAGATGATGCGGGACCCAAGAGTGAAGAGATACAGAGCAATGTAGCAGTAAAACAATCAGGAGACAATTCCGGAAATGTTCAGTTGAACATACAAAACAAGCAAACGCAGCCAAGAGGAAACAATGGTCAGAATAAGAAAAGAGATCCAAATCGGGGTCCACGACGTGAGGCCCCAATGTTCGATAATTACACACCATTGAATACATCGTTGGAAAATGTGTACCTACAGACTTGCAATACTATGCAATACAAGAAACCGGCTCCGAAGCAATCGTCGGAGAGGCAGATTCAAACAGGAAAGTTCTGTAGATTCCACGAAAGTTATGGCCACAACACCAATGAATGTCGACACTTGCAAGACCTCGTTGAGAAGTTGATTAGAGAAAGGAAGTTAGATCAGTTTGTGCGGGCACCGCAGTCCGAAGGGGCGGGCCCCTCAAATCAAAATCATGTACAGAACCCAGAAAGACAGGAAGAACCAGGTCGTGTCGGAGGAAGACTGGTGATTAATGCTGTGAGTGATAGTCCTCGTACAGCGAAGCAAAGCTGGGGAAAAATGAAATCATATAACAACTTGGTTAGACGAACAGACTTTGAGTACGATGATAACTTAGACAATAAACCTTCGACCAAACGAAAGAGAGCGACAATTAATGACATCACTTTCCGAGACAACGATACTGGTTATGTCGGAAGCCCAACTACGGACCCACTCGTGATATCGGCACAAGTAGGTCCAGCTTGGATGAAGAGGATACTAATTGACTGCGGGAGTTCCGTGAATATCCTTTTTACACATGCTTATAATCAAATGAGGGTGAATCCCAGAGATTTGGAACCTTGCCAAACTCACCTCCATGGATTCAACGGTAGCTCTACCGTACCTATTGGGGTGGTGAAGTTACCAGTTAGGTTAGGATCTAAGGAACATTGGAGAGTTCGAACATTACAGTTCACTGTGTTGAACATAGTCTCGCCATACAACGCCTTCTTAGGACGACCTGCCCTTACTGAATTCAGAGCTGTAATTGCCCCATGGTGCTTGACCTTAAAGTTTCCCACTATCAACGGAGTTGGAGTCGTCCAGGGCGATCAGGTTGACTTGAGGACAGTCATACACCGAAAACGAATCGCCCGATTACGCGATGCCAAAGACCGACTTAAAACTTTTGAACGCAATGAGATCGTCATTAAAAAAGAATACCCAGCACTGCTGTACATGAAACCAACATGGAAGGGATCACATGAGATTAAGCAAGAGCTCAGGGATGATTTACATGAGATGACGACCGCTAATGGTCTAGCTTCACCAAAGGCCTTGGACAGCGAAAGACTTCGTCGCCATCGCACATAACAGGCTGTGTTTATCTATTTAGTTTCAATTCTGTTTTAGAATTTGTTTCTGCATTTCGAAATTAGAATTTGTAATAAGGCAACTGACTTTGCCACGTTTTCTTATTTCAGCAATAAAATGCCATCTCTTTGAGCCAGAGCTGTGATTCATTAAATACAATGTACAACATCACGATGCACGAAGAGCTAAATTCCATCATGCAATGGAATTTATTCAAGCAGGGAGTGGCTATGAAGCAATCAACCACTCACCAAATGAAACCCGAGCTCGGGGGCAAGCCATCACATCAGGCCAGAAATGGGTTGATACACGACAACCTTTTTCCTTAAACCCAGCTTCCGAGAGCGCGAACTGGAGTATAAAACATTAACAAACTCCGTACTCCCAGAGTGCGAGGCGGAGTATAAACATTTTCCTAAATCCCAGAGTACTCCGAGAGCGCGAGCTGGGTACAAAACTCATTAACAAACTCCGTACTCCCAGAGTGCGAGGCGGAGTATAAACATTTTTCCTAAATCCCAGAGTACTCCGAGAGCGCGAGCTGGGTATAAACACTAACAAACTCCAGCTTCCGAGAGCGCGAACTGGAGTATAAACATTAACTAACTCCGGATTCCGAGAGCGCGAACCGGAGTATAAACATTAACAAACTCCAGCTTCCGAGAGCGCGAACTGGAGTATAAACATTAATTAACTCCGTACTCCCAGAGTGCGAGGCGGAGTATAAACATTTTTCCTAAACCCCAGAGTACTCCGAGAGCGCGAGCTGGGTACAAGCTTTTTACTTAACTCCGTACTCCCAGAGTGCGAGACGGAGTATAAACATTCATCTAACTCCGTACTCCCAGAGTGCGAGGCGGAGTATAAACATTCCTTAACTCCGTACTCCCAGAGTGCGAGGCGGAGTATAAACATTCCTTAACTCCGTACTCCCAGAGTGCGAGGCGGAGTATAAACATTCATCTTACTCCGTACTCCGGAGCGCGAGACGGGGTATAAACATACGTCAACTCCGCACTAATCCCCAATACTGGGGGCAGAACCATAACACACAACAAGTTGGAGACAAAAGGGAATACATTCTCATTTCCACTATCAACAAAAAGAATATGATTACAAAGTGGTTCAAGAAATAGCTACTAGTGGGAGCCGAATCCACATCTATACACGGCTATAGAAGAATCAACAAAATGCTACCCTACACAACAAAGATTTAGGGAAAGAAGTTCATTCTTTCTTCTTCCTTATCTTCTTCTTTGGAGTAGCTCCACCTGATCCGCTGCCCGACTTCTTCCTCGATCGCTTGCTCTTTTCGGGCTTGCCCTCCGGCAGCGATATGATGTCGACATCTTCCTCAGAGCTGGAGGCGACAGAAGTTCTTCTAGGAGGACGAGCTGGGGGCATAGGAGTAGTAGCAGGAGGGGGAACAGGAGCGGTCTCGATCAACACAGTACCACCCGGCGAAATCACCATTAACAGGGCAGGCCCGGGTGGACTAGGACCTACATTCCCTGACGCCATCTCGGCAGCAATCTCAGTTAAAACGTCGTCCTCACGAGATGCTTGGGCCGCATCAGATGTGCCAATAGCTGGCATAGGTACACTAACGGCCGGAGCAGCCTCACTCACAGCATCGGACGGATTGGCAGAGGGATCGATGGGTTCGTTGAGAAGCTCCTCAATCATCTGAGCGCTGAAAGAGAACATATTTGCATCTCCCTCCTCGCCAATCAAAGTAGAAGTCGTGATGGCTTCAGAAAAAACTACCCCTTGTGTTTGATGAGGAACTGATAAAGCAAGGGGCGCAGAAACTATAACTTCGGTCACTGAAATGCAACAAAACGAAGATTGTTAGACAAGTGTATTGCTTAAGGTTCATCACAACAAAACTACGAGAAGCGTTCAAATACCTTCCTTAGTCTGGACCGAAACATGGGTAGAATCATCGGCGGAAGATAACAACGGTTGGTCAGGATTATATGCAGGAACGGATTGGGGGTCTACCGCACCAGTAGTCTCGGGCAATGTTGAGATTACGGCTCCAACACTTGCCTCGTGATGCGCGGTCCCCGAACCTTCGCCTGTCTCTGATGACTGGACGCCGAGTCTTTCTTTCGCCATAGAAATTACCACCTCATGAAGGGCTTTCCTCTCATCCTCAGTAAGCAGGCGCATCTCCAGTTCGAAGTCGTCAAGTGCTCCATCTGGATGCGCCGCTCTCTTCTCGTTCACCAGCCGGGTCCAGGCATTATACAAGATCATGGAGTCATCTCCCAGCCACGCTAGATTTCTGTGTTCCAGCACATTAGCGTTATACGTAACTAAGAGATCGTCAAACTCAGCATCTAGCCTGGACCTCTCCTCCAAGATTTTTTCCTGAATCTCCGCTTCCACAGACTTAGCCTTGATCGCCACCGCAGCTAGTTCGGCCCTGAGGGATACTGCTTGGTCGCAAGCCTCTTGAGCAGTAGCGTTCGCATCGTCTTTCTCCTTCACCATTTCAGCGAATTTGGCCTTGAGCTCGTTCAGCTCTTTAACGGCTAAGTCTCGCTCAGCTGCAACGGTGGTATTGCGATGGCCCATCTCTTCCACTGTGGCACAGTGTTCTTGCTGCATCCTCGCTAGTTTGGCCACGACATCCTCGTGTTTCTTAAGAGTTTCAAGCTCCGACTTTCGGGACGTCTCCACTTCGGATTGAAGAACTTGGATAATGCGTTTCTGCTTCGCAATGTCGACATCACGTTCAGCAATGATTTTCGCCCTGTCGAAAGCTACTCTAGAGGCCTTCACGGCTGCCTTATACCACTCTTTGTACTGAGCATAGAAGTCGTGAATGTAATTATGTGCAGTGGTCTCAGCTTCCGGAGGGATTCTTTTAAAATTAGGAGGGAAGATGTAGCCATCCATGCAAATTTCCGGATAGTCGTTTTTCATTTGGGCAAGCTTAGCGGCTCCCTCGCTTGTCAACTCAGCCGGAGCTTGTTCAATTATAGCAGCTGCCGTTGATTCCACTCTAGGCCGTTGAGCGTCAGGCCGAGAAGATTGAGAAGGCAATTGTTGCTGATGAGATGGCCCTGGGAGGTCTACTGGAGCCCTAGGAGGTGGAGGAGAACGAGATCGGGGTCGGTGCTGATACCCCCGGTCTCTATCAGAGTAATCGTAACCAGAACGGTTACGCGAGTAGTCTCTGTCTCTATCATAACGTTCCTGACTCGAGTAGCCTCGCCCATGGTCCCTATCTGTCTCTCTCCTACGGGAATCATAGAATGGAGAAGATTGACGCACGTTCCGAAGTCTATCTAGAGTGGAGCCGCGTCCTGACATCTCACCTGCGATAAGAAAGAATTACGGATTAAAATCCCATAAAGCAATGTTTATTATGCAGAAATCATGAAGCGCCGTGAAAGTGTGTGTAAATGTGTAAACCCCCAAACCGACCGGAAGTGTTGACCGCACTTAAAGGAAAGGGCTCGTTCATATTTAAGACATCTTGTAATTCCTCCAACCCAGGATTATGAGAGATTGATATATAATCTGGGATAGGAATATCGTCAAGCCCTTTAAGAGAATCTCTCGAATGAGAAGGGGCGGCCTCAGAAATCATAACTCCGGAAGCGGGAAGAAACACATCTACAGATTTTCCCCCTTTTGACTTAAGTTTTTTGGAAACGGCGGCCTTGCCTTTCCGTTTTTCTCCCGATTCCTCCAAGTTTCCCGAAAGGTCAGCCATCGGCTCTGAATCCGTCTGAGTTCTTTCTTCGTCACTCGCCTCGATTATTCTGATCCCGAGTGACCTCTTCGCTTTTCTCTTCTTCGGTTTCTTCTTATTTTCCTTCTTGGAGACGGACTTTGAGAATCCCTCAACAACTATGCTTTGATTAATGTCGATCAAACCTAGAACTCTTAAGTTGTAGTCGTTCAGCACCGAGTCAATGTGCCTCAGCTCGCTCGGAACTTCTTGAAGACTCCGGACGGTACCTTTGAAACGCCCTCCATCGGGCCTAGAAATAATAGCTGAAAAAGGAATGAAATGTCAATTTTAACACCGAAGAGTTATTGGTCAAAGAAACAGGTTAAGGCGCTTACGTCTAGACAACCATCGCCTAGCGAAGCCCGGAGGACATCGAACGTAGAACCATTCGTTCTTGAAATAACTCAGGCGCGTCCAAGCTCCGACTACAACTTGGCAATTTCTAACTGCCTCCAAAAATGTAAACGACGGGCTATCACCCCTGCTCTTGAAGTTAAATATGTGTCTGATCTCGAAGGGCCTAGGCGGGCGAAAAAGACAGTCCATGAATATTATGAAGACACTATTCAGCAGCGCGTGCCCGTTGGGATGAAGTTGTGAAGGAGCGATCCCTAAATATGATAACATCCTTCGGATATATTGATTGAAGGGAGGAAGAGTTCCAGCCGCACAAGCATGACGGTAGAATGCCGTATATCCTTCAGGTGGATTGTGCGGTCTATCGGTAGCACTGGGCAATAATACGTCACCCAAAGATATGTTATGCTTTAAGCATATTCGTCCCAACAAGGATTCGGACATGTTGGACTGAACCGAATCAACAGGGTCCTCGATAAATATCGCCTCCGGCAGTTCATCTGGAGCCGGATCGATTACGTCGGCAGGGATATCAGGAATCTCAAGCACAGGAGGAGTCGAGCTCTGCACCTCTTGTTGTTGGGAGCTCGAAGATTCCATAATTAGCTAACTCATCAGAAAGCAACGTTAAGTTCATAACCAGCCCGTGCATGCCCCAGTGTAGTGTGTGTGTGGACGTGTCATGCAGTACAAGTAATATGCATCACTTAATCAAATTTAACAGAATGAAACAGGATGTTCGTACAACATATCTTGGGAATTTGAGAATGAAAATGACCGTCATCGCTGACCGTCACTTCCGCAACATCCAAACGCTACGAACCAACCTCGTGTATAAGTCAGTTGTGTTGTTGGTTAAGTCACAGTTCCATCGACGAGCTTCAAAAGGGAGGTCAAATCTTTCGGTCAAGTTCGACTATGCGAGGCCGAAGCTCGTCGGAGTCAAGTATGCTAAAGTTCATTATGTTCGTCGAAATTCAACGTGAAACTGGTCGTAGTTCAGATGTTGGGATAAATCAGAAGGGTAGAAGTTTCAAAAGTCAGGACGTTCGAATCGATTGACTCGAATCGATATGAGTCGAATCAATAAAGTTCGAATCCACTGGCTCGAATCGATGTGAATCGGTTCGATAAAGCTCAAGTCCAAATACTTCGAATCCGTATGGTACGACTCGATGAAAACTGGAGAAGGAAAAATGCTTCGAATCCATGAGCATGACATAGCTTCGAATCGATCAGAATTTATGTCTTCGAATCGATCAGGGCAACATTGCTTCGAATCGATCGTTTTGATCTATTTTTTCTTTCATGATCATCGATTCGAAGCCTGACACTTAAGACTGATTCGAATTGCACGTTCTCGGATCGATGCAGAGCAGTAAAGAGGAACGAAGTCCATCCATAACAGGTTCCTTTCCCTAGATTCATCGATTCGACCCATCCCAGATCTACTGATCCTTCATGCCTTTCAGAAGAAAAAATGGAATCGCTGCCAAGTTTTCCAAGTTTTAATGTTCTACACTCGAATCGGTTCCATGTTTACCTGATTGTATTCGACTATAGTCAAAGGATTGGAAAAATTTGATCAATTCGTATGAAGACACAAAGGTTTCCTGCTCTGAAGGATCGAGTCGAAGAAGAAGCTCTCGTAACAGTAAAAAGTAAAAAGTGAGAAGTGAATAGGAACCCGGTATATATAGGGGAGATGTGGCGATTCGCCTCCCGGTATATCTGACCGGCTTTTATAGGTGGGATAATCGACTCGAGTCGATTCGTCGCGACATCGAATCCATTCAGTTCGAATCCCTCCTTTAGTTCGAATCCAACCGGCTTCGAATCCTCTGCCACATCGAATCCATTCCGGCAGCATCGAAACAAAACAACATTGATCCGAACACTCACAACTTCTACTCCATCTACTCTTCGAATCCATCAAAGCGACATTTCCACGAAGCTCATCGATACGAAGCTGCACCGATTCAAACTTCCATCGATACGAAGGAGTTAGCAAAAACAGAATTGAAACCGTCATGTACCTATCGATTCGGAGTGCCAGCCTCATATCCCTCGACTCGCAGCGGTTCGAAGGTCATCGATTCGAATGGGCACTTCGAATCCATCAAAACCATCTGTAAAAATGAACACATCGCTTAGGCATGAAAAGATTACTGGATTACCTTTTTACCTCAATTCAGGAGAGGATCGATACAAGAAGATAATCATAGGCAATCATCAAAGCAATGTTTTAGCTCGAATCTCAAATCTGTCCAGGAGAGGACCGATATAGGTTTCGATAGTGAACCGAACTGACAACGACTTGCGATCACGCAACGTTAATCAAAGCCAAGATAATACACGTATGCACGTATTTCTGACTAATGTTTGATCTTTATCATTTACAGGGATCGAATGTTCGTCTCGTCATGACTCAAAAAAAAAACTGACAGCCAGTTACTACTGTACGACGGTCGATTACAGCAATGCAGAATGTAACTTTCGGTAAAACATGTCATAGCTGTCCAGTGAGAGACTACAACTTTTCAAAGCACGTCATGTTTACACAAGACGTACTTTGGGGGGCAAATGTTATCCCGCCTTTTGGCAAGGCCGTAATACCAAGGACTTAACTAGAAAACGGTGACATATCGTCTCGGAAGTCGGTTACACGTAAGGATCGCTACGGATGTCGATGAAATTTGTTCAGGTCCGGATCGGGCTACAATTGATAAGATATGCTAAGCAAAGCAGTAGGAACCAACGTTCCAAATTTCGAAGCAATCCGAGTTCGTATGCTCGAGTTATCGCCATTGGAAGAACAATGGAGACGTGCTTCAGTTCGAGTCTATCAACATGCCTTGGTTCGACTCCATCGATATGCTTGGGTTCGAATCCTTCTATAATTCGAATCCATCAAAAGAGAATTGCTTCGAATCCATCGGCCCAGAGCCTCACCACGAATCCATCCTCACATAGCTTTCGTTCGAATCGATAGATCATTCGAATCCATGAAACCCCCTCTTACTTCGAATCCATCAAAAGAACTTCGAATCCATCCCTTTTTGTCTGCTTCGAATCCATCGTGGAAGCTTCACGTCGAATCGATAAGACCAAGCTTCACTTCGAATCGATGAGACATATCTTTACTTCGAATCCAGGAGACACGGCTTGCTCTCGACTCCACCATCTTCGAATCCAAGTCATGGATTCGACCCAGTCAAAGCGGAGTGCAAAGCGGACCGATTCGAAGAAAGCGCACCACGTCACCATCTTCACAAGCAGGAAGATCGATTCGAACGAATCGATTCAAGCATATCGATTCGAACGACTCCAGAATACGAAAAACACCAACTTGAATCGATCATAACTCGAGTTCTACAAGTCCAAATCCCATGAAATTTTCACAGAAGCTCAAATACATGATAAAGAATGTACACACCAAATTTCAGCTCGATTGGATGATTTCTTGATCGATTCGAACCAAGGGTCGAATCGATCCCAAAGTGGGCCCGGGTCTCTAGATTTCGGCCATGTGGGCCCCCTGACGTACCAGAACTGGTCTCCCCACATTTTGGGCGAAATACCAGCCTCCTACACCTATAAATAGACCCCCTGGTCATTCAGAAAAGGGGTCGGAGAATTCTAAGTACTGAAGAGCGCCCAGATTCTGCCAGATTTACTCCAGAACACCGCCGCTGCTTTAGATTGACACTTAGCATTTGAATTCAGTTGTATTACATTATCAACTACTGTAATCTTCAAGTAATCGAGCAATAAAATCATCAAACTTCATAGTGGACGTAGGCAAAACGCCGAACCACTCTAAATCGCTTGTCTTTGCAATTTACTTTCTGTTATTTGGAGTTTTTGTTAGATAATCCACAGTTTTAATTTTCATTCTGCGCGTTTATCTCTTCAAAGACTTCCGAAGAGTGTTGTGCCCATTTTTGGTACAAACACAATATAACATGTATCACATATCAATATCAGCATACAATTATTACACATGTTTTATAACAAAAACTAATCCAGTAACCCCATGGAAAGTGTAGAAGAGGAAAAAATTATCATACATCCTTAGAAAAAAAATAAGATCATCGTATAAAAAGAATACACTAATACTTCAGTAAAGTAAGTTGAGGGGGTCAGCTAACCTCGCTTGGCTGTAAGGGGTTTTGCCACTGCACCCGTTTACACTAGACATCCAACTTAAGTGTATTTTAGTTGAAAAGGTCAAAAGTTATCGAGCATTCTTAAAGCCTAACAAAACTTAGATTTCTTTTTCAGCTAGCAGCCATATGTTTGCTGTGATGATAATCAAAAGTATAAATAAAACATTATCTGGGTTTTGAAAAGCTGAATAAAACAGAGACAATGTGTGACTCGATTTCGAAACACAATGTGTTATATTTTATTATCTGACCCCTTGTTGGGGTCTACTTCAGACCCCTTGTAGGGTATGCTATCAGATACTAATTATAACAATGCCAAGTCATTGAGCATCTTGCTGAAGTGTTCAAAGTCTTTGTGCACACAAAACGTTAACTCTGGTTTGAGTTTAATTTGTTAATAAGCTTGTGTAAATTAAGTTTTTTTGTCACCATTGTCAATTTCATGGAAAAGAAACTATATTCTAACTCCTTATTAGCACTGCCAACAAAAAAAAAACAAAGATAAGCTATCATTTTTTTGACATTTTTATTAACATACTGAGATATGAACCGATGCCACTAGCAAACTATATAACATCTTACATAAGTTATGAAATTTCCCTATCATAATTCATATGTCTCACATTCTGTATAGATCAAACCTGTATGTGACAGTTTAATGTAAAATGCAACAATATAACATAAGAAATGTTCAAATTATATGATCCAATCCCAAAAAACATACCCCAGTCGAACATCCAAAATCTTCTCAAACATTGAAATTCAACTCTGCTTGTGAAAACTTCTCATCCTTACCATATCTCCGATTCTTTTCATGGCTGTCGTTTTCATCTTTATCGGTTGCGACCTGTCCTCATTATTATCACATTCATTCTCTTCATCATATACCGATGAAGTTGGCATGGATTCTGCTCTGACAAAACCAAACTCTTTTGCCTTCGGCACCCTCGAATCATTGTTTGGATAGCGATCCGACAAAAATTGTACACCGTCCTTGATATCATTCACTTCCTTTACCAAACTTCTTTCTTCTTCAGAAAATACAGATGTAGTAGGGTTAATCATATCTGCATGTTCCTTGGATTCTTCTACATTGTATTCAATTCCTTGCTTTAAGCATTCCAATGCAATATCCTTCTCACACAACAAATCATTCAACCGTGAGTTCTCCTTCCTAGCGATGTCTAGAGCTTCTTTAACCATGGTAGCTTCAGTAATCGCTTGTTTCAGTATATCTCTAAGCTTTGACGTTTCATCTCTGGACCCTTCAAGTACATCATTTGACTTATAAATTTCCAGTTTCAGTTCAGCAATCTCGTCCTCATACGTTTTCAGTTTAGCAACCATTTCCTCATGTTCCAGTTTATACCTATCCGATTCCTCGATCGTTGATCTGAGTTTTTCATTAGTGATATCGACTAATTCTTTAGATTGCTCGAATTCAAGTTTTAATTTCTCCAATTCCAGTTGAGTAGTAGAGAGTGTTGCTTTCACTTGATTTTTTTCCATGGTGACTTCTTTCAGTGCATTCGCTAAATCGTCCATTGCCTTTTTGCTCTTACCTTCTGCTGCTGTAGCTAAATCGAGCTCGTTTTTAAGATACTGGATCGTGTCTGAAGGATTCTGCTTTTTTTCTGTGTTTTCTTTTAGTATCTTCAGCTCTAATCTTGCTGCTTCAAGTGAAAGTTTTGCTTGTTCAAGTTGTTCCGTTTGATCCATCAAGGATTCCATCATTTTTCTCTCTGATGCTTTTGCTTGCTGGACTTTTTTCTCTAGAGCTTCCATTTCTTCCTTGTTACTGAATGCTATGAATTTTTTGCTGCTTCTTAGCTCTTCAAGATCTTCAAATGCCCTTGCCTTCTCATCTCTTTCTTTCTTTAGTTCGTTTTGAAGATGAAGTATTTGTATTTGCTGGTCTGAATTTTTTGGAACTCTTTTCTGTTTAAACAAATGTCATGAAAAAAAAAAATGGAAGAAGACAGAACTCAAAAAATTTTTTAACAAGAAGTCTACCTCTTGAACTGATTTAGATGATGAAAGTGCTGAAGTATCTGAAGATAACCTAATTAACATAATTAAAAAAAGGAATTTAAAAAAGCACAAATCAAATCAGAAAAGTAAAAAAAGCAGGAGCACGAAATTAAGAAACAGAAAATGATCAAATTACCTGCGGTGCATAGATTTCTGCATTTTTTTGGATGAATGAGAACAGCTGTTTGTTTGGTATTAATAAGAATAAAAGATGAAGGGAAAAGATTTGAAGCAAATGCATAAATATTTCATTACTAACTTTCTATTTTAATCATTTCAAGATGGGTTAAAGCTTCATAAGTTGTCTGAATCCGGTGATTAGTACAGCATTCATATTATATACAATTAATCGCAGCATTAATGTATAGCATTTTTGTTGATAGATTGATGAATTCTGAAAAGAACTTTTTAACTCTGACGATATGAAAAGTTACTTGACAATTTAAGGCAACATTTTAAGTGCACGCACTCAATAAACAAGTACATGCACTCAAAATCTTGCCCTCAAATAAATCTTTTTTGTCAAAATTATGCTAACATGATGTGGAATGAACATCGTATTGCTGTTTGAATATTGATATTAACAATTGAATTTAATTAGTAAATTGATATACTAAAAACTAGTAGATGGTCCAAATCAACCAGAAAAGAAGACTCCAATGATCATTCTTTGAACTTATTAATTTTACTAAAATATTTTATTTCTTCTCAATGTATCATTCAGTTCACTATCCTTTTTTTATACATGTCGACAATATATAGCTATAGAAAATGGATGAAGAGATAAGTGGAGGATGAATCCAATCTCAGTTTGCAAAAACGACCAAATTTCAGAAATATATATATCACCTAAGAGCTAGGAAGGTGTAAACAAACAAATAAAGAAATATTAGTGGCAGTTGAAATCTGGTATGTCTCAAATTTCTTCTTTTTGTTAAACACAAAATTACAATGTTTTGGACCACTCACAGCTCAAACTACCAAGCGGTGTGTGAACATAAAATTTCTCTTGCTTGATGCCAATTATAAATGTGAAAACTGTTAACTTAACTATGAATCTTCTCTGTTATATCAGTTTTATCTAAATAGTATACATTCATGTATACAGTACACTGCAAACTTGAATAAAACTACAATTGTGTAGTACAAAACTGATTCAGTTAGCTCAAAATTAAGTTTGTATTACAGGGTTGACATAGCTAATCAATTATATATAGGATAAATTTTGCTTACAGGCCCTCAAAAAAATCTATTTCAACTTTAGACCTCAAACAAAACTTATTACAAATATGCACGGTTCTGGGCAAATTTTGGATTGCACAAGTGTTTTTTTTTTTAAATTATGCTTAGCAAATTTGAATTGCTCAAGTGTATTTTTTATATAAAAAAAATTACTTGCGTAGATTTGAATTGCGTAAATGTAATTTTTTTTAAATTTATATTTGCACAAATTTGAATTGCACAAGTATAAACTGCTATAACGAGCAAAATGATGTCTATTTTTATAACAAGTTTTGAACGAGTTCTAAAGTTGAAATAGGTTTTTTTTTTACCTACAAACAAAATTTGTCCTTATATATATTGCCTTTTGTTAGAAAAATTCTTCAATGCTTTTGCCATACCATATAAAAAAAAATCATATTTGCAAACTTTTTGTTGACAATGTGAAAAACAGAATGATCATACATACATGAACTATGCAAGGATCATTGGAGAAAAGTAATGGAAATAACAAAAATAAAACTTCAGAAAAAAATGAAAGTTTTATTTATAGAACCTCAGTTAGAAAATGATATGTCTTCGTATGCCTAACTGGTGATACAAAGGCTATTGTATTTCCTTTATAATTGGGCCTGGGCCTTTGTAATATATCTCTCAGCCCAACTTCTATTTACTCTGTATATATTAGACTGTAGAGTCTTGTAAACAAAATATGATTCAGTTTATATCAAATACAATATCATTCAATTCTTTTCTGATCTTCAATCATAATCAATTACAATACTCTGTTATTATACAAATCTAATATGGTATCGGAGCCTTACAAGCCTCACGGCAACAATATCAGAAAGTGAATTCGAGGAACTCAAAGCTATCTCTGTAGCCTACCAGCAGTGATCTCATTGCAAGATCAACACTCAAACTCTTCATCAGAAAGATATCATCATTTGAAGGCATCTTAACCCATCAGGTTATATCTCATCATTTGGGTTAATTATAGAATTTGCAATATTTGTGAAAAACAGGTACCATACCAGGAAATCACTTAGATTTCTGGTTGCAACAAGTTTTTCATCAAAAGCAAGCAAATTCTTGCAAGAAAATTCAGAAAATCAGAAAACCAATTCAAGAAAGCAATCAAAGACTCAAAGAAAGTAATTGCCGTGCCAAGATTCATCAGAATATTCTCATCATTTGAATCTTGGCTGCACCAAACCTGTTCTTGTCTGTTATCGTGTAAATCTTGAATCAGTAATCTTTCTGAATTAGTAAGTTTCTTGCATCTATCTTTGAGATCCTCAATCATGGCTGAAGGAGATAATGCTTCAGCAACCTCAGACAACACCAACAACCCACAACAATTCACTAATGCAACTGAAAAGTTGATCAAAACCGTTATCAGTCCCCAAGGCCAGCTAATCACTGTGCATCTTGAAGAAGACAACTATCTCTTATGGAAGTTACAAGTTGAAACTGCCATGCAAGGATATGGATTAGAAGGCTTTATTCTCGGTTCAATTTCGACTCCTCCAAAATTCATCACTGATTCACAAAACAAGATGATCAGTAATGAAGAATACACAAAATTCTACAGACAAGATAGATTAATAAGTTCCTGGCTTCTATCCTCAATTGACACAAAGTTATTGTCACAAGTCATAGGATGTAAATCAACAAATGATATATGGATCACAGTTGAAAAGATATTCAATACTCAGTCTGCCGCCAAGATCATGCATTATAAAAGACAATTACAAAATATTACTAAAGGAAATCAACAAATGAGAGACTATCTTTCACAAGTTAACAATATCTGCAATATGCTTGAAGCAGCAGGACACAAAGTGTCCGAAACAGAACAAGTTCTAAGTATCCTGAATGGGCTCAGTGAGGAATATGAGGCAGTTGTTGCAGTTGTGTCCTCACAACCAAGTTTACCATCTGTACAATTTGTACATGCCACACTCCTTGCACATGAAGCAAGAATAGATCATAAAAGACCCCAAGAAACAGATCTGTCTGTCAACTATGCCTCCAATTCAAGAAACAAAGGGCAAAATCAAAATAAGCAAAGACAACCTTATCAAAGAGGAGGAAGCTCAAACAGATCTAGAGGTAGAGGCAGGTGGAATAACAACAACAACAGACCCAAATGTCAGATCTGTGAGAAAATTGGTCATACAGCTGTTAAGTGCTACTTCAGATTCAATGCCAACTATGTACCAAATCAAAATAAAAACAATCAAGGAAATGGAAAATCTGGTGCTAATATGGCTCAAATTCAGACTGACACTAACAACAATGGTGAAGTCAACCAAAGCACAATCACAACATCAGATCACATACATGATGAAAGCTGGTACCCAGACTCAGGAGCAACCAATCATATAACAAATAATCTTGACAACTTAAATCTTGGCAATAAGGAATATAGAGGTAAACAGTCCATATGCATGGGGAATGGTGAGTCTTTCAACATCACTCATACTGGAAGAACCAGTATTAATGGGAAAAGACAACTTTATTTAAACAACTTATTGAGAGTACCAAAAATAAAGAAAAACCTTATGAGTGTGTCACAATTTGCAAAAGACAATAATGTATATTTTGAATTTTATCCTGAGTATTGCTTAGTCAAAGACATACTGACTAATGGAAATCTTTTGCACGGTGAAGCAGTCAAAGGTCTATACAGATTTAATCTCAATAACAGTAACAAATGGGAGAGTAATCAGAGGTGTTGTAATATAGGTGAAATGGATCAGTCAAAGGAAAAGGGAAATGTGTTTGATTTGTGGCACTACAAACTCGGTCACCCAAACACAAATGTTGTAAAACAAGTTCTTGAGAAAAATAATATTGTGTTTGATGACATTTCTTTACCATATATATGTACATATTGTCAAATGGGGAAAAGTCATAAGTTACCTTTTAATGACTCACTAACCAAGTATTCAAAACCCTTAGAATTAGTTGCCACTGATTTATGGGGTCCTGCCCCAATCTATTCTGACTATGGTTATAAATATTACATATCCTTTATTGATGCTTATTCTAGATACACATGGATTTATTTTTTAAAAGCTAAGTCAGAAGCTTATAATGCTGTGATACAGTTCATATCCTTAGCTGAAAAGCAAACTGGCAATCAAGTCAAAATTATTCAGTCAGATGGTGGTACTGAGTACAAATCCCTTAGAGATTATTTTGCTAAGAAGGGAATTGTACACAGAATCACATGTCCCTATACATCTGAACAAAATGGTCTAATAGAAAGAAAGCACAGACACATAGTCGAAACTGGATTAACACTGCTTGCACAAGCATCATTACCACTAAAATTCTGGCCTGATTCCTTTAATACTGCTGTACACTTAATCAATAGACTGCCCACAAAAGTTCTTAAAGGAATCAGTCCAGTAGAAATGCTATTAGGGGTTAAACCAGACTATCAAAGTTTGAAAATGTTTGGGTGTTTGTGCTTTCCCTACATAAGACCATACAACAACAACAAATTGTCCTTCAGGGCTAAACCATGTACCTTTATAGGATATGGCTCAAATCAAAAAGGATATAAATGTCTGGATGAAAGTGGCAAAATTATAATTAGTAGACATGTTGTGTTCAATGAGAATATTTTTCCCTTTAGAAATACAGGTATAAGAACAACTCAAAAGATACAGAATCCAAAGAATTTTGTACCCAGTATACCTGTCTACAGTGATGACTTCCACTCTGAAGTGATTGAAAGGACTGCTGAGGGTCAAGATCCACAACTTACAATGTCAAGCAGACAAGGTCATGAATCATCAAGCTCACCCAGCTATCTCAGTCAAACCCCTGCAAATTCAAGACATCAAACAGAGTTAGATGGTGAAAGAGAAACAGAAAGCATACAAGCACAATCAGGAAATAATCAGACTAGTATAGATGTTTCACCACAGAACAGAACTGGTCATCCAATGACTACAAGATCAAAAAGTGGAATCTTTAAACCAAAACTATATACAGCAGCATCAAGCCTAGACGAGCCAGAAAATTTTGAGCAGGCTGCAAAAGACAACAACTGGAAGGCAGCAATGGATGAAGAATTCAATGCTTTGCTAAAAAACAACACATGGGAACTTGTGCACCCACCAGATAATAAAAACATCATAGGATGCAGGTGGACATACAAATTAAAAAGGAATCCTGATGGATCAGTATCAAGATATAAAGCTAGACTGGTAGCAAAAGGCTACACACAGCAATATGGGTTTGATTTTAATGAGACCTTCTCTCCTGTTGTCAAACCAACCACTATAAGAATTATTCTAAGTATTGCTCTATATAATCAGTGGAACATCAGACAATATGATGTTAATAATGCCTTCCTGAATGGTACTTTACAGGAAGAAATATACATGGAGCAACCACAAGGGTATAGAGATAATACAAGTCATGTATGCAAACTGAAAAAGGCCATATATGGTCTTAAGCAGGCTCCAAGAGTCTGGTTTGATAAACTGAAGGCTACACTAACTTACCTTGGCTATCAGTCTATAAAATCAGACAACTCTTTATTTGTTAAAAACAACAATAAGACAAGTGTATATATTCTAATATATGTTGATGATCTGGTTGTTACAGGAAATAATGAAGATGAAATTAAAAATCTTGCTCAACATCTTGACAAAGAATTCTCCATCAAAGATTTGGGTTCACTAAACTACTTTCTAGGTATAGAAGTCAAGATGAAATCAAAATCAGAGATCATCCTCAGTCAGAGAAAATATATCCTAGAGCTATTGGAGAAGGCCAAGATGGACAATGCCAAGTCTCAGCCCACTCCAATGATAAGCCATCAATACTTATCTAAAAACAGGGGAGAAAACATAACAAACCCCAAACAATACAGAAGTATTGTTGGTGCTTTACAATACTTAACTATTACAAGGCCAGACATATCTTTCAGTGTTAACAAAGTTTGTCAATTTATGCAGGAACCAAAAGATGATCACTGGAAAGCAGTTAAAAGGATACTGAGATACATAAAAGGAACTGCTGACTATGGACTGCTAATGAAGAAAAGCAACAATCTAAATATAACTGGCTACACTGATGCAGATTGGGGAACTAATCCAGATGATCGCAGATCAACCACTGGATACTGCATATATATAGGGGACAACCCTGTTTCATGGTGCTCAAAGAAACAAGCTGCAATCTCACGATCCAGCACTGAGGCTGAATACCGAAGCGTTGCAAGCGCAACCGCTGAAATCATGTGGATACAGTCGTTACTACACGAACTAAACATCAAATTGCAATCCAAACCAACATTATGGTGTGATAACCAAAGCACTGTATATATGTCAGCAAACCCAATTTTACACTCAAGGACGAAGCATATAGAAATAGATCTATACTTCGTAAGAGAACAGATACAAAAGGGGAATTTGCAAGTAAATCACTAACCATCAGCTTACCAAAGGGATGACACACTTACCAAGGCCTTAACAAAGCAAAGCTTCATCAGATTCAGGGAAGAACTCAGAGTAGCTTCGGCTTCCACAAATACAACTGAATCTGAGGAAACATCAAAGATTTCTGAACGAAAGTCAGAAACTTCTACTCATTCACCAGCAAATTCATCACAGAAGTTATCAACTCCACTGTTGAAGCATCGAGACTAAAGGAAACTCCAGGACTCCTCGTACTTTGCCCCAGATCTAATTAAAAATCATTATTTTCTCGAGGCGGCGCAAGGAGAGGCAGCCATGGAAACCCTAATATTGGTTTGAGGGGGCGAGTTAGAAAATGATATGTCTTCGTATGCCTAACTGGTGATACAAAGGCTATTGTATTTCCTTTATAATTGGGCCTGGGCCTTTGTAATATATCTCTCAGCCCAACTTCTATTTACTCTGTATATATTAGACTGTAGAGTCTTGTAAACAAAATATGATTCAGTTTATATCAAATACAATATCATTCAATTCTTTTCTGATCTTCAATCATAATCAATTACAATACTCTGTTATTATACAAATCTAATAACCTCTGTTATGTCTACATGCATAGTCTTGATCTTTAGCGGAAAGAAATGAATGTTTTATTTATGGAACTTCTGTTATGGAAACAAAATTGCTAAGCCAACCGGTGGGAGAGTCAATGAGATTATGCAAATTAAAGAAAAGATGGATCCCTTAGTAGATTCCTCTACTAGTTCCATTTCTCCACCTATATGGCCAGGCTAGGCCCTATAGTAAGACTACCAAGGTAGCCGCCTAGGGCAACGGATTAGAGCAAAGCAACAGTTCAAGATTAAACGTAATTAATAAATTTACATTCAATTTCAAATTGTAATTATAGTATGTTAAAGTGGTAAGTTATTTCAAGTAGTGTTCCAACAACCAAGGTTCTATTCCTCGGTGCATTGCAGAATAATTTTTTATTTTTTATTTTTTATTCCTTGTTCCTTATTCCTGAGGTGGCGCTTTGGCTCAACGGTTAGGTCACCCGCATGGTGATCTAGGCGTCAAGGTTCGAGTCCGGAAACAGCCTCTTTGCAATGCGAGGGAAAGACTACGTACATTATCAATCTCTTCAGAGTCCGTTATCGTGTGGAAGCCTCGTGCACTAGGTTGCACATTTTATTCCTTATTCTTTCATTACTAATTTTAGCTTGCCTGTGAGAACCATATCAACTGGATCGGACCTGCAAACAATCGTTCTTCTCTTGACCCATACATTCCAACTATGCCTTTTGGAACTTTGGATTCTTTGAAGCTAATTGAGACCATCTTTACCATACCATTTTCCGAATGCCTATTCATACAACTTTAAAGAGGGATTTTTTTTCGATATTTAGAGTCACATATTGGTTTAAAGAAAGAAGGAAAAAGTTGCCTAAGACCACGTCTTAGGATAAGACGCTCACACTTTAATTTTGAGGTTGCGACTTTGAACCTTGGATACCATGATTCGATCCTTGGACATATTTAAATTTGTGGTATGTATATACTATATAAGATTTGTAGTACCATTAAGTACTACTCTTTTTTAGCTATCATCTTCAAAAAAGAAGAAGAAAAGAGAGAGAGAGAGAGAGAGAAAAAAAAGATGAAGGAAAGGAAGAAAGAGAAGAAAACTCACATCTCTCTGATAAGACAAGCACATTCCTCTTTTTAAATTTGTATAATTATTGTTGAAAATAATTCTATAAAACATGTTGTAATTGTTGAAATACTGAAATAAAACAAAATATAATATATAGAAGAGGAGGGAAAGAAGAAGAAGAAATGAGAAACCATTAAAGGCTATATTTTATTAATTACTTGATTCATTAATTTGACAATACATGACCGATATTTATATCAATATTAATTGGAACCAAAGTAATTGCATAATAGGAAAGTATTATAACTAGGAAATCCATAAATAGAATTGGTAAATAATAATTTAGAAAATCTCATACGATATTCTTTAACATCCCCCTCAAACTCAAGATGCATAGCAACTGGAGTTTGTTAAAATAGACGACGATCAAAAATGAATTTGAAGTCGGCTATGTCAGAACCATCCAATGATGCAAAATAATGGTTTTAAGTGTCGTTGGAGAATGTAATGTCAAATATCAGTTTAGATCTAACTGGTAGGAAACTATCTACAAAGACACCAATAATGAATCATAAATCCGGAATCGAAATCTGAAAAGAATCAAAAACCGAAAAGAGAAAATGGGAATAAAGAAATTCATGTAGGACTAGAAGCGGACTTCCAATTAAAAATCCAGAGTTGCAATCCAAGAAAAAAGATAGGAATAAGGAGATTCCTATGGTATTAGAAGATTAATTCCAATCAGGATTCAAATTTGTCATTGCCGGAAGATTGATGGCAATCGGAAAAGAACTGGAAACTGGAATCTGAAATGAGAACATCAATCAGAAATTGTTTTGCAAGGAAGTTTAGTAATATTTTTGTGGAAGTTGAGCGGCTCAAATCTATATGTTTTAAATCCAACTTGAGACATGCATGATGAAGATATGGTTTCTGAAGATACGAGGAAGGAGATGCCTTGATAAATCAAATCACATAATTTTTAGTAGGATTGAAATCTGCTCTGTTGAAATACTGAAATAAAACAAAAATATAATATGTAGAAAATGATGAGGGGAAGAAGAAGAAATGAGAAACCATTAAAGGCTACATTTATTAGTAACTTGATTCATTAATTTGACAATACATGACTGATATTTATATCAAGATTGCTTGAAATCCAAATAATTACATGATAAAAAAATATTATAACTAGGGAAACCATAAATACAATTGGAAACTAATAATTTAGCAAATCTCCTACAATATTCTTTAATAGTAGTTTCTTTATGTGTTGAATATTTATTCGATGTACTCGAAATTTTTGCTCCAATTTTGAAAGAAATTGTAACGACCGCCTTTCTTGCACTGAAAGACGAGCCATTAGAGTAGAAGAAAAGAAAAATAAGAAGAAACTACACAATCACAGAATCTCAGCACGAATCAGAACAATATACAATAGACATAGTATATTACATAGTCATTTCCATAATATTAATACATCAAAGTCATTACATTACAACTTCAACTAGACGGTTATAACTACCTGTCCATACAAAATACATAGATTATACATAAACACTGCGGAATAAGATAATAACTAGCTAACAGTGTGTAACAATCCGGATTTTTGGTCGTTGATTTTGAACATTTAATTTATTTTAAATGTTGAGTTTTGAAATGTGAATAGAATTTTGATATGGAATTTAACGATCAAATAAGTAGAATGAATTTAAATTCCAAATATAGCGATTTACTGAATAAATTTAATTGTTTAATTTATAATTGAAAATCGTTAAATAATTGAATTGGAGTAGAATATGATTCGAAAAACAATTTCAATTGTTGATATAAATTCAACTGGAATTATAATTTAGTTAGCAATATTTTAAAACTGGAATTTAAAGCGATTTCACAAATATTTGAAATCATCAATTTAATTGACACGTTTAAATAGCGATCCGGGGTACAGTCTCAGAATTCGACGAAACTAGTTCCATTGGGTCCGTAATAGTGTATTATTATCGGATTCCAAGTTTCGTAGTGTTTGGAGTTATCATTTGATCGTACGGGATGTAAACCCGTTGAATTTAATATCGAAATTTAATATAATAATTGAGTCCAAAAAGCTATCTTCTCCATATGATCGAATTAGGACTCGAGACATTTTCCATTGTGTACGAAATAGGGGTATAATATTATAAACGTCTAGCGGCACGCCTCGATAGGGGTTCGAGATTTTAATTTACGTAAACGAGACGATTGGGAAATTTTAAAAAAAATATATAATTGACTTGACCTTTTGATTCACATCAGCTTTTTTCCTTCCTTACAAATCACTGTACCATTTCCCCTCTCCAACACGCAACCATCATGCCAAGCCGCCTCCTTTCATTTTAAAAATCATGTCTCTCCTCCTTTTCCTCCTTTTAAAACCGAGATCTCGTCGGTTCAAAAAAAAATGGTGAAGCCTCGTTGACTTAAAAACATGTATATAAAATCGTGACTCGTTCAATCATTCGAACGCGAGTTCATTCCCTTGTCAGTTCGAACACGAGTTCTCTTCACCCTCCTTTTCAAACGAAATCTTTCGTAGACAAAAGAAGAAGAAAATTCGAGCAATGCTCAAAGCCAAGGCGGAAGGAGGAGGCGGCAGCGTGTCTTGCTCAATCAAAGGATGCGACGTAAGGAGGAATCAACCGGGTTCAGTGAAGTCGAGGAGTAGCTTAAAGCTAGGGCTCGATTGATGATGGAGGAGTGGTTGCGACCGCGATGGCGATGAGGTAGGGGAACTAAGCGCGCGAGTTTAGAGCGAAGGAGGATGTCGAGGCGTTGGGGTTCGATGCCGCGGCGCCTGGAAACTGTAGCGTGCTCGAGTTCGAGTCGGGATGGCAAGGAGGTGCGCACTCGGAGGTGTGACGACGACGTAGTGTCAAGAGGAGGAGGTCGCGATGACGTTGGCAGCCGCGATGTTCGCGAGATGATGGATGAGCGACGTACGGCTAGGGTTGGCGATTGTATCGCGTGCAAAATTCAAAGCTGCATGCGTGGGAATTCGGTGGTACGAGCTAGCGTAAGGCTGGGCATGTGTAGGGTCTGGTCGTGTTGTTAGTGAAGGCGATTAGGCTTTCTGGCATAAAGGTAATTAACCTTTATAATTAGTTAATTTAATTTAATTCATTAATTAGTAATTAATTGTTTTGATTTAATCAAATGCTTATAAAATATTTAACCTTTTATTTCGAGGTCAAAAATCGCATGAACTGGAATTGTTGGATTCGTAATGTCGTAGAATACTAAGTAGAATTAGAGCGGATTGCAAATAAAAATCAAGGTGAGAATTTCTCACTCATTTGGATTACCACATTTAAATTTAAATGTTTAAATTTAAATTATTGGATGCTTGATTGGATTGATAAATTTATAATTTTCTGTTGGATGACTATATATATATAGTAGTATATATATTAGTAGTATATATATTAGTAGTTTGATTGATATTCCCGCCTATTTTAGCAGATGAGACCCTATGCGCCCCGCATAATAGCAGATGACCCTATATACCGTGATATCCCCTTCGAAGCGGGATTGGTAATTTTTATTGTTGTCTAACATTTGTGGATGCAGAGAAACAGGTTGGAGGGATCCAACTGGATTCCTCAAATATATTTAGTGTTTTTCGTATATATATATATATATATATATATATGATGTGATTGAATAAACTGTTGGATTATTGTGTGTTGTAAATTTTTAAATGTTATAATAGCATAGGAATTAACTTGTGTATATTAAATGCTATAAATATTTTTTGAATTTTAAAAAAATAAAAGGAGATTTTTAATATAAAAATCTATATATCGAAATTTGGATTATTTAAAAGAGGTTGATTTGAATAAGCAATAATTGGTTTTTGATCGTAATAAATAATGCGGGAAAAATATTTTAAATAGAGATTTTAAAATAAATTATATAAAGGAATTTTGAAGACTGGATTTTGAAAATGATATTCGGGAAATATAGAAAGTTGAAATCGATATTAAAAAAGATAGATTAGCAAATATAAATGGAATTTATAAGAAATTGAATTTATAAAATGGAATTTTATAAATGAGATTATTTAGTGAAACTCAACGGAGTTATAAAAATTTATAAACGATGTTTATAAATAAAGGAAAGTGATATCAGATGATAAATTTAGAATATAAATTTATGGGGCAAAATTATATTTAAATATGGAAATAGGGTGAGAGAAAGATAGTGGATGCTATTTTTGAAGCGAAAATGGTTAAGAAGACTGGAATGGAAGTGATGTGAGGGAAATTGAGAGGGATTTATAAATTAAAATTTGGTTACTGAGATTTAAAATATATTTTATTTTGATAAGTTAAGTTTTATTTCAAAAGGGAAAATTTTATTTATTAAACTATGTAATTTAAAGTTAGTTAGTATTAAAATACTTCAAAAGTGAATTTTTCAAATACGTAATTTTTTTTAATAAATCCTAAATTTTTAAACCTGCTTTGAAATGTGATGTTATAAAAGTGTTTCAATGTTTTAGATACTTACTTGAATATAACTTAAAATAAATTATTTTTATTCTTTTAAATGCTTATTATATATATATATAGAGAGAGTTTTGTAATGTTTTAAAATTATTTATAAATCTTCTCGAGAGTTGAACAAGGGTTATTCAATAGATGGAATTATAAGGGAGTTCTGAAAATAGAATGTGGGTAAATGTGACGACCGCCCATGACCCTTGCACCGAATCTAGTGATAGTGCGCTGTAAAGTGTGCCAGGCGACCATGGACGATTGTCAGGGTAGATTAAAACAACAGAATCTATCGTATTACTCACAGCGCATGGACAAAATACAATAGAACATATGTATAGTGAAGCTTTACAGAACAAAATGACATCATATAAAACTCCATAATAGTTGAATACAAGCATCCAAATAGCCAATACATCCAGCCTCACTACATAACACTCAGAGAATACAAAACAGCGGAACATCCAATACATATAATAAGAAGATAATATGCAACCCTCCAGCTCGTCTTCGATATCAGCATCGTGAGAAGAGAACAGCACCTGTCACCTGCTACCTAGTCTGCCCGTCCCAAAAATGGACGAACAGCCCAAGGCAATAAGAATTAAAAACATAAAGCCTTGAGTCAGACAACAGTCTTAGTGAGCAGTAAATTAACTAACAACATACCAAAAGAGCATAAAGGAAAAGGAATAGGAATACAACCCTCCCACTCCACCTCTTTCTACAGTGATAGCCCCCAGACACACACTAAGCAGAAGCAACATAGCAGAGCATACAATTTAAAGTAAAGAAATAATCATTCGAGTCAAGGGCGATGTTTTCCAAGTACCAAGGCCTAAATCAGATAAGCACCCAGAAAATACCGCTCTTGAGTCCGAATGACGATACAACCAAACATCCATGACTCTGGCTATCACTGTTATCATTGCTTCGATATCACCGTTAATTGAATGACCGGCACATTCTTTTAGTCGTCCGTCAAGGGCTAATGGAAACCCCGGTTCTAGATAGAACTCCGCACGTCGTCGCAGCCCGTGCCAAGGATTTTCGCAACTACCCAGGGTACTCGACCATCAATTCATTGTCGTTGGGATTTTCGCAACTGCCCAAACGTACCCTTGCTTTGAGTCTGCTAGAACCTTCAACAACGATGCTATCCAAGCCTCCTAGTCATCCTCCTCGATGATTATTTCCATACTAGCTCAAGCGCCTCTCAAGCATCCATTACCCTTAACTCGAATCATATCACCGAGTTACCAACGTGCTTGGAATGATCCCGTCTGGATTAGACCAAGTCTTCATCACATGATGCTTCGCTTCATCACATCCTCGCAAAGCCTCATCTCAACATTATATCATCAAATCTATGCATAAGAGCTTCATCATCCCGCTACATATGCCATGAGCAGCTTTCCCAATTCAAGAGCCTTTCCCTTAGCTTTTGAATCATCTTCGACCACCTTGTCTAAAACCAATCAACAATCATCTAATTCACAGTAATCAATCATGTCAAACATCAATCCAATTAACCAAGCATTCAAATATAAGCAAAATGGACAATTATAACAATAATGGCAATTTCGTAATTAAGGAGTTGAAAGTCTAACAAGCATGAAAACATGAGAATTATCTCTACAACTTGATGAATGAACTTGCATAGGTTAATCATACACAAAAATGGTTGTCAAATCATCATGAACAATGGATCTACATGGATCTACACATAGGATGAAGAAAATGCATGGAAATCACTATTTTAACACCAAATCGAGCCAACAATCCGATATACTCTTTTGGATCCGTGTGAGAGATAATCACCACTCATCAAATCACCTAAACAACCTCAAATCAACACGCTTCAGATCTGGACAGCGAAGGATCAAGCTTGATCTATCACGAATCCGCTTCAAACGAAGAAATCTCTCTTGAAAAGATGAAGATCTTCAATCCAAGCTCTTGAATCTTCAATCTTGATCTTCGATTTGGATGAAAGGAACCACTAGATTAGAGTGGAGAAAAGAAGTGAAGAAGTGTAGAAGTCGAGCTCTCAAAATGGCAGCACTTCGTCGCTTCGAAATCCGGATCCCAAAAAGTGAGAAAAACCCTTCCTATTTATAGCAGAAATTTCCTTAAGTCGTAACTCGGCTAACTCCATAAGTCGTCTCCGACTTACGACCTAAGACCCCTCCGACTTAAGCCTTCACCGACTTAACACCTAAGCCACTGTGACTTACGACTTAGCTCTCCTTCGACCTAACACGTGCGCGCGCCTATTCGACCTAACAGAATCACCTGCCTACGACTTATAGCTTAGCAGCGCTCGCGACCTAACAAAGATACGACTTACGACTTAACAAGTAACTGGGTTACGACTTAACCCCCATACGACCTAAACAACAGCCGACTCAAAAGCTCACCTGTCTAACAACATAAACGACTTAGCAGCTATCTCCTAACTCGGTCACGACTTAACACAGCAGCCTACCTACGACTTAACATAGCAGCTTTGCCGATCTATCAGGATAAGACTCAACTCCTAAGTCGTCCATGTCTTAAGTCGACCACTACCTTAACTCGGTCACGACTCAACTGAGTTACAACTTAACTTCTAGACTTAGGTCGCTCACATCCTATCTCCACCCTAAGTCGTTAACTCGGTCAGCCGACTTAACACTTAACTAGGCTACGACTTATCACCTTCATATGACTTAACGGCTTACTAGGATACGACTTAACAGTGTCACGACCTAACACTTATGCGACCTAACTCCTTAGGCTGCCAACACGCTAACTCCTTAGGTCGCTAACATGCTAACTCTTTAGGTCGCAAACCTGTCTATCTCCTAAGTCGCTAGCCTCTATAAGTCGTCTACCCTATAAGTCGGTCACGACTTACCTCTTAGGTCGTTTACGACCTAGGACTTAAACAAATAGGACCGAAAAGACAAACATACTAAGTCGCATACGACCTATATCATACCCTTAGGTCGTCCACGACTTACCACCTCAACTCGCTAACTCGCTGATTCCTTAAGTCGCGCTTATTCCCTAAGTCGTATACGACTTACGACCTATACTAAGTCGTGAACGACTTAGGACTTAACCATATTTCGCCTAAAATCTGAAATGGCTCAAAAATGCTAAAATTCCAGATTTTGACAACTTTTCGATCCGTAAAAATACGGGTCGTTACATTCTCTCCCCCTTAGGAATTTCGCCCCCGAAATTCCAAACAAACAAAGCAATCAAGGACAATTCTGCATGCCTACCATCCATAGCAATCAACAAACCATGCATCCAATTCTAGCTTAGCATGCAGAATTCTAAAACTAGAACAAGTTACAATGCCGTTTAGATGACACGACACCTTAGGGCCATACCTTGAAGAGTTCAGGATGAGCTGCTTTCATCCTCTCTTCCACCTCCCATGTACAGTCGTTATCATCGTCACTCCATTGTATCTTGAGCAACTTAACTACCTTCCTCCTAAGCTGTTTCGTGTCGGTTCCCACAACACGAAGGGGCTTACGAGGTCTTCTATCGACTGGATCAACTTCGAAGTCTGCACAGCTATCAGCAGAAACCACTGTATTCGAGTCGTGCACATACTTCCGTAGATATGATACATGAAAAACATTGTGCACACTCGACATCTTCTCTGGTAACTCCAATCTGTAGGCGAGCTTTCCAATTCGCTCGATGATCGGGAATGGTCCAACAAATCTCGGAGTCAATTTTCCTTTCTTCCCGAATCGAATAACATTCTTCAATGAAGAAATCTTCACGAAAACCATATCACCTACGTCGAACTCCAAATCCTTACGACGCTTATCAGCATAACTCTTCTGACGGTCTTGGGCTGCCTTCATTCGTTGCCGAATGATCTCTATACAATCTGAAGTCTGCCGAATCATCTCTGGCCCAAGTATAAGCTTTTCTCCAGTTTCCAACCAACATGTCGGAGAGTTACACGGTCTTCCATACAATGCCTCATACGGTGCCATACCAATGCTTGACTGGTAACTGTTGTTGTACGCAAACTCCACCAAATGAAGGTGATCTTCCCATGATCCTCCGAAGTCCAAAACACATGCTCTAAGAAGATCTTCCAAAACTCGGTTGACTCTCTCGGTCTGACCATCTGTTTGAGGGTGATAAGCTGTACTCAAACACAACTCGGTTCCCAAAACTTCCTGGAAGCTCTTCCAAAATCCACTAGTGAACAATGGATCTCGATCGCTCACTATACTCTTCGAAATACCATGGAATCGAACTATCCACTTAACATACAACTCAGCCAACCTTGATGCAGTCCTAGTCGATCGAACAAGAATAAATCTTGCACTCTTAGTCAGGCGATCTACAATGACCCAAATCCCTTCATTTCCCGTTCTGGTTCTAGGCAATCCATCGACACTTGCTCCCACTTCCATGTAGGAACTTCTAATGGCTGAAGCAATCCACTTGGCTTCTTCTGCTCGGCTTTTACCAACTGGCAGTTCATACATTTGGAAATAAAATTTCCAACATCCTTCTTCATACCTTCCCAGTAGTAGGTTCTCTTCATATCCCGATACATCTTATTTCCACCTGGATGAATTGTCAGCTTCGAGTGATGACTTTCCTTCAGAACTTCACTCCTCAATTCATCTATATCGGGAACAACTAGTCGTCCTTGCTTCCGAAGCCAACCCTCTCGATCGACCTCGAATCCTTTATCTTTTTCTGGTTCTAATCCAGATTCCAAATCACGAATAATCTTGACAAGCTTATCGTCTCACTTTTGGCTCTCGCCAATCCTTTCCACAAGAGAAGGTCTTATCGATAAGTTTGCCAACATCTCAGGTTCCAATTCGCATCTAGGCCTGAAGTCAAATCCAGCTAAATACTCGAGACTCTTCCATTCTGAAAACATGGCTCCTAATCCTGCATGTCTTCGACTTAACGCATCTGCCACTACGTTACCTTTTCCCGGAGTATAAGCTATACCAAAATCATATGATGCCAAAAAATCTAGCCAACGTTGCTGCCGAAGATTCAAATCCTTTTGGGAGAAAAGATACTTCAACGACTTATGATCCGTAAACAACTCGAATCGAACTCCCAATAGATAATGTCTCCATATCTTCAGAGCAAAAACAATTGCCGCTAACTCCAAATCATGAGTCGGGTAATTCCTTTCATGCGGCTTCAGTTGTCGACTGGCATACGCAACAACTTTATCCCTCTGCATCAGTACTGCTCCAAGTCCAGTACCACATGCGTCGGTGTAAACCACCATCTCATCATTCCCACTTGGAATAGTCAAAACAGGAGCACTTGTCAATCGCTCTTTCAGGATTCCGAAAGCTTGCTCACACTTAGCATCCCAACTGAACACTTGGTTCTTCTTCGTCAATCCTGTTAACGGTGCAGCTACCTTGGAGAAGTCTTTGATAAACCGTCGATAATATCCTGCTAATCCAAGAAAACTTCTCACATCAGATGCATTCTTAGGTCTAACCCAATCCTGGATTGCTGCCACCTTAGCGGGATCAACCGCTATTCCACTTCCAGAAATCACATGGCCTAAGAACCTCACTTCACTCTTCCAGAAGTGACACTTCGAAAACTTAGCCTTCAGCTGATGTTTCCGCAAGATTTCCAAAACAATACGCAAGTGCGTCTTGTGCTCTCCTTCAGTTCTGGAATAAATCAGAATATCATCCACGAACACAAGTACGAACTTGTTCAACTGATCTCTGAACACTCTATTCATAAGATCCACAAAATATGCTGGTGCATTAGTCAATCCAAACGGCATTACCAGCCACTCAAAGAAACCAGATGGTGTCCGAAAAGCAGTCTTCGGCACACTATCCTTAGCTACTCTCAACTGGTGAAATCCCGTTGCCAAATCCATCTGAGAAAACACCTTAGCTTCGTGAAGCTGATCAAACAAGTCATCTATCCTCGGCAATGGATACTTGTTCTTCTTAGTCACCTTATTCAGCTCACGATAATCCACACACAATCTCAACGACCCATCTGCCTTGGTTGCAAACACAACTGGTGCTCCCCACTCGGACACACTACGCCGAATGAATCCTTTCTGCAAAAGATCATCAACTTGCACCCTCAACTCCTGCTGTTCCCTAGGCGCCATCCGCCTAAGAGGCATCACAACAGGTCTGGCTCCTTCAACTAGATCTATACGAAACTCGATCTCTCTATGCGGCGGCAACCCTTTGACTTCGTCAAAGACATCCTCGAATCCATTAGCGATTGGCACTGATGACAGTCCATCCCGTGGAACAACCAGCGAATACATGAAGCTCATGAAGACGCCTTCTTCATGCTTACATCGTATCACAACCTTTCGCCCCTCCACATTCTCGACTGTCACTTCCAACCTCTCGCAATCAACCTTTGCCGCATACCTCCTAAGCCAGTCCATACCCAAAATAATTCCGAACCCCGCAAAGTTCAGAACAAAACAATCACAAACAAAAGAGCAACCATGACTCGACACAATCAGACCACGGCATAACATACACAAACAAGACGAACCCCCAACTGGATTAGTCACAACCAATGGCCTATCAACAATATCCGGTTCCAAACCTAACTGGCCTACGAGTTCATTACAAACAAACGAATGTGACGCCCCAGTATCAAACAGAACTCTAACTGGAACACCACATAGGAAAAGAGTACCTTGAACAACCACACTCTTTCCTTTCTCTTCAGCGGTAGGAGCTTTTGAAGACGACGGAACAGCTCCCAAAGCATAAGCTTGCACAATCTGCTTGTCCCTCCTCGGTTCTGGACAATTCTTCCTGAAATGCCCCGGCTTGTCACAGTTGTGGCACTTCGCCGGCGCTTTCGGATTCTTGCAATCCCTGGAGAGATGGCCTTTCTGCTGACAGTTGTAGCAAGTCACTTCGCCTTTCGGCTTCTTCTGGCCATCCTTACCCTTCTGCTGCTGCTGCTTCCTCTTCTTGTTACCACCCTGCTGTGGTTTAGACTCTCCCTTGGTCACAGCAACAACAGATCCTTCCTTAGGAAACAGATTCTCATGCCTGAGAGCTTTTTCCACAAGCTTCTCAAATGAATCATCCAAATGATCCACCGACTGCCTCCCAAGATAACTGTCCAAGCCCGTCACAAACTTCTCATTCTTCTGATATGCAGATTCAATATATGACCGGGCATACTTGGACAAAGCTTCAAACTCAGAAACATACTCAAGGACTGATCTTCCACCTTGCTTGAGCTCCACAAACTTCTTGAACATAACAGACTTCTGAGCTGTAGAAATGAACTTAGCTTCAAACCTAACTTGGAATTGCTCCCAAGTAATCTCTTCCTCTGGAGTAGTGATGGTAATAGAATTCCACCAATCAGAGGCTCTCCCTTGAAGCTGCCTTGATGCCAACTTCCTCTTAGTTGCATCCTCAATTCCCAAATCACCAAAGATCCTTCTACAAGCATCCATCCACCTCTGGACCTCAATAGTTGATTCTATTCCCAAGAAAACCTTCCCTCCAAGAGCAGTATAGTCCTTGCACAACTTAGCAAAATCCACTGGTTTCAGAGTCTGAACCTGAACTCCAACATCAACTGCCGCCCCCGGAACTGGTATCCTTCTCATGATCGAAGTCATCATAGCTTCGAACATAGCTGCATAATCAGCAGTTCCCTCAGTAGCACGGCCTTCCCTAGCAGCTGGTCTCCCTCTTCGACTCATTCTCAATATCTATAAAAAGGAATGATTAGAACATCTAGAGAAACAACTGCATAAAGGACTCAACTCTACTAAGCTACTATATTATATATAGTATTCATCCATCAAAATACAATTACGTCTCTCCTACGTAGTTACGCCAGTGAGCGTTGGGTAAAATCGATTAACCAATGCGCTGATACCAAAAGTGAGCGTTGGGTAAAACATCCCGAGAATTTTCGACTTTCGAAAATTCAACATCGATACTCACTTTATCGACTGCTGAGCCATCGAATGCCGGAAACCCGAAAAGTTATGGTTTTAAGAAAAAGGAAAAGTAGAAGAAGAAGAAGATAGAAGAAAAAGAGAAGAAGAACAACAAAACAACAACAGATACAGAACAGAGACAATATCAGAATCTCACATATCGCAGCGGAACAATATATAATAGATAAATGAATAATCTTTAAACAAAGAACTATATCATTTTATACATACATCAATCAGAGTCAATATACAAATCAATACAATACATCACATCAATGGACAGTTATATAACTTGTCCTTATACAGAATACACAACGGAATAAATACTATCAAATACAAATACTACGTCTCGCCATCCAGCTTATCTCCAAAGCTCCAGAATATCCAGAATATCCTGATAATATAACTCTAGGCTGCCCGTGTGGAAATTGGTGGGCACCCAGAGTTTAGAAGGGAACAATAAACTCCGAGTCAGTCATGGTGACTGGTGTGAGATCGTAAAACAGTTATTCTTTAAAATAAACAACAGGAAGATTTTAAGGTAAAATTTCGCAATGCCTTTGGAAAATGAAACTACCATAAGACCTCCCACCACACACACAATGCAAACGCAGAATTGGAGGAGATTTCTTCTTATGATAGTCAAAGATGCTTACTACGCAAAATCAAATCATTTTGGATATTATTATTAGTGCATAGTGTAGAAAACATTTCGAAAGTATAATATTAATCTTAGCCAGCATAGGCATTCCGCACTTATGCCTACTATAGCTACCATCCAAACAGTGGTGACCACCATAAGTGAATGATAGGTTCTACAACTAAAACCGTACAAGATCGTATTGTTTCTTTGGATTTCCAACAAATGGTCAGGCTAAGGAACTTCCTTCACCACGATGGGTACGTCCCTGGAATAGACGACCCGAGAACCTAACCGGATCTCTGCCAACACAAGGCCGGGTTACCTCTGCAAAAATAGGTAACTACTGACACGCGTATGCCATCCCCCGATCGTCACCGATCTTCCCGAGGATCCCCGATTTCTAACAAACCACATAGATAATAATAATGCAGTAACCACAGAGGTTAAGTATCTGGGCTCCATACCATGATACCACCTTTATCCAGAAGGAATGACATACACTAAGGGGCGCTACTCCCTAGAACCTTGCCGCATTCTTCCTGTTTCGACCATTTCCGGGGTGTGAGGCTCGACGAAGTCTCGTCCACAAAGCTACGCTTTCTACAAAAAGCCCTGCTTCGGGTCAAACAAAATGATCAACCTATGATCACAAAGATATAAGATCAAACAAATGATCATATCACAAATGATCAAACACTGATCATTTCACAGCAACACTCAGTATGCCACGTTACCAAATTGGGATATATCGCTGATGAATTTCAACTACATAACCTCTGAGCTCGTACGTCTCAGAGAAGGGTGTTAAGCTAAGAGAATAAATTCTCCGCCACCAACAGAAATGTATTTGAAAGAAATCAGCTTTATATCTCAAATTGTAACGTCAGACACACAATCCATACAAGTCTGTTCCGGGATCGAACAGAACCGAAGGCACTTCTCACGAAGCCCTTGCATTTCCGGATAATTTTCAATCACGTCAGGACTTCCCGTCACTAAGGGTGATAAAACCTATAAATCGAAGATCAGTCGATGTAGAGTAACTCGACGGTAATCCTTCCGTTTTCAAAAATATCCGGTCTTCAACACCGGTCTTCAAATGCGATTCATAACGACGTATCACATATTCGGAAGGGGTTATACGACCCCATGGTCCTTTCCCGGCTAACCCGAATAGTGAGCGTAAATTCAAAAATAAGTGTGGCATTCAAATTCACCCAATTCACAACAAATACCTATCTAAGGTAATTATTGATAGTCGGTTATTTAACTATCAATAAAGATGCGCGACATCATCAGATTCCAAATAATTTTCCCCAAATTATTTCATCTTCAAAAATATCTTTTACTAGATATAAAATTTCCACACTTCAAAATAAATCAATATTTATTTTTAAAACGAATCCCCATTTCTTTTTATAAATTCCATAGTGAATTTATACTTATCGAATATCTACCGATATTCGATTTTTCAAATCGATTTCAATATTCAATTTTGATTTATCTTTAAGAAGATAAATTCTCAAAAACGTTTCATTTCATTTTGGAAAGCATTTCCATACTTATTTAAAAATAAGTAATTCACAAATCATTTATTTTCAACATTTGAAAATATTCGATATACTTAAATCAATATTAAGTATACATTCATTCTTTAAGGAAATCATATATTTCAACATCTATTTGAGTCAAAACGAATGTTGCGTAAAACATCGTTACGACGACTCGAAATCACTAGTATAGGGATTCGGATTTAGATAGATATATAAATCCCAATACTACTTCAAAACATTTCCTTTCGGAATCATTTACTATAACAACAGTGTTATAGTCCACCATTTCCTTAAATTTCTCGAAAACGTCTATTTCAACAAGAACTGCGGAAATCTCTGCTTTCGATTTATAATACATTTTAAAACATCTTTAAAATGTTTAACTTCATTTTACAATATCGATTTTCCAAAACTATCCATTTTACTTAACAATATATTCACTGTCCAAAATCGTGAATATAATTCACTTAACCCAATTTCAATCATTTCTACACGTTTTTATCTCAATAAAAATTCGCTATCCAAAATCGCGAATATATCTTCTTTAAAAATCTTCTATATTTAAATTCTCAAATTCAACTGATTTTGAATTTATAAACACGTTTATAAATTCTATTTCTATTTTAATAACAACTTCGACTTATAAATTTTCTTTTATTTACTTCTACAATTTACTTATCAAGATAAGTGATTTCGGATTTATAAACAACGTTTATAAATCACATTTATACTTTATAACAATTTCCACTTATAAAATCATTTCATTTATCAACTTCTATTCATATTTCATCTAAGTGTAAAAGTCAAATTTATAAGTAAATTTCTTATAAATCTTTTATTCTACAATATCTATTTACTTTATAACTTCACGTTATAAATCTATTAATTTCATTCACTTATGAAATCCATTTTTATTTGACTTTAACACTTAATAAACTCATTTCAAAATTCCAATATTTTTAATTTATAAAAATATCAATTTTTATAAATCTTTTTATATGAATTGTTTAAAATACTTCAACAATTCCAATTTAAACTATTTCATAATCCTTATCAATGGTTTATTTCAAAAATAACATTTTTGTCGTATTTCACAAAAATCACAATTTTACTAACATTTAAAATTTTTAACATTTATTTATTTAAAATAAACCAATTCAAAAATTTCAATAAAACGTATATTTCTACAAATCACTTTAAAAATCCTTTTAAATTAAAAGTCGTTATTTTTACATTTCAAAACTGAATCCGATGATGCCACAACACCAATCAGTCCATCACAACAGTCAATATCATATATCAATATGATAACAGAATATATCAAAATATCTGTAAATAATCAATACGGTGAGGAATCCAGTTGGATCCCTCCAACCTGTTTCCCTGCATCCACAGATGTTAGCACAATACCAATTCCGCTCCAGTACGGAATTATCGCGGTATATGGGTTTTTATAAATCCGCTTACTAACGGCGCAATAGGGTCTCATCCGCTATACGAGGCGGGAAATCAATCAATCCAATATATACATATGCCAATATGTATATATTTCTACATATAGATATATCCTATCATATCTAATATCACATTCAAACAGTCAATCATATCAATTAATAATAACTGCAAAAAAATTCCACATTCAATTTGAGTGAGAAGATCTCACCTTGATTTTAATTCTGATTCCAGCGTTTATTTTCGAATAAAATTAAACGGCGTTTAATTTTACCCGAAATTCAAACTAGCTCCAAATGGCTCCAATTCAGTTCCAAAGCGAAGTATACGACGATACGATCCCATCGCAAAAAATCTCGTCCGAAACGGACCTCGTATGAAGAAGATATCTCATTTCAAAATTTATACAAATTTAAATATCACTAAATTAACATTTTAATTAAAAATTTTAAATCCTATCATCACAACCGTTCGTTTCTTTTGATGCAATCCTGGCCGGCCCTTGATGCTCTTCTCCCAGGCTCGTACTCGAACGAAGGAAACCCAATGTCGCCGATTAGGGTTAGCAATCGCAGCCACCACGCTCGACATCCCTACGATCAACGACTTCCACGCGAATGCCCACGGTGAACTCCACCTCCACCAGCCGACCGCACGTGCACGGCCTCCCCTATACTTCGAAAAACGTGCCTAAAGCCGTGCAAAACGCGAGCCTATAACTTCCACTACGCTGCTCCGTTTACGATCTTGACCGTTGGATATCAAGATGGCAATGCCCTCTACAATTTATTAGTTGAACGCTTCGCTTGAATCTCGACGGATTGGAAGGAAATTGGAGGAGAACGTGGTGATTTTCTGGCCGTGGGTTATAGAAGTGGCGGCTGGAGGAAGTAGATTAGGGTTTCTTGAATTGTGAAGAGGATGGGTTGCTTTTATAGAGAACCGACGAACACTATTCATCCCGGTTTTTCGAACTCCGATTTACGCGCGGTGACTAGCGTTTCTGGGGTTTACCCCGCGTTCCGAACGCAATGGAATAGGTTTCGGAAGCTAATTCGATCGTCTGTGTGAGATATGGAAAAAAACGATCAATTTAAATTAAACCGATTTAAATCGATTTCGAGGCGTTTTGGTTTGCCCCGGACAAACGGTAAATCCAAAAATTATGAAATTTGAAATCTTACAATAATATCACATTACGGATCCGATGAAACTGGTTTCGTCGAAATCCGAGACTTTTCGAAAAATGACTATTTTCACTCGACGATTTAAAATTAAAACGATATCGATGCGTTTCGAGCTGCCACGGTCAAACGATAACTTCGATTGCTACGAAAATTGAAATCCGATAATAACTAACTATTACGGATCCAATGGAACTGGTCTCGTCCAATTCTGAGACTGTTCGAAAATTAGCTATTTTTACAATCGATAATTAAATATTAAAATATTCAATTTTCACAGATTAACTCCAAATTCAATTTTAAAAGTTGTATAACCTTTCTATAACTCCAGTATGATTAAATAAAATTTTCCAAATCGTTTTCAATCACTTTAAACTCGATTTTCAATTATCTCTGGAATTTCACTATTAAATTATCGATTTAATTATCCAATTGAATCCAATATTCGAAAAATAAATCATTCGACTTCTTAAATTCATTTATTAATATTTAAAATTAATTAAATATTCGAATTTTTAATTATCAAAATTCAGGGTCGTTACAAGTTATATATATATATATGTATATATATTGATTTCAAGTCGTTTAAAATAAGTACCGGGTGTTTAAAAATTTTGGAATTTGGATTTTTAAATTAAAATTTTAAATTGAGTAGGTTTAAATGGATTGAATAAATTGAAATTAACTCAGGCTAATTTGAGTAAGTTTGGAAATTTCAGTATGAAATTAAAATTTAACTTGGGTAAGTTGAATAAATTAAATTTGTAAAAGAAAATTTGGAGGAATTGGAATTTAACTTAAGTAAAAGTTAAAGAAAATAAATTAAATAAAGTGATTATAGTAAATAATAAATAAGATGAAATGAATATAATAAAATGAATTAACTAAGTATAATGTGCATATGGATCTGTAAGTGAATGGAACAAGTAAAAATAAGTAAGGAAGTATGGAAAAATTTTGAAAAATTGAAATTGGAATTAAATTCTTACTTGACTAAATGGAATGAATTAAAAATAAAACTGTTTGGAATGAAATAGATTTAAGTATGAATAAATTCGAATATGGTTCGAAAATATTGGTTAAAGGGAATTGAAATTTAAATTAAATTGAATCGAATTGGAATTAGAAATGAAATCGAATGGAATTTGTTATCCCGGCTTCTGGCAAGGCCGTGACACCAAGAACTTGACTAGAAACCAATGACAGTTCGTTTTGGAGATCGGTTATACGCAGGCTCACTATGGATATCGACAAATTTTGTTCAAGTCCGGATCGAGCTAAAATTGATATGACACGACAAGCGAAGCTATGAGCGCCAACGTTCCAAATTTCAAGTCATTCGGAGTTCGTATGCTCAAGATATTGATCGATCACGGTTGAGAAATCCAAAATTGCATCGATCATAACTCGAGATCTACAAGTCCAAATGGCACCAAATTTTCACAGGAGCTTACGTACGACCTAAGGAATGTTCATGCCAAATTTTAACTCGATTGGAGCAAGTCTTGATCGATACGAAATTCGTTCGTATCGATCACGGACAGAAAAACTCCAATTTGCATCGATCATATCTCATGATCTACAACTCCAAATGCTATGAAATTTTCACAGGAGCTTACGTACAACATAAAGAATGTTCCTACCAAATTTAGAATCGATTGGAGCAAGTCTTGATCGATATGAAATTCGTTCGTATCGATCACGGACAGAAAAACTCCAATTTGCATCGATCATATCTCATGATCTACAAGTCCAAATGCTATGAAATTTTCACAGAAGCTTACGTACAACATAAAGAATGTTCCTGCCAAATTTCGACTCGATTGGAGCAAGTCTTGATCAATATGAAATTCGTTCGTATCGATCGCGGATCGAGTCGAAATCGCCTGGGATCGATCGCGTGGGCCCACCCACGTACCAGAAGAAGTCTCCCGAGATCTGAGCGAGATATTTGCCTCCTACGCCTATAAATAGCAGCCCAGAACCTACAGAAAAGGGACTTTTGGCTTCTCTACGCCGATATTCTGCCGAAATGATTATCAAACTTCGGTTATACTGTTGTAATCTCTTGTAAATTTCGAGGGAAATTCAATAAACATCAATCATTTCATAGTGGACGTAGGCAATTCGCTGAACCACTCTAAATCCGTGTGTTCCTATGCATTTTCTTATATGTTTATTGGTGTGTTTGTTAAATCTGCTTCATTTTACATATGTTTTCTTCATTTTATCTCTTCAAACACATCCAAAGAGTGTTGTGCCCAATTTTGGTACAAACACTTTAGTGGACGTAGGCAATTCGCCGAACCACTCTAAATCCGTGTGTTTCTATGCATTTTCTTATCTGTTTATTGGTGTGTTTGTTAGATCTGCTTCATTTTACATATGTTTTCTTCATTTTATCTCTTCAAACATATCCGAAGAGTGTTGTGCCCAATTTTGGTACAAACACTTTGGTGCTTTCACTGAGAAAAAAGCCAATTTTTCTCCTGCTCTTTGGATCTCCTATCGATACCGGATTGCAAAAATCCAAGAAGAAGATCCAGATCTAGAACCTTGAAGCCCTTCCATTCTATTCAGATTTGCATCAGATCTAGGAAAGGACTTTGTCAATTCATCATGGTAAGCAAATGAACCGCTTCTACAGGTGCTGATCAGGAAGGACGGGATAGACAGAATCCCGTACAATTGCCTCCATCCAACCAAGATGCCGTCCGACCTTCATATCCATCAGGCTCGGTAACCAGACAAGAATTCCAGATGCTGCTTCAAGAGTTGACCCAGAGTCGGCAACAACTTACTGAACAACTGCGCGCCAACATAGAGTTAACCAACCAGCTGAATCGCCAAAGGCGCAGAAGATCCAGAAGATATCAAGCTTCCTACTCTTCTACCGAGAGCTCAGCCTCATTTGATGATCATCACTGATCCACACACCCACGGCTGGATGTAAGCTACACCCAGGACATGGGACACCAACCTGCCTTAAGTCTTGGACAACCCAGAACTGGACCATCCACCAGTCATCAGACCGGACCCTCATCCCGAGGGGGTGCCGCTCCTTACCATGTCATAGGCAACCTTGCTGCCACCACCACTACCGAACAAGGAGTTGATGCTAGAAATCAAGCTGATCCGCATCGTCACCAACGAGATCATACTCCAGAACCTTATGTCCCTGAAAACGTTGAACCAAGGAGGCGAGGCATGGACCGTCGACCGCGTTCGGTCCAAACTCGCGCTGTGGAACCCGACCACACCTTGGCACAACATCCTCCGAATATCCAGATGCCGGATATACCGACGATGATTCGTCAGATGATCCGTGAAAGTCAGGGTCTCACTAACGACGACTGGGGAATCTCCCGGAGTCATACCCCTTTCACTGATAACATATTATATGCTGAACCACCTCGGTGCTTCAAGATGCCAACTTTGCCAGTCTATGAAAGGAATTCTGATCCAAATCAACACATCCTGAAGTATGAATGGCTAATGAATGCTGCGACAGCTGATGATGCAGTTAAATGTCGTAGTTTCCCCATTTCCCTAGGGGGCATTGCAACTTGTGGTTTACTCGTTTGCCAACACGATCCATTTCTAATTTTGACCAGATGGCCACCAAGTTTGTTGAACAATTCCGTATGCACGTGGCAAGACCCAAAGATGTTAATACCCTGTCTAGTGTCACTCAAGCTCCCGGAGAAACACTCAGACGTTACTTGGAGCGATTTCATGCTGCGTGTGCAGAAATAAGCAATCCCAATGACAACTCTATCTTGATGGCATTGACTAAGGGGATTGATCCTGATTCCGAGTTTGGAAATTGGTTAGCCGGGAAGCCGCCTGCGTCATTGGACCGTTTCTATTCCAAGGCAGCCCAATTCTTGAGAAGGGAGGATGCGAAACAGTCTAGGAAGCAGGATGACGCAGGGCCCAGCATTGAAGGAATTCAGAGTAACATCGCCGTTAAACAATCCAGGGAGAATATCAAGCGAGAGATCGAAAGCTGTCTACCTACTTAGCTCGAGTTCAGGAAATACTAGATCAGTTTGATTATTATGCCATTTATTGTATACCTCGAGAGCGCAATCAGAAAGCCGATTCATTGGCGAAGTTATCCAGCACAGGTGAAGCTCAGCAAATGAGACTCGTTCCCGTAGAGACGTTAACTTCCCCAAGCATTGACCGGGCAGAAATAGATTGGGTATGTGAAACAATTCCCGATAAGGAGTCATGGATGACTCCATTCAGAAATTACCTTGAGCACAGAACCCTGTCGGAGCGCAGGAGTGAAAAGAGACAAGTCCTTCGGAAGGCTTCACGATTCACCATCCAGAATGGAGTCATGTACAGAAGAGGGTACTCTGTTCCTTTACTCCGGTGTATCGCTCACGATGAAGTTAAACAAGTATTACACGATGTACATGAGGGAGAATGTGGCGATCACACCGGGAGGCAAGCACTGGCCAAGAAAATACTTCGATACGGATATTACTGGCCGACTGTGAATCGCGATGCGTCGGATTATGCAAAGAAGTGCGATAAATGTCAAAAGCATGCTCGAATTCCTAGAGCCCCACCTACCGAGATAACGCAAATGGTCAGCCCATGGCCGTTTGCAATATGGGGCATCGACATCATTGGTACTCTACCTCTGGCAAAAGGTGGTGCGAAATACGCCATTGTCGCAGTTGATTACTTTACAAAGTGGGTTGAAGCTGAACCTCTTGACACCATAACGACGAAAAAAGTGATCAACTTTGTAGTCTGCAACATTATCTGTCGATTCGGTCTCCCACACACCATTATTACTGACAACGGAACCCAATTCGACAGTGTTGAATTTAAAGATGTCTACAAACAGTTTCACATTCAAAAGAAATTCTCTGCAGTTGCACACCCTCAGGCGAACGGACAGGTCAAAGCGGTCAATAAAGTTATAAAGTCCATTCTGAAAAAACGACTGGAAAAGGTCGGAGGCAAGTGGGTCGATGAACTTCCTATGGCTTTATGGGCTTACCGAACAACCCACAAGTCCGCGACCGGTCACACTCCATTCTCTCTCTCTTATGGTTCAGAAGCTGTTATTCCAGTCGAGCTAGAAGTACCTTCTCATCGTGTGACATACTATGATCCGAAGACAAATGCCATATTACTTGCTGAATCTCTCGATTTACTAGAATTGAAGCGTGAAGAGGCTGATTTGAGGGCAGCCGCGCATCGAAGTCGAGTCGCCCGATTGTACAACGCCAAGGTCCGCCCGCGAACCTTTGAACTCGACGGTCTCGTCCTGAAAAGAATTTATCCGGTTCCTTCGCATATGAAGCCAACATGGGAAGGACGGTATGTTATTGAACGAAGGCTCGGAGATGGCACATTCAAATTATCGACCGTCGACGGTCTTACTCTGCCAAGAGCCTGGAACAGCGAGAGTCTTCGTTGCTACTACACATAACAGGCTATGTTAATTCATTTAGTTTATTTTCCATTTGCAATTTGTTTCTGCATTTCGAAATTAGAATTTGTAATAAGGCAACTGACTTTGCCGTATTTTTTTTATTTCAACAATAAAATGCAATCTCTTCGAGCCAGAGCTGTGATTTACTTGAAATACTTCATATGAACATCACCACGCACGGAGAGCTAAGTTTCACCATGCGGTGGGATTTATTCAAATAGGGAGTGACTGTGATGCAACCGGTCACTCGCTAAGTGAAACCCATGCTCAGGGACAAACTGTCGCACCAAAGTCAAAAAAGGATTGATACACGACAATCCTTCACTAGACTCCAGATTCCCAGAGTGCGAACTGGAGTATAGAAATACGTCTACGAAGAGGGTGGATCCGTCCGCCTAACGACTTCATCCGTATCCAAACCAAGTTTGAGGAGGGTGGACCCGTCCATCTAACGACCTCACTTGTTAACTCAGGGTGGATGTGATCCAACCATCCACGATCCTGAGACACCTTTCGTTCCCAGAGTGCGAGCGAAATCCAAAAACATGCAACAGATGTAACTGACCATCTGTTTACCAACTCCGGATTCCCAGAGTGCGAAACGGAGTATAAACATCAACTTCGAACTCCCAGAGTGTGAGTCGGAGTATAAACATTAACTCCAAATTCCCAGAGTGCGAAACGGAGTATAAACATCAACTCCGAACTCCCAGAGTGTGAGTCAGAGTATAAACATTAACTCCGGATTCCCAGAGTGCGAAACGGAGTATAAACATTAACTCCGAACTCCCAGAGTGTGAGTCAGAGTATAAACATTAACTCCAAATTTCCAGAGTGCGAATTGGAGTATAAACGTGAACTCCGGATTCCCAGAGTGCGAAACAGAGTATAAACATCAACTCCGAACTCCCAGAGTGTGAGTCGGAGTATAAACATTAACTCCAAATTCCCAAAGTGCGAATTGGAGTATAAACGTCAACTCCGGACTCCCAGAGTGCGAGTCGGAGTATAAACATCAACTCCAAATTCCCAAAGCGCGAATTGGAGTATAAACACCAACTCCGTACTCCCAGAGTGCGAGTCGGAGTATAAATGTCGACTCCAAGTCCCCAGAGTGCGGACAAACAATTAAAGCTTAAACCAGCGTAACCGACCGCCGGTGAACAAATGAAAATCCCCGGAATGCGGATATGATCGCCGATAATTAAACGAGGGGGGTTAAAACACTCAATCTCCACTTGTCCCAAACATCCGTTCAACGGCACTAGACTCAACGTGTTGTAAGTGAAATGCAATCGCTGGCTGATGTTCAACAACTCATCCCCAAGACTGGGGGCAGGACTTAAGCATCGACCATTGTTTGAAGCGGTGCGACGTCAAAATCCAACTCACTTCCCGATTATAAACCGTGTCCACAGTTTCTGGACTTGGCAAACAAAATCAAACTTGACTCCAAAGCTGAGACTTCACGAGTGCACTTCAGATATTGAAACACTTAGGAAAATACACAATAACTGAGAAGAAGCCAAAAAAAAGAAAAGTTTCATTTCTACTGTTTATGAAAGAAGTTCATGTACAAGTTTGTTCCAAAAATTCCTACTAGCAGGGGCCGAACCCGCATCTATACACGACCAACAATATGAAAATCAAAATAAACCGAGGAAGCATGTCTACTCTTATTTCTTCCTCGGCTTCCTTTTCGGTGTAGACCCGCTGGAGCCGCCACTACCCTTCCTCTTTGAGCCTTTACTTTTCGGTGGTCGGTCTCCAGGCGGGGGCATGATCTCGACATCCTCCTCCGAGCTTGAATGAATAGGGATGCTTCCTGCGGGCGGAGTCAGAGGAACATGATCAAGCGTAGAAGGTGGAATGGGCACACTGGTGTCGAAAACTGTACCACCAGGAGATATCATTCTGAGCGGAGCTGGACCGGGTGCCACCATCCCACCTCCAAAACTGCCACCATGTGCCGCTGCTTCCATCTCAGCGTCGATCTCGGCCAATATTTCCTCTTCAGTAATCACTCGGGCCTCGCTGGGAGCATCAGTAGTTGGCATCGAGGAGCTTGTAGCAGGAGCGCTTCCACCCATAACAAATGGCAGGTCAACAAAAGGATCGCTATGACGGCGAAAGAGTTCCTCCATCATCTGCTCATCAAAATCAAGCGTGCTTCCCTGCGTTTCATCGAGTGGGGCAGTCGTAGTTACAGTGGCTGCTTCGGTAATGATAGCCTCCTGCATGTGATGTGATTCTTGAGTGACAGGAGGTGCGACCGGTGCAGCATCGATCACTGAAAAAAAAGAGAACTGTCAGAATTTAATTCAAGTGACGATTCCGACTTAAGACAGATATGTGGAATGTTCAGAATACCTTCCTCAGTTTGGCTTGTGGAAGGCTGAACATCTTCAGCAATTTTCTCTGCAGCTGGAGACATCTGCGGCTAATCCAGATTGTAGGCAGGAACAGCTTGGGGATCAACTGCAGGCACGGGTTCTGGCTGGGTTGACACGGGAATTTCAAGACTTGCGTCATGGTGTTCAACTCCAGAGCTTTCTCCTATTTCCAGGTGTTGGGTGCCGAGTCTCTCCTTCTCATAAGAAATCATTGACTCGTGGAGAATCTTCCTTTCATCTTCATTTAGCAGACGATTCTCGAGCTCAAACTCATCAATAGACTCACCCAGATGCACCGCTTTCTCCTCCTCAACCAATCGGCCCCAGGCGTTATATAAGTGTGCCAGGTAATCATCGAGCCAGGCTAGACCCCTGTGCCTCAACACGTTGGCGTTGTAAACAAGAAGAAGATCTTCAATATCGACTTCTAGCCTGGACTCAGCTGATTTCACCTTCTCCTCGACCTCAGTCTCCACCTTGCGAACCTTAGCCACGGCCGCATCCCGTTCACCCCGGAGCAAGACAACCTGTTCGCACGACTCCTGGGCTGCGTTGTTCGCATCATCTTTTTCCTTGGCCATGTTTGAGAATTTGGCCTTAAGCTCGTTAAGTTCCTTAACCGTCGCATCCCGTTCAGCGGTGACTGTAGTATTTTGGTGGCCCATCTCCTCCACCAAGGCAACGTGTGTCTCCCTCAACCTATCCATCGCCACAGTCGCTTCATCAGCTTTTTTGGTGGCCTCAATTTCAGATTTCCAAGAAGACTCGGCCTCGGTATTGAGCACCTGGATGATTCTGTCCTTTTGAGCGAGTTCAGACTCGATCTTCTCAATCGCTTTGGCTCGCTCAAAGGCCACCTTGGAAGCTTTCTCAGCAGCCTTCACCCACTCTCTATACTGGGTCTAAACGTCATGAATGTAGTCATGCATTGTGTTTTCCACCCGTGATGGAATTCTCTTTAAATGAGGTGGGAAGACGTGGCCGTCGAAGCATATGTTCGGGAACTCCTTCCTCAGCTGAGCAATTTTAATAGCCCCTTCCCCCGTGGACTCAGTTATGGCCTGCTTTGCAATTATGGAGGGCATGGTTTCAACTTGCTGGTGATGAGTTTCGGGCCTCGAAGTTTGAGAAGACGGTCTGTGTCGCAGAGGCTCAGGTGGATGTGAAGTCTGAACAGGAAGTGGAGAGGGGATTCTAAGAGGCGGAGAGCTAGACCTAGATCGGTGTATGTATTCTCTGTCCCTGTCCCGCTCGTACTTCTCTTGATTAGAGTACCCGCGATCACGGTCTCTATCCGAGTCTCTCCTGCGGGAATCATAATAATAAGAAGAAGATTTTCGAGCCGAGCGAAGGCTCCTAAGCATTGATCCTCTCCCAGACATCGTACCTGTGAATGAGAAACGAAGGAAAAATTAGTAATCTCTTGAGTTGGACAATTTGCGATTATAAAATCGTGTAGTGTAGTGAAGTGTATGTATGTGCAACCCCCCGACCAACCGGAAATGTCGGCCGCGCTCATAGCAAGCGACTCGCTCAGATCAAGAGCGCTGTCAAGCTCCTCCATCCCGGTGTCGTGTTGAAACGACACATAATCCGGAATCAGAATATCAGCAAGCCCTTTGAAAGGATTCTCTACTTGCGGGGGAGGAGCCTCCGAAATTTTAATTCCAAGCACATGCAAAGATACAACCACAGATTTCAATCTCGTGGATATAGAACGCTTATGAGCAACTACCTTGCCTTTTCTCCTTCCTCCTGAATCTTGGAAACTGCCAGAAGGCCCAGCTATAAGTTCATCGTCAGTGGGTGTTCTCTCTGGATCAACCCCTTTGGTTATCACGACGCTGGGTGCTTTGCGTTTCACCCGCTTCTTCGAGACCGTTCTAAGTGTCCCTTCCAGCCTTATGCTTTTCTTCCGTTCAATCAGCCCAACAATTCTCAAGTTTCTGTCGGTTAGAACCCAGTCAATGTTCCTCTCTTCACCCTGAACTGCTTGGAGGATCGGAACTAACTCCCTGAAATATCCACCGTCAGGTCGTGAGATTGTGGCTGTAAAAGAAGTGAAGTATGTCAGTTTTGAAAACGATTATTATTATCTTGATAATTCATGAGAAAGACTACAACGCTTACGTCTATCCAACCATCGCCTAGCGAATCCAGAGGGGCATCGAACATAGAACCATTCTGTCTTAAAGGAACTAGCCTTCCCCAGGACCCTGTTACTATTTGACAGTTCCTATCCAAGAATGTGAAAGAAGGGTTGTCTCCGCGGCTCTTAATGTTGAAGAGATATCTAATCTCGATCGGCTTTGGTGGTCGAAAGAGAATTTCCATAAAGACGATGAAAGTGCTATTCAACAAAGCGTATCCGTTGGGGTGTAGCTGGGATGGAGCGATTCCGAGGAATGACAACATTTCCCTTATGTACTGATTAAATGGAGGAAGTGTCCCCGCTGTGCAAGCATGACGATTGAAAGCAGTAAACCCCTTCGGGGGAGCATGTGGTCTATCATTTGGCCCTGGCAGTAATACGTCGTCAAGCGACAAGCCATGTCTTAAACAAATCCGTCCCAACATATCTTCAGAGATGCCAGACGACACAGAGTCTTGTAGACTGCAAATGAACCGGGCACCTGGAAACTCGTCCGGAGCTGGATCTATGACTTCGGCCTCGATTGCTGGTATCTCGATTATTGGAGGGATTGAACCTTGAACTTCCTACTGTTGTGAACTTGAAGGTTCCATGACTAACTAGCTTATGAAAAATCATCGTTAAACAGATAATAAACCCGTGCACCCCGTAGTGTGAAGTGTGTGAATATGTTGTGCAGTGCAGTGCTGTATATCACTTGAAAAATTCTACAGAGTTAAGGAAAGCATGTAAATGACGAGACTTCGAAATTCAACTGGAGTGACCGTCATCGATGACCGTCACAACCATGCCATCCAAACTTTAAAGACCGATACGAGTTAAAGTTTGTGAAAGTTTTGTTAAGTTACAGTGTCATCGACGAGTTTCGAAGGGAAGTCGAATATGCAGTCCAACGGTCAAGTCCAATTATGCCAAAATGAAGCTCGTCGGAGTTAGATGTTCAAATGCACAAGAGTTTTCAAGATCATCAAAGTTAGGCTCATTGTCGATCATCAAAGTTCGAGTTCACATCGATCTGTGTAGCTGTTCGTATCCATCAGGGATACAGATTCGAATTCGTATCGATCGTTCAGAGACACTTTCGTATCGATCCCAAGGCACGTAGTTCGTATCGATCGGAGACAGTGGAGTTCGGAATGATAGAACGTGACTTATTCGAATCGATCAACAAATCTAAGGCCTTCGTATCGGTCATCTCGAATCGATACGAAAGCCCCATCGTCAGTCGATGCGAGGATGTGTTTCGTCAGGATCGATATGAACTCATCTTTTATCCATCCTCGATACGATGGTTCCCAGATTCCTTCTTCCCCAGATCGATTCGAATTCCATCTTCTTCTTCCTCGACCTCGCACAATATCTTCTTCCCCAAACTGTTCAAACAATGGTAATTTTCGCTGAGCCGACTCCGGCCTTGGAATTACCAGAGATCGATCGTATATGTAATTAGATTGGCAATTGATTTCGAATCTCATCGCTACAATGTGGGTTAGCCATTCATTTACCTGATTTCAACGATTAGTTCAAGGGGTTGGAGGTTTGAATCGATTCAAAGGCAAGAACAGTTTTTCATTTTCCAAGTCTCTGGAGCGATACGAAAGCAAAGCGCAAGAGTAAAAAGTAAAAAGTGAAAAATGGCTAAGTCCATAGTATTTATATGGACTCGAGTGCGAAGGTAAAAGACGATTCGCATCCCAGTGAACTCGACCGGTCACTACAGGTCAACCATCGGATCGAGTTGAAATGTCTGTTCGAATCCATCAGCCCAAGCTCCCATCGATTCGAAATAGTCGATAGGGTCTATCGATGTTAAATACGCGATGAAGACAATTCTGAAGGCTTTGAGTTCCATCGATACGAAACCTCTATTTGTATCAACGATTTTGCGGCTCCACGCACGGTTCGTCGATGCGAACTACACTGTTCGAATCCATCGATTCAAGACTCTCAAACACTTGTACCCATCGGTATGAACTGGCTAGTCGAATCCAATGACTCAATGCTTCATCGATGCGAAGGGCATTACAAAGACCTGATGGAGCCACGGGAAATTATCGATACGAAAGTTAATTTCATATCCATCGAATCTTATATCCATCGATGCGAAATGTTCATTTCGTATCCATCAATATGATGTATACCGATGCAAAGACAATGTTTCAACCTTTTACATCGATTCAGGAGAGGATCGATACGAAGGAACATTCAAAAACAACCATCGAGCGTTGTTACTATTCGAATTTCATATCGGTTCAGGAGAGGATCGATACAGAATTCGATACGAGATAAACTGACAACGACTCGTGAACGTGCAGCGTTAACGAGAATTAGATTAACATATATGCATATATGTCAGGCTAATATTCAATTTTTAACATTCACAGGAATTGGATATTTATCCGATAACGATTACAACAACAAACAGCTAATCACCAGCATACAGCAATCAGTTGCAACAAAACAGGCTACAATAGTTGACAGTCAACAATTTATATTACTGGAAATCAATCGAAGGTTACATCTTTTGACGAAAAGATAGCAACTACTAAACGAATCAGATAGAACTTTTTAAGAATGAAGGATACAACATTTCAAAGCACGTCATGTTCACACAAGACGTACTTTGGGGGGCAAATGTTATCCCGCCTTTTGGCAAGGCCGTGACACCAAGAACTTGACTAGAAACCAATGACAGTTCGTCTTGGAGATCGGTTATACGCAGGCTCACTATGGATATCGACAAATTTTGTTCAAGTCCGGATCAAGCTAAAATTGATATGACACGACAAGCGAAGCTATGAGAGCCAACGTTCCAAATTTCAAGTCATTCAGATTTTGTATGCTCAAGATATTGATCGATCACGGTTGAGAAATCCAAACTTGCATCGATCATAACTCGAGATCTACAAGTCCAAATGCCACCAAATTTTCACAGGAGCTTACGTACAACCTAAGGAATGCTCATGCCAAATTTCGACTCGATTGGAGCAAGTCTTGATCGATACGAAATTCGTTCGTATCGATCACGGACAGATAAACTCCAATTTGCATCGATCATATCTCATGATCTACAAGTCCAAATGCTATGAAATTTTCACAAGAGCTTACGTACAACATAAAGAATGTTCCTGCCAAATTTCGACTCGTTTGGAGCAAGTCTTGATCGATACGAAATTCGTTCGTATCGATCACGGACAAAAAAACTCCAATTTGCATCGATCATATCTCATGATCTACAAGTCCAAATGCTTTGAAATTTTCACAGGAGCTTACGTACAACATAATGAATGTTCCTGCCAAATTTCGACTCGATTGGAGCAAGTCTTGATCGATACGAAAATTCGTTCGTATCGATCACGGATCGAGTCGAAATCGCCTGGGATCGATTGCTTGGGCCCACCCACGTACCAGAAGAAGTCTCCCGAGATCTGAGCGAGATATTTGCCTCCTACGCCTATAAATAGCAGCCCAGAACCTATAGAAAAGGGACTTTTGGCTTCTCTACGCCGATATTCTGTCGAAATGATTATCAAACTTCGGTTATACTGTTGTAATCTCTTGTAAATTTCGAGTGAAATTCAATAAACATCAATCATTTCATAGTGGACGTAGGCAATTCGCCGAACCACTCTAAATCCATGTGTTTCTATGCATTTTCTTATATGTTTATTGGTGTGTTTGTTAAATCTGCTTCATTTTACATATGTTTTCTTCATTTTATCTCTTCAAACACATCCGAAGAGTGTTGTGCCCAATTTTGGTACAAACACTTTAGTGGACGTAGGCAATTCGCCGAACCACTCTAAATCCGTGTGTTTCTATGCATTTTCTTATCTGTTTATTGGTGTGTTTGTTAGATCTGCTTCATTTTACATATGTTTTCTTCATTTTATCTCTTCAAACACATCCGAAGAGTGTTGTCCCCAATTTTGGTACAAACAGAATTATAAATAGAACTTGAATGGTAAAGCGATTTATAACCATAAGATATGAATTTTGGAGGAAATAAAAAATTTAAGTGAAAATTGGGATTGCGAATAAATAAATTTGAATAGCTTATAAAATTTGAAATTTATGGAATAAAAGTATACTTAATCTATGAGTGATGTATAATCTTTAGTTAAAAATAAAATGTGGATATACTCGAGTATAAAATTTAGGGGAATGTGAGAAAATAAGTTGTGTAACTTATAAAATTGAAAAGTGAAATAGAAAACCAAAATAAAAATAATTGGATGTTCTAGTAAGGGTATAAAAACCCAAACTTGAATTTTAAAATAAATTTGAACTCAAGTGGATTAAACAGAATGATTTTGAAATAAAAATCAGGTATTGAATTATAAATTGGAAGTGAACTAATTAGATAAATTAATTAGTTAATCGAAAATGGGAATAGAATTTAACTTGATTAAATAAAATGGATTGTGGGCTGAAACTGAAGTTGAATATAGAACTTGAGAAAATAAATAAAATTCGACTTATGTATATATAAGCTGATTAAATATATCTTGAATGTGATCCAATGGAATTGGATTGAAATTAAAATTGCTTGAGTTATAAATAAGTTCAATGTGAGTGTAAATAAATTGAATATGGCCTTGAATATTATTCGAGAATGAGTTTGAGTATGAAATTGAAATTTGATGTGGATATGAATGGATTGAATTTGAAATAGAATAGAATTATACACATTGATTTGGAATCAATTTAAAATAGCTATATACTGGAATGGTTATTTTATTAAATAAATATCGTCGAATTTGCATAGTAAAATTGGCGTTTGTCGTAAATGGAAGTAAATGAAATTCTGTAAAGTAATAGAGAGTGAATAAATTGATTTTTAAATTAATTTGGAATGGATATGAGTTTATTTGGTATAAATATAAGTTGAGTGCTAATAAATTGGGTTGTAAATCATTTCGAATTGAATGAAATGGTATATGGATCGACTGGAAGTAATTAAATTAGTAACGTAACCTTATAATTGCTTATAAATCTTTGTTTGGCATGTTGTAAATGAAATTCATGTGTAAGGTTAGTTAAATGAATGAAATATTAGTGAATTTCATATTTTGGTACTTACGTGGTTAAATTGAGTAAGTACAGGTACCAGAGGCTATTGGGCTAGAGTTGGGTTGTGTAATTGCATATTAAATAAGCCGCTTGCTTAAAACGCTAAAATAAGGTACGTTTTCGGATTAAATACAGCAAAAATATAAAATATTGATATATATTTTGTTTTCCGACCGTGTAGGTCGATGTATACATTTTTATCTCTCTTGTCATATTGTAAAAGACTCTCCGTACAAGGGAGACTCTGCCAAAAAATTTCAAAAATTTAGGGTGGTAGAAAATTTTTGAAAATTTGTGAATATTTTTTTGTTAACGATGATTTGATTACTAATTGTAATTGGACTAAAAGGTGGTGTAATTAGAATTGAAAACTAATTGTTTGATTGAAAACTAAGAGATTAGAAAAGTGAAATGTCAAGTTTCACTAAGTGGGTTTTGTTAAGTTAATGGGTTTGGAGCATTTTCCTGCCTTGGCAATTTCAAGGACGAAATTCTTTTAAGGGCGGAGGAATGTAACGACCCGGATTTTTGGTCGTTTATTTTGAACATTTAATTTATTTTAAATGTTGAGTTTTGAAATATGAATAGAATTTTAATATGGAATTTAACGATCAAATAAGTGGAATGAATTTAAATTCCAAATATAGCGATTTACTGAATAAATTTAATTGTTTAATTTATAATTGAAAATCGTTAAATAATTGAATTGGAGTAGAATATGATTCGAAAAACGATTTCAAATGTTGATATAAATTCTACTGGAATTAAAATTTAGTTAGCAAGATTTTAAAACTGGAATTTAAAGCGATTTCGCAAATTTTTGTAATCGTCAATTTAATTGACACGTTTAAATAGCGATCTAGGGCACAGTCTCAGAATTCGACGAAACCAGTTCTATTAGGTCCGTAATAGTGTATTATTATCGGATTCGAAATTTCGTAGTGTTTGGAGTTATCGTTTAATCGTACGGGATGTAAACGCGTTGAATTTAATATCGAAATTTAATATAATAATTTAGTCCAAAAAGCTATCTTCTCCATACGATCGAATTAGGACTCGAGACCATTTCCATTGCGTTTGGAATAGGGGTATAACATTATAAACACCTAGCGGCACGCCTCGATAGGGGTTCGAGATTTTAATTTACGTAAACGAGACATTTGGAAAATTTAAAAAATATATATATAATTGACTTGATCTTTTAATTCACATCAGCTCTTTTCCTTCCTTACATATCACTGTACCATTTCCTCTCTCCAACACGCAACCATCATGCCAAGCCGCCTCCTTTCATTTTAAAAATCATGTCTCTCACGCTTTTCCTCCTTTTAAAACCGAGACCGCTTCGGTTAAAAAAAAATAGGGAAGCCTCGTTGACTTAAAAACATGTATATGAAATCGCGACTCGTTCAATCATTCGAACGCGAGTTCATTCCCTTCTCAGTTCGAGCGCCAATTCTTCTTCACCCTCCTTTTCAAACGAAATCTTTTGAAGACAAAAGAAAAAAAAGATTCGAGCAACGCTCGTAGCCGAGGCGGAAGAAGGAGGCAGCAGCGTGTCTCGCTCAATCAGAGGATGCGATGTAAGGAGGAATCGACCGGGTTCAGTGAAGTCGAGGTGTAGCTTAAAGCTAGGGCTCGATCGATGATGGAGGAGTGGTTGCGACCGCGATGGCCATGAGGCTGGAACTGAGCGCGCGAGTTTTGAGCGAAGGAGGAGTCGAGGCGTTGGGGTTCGATGCCACAGAGCCTGTAAACTGTAGCGTGCTCGAGTTCGAGTCGGGAAGGCGAGGGGGTGTGCACTCGGAGGTGTGACGGCAACGTAGTGTCAAGAGGAGGAGGTCGCGATGACAGTGGCAGTCGTGGCGTTCGCGAGATGATGGATGAGCGACGTACGGCTAGGATTGGCGATTGTATCGCGTGCAAACTTTGAAGCTGCAGTGGTGGGATTTAGGTGGCACGAGCTAGGGTGAGGCTGGGCATGTGTAGGGTCTAGTCGTGTTGTCAGTGAAGGCGATTAGGCTTTCTGGCATAAAGGTAATTAACCTTTATAATTAGTTGATTTAATTTAATTCATTAATTAGTAATTAATTGTTTTGATTTAATCAAATGCTTATAAAATATTTAACCTTTTATTTCGTGGTCAAAAATCGCATGAACTGAAATTGTTGGATTCATAATGTCGTAGAATACTAAATAGAATTGGAGCGGATTGCAAATAAAAATCAAGGTGAGAATTTCTCACTCGTTTGGATTACCACATTTAAATTTAAATGTTTAAATTTAAATTATTGGATGCTTGATTGGATTGATAAATTTATAATTATCTGTTGGATGACTATATATATATATAGTAGTATATATATTAGTAGTTTGCTTGATATTCCCGCATATTTTAGCAGATGAGACCCTATGCGCCCCGCATAATAGCAGATGACCCTATATACCGCGATATCCCCTTCGAAGCGGGATTGGTAATTTTTATTGTTGTCTAACATCTGTGGATGCAGAGAAACAGGTTGGAGGGATCCAACTGGATTCCTCAAATATATTTAGTGTTTTTCATATATATATATATATAATATGATGTGATTGAATAAACTATTGGATTATTGTGTGTTGTTAATTTTTAAATGTTGTAATAGCATGGGAATTTACTTGGGTATATTAAATTCTATAAATATTATTTTGAATTAAAAAAAAACGAGATTTTTAATATAAAAATATGTATATCGAAATTTGGATTATTTAAAAGAGGTTGATTTGAATAAGCAATAATTGGTTTTTGATCGTACTAAATAATGCAGGAAAATATTTTAAATATAGATTTTAAAATAAATTATATAAAGGGATTTTGAAGACTAGATTTTTAAAAATGATATTCGGGAAATATAGAAAGAAGTTGAAATCGATATTAAAAAAAATAGATTGGCAAAAATAAATGGAATTTATAAGAAATTGAATTTATAAATGGAATTTTATAAATGAGATTATTTTTAGTGAAACTCAACAGAGTTATAAAAATTTATAAACGATGTTTATAAATAAAGGAAAGTGATATCTGATGATAAATTTAGAATATAAATTTACGGGGAGAAATTATGTTTAAATATGGAAATAGGGTGAGAGAAAGATAGTGGATACTATTTTTGAAGCGAAAATGGTTAAGAGGACCGGAATGGAAGTGATGTGAGGGAAATTGATAGGGATTTATAAATTAAATTTGGTTACTGAGATTTAAAATATATTTTATTTTGATAAGTTAAGTTTTATTTCAAAAGGGAAAATTTTATTTATTAAACTATGTAATTTAAAGTTAGTTAGTATTAAAATACTTTAGAAGTGAATTTTTCAAATACGTAATATTTTTTTAATAAATACTAAATTTTTAAACCTTCTTTGAAAAGTGATGTTATAAAAGTGTTTCAATGTTTTAGATAATTACTTGAATATGACTTAAAATAAATTATTTTTATTCTTTTAAATGCTGAGTATTTATATATATACAGAGTTTTGTAATGTTTTAAAATTTATTTATGAACCTTCTCGAGAGTTGAACAAGGGTTATTCAGTAGATGGAATTATAATGGAGTTCTCAAAATAGAATGTGGGTAAAAAGTAAGAAAATTTCTGAAGTAGTTAAATAAAAGTAAGTTTCGAAAAATGAAATAGAATTCATAAAATAAGAAGAAAGGGAAATTGAAGTTATAAGTAAGTACATTTGATTTTGGAAATATTAAAGGGAATTAATTAAAGAATTTCGAAACTCATAAAATTCGTTATAAACGAGTTAAGAAATTTACAAACAAATTGTAGATGATTTTGAGAAAAAGAAATAGGAAACAAATGGAATGCTTCCTAAGGGTTGAATATAAAATGAAGTGGGAAAAATATTCTAAGTATTGGAATGGGTGGAAATATTCCGTTGAAAATATAAGGATTTGAAAACTGTTTTTCAAATGTTGAAGTACTGGAAGTAATATCTTATAAAGATATTTTGAAATAAATTTTGGAAAAGTTGGAATAAGGCCCGATGTCTGTTTTGGATGTGTATTGATAGTTAAATTACCGAATATTAATTTTGGCCAATTTCGTTAATCATTTAAAGAGGTCGGGATCAGATTTAGTTATCCAAAAACCACTTCGATCCGGTTTGAACGTTACGAATGAATACCATGAAGATGATGAAGACGGCGATTCGGTTTGTCCAGACCCAGGACAACTTGTATGGTTGAATGCTATCAGAACATCGTCATTGGAGGACGATGAGCATTCTAAGTGAAATTATTCTTGAAAGGTAATCATAGCCTCTAGTCTCATCAACCGGAACGGCTGAAAATCAGGGGGTATGCAGCAAGGCTAAGTGGGTCATACCCAATTAGGGTATGTTATCACCTTTCTAGATTACCTCGGATATATTATATTATATGGATACGGTGCATGCGAAAGAGCTCTCGATAAGGTGGGAACACATGGGGTGATAACATATTCGGTTCTATCCAGATTAGGGATAGGACCGGTCTTGTTTTGCAGGGGATCCCATCGAGGTCCTCGGTACATTTTTCTAGACGTGTACCGTGATAGGTGGTACCCCAATGCCTAGTCATTGTATGGAACCAATTCTCCAATAAGTGTCTTACGGTTTTGATTGTGCCCAACTATGCTGAAACATGAGATGCAAGCATTTCAGCTATTTTCTATTTAATTGGTTTAGACACTATTATAATATCAGACGGATTTGATAAAAATGTTTTGGTTATCGTAAGGTAAAAACCCGTTGTATTTATGTGTGACGCGGTCTTACGAGATACCTTTGTTTTCAAAAGATTTTGAAAAAAGTTAATAATTCAAATGGAGTGTGTTTTCTCACGCTGGTTTTCTAGACTGACTCGGGTGTTATTTTATTTTAATACTCGGGTCAGTCCGAGTATTACAGATTCAGGATAGGAAGCTATGAAGTTCAGGAGGCGAGCTGGATGACAGAGACGTATTCCCGTAGTTGATTTATATTTCTGTTGTGTATGTTATTTATGTGAGGACAAGTTATTAAACTATCCAGATTGATTGTTGTTTATTGAACTCTGATAATGGGATGTATATTAACAGTACAGCTCCTATATTTAAAATCTGTTATTATATATTATATTTTGTTCCGCTGCGATTGTCAGATTATGTGTTGTTGTTTTTTTATGTTTCTTCCTTTACCTTTTCTTCTTCACCCCTAATGAACGGGTATCTCCAGCACTCAACTGCTCGACATTCTATATAGTGGACATATTAATGTCGATTTTCAAGGGTCGAAAATCCCCATTCGTTACACAGTGACGTCACCTGCTCCTTCAAAGTGCTTCCGTAAGAAACCTGGATCACTTGGCTGCTCATACAAATTTGAGTCCCAACAGTTTTAGGAAAAGAAGATAAAACACCATGTCATACATGGTTCTGGTGTGAGTAAACATAAACAACTTAATTTTTACCTTTAAAAAAAGCTTTGAAAATCAAGGGTATCTCGTAAGACCACGCTGCACATAAACACAGATGGGTATTTACCTTACGATAACCAAAACACTTTATATAGAAATCTAGTAACATTAGCATAAAGTCTAGGGTTTTCAAGTAAATAATTCACATAGCCGAAATTGTTACATTAATTAAATACTAGCATAATAGGTATACAACTAAGACCAAAGGCACTTATTGGGAAATGGATTCCATACAATGACTGGACTACTGGGGTACCGCCTATCATGGTGCATCTCTAGATAAAATAACACCGAGGACTTCACCTGGATCCTCTGTCAACACAAGATCGACCTACCCCTTGCTAGATAGTACCGAATAAGATCATCCCTCAGTTGGGATCAGCAACCGTACCAAAGAATACATGAGTTGATAGTAGGGACTGTAGATAGGGATGACCTTACCCTAGTGGGAGCAACCCACTTAGCCTTGCTGCATCTCCCCTGTTTTAGTGATTCCCGATTGATGAGACTTGAGGTTACGTTTACCTTTATTATCGCATTAGCACTTGGAATGCTAACATTGCCTTCCAAATGTTCACACAATGTCAGCATTCATCCATACAAGTAGTGCAGGAGATGAACGAACCGAAGGCACTATCTCCACTACACCAGTTTTGGAATCACCCTCAGGGTTAGTAGCAAATAGCCCTCGCACTTCAAAGACTTCACCTTGGGCCTTGCCTTTACTATTTCAAATTCGAACGTTTATGTTAGTTCGAAGTGATTTTCGGATAACAACTAATATTTGATCCCGGTCTCTCCAAACCAACTTTCGATAATTTTAAGGGGTCAAATTGTTTATAGTGGACTATCCCACTATCAGGATGTAAAGATTTACATATGAACATATATTCCATATTCTTAGATTATCATGACCCGTTTATCGATATTAACCCACTTGTATTCATCACGTTCCCGAAGTGCGGTATTTGTGATAAGTACAAGTTGACTTACTTTCAATAAAATGTGTCAATGTTTTATTACAACTACTTTAATTCATTTGGCTACTTAATAGCATGGACAAGAGATCCTTAGTTTTAAAATAATTTACTTAAATAAGAAAATTGGTTAAAAACAAATAACCGACAGAATTTAAAAAGGAACTTTAAAATAAATAAACGTTAATTAAAATCATAAGTTTGAAACTTAATTAAACTTTAATTAACCTTTAATTAAATAAAAAATCATACTTTGAACTTTATTTAATTTAAAATTATTTATAATTAAACTTTAATTTAAATAACATTCATTTAGGAAATTAAACCCTAATTAAGTGGATAATTAACCTTTAATTAAATAATTAACTCTAATTAAATAAGTAATTAAAGTAAATAAACTTGATTAAATAAAAATTAATTTTCTTTTATCCTAATTAATCATTATTTAAAACTTACTTAATTAAAAATATTTAGTAAGTTTTGAAAATATTTAACTTAGTTGATAATTTCTTAAACTCTAATTACTTAACCTAATTACTTAATTAATAAATTAAATAATAATTACCCTAATTAATAAATTTTATAAATAAATTATTAAATAATTAAAACTTAGACTTTTTACTTACTTCATTAGTTTTGAAGTGAGTTTTCAAAAAAATCCAAAAGGAAACACTTTAAAGCTTAAAATCGCAAAATTTTTCGAACTACATCGATAGCAACTATCGCTATAAATGCAGTTCGCTAGAATTGATTTCTAGGTGAAAATTCCACTTTAACTCTAGCTACTACATGTTTGAAAACCCAAATGAAAAGGTTTTGAAAACTTAAACAAAAGGTGAAAACTTGGAAAAACATTTCAAAAATCCAAAGCTAGAAAAAGAGCTTTCGTTTCAAATCGGATCTCAAGTCCTTTATGACTTTTCAAGGTGCTAACTTCACAACAAATTCATCACATACACTTGGTTTTGTTTCATAAACACACTACCACCATATCATAACCAACCAAACACATAACCCTATCTAAACATATTATTTAACAACCAAATCACAAATCCAAGTTCAACCGTAAACATATAATCATATTCCATCAACATAACATGGTAATTCAGCACAACAACCACTATATTTTCACAACATATAGTTCATCAAAATCAAGTATTTTGCTTTTCCAAAAACAAAAGTTTTACTCGCCGAAACATTTGAAATTCAAGACGAACTTCTACCAAAACTTGAAAACACTTTAGAAACTTGCAAAAATTGAAACTTTAGACCCTTGAACACTTGAAATGGGCTCAGCCATGTGATGTTTGGGATTAGCGTAGGGATTGTAGGGCATGGCCACGGGGTTGTAGGGTGGATGGTTGCTTGTAGTTTGGAAGAGAAAGATTGTAGAAGATGTAGAAGTGATTTTGTGAATTAAAAAGGAGATTTTTAACAAATTGAAGTGGGTTTTCTCACTTTAAAAATTATGAAGAGGAAACCATTGATGTTTTGCTTAAGCTTTTAGGAATTTAGAAGTACAGAAGGAGATTGTAAAAATTATATAATTGTTTAAAATAAAATATATGTATGCATGCACTACCATACTCCTCCCCTAATTCCGTCCACACTTGTACCCCCATCCTTGAACTATTCAAGCCATGCACTTGTACCATGTGTTGAAAAAGAAAGTTTTATATGTATACACACACACACACACTTTTCTTTATAAAATATTTTCTTTTGTCTTTATATATATACACTTTAAAGAGAGGCAAATACATGTACATATACACATGTATTTATCATGTATAAATAGTTTGTAGTGTGTGCATATGTGTTTAAAATAGTATTCTGACATTTTAATTAACTTTTAACCAATGAAAAATCAATATTTCAGAAAATAATTTCCGGCCCCATTTTCTATTTCTCTATGAACTATATATATTGGTAAATAAATTTTGAAAATGATTTTATTATCAATAGTTATTATTTAAAATAGTTTTATTTGTTAATAAAAATCCATTTATTAATTATTTAAAAATATAATTAAATATCCATTTAAATAGCGATTAAATTATGGGTCAATACACTCTCCCCTCCTTAGAAGAATTTCGTCCCAAATTAGCAAACAAGGTGATAATTTAAACTGCACAGAAAGCTATATATTCACATCATATAACACATACAAAGACATGTACTAAGTATCCATAGAAAAAAACATACACTATACATACGACATACAATCAACTAACTATCCTAACATCAACTCGGGATACACTTCTTTCATATAGTCCACCGTCTCCCAAGTGTAGTCTTTTGGATCCTCGCTCCACTGAATCTTAACTAGTCGCACCACCTTGTTACACAACCTCTTTCATCCTGATCCATAACGTAAACTGAATGTCTAACCACTGTCAGGTTCGGTTCTATTTCCAGTTCCTCTTAATCCGATGGCTCCACGATCAAATATGGGTCATGGACATATTTTCTCAAATGAGACATGTCAAACACATTATGAATTGCCGCCAAACTCTCTGGCAACTCGACCTTATAAGCAAGCGACCCAGTCCTCTCAAGAATATTGAAAGGTCCAACATACCTTGGAGCTAACTTCTCAGCTTTACCAAATCTAACAGCTCCTCTTATTGGTGAAATCTTTACGAACACCAAGTCTTCAACCACAAATTCCAAATCTCTTCGCCTCTTACCAGCATAACTCTTTTGGCGATCTTGAGCCTCCTTCATTCTCTTCTTAATCATTGCAACTTTTTTGGTAGCCTCTCAGATCATGTCTGATCCAAGTACTAGTTTATCTCTCGTCCCAACCGAACATGCTGGTGACTTGCACGGTCTTCCATATAAGGCTTCATAAGCTGCCATTCCGATGCTCGCCTGAAACTATTGTTATAAGAGAACTCAACCAAATGAAAATGGTCCTCCCATGATCCACCAAAATCCAGAATACACGCCCTCAACAGATCCTCTAGAATCCAATTTACTCGCTCCGTCTGTCTATTTGTTTGGGGATGACATGTTGTGCTTAAGCTCAACTTTCTTCCTACAGTTGTTTGTAATGCTTCCCAAAATTGACTAGTAAATATGGGGTCTCGATCACTTACTATACTCACAGGAACTCCATGAAACCTGACCATCTCTCTCATTTAAATTTCAGCTAAAGAATCAGAGATCCTTGTTGGTTTTACTAGATTAATATGCGCGCTCTTCGTTAGCCGATCTACGATAACCCACACTCCTTTATTTTCTTTTCTGGTTCTGGCCAAACCATCGATAAAATCCATTGATATCATTTCCCATTTCCAATTAGGTATTTCCAAGGGTTGTAATAATCCGGCTGCCTTCTGATGATCATCCTTGATTTATTGACAGCACAAATACCTACTAACAAAGATAAAGATATCTCTCTTCATTCCTTTCCACCAAAACATCCGCTTCATGTCCCTATGCGTCTTTGAGACAGGTGGATGGATACTCAACTTAGAACAATGGCATTCTGAAAAAACTTCCCGCCTAAGACCGTTGACATTCAGTATATAGATCCGTCCATTCATCCTCAAAACTCCTCGGTTATCAATCTTAAAACTTGTACACTGTCCCTCCTTAACCTTCCTGATGATTGCCACTAAGCTTTTGTCCACTCTTTTCTTGCTCGCTATTCTTTCCGAGTAACCTCCAAAAGAGTCAAAACAGCATTCATGCTCAAGATATCCGCCACCACATTAGCCTTTCCTAGCATACAAAAGAATATTCAAGTCATAAGCCCTCGGAAACTCTAACCACCTCCGTTGCCTCAGGTTCAGATCCTTTTGAGTAAAAAGATACTTTAGGGATGTATGATCCGTGAAGAACTCAAATTTTTCACCTAATTAAAGAAAGAAAACTTACTCCTAAAATATCAAAAGATTATAAAGAAACTAAGGGGAATAGAAGGATCCTTACCCAGCAAGTAGTGTCTCCACATTTTCAATGCAAAGACAACGGCCTGTAACTCCAGGTCATGCCTAACGCAGTTCTTCTTGTAAGGCTTCAACTGCCTACTAGCATATCCAATCACTCTATCACGCTCCATCAAAATAGAACCCAGTCCTACTCCCCAAGCATCTGTGTAAACCGTGAATCCACTATTTCCATCTGGAACAGCCAAAACTGGTGCACTGGTCAATCTCTTCTTCAATTCCAGAAATGCCCCTTCACACTTTGGAGTCTATATAAACTTCTCCTCCTTCTTAGCTAGCAGCTTAGTCAAATGGGAGGAAATCTTGGAATAATCTTAAATAAACCTCCTACAGTATCCAACCAAACCTAAGAAACTACGAACCTCGGTAGGAGTTCGCGGTCGCTTCCATTCCTGAACATCATCCACCTTCACCGGGTCCACTGAAATACCTTTTCCTATCACAATATGGCCTAAGAATCTTACCTCTGATTTCTAAAAATGACACTTAGATAATTTCGCCTTCATGACATGTCTCCTCGATGTCTCCAACACCACTTCCAAATGATGTTTATGCTCCTCCTCAGATTTGGAGTAGATAAGGATATCATCGATGAAACTAACACAAACTTGTTAAGAACATCTCGAAAAACACGGTTCATAAGATCTACGAAATATGTCGGTGCATTGGTTAGCCCGAAAGGCATAACTAACCACTCAAAGAAATAGTCAGGACCTCTAAACGCAGTTAAGGGTATACTATCTTCAGCAACTCTCAACTGATGGAATCCAGTAGCTAAATCCATCTGAGAAAATACCGTAGCTCTATGAAGTTGATCAAAAAGATCATCGATGCGGGGTAAGGTATACTTGTTCCTAATGGTCAGCTTATTCAACTACCTATAATCCACGTATAACCTTAAAGATCCATCAGATTTAGCCGCAAAAACTACAGTAGTCCTCCAACTTGAATGACTGGGTCTAGTTAATCCTCTCCTTAACAGGTCCTAGGTTTGACTTACCAACCACTCTCTCCCTCGAAGCCATCCTTCGCTTAGGTTGAACTACAGGCCTTACACCAGGGACCAAATCAATGCGGAACTCTGTCTCTCGGTGCGGGGGTAAACTTTTAACCTCCTAGAATACATCGAGAAATTTTTAATAACTTCAATAGACCCTAAATTTTCTTGGGATGCCTCAAGGGTATACAAGAAACTACACATATGAATTTCGGGTTCCTTACATGATACTTTAGCAACTCTTCCCAAATTGGTTACTAATCATACAGTTCTTTCATTACAGTCTAAAACAGCTCCATATTTCGATAACCAATCCATACCAAAAATAATGTCAAATCCTTTAAAGTCTAAGACATACGGGTCGCAAGAAAAGTGATGAGAAAGGTATTCAAATGAGTTACACCACCTATGGGGTTAGATACACACATAGGGTTTTCTACAATACTAGAAATAGATGGAATTTACCTACTGATTCACAAGAGGTAAAACTATGAGAAGCACCAGTATCAAATAATGCTCGAATAAAAATACCATTAACCAGTAAGGTACCTTCAAGGACGAATTTTCCCTTCACATTCGTTGAAGTAGACGGTTTATTCTTATGGCATACACCTTGGGCTGCTGCACCTTTTTCATGAGTGGGCAGTCCTTTACCATATGCTCGGGCTGATGGCAAGTAAAACAAAGAGTCACCTGGACCATCAGAGAGATGGGTCCACCTTGCTGCTTTGGGACTTCACGATTCGGACAATACCTGACAATATGTGCTTTCTGCTTGTAAATATAACAACCACTATCCTTAGGCTTACCTCCTTGACCTTCTCCCTGTTTCCCTTTTCCTTGATTCTTCTAATTTGGATTGAACTTCCTCTTGTTAGAACCGTTTCCACCAGCATTTCCACTAGGTGCTACAGGAGCAGGCTTCTTCTTTTCCAAGGCCTCGTACCTAGAGCCATATCAACTAAATCCACAAAAGTACCTTTAATGTGAGTAGTCATTTTCTCATGGTACTCTTTCCTCATACCCAAAACAAATATCTCATTTTTCTTTAATGGGGTGTTGATCAATTCTGGCCTAAAACAAGATAGCTTGTTGAACTTCGTCTCATACTTTGCTTCAGACAGATCCCCTTAGTTCAACTCCCTTAAGTTCTGATACATCCTCGTCCATTCTTGCTATTGGCAAGAATTGGTCCTCAAAATCTTCTTTAAATTGGGCCCATGAAAACTCTTCTTTTGGAATATTCGCAGTAAGGGAGTCCTACCAAGCTTCTGCTCTTTCTTACAGTTGCCATGCTGCTAAGAATCTTTTCTGTTCATCGGGTAAACCAAGACCTTTAAAATCTTTTTATGAGATCGCAACCAAGCTTGCACTTCCATGATTGACTTAGTTCCTTTAAACGGTTTCCCTTCGAGGTTGGTGTAATCCTTGCAAAGGTTACGAAATTCACTCTTAGCTGTTCTGGCGCTGCCTCTTCGGCATTCCGAACTCCTCCAAGATTTGGGGTTCGACTATTCATAGTTGTAGTGTACTCGCTCCCCTACCTCATCTACCTCTGTTACTCATGTCTTACTACCTGGACATAGTAAGGTAATTCTTAGAATACTTGGACGAGATAAATATTGAAAGAAGGGTACTAATAAAACCTATCAAGCTGACTATCTATTATATATATATATACGAATAAAGATTACAAATATGCATTCTCAAAGTTGACCCTCAACCCAAAGCCTAAGTGTTCGCTTAAAGTAAGCTCTGATACCGAAATTGTAAAGACCGCCTTTCTTGCACTGAAAGACGAGCCAATAAGAGTAGAAGAAAAGAAAGATAAGAAGGAACTACACAATCACAGAATCTCACTATGAACCAGAACAACATATAATAGACTATAGTATATTACATAGTCATTTCCATAATATTAATACATCATAGTCATTACATTACAACTTCAACTGGACAGTTATAACTACCTGTCTGTACAAAATACATAGATCATACATAAACACAGCGGAATAAGATAATAACTAGCTAACGGTGACGCCACCTACTCCACCTCCTTCAAAATGCTTCCGTAAGAAACCTGGATCACTTGGCTACTCATACAAATTTGAGTACCTAAGAGTTTTAGGAAAAGAAGATAAAACTCTGGGACAGCCATGGGTCTGGTGTGGGTAAACTTAAACAACTTAATTTTTACCTTTATAAAAAGCTTTGAAAATCAAGGGTATCTCGTAAGACCACGCCACACATAAACACGAATGGGTTTTTACCTTACGATAACCAAAATACTTTATATGAAAATCAACTGATATTATCATAATGTCTAGGGTTTTCAAGTAAATAATTCACGGAGATGAAATTGTTACATTAACTAAATTCCAGCATAATAGGTATACAACTAAGACGAAGGCACTTATTGGGAAATGGAATCCATACCATGACTAAGCTACCGGGGTACCGCCCAGCACGTTGCATCTCTGGATAAAATTGTTAGTCTATAGGATAGTGGTTTTGATGACAACAACTATAGAAGTGTTATAAAATATATATGTGCAGGAAATCTATATGCAGGTATCAACAAAAGAAGACTGTACAGTAAAGAAGACAAAATTGATGAAGACAAAGACCAAGAGTTCAAGATTGAAGACTCATGAGATTCAAGATATTCAAGAGTTCAAGAAAAATAATATAGTTAGGTTAGATATTTGTTAAAACTCCTTGAAAGCACTATCATTCTTTTTTATCCAATTTACTCGTGGAATGGAATCCACTTCGTTCTTGTTAAAGGGATGGAACCCTAGTGAGATGGAACTCACGAAATATCTAGTGGAACGGATAGTAGCCCTATTTTGTTATCCACTAATTTTGATTCAAAATGATTTTCAAAATTATCTCTTGTGTTATAAAATGATTTTCAAATATTCCTTTTCAAAAGAAAAACCTTCGTTCGCATTTCCAAAAATGTTTTAGCCTCAAAATCATATTTATCATTTTGTTATATTTTGATTTCAAAATTGTCCTTGATATTTTAGCCTCAAAATCTATTTTAATATTATATTTACTTTAGTTTATTTACTTTGATTTTAAATATATTTTAGTATATATATATATATTCATAAGTATTTCTACTTCTAAATACCTTCTACAAATACATAGAGTCCATTTGAATAAAGTTGCATATGTTTTAAATCATCATTTTCAAAGAAAAGCAAATCATCATTTTTACTAGACCATGTCGACATCATAGTTACTCGTCATGTCGACATGCTTCCCGTTATAGCAAAGGTTGTTTTCAAAAGAAGTGTCTACTCGTTTAAATCTCTTTGAATGGACACATCCATTCATTCTCTATAAATAGAGACTGTCATGGACGTTTTCCAGTAACTACTTTCATTAGTTTCTCTCCTCTTTATTCTCTTATCTTATTTTCTAATCATCCTATCCATATTCTGCCGAAATCTTAAGTGAATCAAACCAGAATATCTCTAGTTTGATTCACTGCCACTCTCTTCAAAGAATCTCAGTGCTTATCAGAGTTATAGATACATTTGTACTCAAAGAAACTTGTTTAGGGTTATAAAGGTGTGATCGTGTCCTTGGAAATCGATCGGGTGAACTTGTGTCCTGTGAATCAAGTGGTTCTACCCAGAGACCTGAGAATCTGGAGGGTGTACCTCGTTGCCTTGGAATCGAGGGATTGTAATCTAGATTATTATTGAATAGAAAGCCGTACGAGTTGTGCGGGACTGGATGTAGGGTAACACCGAACCAGTATAAAATTCCTGGTGTGTTCTTTCCTTTACTTGCTTTTTATTTATATTTGCATCTGTTTGTGATTCTGTGATTTGATCTGTGATTGTGTATTTGCATTAAGTTAGTTAAATCAATTTAAATCAAAGAAGTTTAAAGAAATTCTTAAAACACTATTCACCCCCCCTCTAGTGTTAAATAGCCTTAAGATCATCTTCCGCGTCCCTTTCAAAAATAACACCGTGGACCTCACTTGGATCTCCTGCCAACACAAAACCGGCCTACCCCTTGCTGGATAGTACCAAATAAGATCATCCCTCGGTTGGGATTAGCAACCGTACCAAAGCATACATGAGTTGATAGTAAGGACTCTAGATTGGGATGACCTTACCCTAATGGGAGTGACCTACTTAGCCTTGCTGCAATTCTCCTGTTTTAGTCATTCCTGGTTGATGAGGCCTAAGGCTACGTTTACCTTTATTATAGCATTAGCACTTGGAACGATAACATTTCCATTTAGATATTAACACAATGTCAGCATTCATCCATACAAGTCGTTCAGGAGATGAACGAACCGAAGACACTATCTCCACTACACCCGTTTTAGAATCACCCTCAGGGTTAGTAGTAGATAACCCTTGAACTTCAAATTCTTCACCTTGGGCCTTGCCTTTACTATTTCAAATTCGAACATTTACGTTAGTTTGAAGTGATTTTCGGATAACAACTAATATCCAATCCCCGTTTTCTCCAAACCAACGTTCGATAATTTTAAAGGGTCAAGCTGTTTATAATGGACTATCCCATTATCAGGGTGTAAAGATTTATATATGAACATACGTTCCATATGCTTAGATTATCATGACCCGCTTATCGAAATTAACCCCCTTGTATTCATCACGTTCCCGAAGTGTATTATTTGTGATAAGTACAAGTCGACTTACTTTCAATAAAACGTGTCAACTTTTTATTACAACTACTTTAATTCATTTGGCTACTTAATAGCATGGACAAGAGATCCTTGGTTTTAAAAAATTTACTTAAACAAGAAAATTGGTTGAAAATAAATAACCGATAAAGTTCAAAAAGGAACTTTAAGATAAATAAACCTTAATTAAATCATAAGTTTAAAACTTAATTAACCTTAAATTAAGTCAAAAATCATACTTTGAACTTTAATTAATTTAAAATTATTTATAATTAAAATTTAATTTAAATAACATTCATTTAAGAAATTAAACCCTAATTAAGTGGATAATTAACCTGTAATTAAAAAATAATTAATTAAATAATTAACTCTAAATTAAAGTAAATAAACTTGATTAAATAAAAATTAATTTTCTTTTATCTTAATTAATCACTATTTAAAACTTAATTAAAAATATTTAACTTAGTTAATAATTTCCTAAACTTTAATTACTTAACCCAATTACTTAATTAATTAAATAATAATTACCCTAATTAATAAATTAAATAAGTAAATTATTAAATAATTAAAACTTAGTCTTTTTACTTATTACATTAGTTTTGAAATGAGTTTTCAAAAACAATTCAAAAGGAAACACTTTAAAGCTTAAAATCGTGAAATTTTCCGAACTGCATCCATAACAACTATCGCTATAAATGCAGCTCGCTAGAATTGATTTCTAGGTGAAAACTCCACTTTAACTCTAGCTACTACATGTTTGAAAACACAAATGGAAAGGTCCTGAAACTTAAACAAAAGGTGAAAACTTGGAAAAACCTTTAAAAATCCAAAGCTAGAAAAAGAGCTTTCGTTTTCAAATCGGATCTTAAGTATTTTATGACTTTTAAAGGTGCTAACTTCACAAAAAATTCATCATATACACTTGGTTTTGTTTCATAAACACACTGCCATCATATCATAACCAATCAAACACATATCCATATCCAAATATATTATTTAACAACCAAATCACAAATCCAAGCTCAACCATAAACATATAATCATATACCATCAACACAACATGGTAATTCAACACAACAACCACTATATTTTCACAAAATATAGTTCATCAAAATCAACTATTTTCTTTTTTCGAAAACAAAAGTTTTACTCAATGAAAATTTTTAAATTCAAGACGAACTTTTGCCAAAACTTGAAACACTTTAGAAACTTGCAAAAATTGAAACTTTGGACCCTTGAACACCTGAAATGGACACGACCATGTGATGTATGGGCTCGGCCTAGGGCTTGTAGGGCACGACCATGGAGTTCTAGGGTTGATGGTTGCTTGTAGTTTGGAAGAGAAGGGTTGTAGAAGATGTAGAAGTGATTTTGTGAATTAAAAATGAGATTTTTAGCAAAATAAAGTGGATTTTCTCACCTTGAAAATTATGAAGTGGAAGCCATGGATGTTTTGCTTAAGCTTTTAGAAATTTAGAAGTAGAGAAGGAGATTGTAAAATAAGAAAAATGAAAGTTATGGGGTATATATAGGCTTAGGAAATTAATTAAAAATTATATAAGTGTTTATATAAAAATATATTTATGCATGCACTACCATACCCCTCCCCCCTAATTCCATCTACACTTGTACCCTCCCCCCTCTACTTGCACTATTCAAGCCATGCACTTGTACCATGTGTTGAAAAAGAGAGTTTTATATGTGTGTGTGTGTGTGTGTGTATACTTTTCTTTATAAAATATTTTCTTTTATCCTTATAGATACACTTTATAGAAAGGCATAAACATGCATATATACACATGTATTTATCATATATAAATAGTTTATAGTGTGTGCATATGTGTTTAAAATAGTGTTATGGCATTTTAATTAACTTTTAACCAATGAAAAATCAATATTTCGGAAAATAATTTTCGGTCACATTTTATATTTCTCTATGGACTATATATATTGGTAAACAAATTTTGAAAACGATTTTATTTTCATTATTTATTATTTAAAATAGTTTTATTTGTTAATAAAAATCCATTTATTAATTATTTAAAAATATAATTAAATATCCATTTAAATAGCGATTAAATTTTGGGTCGTTACATAAATATTTATCAAATGCATTGTAAATATTTTCATTCTAATGTTCATTGTGCAACAACACTAAATAAATGTGATGAGAAAATATATGCAAACTTGTTCCCTGCTTATGTGTTAGCATTCGATGCAAAAAATTTATACTGTAAAATATTGTAGTCAAAGTGTGATGGTTAGTGCTTATAGTGTAATTTTTTTTGCACATGGTTCACTAATGTCAACAAATGTTGATCTTGAGGATCGAACTCGTGACCTTTAATCTCGTAGTCTTAACTATCAACCAACGGAGCCAAACATGTTGGCGTGCTTATGGTGTAATTTTATAAAATAATTTTGTGTAAGTTATACTACATAAAGAAAGAATTATTTTCATAAATTTATTTGCATCGGAAAAGATCATAAAACTTATAAGAGTTACTAAGAGTTGTTAAAACATAACAGTAACTTATTTTACCCAACTAGGTAAAGTGGGTTTCGTCTATTTTTGGTGTCGCATTCGAAAGCATGATGAAACATTAACCAATAACTATATATACTTACCAAATGCAAAAGGATAAATTTATGAAATAATATTGTACATTGTCTTGCACGAGATAATTGGATTTTTATTTTGCAAATATATTTATCAATTCGGTCCACTTTCCAAAATTTATAACAAGTTTAAGACAATTTCAAAACATATTATAGACATATATCTGTTTTTTCCACGCATGTGTTGATTCAACATACTTTCACAACGTAATTTGAAATTGCAATCAAATAATTTTTTTCTTTTAAGATTTTCTCATGATGCATTTTCAAATGAAGTTAGGTGTAAAAAATAATTCTGGAAAATTTCTTCTAGCACATCAATGTTAAATTCTATTTTTTTATTTTATTTATATTTTTGAAAAGTTTATCTTGATGCACATGCAAAGTGAGTTAGGAGGAAATTGATGAATCAATGTGTAACGAGCCACCTTTTTCAAGCTCAAATTTCAATACTACTACATCCATGGTATTCACATGCCAAACACCCAAGTGCCAGAAAGATAGATTGTTAGAGTAAAAAAAACAGAAAGAAAAGGAACAAGAAAGAAAAGGAACAAGAAAGAAGAGAACAAAACATCTGAATCTCACAATGGAATGATAATATATAATATCAAAAGACAGTACAAAGTGCTACTCTAAAATACATAGTATTTCAGAGATACAATCCTAAGTACTATCAACAGTCTGGACAGTTATAATAGCTCGTCCTCACAAATACTAATATGCACATGCTAGTAGTGCATTGGAAATAAGAAGACTATGGTAGATAAAACATCCAGCTCGTCTCCTTGAGCTCCAAAGAATATCAACGAAAATCTATCTTTCTGAAACTGCTCAAAAGAGAACCGAGGAATTAAGGGAAAAAACCACGAGTCAGACATAAGTCTGATGTGATAAACTTAAGAAATATGTAGCTATCATATAATAGTATCTTTTGAGACCATTCGAATCACCGTAATGATTTTTCCCTCAAAAGAACCAAACCATCTAATAAGTACATATAATGATATAATAGATAGTGTCTAGGATATAGAATATAAATCAGAAAATAGTTGTGCTGCTTGCATCTCACAATAAAACAATATTAGAAGTACAACTAAAATCGCTAAGGTGCGATCACATATGGTTTTCCATGGAGGCGCCCCCAGTACATCGAGAGGGACCTCCTAACGAGGGTTAGAAATTACCTTACAAGCAACGTATATCTCTAGATAAAATATATTACTAGGTAAACATAACTGGACCACGCCGAACACGTGATGCTGTATATCATCAACTCCCACTAGCAATATCGATAAGCATCTTCAGATATGGAGTTAATATACCCTTGGGTTAGCTAAACCCATTGTCCATGCATCCTACTCCATCTTCAGACATTTCGATTGTGAAGTCATGTTCAACATCCCTCACACAAGTTTTCATCACTCAAATAGATCACGAATCTCTGCATAGATCATAGCATAAGTCATCGCTGAATGCTAACTATGTCCTCACTCTTGGAATCAACCTTAAGTAGACAGTACCCTCGCTAGCATCGTTTGAAATGTTAATGTTGACCTCTCCCTTATACTTGACCTTAGGATAGATAGTTCAACTATATAACATTTCACTTCACAACCGCTTCTGAAACATAGAACACATATATCAGTTTTGAAGTGGTTTTCAGTAAGTAAATTGGTGAATTTCCAATTAACTCAATTCGGGTTCTATTTGAAGTACACAAACGATATAAAGGAGTCCTCCCTGGGGGAAATCGTGTATCTCATTCTTAAAGTGAGATGCGTTTCATACTAATGAGTCCTCCTTAGGGAATTTCAAACCATATGAAGCCGTGAAGCTTTTATATACTTCCTAAGTTAATTTGGTCAGTTTCAATAATAGTGAAAATGATCGCATATGGAAATCAGGACTTGTATACTTATCGCAATTTCGACCTTCTCAACTTACAGTACCTCTCGGTCAAGAGTGAAGCCAGGTAGGTGATAGAGTTAGGGGTATGCCCTAGGGGCAATTATGTAATTTGTTACATATATCTAACTCGTTGACCAATCTTGTTCGAAATAAAAGGTATTTTCTTCCTATTATATACTTGATATAATGTGATTATATTAATTAATTAAAAGTATATTTAATAGAAAAATCCATAAATGGTATATTTTTTGATAGTAGTTATAAAGTGTTGTAACCGTGAGTAATTTATCACAATGAAACAAATATACCATTTTAAATGTTCCTAGTCAAGATGCATCGAGACTGGATATCGATGTATCCGTTGAGACTGGAGTACGTAACGCTCTCCAAATGTTGGGCAGTGTATTACTCATGACTGCTGGGGGCACCTAGGGGTTACGTACTAATAGTTATTGGATAACTATGGAACGACTCACTCGATAGTTTTCTGTTGGTTAATATAACTAAGGTCAAACAGAAAATATCGATGTGACTGATTTACACAGTTCTCTCAACTTGAGAATACTGTGGATCTTCAATATGAAAGCTCTGTTTTGATTATAGCCAAATCATGGCATGTCATCCATCGAGTGACTATAGTTGGGTCAAGTGGAAGTATTGGAAATGAAGCACTATTCAAGAGAGGATTCGTCTCCTCAGTTATATGCGGTTAGTATCACAATCAACTCAAGTCAACTCAAAGTCAAAGTCTCTGGCCAGAGCATTTCGGTTAATAATAATTGTTATTATTGAACCAAGGACTTTGTATTTAGACTATAAAGTTGAATGTGGATGAGGTTGGAATTTTGACCATTACCAAATTCCATAAGTCCAAAGTGATATAGTTTTGACGAAGAGAATTAGTGTAAACAAATATCATAGCCGGGTAACGCTTATTAAACTAAAATTGGATTTTATCGAAAATGAGTAAGCAATAAATTTGGCCATAATATCACACCACCTGCTAAGTGACGTGTGAACGTTAACATTATAATAATTCAATGGTAATCGCTAACCAAATTTACACCTAAGAGTTACACAGCCGAAATGATGAATTCCCTTAAGACCTAATGATTTAATTAGTTTATAATTGTTATAAATTAATTAAATTAATTAATATTTATGAAATATTAATTATAAAATTTGAATATGATTTGAGAAATAAATAATATTATATATATTTATAACATTTATAAATATATCGATCGATATACAATATCGACAAGCGACTAAATTAGATTTAATTGCATAGTATTTTGGCTTGGGCTTAGATGGGTTTAAGGCCCATCATTAGGGCTGCAAAATTTCGGTTTTGAGAAGGTCTAGGGGTGGCTAAAACATAGATAATTGGCTTGGAGATAATGGGTTGAGATAAAGTAAGAATAGGTAAAAAAGAGTTTCCTCGTTTCTCTCTAATACAACCCTATATATATGTATGTATGTATGTATATATATATATATATATATGTATATATATATATATATGTATGTATGTATCTCTAAAAACAATTACTAACCTTTTTTTGGCCGCCATTGCCTTCTACATTGATGGTTAAAACATATCTCTCAATCCACTCTAAAATTCTCAAATATATTTCAAATTAAAATAATATTATTCGATAGTTAGAGGTTGGCGATTCCGGACTTGCAATCTGACGAATCAAGAACAATAAAAGGAAGGGAAGTCATTGCTTCAACGTGGATTCAAAGGCATCATTAAATTGGTAATTTTAATTCATATTATAGTAATTAAATTATATTATATGATCCTATAATGAGCAATTTAATATCTGTTTAAATATGTTGCTACTATATGTTTAGTTTGGTGAGATTTTGTAAGTAGATGTAGTTGTCACAAATCAGTTTGGTTATGTGCATAATTTGTTTATTATACTATTTGATTTATGTATAGACAAATGTTTTTTACTGTACAAAATCAATTTTTGTCATTAATAATTGTTTTATATATATTTATTAATAAATTCATATATATATATATATATTAGTGTATATTTCTCTCTCATAATAGCATATATGCTTATATAAGATATATATATGATTTAAAAAAATTAGTACACTTATTTATATATAATATGAATTTACAAATTCAAAAAATAATTATCATACATGTATTCATATTTTTAAATTAACATTTATTGAATTCTGAATTGTTTATTATATATATAATTATTACATTAAAAATTCAATTTTATATTTAAAAAAATTATATCATTCCAGAAACGTATATAAATTTTTTTGGATTTTTTTAATAAAGTTTATTATTTTTAATAATTAATATTATTTCAGAAAAACATTTTATGATTTATTAAAAATAATAATTTAATTGAAAAATTATTCAAAATTTTTCGTAACCTTTCATTCATGATCCTAGAATTTCTGAAATTTTAAAATTTGAATTTTTAACAATAAATTATTTTATATTAAATAATTATTTCCGTAATCAATGTATTTGTGTTTAAAAATAATATTTCAACTTTGAAAAATCTCCAGATTTTTTCTAAGCTCTATTTTATGATCCTAGATTTTTGAAAATTGTAAAATTTGAATTTTCATCAATAGATTATTTTATGTTAATTATATATGGTTGAAAACATTATTTTACTCATAATATATACAAATTAAAATACTAAAATTATTATGTTTGGGAAACTAAGTTAATTTTGAATTATAAATAATTTTTAATAATTGTTCTCTCTCTTTCTATATATATATATATATTTATCTATATATAAATGTTTTATGTTCATATATTATATATAATATATTTATACATACATATGTATGTGTGTGTGTATTTTGTAACACATATACATGCACATATTTGGACAACATACATGACATACAAAATGAGGTAATATGTCTGTTGCGATGTAAATTCCAACATCTACATATGGGCATATTATACCTTTCACGGATTATTATGTTACATATGCACTCACACATATATGTATATGATACATTTATGTATAAACTAAATCAAATAAAATTAATTTCATATCTTAATATATTTGAATTTAAATAAAATAAATGATTTTATTTAAATGGAATTTAGAAATGTTCTAATTCAGTTAGACTTCATAGGCCCAATAAAAGATCCAATAGGGTAAATTTTTTGAAATTCACCCATAACTTCCTCTGCGGGCTAGTCCAGTTCCAACAATGGGTTAGATCACTGGTTCCATCAAAGCCCTACCTTGACACCTCATTTTGAACTCTCATATATAGAACAAGTCTACTTTGTCGGCTTTTAGTGCCACGTATAGAAGTAAATACTTTCCACAAACGAGTAAACACACAAAGCATGATTAAGTCACACAAGCGACTTCTAATCCCCATATTCAAATAATACTTATTTGTATATATGTGTATATATATTTAAAATACCTTTACAAAAAATATATACATCTATACTACTATTTCACTATTCATTTCTACTCTTTTCAATACTTTGAACTATATTCATATACTTATCTCAAAGGTATAAGAATATTCAAAAATCACTTAACAAGATTTTATACTTTAGAATAAAAAAGTTAAAAACAAATGTTACTAAAAAATTGTTACCATAAATCCAAAACCATTTTATACTTGTCATTATGTCGAAAACATTCTTTTTAAAGATCCACTTATATTCAAAAGTATTGAAATGGGATAAAACAAATAAAACTAAAATATTGTTACTATAAACCCAAAACCATTTTGTACTTGTCATTATCTTTAAAGCATTCGTTTTAAAGATCTAAGTATGTCTACACTTAATTAACAAAGTAATATAATTTTTAATAACTTTCTCAAAACCATTCATTATAACTAAGTGTTATAACTAAAACCCACTTATCTTTTATAAAATAATTAACTTACATTCCAGACTTATATATATTATGTAAATAAATACTTTTAAAATACTTATAAACATGTTTTAAATATCTATATAAAATATCACTTAAAAATAACAAATTTAAAAATTTAACAAAATAAAAAAAGCATGTTTTATATGTATAAAACCATTTACTTTAAAAATTCATAAATAATTATTAAAAATATATTTAAATTTCAAACCGCTTTTAAAACACTCTAAACATGTTAATATACACCACTGAAAATATTTTAGAAAATATTTGATCTAAATATCATTTAAACTCATTTTAAATCACCAAAATAACTTAAAACAACAAAATAACAACAACGTTGTAAATAGGGCCCAGAAATGCTGCTGTAGGTAAAAGACGACGTTATTAAGTGCATAAATGCTACTGGACAGAGAGCATATAATAAAAACCATGAAATTTCTATCCAATTTTCTTCACTCATATATATGATCTAGATCTAAAATTTCTATATTAAGAAGTATACTTAGGTACTTAAAAACCATGCAAAGAATCCCCTAAGGATATTTTTCAAAATCATATTAAAAATTTGAAAAAAACAAGCTATTTCAAAGTGCACTTATAGCGACTATTTCGCTTCTAACTTTTACAACTTTGTCATATCATTTATATAATTTTCCAAACCATTTCTCGCTGTCCCATACACTATTATAAGTGTAGAGAACAACCAAGATATATTCTTTCACAATATATTTACATATCACCAATTTGGCACTAGTCTAACACAAGGGATTTCTAAATGCACTTATAACGACCTTTCTCGCTTCAAACACTTTCAAAAATGCTTCAACTTCACAAACAACTAAACCAAACATCTAAACACAAAGTCTAGGACATGATACATGTTTTAGAGAGTAATAGAAATGATAATGTTACATATGAAGTTATCACTTGCTTTCCAAAGCAAGGGGGTCCAAAAGTTATAACTTGTGTAGTTCATTAACTTTATATTTCAACACAACATATATACACAATATACACTCACCCTAAAACTATCCTATAATCAAGAACGAGCCTCATGAACATAAACCACTTCTTACCATCACCAAACATCCAAAGACACCACATTAGCTCCTATTTGCTTTCGGTCACACCCCACCTCCATCTTTTGCTCACGACCATGCTAAAGTTTGGGGGTTCTTGCTCCTTTTCTTCCAATTTTGAAATGTTATTCCTTGTTGCTATGATGTGCTAAGCCCCTTGCCAAAGTTTCGTGGAGTTTGGAGGTGATTTGCATTGAATTTAGAAGATTGAAGAGAAGAGAGGAGGATGAAGACTAAAAAATTTTCTCATAACTTAGGCAAATAATTTGTGAAAAAATGAAGTATATTATGTAGATTTAAACAGAGGAAAATGACCTCCTATACCCTTAGTGGTCGGCCAAAACAAGCTTCCCCATATGCTCTACTTTCCACCTTACTTAACCAAAGTTTCTTCTCATCTCAAAATATCTTCTACTAATATCTACTCTCCCCATGACATCACCCATGGCATCATCCTACCCCACTAATCACAATTAGTGAGCCGTACCATATATAATATTTTTAGTTGCTAATTAGTACACATTAATATATTAGGCATGCCCAAAAAGTTTGAACAACATTTATCAAGAAAAAGGTCATTATCGATAAAACGATTTTCGGTAACATTAGCGATATTTCTTTGAATAAGTTTTTTTGTACACTACAAGAAAACCTACCTCTAGATGCATTTATTGGTAGCATTTACGGTGTTAATGCAACCAATATTATTTTTTCATTTTTTTTATTTTGTTTGATTTTGGAGGTCGCCAGATTTTTCCGCCTTGCCCACCAATTAGTAAAGACTCGTCACGTTTTTCCCTCTTCTTTTCCTCCACTGTTATCCTTCTCCCTCCTTCAACAAAATTTCCAATATGTTGATATCTCCTCTTGCTTTATCTTCCAGGACGTGCAGTTACTTCGTCTACCTGCTCCCATCACGCCACCACCTTGATTTGCTCCCCTCCACTTCGTCAATAAGGATCCCCTCCACTTCATCGATCTGCTCCCTCCTCTTTCTTCACAAGCCCTGAATTTACTAATCGAGGTAATCGTTGTTTTCTTCGTTCACGGCTTCCTATTCACGACGCGATCGATTCTTCTTCATTTTTCTACCTGCGGCCTTGCTATTTGTTTCTCCTGAATCACCAGATCCAGGTAACCCCGATGCTCATTTACTAAATATTTTTGATTTTGTTTCACTTCGATGTTTGAATTGAAAACGCGATTCAGTACCAATAATAGTTTAATTTACAATAATGGTTCATTCATAATACCATATCATAATATTTTCAAGCCTACGTTTATTAGCTCACACTGTTCATATTTCGTACATCAGTTATATATCATTTTGATTCATTGGAATGAATTGTGTTTGTAGATATATACAAGAGCTTTGACTAAATAGACCATTACATACATCGTCACTGATGTTTGAAGTTCAGTATTAGAAGAAGAAAAATTGGTGGTGTATATATTCTGCAAGGTATGTTATGAGTCAGTTCTCTTCTACTCTTAAATATTCAGATTCATTTATGGTTTTTTTCCTATTGCCTTTTCACTTGGCAGATATCTCTTTAGGGTTTTTGATTGGCACGAGTTAGCTTCTGCTTCTGCTTCTACCACAGGTTTGGATGGTTGAGGTACTAAAAATTAAAACCCATTTGCAATCCAAAATATAGCTGATAAATAATATTTAAAGTCTTGCATAACTTTGTTTATGTTATGTTTACTCTCACACAACATTTTATGATATGTGGATAACCATCTTATTTTTTAAATTTAGATTTGTTTATACATGTACTTGAAATAACAATGGTTTTGTGATAGATTTTGAAAAATCATGAAAACATCAACATAAGTCCATGACAAATCCAACGTAAAATCAATACTTGAGCTCCAGTTCTTCAAGTGTTAAATAAAGAAACTTAGTGTAACAATATAGTGTCATTTTGTTTTGTTTCATGTATTTATAACTCTCTTTGAGATTGTAAGCTTCCTTAATAGTTACATTAATTTTATTTTAAAACAGGCAGAACCTGATTCAAATATGTTCACCATATTTGTTTATATTATAACATTTCTAGAATTTTATTCAAATATTAAAATTAATAGTTTTTCATTGATGCCGCCTCCTCACACGGGAGCTGCAATATTTCGGTAGGTATCTTTATAATGTATTATCGATACTGAATCGCACATGTCTCACACTGGCTTCATTTACTAATATCACATGTCTCTTTATAATAAGATATATGAAGACTATATATAAAACAAAATAGTTTAATTTGATGTACATAACTATCCCCTTCTAATTTCTACTATCAGCTTCTAAATAGTTCAATTTCTACTAGTAATGGCAGCAAATACCAGTGGCTTCATTTACTAATATCATAGGAATTTCACTTCAGTGCTAAAAAAATATGAACGAAAATAAAATGGAAAAAGAAAGAAGAAAATAACAGACCTTGATTTGTAAAATGCTTTATAGATTGCCGATGCAGTTGTTTATGATTATGAAAAGCAGATTTTCATGGAATTGTGCCACTTGAAAATTTGCACGAACAAAATGAAGTTGGAATACAGTAGTGGATTATATAAAAAGAAAGTCAAATTTGTGTATGGAATTATAGATGGAATCATAGATTAATTATAAGTAGTTTTTTGTTTGATTATAACAGAAAATCAAATTCTACATCAAAGTTTGGAAACTTATTTGATTGCCTATATTGCCGATGGAAAAAGATTGGGTGTATTTAAATAGGTAACTATATAATGCTTAACTTAAAATGTATTTTGAGAATTAACACATATATGTTGATATTAAAAGTCATTTTTTTTAATTTTTTAATTTTTGTCATAGGACTAGTACAGAGTACCGGCTATGAGCTTTGAATTTCGTGCATATGGCAAAAAGAAATCTAAGAATTGTGGAGAAAATTTTGTGCCCATGTATAGATTGTTGAAATCTTAGTCGGCATGATGACCACATCATCGTTGAGGATTTAATTATAAAAGGAATGGATTCTAAATATAAGAGCAGTAGATGGTATTCCCATGGCGAGCAAATAAACATGGATAAAACAAACAAAGCCATTTAACACATATGATTTATTCAAGATGATTAACTATGAAGATGAAGATTTTATGAATCGTGATTTTTTTGCCAATGATAAGGATAATGATGATTCTCGAAGAAGAGAGGATGAACTACTTAAGAATTTGGAAGATGCAGAAACTCCGTTGTATCCCGGATGCACAGAACATACAAAATTATCCTTCATCACCATCTTATATAATCTTAAATGTGAGACTGGCATGTCCGATAGTGGGTTTGACAAGCTGTTAAACATGCAACAATTGTTTTTGCCGAAGGATATGATAACATACTTCCAAAAACTTTATATGAAGTAAAGAATTTTTTTAAAGCATTTGACATGGGTTTTGAAAAGATACATGCTTGTGAGAATGACTGTTGCCTTTTTAGAAAAGAATACAAAGATTTAGAAACTTGTCCAAAATGTGATTCTTCAAGATGGAAGATAAATCAAGATACCAAGGAGTTTATAAAAGGTGTTCCAATTTAAGTGTTGAGATATTTTCCAATAATTCCAAGATTTAGAAGAATGTTTAGATCTCAGAAGATGGCTAAAAATTTAAGATGGCATTTCAATAATAGAAGCATTGATGAAAAATGCGTCATCTTGTGAATTCTATGGCATGGAATATGGTGGATGAATGATGGAAATATTTTTCAACCGATCCATGCATCTTAGACTTGGTCTTGTTACAGATGGATTCAACCCATTTTCTTTGTTGAGTTCCAAATATAGTTGTTGTCCGGTAATGCTTGTGACATACAATCTCTCACCCATGTTATGTATGAAGAAGGAAAATATTTTGTTAACATTACTTATTCCCGGTCCAAAGGAGCTCGGGAACGATATTGATGTATAATTGGCACCTTTGATCGAAGACTTACATTATTTGTGGCGTAATGGAGTGGATGCTTATGATGCATTTATTAAGACATTATTTAAACTGACAGCAATTTTTCTATGGATAGTAAATGATTTTCCAGCTTATGGAAATCTTGTTGGATGTTGTGTGAAGTGAGAAAAAGCTTGTCCATTGTGTGGTGTTAATACTCATCACCGTTGGTTGAATTATAGTCGAAAGAATGTCTACATGGGTCATAGAAGATATCTACCTATGTCAGATTCACGGAGGAAACAAAAGACTTGGTTTGATAACACCGTGGAGATAGGTAATGCTCATAGAATTTTAATTGGAAGAAATATTTCTTTATTGTTAAAAGATTTTCCAAATTATTTTGAGAAAGAGAAAGAAAAAAAAAAGGGAGAGTGGAAAAAATAAGGAAAAGACTATTAAGATAAAGTCCATTAAGCTGAAAAGGAGGAAGAGTACCCATGATATGGAAGATGAAGGCGATAAAGATAATGATCCTACAAAAATGGAGCTATCAAGGTGGAAAAAGAGATCAATTTTCTTTGATTTTCCATATTGGGAGGTTAGTGGTTTTTTTTAAATGTTTTAACAATTAAATATATATAAAATTATGTGTTACATTATTGATTTTTATAGGAACTATCGTTACGTCATAATTTAGATGTAATGCATGTGGAGAAAAAAATTGGTGAAAGCATGTTAGGCACAATGTTGCATGATAACAAATCAAAAGATGGAACCAACTCCAGAAAGGATTTAGAGGAATTGGGAATTCGGCATGAGCTCCATGCACAACCTCGTGGGAAGAAAACATATCTTCCGCCGACTCCTTATACGTTGTCAAATTCCAAGAAAAAATATTTTGCAAAAGATTGTACAATTTCAGAGGACACGATGGCTACTGTTCAAATTTGAAAAATCGTATATCATTGGAGGATTGTAAAATTAGTGGCTTGAAATCACATGATTACCATGTTTTAATGGAACACTTGTTGCTAGTAGCAATAAGAGGGCTATTGCACTACATCAAAATAGTGATTTTGCAACATTTTATATTTGTTAATTTCTAACACTTATAATGTTACAGTCCACTGACAAAAAAAGTGTTAGGATACCTCGAAAAGTGTTGAGAAATATAAATAATGTTTTTTATAAACTTTCCAACGTATCAGTTATAATTTACAACACAAAAAAGTGTTAGAATAGTTGGTAAATTTGTAAATAACTCACTAAAAATTGGACCCTTTGTAATCTTATACATGTAGCATTTTCTAACGTTTTCTCCCTCCATCACCACTATCGGCTGCATAATTTCTAATTAGATTAGGGTTTCCCTTCGTGCATTCCATCGCCATTTTCTAATGCTTTCCCATTCCTATTCCATCACCAAGGTCGACAGATCAAAACTTTGGCCATCTAACATCGAGCGGCTTAAGACTAGGGTTCCCCTTTGGCACGTCATCTCCAGTCGAGCCATCTAGCATCGAGCGGCTTAAGACTAGGGCTTCGAGAAGGAATCGATGATGTTAGGTGATGGTGGATAGGCGGTGTAACTTGGGATTCAAGCGAGGTGGAGAGGCGAGGTGAGGTAGGTGTATGGTCGAGATTAGGCCAGGCGATGTTGGGATGTCACGACCATGGTAAAGGTGGTGAAACGAATAGCGATGTTGGAAGCAGGCAGACAACTGTCAACGGTTGGAGCGGTGCTAGGAGGTGAGTGTTCAGGGGATGATGGCTGAGTGTGTACTACTGCTGAACGGTGTTGATTGAGGAGCTGCAGTTTGCTGAAGGTGCTTGCGGTGGTTGGAAGAGTCGAAGTCTAGATCTTTAGGACGATGACGTTCCTCTTTTGTCGATGTTGTGAATTTGAGTTAAGTCTCCAAATTTTTACTATAAAATAAATACTTTATTAATGCTTTTTTCTCATGCTAGATCGTCAATTTTTCATGTTTGTACAGCTTTATCAATTTATTCTGCACTTCATATAAACTGATTATGTTCTTTTTGATCTATTCTTAGCATGTTCAAGAAATTAACGATGAAATACCTACCATCAATGAAGCAACATCTGATCATCAAAGACTATTGGATAGGACACATCCAACTTCATATCATATTGGATTGATTTAGCTGGGATTCTTAAATTTGAACTGAAAATAATAATTGAAAAAAGGTTTTTATTTATCTTTGATTATTAATTTACATAATCATAAATAAACATTATTTTTATGTTAGTTCACAAATCATAAATGTGGATAAGTGTGCTTTTATTGACTAGGTAAAGGTTATTATCCTTTATAAGATGAGTGGTAGTAAAAAATTACACAAAAATTAGAACTGGCAACGCTCAAATATATGAAGTAAATGACGGGTAAATTTGAGGAACTATTGCTTTTGATATTGTTAGTTTCATGGTCATATCATTTATCTTGATTCTCTGTTATTTACTACTAAATCTATTATTTTTTCATATTACTAAATTTTAGTTACTTTTGTTTTTCATGTTTACATACCATATTAATTAGTAACAAAGTTGATTTTATCCATGGATTTCCTCAATGATCTATTTGTGTGATGGTTTTATTATAAGTTGATTCTATGAATATTTTTCTTTTACTTTGGCTTATTGGTCAAACAGATGTGTTTCACATAAATCTGTTTTTATTTTATCTATTTGAATTTTAAAATCAAAATTATTATGTTGATATGGCTAACACCAGTTTTTTGTTTAATGACACTGCATTCTTATATTTTCCTTGTTTATCTTAAATAAATTCTTTCATCATAACATTAATGCTTGATTATTATTATTATTCTTTAGCTGTCTGCATATAAAGTTTTTTTCAAATTTAATTTAACTGTCTGCATGCAAACATGAGAACGGACATGGTGTCAATATGGAAACTGGAAAGCTAAGTTCTGGTCTCGCTTTTTCTGCCTTTCAGTAAGTTTTATAGCTATTGAAAAAAGTTATTTTCTTCATATTATTATATTTTGCACCTGTGAATTTATAGTTGCGCGAATTCTTGCAGGTATATGTGACTATTTATCTAGATGATTGTCAGAGAATTGCTTTCTATGAAGGCATCGGCCTAGATGTAAAGGAGTTTGATACATCATAGAGGTATGTGACATTTTTAAGTGTAATCAAATTCACTATTTTAACAAAATCTAGTTATACTTTCTCTTCCTCCTAAAATCAACGTCGATTTCAACCACTTCCTAAAATCAACGGTGACTTCATCCACTTTCCAATATCGAACGTCGACTTCAACCACTTCATCGATGCCGACTTCACTTCGCTTTGCTACAGGTTCTTCTTCCTCTCTATTTTTTTTTCATTTCTTTCCTGTGCTGCAGGTTCTTCTTCTACTCTTTTTTTTTCTTTCTCTGAACTTTTGAGTGATAGTCTGTTGAGGAATAAATGGTGCCTTTTACAATGAATCTGATCGATTCCTTTGAATTTTCCAGAGCCATTTGCCATTAGTTGACTCAAATTGAATGCTTCTTTTCAATTGAATGGTTAGGACTTCAGAAGTGAGTGATGCATTTTGGTTTTTTTATGTGAGTTTTGTTGGTTGAAATAATCAAATATTAGTGGTAAGTTAAAATATGATTTGATATTTCAGGTGGTATGCAGATTGCAATCTAACAGAATACTATATAGCAAGAAGAGTGTTCTAAAAACTTACTTCATAGCAACGAGCAATATATTTGAGCCAGAACGTGCTGTGGAGAGACTTGAGTGGACAAAGACTGCAATTTTAGCAGAGATTCTTGATTCCCACTTCAATGAATCTTCCTCTAAGGTGGAACGTGAAAAGTTTATCAACGACTTTCGCAATGCTGATAAAAGGTACCAGCAAGATTTCTACGATTATTCTGACACTTATTCTGCAACCTTAGAATGATTATTTCACAAACTATGTTGCCAGAAAATAAAGAGGTTTAATATTATTATTTTTTTGTCTTTAGTTGAAGGAAAAGAAGATTTTGACCAAAATAACAATTATTTTAACAACATGATTTTTGACCGACTTACCTTGTAAAATTGAAAAAACGTTTGTAATAGAAGCAATAACAGTTTTGTTTTTTGAATGCTAAATATACTCTGATTCCATAACTATAGTTGGAAAGAACTAAATTAACATTCTGATTAGTTAATGTCAGTGCCGGTGAAATATAAACCAAAGATCAACATATGATATTTTCAAGCTATGGAATATCAAATAATATCAATATATCAAATAACATCAATATGTTAGTAAGTTGCGGAAAAAATATGGCAGTTATAACTGATGTAAAAAATGAAAATTGTTTTAACACTTAGTATAACTCCATGATTTTGTTGAAATACAAGATTTTTATGTAAAAAAGTTATAAAATCATGATATATGTCAATTTTTGCTGATATTTGCATCAAATATGTATTTGACAAATATCACTATCCAACATTTTTGAATGATAGTATGAAAGAGGAAAAAAATAGTACAAATCTGATATGTGCTATATCACCAATATTTTGTAGATACATAGAATGTAGTCTATGACAAAATATGTTACATAAATAGTATAGTTTCTAATAAATGAAAACATGATATTTATATATACGACAAATATATACGACAAATATATTTTTATCAACATTTAAATGACATTTTGGAAGGAAAAAAATTAGCGCAAATCTAATATGCGATATATCATCAATATTATTTAAGTGGAAGTTAGACATGTCCACGTCCTTAATTTCAACAAATACTCCTCTCCAAGTTTAGGAATTAATTTTCTTTTGTTTTTTCCCTAAGTTTTGATCTTCGCTATTTTGTTGTTATTTCCAAGAAAAAAACAAAAGCAAATTTTTTTTTAAAATTCAGTTTTTACTTCAAATATTTGCAGTTTTTCTACAAAACTGCAAATATTTGCAAAAAAAAATTTGAGTTTTCTTTTCGAAAGTTTCTTGGATTTTGTGTAAATTCTTAAAAATAAGTAGAGGTGTGTTTGGTGAAATGCATTTTTGGAATGTGCATTTTGAAACTTAGGGAAGGGTGTTCTAAAAATCTGTATCTACTATTATAATACGTATTCTATGACAACATATGTTACATAAATGGTATAGTTTTTAAAAAATGTGAAATAACCCCTATATAAACTAACACACATCCCCCCCCCCCCCCCGATTCCAACATAAAAATTTGACACTAAAGTAGCTTGACTTGAGTCCACAGTCATCATAACAGATGATTATAAAGAAATCAAAGCTACACAAGTTGCAAATATACCTTATAATGCATATGTTTCTTATGAATATGATAAACATCTTTCCTAATCATTGTGTGCTTAACTTATTTAACATGCTGTCAGCATTGAATATTAGTTTATTGCATTATTAGGAGCAGATTACTTGATTTCTGTAATCCTTCTAGTAAATTTAAATGTAATATATTCCTAATACTTTACTATATCATCAGTGATCATTGACTCCTTGTTGTCTTTGCAATTGTAGTGATCATAAGTTATTTTACAATTTAGTTGCCTGAAAAAGAAAGAAAGATATATACAGTAGTTGTAATATAACATAGGAATACTCAAGTAAAGAATTCTCCAATTAAGAACAAGTGATGCACGCAGATATACGGGAAACTAGTAGATCTCATATATCAGCTCATTGATCTCCTAGCAACGAGGATTGCACAACAGCAGCTGCAAAGGAACCATGAACAAATATGTAATGATCTGAAACAAGTTGTAAGTACTCTTTAATAAACACCGCATCGAATTTCAAAAGTAAGAATTTTGACGCTAAACAAATGTGCATTTGCAGTGGATGACTGGATTTCGAACTGGAGCGCAGCTGAGACTGATATAGGGATGTTATGTGCATGTACAATAGAGCTCTGCAAAGGAACATAGATCCGATGGCTCAAATAGAGCATGCACAGTAGGCCCTATTCACCTCTTTAGTTTGCAATCGCCTTCAAAATCGCAAGCATCTTTTAAAGGTAAATATTCATACCATAATGCAATCTTAGAATCAACACGTATAGACAAATAAATATACGAAAATACAAATTAAATAATATTACTGTGGTACAGATTTATTATTTCATGTACACATCATCACCGTTTATACACATCTTGCAAAAATAACATACACATTCACCGATACAAATTGTTCTTTGATTACAGTTGAGTATTATCGTGTAATAACAACTAGGTCTTAAATAAGAAGTATCTATTTTTAAAAAATAGTGCAAAACTTGTATATGATAAGTGCAAGAGAATTATTTGTAACTATAGAATACTTGATTGAAAAACAAATAACCATGCACGGAATAAGTATCAGGGAAACTCCGCCCGCCTTGTTCAGACAAGGCCCGTGATGATGAATTCAAGCGTATGAGTCCATTTATAGTTTATGTTTTATACATACATTTGTGTTTTACCCTGTAGGCATAATTATGGAAAGAAGTAAAGTGGCTCTGTGTTTGGAAAATGAATACTTGCATGTGGGTTAGGTTGTTTACTTGTTTGTGTGTTGCGTGAGTTATTCCCCAGTGCTGTATTCTTGGATGGTGTGTTTGTACATGCATTTTTGTTTGTCCCTTTGCATGGGCCTGCATGAGTGGTAAATAACAGAGTATTTAAACTTGCCTCATTTAATAAACTACTAACATGCCAAGCAACCCAGTCCAAAACAATGACCAGTTTGTTCCTGCAACAGAGAAAAGCAATGCCTATATGATGAATGTTCATGTTTCTTCTTATATAATGGGGTTTCTATAAGCATGTGGAGACATTCAAAATATTTACATGGTCATTGCCAATTTCTTATATTTGATTTGCTACATTTTGTATACAGATTTGCTGTTCATCTTTAAGAAAAATTGATGTTGGGAAGTGTTCCTCATTTGTAGAATTTGAATCTACCAAGTGGCAAATCAAGTTGCAAGTCAAGTGGCGAATCAAGTGTTGAGCCAAATCAATGAGGCTCTTAAATCATTTGCTTCATCTTTCCTAACTATGGTACCAGGGTTACAACATAACCTTTATATTGGATATTTAAAATTGGATATGAAATTGCTTTTTTGTAATTTGGATATGATATTGTGGTATTTTGAAATGGGAAAGTTTGTAGCTCATATTATAGTATTATCTAAATATGATATTGTTACATTTGAGATATGGAAGCATTTTAGACTTCATATTGAATTGATATGATGAATTATATATGTGATATGGACATCATCATTTATGAGATATTATATTCATTTGTTTTAAGAATTTAATATTAATTGTGCATAAAATAGGGTAAAAACATAATTTCAATTAGTAACGCATATAAGTGTTACCAATATTTTGGATAACCATGCTTATCTATGTTACAAACCTAAATGATAAGCAAAGCAGTTTATGTGTAACAACACATATATGTTTTTACTAAATAATCATTTTCCAACACTTATAAGCGTTACCGTATATTTCTGTACCAACACTTATAAGCGTCACCGTATATTTCTCTACCAACACTTATAAGTGTTACGGTATATTTAGGTCTCAACACTTATAAGTGTTTGTAATACGTATGTTCGTAACATTTATAAGTGTTACAAATTTGACCGCTCCATTCCTCACAGTCCATTAGTAACACTTAAAAAGTGTTACTGAAATTATTTGTAACACTTATAAATGTTTGGATTTGCCTGTTTTGGTGTGTTAAAGAAGGCAAGAAAAGCAATAATTCGCTTGTGTTCATTTTTCAACAAATTATGTCAACGTGTCCTTGACAGAGAGAAGTTGCAGCAAATCAACATTGAGGTTATTGAAATTTTGTGTGAGCTTGAAAAATATTTTCCACCGTCATTTTTTGACACCATGGTACACTTGTCAATTCATCTAGGTAGTGAAGCACTAATATGTGGTCTGGTTCAATTTCGTTGGATGTACCCATTTGAAAGATATATGAAGACGCTTAAAGATTATGTAAGAAACTATTCACGATCCGAGGGAAGTATTGCAAAATCTTATCTCGTAGACGAATGCATGAGGTTTTTCAGTGAATTTTTAAAAAGATCAGGACATGTTGAGGAGACAGCAACTCGAAATGAAGATTATGAAAGTCGTGTAATACTTGAAGGACGTCCAATTTCAATGTCTAAGATAGTTACACTATCCTCCCATGAGAAAGAAAGTGCTCCTTTAGCCGTGTTAATGAATATGCCAATGGTGGAACCATTTTTAGAGTATGTATACGTTACATTATTTTTCAATTATTTTGATATGTTTGTACTAATAAATATAACTTAGCATGCCTTATTTTATACTAGTTTGCATTTGGAGGAATTATAAAATTCAAGCAAGCGTATGGAAAGAAATTCAACCTTACTTTAAGAAACACATACAAAAAAATTTGCTGATTGGATTAAAAAAAAGTTAAATGATTTTTTTAAATATACTCTCATTTGCCTAAGAATATTACTCTAAAATATTTGTTGTAAATGAAATTTTTTGTAGATACATATTAACTCTAATGATCACAATGAAATGTTGAAGTGGATTGCATACGTTTCGAAGAATGAGGCCTTATCTTACAAAGGATGTATCATCAATGATCAACGGTTTCATACAAAAGATATAGGAAGAGTGTCACGACCGAAATTTTCGACTTTCGAAAATTCGACATCGATACTCACTTTATCGACTGCCGAGAAATGGAGTGCCGGAAACTCCAATAGTGAGGGTTTTAGAAAGAAGAAATAGAAGAAAAGATAGAAGAAGGAGAAAAGAACAACAATAGAACAGAAAAACAATATCAGAATCTTACACATCGCAGCGGAACAATATATAATAAATAAATGAATAATCTTTAAAACAAAGAACTATATCATTTTATACATACATCAATCATCAGAGTCAATATACAACAATGGACAGTTATATAAACTTGTCCTCATACAGGATACACAGCGGAATAAATATATCAGATACAAATACTACGTCTCGTCCTCCAGCTTATCTCCAAAGCTCCAGAATATCCAGAATATCCTGATAATCTAACTCTAGACTGCCCGTGTGGAAATTGGTGGGCACCCAGAGTTTAGAAGGGAAACAATAAACTCCGAGTCAGTCATGGTGACTGGTGTGAGATCGTAAAACAGTTATTTATCTTTAAAATAAATAGCAGAGAATTTTAAAGTCAATTCGCAATGCTTTTGGAAAATGAAACTACCATAAGACCTCCCGCCACACACACAATGCAAACGCAGACTTGGAGGAGATTTCTTCTTATGATAGTCAAAGATGCTTACTACGCAAAAAATCAAATCATTTTGGATATTATTATTAGTGCATAGTGGAAAACATTTCGAAAGTAGAATATAAATCTTAGCCAGCATAGGTACCATTATATTATGCCTGCTATAGCTGCCCCCTGAGGAGACAGGTTATACAATTGAAATCGTAAAGGGCTCGTATTGTTTCTTTGGATTTCCAACAAATGGTCAGGCTAAGGAACTTCCTATCCACGATGGGTACGTCCCTGGAATAGACGACCCGAGAACCTAACCGGATCTCTGCCAACACAAGGCCGGGTTACCTCTGCAAAAATAGGTAACTACTGACACGCGTATGCCATCCCCCGATCGTCACCGATCTTCCCGAGGATCCCCGATTCGCAACAACCACAAAGAAATAAATTTTTGCAGCAACCACAGAGGTTAAGTATCTGGGCTCCATACCATGATACCACCTTTATCCAGAAGGAATGACATACACTAAGGGGCGCTACTCCCTAAAACCTTGCCGCATTCTTCCTGTTTCGACCATTTCCGGGGTGTGAGGCTCGACGAAGTCTCGTCCACAAAGCTACGCTTTCTCAAAAAGCCCTGCTTCGGGTCAAACAAAAATGATCAACCTATGATCACAAAGATATAAGATCAAACAAATGATCATATCGCAAATGATCAAACACTGATCATTTCACAGCAACACTCAGTATGCCACGTTACCAAATTGGGATATATCGCTGATAAATTTCAACTACATAACCTCTGAGCTCGTACGTCTCAGAGAAGGGTGTTAAGCTAAGAGAATAAATTCTCCGCCACCAACAGAAATGTATTTGAAAGAAATCAGCTTTATATCTCAAATTGTAACGTCAGACACACAATCCATACAAGTCTGTTCCGGGATTGAACAGAACCGAAGGCACTTCTCACGAAGCCCTTGCATTTCCGGACAATTTTCTAATCACGTCCGGACTTCCCGTCACTAAGGGTGATAAAACCTCTAAATCGGAGATCAGCCGATGTAGAGTAACTCGACGGTAATCCTTCCGTTTTCAAAAATATCCGGTCTTCAACACCGGTCTTCGAATGCGATTCATAACGACGTATCACATATTCGGAATGGGTTATACGACCCCATGGTCCTTTCCCGGCTAACCCGAATAGTGAGCGCTTATTCAAAAATAAGTGTGGCATTCAGATTCATCCAATTCACAACAAATACCTATCTAAAGGTAATTATTGATAGTCGGTTATTTACCTATCAATAAAGATGCGCAACATCATCAGATTCCAAATAATTTTCCAAATTATTTATTTTCAAAAAATATCTTTACTAGATATAGAATTTCCACACTTAACCGTTTGAAAACAATTTCAAATCAATTCCCACATTTCTTTTTATCTTTGAAGATAAAATCTCAAAACAGTTCATTTCATATTGGAAAAGTATTTCCATACTTATAAAAAAAATAAGTATTTCGCAAATCTATTTATTTTCAACATTTGAAAATATTCAATATACTTAAATCAATATTAAGTATATATTCTTTCTTTAAGGAAATCATTTATTTTAACATCTATTTGAGTCAAAACGAATGTTGCGTAAAACATCGTTACGACGACTCAAAATCACTAGTATAGGGATTCGGATTTAAGATAGATATATAAATCCCAATACTACATAAAACATTTCCTTTCGGAAATCATTTACTATAACAATAGTGTGTTATAGTCCACCATTTCCTTAAATTTCTCGAAAACGTCTATTTCAACAATGAATGTTGAAATCTATGCTTTCAATTCACAATACATTTTAAAACATCTTTAAAATGTTTAACTTCATTTTTAATATCACTTCTTCAAAAATGAATCCATTTTATTCAATAATACATTCACTGTCCAAAATCGTGAACATATCTTTTTTAATAATCTTCTATATTCAATTTTCCAAATTCAATTGATTTTGAATTTATAAAACAACGTTTATAAATTCTATTTCTCTTTTTTATAACAACTTCGACTTATAAACCTTTTTTTATCAACTTCTATATTTAACTTATCAAAATAAGTGACTTTGGGTTTATAAACAACTTTTAAAATTTTTAATTCTATTTATAAAAACTTCAATACCAAATCAATTTCAATATTGACTTCTAATTTTATTTATCACTACTAAGTGAATTCCTTATTTTCTCAAATTATTCAATATTCGGTTTTAAAATGGATTCTTCAAATTGAAATCATTTTACATTGATTTCACAACTTATTTCAATTTACCAATTAAATTTCTAATTGGATTTCCAACTTATCTTCTTTTAAATAAATTCCTTTTTAAGGGAATAAATTTCAATCGTTTCTTTCAATCTATTTTAAAAATCCAAATTTTAAATTAAATTCTTCAATTTATAATCACTATTTTACGAAATCCATTTATTTAACATTTTCACTTTATTCTGGAATTTATTCAATACGATTATAAAAATTTACTTTTTATACTTTAAAATTCCTTTCTTCAAAATTTCTTCAATTTCAAAAATGGATTCACTTAGAAATTTTCTACTTGAATTTCAAAAATTCAATTTCGTTTATCTTTGGAATCCAATGATGTCAAAACATCCATTCAGCTAAATTTTAGCTTTCAAACAATTTCCAGGCATCAATATGATCAATATAATCATTCACAGATTATCACATCACAGTAGAAATAAATTCAATCAATGTGAGGGGTCCAGTTGGATCCCTCCAACCTGTTTCCCTGCATCCAAAGATGTTAGCACAATACCAATTCCGCTCCAGTACGGAATTATCGCGGTATATGGGTTTTATAAAAATCCGCTTACTAACGGTGCAATAGGGTCTCATCCGCTATACGAGGCGGGAAATCATCAATCCAATATATACATATGCCAATATGTATATATTGCTATATATATATAGATATATCCTATCATATCTAATATCACATCCAAACAGTCAAACAATCAATAACTGCAAAACATTTTGAGTGAGAAAAATCTCACCTTAGCTTTTTATTTGCAATCCAATTTCCATTCCAGTTTATTTCTCCATTTCAGACCTTGTATAAACATTTTATACAATTTATTAATATTCGAATAAATTGACAATAAATTATCGTCTGTTAATTTTCTTTAAACCAATTCTTTAATTTTTATCAAATGATTTATTTTAAACAAATTCTCTATTAACTATTTAAATTGACTGAACAATCCATTACTATTTCCTTTTAATAAATTGATTTCATAAGAAAATAAAATTCAAAATTAATTCTCCTTTAACAAAATTTATTCTAACAAATTATTTTATTTCAACAAATTTTCCTTTTACCCAAATAAATTAAATTTAAACTAAATTTCTATAAATTTTTAACAGATTACTTTTAACAATTTTATCTAAGTAGAATTAAACCAGGTTGGTACCTTACTGCGAATCGACGAGTGTTGCTCCTCCCCTCGATTTGCCTTCTTCCAGAAATGACCAACACCAGAACGAGATTGCTCGACCACCACACTCGAACTTCCTTCAAAATTTCGACCACCATCACATTGCCGAATGCAACTCGAAAGCTACCTCAGAAATTCGCCAACATCTCCATCCTATCGCGACTGATTACCTAGGCTTCGACCCTGCCCCTTTCTCGCGAATCGAGTCTCCCCAGCTCGACAGTGAACCACCCAATGCCTCGCGACTATCTCAACCATTCGAGCTTCCAGTCGAGTCCCACGACTTCACCTCGCCATCGTACACGAGCCCGACGAACTGCCCCACCGCAAGCCCTCGCCATCGCCCAGTCGCATCGCGACCAGATCTGGATGCCGCCGAGCTCGAGTTTATCCTCACGAGCTACTCACGAATCCAAGTCCAGCCTCTCCCGCGTGCAAAACCTCGACCCTCGCTATCAATTTGAACTCGGCTTCGATTTTTATTTAGGAAGGGAGAAGGAACAATCGGCCATTTAAATCTTCATTTGAATCTGAACTCCATTTTTGTTGAACGAGAGCGTTTTCTATTTGAAAATGAGGGGCACGATTCGATTTTTAAAATGAAGAGAAGGAGTTCAGGCATTACTTTGAAATGAGAGCAGTAAGCTTTGCACGATCTCGTTCGTGATCACCGCGTGATTTTAGGCGTGGAACGTGGTGATGTAAATAAATAAATTTTTAAATTTTAAATTTAAATTCGATAAAGATTCAACGCGTTTACTCTCCGTACGGTTACATAACAATTCCGAAAAATACGAAATTGGAAATCCGACAATAATTCAATATTACGGACCCAATGGAACTGGTTTCGTCGAATTCCGAGACTGTGCCTCGGACGGCTATTTTTAAATATCGATTCAAACGATATAAATTTTAAAACTGAACAAAACAGTTTAAAATAAAATTCTGAAAGTTCGATTATCTTCGGTATTATCAATACGAATTTTAAAAGCTTTTGAAATATTTTTAATCGGCCTAAATTTGACGATTCAAATTTTTATTCAACTTCCAATCGATTAAATTTTATAATTTAATCGCCAAATTCAAATTTATATCGGGGATTCAAATTAAATCATCGTTCAAATATTTAAAATTAATTAAATATTTTCAATTTAATTTGGTTAAAATTCAGGGTCGTTACAAAGAGAAACTCAAAATAGCGGAGTGACTTATGATGCAACTACTATGTGTAGAGCAAGTGCAAAAGATATTTCTCAAGTAGTTGCTGCGGCCACCTATTATGGAATATTGACCGATATAATTTTATTAGATTATCATGTGTTTTATATTCCCATTTTTAAGTGTCGTTGGGCCTATATAGGAAATGGAGTAAAAGTTGATGAAGATGGTTTCACTCTTGTCAATTCACATTAAAAATCAAGCATCATTTTCTAAAGATCCATACATCCTTGTATCTTAAGCGAAACAAGTATTTTATTCAAGAGAAAATGATTTGTCGAGATGGTATGTTGTAATGAAAGCACCACCAAGAGGTTTTCATGATTTAAAGACAAATGATTATAAAGAAGAAGCTATCAACGTCGTGGAAGATTGCGGTGTAACCGATACGGATGTTGAAGATGTTAGTTATGTTAGGGAGGACTGCGAAGGCATACTTGAGTAGTTTAAGTATTTTGTTTGATTATGAGAATTATTTTCGAGTACATGGACATTTCATTCCTGTTTGTTTTTCCATTATCTGCTCATAAGATCAATGATTGTTGTGTAAGAAATGATGTTGCAATTAAGGTAAATATGATTATTTTTGTGTCTAAATTAGGCAACTGTAATTAATATGTTTGATAACCAATTAATATTTCACATATGCAGGTATTGAGTTATTGATTATCATAGAGATCTACATACTTGAAGGCACTCTCAATCTTTATCATGAAGGTATCCATGTTGTCTTTTATTTTATTTTAGAATTTGCATATGTGTTGATGTTTTCCATAAATTCTCCAATTGAATATGTGCTTATATATTAACTATGCTTACGAATATATTAACTATGTTAATTTTACTATGTTTACGAATATATTAACTATGCTTCTATTTAGTCTTCCAAATTCACGCCTTTTCAAAAGCAAATTCCAACAATTAATTATATTCATTTTTAAAAGAATAAATAAGATTTAGGTAATGAGTTTGAATCTTGAGGAATCCAGGAGAACCTAAATACTGAAGATACATAGAAAGAAAGAAATAGAAAATCATTAATTGCGCATGTTTTTCATAGCATATAAACTAAAGTTTGGTATTGAAAATATTAGTGAGTTAAGTGTTGGTACATGATGAAAGATATGGACTTGTAAACTCTAAAAGATATGAGGAATATGACACAATCCCAACTACATGACTTATTATTTCATTGTACCTACTAATATAATTATACAGCAACCATTGATGATCCTAGCATCATGGTGATTTCAATAATGCATCTGCATTGAATTTGCATGGGTCCAGATTGTTAAATATATCATATAATTTACAATTTTTTAATCAAGGCACTACAAGAAAACAAATTATAGAACTAGGCCTCAGCAAAAACTAATTGCCAAAGTAGGCCTCGTTTAGTTTATAACTTGTGCATTTATGGAATACGCAAGTTAAAAAAAAATTATACGTAGAGCTTGCGCAATCCATAAATGCACAAGCTCTACATCTAAAGCTTGTGCATTCCATAAGTGCGCAAGCTTTAGATTTAAAGCTTGCGCACTTTTGGAATGCGCAAGCTTATTTCGGGCACTAAAAAGACAGATCCGGATCTGAGCTCATTTCATCTCCTATCTCCTTTCTTCCCAAAACCCTCCCCATTCCCAACTTCAAACCCACTCCAAATCCAAATCTATTAACTCAAAAACATTGTTCTTCATCTGTTCTTTCAAACAACCACTCAATTACGCATAAAATGGAAGCAAGCTCTTCATCTACATTGATTAGCGGTAATTATAATTTGATTGTAATTTGAATACTACTATAGAAATGATTGTTGTTGTTAATGGAAGAGGTAGTTTTGATGATGTCGATGTGAATGTACTCATATTGTTTGTTTCTTTTTTGAAAATGCAAAAGGATTTGAAGTATTCATATAGCGAAAATCCTAAATTATGACATAGATGTTTGATTGATAATTGGTTGATGTTGTTTGTAGAATTGTCTCCCGGACCCGAAGATAGAAGTGTTCTCTATCTTTAAGAACTCCATAGAAGCCAAAACGATGCGCTAATGGAGGTAATTGTTCATTAATGGCAAACCAAAATGCAAGTATGAAATACTAAATTTAATTCATTTATAATTTTCAGGATGTGGAAACAATTAAGCTATGCGATCATTCAAGCAAGCTTAAGGAAATCATTTTAAAGATCCAAGATTGGAGCAGAATCTAAGAATTGTCGGATTTTGGAAAGCTATGAAAATCGACTACATTTGGTTCAATCATCACCTTATTACGGCTTTATGTGATAGATGGAGGCTGGAGACAAATACGTTTCACATGAGAGTAGGGGAGATGACAGTTACTCTAGCAAATGTACATTTTCTTTTCGGTCTTAAAGAAGACGGCCGCCCAGTATGTTCCTAAAATTTGGATATCGATTATAAGGAATTGGCTCATGACTTGCTAGGTATTTTTCTGCCTAGAGAGGCGGTTAAGTCTAAAAGAGAATTATCAATTACTTGGTTTAAAAGCGAATTTTTCAAACCACTACCTGAAGGGGCGACCGATTTAAATATACTTCGCCGCAGTCGTGCCATGATATTGTACTTTTTGAGTTGCCGACTATTTCCCGATCATTCGAAAAGTAGATTAAATTTGAAGTTTTTACCATTATGATATGGCAAACCGTGGTTACCATTCTTTGGGCAGTGCTGTACTATGCTATTTGTACATTGAGTTGTCAAACGTTGCCTTGCAATGAAGTAAAGTTTTAGGGGGTTCTGCAATGTTGTTGCAATTATGGTCATGGTCGCATATTGCTATTGGATGGCCGTCTATTAGAATTCCTACCGACTTAGATTTGTATCTTCCATTCGGTTGTATGTGGAATTGTGCTAGGAGCTGTGTGAGACGCCAAAAAATGTACAGTTTTACCGTAATGAGTTGGACTTGTTGGCGGATGACGCAGTTACATAGGAACCATATATATTCGTTGGTGTACAAATTCGAGCATCCGGACATTGAGTATTCGTTCACCGGTTGGATTGCTAAGAACCGACTGATTCTATTTTTAGACTTCGAATTGTATGCACCCGATCGAGTTATGAGACAGTTTGCCATTGATTACCAGCACATTCCAGATCCTTTCGTGCCCTTAGACCTAGAACCCACTAGCTGGATGGCATTTTTGCAGGAAAGTATTGCTATTTGGCAAACAAGAATTGATCGTGCCGAACGAGCACGTGAGCCCCCGACACCTTTGAGCGAGTACGAGTACTGGTATTGACAAATTACTCGCCGTTATATTCTAAAAAAGTCGGCAAGGAAGTTGGTTTCTTACATTCCCCATGCACCTCTCGAACGTGATGTGGTAAGTATTGTAATTTTTAATTTTTGATAGTTCAATTTTTAGCTCGTATTTGTTAATACATTGTTATGACTTATGGTTTAGGTAAGCGGAATATACAGCGCTTTGGATGCGGTCGGCAAAATAGAAGAAAGTCGTATGGAGCGGGACAAGGTGAAAAGCAAGTGCATCGACCTACGACGTATACTTGACACGATTTTGGGTCGAAACAAGCTAAGAAGGCCGGCCAAACCGCTGCACATTGTAGAAGAACCACCACGTTCTATGGAAGAGACACATACTACACTAGTGGGTGGACAAACTCGATGGGAGGAGGCACATACGGAGGGGGAGGGTTCACAGCAAGCCGCCGGGGAAATGCAAGCTCAATGGCCCGCTTGGCCCAAGATAGAACAACAATACGCCGGTGGAGATCCTCAGGCTCAATGGCCCGTTTAGCACGAAGGAGAACAACACTTCGGTTATATTGGTCAATCCACACACGAGCAGACAGAAGAGCGGCCGTAGTGGGAAATACAACAAGAAGAACTAATTTTCGGGCCGAGTCAAGAACTAGAAATCCCCCTTCCAACACCCGCTCCTACATTTGAAGAAGGCCAAGGATCGGCTCCTATCATCTATAGAAGGAAGAAGAAGAAGAGAGACACACCTTTTGAGCTTAGACGGATTCACGATTGTGGGTGTTGGTGTTGTTGTTGTTGTTCCTTTGGTCGGGAAGGAGGGTGTTGATTTATATGTTGTCGGTTGATTGTATATCATGTTGAACCTTGTTTGGATGATTTTCAATTGCAATTTGGATGTTATTGAATGTTGTTAACTATGTTTTGTGGTGGTGTTGATATTCGATTGTTGTTTGCATGCTATAGTTTTTGTTGTGCATAGTTTTTGTTTTGGATTGTGGGTTGGAAGTTGTCACAGCAGCTCTCTGTCTTTGACAGGGCCAAAAATACGCTTGCGCAATTGTGGATTGCACAAGCTATTTTTACCAATATAGCTTGCGCATTCCACAAATGCGCAATTCCACAAATGTGCAAGCTACATTGGTAAAAATATCTTGCGCAATCCACAATTGCGCAAGCGTTATAATTTAGGCCTGTCAAAGCAGCTCTCTATCTTTGGCAGGGCCAAAAATACACTTGCACGATTGTGAATTGCGCAAGCTATTTTTACCAATATAGCTTGCGCATTTGTGGAATGCGCAAGCTATATTGGTAAAAATAGCTTGCGCAATCCACAATTGCGCAAGTGTATTTTTTGCCCTATCAAAGACAAAGAGCTGTTGCGACAACTTCCAACCCACAATCCAAAACCCAAACTATGCACAATAATAAATATAGCATGCAAACAGCAATCGAATATCAACTCCACCACAAAACAAAGTCAACAACTTACAATAACATCCAAATTGCAATTGAAAATCATCCAAACAAGGATTAACATTGACATACAATAATATAGACGTTCTACGGCTCATACATTTCAATGCAAACAAGTTTTTTTCTTATGGCCAATAGAACCACATTTGCTACACTTGTTATGGCCGGATGAAGATGGCGGATCCATGAAACCTTTGATTCGAGTAGACCGTGGACGACCTGAATTTCTGCGCATTGGCGGTGGTTGTATAATTGGACCATCGTAGACATCCCAATGTCGACTATTTGGTACAGGGTGGAATAAAGGAGCATGAGCTGCAAAATACATGGCCTTCGTGTACTACATGGAGATTAGGTCAAAATACGCTCTATTAGCACCACCCGAACCACGTGAACAAGCTGCTAATACATGGGAGCATGAAAAATGATCCAATGTTGGCATGTTGCATGAACATTTGGCAACATTATCTTCGATATTCACCGTATAATCAAACATCTTCACATCTTCACCTGCCATTCAATGAAGCTATATCTCTTTATAGACACGAGCCTTGATTCTTCCATTCTTCTCCGCGCTAATGCTTACCACCTAGGTGCGAGTTGCGACGTCCACTCTTCTCCTTGAGTTCGATGTTCGACAAATAATTGTTCAGTCGATGAAACGTACATGCAACCAATGATCTAACAGGTAAATTCCTAGTTCCTTTTAGCACACCGTTAAAGTTTTCAGAAATGTTGGTGGTCATCATATTGAATCTTACTCCGCCGTCGTGACAAAGAGTCCAGCTTGATTCCTGGTATTTCAAACTTCTTTCAATCCACGCATCGGCATCTCGATTTACATCCTTCAACTATTTCCGAGGTTTATTATATTTTACAACCTCCGATGCCATGGCACATGCATGTAACAAATTTTGTAGCTCATCCATGGCAAACCCCGCTTTCTTGAAATTTGCTTTAATATGACGAATAAAAAAGCAATGATGATGTTTAATTGGCCAAGCTTCTCTAAGCGCACGTGGAATTCCTTTCGTACGATCTGAGATAAAGGTGATACATCTAGTACGTACGAATGGAATATAATTCCATATGCAACGAATAAACCAACTCCACGTTTGCCACGACTCTATTTGTACAGTAGCAAAGGCTAACAGAAATAGGCCTTGGTTTGCATCCACCTCAGTAGCTACTAGTAATGTACCCAGATACTTCCCGTATAAATGAGTGGCATCAATAGACAGTATAGGATGACAGTGGTTGAAGCCATGAATAGAAGGTCCGAAAGCCTAAATTGCACCATCAAAAACACCACGACTATGAATAACATCATATACGTTTCTGGGGTTGGTACGTTGTAGGGCTCTAAGATATTTTGATAATTCCACATATGACGATTCCCAATCTCCATAAATCATTGCAACAACTTTCTGTAGTCCATGCTAGGCTCAAGAATAACTCACTTTAATGTGAAACATATTGGACATTGTCTCTTGAACAGTTCTTGCAGTCATGTTTGTTTCAGCTTTAATCAACGGAAGTTTGCTGCATATAAACTTTGCAGTAGCCTATCGATGGTTTGAGTTGATTGTTGCATTTAAACAAGTGTGATCACCGCCATATGTAGTTATCTTCCACCAATTTGAATTTTTTCTAACCGAAAGGCTTGCATGAACTCGCCAAGGACATGTGTCATCCACATCACAACGGACTGTGTACGGATTCGCACGGGATTTCAGAACTTGAAATGAAATTGAACATTTAATCGCCCATTCACATAACTGCTCAACAAGCTTCTGCTTACTTTCAAAAATTAACCCAACTCGTGGTCCTCTCTCAGCACATTCTCTTCCAAACACTTCCACGTCTAGTTGGCAATTTTCCATTATCGATTTCACCATCATTGATGCCGTGCATAAATCATCGGCTAGAGCCTCTTCATTAGTGATTTGTTCTTCTTCTGCATTTACGTCATCAGCCTCCTCGATGTTTGCATTTATGATTGCATCATTGTTAACTTCCATTTGATGGATCCAAGTTCTATCCTCATCATCCGCACAAGCTACTTCCATGCTATCTAATTGCCCATCGATCTCATGTGGAGTATTACATGATCATCACCATCATCGTCATCACAACCAGTAAATGCATCTTCGACGCTACGAATACAAAAAACAAAGGTAAGATATTTTGCATTAACGTAATTCAAAATACAAGTGCCAAAGTATAATAGTACTTGCTTTTCAAACGCTTGCGACTGATTTGGATTTATAGAGTTCTGCATTATATTTTGTTCCTGAGTAGAAGAAGACTCCAACTATTCCGATGTACCTATGAAGTAAGTTTGTAAACTCTCCACCTTGATGGCTTGAAAGATATGAAGGATACGCCGACCATTGTGTTTCTTGTAACTGTGTGGTGGGTATATACTCATCCGTAGAGATTATTGGCGCTTGTGTTTCGACCACATTATCATGTTCCACTTTCGCAACATATATTTCTATCACTCGCATTCCAACCGAAAAGGTAGAGATCAAATAATCGTCATCTTCCAAATCAATAGCGGATGCACTGTCATCCCGAACTCATTTCACCGCTAATTTTAAATCATATATCACAGGATTTACTTTTGTCACTTCAAATGCCCTTTGTTTAAGCTCTAGAAAACTATAATGATTTTTTATTGTCGATCTTTTTCGCTTCCCACCAACATATCTAGGTTTACCTTCATCATCAACCAACTGTTCCCCGTCAAAGTAAAATATAGTCGGAACTTTTGACATTATCTACAAAATTAGTTGCAATACCACATTCAAAATCTACATTTGGTGACATAATTCAAAACATAAATTTGATGAATTAATACCTATTTTTCCGAAGTAGATTTTGCTTCTACAGGCAATCTTCAACCAAAAGCAGTCAAATCAATCTTTAAAAAAACCAAACAAGCAAATCAATATAATAACATAACCAATATATTTCAACAACATAGTCAACACTACCAAATGAATTTCACCAACATAATAAACTGGTTAGCTAGCACACAATATAGGTTACAACAAAAACAAACATTTTGCAACAACATATTAAAAATACAACAATTCAACACTAAAACAAAATAAGACAACATTAACCTAGTCCCAAACGACTACCAAAATCTAGGCCTCCCACTACTTGCCCTTTGTTCTTCATTCACCTTTTTCAGACGACTAATTTCGATTTGCAATTTGTGGGCATACTCGAGTCCCCTTTCGCACAAGGATTGATCAATCCATTTAAAATAATTGCAACAAACAACTTCACGAGGATTCAGTCTATGTTCGTTGTACGAACAACTGAAAAATCTTCATCCGGTATTCTTTTCCTTTCTGCAAATAACCACTACACACATATCTCCGCAATCACAATTTGGATATGGTTTTTGTCCCCTTGGCATGGATGGACCAACAGGATGTATAGGCGTAAGCAAATTTCCATCAACTATAATTTGATGACCGGGTCTTTCAACAGAAACAACTTCACGTAAACGAGCGTGTAAGGTAGATGTTCCAGAATGGAATTTACATGATATTGTTTCGAACTGTGTTTCCAAAACATGATCAACATCAAAGTCAATATGACTTGAGCTTGCAACTTCGATTTTCGCTTCAAGTTCATCACAATGTTTCGTCAACGTTTCATCATCTATCTCCCAAATATTCATGTCTACCGTCAAAATAAACAATAAACCATTAACATATAAATTAGGGTATTCAATTTACTGCTACTTAAATAGGGTTTCCTAGTTCATTAAACATTAACAACTAATTCAACATTAACAACAACATTTCCTAGTAATTAACACTACTTACACCAATAACTCTTCATTTTCAACACCATCAACAATAGCAAAATTAGATCTTAATTTTCAGAAGCATTAATTATTACCTTTGTTTTGCAATGATGAATAAGAAGATTCCATATATAGTTTAGAAACTATTTGGTTGATAAGTGATTGAGGATTTGGATATGGAAGAAAAATGGGTTTGGATTGGGAAATGGGGAGGGTTTAGGGGAAGAAAGTAAAAATATGGATAAATGAAATCAGATCTATGCTCTCTGTCTATTTGATGCTCGAAAATGAGCTTGCGCAGTCCATAATTGCACAAGCCTTAAATATAGCTTGTGCAATTATGGAATGCACATACTTTAGTTAAAAAAAATTTAATACTTGCACACTCCATATTTGCACAAGTTATAACCGAAACCAGGCCTAGTTTGGCAATTAGTTTTTGCTGAGGCCTAGTTCTATAATTTGTTTTTTTGAGGTGCCTTGATTGAAAAATTGTCCTTTAATAAATCATCTAGATTTCTTACTGAGATTGAGTGAAATATAAGTATTAATTAAAACCTTGTAGAAATTGCCTTTTAGTTTAGCCAAAAATCAACATTAGCTTTCATTCCTCTGATCTGATACATTTTCCTTCATGCATAATATATCATTTTGGCTATAGAAAAATTTCGAATAACATATATATTGCTAAACTAGCAATACCAAGTAAATAAAATTTGTCAAATAAACAGTATGAAAATTATATATTTTGCAAGAAAACTAACATCAAATTGATATACACATGGACTATCAATCTAACAGCAAAGACAAGCTAGAGCAATATTCCAAAAGGGAAGAGAATAAAATATAGTGTTATTGTAATAGCCGTCTTCAGACTAAAGCAACTTGTCAATCCTAGAATTTGGGATAAGGAAAGCATGCTAAATTCTCCAGTCTAATTCAAATAATGCATGACTAGACATAAAACATGTACAAGTTCAATAAAAACCAAAACTGTCCTATTCTATTTGTATTTTGTTTCGCTGCATTTATGCTTATTTTACATCAGAAAATCACTTACCGAGCTTGCATTTTAATGAAAAAATGCCACACTTATAGAAAATTTTAGTGAGGTCATATCAGGGCTATAGGATTTGTGCATCATATTTGGAACTAGAGCAAGCTTCTAGTTCCCCTGTTCATTAAACATGTGAAGTTTAACAGTAAGTGGTTAGTACTGCAATTGAATGAAGTGGTTAAAAATGAGATATTAAGAACCCTATCATCCTAAAGTTGTAAGTTGATACAATACACTTCTTTGCTTTCGAGTTTAACAGATTGACAAATACGACCAATCCGAACTTTAATGTAGACCCAATTTGTACCAAATGTCATTTCTGACAGTGGTTGATAAAGTGAATAACTTGTTTTCAAACGCAGCCATCAAACCAGCAGTGTACCTATGAGTTTTGAATTATATGTACAAGCAGTGTACCTGTAACTATCAGTAGTGTACAACCAGCATTTTTGAATTAACTGTGAGTTTTGAATTATACGTACAACCATCAATGTGCAAGCAGTTTACAAGCAGTGTACCTGTAACTTGTCCATCAACGAAGTGGTTACATGTTATGTTTTAGTTTTAAATTATATCATCAATTTTATTTCACAGCAGTTACCTATGAGTGTATTATTGTTACTATCAGTATAAATATGTGAAGACCTTAACATTGAAATTACTTTTATTAAATGTTTTTATAGAAAAAGGATATGCATACAAGCAGTGTATGCACTCGCCAACAATTGAAGAACGAGAAATCCCGAAAGTGTAAGCTAAAGGTCAAATATACTGTGCCAACCGATAAGTCTTGCCATGTAGAGAAGGAACAAGAATTAGGGCAAGACACCATATGAATGTCATGTGAAGAAAATGAAATGCCTTGTGAAGAAAATGAAATGCGTGAAGGAAATGAAATGCCTTGCGAAGAAGATGAAACGCGTGAAGAAATTGGAATGCCTTGTGAAGAAATTGAAACGCATGAAGAATATGAAATGGCTTGTGAAGAAAATGTTGATGCCGAGAAGGAAATCGAGAGGCCAATAGTTAAGAAATGCGGTATACTATGTTGAATAACTCTGATATTATCGAATATTAGAGAGAGCGGGTCTTGGCCGTATGTGCAGCCCACTAGTATAATACCTCATGTATATAAATATGCTACTAGCATCTGTATTCCGTTGTTCAAGATTCAATCAATAAAATCATCATTTTGCTCTCATTATCTCAAGACTCAATTATCAATCCAATTAGAGATTAAATATCTACGTTGATCATCATCAAAATCTAACATGGTATCAAAGTAGTTCAAGCCTTGCGGCAACAACATCTAAATACAAAATCAAGCTCTCATTAAAGCCTAATGGCGGCAGCTTCAAATACAAAGTTGATCAAATCAGGGCTTCATCAGAAAACTATCATCATTTGAAGGTCCTTAACCCATTAGGTGAAATCTCATCATTTGGGTTAGTTATTGAATTTGCTATTTTGTGAAATACAAGTGCCATACCAAGAAATTAGTCAGATTTCTGATTGCAACAAGTTTTTTAATCAAAGAGTCAAGCAAATCCATAACAAGAAAGTTCAAAAAAAATCAGAAAACTAATTCAAGAAAATAGTCAAAGACAAAAGAAAGTAATTGCCTTGCTAAGATTCATCAGAACAGGTTCAACACTTGAATCTTGGCTACAACTAACCTGTTCTTGCCCAAATTAAAGTGATCTTGAATTAGTAAATTTCCTGAACCATCAAGTTTTAGCATCTGTTTCAGAATTCTGTAATCATGGCTGAAGGAGATAATGCTTCAGCAACTTCAGATAACACTAACAACCCACAGCAGCAATCTCTCATTGATGCAACAGAGAGACTAATCAAAACTGTTATCGGTCCTCAAAGCCAGCTAATCACTGTACATCTCGAGGAAGACAGCTATCTCTTATGGAAGTTACAAGTTGAAACAACAATGCAAGGATATGGGCTAGAAGGCTTCATTCTTGGTTCAATTCCAATTCCCCCAAGATTTATCACTGATTCACAAAATAAAATGATCAACAATGAGGAATACACAAGATTTTACAAGCAAGATAGACTAATAAGTTCTTGGCTTCTTTCATCAATTGATACAAAATTACTGTCACAAGTTATAGCCTGCAAGTTAGCAAATGATATATGGATTACTGTTGAAAGAATATTCAACACTCAGTCTACTGCTAAGATTATGCACTATAAAAGACAACTGCAGAACATTACTAAAGGGAATCAACCAATGAGGGATTATTTGTCACAAGTTAATAACATTTGCAATATGTTAGAAGTAGCAGGACATAAAGTATCTGAAACAGAGCAAGTACTGAGCATCTTGAATGGACTCAGTGAGGAATATGAATCAGTTGTTGCAGTTGTGTCATCTCAACCAAGTTTGCCACCTGTACAGTATGTTCATGCCACACTTCTTGCACATGAGGCAAGAATAGATAATAAGAAACCTCAAGATACAGATCTATCAATCAACTATACTTTCAACTCAAGGAACAAAGGACAAAATCAAAGCAAGCAAGGTCAAACATATCAAAGGGGAGGTAGCTCAAGCAGATCTAGAGGCAGAGGCAGAGGCAGATGGAATAATAATAATAGCGGACCTAAGTGCCAAATTTGTGAGAAAATGGGTCACACTGCTATGAAGTGTTATTTCAGATTAATGCTAACTATGTACCAAACCAGAACCAAAACAATCAAGGGAATGGAAACGCTAGTGCTAACATGGCTCAAACACAGTCAGACCCTAGCAATGTTACTAACAGCAGTGGTGAAGTTAATCAAAGCACAATCACAAGATCAGAACACATACATGATGAAAGCTGGTACCCAAACTTAGGGGCAACCAATCACATAACAAACAATCTTGACAATTTAAATCTTGGCAACAAGGAGTATAGAGGTAAACAGTGTATATGCATGGGGAATGGTGAGTCAATTAATATTACTTACACTGGTAATGCCAGTATTGATGGCAAAAGACAATTATTTTTGAATAACTTATTGAGAGTACCAAAGACAAAGAAAAATCTTATGAGTGTGTCACGGTTTGCAAAAGATAATAATGTGTACTTTGAATTTTATCCATATTATTGCTTAGTTAAAGACATACTGACTAATGAAAATCTTTTGTAAGGTGAAGCAGTCAAGGGATTATGCAGATTCAATCTTAAAAACAGTAGCAAACTTGAGGGAAATCAGAAGTGTTGTAACATAGGTGAAATTGATCAGTCAGAAAAGAATAGAAGTGTGTTTGATTTGTGGCACTATAAACTTGGTCATGCAAACCCAAATGTTGTGAAACAAGTGCTTGAGAAAAATAAAATTGTATTTGATAATATTTCTTTACCATATGTGTGTACATACTGTCAAATGAGTAAAAGTCACAAATTACCTTTTAATGACTCTATAACCAAGTATTCAGAACCTTTAGAATTGGTTGCAACTGATTTATGGGGACCTGCACCAATTTACTCTGACTATGGTTATAGGTATTATATATCTTTCATTGATGCATACCTAGATATACATGGATATATTTTCTGAAAGCTAAATCTAAAACTTATAATGCAGTAGTACACTTTATATCATTAGCTGAAAAAAAAACTGGCAATCAAGTTAAGATTATCCAGTCTGATGGTGGCACTGAGTACAAAACCCTTGGCAATTATTTTATTAAGAAGGGAATCGTTCACAGAACTACTTGTCCCTACACATCTGAGCAAAATGGTCTAATAGAGAGAAAGCACAGACACATTGTTAAGACTGGGCTAACACTACTTGCTCAAGCATCACTACCACTAAAATTTTGGCATGATTCCTTTAATACCACTGTTTATTTAATTAATAAACTTCCCATAAAAGTTCATAAAGGAATCGGTCCAGTAGAGAAACTGCTAGGTGTTAAGCCAGACTATCAAAGTCTAAAAATGTTTAGATGCTTGTGCTTTCCCTACATAAGACCATATATATAGTAATAATAAATGTTGTTTCAGGGAAAAACCATGTACTTTTATAGGATATGGATCAAATCAAAAAGGATACAAATGTCTTGATGATAGTGGCAAAGTTATAATTAGCAGACATGTTGTGTTCAATGAACATATTTTTCCTTTTAGCAATGCAGGTATTAAAACAACTCAAAAGATATATAACTCAAAAGGTTCTATACCAATTATACCTATATACAATGATGACCTTCAACCTGAGGTGATTGAAAGGACTGCTGAGGTCCATGATCCACAACTCACTGTGTCTAATCAACCAGGTCATGAATCACTGAACTCACCCAGCTATCTCAGTCAAACTCCTGCACATTCAAAGGATCCAACACAGTCAGCCAATGAAAGAGAGTCAGCAAATCCACAAACACAATCAAAAAACGACAATAATCAAACAAGTACAGAAATATCACCACAGGCTAGAACTGGTCATCCAATGATTACAAGATCAAAAGGTGGAATCTTTAAACCAAAACTATATACTGCTGCATCAAATTTAGAGGAACCAGAAACCTTTGAGCAAGCTGCAAAGGCCAAATGCTGGAAGGCAGCAATGGATGAAGAATATAATGCTTTGATAAAGAACAGTACATGGGATCTTGTATGTCCACCAGATAATAAGAATATCATAGGGTGCAAGTGGACATACGGACTGAAAAAGAACCCTAAGGGAACAGTGTCTAGATACAAAGCAAGACTGGTAGCAAAGGGCTACACACAGCAATATGGGTTTGATTTTAATGAGACTTTTTCCCCTGTAGTTAAACCAACCACTATAAGAATTATTTTAATTATTGCTCTATACAATCAGTGGAATATTAGACAATATGATGTCAATAATGCCTTCTTGAATGGAAATTTACAAGAAGAAATATATATGGAGTAGCCACAGGGGTATAGGCAGAATTCAAATCATGTGTGCAAGCTAAAAAAGGCTATATATGGCCTTAAAAAGGCTCCAAGGGTCTGGTTTGATAAACTGAAAGCCACACTGATTCATCTTGGCTACCAGTCTACCAAATCAGACAACTCTTTATTCATTAAAATTAACAACAAATCTAGTGTCTATATTCTAATATATGTTGATGACCTTGTCATTAAAGGAAATGATGAGGATGAAATCAAATGTGTTGCTCAATATCTAGATAAGGAATTCTCTATCAAAGACTTGGGCTCACTGAACTATTTTTTAGGCATAGTAGTCAAGAGAAGATCAAAGTCAGAAATTATTCTCAGCCAGAGAAAATACAGTCTGGAGCTACTGGCCGAAACTAAGATGGACAGTGCCAAGCCTCAACCTACCCCAATGATAAGCCATCAATATTTATCTAAAAACAGGGGAGAATACATAACAAACACTAAACAATACAGAAGTGTTGTTGGTGCTTTACAGTATTTAACAATTACAAGGTCAGACATCTCTTTTAGTGTTAACAAAGTTTGTTAATTCATGCAGGAACCAAGAGATGACCACTGGAAAGCAGTAAAGAGAATTTTGAGATATATAAAGGGAACAACAAATTATGGACTATTAATGAAGAAAAGCAACAATCTAAATATAACTAGGTATACTGATGCAGATTGGGGATCAGACCCAGATGACCGAAGATCAACTATAGGGTACTGTATATATATAGGAGAAAATCTAGTGTCATGGTGCTCAAAGAAATAATCTGTCATCTCCAGATCCAGCACAGAGGCTGAATAGAGATTATGTGGATACAGTCTTTATTACATGAATTAAACATTAAACTACAAGCAAAACCAACATTATGGTGTGACAATCAAATCACAGTGTATATGTCAGCTAACCCAATACTACATTCGAGAATGAAGGATATCGAGATAGACCTCTACTTTGTTAGAGAACAAATACAAAAGGGTAATTTACATGTAAATCACTTACCAACTGCTTATCAGAGAGCCGACACACTTACCAAAGCATTATCGAAGCAAAGCTTCACCAGATTCAGAAGTGAATTAAAAGTGGTTGCAACCCTCACCGATTCAAGTGAACTAGAAGAAGCTCCAGAGCCTCAACGAAGAAAAGTCAAGAACTTTGACACAAAGAGCAATAGATCTATCAACAAAACAACATCGAGGCAGACAATGATGTTATATGAAGAAATCGCCTGGTATGTTGATGAACTCACCCAGATCTGAGCAAATTTCACTCCGAATCTGAGAAAATTCACCAGACTTTTGAGGCGGCGCAAGGAGAAGAGGGTCGCCATGAAAATCCTAATGTTGGATTGAGGGGGAGAGTTAAGAAATGTGGTATACTGTGTTGAATAACTCTGATATTATCAAATATTAGAGAGAGCGGGTCTGGGCCGTATGTGCAGCCCACTAGTATAATACGTCATGTATATAAATATGCTACTAGCATCTGTATTCTGTTGTTCAAGATTCAATCAATAAAATCATCATTTTGCTCTCATTATCTCAAGACTCAATTATCAATCCAATTAGAGATCAAATATCTACGTTGATCATCATCAAAATCTAACACCAATCAAAGCTGAAACTACAAATATAACTGTAAAAAATGTGGTAGAGGACCAACGAAAGTAAAAAAGATTTCCATTAAATCTTGAGAATCGAATTGAAGTTGAATTCAATGAGGCAGCCATATCGATAAAAGAAGGCTCACTACACTTATCTTCTTATCTTGAACTGCTAGTATGGGAGAATGTTCCGGTTACACTTAGCGATTGGAGGCATCTAAGCGATGAATTAAAAACTGTCTTGTAGGATTCCATTCAGGCATGAAAAATTACTATTTTTGTCGCATAATAATAGATTTATTTACAAAAATAATCTATTTAGCAGAATGTCCTTTTAAGTTCATTTTAATATGAAATAACATCAGTTTTTTCCTTCTGGTTTGTAGGTTAGATTTAAAGTGAACGATGAATGGCAAAAGACCTCCATATTTCAATAAATGGGAACCATTTGGAGAACCACAAAAAGTAGATTAGTTCAAAAAATAATTAAAACAACGACGGAAGAGGAAAGACTTGCATTGAAACCTTACAACATCAAAAAACGTGAAGGAGTGGAGAAAGTTTGTAAAGGAGAAAACAAGTTTGGAGTTTAAGATAAAATTTCTTGCTGATCTTCCTTTCATTTCTGAATCTTCTGTTTGAAGATGGCATTATATATAAGGTTCTCAAGACATTATGGTAGTTGATTAGTTATTTGTCCAACTCTGAATAGGATTTGGTTAAGTGAATAGTATTTGTTTAATATGTTGTTTTATGAAGGTTTAGTGATATACACTCCAGTTTTACTCTAAAAAGGAATTGGAATCATGGAATTGCAAGCAATGTCGGGTTTACGTAAAATGAAATACGTTGAATCAAATAAAAATCTTGAAATTTAAACATAAAACCGAAATGACCGAGTTTATTTCAACCGTCGGCCTTACTTTATTAAATTAATGAATATAAAATTTACCATGTTGAACTACAATCTTCAGTACGCTGTTTGTTTGTTTTTCCTCCATCTAAATATTCGAAAAGAAAAACATATGAAATTTTTTGACATAGGATAAAGATGAACATTAGAATCTTCAGTACATTGATTTATTATACTATGACTTTCAGTATACTTAAATAAAACATATAACTAAATATTATGGTTAAAGCATGTTTACGATTTTAATGAGAAACATTGATCTTTTTATTCTCGCATTGGTATAAAGATTATTTCGATACTAATTAAACTGTATAGAAGCACTTCATTGTTAATCTTATTTATGCAATGAAAGTCTTTTAAATCAATATCGAATTACTTTTTTAAAAAGTTGAAATTTTGTTTTATCCATTATTTCAGAATCGATACTTGAATATCCATCATTACTATCTTGTGACTGGGAGTCTGCAAGTTAAAGATACAAAATATGAAGTGATTATAGTATACTCACTTTCATAATACAAAACGATAAAGGGCGGGTTTGCTTTTTTAATATCTTTTTAGGATACAAAATATGTTTCATGAATCATGATTAGTCAAACACAATTTTCCTATTTCTGCTTTACCATCCATGCTAGAGGGAAAGGCTATTTAGAGGTACTAGTATGAGATATAGTTAGTGCAGGCTTTTTTGTTTTCTTTTTCCAGCATATACCCTTGAGTATTATTTTCCTTCAACAGTCAATATCAGTCTAGCATGTTAATAATTCTATCATTGTTCTACTAGGTCATTAAATGTTTGAGCATAAAGTCAAGTAGAACATTAGAACTTCTATTTTCTTATACTTTCATTACATATGAACTATGAAGTGGAGAATTTTTCCATCACCTGTTTCTGTTTGATGCTTTTGAAGTTTGATTTTAAAATGTATATTAGTTTCTAATTTATTTTTGGATGATACTAAATTTGAACTTCGTATTTTCAATAATGTCGTGTGCTCTCCAGGTTGATATATAGGGGTACTTTTTGAAGTTAAAGTGATTAAATACGACTACACTGGAGATGCAAATCAACGTAGCAACCAACAGTTGATAAACAGACAAATTCATAAATTTTGCATAATTATACATAATATGCACTCGAATATTTGATACATTTTTGCATAAGTATTATTGTGTATTGTTTGTACTTTGTTGAATAACAATATTTTGGGTGCTGTGATATGTAATTCTCAAGAGTTTCAGAATTAAGCATGTGCTAGCAATTTCATTTTGTTATAATCTTATGTTACAACAATGCGTATTATTAATAATCTTTGTGAAAAGTTCGTTGGTTGAATTCTGATATAGCAAATCTGATAGGTTTTTAGAGATCTCGAGAAACTACTATATGTTTGGATAAACTATACATTATTTTGATATCCTCTGACTTTGTTTATCCCTTATCTTCTTTCAGGCACGAAGTGAGAAATATGTTGCCATCAGGCAGAAACAACTACCACACACAACTGGACGTAGAGGAATGGCTCGATTGACCGGCGATTTGGTTAGTTAATTAATTGTAGCATTATTTACCCAGTTATTTAATTAACTATCGATTGATTTATTCAATGTCTTTCTAAATGTAGAAAAAGCAAAGTCAGGATTCATTATCCGTATCTGGAGTTGATGTTTGGGTTAAATCTCACACTAAAAAAATGATGAACCAGTGAACACGGATGTTGCAAATATTCTTGTAAGAATGTTTGATTTTATCAGCAACTAAACATTGCGATAATTTTACCATCGTACATAGCCTATATGTATATTGATTTACGTAGGTGGAGATTAAAATAATTGATAATGCAAGACAATCCGACTCGACAAATATTGTCAAAGAAGATGCAGTTGTACAAGTATTGGGGCACGATAAACCAGGATGCTTAAGAGCACTAGGAAGGAGCTACACCTTAACCAAGCCAACTTTGTCACAATGTAGAGATAAGCAAATAACTCAATGCCAGAAAAGAATTTCAGAAATGGAGAGTATGGTACACATGCTACTAAACAAGCTAGAAAATCTACCTCAGAAGGTTCACTTATTGCATCGTTGATTTTTCATGAATTTCTTTAAATTTCAAAATTAAACCTTTAACTATTAGTGCTACTTTTTTTGCTTTGACTGGGTAAAGAATGTTCGAAAGAAGGGAGCACACCTGAAATGGTAGAAATCACTTATATTACTGATATAACATCGTTTGTAGTTTAGTTTTAATCCAATAATCAATATAATTTTTATTTAGAATTTCAGAATTAAACCTTTAACCGTTGCTGTTGCTATTTTCGCTTTGACAGGGTAAAGAAATTTCAAAAAAAGGAAGCACAATTGAAATGGTAAAAATTACTTATATTACTAATATAACATCAATTGTAGTTTAGTTTTCAAACCAATAATTAATATAATTTTTGGTTGAATAATTGTAGGGCAATAACAACATATGTGAGTTATTGGACTGGGATGGAACCGGCGAAATTGTTGCCAAAGGGAGAGTAGTGTCCGCTGATCATAATGAGGTTGTCAATGACATTCGTATTAGACCAAATGCTATGAAAATTGTTATAGATTGTGTAAAGAAAGCAGATGTTTATTTATGGAAGCCTACACCAAGTTTGTCACTATTAGGAGAAGCCGAGAATAAGTCAGTAGCATGGCCTGCTAATTGTGTTGTTGCACTGCAAGGATACTTGGAGGAAAACATTATGGTAAAATTTATAATTGATGGTAACTATTTGTAATTGTATACATACCTTTTCCCATTAAATTTATTGTTCTTTTTAGAGTAAAACTAATATCACAAACAAAAAATGCAAGCTTTATGATTGGAATGAGGGTGAAGTGTTAGTTGCCGAACGAAGACTCTGCTCCAGCGATTCAAAAATGATTGTAAATGGTATTCTGCTTGGTCCGTTAGCCGTTGCAGTTTGGGTAGACTATGCCAATAAAGGAGATGCTTTCTTGTAGCGACCCACAACTGATATGTCATGAACTAAAGAGGCCGTTGGTAGGAAAATATCATGGCGGAAATCCAAAGTTGTAGTTGAAAAGCAGGTGTTGTGACTACTCCTTGCAAGGCCGGAGCAAGCATTGTGACTTCTCCTTGTAAGGCTACAACAACTCCTCAGGTAACTTTGTTGTCCCTTGTAGTGCTGCTGGATTCCTAATATAATATAATTACCCAAAAATATGATAATTCAAGCATTTTTGCTTACCCAACAGAGTGCAAATCTAGTAGTAAATAATAAATGCAAGTTGGTTGAAGTGGGTGAAACAGGACGAGTAGTGGCTGAAGGAACTATCATTTCAACTAATCCAACAGCGATGGTTCACTTTGTTCCATTGGGAAAAGATGCGGTAAAAGTTCGGGTAAAGTTTGTGAAAGTAAATAACGCATTGCTATGGAGACCTACATTAGAGTGTACGCACATGGAAAATGCATTTGGTGCTACCGTAGCTTGGCCGCCCACACAAATTCTAGGTCTGGTTGGTAATAAATCGCCCTCATTCTAGTATGAATGGAGTTTGTTGTGCTATTAATGACTTTAATAGGTTAGTTTGATAGTTTGTTTAATAATTATGCCAACTTAATCATAAGGGGACAACATGTGCTACTACCACCTGTCAACAGGTTGCAGGAGCATGTAGATAGGTTGTGGTCTATAAACCAGTTTTTAGTCTTCTTCTCAAATAATTTATTAATCTTATTCTTTTTATCACCTATTTATACCATGTATGCATATCAATTATTTCAGCATGTAGATAGGTTGTGGTCTATAGACCATTGTTGTGGTCTATCAATAATTCCTGGATCATTGAAGTCATTATCACCATCCAGAGAAGTTGTTATACTGAATGGTAGAGGCTTCTACTTTCCTCTTTTTGATAGAAAGGTCAGATGAAGCTATGTCATCATTATCTCCTAAATCGTTATTCGTTGTATTCCTTGCTTTGAGGTATTTTCCAACCCCACCACCCACTATTACGCCACCTGCTTCTGTTCCTGGATTGCTGAACCTTGATCCGACCTTATCCTGCATATTCATTCATGAAATTTCATTTAGGGTATGTTTGGATAGCATACAAAATGTATATTTTGATTAAAATATAACTTTTAATAATATTTTCAACCCTATTTTAATGAAAATATCTAAAACTAAACTAAGAATATTCATTTTTCAACTTATTAGGCCTTGTTTGGTTTGCATGTTTCAATCTTGCTTTCTGTCGCTAAATATACTTTTTAACAAGTAGGGTAACTTAATAAGCATTTTTGTTTTGCTCCATATCTTTTGGAGAGCCATGTGGAATCTTATGTAGAAGACTATCCAACTTGATAGAACTTGGCTTAATATTTTCCTCGCCTTTCATCTCTTTCATTTTTTTTAATCTCTTTAAGTGTGAATTGAGATGAATGTCCATGTTCTACATGTTGTTTGTTGGTTTCAAAACAACTATCTGTTGTAAAGCGCATGAACTAGAAATTTTTGGATTAAACCCATTAGGTTGGAGAGCATCGACAGTTTTGATTTGTTTTGGAACAAAGTACTTTAGGATCATATTATTGGGAATTTTTTCGAGGGTATCTCCATGTTTTCTAAATTTGTTACTGTCAGTATTCTCTTCTTTGCACAAATCGACCATCAACTCCGACCACAATGACTAGGAAAACATCGAGTTATGATTCGAATCGTTGGATCCGAACTTATTATTTTGACTTGTTACTATCTTGGTTTTTCTCTTTATATCAACATTGTACCCAGAAGTTTTCTCTGTGGTATGTTTCATAGGGATTTCTTCTTTGGTACTATCTTTATTTGAGCTACCCTGATGCATTCTTGCGGCTACCCTGAAATTTTCATTGCTCAATTATCAATCCCTTCAGATACATATGACTACACATTTTATGGTCATTTGTCAAAAATGATGAAATCTGAATGCTTCATTTTTTCAGACATTTAGACATGAACTTACATCTATTGGTACTCGTATATATATTAAAGAAAGCATTAACATTAATATGGATGTAAAACTCTTCCTGAGAACTTCTAAATACAATAATAAAAGAATGGACGTGGGTTCCAGACATTTAGCAAATGAATTAAAATACTTATGATAACCCCCTTGCTATTGTTAATGTCAATAAGTATGGTCAATAAGGATGCTAATGCTCTTGCTAATGCTAATGTCAATAATAATGCTCTTGCTATTCTTATATATATTATACTTAATTATGCATGTAATTCATACATTATCAGCACACGTAAATTATCAGGACTTGTATGTAATTCTAACCATTGATCGTTATACTTGTGTACATGTAATTAGCATTTCCGAAGTGAAGAACGGCCGCATTAAAGAATTGTCGGTAATTAAGCTATGAACATGACTTTAACTATTATATATTATAATATTTTGTTCGTACTAGTTTTGTGGACTTGTTTGTAAACGGTTGTGGTATGTGGATTCACTTATTTTGTCGAAATATTAGTATTGAAATGATTATGGATATTATACTTGATTATGATATTAACATGTTTTTTCAATTATTTGAATATGGTGATTATCGATGTTGGTTTGAAAATGATAATTATGTGATTGATTATTGGTTTTAATATGGCTATTATATACAAGTGATTGTCGGAAATGATACAAGCCATTAACAGTAAATAGCGGCGATTAAAATGTGTTGTACATCAGTCAATATGTTTTATTAGCGTTTCAAAAGAGCTATAGGAAAAATGAAATTTTCAAAAAAAATATTGTAGCGGAACTAAAATACAACAAAAAAATATATAGTGGTAGCATAAATAAAGCGCTACAGAAAAAAGGATGCAAGCAACACTTTGGTTGCATTTTGTAGACGATGCAAAAAAAACTTTTGTAGGGTTTCAGAAACGCTACAATATGTTTGGTTTTGGTAGCGTTTACTACAACGCAACTAAAATTTTCTGACTTTTAGTTGCATATTGTGTCGCAGCGTTTACCGAAACGCTACTATAAGTTTTGGTAGCGTTTTTTCTACGCTAAGAAATGGCTTTTCTGGCGTAGTGGTAAACACATTTCAAAAAAAAGTTTCTTATCACTAGTGATTAATTAAAAGGGGGTTAATAGAGTTAAAAAATCCATTTTATCACATTAAATCCAATATTTAAATAATTTTGAAATTTAAATACAAAGTGTTCGAAATTCTAGATCGTTACATTCTCTCTCACTTAATACATTTCATCCTCGAAATTCCAACACAACAAAATAACAAAAGAAATAAGCACAACAATACTCAATAGTATTCAAAATCACTAGCAAACTAGGCACATGGTTTGCTCAGGTTCAAAACCTTCTCGTTGCATAAGGACTATGAATAATCTATAAAACGTAGCTTACACTCAACAGTTTAGGTTATTACTTAGAAGATCATTCAAGCTACCCTATGACAAATTAAAGAGTCGTTCCCTGAACTCTCCATAAGCCAAAAAAACATAATATGCATATATACTTAAGTCCATATAATGTGCATGGATCATCCGTATGCAATATCGATTTGGTCACTTGCTCGATCGCATAAATTTCACTACCCAACTAGTATAAATCACTTGACCTCTCTAGTGCGGATTACGACCAGGTTTCTGGAATAGAAACATCTGTTTCCCTTACATAGCCATATACTATAATAGAAAACCTTGAGATTATATAAATGATCTGTTTCAAATGTTCATAATTGAGAATCGAGTGAGAAATTCTTGCTCGGGCCGGTGTAAAATCAGCCAGAAATCATGTACTTGAATCTTAGATCAAGAACACCCATGTAAATAAAATGATATGTGTACACTTACGTAGTTTATCCCATTGATTTTTTAATTGCACCAATTTCTTTTTAATCACATTCATTTATGCAAATAACATATCGTTCAATACGATAATTATTTATGACGCATTTCACAAAACATAACTCAAGTTTATAAACATTTCATAAATACTTAACTTTATTTATAAAACATTACATAAAAACTTACCTCAAATTTACTACAGCCTAAGAGTGTATACAAAACACCAGATTCACTATATTTCCTAAAATTCCATTGAAGGCCCAAAATATATTTGAGTCTTATAACCGAGTCAACCTTTTAGACTTCTTTATCTGCTAGGTTAGGCGAGTAGCTAGGAAGAGAATGACACTGGTATCCAAACTTATGCCTAGAGTCTACTTTCCTTATACACCCCTAAGGTAAAGATGTTTATTAGTTGGCCCAATAACATCGAATGATTTCTTAAGAAAGATGTTCAAACCAATTAAAAACATGTGATAACTTACTACATTCTCCATTCAAGAATTACAAAACTCATCTTTTATATTTTCGTAAACACTTAGCTTCAAGTTCTATAACGATCCAGAACTTTCAAACTATCAAAAATTGCCGAAAAATATTTTTCGTTCTAACAAATTAAAACTACTAAACAAAAACATCATAATATGATGAACATACCACACTATCCTAAATGTATAGGATATGCGTGTCAATAAAATAACTTATCAGAGTTTCACTTATTTATTAAACACACTTTACTCTAAAGGGAAAATAAGAAAAGGTTTCATAATTATTTGGGCTATGCCACTACCACCCAGGGTCTTTTATAGCATATTTTTGTATACGGAAAGCTCATACAAAAATCTGATTTACCAAAACTACACTGTAGCACTATGCATTTTATCTAAAATTTATTTACAGAAGACTTTAGAACTAATCATCTGGGTTTTATTTCAACCCATTTGAAATAATAATATATACATATACCTTTTTGTAAATTAATTCATTCTTTTCGGGATTAAATTAAAATCATGTTAAAGTTGTATCAAATACTTTGTATAATCATACTAAGTATCATGATCTCACTTTATAAACAAATTTCCCAACTATTTTCTTTAAATTCCATAGAAATTATACATATAGATCGAGTAACACAAAAATTATACCACGAAAATGGGTCCTACCAAGTCAAACCATATATTCTCTTATTAAGAAGGGTAATACTCATGAGAAGTGCTGACCAACCGAGCACATCTCTCGTCCATTTTTATTCACTTTTGAGCCACTCAAAGTAGATAACATAAAAATACTTTGTTCCTGAATTGACTCATTGAAAGCAATGTCGAACTCGAAAGAATCTTAAAACTCTTTTCAAAATATTAATGTTCACAAGTACTTTCAAATAATATTGTTATTATTTTCTCCAAAACCTTGGAAACCATTTTCAAAGACACCAAGATTTAAGTTCTCAAATATCAGTTTAAATCCTCTTCATTTATAAACCATATTTTATAAGCAATACTTAGAAAATTTACACTAAACTTCTTTTATTAGATTAAATTTCTAACCCAACATTATCACCGAATGCCTTATAGTCAAACTATGAAATTCAATTTATAAGATATTCATTTTAATGCACCATGAATACTGTCTACCCAACCCATAAAGTAAAAGGGTAAATTACTCAAAAATTGGTCAAGCATAAATCAATAATCAATAGATGACAACCAATGCTCATAAACTGATCTATCATAATTAATCAATCGTCCAATGATAACTATGCTCGTAAAATAGCTGAGCAAGGCTAACCAATCTAATAAAGGATAACAAACTTGCCGAGCATGACCAATCAAATCAATGAAGGATGATAAATGATCAATATTAATCCCTACATTAATTAAACAATACTTATAATTCATATTTACATAAATTACCTACGTATAAGACCTTTTAATTTTCGTAGTTGGAATACATTTAAGGCACACATTTTATAACAAATACAAATGCGCTCTCATATATACAAAACACTCAACTTATTCTAGAGCATCGCTTACCCTATCTTTAATGAGTTATACCCAACCAAATCCGAGGTTCTCACTTAACCTTCAGCTCTGATACCAAGTGTAATGTTCACCCTTTTGATGGTGACTACAAATGGTAACCTCGTATCTGATTTTATAGCCAGTCTCTCGACTTCACAACCAACCCTTAAAAAAGACATGTAGGGGTAAGAGTTAAAACTTAATCGGAGTTCACAGTGCAAGAGCCCTCTATCATGCGCACACAACACCAACCATAAAATGATCGCATATGAAAATTAGATCTCGTATACTTATCACGTTTCTCACCTTCTCAATTTACGCTATCCCTCGGTCAAGAGTGAAGCCAGGTAGGTTAGAGAACTGGTTGCATCCAATCCTAACTTTGACACCTCATTTGTAACTCTTACAGATAGAAGAAGACTACTTTATCGGCTTTTAGTGCTAAATATAGGAGTAAATACTTTCCATAAACGAGTAAACACACAAAGCAAGATTAAGTCACATAAGCAACTTCTAATCCCTGTATTCAATAACACTTATTTGTAAATATTTGTATATATATTTAAAATACCTTTACAAATGATACATATATATACCACTCTTTCACCATTTATTTATACTCTTTCCAATACTTCTAAATATATTCATATACTTATCTCAAAGGTATAATAATATTCACAAATCATTTAACAAGATTTTATACTTTAAAATATAATCAAAAAAGTTAAAAATATATATTAGTAAAACACTATTAATATAAACCCAGAAACATTATATATTTGTCATTATCTTTAAAACGTTCTTTATAAAGATATGCTTATATTCAAATGGGTTAAAACAAATGTTACTAAAACATTATTACTATAAACCTAAAACCAATTTGTACATGTCATTATCTTTAAAACATTAGTTTTAAAGATCTAAGCATGTCTACACTTATGTCTACACTAAATTAACAAAATAATACTTTTAGTAACTTCTCAAAACAATTCATTATAACTAAGTGCTATAACCAAAACCCACCTATCTTTTATAAAATAATTAACTTACTTTCCAAACTTATATATAAATACTTTTAAAATACGTATAAATATGTTTTAAATATCCATATAAAATATTACTTAAAAATAACTAATTTTGAATTTAACAAAATCATATAAAATAAGCATGTTATATATGTATAAAACCTTTTACTTTAAAAATTCATAAATAATTATTAAAAATATATTTAAACTTCAAACCACTTTTAAAACACTCTAATACATGTTATTAAGCACCTATAAAAAGATTTTAGAAAAAACAAAATCCAAAATCGAAATATCATTTAAACTCATTTTAAGTCAGCAAAATAGCTTATAACAACAAAACAAGGACATTGCTATAAAAAGGGCCAAGAAGTGCCTGTAGGTCAAAGACTGCATTATTAAGTGTTGTAAATACTACTTAACAGAGAGCATATAAAAAAGTATGAAATTTGTGACCAGTTTTCTTCATTCAAATAAGTGGTTTAAGATTTGAAATTTTTACAGTAAGAAGTATACTTAGGGTACTTAAAGAACTTGCAAAGAAATCCCTAAGGATATTTTTTAAAATCATTTTGAAAATTCCCAAAAACAAGCTATTTCAAGATGCACTTATAACGAGCATTTTGCTTATAACTTTTACAACTTAGTTCTATCATTTCTATGATTTTCATACCATTTCCTCCTCATCTGATACACTACTATACGTGTAGAGAACAACCAGGATATTGTTTCATAATATGTTAAACATATCACCAATTTGACACAAGTTTAACACAAGGAATTTTAAAGTGCACTTATAACGACCTTTCTCATTTCAAACACTTTCAAACCCATTTCAACTCCACACACAACCAAACCAAACATGTAAACATAAATTCTAGGCCATAATACATGTTTTAGAGGGTAATAGAGGTGACAATATTACATATAAAGTACCACTTGCTTTCCAAAGCAAGGGGGCCAAAAGTTATAAATTGCATAGTTCATTAACTTTATATTTCAACACAACACATATAACTAATGAATAGGCATTCAGTGGTGAGTAAACTCACCCTAAAAAAATCCTACAATCAAGCACAAGCCTCATGAACACAAGAGCAATTCCTACCACCACCAAAAATCTAAAGACACCACATATAGCTCCTATTTACTCTCAACCATACCCCACCTCCATCTTTTGCTCATGGCCATGCTAGAGTTTGGGGGTTTGTGCTCCTTTTCTTCTACTTTGAGTTGTTATTCCTTGTTTGTATGATGTGCTAAGCTTCTTGCCAAATTTTGGTGGAGTTTGGAGGTGATTTGGATTGAATTTAGAAGATTGAAGAGAAGAAAGAAGCAAATTAAGGCTAACATTTTTGCTTATAACTTAGGCCAAATAATTTGTGAACAAATGAAGTATGTTACATAGATTTCACAAGAGGAAAATGTGACCTCCTATGCCCTTTAGTGGCTGACCAAAACAAGCCCCTTCATGTGCTCTACTTTCCACCTTACTTAACTAAAGTTTCTTCTTGCCTCAAAATATCTACCACTAATATCTACCCCTATATGACATCATCCATGATATCATCCTACCACACTAATCACAATTAGTTAGCCAAAACACTCAAAATATTTTTATTTTCCAATTAATTACACATTAATATATTAGATATGTCAAAAAGTTCGAACAACATTTATCGAGAAAAAGGCTGTATATCGATAAAATGATTTTCGGTCACATTATCGATATTTCTTTGAACAATTTATTTTTGTAAACACATTTCAAAAACAAGTTTCTTATCATTAGTTGTTAATTAAAAGGAGGTTAACAGGGTTAAAAATCTATTTTATTACATTAAATTCAAGGTTCAAATATTTAAATACGAAGTTTTCAAAATTCTGGGTCGTTACATTATAGCATGGCAAAAACGAATCTTTATATGTAATGTTATAGGATTAATTCCTTTTAACTAACTTATGTTAAGTATTGGATAACTCAAGAGTGAATTTCTTGGTTTAAAGTTGTTACAGACTCAAGAATACAATGTAATTGTGATGAAAGATCAAATGGATTCAAGGCTGAAAATATGTAAGAAATCCAGAGTGAAAAAGAATCGATTACAAATGAAATGAAAGATAATGGTTGACAAGCCTTAATAAAAAAAATTCAATAGAAAGTATCTATGTAATATTTCAATCGTTTATTAAGCTTGGACCAAGTCAATGCAGTTAAACCATTGTTATACCTATATTTCGGTAGTACCTAAAGACTTATATTTTTCAAAAGATAACTCAACACGATAATTGGTTTATTAGAAGACAATAAATTCAGTGTCAAGATGATTTGTGAATATAACTACTTTAAAATTTATAAGAAATTTAGTAAAAGTTGGATCAAATAATGCTCAAAACCAAGTCAAAATACTTAAGAAAATAATTGAAGAGAGACTTAAAGAATGTTTGGAAATAGTTTAAAAGTAATGGATATTCAACCAAGAATCTGCCTTGAAGCAAGCCAAGGGTCATTTGAATTTGTACCCAAAGAAAACTCCACAACAAAACCATAAGCATGCCACAACAAACTCGGGGCCAACTCCAAATTTAGATACGAGTCAATCGGATAAAAAACAGTGGGTTGAACGAAGCTCAAAGTTTAACATGTGAATCCGGTTGAAGCAACCTAGAGGTGGTTGAAACTTTGCAAAAACTCACCTAATATTGAATCTGAAGCTCGGCCTAGAGATGGCTCTGAAGCTTGATCTAATGCCTGCATCATCTCAACTTGAAGAAAACTCGGTTGAAGGCATGAGGTTTGAAATAATCAAGGTGGTCAAAATCTTGCCCCACCCCTTTTTGATTACCTATTCAAAAAATGTTCTAATTTGGTTAAAACATAAAGATATTTCAAGTAAAAATTCTTGACAATTGAGAAATACTTCTTCATATAGAAACATATCAATCAAATCTACTTTATATTCACATATGAATACATAACCGAAGAATGAAAAATGGATCCAAGTTTTCTATCATAAAATATAATAAAAGCTCTTCTAACTCCGTAAAAATCTCTTGTATCTCACAATAAATTCCATCAAGAAGCTATAATGCATGAATAATGAAGATAATAGTGGGTGTAGGCTAAAATTATGTCGAGTCACTATAAAGAACTTGTATTTCTTTCTTTTTTTGTTTTTCCATGTTTTTTGTGAAGTGTTTGATAGAGTTAAGGGTATGCTCTATGGACAATTATGTAAATTTTTTATATAATCTTAATCATGTAAACAATCTTGTTCGTAATAAAGTACGTTTTTGGTTTCTACTATATATGTTGTTACATTGTAATATAAATAACGAATTAATTACATTAAACATATATAAGTAGAAAAATCCTTGGGAGTAATGTTTAATTGATTAAAATTATGAATGTGTTCGTAACCATGAGTATTGAATCAATATAAACAAAAACAATAACACATTAAATGTTTCTAACCGAGATTTATTGGGAAAACAATATTGATATGTCTGTTAAGACTAATGTACTTAATGCTCTTCATATGATGGAAGGTGATTACTTACGATTATTGGGGGCACCAAGGGGTTACGTACTTGTGGTTGTTTGAAACAATCAGAGAGCAACTCGAGAAGAGTCTTCTATTATAACTAAATCAAAAGAAAGGATCTCATGGAAACTATGTACATGTAGTCTTCTAACTTGAGGACACTGTTGATCTTAAGTGGCTAGGCTATACTTTCGGTATGGTTAAATACTTGGTATGAAGACTTAGTTACGACCATAGTTGGGTATACATTGAATTATTTGAAGTGAAGCACTATCCAAGAGAGGTTTCATTTCCTTTGTTATAGAAGAATAGTATCACCGTAATTAGTGTGCGACTTAAAGGTCAATATATATAAAAGGAATAAATCGGTTAACTGTAACACCTTGTAATTTTAACAATAATTAATTACAAAGAAATTAAATATTAAATAGTAATGTCGAAAAATAGATTTTTACAACGTCAAAATTTGGCGATGAAACTTGCACCATTGGGTTGGTTGTGATTTTTTGATTAATTTTCATATATAAGTTTTTACGATCGAAGTTCATACGAAAAAGTTATTAATGTTTGAATATTTCGGATTAGAAATAATTATATGTGTAATTAAGGAAATAAAATATAATTAACAAAATTAATTAATGTTGGTTAAATCTAATGGTTACTTAACGGTTAAGAAGGATTAAAGTAAATAAAATCTAGTAAAATTATTAACAAAATAACGTAATTTACAAACCAATTATCATCGGCCATAATTGATAATCGATCGACCGATAAATAGGTAGTGGTCAACCGCTATTTGACTATCGGCTGTAAATTAGAATAAGCAGAACAACCTAGATTTTAAATCATTTAATCTAACGGTTGACATTGATTTGAACCTTTATAAATACGAGTCTAACTCCTCACTTTTCTTCTCATATTTTCTGGAGCGATAATGAAGCTCTGCCATTTTCTCTTCTCCACAAATTTTTAATTCTAAATATAGTTATAGTTTATATACATATATACATATATACAAGTGAAGAATAATAAAGGATAACTGAAAATAAGAATATGGTCAAATCAATTAGTCAAAACCGAGGTAAAAATTATAAACCTAGATCTAAATCTAAATTAAACCCAAATCTCTTCTCTGGTCTAGATTTCTAATAGATATATGTATTTTTGCGGTATATGTATTCAAATAGTGAGAACAAGTAGAGCCAAACTGGAATAACAGGGATTAGATCTGGAGATTTGAAAAGCTAAAAGGTAAGTGTGAAGAATTATATATTTTTTTATTATATTTGATTTATATCATTGTATATCTATTCATATACGCCTAAATGTAAATTTTGAGTTGTAGGCCTAATTGTAAACGTATAATGAATTTGTAAACCCTGCCTACACATTCTGTGATTGATAAATTAGATTTAACATTGTATGTGTTTGAATCTAGAAAATATTGGCAAGTAGCAGTCTTTGAATTTGATAAATTATGTGGTAGTTCAAGATTTGTAGATTATATGATTTATGCAAGTAAATGTAAATTAGAAGTAATAAAAATAAATTATTAGGATTTAAGTAGTATTTTACTTTATTAGAACGTAGGTTGTTGCAATGTCAATTTCTACATATTATCAAATTCAGATTCATAAATGGAAGTGTACCGTTTGAAATAACAAGAAATACGCCTAAAAGAAAGAGATGTATAAAATAGGGATGTTTACTATATTTTGTACTGTCTATTTCAACAACCATGAAAAGACAAGTGCTTGTAATTCCAAAAAGAACACAAATTCCCTTTTTTAAGATAAAGAAATTTACAGTATTAACCTTCCTTTTGAGGGAGATGTAATTCCAATGCATTAAAGTGTAGAAACTCTAAGTACAAATTAAAGATGTGTAAGAATGATAACAAATAACAATCCAACTGTAAAGCTAATGTATGTAGTAAAGGAAAGCTAGAAATCAAATAATAAGCAATAAAGGTACATAAAGTAGTAGGATAAATAAAGACAGGTTAGAAATCAAATAATAAGTAATAAAAAGGAGTAAGTAATGAGGTTAGTAACCAAAGGAAGTTAGAAAAAGGTTAAAAGGAATGGTAAACAGGTTCAGTGATAAAAAGGGAGGTAAATGTCAAATGATATTTAAATCTTTTAAGTTAAAAGATAGCGATAAATGATGCTAAATTTACCTTAATGGAATAAGAAGTAAACGCATGAAAAAGTAAAGGAATATTATTAACAGATAAACATTGGAGGCAGAATAATTAAATAAGTATGAATACACACACACACACACACATATATACACACACACACACACACATACAGTATCCTCAAGTATGTGTTTATAATGGGTGTGAATTACTAAATTTAACTAATAACTAAGATTGGATAAGAATGACATAGTCATTAAAATGGGTTGAAATGCGAGGTCAATAGTGTTACACAACAGAAATCTGCCAAGGGGCTGCCAGCAGTTGTGTATACGTTATACTTACTTGGGACATATCCAACTTTAGGACCCGTGGAATTATATATGTTCGCATGTAAGGGATACCCAGCTAGGAAGGTTCGCCTTGATCAAAGTTTCAAAGGACAAGTAGAGTCCGCTTCAACCTTTTAGAGGGTATTAAGTAACAAGTGGGTATTACCTTGATTACGTTAGGCAATCTAAATGGAACGATGAGCAAGGCTCAGTGCTTTGCAATGTGTGTTTGGTACCATATTTAGGAGTATGAGCTATACATAGGTTGAGAATGTTATCAGTCCTGTGTAGTCAGTGGAAAGACAAGGATTATGCCTAAATGGCTGCACCTCCTACTAGTGTAGATCATGTTTACGTAATGCACCACCACTATTGTTTGCTATTTTGTTTGTTAATATAGCGACCCATCTTCTCGACCCTCGAAAATCGGCACTTAATACATCCATGGTATTATAATGTCGAGCATCCAAGTGCCTGAAAGGTAGATTGTTAGGGTAAAGCAAAGGAAAACGAACAAGGGAAAAACAAAATCTCATAGAGGAACGATCACATATAATATACAAAGACAGTAAAAGTTGTCACTCTAAGATACAAGGTATATCAAAGTTAAAAACATATCTCATCAGCCTACGCAGTTATAACTTCCTGACCTTACAATTGTTGATGGGTATACAAAATAATGCAGCGAAAAATAAAAATACTATGGCAGATGAACATCCAGCTCTACTCCATGAGCTCCATGTTCTACCAACGGCAACCAAAAAAACTCGATCTGACTCGAGTATAATAAAATAACACCCGGATCAGTCTGGAAAACCAGTGTGAGAAAATTCAAGAAATATGATGAGCATATAATAATCTGTGAGACCACGCTGCTAAACGCGGAGCAGGTTTTACCCCACAAGAACAACATCCATACATGAAAGAATGAAAAACAAATTATTACAAATCCAAAATGGAAAGGATGAACATAGTCAAGATCAAAATCAAAACTTAAAGAATGGACCCAAATAAATATAGAGAAGAGCACAAAGTACTTCTCTATATAATTAAGAAAGGATTAACTCCAAGGTTCTAATCAAAACAAGGAGAATGAATTCATCTAACGCGACTAGGAGGGTACGCCTCCTACACCGAAAGTATATAACTAGTCAAAATATACTTGAGAGCACACATGTCACTCTTGGAAACTTCTAAGCTAGACCCTTGCCAAACACGAAAATTCGAATATTTCACATCACCGCATGCATTCAACCAAAACCTCTCTAGATATATGTGAACATACCTAATGGATGTGATCAACATAGCTTGGCTCCCACATACTCTTTGGTTTTAGTTACCTCTGGTGTTGGATGCAAATGCTCAAAACGAGTTACAAATCATCTTAGACTGACGAGGCTAGGTGAAGCATATCAAAATCGATAGTCGATGAATTAACCATCAGGAATGAAAAAAATGATCATATATGGAAATTAAAATCTCATATACTTATCAAAACTCGTCGATCTTAAACTAACATTACCTTAGGGAAAACAATGAAGCGGGACAAGTTAGGGCAGTGTTGTTCCTACCTTGACTCAACATACATTTTTAACTTTAAGAATAGCATGAGTTTGCTCAACGACTAACAAATCATCATAGATTGATGATCACAAAGAAGATAGCAGTATCGATAGTAAATAAATCAACAATCAGGAGTAATAAGATGATCGTTTATGGAAACTACTTCTCATACCCATATCACCACTCCCCGGTTTCAAACTTGTACTGTCCCTCAATTAATAATGAAGCCGGATAAGTTGTGGGCATTGTTGCCTCTAAGACCTTGCCTCAATGTATATTCTTAATTTTCAAGGTAAGGACGAGTTTCCATACCTCGACGTTTAGTGTAAGTATATGCCTAAATCCTTTCTATATAAGTAATATTAGAAATTAAATCTCTTACACTTATCACCACTTGTCGATCTCAAACTAGCACTACCTTGGGGAAAACAATGAAGTCGGAGAAGTTAGGGCATTACTCGACATACATTCTTAATTTCAAGAATAGCAAGAGTTACCTCAACGTTTAGTGCTAAGTATAAGACTAAATATTTTCTATAAATGAATCTAACTTTTAAAACATTTGACTCACACATGTGCTTGATTTTCACATCATAAATATTTGTAAAACATTTTTAAAAACACTCTTTAAAATAGTCTTTCAAAGAGCTAATTATATTCCTAAGTGTATTAAAAAGAAGTGTCAAAAACAAATATCATTAAAACATTGTTTGCTATAAACCCAAAACCAATTACACTTAGCTCTATCTAGAAATAAATCTTTTAAAGGCCTTTTATTTACAAAATATCATTTATAAATCAACTTATTATTATCATTAAAACAAAACGACTCAAAAGATTTAAGAATATCAACACTTATTAAGTCAAGTAACAATTTTTCTTAACATCTTAACGAAATCATTTTATAACAAAAGTGTTATAATCCATGAAGTCCTTTCTACTTTCCGAAATCATTCATCATAATAAAACGTTATAATCCATGACTTCTTTCTCCATTTTCGAAAAATATTCATTATGACAACGGTGTTGTAATCCATGCTTCCTTTTCACCTTCAATAAAATCAAAAATACTTGAAATATAGTTTAAAACATCCATCCAAATATTACTTGAAACAAAAATCTCAAGTTTAATATATATTAAAACTCAAAACCATTTCCTTTACTTATTTTTAAAATAAAACTTCTTCTTTGATAATTTATATTAAATCATTTAAAATATATATAAATTTCAAATCACTTTCAAAACACTAAATATATGTTAGAAAAGTTCAATTCAAAGTATTGAAGAAGAAAAATCAAGTTAAAACCATTTTATAAAAGTTGGAAATAATATCGCAAAACTGCCGCTAAAAGAGTATGGAAAATTCCTGTAAACCGGCTCCTTTCAAAATGGAATTTTCACCACATTTTTATAAAGTATGAATACTATATTTTACTTTTAGAACAACATACTATGAGTCTAGTATGAACTTGCAAAAATTTAGAGGCTTCCGAAGTCAACAAAACTCAATTGAAAGTTGTTTTAAAACCCGACTTTCGGACTGCAAAACCGCGACCAAAACTTTTCCAATTTTTAAACACTTTGGAGTTAGGTGTTATAACTTTTTCCAAGCCATCAAAACTTGGTTCAAACAATATTTTAAAATCACAAAATCATGATCAAATATTTAATGATGCAAACACAAGCACAAGAGAAACAAACAAATATTGAAAACAGAGATTTCATAAGCGTCGGCATAGCGATAGTTGCTATAATGACACTTTCACAAAAGACCAATAAACCACACATATATTTCAATCAAACTTCAATATAAGCAACGTAAGTGATAAGTAAATCAAAAATGGCGAGAAACCCCTTAGGGTCTCTCTACAAAAGTCCTCTGCAAATCTCATATGTGAATGTTCTTCGAAGTGCCGTAACAACCTATTCGTTGTGAGCATACTTTGACTTCTTCTTGTTTTTGTCCCCTGCAAAATAATGGTTACTTATGCCTTTCGCTTTCAAGTGGGAATCAAATCCAAACAAGCAGTGTCCACAAGTTTAAACAATATAAAGAACAATTTGTATTTTACACATTTTGTCGATTTTTTAACTATTTTAAAGTGAGTTTAACTCACTTTTCCAAATCTAAACTTCCTACAACAACAAAGCAACGTTCGCACTTCCTACCCTTAACCAAAGCAAGCTCCAAGCTCCCTCACAAGGCTCGACCAACCTCTCCCCTACACCCTTATGCTCACACCCAAGCAAAATAATGGAGAAATGGCTTTGCTTTTTGAACTTTGGGGATGTAATGGTATTATAAATATTGTTCCAAGGTTGCATTGAAGTTTTAGAGAGAAAACAAGGATTTTTATTTTTCTTCTAAGCTTAAGAACCATAAATGGATACTAAGGAAAATGAGAACAAAAGAAATGGAAAACTAAAATGAAATATAAAAGAGAAAATCAGAGTGCGTGCTCCCTTTTATAAACATGGAAAGTTGGCAAATTACATCACCTACCCCTTAGCCAAAAGACTTGATTAACCCTACACTATACTTATAAATTTCAACCATGGTACACCTTTTCATCATACCATCGCATGCCAAGTACTTACTAGTACTTGAAACCATAACGATACGTACTACTTATCACATCAAAAGAAAAGTTTTCTTTCTTAATAACTTTTTAATTATATTTTTAAAAGCACTTAAGGAGTTTTGATTTATTTCAATTCTTTGGCACCATTTGACTTGTTATTAAATGTGTATATATGTGTACATAAGTATGCAACAATGTTTCACTAACTTTCGTTCGATAAAAAGCCGAAAATACAAAAAACGAATTTTGGTCACATTTTCAAATTTTCACCGAACTTTTTATTTATGTCAAAAAATTTACAAAATGAATTTACCATTATTATTTATTTATTAAAAGGAGTTTAATAATGTTATTAATCCACCTAATTAATATTAAATTCACAAGTCAAATAGCTAAATAATTCCTATATTTAAATATAAAGTGTTCACAATTTTTTTGTGATGTTACAGTTAGGGGCAAGGCTAGATAACCCTTTATGGAGGTTTTTCAAAATGGATAGAATAGGGCTAACTATTATGAAGAGGTGACGAGTTATAAATATTAGTGGGGAAAGTATCTCGGTCCAAAGAGGGAACGTGGCACTTACACACACACACACACATACACACACACATATGGCTATCATCTACCTATGGTAGATGTGGCTCATCGTACGTGTATGTGAAGTCAAGGCGACTGTGTAAAAATAAAAGATATAACATGTAATGGAAGACAATCAACATAAACTAGCATTATCTATCAAGTTTGTAATTTACTAGTCACCAGCACGTTATTCTAACCCCTTCCTCAATATAACCCACATGATAGCTTTAAAGGGACATGTAGTGGTACAAGGTGGGAATGGTGGAAGGACAGATTTCCTTTTGCATGTTCGACACTAACAAGGACACTAGATATCAGAAGTGTTAACCTTGGTCAGTAGCTATATGTTTTTTATACTTTACAATTCCGCCATGAGTTTATATTAGTAGTGCTCTGGCATGCATTTGTTTATTTGCAAGATACCATAACCAACAATTCATATTTTGGTGGACTTGGGTTTTTGATTTAGCAAAAATTTAGGCCCATTAAGGTTCGGGTTGTCACATTTGATATTAGAGCTTAGGTTAATCGATCATAGAGAATTAGGATACGTTGAGTGAATGATTTTTATTTTTACTATAATTATATGTTATATATGCCAAATCCTACAAATTTCGACTATAGAAGCAGTTGCAACCATATTATGAAAAGATGGATAATGCGACTATGAGTTGGAAAAATAGATGAAGTTGAAGATATATGCCTATCCTGATTACCCTACGGGAAGTATGTCAAATTGGAAGGCGTTGACTTAAGAAGAGCATGAATGCGGCACATAGAAGAGTCCTTAAAGCTGGATAGTATTTGACACCCTTGTAGAGCATAAATTGCCCTATGATTGTAGATCCCCACAGGATTGTCGATCGATGATGTACATTAGATCTAGAAAGGGGAAAGTAAGAATCTGTATGTTGCATATATATGGAAGTAAGTTCCTGGAAGAAGGTTTGTAGTAATCACTCTAAGATGATAGTTGGATTTTTAATATTCTAGGAGAAGATAAGTCGGTAAGTAGAAAAGAAGAAAAGTCCAAAAGAAGGAACAAATAAAAATTCACTATGAGTCTGACTCCATATAAAAGAATTTAGTATAAAAGTTGAAATGATTTTAATATAAAAGTTTGAGAAAAGTATATAAATAATATATTTGAAATGATTTTCAAAGGAACTATTTGAAGGAAGAAAAACAATATTTTTGAAAAGTAAATGAATATTAATTTTTTAGAAAAATAAAATATCTACATTTTATTTAAATACTAGTAGAAATAAAAAATTTGTTAAATCGTAATTTTCTGTAAATGAGTTTTTATAAAAGTTATTTGTTTTGAAAAAAATTTATATAGCATATATAGCTCGTTGATTTTTCTGAAACGAAAATTTTTAAGTTGTTAAAAATCTTTTCAAGGGTGGATAATAGGAAGTGGTGTTGGTTTTAAGTGGGGTAAAAAGAATGGGAAAGGACAGAAACCCAAAAACAAAGCAGTAAATGAACACATTCCAATGGTTCAATAAGAAGACTGTAAATTAAGAGAAAAGTTATATATAGAGGAGCCATTTAAATAAGAGTAGTTTAGGTAGAAGAAAATTAAATATTAGTAACATTATGAAATATAAATAGAAACAACGTTAGAAACTTATATAAAATAATATTAGCAATTAGAAACAGTATAGGAAAAATAAAAGAAATAAAATTGGATAGTTTCCACAACTATGTGTAGTACACATAACTTTTTAGAAGACCCCTTATATGTTATTAGAACCTCTGCAAAGATTGGATGTGGAAGTAGCATGAGTATTCAAAAAATAATAAGATGGAAGTTGCTCTTGTTTACTCTAGTTTTTAATAAAAGTTATGAAGGTTGTTTTATAAAAACTGTAATGTGCATTTTTGAAGAAAACGGTTTAGTATAAAAACTGAGTTTTTGGAATACAAAACTTAATAAATAGTTTGAGTTAAAAATCCCATTTTTATGAAGTAGAATCTTTATGGTGAAAGGGTTTTAAAGGAAAGGTTGATCTGAAGGGTAAGGGAAGGAACTTTTTAAATTTAATTGATAACATTTCCTTTTAAACTTAATAAATATACTTAATTGATTAATTCTAAATTATAGTTTTAAATGTTAAGATGCCCATAGTTAACGTTGGTTAAAACAAGAAGATTTTCGTGGTTCCTTTTTGAAACCAAACTACTAAAGAATTTAAATAAAAAGTTTCCAGGTTTATATTTTTAAAGATAAAAGGTTTATGGATTAGGTACTTTACAATTGTGAAGCTTTAATTTTATAAGTGGCGAAAACCAAGCGAAATTTTTAATATGGAGTAGATAGGGATGATTGCCTAGGTAAGACGGGGTAAAAGTCAAGGCTATGAGTAAAATAGCGATGAATACTCATAGAATAGCAATAATGAATCCCTGTTGGATATAAGGAATATTTGTGAGGACCTAGGAATGTTTTATTAGATATGTGTGCAAGCCATAAGAAGAACCCGCAAAGGAATGGTGAATGGTATCAAGGTATACTTCTGTGAGTTGTAGAGTATGCTCGCATGAAAGATCAAGGATAAAGAAAGTAAATACCAAGATTTTAGAATACTATCAAGAGATTTGGATTAAAAGAATGTGTTAACAGAGGGCGATGAGATGGCAAACACATATAGAAGATGTTGGTAGACTCAAGGATAAGAAAGACAAGATAGATGGTGGAATAGTTATTACGCTAAGCCAATTTTCCAATGAGTTATTCTAAATGTGCATAGTTTATATTTCTTACCCACTACAGTGTGGGGATGCACAGTTTATTCCATAATTGGGTGTGATAATGGAAGAAATGGGTAGAACTTATTTATCAAAAGCCATAAAGGAAAGTTAAGATATATGGGTTATTGTAGAATGACATGTTAAAAAGGATCATAAAAAGATGATAGGGCCACAATAACATTAGTGTCAGTTAATATTGAATGACATCTTCTAGCAATTTGTTCTTTTAGGATAGTTGGGTTATAGCATTAGTTGTTTATGTTGTATAAAACACGTACGATATTGTGATCAAAGTTCCTTTTGAATTGGTTTTCTAGATTGACCGCTATGCTTATTGGAAAACTATGTAGTAAGAAATATTATGTAGGCACTTAACTAATGCAAAGAAAGACTGTAAGTTTATAAAATAAATTATGAAATTTATTAAATTAGCTATTAAAAGAAAAGTAAAGTCCGAAAAAGTAGTAAAATTTTGGAAAGATAAATTTTAGCAAGCGAAAGACAGGGAATGGTTGTTGTAAAACCAAGGGCCACTATCCCTACTCCTTAATAGCTTAAATTTATGAATATATGTGTCTTCTGGTTGTTATCTTAAAAATAAGAGAATTTTTTCTTGAGAATTGAAAATTTACCATGTAGCAGAAAAGAGACAATCATGGACATTGACTAAATTCCGACTGCATAGGATATTGCTTAGTTTTTTTTTGAAAAGATAAAACAAATAATTTTGAAAAAAATTGTTCAAAAATCTTTGATTTCTAATAAAAAATATTTTTGTAAAATTTTTGAAAAAAAAGTACGTTTTATTTTAATTTTTTCTAACCATTTCTAAAATTTAATTGAAAAGGATTTTGAGTGAAAAAAGAGAATTTTTGATTTTTGAAATGCCACATGCATAGCGTAGGAAAAAGGTTGACGGGTTAGCAAGTATGAATTTTACTGTGCAACAGAAGTGATAGTAAAGTAAAAGGTAGTTAGTGATAAGGGAAAAAAGCCGTTTTTGCATTGGGAATTCTTTTTTCATACCTTGTCGATAGGTAAACCAAATTTATTTTAAAAAAACTCTGTTTTAAAATTTAAAAGTAAATTTTCTTATGTGTACTCTACTTGGAAAAGTTGGAAAAGAATTGGGGACAAAAGAGAAGGTTCCAAGGTATATTAGAAAATGGTTACACAAGAGAAGGATGGAAATATGGAATTCTCCATCTAAACCATTTTTCCGGCATAAGAATATATGTTTGGAAAACTGGATTTTTTGACATTTTGAATGTTAGAAATGGTGTGCTAGGTATTGGATGGTAGGGATTGGATGCAAAATTTCTTGAACTATACTTCTATTCATTGTGAGAAAATTTGAACGCAAAAACAAAGATTTTAATTTTCAAAATTTGCATAAATTAAGAACTGCTAGTATATATAGGTTGTTTGCACCATATTTTCAAAATTGTATTAAAAAATGCATTCATATAGGAGGCACCTGTTTAGAATTATTCTATATACATGCCATATATGTTACGTTATACCATGCACTTGTACACTATTGGTTGCAAAATTGGTTGCAAACTAATTATTTGTTAGTTTATAATGGTTGCGTGTTTTGTTAATTGGTTCAGCCCTTTAGGAATTTCGGGGATGAAATTCTTTTAAGGAGGGAGAATATAGCACTTAGTAATTTAATGATAATTAATTACAAAGAAATTAATTAATAAAGAGTAATATCTAAAAATAAATATTTACAAATATTAGAATTTATCTATGAAACTTGCAGCGTTAGATTCATAGCAATTTTCTGATCAATTTTCTTATATAAAGTTTTACAATTGGAGTCCAAAGCAAAAATAGATTAACATTTGAATATTTTGAATTATAAATAATTATATATGTATTAAGGAAATAAAATGTAATTAACATAATTAATTAACGTTGGTTAAATCAAATGGTTAATTAATGGTTAAGAAGGGTTAAAGTTAATTAAATCTACTAAAAGTAAAAACAAAATAACATAATTAAGAAAGAAATTATCATCAACCACAATTGACAACCGATCGACTGGTAGATGGGTAGCATTCGACCACTTTTTGACTATCGGCTGCAAATTACCCTAGGCTGAATGGCTCGGATTTTAAATAATTTAATCTAACGGTTTGCATTAATTTGAACTCCTATAAATATGGGTCTAACCCCTCACTTTTCTTCTCATATTTTCTAGAGCGACGAAGAAACTCTATCAATTTGTCTTCTCCACAAATTCTTAATTCTAAATATAGTTATAGTTTATATACAAATATACAAGTAGAGAATAGTAAAGGATAATTGAGAAGAAGAATATAGTCGAATCAAATTGTCAAAGCCATGGTAAATTATAAATCCAGATCCAAATCAAAATTAAATCCAAATATCTTCTCTGATCTAGATTTCTAATAGATATATGTTTGCTTGCAGTATATGTATTTAAATATGGAGAATAAGGAGAGACAAACTGGAATAACATAGATTAGATCGGAGATTTGGAAAGCTAAAAGGAGAGGGTGAAAAATTATATATTTTATATAATATTGGATTTATATCATTGTAAATCTATTCATGTATGCCTAAATGTAAATTTGGAGTTGCAGCCTAATTGTATATGTATAATAAATTTTCAACCCCTGCCTACATATAGTGTGATTGATAACTTAGGTTTAACATGGCATGTGTTTTGAATGTGGAAAATATTGGATAGCAGTTGTCCTAGAATTTGATAGATTATGTGATAGTTCCAGATTTGTAGATTAAATGGTTTATGCAAGTAAATGTAAATTAGAAGTTATCAAAATAAACTATTAGGATTTAAGTAGTATGTTAATTCATTGGAATGTAGGGTGCTGCAATATAAATTTCTATAGATTATAAAGTTCAGATTCATAAATGAAAGTGTATCATTTGAAATAACAAGGAATATGCCTAAAAGAAAGAGATGTATAAAATAAGAATATTTACTGCATTTTGTATTGTTTATTTCAACCATGAAAAGATAATTCCTTGTAATTCCAAAAATAACAAAAATTCCCTTTTTTGATAAGGTAAAGAAATTTACAATGTTAACCTTTTCTTTGAGGGAGATTTAATTCTAATGCATTAAAGTGTAGAAATCCCTAAGTATAAATTAACGATTTGTAAGAATGATAATAAATGATGGTCTAACCGTAAAGCTAATATATGCAATGAAGGAAAGTTAGAATTCAAATAATAAGCTATAAAGGTAGGTAAATTAATAGGGTAAATAAAGACGAGTTAGAAACTAAATAATAAGCAATAAAAAGAAGTAAGTAATGAGGTTAGTAACTAAAGGAAGGTAGAAAAAGGTAAAAAGAACTGGTAAACGGGTTTAATAATAAAAAAGGAGGTAAATGGTAAAGGATATTTAAATCTTTAAAGTTAAAAGGTAGCGGTGAATGATGCTAACTTTACCTCAATGGAATTAGAAGTAAACATATGAAAAAGTAAAGTAAAATTATTAACATATAAACATTGGAGGCGTAGTAATTATATAAGTATGAATACAAACACACAGATACACACACACACGCATACATAGCCTTAAGTATACATTTATGATGGGTAGGAATTACTAAAGTTAACTAATAACTGGGATTAGATAAGAATGATGTAGTCATCAAAATGGGTAGGAATGCAAGGTCAGCAGTTTGCATAACAGAAGTCTGCCCATTGCAAGGGGCTACCAGCAGTTGTGTATACATTATAGTGATGTGGGACATATCCAACTGTAGGACCTATGGAATTATATACATTCGTGCATAGGTGAAGGATACCCAAGTAGGAAGGTTTGCCTTGATCGAAGTGTCAAAGGACAAGTAGAGCCTGCTTCAACCTTTTAGGGGTATTAACTAACAAATGGGTATTACCTTGATTGCGTAAGGGAATGTAAATGGGGTGTTGAGCAAGGCTCAATGTTATGTCAGTGTGTGTTTGGTGTCATATTCGGGAGTAAGAGCTGTACATAAGTCAAGAACGTCATCGGTCAGAGTGGTCAGCGAAAACACAAGGGTATGCCTAAACAACTACACCTCCTACTAGTGTAGATCATATTTAGGTCATGCACTGCCATAGTTATTTGCTAGTTTGTTTGTTAGTGGCAAAGCTAGATAACCCTTTATAGAGATCTTTCAAAACGGATAGAATACGAAAAACAATTATTATGTCATTGTTAGGCATTACTGGAGTTCCTTGGTATGCACGGCGACGATGACGTGATACTGCGTTGGTGATGGATCTTGATGAGGTGCTCAGTTACAAATACTTACGAGGAAAGTAACCTGGTCCAAAGAGGGACTATGGTACTAATACACACACAGATATATATATATATATGTATATGTATGTATGTATGTATGTGATTATTGTCTACCTAGGGTTGATAGGGCATATCGTACATGTACTTGGAGTCAAGAAGACTAAGTAAAATAAAAGATATAACATGTTACCAAAGGCAATCGGCATAAACTAGTGTTATATATAAATTGTGTAATTTACCAGTCACCAGAACGTTGTACTAACCCCATCCTCATTACAACCCACATGATAGCTTTAGAGAGACAAGTATAGGTACAAGGCGGGAATGGTGGAAGGATATATTTCCTTACGCATGCTCGATACTAATAAGGCAATAAATATCAAAAGTGTCAACCTTTGTCAGTAGCTATATGTTTTATTATACTTTACTATTCCGTTGTAAGTTTATATCAGTGGTGCTCTGATATGCATTTGTTTATTTGCAAGATACCAAAACCAATGATCCATGCTTTGGTGGACTTGGGTTTTCGATTTTGCGAAAATTCAGGCTCATTAAGGTGCAGCTTATCACATTAATCGATAAGTGCTATCAGATTGAACCAAGGACTTTAAAGTAACCTGCGCAATTAATATGGGTTTTAGTAGAGTTTTCGATCTTAGACCAAACTTCTGATATTTAAGTGATATAATGATGATGAAAAGAACACACGTACAAACTATTGTTACTATGTGAGCTTATTTTAGATCAAAAATACAATCTCACCTAAATGTTCTACAAGCGTTGAACTTAACCTTATATTATGCTTCAGCAATGTCCATACAAGCTTCAATATTTAAGTTGTTTGATTGATCGTGGACCAAGTTCACACTATAGAGTCAACACAACCACGCTGTTAATTATTTCCAAGTTCGACCAATGGGAAAATTAATTTATAAATGTTATAAATTAATAATAAATTAATATGAATATTATATTAATATTCATGCCTAGTTTAATCTATACTATTATATTATTAGTGAGTTGCATTTCAAGGGCGCACAAGCTCCCTCGGTATTTTGTGAAACGAAGGGTCACGTTTTTTTCCTTCTGTTCGTTTCCACCTCTCCGCTTCTTCCTTATACTCCAAACCTTTCTTCGTCTCTTCAATCGCGCCTTCCCCCTTCTTCCTTTTTCCTTCTCTTCAATATCCTCTAACCCTAAATTAAATTTTAAAAACTGGCGGTCAAATTAACACTCCTGAATTGGCCGATGTTTGCCTCTACCATACAATCGTCTGATTGCTTTTGGACTGTTCTTCCTCACCTCCATCGCCTGCAACAATCCCTAGGCCGAGAAGGCATCGCTCTCTCCAATCGTCTAGATCTTCTTCTACTAAGGTATGAATTTGTTGTTATCATCTTTATTCATTGATTTGTTGAAGTTTGTTGTTTTTTTCTTTAATTCCAATGTTTGGCTATTTTCTGTCAGTTTGATGTTGTACACTATGGATTCGAATCAGTCAGTGAATCTGCAGGCATTAATAAGTGAACAATTGGTTAGAAGACAAACGGTGGTGGATCTTCTATCTAATGGAGCTAGGTGAAATCTTTTTTTCTATGTTTAATTTACTACATCACAATCTACCAGAATTTATGCATGTAAATAAATAAAAATAACTGCCAAGGAGATAGTGACAGAGCTCTTTCCCATGTATTTCGAATAGTAATTTGTTAAGCTTAGGTTCTTTATGATTAGAGTATATGCCAAAGTTAGATGATTGATTCCTATACTATTTAGCTTTGTTTACTAGATTTGTTGCTTGACTTATTATATGTCATGTTGTACTAGAACTATTCCTTTACTATTACTAAACAGAAATATTTCTACTTTGAGATTCCCCTCAACAGTACAACTCTAAAAAACCCCTTATTCTTTATCACCTTTTTTGCTGCATTTTTGAATTTTTGTTTCAGTTTCCTCCACACATTTTAGTTCCCGTTTTGCATTCATTCACTTCTATATTTCATAACAGAGAAAATTCATGAATTTGCATATGATTGGCTTCAGCTTTTTTGTAGAGTTTCCACATAAATTTGGTGAATGATAAACTTTGATTCGTGATTGTCTAACTCTTAATCATCTTTTAATAATATAAAATGCATTGTTAAAATCATTTCCACCAAATATAATTTCACGATTGACTAGCTTTTTAGCATACTATGATAAATTTGATTTCATGCTACCTGAATTTCCATTACAGCTTCTTGAGTTGAAATATTTTGATGTTAATTTGATTTTAGTTGTTTTGATCATTTTTTGTGCTTTTATATGCAGTGCGTGCGCCACGAATGTCTCATGTGAATAAGTTTATAGATTTATCTTATGTTTCAATTTTTAAACATTGTTGTCATATATTGTTTTTTTTCCTATGATTGGATTGACATATAAAATAAAATTTCACATTTAGGCATAAATGTAGTTTATTTTTCTTTAATTTCAAAGTTTATTGATATCATTGAAGGTTTTTTTTAAATATTTGCAAGTTCGATGGCAGGTAACTAAATTTTTTGTTACCTGACTTTAGGCATAACATTTGGTTTTGCTGTGAACGATTGTTTTACCTGATTTTTTTCCTAAATTAATCTAATATTTCCATATTTTACTCAAACCGTATAACTAAAGGAGAAAAGAATAATAGTGAAGGATCTGGCAGATCACAACAAAATGCTTCAATGCTACCTTTTTTTAATTTATATATTTAAGTTTCTTTTTTAAGTTGTTCGTTGAGATATGATATGTTAACAGGGATCAAAATGATTTTTTGTTAATTCAATCATGTATTCACACCATCAACCTTTTATAGGCTACCTTGCTTTGAGCTCAAGAAATTTTGTGGATTTTTTATTCCAATATGCTTGATTCTTTCTAAAATTGGATGGTGTAATGTGCTATTGGATTATCTTGCAAAAAGCAATATTTGCAATTGAAATAATGATGCAACAAAAAGTCAGGTTAAAAGGGAAAATTTGTCCAATAACTTTCAATATAGCTTTCCACTGTGATTAAAATTTGTTTCAACTCAATGCAATTAGCTTTACATTATAACAAGACGTATCCTTTGTTGCCTGATTGATTGCCTACTGCTATGTAGTTTCCAATTTTGACATCTTTGAATGTATTGATTATTTGTTCTTTTGAAGTTTTACACACAAGGTTAAGAAAATTTTATTTGATTAATCTCTTTCTTTTAATCATATTTAAATAATATGTATGTCTTAGAAAGCTTAAATTTTTCATAGATAAGCATGCCTTAACATTTTCTATATATTATTAAACCACATTAGCTACATATATGAGATGCTTTAATAAATATTATACTCATGACTGCTGCATACTTTGGCTACCATATCCTAACATGCTTGCACCGCTAAAACAAATCTTTTGGTGGTGAATTAACATAGCTTTGTATCTTTAAATAACAATGTAATATACTCACTTTAAATTTTGGTTTCTCCACTAATTATAAATTAATTTAGTTGATATGTGGATGATTTCATAGAGCTACATCAATTGTCAGGTGAATTTGATTCATTTGAATTGGTTTCCATCTTATTTTGTTCATTTTCGATTGCATTGGATTTTCACCAATTTAATTCATTGGAGTTAATATTGTTAATAGATTTCAAAAGGAGCATTGTTTTCTTCCAAGTTATGCATATAATTGGTGGTATAGGCGATTCTGGTATAAAAAATTGAATTTTGGTCAAAATTATTTTAAGAAAAAGTGGTCCTCTTATAAAAGCATATCATGTATATTTCATTAGTGTTGCTTAAAATAAGAAGGTGGGTTTTGGATTTCAATCTTGATAATAATTTCTATGTTTGTTCGATTCCTACTGTAAAAAAGAATCTTTTTTTACCATAATCACTTCATGAAGAAGCGTATGTAAGTGAATGTGTACCTTCATGCCCATACATACTTTGAACAACTTCAAGCTTTGATAGAAAAATTCTAACATAGATTGTAAAATATTTCTATATTAAAAGATAGGGGTTATACAGAAAAGAATATTAATTGAAATAATTTAAGTCGTTTAATAAAAATATATTGAAATGCTCCATTTTATTTCATTTATTTGGTTTCTCTAAGGTTTAAACAAAGATCATCATCCGTGAGATTATGGAAAGTTATTTCTATTAAAACAACTCAAACATTTTCCAATATAATGATGCAACTAACTATAACATAAAAGTAAATAAATGAATAAAAGATAGAATGCTAATATTGAAAAAAGGCAGTTTCAATCCGTATGCATAGTACGGGTTCATATTCATTCCCTTTCTTATATTTCAACTTTTACAAGCATTTCCAGCCACAACGTGGTATTGAGATAGTATTCGAACTGAAAAAGGAAAAACAGAGGTGGTGGTCGGTGAGCTCATCTTAATGAGAAATAAAACATGCATAATTTTTTCTTAGCTAAATAAGGTTGTTTTAAATTGATACAGAGCCTGCTATATTCAATCAACATGTTTGTAATTAAGGTTTATTCATAATCTCATATTATCATATTCTGTACAACTTACTAAATTAGTACACCTCATCTCATTACATTTCCCACTTTCTCCTCTTGCAACCAACAATAATATTTGGTTCAGGTTCAAAGTTTTACCTTAATTTGTAAATTTCATTTAAAGGTGAATTCGATAACCATTCAATTTTGTTTATGCGAATTAAATGGCATAAATGGTCACTTATCAATTATTTATTGGCATTTATTTACCATTTAATTATCTTAGGCAGTAATTTGAAATTTTCAATTACAATTTTAATAAGTGGAGATCTCAAACGCTAATTCTTATAATTTGTTCAAACTTATCTCTACCTACCAAAAAATATATCTTGCAACCGATTCTTCTTAACGTATTCACTTACAATTTCACCAGCCCATATGCAAAAAATTACTTCAGGCTGTATACAGTTATTTTCATAGACTGCCAAAAACTATATATTGCAGTTTCTAAAAGTCGCCTATATCACATATTTCAGGCTATCAATGTGCGCAAAAACTTACTTTAGGCTATATCCACTTCTTTCACCTAACCATGTGATCCAGGTGATTGCTAATTATATGAATTTCTAATTTTTGACATGGTACAAATTTACTTGCATAGCCATATGTGCTATTTACTATAACTTGAAATTCTGAAATTATTTTGTCAACCTTGAATTATATTAAAGTATTACTATTCAATATAAGTATTTACTAGAATTTAAGAAAGCTTTTAAATTAATAAATACGATAGGTTCAGATTTATATAGTTAATGCTCTTTCTTTAACATCTCAGTAATAAAAATGTCTTTTGTTACGATTATAGAATGTCCAAACTTTGAAGTGCATATGCAAGCTGCAAAAAATAGATTTGTGATATATTGTTAACTGTGTTGACTCCGATAAATTTAGTGAGAATGATGCCTTAATGAATATAAGAATTAATTTTAGAAAACTTATTATTAAAAGTTCCTTGTGTATTAGAAAATTGCATCTTAAAACTTTGTGCATAGGTAACGAACAACTAAGAAACTCTCTAGAAGTATAGTAATAGAATTTGGAGATATGTTTTTTTATATCTGACGTGTTAAGGAAACATTTTTATCCAGTACATAATATATTAGTAATAATCTCCATACAAATATATTTGATGTCATGGTTCTATTAGTTAGATAACTGAATCTGGCTACATGTAGGAAAACAACATTCAAAACTTCAGCCTTTTCTTAATTATTTTGGACCTTTAATGAAGTTCTGGTATGCATCTTAACATTTAGTTTATTATATTTTGAAGTTTCAACTTTATGTTATAGCATATTTCTATTCAAACATTTCCATTCAAGTCTTCCATGTGAAATTTTCTAAATATCTAACTCTTCGTCATCTTCTACATTTCTATTCCAATTGTATGCTAAAAAACCCTGGATCCTAAATTCTTTATCTGCATTGGAATCAAAAGCTATTCACACCCTTGATTATGGATTCCTCAGCTGTTATCATATCATGTTATTTTCCATGCTCATAATGTTTGGTACTTATTTCTACATGGTAGCTCCTTTGAAATAATTGGGATTGTCCTGATTCAGTAAGGTAATTTTTTTTCTATTTTTCAAAATTTCAGTTTCATTATGAATCATCATGAAAGTCTCATGACATTTTTTTTCCTTTCATGGTTTTGGGATGACTTCTCCTATGTCTGTGTGAAGAGATGTGAATGGATTCGAGTTTTCATTGTTGACTGAATCAGGTCAGTTTTCTACAGTCTTATATGTTACTTCTTTTGTAATGTGACTTTTGTTTTCTTTTTGTAGAACAAAACCAGCACCATAATTTGATTTATATTACTGAAAACATGTGTTATTTTCGAATATGAAAAGGCTAAGCAACTTAAGTTTTACATGTGTAAATAATTCACAATATGAATAAGAATAATACTTTGATTGCTTGGTGGGTTACACTATTGAGGAGTCTCACTCATCTGATGAAACTTTTATACTTTATATATAGAATCATTATGGATCCATTACAATTACAGTTTTTCCTTCTTTTAATTGGGTATGTAGCCTTGTGTATAAGGCTAACAATTGAAACTTGGACTTAACCAGGTGATCATGGTTTTACCAAAAACTGTAAGTGCTATGATTTAGAGATCAAATATTATATTTTAGGCAGTCCAGAAACATATATTTATGTTCCTTAAGAATGCATTGATTAATTATATGATATACCGGTAAGAACAAATTATAATTTTATGCCGGAAGAAGTCATAGCATCTGATCCAACTACACTTCTAAAAGCATTATACAAAATATATTTGAAATTTATACTTAGTCCTTTACATTTGGTAGTAGAATCACAAGGAGAATAGTATGCAGCTGCACTAGGGTTGTCGATTCTTAAGACTGCTAGCGTTGACCGGATTTTTCCTGAAGTGATTGTAGTTAAATGACCTGTAAATTTTATTGCATTTTGTAACAATTAGATTTTTTTATTTAATTCTTAATACTATTTGCTAGGATTTATTTTTTTGAATTTGGCTACACAATTTCCTAATACCGATGGTACTCTTTCGTACAATATTGTTAATAAGATGTACATATGCCTGCAAGACTAATAAAATCTATCTTTTGACCCCCAACGCATGAGAATTATCATAGCTAAACATGCTTATTTCATATAATTTTACTCATAATATATAGAATATAAATGAATAAATAACTGGTTTATGAACATGCTATTTGACATTGGTAATAACCATAGGGATGTGCCAAAGTGAACAGAGAAGAGGTCGAATACCCATATAGTCCATTTTATTTCAAAGAGTCTCACCTATGTGTTGTATAAATATGATGGTTGTATACTTTTGTTATGTGTAGTATGATGCACCAAACTATTTAATAAATCATATCTATAGTTGTGTTTGTTTAGCTAGATACTATGCACTCATTTTTGTGAAAAAATATACAAAATAAAGTATATGCTTTGATTATTATACTAGAAAAGCCTTAATTTTTAATTGATATTTACTATGTAGACAAAATGATTATTGGTTTTGTGACACCAAATTTAAACTCAAACATAATAAAGGACGAGCTTTTTTCTACGTAAACAACGGATTGGATTTTGGTACAAAAACTGAAAGAAAAAAAACAAGTAGTTATTCACACAATAATTGCTGGGACAAACACCATGTGCCTAAAAAATGATAATACCTAGGGACATATATCTTCTGGGCATTGTTAAAATCAGATAGGAATACAAGTAACTCAATATAAAGCAAATAACTAGAATGGTAAATTCAACACAAAGCAAATACTTGCATCTTGAAAAAACCATTCAACTTACAATAGCATTTTAGGTAATCAAGTATATGTTTCATTTGGTATGGTTGATATTCAATGGGGGACTACATGTAGGTTAAACACACTTGATAACAATATGAAGTAGTAAATGTTTGTGACTTAAACTTTTCTCATGTCCTCTGCCATTGTTAAGTTTGTTTTGGTTGTCTTATTCCTCCAATGTACTTCGGCAATGCATCATTCAAATTATCTTTAATTTTTTACTTCATGCTATTGCACTATTTTGAATTTGTTTTTTTTGAAAATATAGAATTTTCTATAAATTATGCGTTCAATTATAGCACATAAATAACATTGTAATGTAGAAAATGACTTCTAAAGTAGTAAATGCACATTTAACCAAACTGTGAAATTTTAACTATTTTTGTGTTGGAAGAATTTTCTGTTCAACAAAACATTGGTCCCTTTACAAAATTTAACTGCATATAGTATGTTTTCAATGATATTTGCGTACCTGTACTTCAATTCAAATATTTCATTTCATCCCTTATTATTATTTATTTATGGAGGTAAGGACTATGGGCTGATGTTTACACAATGCATCACAAATTTATTATTGAGTATTAAGCTACTAATATTTTATATATTTTAGGCTGGGGCGTTGACTCCAAGATGACATGAGATGAAGCACTTGAAGTTACCAGCATTTCAAGCAGGATTGCCAAACCCAATTTTAATTAAAGTGCATAATACAATTTCACTTCAGTCACTATTATGATATATTAATCTTTCTATGCTATTTTGTTTAAAAGTTTAATAATCATATTTATTTTAATTGAACTGAATACTGGTGGTTTCTTTAAGTAGCTATAATGATACAGTTTTTATAATACCGATGATTCAACAATTAACCTTTGTGTTGTTGTAAATTTCTTGCTGTGTAACTTGCATAATCTGCGTATTCTTTGGGTCTATTTCTTGAGTGCCATTTCACAAAAGCGTATGCTTTAAACTATTTCAGTCTAAATATTAATATTATCCAAGTAACATTTTATGATCTTAACTCTATGTAACTCTGCATCTGCGATTTACATGGTTTCCTGTACAAAGCATGTAACCAAATTATTGAGTGGTGAGTTTGAAAATAATGAAAAGTTCTGGTGCTATAATGAGTCCCTTCATTTAAACTCAAAGCAAATCAGCTTAATTATTAAATAATTCAAAGATAATATACATAAAGCACCATTAGTTACCGAATCCAAAAAATATATCATAACTACGTAACATTAGTTGATGACAACCGTGTGCGTAGCACGGGTTCACACTAGTTATTTATTTAAAGGTTAAATCAGATAGAACGATGTATAAAAATTATACGACGGTTCGATGGATTTAAGAGCTAGAACTTAATTAATTAAATGGCAATTCAAAAGGATTCAAAATGGTGTTTGACCTTGCTTCGTAAACACCTAGCACTAGCCATATAAGGGGATATTTGAGTGTTTTAGCAATTTTGCAAGGTATTGAGAGTATAGTAGAGAAGAGGGTGCAAACCTTTCACTATAAATAAGATAGCTTCCACTCTATTTCAGTATACATTTTTCCAAGCTCTCTCCACCGTAGCCGTTTATACCCCTAGTCATTGGTGAAGCCATCCTTTCAACTTTACAAATTAAAGAGAAGGAGACCGTGAAGCTCCAAGAAAAATATCTAAATAAGCGTGTTAGGCTTTCGGCAGGACTCTTCGGTGAAAGGTATACTTTTCTAACTAGTTTTATTAACATACATACATATACATACATACATACATACATACATATATATGCTTATACCACCTCGATTCCATTAAACATGTTCGACCATATTTATTTCTGCAAAATTTTGTTTATTTACTATTATAAATTATAGATATTATATATATATATATACACACATGTATGTATGTATATTTAATTTAACTTTTTTAAATTTCAATTGGCTAAATAACAAAAATAAAAATAATTATTATCATGTCATATTAGTATTAGTATGATTTAATGTGATATTTTATATTGTTAAGTTGACACCATTGCATCATACCTTGACATCATATTGAACGTAGGACACAACGATGAATTTTCTCCTTGAAACCTTAGAATAGTTGTAATATTTATATTACTATGATGCTCATACCGTAAATAGGAATATCATAAAATATTTGAATTATAAAAACAAAATAATTTAAATTAATTTTAAATTAAAATATTAATGAGTATTATTTTGGGCATTAATAATCAATAAATATTTTAATAAAATTAAATAAATTAAAACATTATCAAAACTCTTTTATTAATTAAATACTAAATTTTAAATAGTACAAAAAAAATATTATTTACAAAAACACAAAATAAGATCTTATGCAATTTAATAAAAGGTAAGTTTTTGAAATTCACCATTTTACCGCATTGCCAGTACGCCTGATTCAACAATGGTATTAGAGCTTGCATTTTGTCTATGTCGATAAATTAACTAACGCGTAGGACACTACTTTTAGAAAACTCAAAGTAGATGGGTGTCTAGGAAAATGTGCTTAAAATAAGACTAAGGTTACTTTAATTAAGGACTACTTTATGTGGAAAACCTCCCGATCTCCTAGCATTTACCCGGCTTGTAGAAATGATCCGTTTCTAGGATACGCCATTGTGGAATGCTTGGAAGTGTTTTTGAGTCTTAAGTTAATTCAAATATCATATTTGAATATTATAAAATTAAATTTTTTTAAATTAAATAATTATGTAACATAGATATAAAATTGTTTTAAATTGAATAAATAAATATAAATGTTATATTTATAAAATAATTAAATTGTTTAATTAATAAAAGAATACATATGAATATATACTATAACTCAATAAATTATAAATGTTATAATAATTAAGTGTGTGTGTGTATATTATGTATAAATAGAAATAGAAGGTTAAAAATAAATAAAACTCATAAACCTTAAGGGAGTATACATTAGATGCATATAAAAGATATAATTGATATAATGAGTTATAATTATCATACTCATCTCTCTTAAATAGTCGATTATACTCTACAATCTTAATTTTAAATTATGAATTTAAATTAATAATGCTCTCTATCGTTTATAATATGAATAGAGTACCTTACATATATATGGTTGTTGAGCAAATTTAAGACATAGAATATTAAGGGTGATGTTGACATTATCTCTAGATAAGTAAAAATATTTACATAACTTTGTTGAGCATTTGAGCAAACTAAAGAGTTACATAACTCCTTATAGGACATCACAAAATGGTAGGTTTAGGGTTTTCAATGTACTTCATGATTTATTGAGCAAATTCAATGGTTATGAAGATGATTAGGAGCATAACTAATAGTATGTTAGGTATTATATGCGAGATATAACTAGTAAAACGTTACTTACCATTTATAGGGACTACAATTTGTTGAGCACACTCAAGGTCATAGTAACATGATAAGCGAATCCTAGAACCCACTAAAGGAATTTAAGAAATTCCAGTATATTTTTTAGGATTTCTTAACGATGCGGAATTCAATGGGAGATTTATTAAATAAGTATAATAAATCATTATGTTAAGTATAAGAACATATGTAATGTTATCTAATTTACTCTAATGAATTTTCATAGATAAATAGCAACCATGAAGCTATTTTTTGAAAAGAACATACTAACTGGCATAAACTATATGGATTGGTAAGAAATTTTGAGACAGTGCTCACTTATGAAAAGCTAGAGTACATTGTCACCCATGACCCATTACCCGAACCCGATAAATATGCCATGTCCAAACAGACTAAGGCTAACGATGATTAGTCAATGGACTGTGAGCTTGCTCATTGCTAAGTGTTGTCTACTATAAGAGTCGAGATATAAAGCCAACATGAATATTCATGAAATATTCAAACACCTACAAAATTTATACGATGAGCAATCTCGTTCATGAGGTATGAAATTTCATGGAATTGATTCACACAAAAATTAGTAGGGCGCCTCAGTCTAAGGTCATGTACTTAATATGATTGTGTACATTGAACGATTGGACAAACTTGATACTACACTTGACGTTGAGCTTCAGACTAACTTGATTCTTGGGTTATTAACTCCATAGTTCAATCCATTAATATTGAACTTCAGTATGAACTTGCTGAAGTGTACTGTCATGGACCCCCTTAATATGTTAAGGATGATCGAGAGTACGTTCATAAAGGAACCAAGTGTAGTACTCGTTATCAAGGCTAGCTCTTTCTCTAATAGTTTGAAGAAGAGAAATCAAAAGCCTAAGTAAGGGTGGCAAGGGTAAGGCGAAGGAATGAGAGAAAGGTGATTGTCACTTTTGCTTAAAGAAGTGACATTGGAAGAGGAATTGCCTAGACTACTTAAAGATGCCAAAGGAGAAGGACTTAAATTCTTCTCTTTAGGGTAATTTTAATAAAGAAAATTATTTATCTACAATTTTATAGGTGGTACTAGTTAGGTTTTAGATACTAGATCTGGAACTCATATTTGTAATTCTTTACAGGAACTTAGGAGCCAGCGACCTATCGCAAGATGGAGCATGGATTTTCAAGTTGCATACTGCAGTTGCGATGGGAGAGTATCATTTCAAGCTTGCGAGTGGACACGATTTAGTTTTGAACAATTGTTTTTGTGTACTAAAATTTATTAGTGGAATAATATGTCTCTCATTTGACATAGGACCGATACACTTTTATTTATAGAGATAAAATATGAATATTTGCTGTGGAAATGAAACAGTTGCTTTTGGTGCTTTAGATAATGGAATTTATATTCTAAATATGAATCATGTATTACCGTGCAAAATAATAATGTGTCTAAAGTAAATGACAGTTATCTTTGGCATTGTAAAATACGCTGGACTTAATGAGATAAGAAACAAATGGTTTCTACCTTCGTTTTATTCTGAATCATTCAATACTTATGCGTCATGTCTTAAAGGTAAGATAGCTAAGCACTTATTTAGTGGGAGAAACAAAAGAGCTAATGAATTCTTAGGACTAGTTCATACTAATGTATATGGTCTGATGTCTACAAGTATTGAAGGTGGAACCTTGTACTTTATAACATTCACCGACGATTTATATAGATATGGATATGTGTATCTCATGGAACACAAATCAGAAGAATATGGTGAATTCGTTGAATATAAGGGCAAAGTAGAAATCTAGGTTAATAAGAAAATAAATTCTTCGATCTGATCAAGGAGGTAAGTACATTAGATGTGAACTCTAAGAGCACCTAAAAGCTTTGTTGTAAAAATTATTTTAAGCCCCCACCTAGACGCTAGTCGAGACTTATGCCTAGCCATCCACCTAATTAAGTTTTACCACCTCACTAAAGAATCCAAACAGGTATCTCGACGTTGGTTATGCATTAATTAAAGCTTGATGCCTCATATAAGCATATACATCCTAATTTTATGGGTCCTTACCTCCTTGGCTGCTGTCAAACCCAATTAAACCTCCAAAATTTCAATTTTGTTCAATTAATGCTTAATTGACTACTAAAATCTTAATCGAAATACATAAGTTATCAAAAACTTCTAGCTTTGATTAATCCTTGATTAATCCCCGTCTAAACGCCCTAGTCCTTATTTGCCACCTAGCAGTTTTTACAACCTTGCCTAAAAGAGAATGAGATTCTCTCTCAAGTCACTCCTCCGTACTCTACAACATAATGGAGTTTTGGAGAGGAGAAATCGAACCATGTTAGATATGATTCGATTGATGATGAGTGACACTAAGTTGCCTCTTCGTTTTTAGGATATGCACTAGAAAACATGACATATATGTTAAATACAGCATAGTTCAAATCAGTATCGAAGACTCCACATGAGTTATGGATTGGGAAGAAACCTCACCTTAATCATCTTAAGGTTTAGGGTTGTTCGACTTTTGTTAAGAATGTAAATCCTAGTAAGTCTGTGGCAAGATTGGTCTTATGTTAGTTTATAGGGTATCCAAAAAATTCTCATGTTATATAGAAAAAAAAAAGGTTTTTTTCTAGACTTGCCACATTTTTGGAAAAGGAATTTCTCTAATGAGAAATTAGTGGTGGTAAGATAGACTTGGATGAGATTGGAGAAACTTCCATGGCAACTAAATACATAGACAATAATCCGATGCTTGTTGAAAATACGTAAACTATTAGAAGGTATAATAGGGAATCTTGCATGTCATAGTGATACCATGGGTTACTCATTGTGGGTGAAAACACGGATTGTGTAATTCATGATGTGGATCCCCTCAAATACCGAGAAGTCTTGAAGAGTAAAGACTTTGCCTCGTAGCTTGATGCAATGAAACTCGAGATGCATTCCATGTGCAAAAATCTAGTATTAACTTTGGAGAATGTACCTAAAGGGATGAAACCAATCGGCTTCAAAATGGATCTTTAAGAAAAAAGTCAATGTGGATTGAATTGAGAGTTCGGTCATAAATCTATTCAGAGACTACTTGCAATTGCCGCTCATTATGACTATGAAATTTGGCAAACAGATGTTAAAATAGCATTTCTAAATGGCGATTTTGAAGTGATTGTTTATATGTCACAGCTAGAGGGTTTCGAAGTCAGTGAGAGTAGCGATAAGGCATGTAGACCCTTAAGATCAATTTATGGTCTTAAGAAAGCATCAAGAAGTTGGAACAAGTGTTTTGAATCTTTTGACAAAGTAATCAAACAGTTTGGTTTTAGTTAGAACATGGAGGAAGCGTGTGTATGCATGAAAGAGCAAAATTGTGTTGTAACAATCTTAGTATTATATGTCAATGATTTGCTATTGATTATGCACCAATGTTACAATCAATGAAAGCTTTCTTTTCTATTAATTTCTTTCTAAAGGATTTAGGTGAGGCATGGTATATACTAGGTACAAAGACATATAGAGATAGATCTAAAAGGATGCTCAGACTGTCTTAATCTATGTACATAGATATCATATTAAGACATTTAGTATGGAAAATTCCATGCGTGGAAATACTCCAGTACGATAAGGAATTGTCCTTTCTAAAAAGTACTCCAAATCCATGGATGAAGAAAGGCAACACATGAGTCAGATTCCTTACGCTTCGGTAATAGGAATGATCATGTACACCATATTATGTACTAGGTTAGATGTCGCTTTTGCATTGGTGTAGTTAATCCTGAAGAAAACCATTGGACGACAGTTAAAGACATCCTTAAGTTATTAAGTAATACTAAGGATTTTTTATGATATACGAAACAAAAAACTCCTTATGAAGGGGTACTCGACTTAAGTATTCATGGGATATTGATGCGGTAATTCAGTCTCAAGATTTGTCAAGGAGGGGCGGTTATTTGGAAAAGTTCCAAATAAGTAGATATGGTTGATTCTACCATGAAGGCTGAGTATGTTGCCTTGAGCGATGCTGCAAAACAAGCAGTGTGGCTATGCAAATTAATTAAGGTTCTAGGAGTGATCTCGAGCATTAAAGGTCGAATGTTATTGTATTACAATAATAGTGTAGCAATACGGATTGCCAAGGGACAGTGAACTCAGAAGAAGTTGAGACACATTCTCCTTAAGTATTACATGATATAGCAGTTTATCAATGATAGAGAGATAGGGATCGAGAGAGTAGATTCAAAAGATAACATAGCAGATCCATTCATTAAGGCTTATTCTCAGTCTATTTTAGGAAGACTAGTTGAAGCATGGGGATAAGGCTCCATATTTTGCTCTAAGTGCAACCAGAAGATTGATACAGTTAAAGGTGTTCCCTAAGGGTTATTATGTAATTTTTTTATACAATCTTAACTTTATAAACAATCTTGTCTGCAACAAATTATGTTATTATTTGCTTTTCTTTTATATGTGTTGTTATGTTGTGATATAAATAATGAATAAGTCGATTTAAACATATATAAGTAGAAAATCCTTTAGAGTGATGTTTAATCGATTGTAGTTACGAATGTATTCATAACCATGAGTATTGAATCGATATAAAAAAACACTAATCCTTTCAATGTTACTAGTCAAGATGTATTGAAAAAAGGGTATTGATATGTCTATTTAGACTGGTGTATGTAATGCCCTTATACGATTGACAGTGATTTACTCATGACCATTGCAGGAACCAAGGGGTTACGAACTTGTGGTTGTTTGGGACAATCATAGAACGATCCAATGGGAGTCTTCTATAGGTTAATATAACTGTGTCAAAATAGAAGATCTCAGGGTAACGATGTACAGTAGTCTTCTGACTTGAGAGTACTATCGACCTTGAGTACATAGGGTGTACTTTAACTATGGTCAACCACATGGTATAGCGAGTGTGTTACTATCATAATTGGGTACACGTTGAACTACTCAAAGTGAAACACTACTCAAGAGAGGATTTTTCTTCTTATAGAAGTTTGGTAACACTGTAATTGACTTAAGTCAAAATCTCTGGCCATAGTAAATTGGTTAGTCGATATTATCAAATTGATTCCTGGACTTTAAAATGACCTACATATAATATAGATTTTGATCTTAAACCAAACTCTAGATATCTAAGTGATATAGTGATGACGAAAAAATATATGTACAAACTATCATTACTAGGTGAACTTATTTTAGATTAGAAGTTCGATTTTACATAGATGGTCTATAAGCATTGAACTTAGCCCTATACAATGCTTTAGCGAAGTTCATACATGTTTCAATATTTATTGACTATGGCCCGAGTTCACACCAGAGAGTCAGCATACCCACATTGTTAATTATTTCCGAGTTCGACTAATGGTAAAATTAATTTATAAGTATTGTAAATTAATACTAATGCTGTATTAATATTTGTGCCTAATCTTGAATTATTTTATTTAATGCTTAAAATCAGACACCAGAGAGTCAGCATACCTACATTGTTAATTATTTCTGAGTTCGACTAATGGTAAAATTAATTTATAAGTATTGTAAATTAATACTGATGCTGTATTAATATTTGTGCCTAATCTTGAATTATTTTATTTAATGCTTAAAATCAGACATAATGATGTATAAAAGTTATACGACGGTTCGATTGATTTAGGAGCTAGAAATTAATTAATTAATTAAATAGTGATTCAAAAAGGAGTCCAAGGTATGTTTGACCTTGCTTGGTCAATACCTAGAGCTGACTGCATTATGGGATATTTAAGGGCTTTGCCAAGTCTTCAAGGGATTGAGAATATAATGGAGAAAATGGTGAAAACCTTTGGCTATACATAGGATAGCTTTCACTCTCTTTTAGTACACATTTTTCTGATCTCTCTCTGCTCTAGTCACTTATACCCTTAGTTATTGGTGAAGCCATCTTTTAAATCATGCAAATTGAAGAGAAGGAGAGCAAGAAGCTCCAAGAGGAAATTCAAAATAAACATTGTGTTAGGCTCTCGGTTGGAATCTTCAGCGAAAGGTATACTTTCTAACTAGTTTTATTAACACATATATGTATATGATTGCTTATATGTATTGTTTTTAAATTATTTAAATGTATATAGATTTACATATAAGTATATATTAATATATACATGTCAAAATTAATTTTTGGCAAAACAAAACTTGAAATAATTTATATATATAATATATAAACAAAAACTAATTTTATAAAATATGATTTTCAGTTTAATAATAAAAAAATTATTATTTTTTTACTGTAATCGGATTTATAATAAAATATATACACACATGCACACGTGTATGTGTGTGTATGTAATTTTTTGTTTTGGATTACAATAAAAAAACATACTTTTTTTGTTTACTAAGTCAACAAAAAATTAAAAATCAAATATATTGAATTTCTTAAACCTAAATATTTTCAGTCGAAGTTAATTAACTAAAAACTATTTATGGCTGGCAAATGTAACATAAAATAGTTAATTTTGACTAAGTCAAATAATTTAAAGTTTGAAAATTTAGTATCTTTTTTTATAGAGCAAAAATAAATTAATGTGTTTATATATGTGTGTGTGTGTGTTTATACATGTGTGTGTATATATATATATATATGTGTGTGTGTGTGTGTGTTTATACTTGTGTGCATATATATATATATATGTGTGTGTGTGTGTGTTTATACATGTATATACATGTATATATATTATTTGTAAAAAAATTGCAATAAAATTATGTATTTTTTTCTAAAGCTACTTTCATAGGCTAGGGATGTAGGTTGGCCCGTCTCATCCCCTCCCTCTTTTAAGCCAAGCTCTCACAGAGGCGCTTTTCGATCCGGAGTATTTCAACTCATTTAAAGGGATTATTGCATGCCCCCATAAATAGCAAGCCACTAAAGTGTAGCTACTAAGGCCCGAACCCTCTCCTTCTACTATGGAGCTAGGAATCCTTGCCAACCGCACTAGAGCTGCAGATAATTATACATACATATATATATAAAATAATATGACATATATACATATTTATTAAATATAATATTTTAAATTACAAATATTATATTGTACATATATACATATTTATAAAATATAAATATTGCTTAAAAATTTCAATTGGTCGAATAAAAAGATTAAAATTATTATTATCATGCCATGTTAGTATTAGTGTAATTTAGTGATATTCAGACTACTTTTTCAAATTCGTGGAGGAATCTTGTCAAAAATCAGTAAGAATCCAACTTATTTTATGACCTAGTTTTGCAAAGACAAAGGTGGTGGCTTTACGTAATTTTGACTTAGTCAAAAAGTAAGTGACTCTCTTTAGATGCCATATTAAAATATGTTTATATGTGTAATAATTATTTCTTATTTATATTGTTGTGTATATATGTATTGTTTGAAATTTATTCCCACTTAGTAGTGGATGGCATTTGTAATATTCTTTGTAGGAGACTTGAATGGGTTTGTTATACACTTTATGTATGGCCGTAAAAAAACACATAGGGACTAGTACGGGACTATGTCGAAGGAAATTGATTTGGGAAGTGTTTTTCATGGCGAATAGGTCGCGACGAAAGCACTACAAAGAACTTGAAATTTGTAAGGGATCCAAAAGGATTCCTCGCCCCGTTGATTTTTAATTTCATTAAATATATGTTATATGAAATATTTGTATGCCAAAAGCTTGGTAGATTGGTTATATTGTATGTAAACATTGATATGTTTTAAAAGTTGAACCTTTTTAGTGATAAAGGTAGTAGTAACATTTGTTAAGTGATAATGTAGCTCTGAAGCCTCTTTACAACCTTTGAAATTCTATTTTGATTTATGACTTTGATTTTCCTTTGAAATACTTTTAGTTTCTACTTGGATTTTCAAGGGTGTTTTTATATACGGCATTAGATTTCTATAGCTCTCTTTTATGTAACTTTGTCGCTTTGTTTTTTTCAAAATTATTTTAAAAGGGTTTCTGAACTTGATCTTATTTTTTAAGCTTTTTTTAATCTTTCTTAACATAGCAAAGTGCTTTGAAAATTAGTTTGGAATTTTAATATATATTAGAAAGATTTGTTTTGGAGTATGAAAATAAGTGGTTTATTTTGGATAAAGGAAACTCCTTTAACTTTCAAAGTTAAATTGTCTTTTAAAGAAGTGAAAAAAATTGTAATCAGTGTTTTCAAACTATGCTTTAAAAGTGTTTAAAAGAGATTTGAGATTTAAAGGATTTATTTTAAGATATTTAAACAAGTGGTTTATATAAAGGAAATCCCTTGACTTTTCAAAGTAAATTCTTTTTAAAAAAGGTAATGGCTTTAAGTTATGATTTGAATGGAAGTTTAAGCTTTGTTTAAAACATTTTAAAAGAGGTTTGAAATTTATATGAGTGTTTTAAAGGATTATTTGACATAATAATGTAAGTGGTACTTTTATGAAAAGAGGAATCTTGACTTTCCAAATCAAACGTAGTTTAAACAATGATTTTCAAAGTGAGATTTTATATGGAAGTTTTAAAGTATATTATAAGGGTTTTAAGTAGAATCATAAAGAGGAAATAAATCTAGGATTACAACACCTTTGTTGTAATAAATGTCTTTAGAAAGTGGGAAGATACTATGGACTATAACATTCTTGTTACGGTTAAAGGTTTCGAGAAAGGTGGGAAGGAGCTTGTTTATGATATGCGGTTTATTATAAATAGTATATGGGATTTATGAAATCTTATACTTGACATTAAGCTCCAAGGTAGGGAAACTTCTACCTATCCTGAAAGATAAGAATATTGTCGAGTCAAGGTTTGAGAAGTAATAGTACCACAACTTGAACGACTTCATTGTTAACCAAAGGATAGTTTAAGATTGAAATCAAAGATTGGTGTTAAGTATATGAAGTATTATTTCCGTATACGCGTTCGGTTACTTATGGAAATTAAGAAGTTCAGTATTTGGCACTGAAAGCCGATGAATAGATTGATCCTATGTTTATGAGATTCAAATTTGGAGTGCCTAAAAGGAAGGCCTGGAGCAACCAGTGCCCTAATTTACCTGACTTTATGTCTGGACGAGGGATAGAGTAAGTCAAATGATCGAAAACTTGACAAGAATAAGATATTTAATTTCTATAAACGATCTTTATAATTTATGGTGGTATGGAAAGTATTCATTTCATAATTAACACCAAATTCCAAGTTAGGGAAGCTCGTCTCTGTCCGTGAGAATCAAGAATGTATGTTGAGGCAAGGATAGTTCTCTAACTTGTCCGACTTCATTGTTCATCGAGGGATAGTACAAGTTTGAAATCGGAAAGTGGTGGTAAGTATATTAGGTCTAATTACCATACGATCCATTTACTTACACCAAAAAGGAAAGTGGTTTAAATTTATAGTACATAATGTTTTAAAGTGACATTAGTTTTGACCCATTTAAGTATGCTTTTGAAATATGAAATCTTTCATAATGTTCCGTGAATACACTTATACCATTGAGATAAGTATATGGACACGTTTTCTAAGTATTGAAAGTGTAGTGTTTTGTGAATATACATATACCGTTGAGAAAAGAATATGAATATATTTTCTAAATATTGAAAGTGTAGTGTTTTTTATAGGATTGAGATAAGTATATGATACATTTTCTAAGTATTGGAAGTGTAGTGTTTTGTGAATATAGTTATACTGTTGGGATAAGTATGTCGTTACATTTTTTAAGTATTAAAAGTGTAGTGTTTTGTGAATATACTTAGACCGATGAGATAAGTATATGGATAGTTTTCTAAGCATTGAAAGGGTATAAATGAATAATGTATGAGTAGTATACATATGCATATCCTTTGTAAAGGTATTTTAATACAAGTTTTTACAAGGAGATTTCAAATGAATGAAAGGATTAATTAAAGAGGCTAAGTGGTTGCTTATGTGCTTAATCATGCTTGTTTCCGTATGAAATTAAATCTCAAATTTGATTGTTTTCTTATTTGATAGTTAAATAACCGACTACCAAATCTTAGCCAATTTTGACTTAGGAAGTGTGATGGCCCGCAAATCCGTACCCTTTGAATCGACAATAAACCACACGTGTCCGACCCAAAAAGCACAGAATGAGGAAAAGTCATGAGAAAGAAGAGAGAGGGTGAGAAGAAAGAAAGAAGAGAGAAGAAGAGAAGAGAAGAAGAAGAGTGAAACAGAACCATAACAATACAGAATCTCACATCGCAGCGGAATAACATATAATATAGATAAATAATCTTTACAAAAGAGAAACTGTAATATACATACATCAATCAGAGTACACAAATAAATAATTATCGGCCTGGACAGTTATAACAACCCGTCCTCACAAATGCTGATAATTTACAAGAACAATGCAGCGGAAAATAAACAGATACGTGTATACGACATGAAGATCTTCAGCTCGTCTGCTGAAGCTAAAAAAGCACCAAATATGAACCTATAAATATACTCGGTCTGACCAGAGCATTGAAAGGGAAGACCGCCCGGATCAGTCTGGTAAACCAACGTGAGAAAAACACATCTCAACTGAATTTTAAAGTTTTAAAATTACCAAACTTTCTTTATCAAAACAAAGGGTATCTCGTAAGGCCACGTCTATACATAAACACGGACGGGTTTTTCCCTTACGATAACCAAATCATTTCATATCAAATTCTATTATATTATAATAGTGTCTATTATACAAATAATAATTAATCATAGCTGAAATTCTTACATTACTAAATTCCAGCATAATAGGTTTACAAATAAAATGGTAGGCACGTAGTGGATATTGGATTCCATACAAATGACAAGATAAGGGACTACCTTCCGTGCAGTATACCTCTAGAGGGATGCACCTAGGGAGCAGATACTGCCTGCCTAAACCAACACAAGACCGCCCTACCCCTTCTTGGATAGTACCGAATATGTCATCACCTCGGTTGTTACCGACCTCTAACGAGTACCCGAGTCATACATTCACCACATACTTAGAGATTTGTAGAATAAGTCTAGAAGGATGATGACATCTCCTAATGGGAGTGACCCACTTAGCCTTGCTGCTTCTACCCTGTTTTAGTCATTTCCTGGGTGTGAGGCCAAAAGAGGTATCGAATTCCTTTCACATATCACATATCACATATCACATCATCTTTGAATGCCACATTGCCATTTCCGTTGACTACTAATTTCCTTCCACAAAAATACAACCCTTGAGCTTGTACGTCTCAAGGAGGGTGCTAAGCTAAGAGAAGTTGCCTTCTCCGCCACCACAGATGTATGTTTGTAAAAACCAATGTACGTAATCTCAGAAATTGCACTGTCAGACATCCATCCATACAAGTTGTCTAGGAACAAGGCAAACCGAAGGTACTCTCCTACCACATCCTATCGGGTAATCCCTAGGATTAGTAGCGAGTAGTCCTTGCATTGGATATTTCATAACGAAGAGACTACTGCTACTATATGTATATTGGGATTTTAATCTCAAATGATCAACAAGCAGTCCTTCACTATGAAAATCCTAAATATCAATATCATCAACAAACCTGCACAATTGGCGCATATAGGTTGGTCCGAAGTGGTTTTCGGATAAACCGATCCCGGTGTCTTCGCACCAACAACGCAAAAGCGTTACTCAACCTAATACAAAAACCAAGTCTCGTAGACTTATCATGTTTCCAACTTTCAACTTGCCATTCTTCGGCCAAGAAGGAAGCTTGGTAGATTGGAGTAATCGCTCTGCACTACTCAAATTAACATCCATTACACCAAACGATAATCAAGCCTACATAGATGGCTACGTACTAAGTGTACGACTAAATAGTTTCCATATCAAGTCAAGAAACTAAAATGGCCAAAACATAATTTAACACTTAAATAGTCACTAGGCCTGGTTTATTAAATCATTTATAAATCAATTCACTTTCCAATTTATTTACATCAAATTATCTTTAAAAGATATATTTCCAAAACCATTTCAATATTTCTATATTTGGAAAACATTTCATAAACTAATTTTAATAATAAGTGAATTCACAACTTATTGTATTTTCAAACCATTTAAACTACATTTTGAAATATCACTTTCCAAAACATTCATTTTAAGGATTTTTCACTTTAAAAACGTGAATATATTTCTTTTATAAACTTTCATATTTAACTTATCAAATTAAATTGATTTCGGATTTATAAAACAATGTTTATAAATTCCATTTATAGTTTATAAAAACTTCTGTATATAAAATTCCTTTATTAACCAATTTCCCGTTTATCTCATTTATATATCAAAATCCCAGTATAAGCTTATTTACTTATAAATTTCTTTATTTCCACATTCATTCTTTTGTAATCTCATTATTTATAAAGTCTATTATAAATTCATTTCTAAATTTCAATTGCAAATCCATTTACAAATTTGATTATAAATCCATTTCTAATATTTATAAAACACTTTTATAAAAATCCATTTCATTAAATCTCTTTATTAATATCCTTTATAAACTTTCATTTTAACACTTATAAGACTCGTTTATAATTCCATTACTTTTATTTATAAAATATCAATTTTATAAATCTTATATATAAAACATTTATAAGAAGTTCAAAATTCTTAATTTAACTTATTTACAAAATAGTTAACTTCATATTTCAAAAATCATATTTAAGTATATTTCTCAAAGCCATAATTTTTATGACATAAAAATTATAACTTTTTGTTCATTTAAAATAAATTCATTTCTTTTACAATTCAAAAATTATTAAAACATATATTTTCAAAATCAACATGAAATCCTTTTTTTAAACTGAAATCATCATTTTAATATTTTAAATTTCCAAAAATATGGCCCTATGTTGCAAAAGTACTAAATAAGGGATTCACATCAATAATAGCAAACATGGCATCCATCACATCAAACATCAAATAATACAACATGTATAACAATATGTTTAAATAAAAATCAACCATAGTGAGAAATCCAGTTGGATCCCTCCAACCTGTAACCTGCAACAAATATACATATGAGAAAATATGTACAATGTCTGCTTTGAGGCACGCGCATACAAAGGGTCATCCGCTCATACATCAGAACGTATAGTGTAACGACCCTGAAATTTAAATTAATAATGAAATGAATTTTTGAATTAAATTAAGTAATTTAAATAAAAAATCCTGAATAAAAACTGTGAAATAACTGGATTAATTGGAGCGAGTTTCCCCGATCGTATATGAGTAAATTTGAAATCTTATATATAAGTATATATATTAATTTTTGATTTGAATTCAAATAAATGGTTTAATAATAATAATAATATGATAATAATAATAATAAGCATTAGCTTATAATACATGACAACATCAACATTTAATTCATTTATATTGCAAAGAAGAGATAACAAATAAATAAGTAACAAAACAAACAAATACAAAATAAAAAGCAAGTGTAAACCTGGAAACAAGCAAGAACAAAAGCATAGAAACAAAGAAGACATCAAAACAAAATCTAAAACAAACCATAAACAACAAGTATAAACAAAAGAAATATACATCCAAATAATAAAAGGAATGAAGATAAAATCAAGCAAGTGTGAAATCAAACCATAATGTCTCCAGCCGAAATAAGTGTAAACAAAAGATAAAAATAAAACAATAAACAAAGAATGTAAATTTAAAAATGAAATATAAAACAAGGCAGCCCATAACTCTAGTACAAGATAACATCACCTTTCCCTATAATCTGTTCCTTCACATATACATCTTCTCTTTTTATTTATCTCCATCTACCTCATCTCAGTTTCGATTTTTCAAAACTGTGAAAAAGAAAGAAAAAAAAAACTAAAGATATTATCATCTTCAACTTAAAAACCAAAGAGATTCAGCTTTAAACAACAATAAACAAGGCCAACCAGAGGATCAAAATTTAAAAAGGCTTCAGCAAGCAAAGAACAGAGTTGGTCTCTGTCTTCAACAATTTCAGGTGAGCAACTTTTGTTTTAAGAATTTAAAAATATGAATCTGCTGAATACTTATCGTGAGCAAACTTTTGATTTAAACCTTTAATCTATTTATATGTGTTGCTTGTGAGTAAACATGATTTTATAAAGGATATAAAGTTTATTTAAAACAGTTTAAACTTCAATTATAACTGCTTTGTTCATATTCCAGTATATAATATCCCAGTGATGCTCTGTGTCATTCATGCAGGGAGTACATTTGTTTTTAAAATTGAAGTTTATTTGCCTTAATCACTGACAAGCTTGGGTTTTCAAACAAATCAAGTTGTTTTAATCCTCGAACATGATTTTTGTAAAGATTGTTTGAACCTACAGTAAATTATTTTCCACTGGAAACATTGTTACAGGTTTCAAGTTGAAATTTGATAAAGATAAAAGGTTGTAAAATATTGATTCCATATTATAATATGAACCTATACTTCAAATTATGATTTTTAAAACTTGAATGAGGATTTTTAGTTCAGTAACTAAAGAGCAGTTCGCATTTGAATCAAAATGGAATTTTCACCAATTTCTCGTGATCGAAGCAATAGTAAATGCTTAAATTTGAATTGGAGATAGGATAAACATCAGGGATGTCACGAAAATTATCAAAAAAATTATCCATTGCATGGATTGGGAGTTCGAGATCGAAGTAGGGTTTAAGCTCGAAAAATATACGGTCTGGAAAACGTGTTCGCCGCTCCGCCTATGGGCCATCGGACTTCAGGACTCCGGTGGGGACAGCGGCGTTGGGTCGAGACGAAGCTCCAGTTGAATTTTTATGGCCTCAGACGGCCGGAGGAGGTGGGGCGAAGCAGATTTGTTTGGTGAGGATGGGTTCGAGTTTCGAACTGGAAGTTCGATCTCGTTCTGGGGTTGCTGGCGTTGGAATGATCAGTGCTATCGAATGTAGGGTCGATGCGTGACTTGTTAGAGGTGCTGGTGTTCGCCAGATCGTCGGCGAAAGGCTGTGCACGTGCACATCCTGGTGATGGTGTCAGTGGGGTAAAGTTGGGAAGATGAATGGCGTCTTGAAGTCGAACTCGGGAAGATCGTGCTCTGGCTCGGGTGTAAACTCGAGTAATTTCTAGTGTATACTGTGTTTTTTTTTTTACAAATTTATTTTTAACAGAAGCTATCGGGTCGATTTGGAGAAAAACTCGAAGCAAGCTAGGAAAATTCTCGGGAAACTCTCGGGGTTGTTTCGGGTATTAGAATTTCCAGTTTTAAACTTTAAACAAAATCAAGTTAATTTAATTTCTAAATTTATTCTTTTTAAATAATGATTGTTTGTTAAGTTAAAATGGTAATTTGTTTAACTACGTTAAAAAGGTTTAAGTAGTTTGAATTTTAAGGGGAAGTTTGAATTGTAAGTAAAGTTTAAAATCGGAGATTTAAATCTGAATTCAAATCTTAGTCTTGAAATAAAAGGAGTTTTAAATTTAAATTGTAATTAAAAATGATAAATCTTGGTAAATTACTTTGAGAAAAGTAATTAAAGAATTGTTAATAGTTAGTGAAGGTCATTAACTAGGATTATGATAATAACGAACTAATAAAATTAATTTTGATAATTAATTGAATTAATCAATTGAAGATAATAAATTGTAAACTGTTAATTACTTAATGAAAGCAATTAAGGGGTTAATTAATTATGAAATTGGTTTAAAGGTTAATTATTTAATATGATTTATTAATTAAGATAATTAATTTGAGGATAATTAATTAATAAAAGGTTAATTAATAAATGATTAAAGATTAATTAATTGAAATGGTTTATAATTGATTAATGATGAATTAACCAAGATTTGTAGTTTATTCATAAGTAATTAACCTGGTATAAATTAATTAAAATCAGATATTAACTGATCTTACTTATGAATGTTTGAATTCTATTGGATGACTTGATTGTTGATATCCCTGATTAGTGATGCTTTGTAATATACCCTGATTTATGTTGTGATCTGTAATTTCTTTATCTGTGATATTTATACATCTGTGATCTGTATGTGAAAGATAAGCGTTATAGTTTATATCGCTTATCAACTATATCCTGTATTTTGATCTGTGATGATTCATTGTGTTGCACTATTGTGTTAAACCCCTGGACCACACTCTTACACACACAAATATGGATTTCACGTGGAAATCGGTTAAGTCACAGATAATTTAAATCTGATGTTTTTGAAATTGAGATTTTAATTTCAATTGATTTTGAAATTGGAAATTTGGGTTTAAAATGGAAAGCTTTTGAAATGGGATTTCAAAGATTAAAGTTATTTTGAATAACTTAATCGAGTTTGAAAATTTAACAAGTTGATTTAAATTTGAATGCAATATTTGAAATTGAATTCTATGATTTGGAAACTAGGGTTTAAAAAGGCTGTTCAACTTATTTATGAGTTTATATGAATTGGAACCATTTTAAAATATTGATTTAAGAATTTGAATTTAACCCAAGGATTTTAACTCGTATAAATGAATCAGATTTCCAAAATGAAAACTGTTTATTTTAAAAGAATAAAAGCTTTCAGGTAAAAGAAGAAATTCCAGTTTAGTTAAAGGAATTTCAAGATTGAATTGAAAAATGGTTTTCCAAGTTATGAATGAATTGTTTTGAAAAGCTATGATTTGAATCTGTTATCTTTAACAGATTTAAAATAATGATTGGTTTAAATCATTTGAAATGGGATTGTTTTGAAAGCTATAAGTTAAATCTTGATTTAAAGATTTAACGAGTTCATCAAATTGAAAGGGAAATTAATTTGGAAAATCTGTGAATGAATCTTTTGTTTAAAAGATTAAAGTGTGGGAATTGTTTAAACCGTTGAAGGTTGTTTAAAATGAATCTTTTTGTTTAAAGATTTGAAAATGGTAATTTGTTAAACCATTTGAAAAGAAAGATTTTGGGTTTAAGTTGTGACTTAATTGAAATCCCATATCCATATGTTTTTAAATATTACGCTCACTATTCGGTTTAGCCGGGAGAGGACCTTTGTGTCATATAACCTGTTCCGAATACTGATACGTCGTATATGGATCGCATTTGAAGACCGGTGGTGAAGACCGGATATTTTCGAAAACGAAAGGACAACTCGTCGAATGTCTCTGCATCGACTGGTCCCCGGTATAGAGATTTTAGCATCCTTTGTGATGGGAAGTCCGGACGTGATTGGAAATTATCCGGAATTGCAAGGGCTTCGTGAGAAGTGCCTTCGGTTCTGTTCGAACCCGGAACAGACTTGTATGGTTACATGTCTGACATTACACTTTGAGATATAAAGCCGATTTCTTTCAAATACATTTCTGTTTGGTGGCGGAGAATTTATTCTCTTAGCTTAACACCCTTCTTTGAGACGTACGAGCTCAGAGGTTATGTAGTTGAAATTTATCAGCGATATATCCCAATTTGGTAATGTGGCATGCTGAGTGTTGCTGTGTGATGATCAGTGTTTGATCATTTGTGATATGATCATTTGTTTGATCTTATATCTTTGTGATCATAGGTTGATCATCTGTTGACCCAAAGCGTGGCTTTTTGAAAAAGCGTAGCTTTGTGGACGAGACTTCGTCAGGGCCTCACAACCCGGAAATGGTCGAAACAGGAATGTTGCGGCAAGGTTATGAGGGTCGCGCCCTTTAGGGTATGTCATTTCCTTCTGGAAAAGGGTGGTGTCATGGTATGGAGCCCAGATACTTACTCATGTGGATACACTTTATTATGTGTGATGTTGGTTATCGAGGCCTCGGATAAAGGTCCCAAAGGACCGGGAGGTGGCATATTCGTGAGTTACCTGTTACAGGGGTAACCCGGCCTTGTTTGGCAGAGAGCAGTTTGTCTCTCGGGGCGTCCCGCCAGAGGCGTTCCCATGCGGCGGAAGGAAGTTCCTTAGCCTGACCATTTGTTGGAAATCCATTTCTCCAATACGGAAATTGTACGGTTTTAGTTGTAGAACCTGCCATTTACGTATGGTGGTCACCACTGTTTAGATGGTAGCTATAGTAGGCATACGATACTGGTCGTATGTTGGCTAAGATTAATATTATACTTTCGAAATGTTTCTGCACTATGCACTAATGATAATATCCAATGATTTGCGTAGTAAGCATGTTTGACTATCATAAGAAGAAATCTCCTCCAATTCTGCGTTTGCATTATGTGTGTGGCGGGAGGTCTTATGGTAGTTTCATTTTCTAAAAAGCATTGCGGATTTCAATGTTTAAAATTCTTTTGTTGTTGTTTAAAGATAAACTGTTTTTGTTGCTCACACCAGTCCCATGACTGATCCGGAGTTTATTGTTCCCTTCCTAAACTCTGGGTGCTCATAATTTTCCACACGAGCAGTCTAGAGTTGGGTTTTCTTTTCAGATATTCAGTTTAGTAGATTATCTGGAGCTAGTTCATTCATCGGAGTTGCTCATTTTGGAGTTGTGGATTCATTCTTGTCTGAAGATCATTTTGGAGTTATCACTTCTATTGATATTGTTCCGCTGCTGATGTTATCTTTTCTTTTCCGCTGCTATTTGTTGTATCATATCTCTGATGTATATTGATATTCATTGTATCACTCTGTTGTATCAGATATTGTATATCAATGTATTATTCTTTTCTTCCGCTGTGTTACTTACTTAACTGTGTTATAGCTCCGGCGAATCGGATTGAACGTTCGAATCTGCGGCATTCTAGTACAATGTGAAGTACGGATGTTGATTTTCGAGCGGGCAAAACCCGAGTCGTCACATATAGGGTCTCATCTGCTCCAATAGGCAGGAATATATCCAACTACTAATAATATAGTATAACATCTAAACCATCATCAAACATCATATAATAAATTATTCCCACTTATATAATATAAGCGGGCCAGAGAGAGTGAGTTTTACTCACTTGCTTCCAGTCGTCGTTGTAGCATTCTGTTTCGATTAAAATTAAACAAACGTTTAATTTTAACCAAAAATCCTGCGAGATCCAAATCGATCTAATCTAACTCTATAATGTAGTGTTCGACGATACGAATCCAATGCCACTTGTTTCGTGCGAATCCGACCTCATATGAAATAGTTATGCATTTTATAAGTTACATGAATTATAATATAATTAACACGTCATTAATGTTAATTACCGTAATTATTTTTTAATTAACCATCGATAATCTCTCTTCCACACTACTCCAGGTCACACGCACGCTCAATCCACCAACACGCACAAGAATCTGAATGCCGCTCCTCCTCTAGCCAACTAAATGACGATCCAACCTTGCCACGTCGAAGCCCTCCTCCTATCCAAGACCGGCCCCACCAGCCTTCGCCAATCATCCTAGAAAACCTGAAACAGCGGCAATGAACGGAGCTCCCTCCTGACCACCACGATGAACTAAATCCGATCCTAGGCGTTGGATGTGAAGATCTCTCCGTGCAATTTAAGTTTCGGCCGTTAATATCATGGGTGGCGGCTGCTCATTTGGGGCTAGGGTTTGGGAGTTTTAGGGTTAGTTAAGGTCCTTATATAGGCAATCACAAAAATCACTATTCACCCGATAAATTTCTGAACTCCAAACAAAGCGTACCGCCTGGCGTTCTATATGTTATACCCCTATTCCGAACGCAATGGAACACATATCGGAAGCAAATTCGAAAGTATTTGGAAGATAGAGTTTCAAATTGAATTATTATAATTAAATTTACTTAAATAAATTTCTATGCGTTTCAGTTTCGCACGACCAAATCGTAAGTCTGATCGCCACATAATTTGAAATCCTATAATAACTCACCATTACAGATCCAATGAAATTGATTTCGTCGAAATCCGAGACAATGTCAAAAATGACTATTTTTGCACGTTAATTAAATCAAATAAATTCCAATTTCCACTTATTCGCTTTTAAATCAATTTTTAAAAGTTCACTAACTCCATTCTAATTTAAATAGATTTTAAATTAACTTTATAAATCATTTTCATTTAAATTAAGTTCAAGATCTAATTATTTCCACAATTTCAAATATTAAATTCAACAATTTAATTATCAAATAAATCACTATATTCGAAATATAAGTTATTCAGCTTATAAAATTAACTTTTGAATATTTAAAATCAATTAAATATTCCAAATTCGAATGACTGAAATTTTGGGTCGTTACATTCTCCCCTACTTAAAAGAATTTCGTCCCCGAAATTACCAAGTAAGAAAATGCCACAAAATTCCATTAACTTTTCAAAACAATTTGTTCAAACTAGATTACCAAAATCATTTAAACCTTTTAGCTTTTCCAAAATCCATTAGTTAAACTTCTTACAAAAACTTTTCTAAGTTTTCAAATCCATTCATAGTTATCTTTTCAAAACAAACTAACATCGTTTAACGTTTAACTTAAAAACCAAATTTTTTAGTTATAAATAAATTTCCTAAAAATTTCAAAAATTTTCTAAAGCTTTAAATTTTCAGAAAAATTCGCCAAAGTCTCCTTTGCGCGGTTTGACCATAGTAAAATCACAATATATATCATAAATATACATCTCATCTTCGAGGATGAGGCATCCCGTAGGGAAAAAAATATAAAAGTATGATATGTAATCCGAGATATGTACCTTATATATTATTAGCAAGCATATATAAGCAATATAGTGCGAAAGCGAGCTCCGAATGCGAAGCATACACCATCTGCACCTACTAAACACTCAACAAACCAATGAGAACATGTATATATAAAATACTATTAATATATAACATAACTGCACAATAATCATATGCAAATGAAACACATGCAACAAAAGAAACCATCCAACAACTAACATCCATCTAATGTCATAACCAAGTTAATATACATTTCAATGTTAATGGTTTTAATTTTTATTAACTTTCCTTCTTATTAACATTCATTTGATTTGTTTTCAACTTATTCACATTCGTTTTATTAACATTCAATTATTCATATTCAATTAGTTTGCATCCAACCAATTTACATTACTTTCATTTACATCCAAATCTTTAACATTCAATTTTATTCACATTCACTTTCAAATTGATTAACATTCATTCTATCAATATTTGGTTAATTTACATTCAATTCAAATTCATTATGTTCACATTCTATTAATTCTCATTCAATTAATTTACATTCATTAACTTTCACTTATTAATATTCACTTAAATTCAATTCATATTTAGCAACATCTCATTCCATATTTAATTTACTTAGTATATTTTATTTAATACTAATAACACTTGACAACCATTACATAAAATTATTTACTTAAGTTCATGATCAATTTTAACAATTTTATACAACACTTCTTATGTTTATTATCACTTCTTAACTTAAGTTATATTCAATTTTAACAAATAACATTCCAAATCATATTCAATTAACTAATTTATTTTGATTAGTTCAATTCAATTCATTTTGCAATTTAAGTTGAATTTTATTTTATAACTCAAGATCATTATTCATTTCATTACTTCATTTTATTGATTCATTTTGAATATCAAAATCAACTTTATTTAATTTTACTTAAGTTAAATTCCTTCACAACATTTATTATATTTGACTTAACTTAAAATTCAACTTATAATTCAAATTCAGATTTTATTTCTTAACATTCATATTCAACAAATAGAAAATTTGTTTTAACTTACTATCCTCAAATTTATAAGTTATACAAGCGTAGTTACCTAAAATTTCATGAATATTTACTTAAGTTTACTTCCGTTCTATAATTTCAATTCATGGTTATATAATCACTTTACAGTTTAAGTTTATATTCACTTTTATTTGATTCATTTCAAATATCTATCTAATTCATTTCAAATTAAATTCAATTTATTTAACTTTTCTTTGGTTAAACTTCAATTTCATATAATTCATTTTACTAACTTAATATATTTAACTTCACTTAAGTTAAAATTTTAATTTCATACCTTAATTTAAATTTTCTTTTTCTGATACATACCATTTTCAAATTATAAGTTCAAAAACGTATTTTCTTACACTTTTATCAAATTATACTTTGGATTTTAAAATCAAAACTTGTTTTATCAAAACAAATCTAAACTTCATTAGTAAATTATTAAGGTAGCAAATTCCTCACTTAGAAACTCGAAAATGAATACTGATGATGATGCAGTCACCATCCGAATTATTTCCCAGCGACTGTAGTGAATTCGGTGCTTTTTATTTCTTTTAAATCCTTTTATTATTTATAAATCACATTCATAAATTTATACTTATAAAATTTCACTTATTTCACTTTGCTTATATAAGACCATTTCAATTTTTTGTTTATCTTTGTTTAGATTTACAATGATAACAACTTTTATTATTCAAACACAACAACTTACAAATGATAATAATCAACAACTACCATTCATTAACGATCAAATAATTAATATACTACTATATAAAATATAATCAAGATAAAAAATTTTCATTTATCCAATTTAAAAACAATATCATGTTAGTTTGCTTGCTCAAGTGTTTTGGAATCCCAACCGATGACGTTAGCTAGATGCATCAACAAGAACCCAAAATTCAAACTTAAAAAATCAAACAACCCAATATAAAACATTTTTATATCACTAACAAATACGTGCTCATATATATACACACTCAAACACATTCAATGGTATTACTAACCATATCTATAATGAGTACCCATTAAAGCCTAGGTTTATCGCTAAACCCAAAGCTCTGATACCATGATGTGACGACCCGCAAATCTGTACCCTTTGAATCGACAATAAACCACACATGTCCGACCCAAAAAGCATAGAATGACGGAAAGTCATGAGAAAGAAGAGAGAGGGTGAGAAGAAAGAAAGAAAGAAGAGAGAAGAAGAGAAGAGAGAAACATACAGAATCTCATATCTCAGCGGAATAACATATAAAATAGATAAATAATCTTTACAAAAGAGAAACTATAATATACATGCATCAACCACAGTACACAAATAAATAATTATCGGCTTGGACAGTTATAACAACCTATCCTCACAAATGCTGATAATTTACAACAACAATGCAGCGGAAAATAAATAGATACGTGTATATGACATGAAGATCTTCAGCTCATCTGCTGAAGCTCCAAAAGCACCAAATCTAAACCTATAAATATACCCGGTCTGACCTGAGCATTGAAAGGGAAGAACGCCCGGATCAGTCTGGTAAACCAGCGTGATAAAAACACATCTCAACTGAATTTTAAAGTTTTAAGATTACCAAACTTTCTTTATCAAAACAAAGGGTATCTCGTAAGACCACGCCCACACATAAACACGGACGGGATTTTCCCTTACGATAACCAAATCATTTCATATCAAATTCTGTTATATTATAATAGTGTCTATTATACAAATAATAATTAATCATAGCTGAAATTGTTACAATATTAAATTCCAGCATAATAGGTTTACAAAAAAATGGCAGGCACGTAGTGGATATTGGATTCTATACAAATGACAAGGTAATGGACTACCTTCCGTACAGTACACCTCTAGAGGGATGCACTAGGGAGCAGATACTGCCTGCCTAAACAACCACAAGACCAACCTACCCCTACCTGGATAGTACCGAATATGTCATCACCCCGGTCGGCACCGACCTTTAACGGGTACCCGAGTCATATATTCACCACATACTTAGACATGTTTAGAGTAAATCTTGAAGGATGATGACATCTCCTAATGGGAGCGATCCACTTAGCCTTGCTGCTTCTACCATGTTTTAGTCATTTCCTGGGTGTGAGGCCAAAAGAGGTATCAAATACCTTTCACATATCACATCATCTTTAAATACCACATTACCATTTCCATTGACTACTAATTGCCTTCCACAAAAATACAACCCTTGAGCTCGTACTTCTCAAGGAGGGTACTTTCAAGTTGTCCAGAAAATGCACCGTCAGACATCCATCCATACAAGTTGTCCAGGTACAGGACAAACTGAAGGTACTTTCCTACCACATCCTATCGGGAATCCCTAGGATTAGTAGCGAATAGTCCTTGCATTGGATATTTCAAAACAAAGAGACTACTACTACTATATGTATATTGGGATTTTAATCCCAAATGATCAACAAGCAATCCTTCACTATGAAAATCCTAAATATCAATATCATCAACAAACCTCCACAATCATCGCATATAGGTTGGTCCAAAGTGGTTTTTGGATAAACCGATCCCGGTCTCTTCGCACCAACAACCCAAAAGCGTTACTCAACCTCATACAGAAACCAAGTCTCGTAGACTTATCACGTTTTCAACTTTCAACTTGCTATCCTTCAGCCAAGAAGGAAGCTCGGTAGAATGGAGTAATCATTCCGCACTACTTGAATCAACATCCTTTACACCAAACGATAATCAAGCCTTCATAGCTGGCTACGTACTAAGTGTACGACTAAATAGTTTCCACATCAAGTGGAAAAACTAAAATGGCCAAAATATAATTTAACACTTAAATAGTCACTAGGCTTGATTTATTAAATCATTTATAAACCAATTCACTTTCTAATTTATTTACTTCAAATTATCTTTAAAAGATATATTTCCAAAACCATTTCAATATTTGGAAAACATTTCATAAACTATTTTAATAATAGCTGAATTCACAACTTATTGTATTTTCAAACCATTTAAAATCCATTATGAAATATCACTTTCCAAAACATTCATTTTAAGGATTTTTCACTTTAAAAACGCGAACATATTTCCTTTATAAACTTTCGTATTTAACTTATCAAATTAAATTGATTTCGGATTTATAAAACAATGTTTATAAATTCCATTTATAGTTTATAAAAACTTCCATATATAAAACTCCTTTATTAACCAATTTCCCGTTTATCTCGTTTATATATCAAAATCCCATTATAAGCTTATTTACTTATAAATTTCTTTATTTCTATATTCATTCTTTTGTAATATCATTATTTATAAAGTCCATTGTAAATTCATTTCTCAATTTCAATTGCTAATTCATTTACAAATTTGATTATAAATCCATTTCTAATATTTATAAAACACTATTTATAACAATCCATTTCATTAAATCTCTTTATTAATAGCATTCCTTTATAAACTTTCATTTTAACACTTATAAAACTCGTTTATAATTCCATTACTTTTATTTATAAAATATCAATTTTATAAATCTTATATATAAACCATTTATAATAAGTTCAAAATTCTTAATTTAACTTATTTTACAAAATAGTTAACTTCATATTTCAAAAATCATATTTAAGTATATTTCTCAAAGCCATAATTTTTATAACATAAAAATTATAACTTTTTAATCATTTAAATAAATTCATTTTTTAACAATTCAAAAATCATTAAAACGTATATTTTCAAAATCACTTTGAAATCCTTTTTTTAAATTGAAATCATCATTTTAATATTTCAAATTTCCAAAAATATGGCCCAATGCTGCAAAAGTGCTAAATAAGGGGATTCACATCAATAATAGCAAACATGGCATCCATCACATCTAACATCACAAAATACAACATATATAATAATATGTATAAGTAAAAATCAACAATGGTGAGGAATCCAACTGGATCCCTCCAACCTATAACCTGCAAAAAATATACATATGAGAAAATATGTATAATGTCTACTTCGAGGCAGACGCGCGTACAAAGGGTCATCTGCTCATACACCGGAACGTATAGGGTCTCATCTGCTCCAATAGGCAGGAATATATCCAACTACTAATAATATAGTATAACATCCAAACAATCATCAAACATCATGTAGTAAATTTATTCTCACTTATATAAAAATTTAAGCGGGCCAGAGAGAGAGTGAGTTTTACTCACTTGCTTCCAATCATTGTTGCAGCGTTCCGTTTCGATTAAAATTAAACGGACGTTTAATTTTAACCAAAAATCCTGTGAGCTCCAAATCAATCTAATCTAACTCTATAATGTAGTGTTCGACGATATGAATCCAACGTCGCTTGTTTCGTGCGAATCCGACCTCATATGAAATAGTTATGCACTTTATAAGTTACACGAATTATAATATAATTAATTCGTCATTAATGTTAATTACCGTAATTAGTTTTTAATTAACCATCGATAATCTCTCTTCCTTGCTGCTCCAGGTCGCACGCACGCTCAATCCACCAACACACACGAGAATCTGAATGCCGCTCCTCCTTTGGCCAACTGGACGACGATCCAACCTTGCCACGTCGAAGCCCTCCTCCTGACGCACCTCCTAGCCAAGACCAGCCCCACCAGCCTTCGTTGATCATCCCTGAAAAACCAAAATAGCGGCAATGAACGGAGCTCTCTCCTGACAACCATGATGAACTAAATCTGATCCTAGCCGTTGGATGTTAAGATCTCTCTGTGCCCTTCGGTTTTCTAGTTGAAAGTTTTTGATAATAGTCGACGGATTTAGAGATAAATGAAGGGGAAAGTGGTGGAGTTTCGGCCGTTAATATTGTGGGTAACGGCTACTCATTTGGGGCTAGGGTTTTGGAGTTTTAGGGTTAGTTGAGGTCCTTATATAGGCAATCACAAAAAACACTATTCACCCGACAAATTTTCGAACTCCAAATGAAGTGTATCGCCTGGCGTTTATATATTATACCCCTATACCGAATGCAATGGAATACATATGAAAGCCAATTTGAAAGTATTTGGAAGATAGAGTTTCAAATCGAATTATTTTAATTAAATTTACTTAAATAAATTTCTATGCGTTTCAGCTTCGCACGACCAAACCGTAAGTCCGATCGTCACGAAATTTGAAATCCTATAATAACCCACTATTACGGATCCAATGAAACAGGTTTCGTCGAAATCCAAGACAGTGTCAAAAATGACTATTTTTACATGCTTAATTAAATCAAATAAATTCCAATTTCCACTTATTCACTTTTAAATCAATTTTTAAAAGTTCACTAACTCCATTCTAATTTAAATAGATTTTAAATTAACTTTATAAATCATTTTCATTTAATTTAAATTCAAGATCCAATTATTTCCACAATTCCAAATATTAAATTCAACAATTTAATTATCAAATAAATCACTATATTCGAAATATAAGTTATTTATCTTATAAAATTAACTTTTAAATATTTAAAATTAAGTAAATATTCCAAATTCGAATGATTGAAATTCTAGGTCGTTATAGGAAGTATATCGAAGCTTCACGTGTTCATATGATTTGAGATCCCTTGGGAGAACTCATTTTGGTGAACCACTCATTTTTTATCAAAGGAAGTCTACCAAGTGACAGAAACAAATGGAAGAAGCTCCTCCGAAAAGCACTATGGTTCGTGATGCAAGACAGAGTACCGTACCGAAGAGGATTCTCAACTTCCCTACTTTAATGTGTAGCCAAGGATAAGACTAGGAAGTTCCTCATGGAAATCCATGACGGCAGCTATGGTGATCACACCAGAAGGTAGAATTAGGCGAAGAAGGTACTTTGCCTATAGATATTTCTGGCCAACAATAAACCAAGATACGGCTGACTACACCAAACGGTGTGACCACTACTAGAGATTTACAAAGATTCTAAGAGTCCCATCAATAGAACTTACACAAATGGTCGGTCCATTGTCATTTGCAATTTAGGGTATCGACATCATTGGTGTTCTACCGATAGTGAAGGGAGGAGCTAACTATGCTATCATTGTAGTGGATAACTTTATGAAATGGGCTGAAGTGGAACTGCTTCCACTATCACAACAAAGAAGGTACTTAATTTCATATTATTTGTAGGTTTAGAGTACCTTAGAAGATTATCATATACAACGGAACCCAGTTCCAAGGTTTCGAATTCAAGGATTTTTGCAACCGATACAAGATTGAGAAGACTTCTCCATGGTGGCACATCTATAGGTGAATGAGCAAGTGGAAGTAGTGAACAAGATCATCAAATTCACCGGGAAAAGCGAATGACTAGAGCTAAAGGCAACTTGGTTGATGAGCGTCCACTAGCACTATGGGCCTTTAGGATGACATATAAGTCTGTAATGGGACACTCGTCGTTCACTTTGGCTTACGGATCAGAAGCTAAATCCTGATAGAACTGAATGTTTATTCTTATTGTAAAAGGAATTTTGATCCAAAGACGAACAAGGAACTCTTGCTGGAGTCCCCTGATTTGCTTGGTAAGAAAAGAAAGAAACAAAACTAAGGGTGGCTGCCTACCAAAAAAGGGTAGCGCAACATTTTGACGCCAAGATTCACAACCATACCTTTGAGGTAGGGGACCTTGTTCTAAAACAAGTTCTCTCGGGTACGGGGGTGCTTAAACTAAACTGGGAAGGACCCTACGCGATCGATTAAAAGCTTGGAGATGAAACATTTAAGCTGGCAACTATTGATGGAATCCTTATCCCATGTGCATGGAATGGTGATTTGCTGCGGCACTACTACATTTAGTCTTTCTCAATTTATGTTCGCAAATAAGCCACCCAAAGACACTAAGGGCAAGGTAATAAGGCAGAACTTGCCACTTCTCTCTTTTGCGACTAAAGTCAACTTCTTGAACCAATAGAACCATGTTCTTGTAAGAAAAAACCCTCGTACTGCGCGATCAGTAGTTCGACAGAAACGTTACTCCCTTATCCTTGGAAAATAGATAGGGAGTATGTTCCTAAGGGGTCGATTGGATAATTCGACACCATCCTTTAGTAATTCATTATTGCCCAAAGATTGGATACGACGAGAAGGATTGACAAACCCTATCCTTCAGAAATATGGCATTGCCCGGAGATAGCGACGCTTGGAAGGAAAGTTCTAACCTTTAGAAATCAAGCGTTACCCAAAGATTGGCAGCGTCAGGAAGGTAAAACCCTACCCTTTAGGAATCCAACTTTTGCCCGGAGATAGGCAACGCTAGGAAGGAAAACTCTAACTTTTAGGAATATGGCGCTGCTTGGAGATTAGCAGCATCAGTAAGGTAAAACCCTATCGTTAAGGAATCAAGCGTTTCCCAGAGATAGGTGATGCCAGGAAGTAAAACTCTATTCTTTAGGCAACTTGCATTGCTCGGGTATAGGCGATGCTGAGAAGGAAAACACTATCCATCGGGCATCTTGCATTGCCCAGAGATTGGCGACCTCAGGAAGGTAAAACTCCATCCTTCAGGAATTTAGCGTTGCCTAGTGACAGCGTCAGGAAGGTATAACCACAACCTTCAAGATTTTAGCGTTGCCCGCAGACTGGCAATGTTGGGAAGGGCAATTGCAAAAGGTCAATTGAAAATTTTAGCCCCAACCTACTAGAATTCGTCGTTTGCTTTGAGATTGACAACGACAATGAGGTTTAAACACTCACTAAGGGATTGATCGGATAATTTTATCCGGACCTTCTAGAATCTACCGTTCCTCGGAGATATAAAGCCAGATTCATGAATCCATTTGTCGGCAATTTTATTGATGCCCCGTGATAGGTAGCCTCAAGGAAGAAACTTCGAAATATGATAAATCGTGCGCTAGTTTCTGGAGATTGAAATTGGTGTCCTGTTGGATTTCAACGATCATGCTAGCGGCCAAGCGGAACATGCTCGGTTGAGGATAAGCGAGGATGGTCATGAAGGCTGGAAAGACAAGTATTATCCGACTTCCCAGATCTCGGATACAAATTGGGAAGGCACGTGCAGACTGGAGGCAATCGGATAATTTGCCATCATGATATTTTTATCCCATCGACGCACGCATCTTAGCATTGGAAATGCCGAGACCCATGAAATGGGGTAAGCACACAGCAAAGTTGTATAGAAAAGAGTATTAGCATTCCAACTGTGCATGGGAGCAGCGTGGAGCATGAACATGCATGGTTAATTACCGGTCATGAGATAATCGATCGAACACAAGCATTGGTAACTATAGAGTTGGTTAAGTGTTAGCCCTTGATTCGCCAAAAGGACGCTTCGACGATTACAAACATGACCAATAGTGGAATACAACCAAAGCAATTGCAAGAATATTACTATATGCATAGAGTTGCAGTAAGTAAGCACATTGCACAGGAACATGTATATATATATATATATAATATTGGAAAATTGCAATATAAGGAGTTATAAAAATAGGTATAGTATATAAAAGTGTAAAAGAGTAAATGGAACAAAGATTAAAAGACAAAAGTGATCTTTTCATTACTACAACTTTTATATACAAGAAACAGTGGGGGCCGGTCCCGCACAAATAGCCTATTTACCACCAAAACGAAGCCAAAACAGTACAGACTGTACAACAAAAGAAGACAAACTACCACACAAACAAGCTTCAGGCATCCTCTACTTCCCCTTCCCTTCTTAACGCCGGGGTCGCTAGAACTGCTGGTTCGCTTTTTGTTTTTGCGACCACCCTTGGGTTTTTCCTCTTCGCGAGTGTCAACCTCAGAATGGGTAGTCTCTCCTTTAGTTGTAGCTGGGGGCACATCAGCAGTCTTCCCAGCAGAAGTCTTGGAAGGTATGATTTGGAACTTTGGCGGCCTTAGCTTAATCTTGGGGGGCTTGGAAGTAGGGCTTGTAGGAGTGTAGGTAGTAGGCTTTGTGGTGCCCGACTCAGACTTGACTTGAATCTTTCCAAAGTCAGCCTTCAACCTCTCCGCCATGGTAGTATGATCAATGTTGTCTACAACGCTAGTTGTAAAATTGTCTTAATCCTAGAACACAGAAATATCCTCCAAGTTTTCCAGGATAACTATTTTCTTATAGTAAGGCCTTGGGCTAGAATGGAAAGAGTAGCAATGATGGCAAGTCCCATGGAGACAGAGATAGACGTAGTGAAGATGGTTGTAGATCCCAAACCTTGAGTAGCTGTTAGGGGAGGAAGAAGCGATTGACCTGCAAGTTGGAAAATAGAGTATTAGAGGTTAGAAATAGACCTGGGTGAGATCTAAAGTGTCTCAAACACAGGTTAAATAAGAGATATACCGTCACTCAAAATTGATTGAGAGGTGGGGGACTTAGAAAATTCGCCTTCTTCGAGGGAATATTGAATTGGCTGGTCAGCGGAAGAAGGATTGTATGGCTCAACAAGAGCAGTCGCTGTAGAATCCAAGATAGTCTGGGTGGCCACAAAGTTGGCGCCCTCGGCCTTAAGAATGTCTGTAACAGGCTCCTTGGATTTTGGAATGGATGAATCTTCTAGAACCGATGCCCCTTGGCCAGCAAGAGCCTTGGTGGCGGCGGCGGCACCGTCCTTTTTGACAAGTATGGCCTTTCCCTCAACAAGTTTGTCAATATCTTCGGCACCGAAGTACTTGGCCATCAATTCTTCTTCAAAACGGCTATCCTTGGATTCGACAAATCGACGAAGCACCTCTTCCCATGCATTGACAAAAGTCATGGGATAAGCACTCCCCATCAACTTTAAGTTTTTGTGTAGAATCATGATGGCATAGAAATGTTGGAGAGTTTAGTAGAGGTCTTCTCTTTCTTTAGCTCTAGTCTCCTTGAGTTCCTTTAACTCAACCGTAGTGGATGCGAGCTCAACACCAACGTCCATCTTGTTAACCTTCAAAGAGAGTAGTTCATCGACAAGCTTTTCTTTTTCCTCTCTCAACCTCTGCAATTCGGATTCCTACTCGTTGATAGTCTGGTCCTTGGCCTGAATGATCTTATCCTTTTCAATAAGGGCCAGGTCCTTTTCGTCAACTTGCGACTTTAAAGCAGCACTCTCCTCATAGGCAGTCTTGAGGCAATCTTTCAGTATGAAGTTGGCTTGGGAATGCGCAAGCTTCATCTCTATCATTAGGCTGTCAGCCCTCTCCTTGGCCTCTATTGCAACATCTCTTTCGGCCTTATGTTTCTTCATGTCTTCATCATAACTATTGATAATTCTTTCATATGTTTGCTTCTTTGGACCGAAGGACTAAATATTGGTATAGTTAATTCTGTTGACATAAGAGAGGGCGTAGTAGGTTCTTTTACGTTTATTACCCTTGTCGACATGCCTTTGAACTCGCTGGACATCCCGATCCATCTCTTCTTTTGGAGCATTTCCAATGTCTTGATCAAACATCATGCCATACAGGAAAAGTTCTGGATATGCGGCCTGTAGGCATGGCAGAGCAGTAGGAAGAGAAGCCGAGGGAGTAGAAATCCCTTTGGATTGGGGAGGAGAAATAGCGGTCAGTGATTAAGAGGTAGGAGCCTGATGGTGGGAAGAGATTTGAGGTTCAGTACGTGGTAGAGGAATGTCAGAAGAGGGACCACGGCGATCGTGCATTTCCTTGTGTCACTTGGTTTGATCATGCTATAGCCCCTCTTCGGCCTGCCTTTTCTTCGTTTTCTTCTCATCTTGGTAGTAGTCTTCTAGCTTTCTCTTTCCTAGTATGGATTTCTTCATCAGTTTCATAATGGCCTCGGTCGCTAGAATGTGGAGGATTTAGGTCAGGAGTTTGTACCCTAAACTTACTAGCATTGTGTGAGAGATTTCTGGACCTGTCCTTGGCTACGGAACCTAAAATGAGAAAAAAAATGGAATAAGTTTCGAGAATACTAAGAATAGTGAAATGGAAGGATGTGTGTTTGTGATCTGGTGAAGTGTATGGTGCCAATGACCCCCTATATACTCTACAAACCATGTTGGCAAGGAATTAGAGATGTAGTCTTGTCACTTCCGTTCAAAATTCCTCCAGGGAGAAGTTAAAGTTGGGGGAACCCTCAACAAGGAGATCGGTAATGGAAATGTCAAAATCACTTAAACCAGTAAATACGTGACTGAGAATATGACCTCGAGGAGCCATTTCGCCCAAAGGCAATGTGATCTATCCTTCAGGCATCTCGGAAGTTTCGATGATGATTAGCTCCGAATAGGGCAAGCTTGGAAGTTCAAGGCTCTCGAAGGGTGTCTCTTCGAACGATTCACCCTCCTTCGCACTAGCAAGATAATCACTATCACTATTGCCGACGCTCTCTTCTTCCTCTTTCACTTTAGGATCCTTCCCTTCTTTCCTTCCCACACTCTTACTCTCCTCTGGGATTGGTCGCATCCCAACTCCTTCATCCTCTTCTCTGGGGATGTACTCCTCTGGGTTTGGCCGTATCCCAACTCCTTCGTCCCCTTCTCTCAGGATGTCACCTTCTAGTTGGCTCATCAGCTCCCCTTCTAGTAGGCTCTTCGGTATGCATAGTGCCCAACGGAACTCGACTTCCCCCAGAAGAATCTCGCCGGAGATGCGTGTGGGGACAAAAAATCAAGCAGGCACTCTAAAGTAGTTAGGTGGGAGTAATTCAACAATAGCATATCTATCCGGGAGCAGCAGGTTACACCATCTAAAATTTTCATTTGTCATGAGATAAGCAGTGGTGTGGTGTTGGAAGCTAACCTCCCTTAAACCATTCAGGGTATCGGCATATTCGTCACGAACATCTCTAGCAGAAATTCCTATGAAGAAACAAATAGCAAGTTAAGCACTTGGATGAAGTAAACCCAAGCACGAAAAGGACACAAGGGAAGAAACTCACTTCTGGACAGCCAACGCCCATTAGAGCCATGCAGGCACCGAACGAAGAAGTACCCATTTTTGAAATATGAGTGCTTATTGTGAAGAGAATCGATGACTTTGCACCTACACCATGCCTTGATGATCATATAACAAGGAGACTCCTACCTTTTCTTGAAATGCAAGAGGAGGGTAAGCTCTTGAAAAGTTGGAGCCTAGTTGAAGCGGTTCATGAAAATGACATACAAAGGGCTCAAGAGAGCGTACCCATTTGGATGGACCCAAGTCGAAGCTAACCCAAGCTCTTGGAGAACCATTCAAAGAAATGGATTAAAGGGTGGTATAGCACTACCTAAACACATGTATCTATTGCAAGCTATATACCCCGTCGAAGAAAGATGTGCTCGTTGACCCTGAGCAGGAAGCAGTACATCACCTTTAGGAATTACGTGCTGGTGACATATATTTCAAAGCATTTTCTCAGATAAAATAGTTGGCATTTTTCCAAGAAGATCATTCAAAACTCGAAGACCAATGTACCCATGTGCCAGTGGAGGCACCTCTTAAAGTGGAACAATCGCCCCCTAAGCTCTGTGGTGATTGTCCACCTAGATGTAGGAGGTGCAGAAGTAGATGTCTGCATAGTTGTATACTCGACTTCAGGAGGAGTAGATGCATCCTCACTGGACTTGAAGAGCAGCAATCGATGAGTCATTCTAAATAAGAAAATTTGGAGTTCAACTCGGGTAGGTACGTATTATTTCAAGTATCGAGCCTGTGTGACCAACGTACGGAACCCAAAGGATGTCGATGTGTATTGACCAATCGAATTCCGAGCGTTGACCAGGGGAAGCAAAAGCGTTAATCTATATAGTGTAAGTCTTGTATCCCGTACACGATAAATGGACCATCCTGTGTAGATAGTTCACTCTTGCTAGAAAAATGAACCATGCCACATGATGGAACTCTACATTAGATCTTATCCGTTATCGATGGATAATCGATAACGGAACCATTGTCCGAAGCGACGCAGAAGCTTTTTTTTATAGGAACACCGGGAATGCAATAGTGTAGAATTCTATGTAGTAGATGACAGTTCTTGAAGTGAATTTTCCTAGTGGAATTCAAACGAAGGTGCAATGTTAGCCGTGCTTTGATTAGAGTGAGTCGAAGATGAAAAGCCACACATATCTCCAGAATGGCATATGCACGAACTAGGCTAAAATCAAGTTTAGCCTAGATCAACCCAAAACCCTAATTTCGACCATCTGCCCCTAAGAGCGATCGGCATCATCACCACCAACACCATCGAGATTCCAAACAAGCGCTTCCCACCTTAGAGAATCGGTGAACAAAAGCAATCGGTGGTGAGTGCTTGAAAGGAATCGGGCCCGAAAACTTTGGCCATTAGTGGATTTTGCAAACTTGAAGCGACGATCTGGCACTACAACAAAATGAGCCTATTACAACATTTTTTTACAATGTTTATTTCAAAAAGGTTGTAAAAAACCATTTTATAACGTTTTTGTACAAAACATTGTAAAAACCTTATTTTTTACAACGTTTTTCTAGTATAAGTTATAAAAACCCTATTTTTACAACTTTTTTATGCAAACGCTGTAATAATGATGTTCTAACAACTTTTATTACAAAAATGTTGTAAAAAAAAATTTTTTTTTTACAAAATTTTCCCTAAAGTTTGTAAATATTAAATTACTATAATAAAAGTTGTTTTACTCGTCGTTTGTAAAAATCTTTAAGGAAACGTTCACTACACGAAAAAACTGGATTAACTAATAAATAATTATTATCTATAGTCAATAATTATTTTTTTTATTTAATAATTTATTATAATTAATTTTTAATAATTAGTAAATTATAGTTAATATTTATTAATTACATTTAATAATTAATAAATAATAATTAATATTAAATAATTACTTTTGAATAATTGATATTAAATAATTAATAATTAATATTCAATTATAAGTAAGAAGTAATAAGTAATAATTAATAACTAATAAATAAGAAGTTGTATTCAATAATTATTAGTTAATAATTACTATTAAATAATTAATAATTACTATAAATAATTAATAAAAAAATAATTAATTTTAGTTATTAATAAGTAATATTTATTATATAGCATTTAATTATTGATTATAATTGATAATTATATTTAATAGTTAATATCTCAAATAATTTAAAATTCTGAACTTTTATGAAATGAATTTAAAAAGATTTAAAAAATTTAGAAACAATAGAAATTTTCATAAAATAAAAAAATGATTTAAGTTTTAAGTAAATTTAAAATTTTATGAAATATTCAAAATTTCATAAAATTCCAAGATATTAAAATAATTCAGCATTCGAAAAATATAAATATTACATTGCAAAATTATTAATTTCATATGCATTATAGGTTTTTTCTGTAACCATCATGTTTGATATATATAAGTTTTTTCATGGCTCTAAAGAACGAAAATTTTGAAAGTGCCTAAGGATTATGTATTAACTAAACTATTTACTTATGCAGAATACAAATATAAAAGTAAAAGTAATAAAGTAAATGACACCAAAGATTTTTATACTGGTTCGAACGTCCCGTTCTACACCCAGTCCTAGACTCCTTCTGGATTTAATTGATACCCTCACTTAACTCGGAGGAACATGTATTACATCGTCTGAGCAACTGAATAGGACTTCAACCGCCTAAACAATCGAATTGGACTTCAACCGCTTAAGGATACTACAACAGGACTTCAACTATAAATGGCAGAAATTTATTTAACCGAGTATGCTCTTGAATGGCACTAATAAGTCAATAATGTACACCCTTCCTATAATCTTCTCTTTTGTGGTATATCGTGTAGTTTGCGAAGAAAGGAAGTAATTTTGATCATAAGAAAATATCCTTGAATGATCGTGTGATTAAAATATAAAGTAGTTTGGAATTGAGTGCTTCAAAGTTCAATAGTAAAGATAGACAGAATTGCAAATAGAATCTGATTATGAAAACGATGAAATAATTTGCTTTATATAGAGTTTAATAGTTGCAATCATTCATGAGAAGAAGCGGTGAAATGTTAGGACTACAACTCTTGGTTTTATAGATGTAACCCTTCATGAAGAAGAAGTACCTTTTTAGAAAACTAGTCGTTATACAAATTCAGTCACCTAAACAAAATTTTGGCAGCCAACTGAATCGATGATTTTTTAAATCAGCAAGAAAATAGTTCAATTTAGGCCATTTTCAATCGGTTGGATATTCTTAAATATTTATGTGCATGTGCATAGATTCGGTCGGCTGAAATATGTGGTTTAGCATAAGTTTGTTTTGTTGATGTTGAAATTTTAATTTCTAAGAAAATGTGTGTATACACCACATAAAAGAGATTTTAACAACTTAATTTATACCTCTAGACATAGACATTATGATTGATAGCTCTTTGTAGCATCATCTCGGTCTTCATTTCAATATAATCATCTCTTTGTAAAGTTGATATTATTTCCTACAAAAGTGGTTAGTATATACAATATATAGTATAGTTGTCACTATCAAAACATCAAAATATATCAAAATATAAGGTTCTAACATTCTCCCCCTTTAGATGATGACAACTATATAAGTTCAATTTTAAATTGAGTTTTTCTCCCCCTAACTTTATACTCCCCCTATCCATATGGCCTTACTTTATTCTCCCCCTTTGTCATCGAAAAAAAGAAAATAGATATCAATAGGAGAAATAACAAATTACCAGAAGCAGTATCACAAAACGTACAATTTTTACATTACGTAATACATCACAGATCGTAGGATACAAAATATCACAAACATGTCACGAAAATACTGTGCAGATAACATGACAAACAAACATAACATAACATAACATAACAGAAACATAACAATCAAGTTATCACAAATATTACAGCACAAATTGTTTTTAAAGAGTTAAAACATAGAGCATAAATAGGAGTCTTAAAAAGCTGATAATAAAAACATACCATGATATAGAGAATAATCAAAACTCTTGGCTTTCAAAGTTACATCCTTCATCTTCGTCTTCCTCTTTAGTAGTTATCCAAGTGAAAGGAGCCGGAGTTTAAGTAACTCCTATTGATGAAGTAGAAGGAATAGTAGACGTTGATGAAGAGAAAGAAAGCTTATCCCAAATCTTGTTTAAGAAGCCTTTGATGGAATTGAGCTTTTTGTTGGTTTTAAAAACATTGTGCTCAATTTTGGTCAAACGATGATCAAGCCTGCTTTGGTTTTAGGATAAGGCAACAAAAGATTATTTGGAAGAGGCATCCACATTGATTTCTTCTATTTCATTAATATCTTCTTGAGTTTATGGTCCTTGGGAGGAGGAAGCAATGCCAGTGTCATGGGGTTGTGCAATACCTTGGTCATGGTTTGTAACCCATTGTTGAAAAGTAATCATGCCATCACTTGCAGGATGCTTGGGAAGGCCCATGAGACTTAATGTTTTGGATTTGAGTTCGTTTATTGTCGTAAACTCGGAATTTGGTATTAGTACTCCAAAATTTTGCAAGATACGCATAATATATGCTCCATAATGAATTGTTTTGTAATTTCTTCTATGACTAATGGTTTTAGATTCTTCCAAAATTATCTTACCCCAATTAACAGGTTGAGATGAGTAAATTGCATATAGAGCTTGAAAATCCCTTTTATAAACTTTTTTATAGCTACCGGTACGAGGTTGTAGCAACCGGATAAGAGCACGATGAATTACCTAGCTTTTGGATGCAAAGCACTAGATTTTAGTTCAGTCATATTATTTGATAGAAATCTATCTGACACTTCATCTCGATGAAACATGTCAACTTCAATTTCATCGATTCTAAGCCTTGAGATGGACATCTTAAAATATGTCCTAAGCGTTGTAGGGGAAGATAAATCTTAAGACCACAAACCATATTCCAAATACAATCAATTTTGTTTTGTGGATTTTGATGACCTAAGTTCATGTTTGCAAAGAAAAGTTTAATTAAAAAGGGTAAATCTTGACATTGTTAGCATCATATCCTATAAGAGAATCAAGATTATTTGCTTCTGCGATTTCCTGAATTCCACATCCATTGAAATTATCGAATTTCTTAAAAGCTCCTTCAAAGATTTTTAAATTTTTCATGTTGTTGAATCTTGTAACAGCGGTATCATCATGAAGCCATGCCCTAATTTGGTCTTGAGATGGGCCAGTAGAAGTGGAGGCTTGTCTTGCACTTTTAGGTCTTGGAGCCATTGGTTGTTTTGAGGAGAGATTTGGAGGTAAAAGCGAGATTTTTAGGTTTAGGGAAAATGTGTTTTGTTTGCTAAAATGACGGAGGTTGAGAAAAGGAAGGGTTGAATATATATATTTGTTTGGTAAAGAATTGAATGGGTGCGTTAAAAGACGCGTTAGTTATTTTAAAAAACAAAAATTTGATGCATCAACCGGCTAATAGAACACTTCAGTCGACTAAATGCTTTAAAAATGAAACCAGCAAAGAAATAGGCCAAAAATGGGTATATTCAGCCGTTTGAAGTAATGAGTTCAACCAGCTGAATTCTGGGTCTAATTTGTGTTTTTCTTTGAAGATTCAGCCGTCTGAATTAGGACGTTTAGCCAGCTAAATATGTTGTCTTTACACAATTTCAACTTATAACCAAATATTATTAGGTTATTATATATAGATATATATATATATATATATATTTAAAAAAGCTTTATTCTCATGTTAAACAATTTTATGTAATAATCATATTATTTACTATATGGAAACCGTATTTATATCTTATGTTGACATTTCAGCGTAGAAAAATTATTTATTTTCAGAAGGTTTTATTCTTTTGATGAACAATCTTCAAACAGAATCAGTAATATGAACATGGGTGAGTTTGCTTGATGGACCTTTTTCCCATGAGTTACGAGGAGGTGTTTCTGTGCAACGAAGCAATTGTCTCTAGATGTATTTTTTGTAGGAGAACGACCACAAATTTTAGGAGAAAATTTCTCAAGAAAACCCAAACGAGCTCCTTGATTTTTCTATTCATAGTACATTTCGCGTTGAACACTGAATATTTCTCATTGAAAATGATGTATATAATCTATTTGATGATGAGTAGATGGTGAACCAAAATCTATGTTCCTTCTGACTCATTTTCCATTTGGAGTATAACCAGTGTGATGATTTGGAGAAGGTGTAATGCGTATAGGAACATATATAGGAGTTAATTATATGAAGGTATTGTAGTGGATGAGCTGAAATCAATGGATGGGTACGGAAGAATTCTCTTGCAAAGACATTCTTATCTAAAAAGATGATTTTTGTTTTTATGTTTATTTCTTCAATACTCATTCTGATCTTATATATATTATTGATTTCTATTTTTAGAAATACTTGTAAAGTTAAAAATCCTTATTGATTTGTAACCTGTGAATTATATATATATATATATATATTCGATGGTTAATATATAAACAAAATTTATGACCTATTATTTGATTTCTCTAAAATAGTAGGTTCTAGTGCAAGAGAAGATATGCTTATTTGGTTGGGGAAAAAATTATGCACTTATTTCTTTATCTCCTATGGAAATAAAACATTTATAATTCTTGTAGAGATACAATTCCAAGTTCTCGTCTTAATTTTATAAAGGTATTTTCATTCAATGGTTTGGTGAATATATCTGCTAATTGATTTTCCGAAGATATGAATTCTAAAGAAATAACATCTGTTTCTACGTTGTCATGTAAAAAATGATGTTGAATATCTATATGTTTGGTGCGTGAACGATTTATTGGATTTTTGGACAAGTTAATGGCACTTGTGTTATCACAATAAATTGTTGATTTAGAAAGATTGATGCCAAAATCTTGAAGTGTATGTTGCATATAAATTACTGTTGCACATGCCAAGGCGGCAGAAATATATTCTACTTCACACGTCGAGAGGGATACACAATTTTGCTTTTTACTAAACCATGATATTAGAGACTGTCCAATGAAGTGTCATGGACCACTCATACTCTTTTGGTCCGTGTGACATCCACTAAAGTCAGCATCACTGTATGATACTAATTCGAAAGGGCATCTTTCCGGATAAAATAGACCGTAGTCTCTAGTGTTGCTTAAGTAACGCAAAATTCGTTTCATGGTTCGCAAATGTGATTATTTTGAATTTGCTTGAAAAACGTGCACAACAACACATACTCATTATGATATCTGGATGATGCAGTCAAATATAGTAAAGAACCAATCATACTTTGATACAGTTTTTGATCCATACTTTTACCATTTTCGTCCCAATCAAGATGGACCTTAGTGCTCATGGGAGTTGGTTTTGCAGATGTGTTCTCCATACCAAAACATTTTATTAAATTATTACAATAATTTTCATGATTTATAAAAATACCGTTATTTAATTTTTTAATTTGTAAACCGAGAAAATATGAGAGTTCTTCTATATGTGACATCATGAATTCACTTTTCATAATGTTTGAAAATTCTTTACATAATTTATGATTTATAGAACCAAAAATAATATCATCTACATAAACTTGAATTATTAAAATATCATTCTTATCTTGTTAAATAAAAAGAGTTTGATCAACTTTTCCAATTTCAAAACCTTAGTTTATAAGATAGCTCTTAAGACGATCACACCAAACACGAGGTGCTTGTTTTAAACCGTATAATGATTTCTTTAGTTTATTAACATGATCTAGATATTTTTCATGTGTAAACAATGGTGGTTGTTCTACATAAACATTTTCTTTTATAAAACCATTTAGAAATGAACTTTTTACATCCATTTGATATAATTTAAAATTATGGTAACAAGAGAAGGCAAACATGATACGTATTGCTTCTAATCAAGCGAAAGAAGAAAAAGTTTCTTTGTAGTCTATTCCTTCTTGATTGTAGCCTTGAGTGACTAATCTAGCTTTATTACAAGTTATGTTACCTTGCTTATCTGCTTTATTTTTAAAACCCTAATTTATACCAATAACTGCCTGATCACTAGGTCTAGGAAATAAGTTCCAAACGTCGTTTCATTTGAATTGGTTTAGCTCTTCTTGCATAGCTAAAATCCAATAGTCTTCGGTTGAAGCTTCTTTCACATTTTTAGGTTCAATGTTAGAAATAAAAGCAACATGTCCCATTTGATTTAATTTACTTTTTGTCCTTACATTTGTATTTATTTCTCCAATTATATTTTTGATTGGATGATTTCTTAATGCTCTAGGTGGTGAACGTATTTCATTTTCAATGGGTAAATTTTCAATATTATTTTCAACATTATTACCAATATTTTCATCTTCTGAGTTACTTTGTTTTGTATTTATTTCATCATCTTCATCATTATTTTTAATTTTTGAATTTTCATCAAAAGAAACATGTAGTGTTTCTTCTATTATTTTTTCTCTTTTATTGTATATTCTACAAGCTTTAATTCGTTTTGAATATCCAATAAATATTCCTTCATCGGATTTTGGATCGAATTTTCCAAGTTGATCTTTTGTATTTAATAAAAAACATTTAGAGCCAAAATTCTTGAATCTTTCCGTTAAACGGCTCATATGGTGTGTGTTTAATTAAAGGATGAAAAGAGACATGATTTAGAATATAGCAAGCAGTTGCTACAGCTTCTGCCCAAAAATGTTTTGGCAAATTACTACTGCTAAGTAAAGTTCTAGCGCATTCTTATAGTGTTCTATTTTTCCTTTCTACAACTCCATTTTGTTCTGGAGTTCTAGGAAATGGAAAATTATGAAGAATTCCTTTCTTGTTACAATAATATTCAAATAAATCATTATCATACTCACACCAGTGGTCACTTCTAATGTTATCAATTTTAAAAATTTTGAAATTTTGAATTCTTTTGGCAAAGATTTTAAAATTTTCAAAAGTATCACTTTTATTTTTCAAAAATATTGTCCATGTATATCCTGGAAAATCATCTACAATTACAAATACATACTTATTATGAATAATTGATCGAACTTGAGTAGGTCCAAAAAGATCCAAATGTAATTGTTCAAGTGGTTGTAATGTAGAAATAATTTTCTTAGATTTAAAAGATGATTTTGTTAGTTTTCCTAATTGACAAGCATCACAAACATTGTTTACTTTATAATTCATATTTGGTAATCCTTTCACAAAACTATTTTTAGATAATTTATGTGACGACCGCCCATGACCCCTGCACTGAACAAGGAAATAGTGCGCTGAAAGGTATGCCAGGTAGCCATGGACGATCGTCAGAGGTTAAGTTAAAACAGCAGAATCTATCGTATTACTCACAGCGCATGGATAAAATACAATAGAGAATATATATAGTGAAGCATCACAAAATAGAATCTCATCAATTAAGCTTCATAATAGTTGAATACAAACATCTGAATAGTCAATACATCAAGCCTCACTACATATCACTCAGAGAATTATACAAGCAGCGGAACATCCAGTACATATAGTAAGAAAATAATATGCAAGCCTCCAGCTCGTCTTCGTCATCAGCATCGTTGGAAACTAAGAACAGCACCTGTCACCTGCTACCTAGTCTGCCTATCCCAAAATGGATGAACAGCCCAAGGTAATAAGAGTTGAACATAAAACCTTGAGTCAGACAACAGTCTTAGTGAGCGGTAAATTAACTAACAACATACCAAAAGAGCATAAAGGTAAAAGGAATAGGAATCCAACCCTCCCACTCCACCTCTTTCTACAGTGATAGCCCCTAGACACACTAAGTAGAAATAAACATAGCAAAGCAGACATTTAAAGTAAAGCAATTATCACTCGAGTCAAGGTCGATGTTTTCCAAGCACAAACCCCCAAGGCCTAAACCAAGATCAGATAAGCACCCAGAAAATATCGCTCTTGAGACCGAACGACGATACAACCAAACATCCATGACTTTGGCTATCACTGTTATCATTACTTCGATACCACCGTTAATTGAATGACCGGCACATTCTTTCAGCCGTCCGTCAAGGGCCAATGGTAACCCCGGTTCTAGACAGAACTCTGCACGTCGTCGCAGCCCGTGCCTAGGACTATCGAATCTTCCCAGAGTACTCGACTACCAACTGTAGTCTTTTGGGACTATCGAATCCGCCCAGCATACTCTTGCTTTGAGCCTGCTAGAACCTTCAACAACGATGAAATCTCAGCCTTCTAGTCATCCTCCTCGACGACTATTCTCATACTAGCTCAAGCGCCTCTCGAGCCAACCATTATCCTCAAACTCGAACCGTTTCACTGAGTTACCAACATGCTTGGAATGATCCCGTCTGGATTAAACCAAGGCTATCTCACATCATGCCTCGTTTCATCTCATCATAGCAAAGCCTCATCTCAACATCATCCTCAAATCTATCCATATGAGCTTTATCATCCACATCATATGCCACGAGCAGCTTTCCTTATTCAAGAGCCTTTCCCTTAGCTTTTGAACCATCTTCAACCAACTTGTCTGAATCTAACAACTAATCAACTAATTTATAACAATCAATCAAATCAATCATTAATCCAAGTAATCAATCATGCAAACAAGATCTAAAAGCAATTATAACTAAAATGGCAATTTTGTAAATAAAGAGTCCAAATCTAACAAGCATGAAACATGGGTAATATCTCTACAACTTGATGAATGAACTTGCATAGATTAACATGTAGTAAAATGGATGTCAAATCATCATGAACAATGAATCTATACTTAAGTTTACGAAAATGCATGGAAATCACTATTTTAACACAAAATCAAGCCATCAATCCGATATACTCCTTTGGATCCGTGTGAGAGGTAACTACCACTCACCGAATCTCCTAAACAACTCAAAAGCAACACACTTCAGATCTGGACAGCGAAGGATCTAGCTCGATTCTCCAAAATTCCGCTTCAAACGATGAAATCTCTCTTCGATGGATGAAGATCTTCAATCTAAGCTCTTGGATCTTCGATTTGATCTTCGATTTGGATGGAAGGAATCACAAGATTAAAGTGGAGAAAGGAAGTGAAGAAGTGTAGTTCTCGAACTCTCAAAATGGCAGGACTTCGTCGCTTCAAAATCCGGATCCCCAAAAAGTGAGGCAAAACGTGTATTTATAGGCTGAATTCTTAGGTCGTCTGCTCCTTAAGTCGTCCACGACTTAACTATCCCCACGACCTATGACTTAACGATTCAACACATCCTACGACTTAACAGATCTTCCAACCTACGACTTAACGACTCAACACATCCTACGACTTAACAAATCTTCCAACCTACGACTTAACGACTCAACACATCCTACGACTTAATAACTCTTCCAACCTACGACTTAACGACTCAACACATCCCACGACTTAACAGATCTTCCAACCTACGACTTAACCAGAGATGCGGCTTAGCGACTTAACAAAATAAGTCCTCACGCGACTTAACAACTCACGACCTAACACTCTTAGGTCGTCTAACGACCTAACTACACCCAGCATACTAACATAGGTCGTCTACGACCTAACTAAACACGCCATAGCAACTCAACGACCTAACACCTTAACTCGTCCACGACTTAACTTCCTTAGGTTGTTAACTCACTCAACCCCTAGGTCGCTAACTGCTACCACCAACTTCCTTAGGTCATTGCCGACCTATCCTCCTTAAGTCGTTAGCTCGCCCAGTCTCCTAGGTTGCTACTCTTATGCCGCTAACCCTTAAGTCGTCGACTCCTTAAGTCGCCTACTTCCTTAAGTCGCCTACTTCTTAAGTCGTCTACTTTCTTATAGGTCGTCTAAACCCCTAAGTCGTCTACTCCTTAGGTCATTCCAATCTCTTAAGTCATCCCAAGCTACTGTACGACCTAAGCTACTACACGACCTAACTATCACACGACCTAAGCTCTGAACGACTTAACAACACTACGACATAATGACAACTGTTTTACAATCTTTCGATCCGTAAAAATACGGGTCGTTACATTCTCTCCCCCTTAGGAATTTCGCCCCCGAAATTCCAAACAAACAAGAGCAATCAAAAACTATTCTGCATGTCTACCATCCATAGCAATCAACAAACCATGCATCCAATTACTAGCCTAGCATGCAGAATTCTAAAACTAGAACAAGTTACAATGTCGTGAGATGACACGACACCTTATGGCCATACCTCGAAGAGTTCAGGATGAGCTGCCTTCATCCTCTCTTCCACCTCCCATGTACAGTCGTTAACATCATCACTCCATTGTACCTTGAGCAACCTAACTACCTTCCTCCTAAGCTGTTTCGTGTCAGTTTCCACAACACGAAGCGGCTTACGAGGTCTCTTATCGACTGGATCAACCTCAAAATCTTCACAGCTATCAGCAGAAACTACTGTATTCGAGTCGTGCACATACTTCCGTAGATACGATACATGAAAAACATTGTGCACACCCGACATCTTTTCTGGTAACTCCAATTTATAGGCGAGCTTTCCAATTCGCTCGATGATCGGGAATGGTTCTACAAATCTCGGAGTCAACTTCCCTTTCCTCCCGAATCGAATAACATTCTTCAGTGGAGAAATCTTCACAAAAACCATATTACCTACGTCGAATTCCAAATCCTTACGACGCTTATCGGCATAACTTTTCTGTCGATCTTGGGCTGCCTTCATTCGTTGCCGAATGATCTCTATGCAATCTGAAGTCTGACGAATCATTTCTGGCCCAAGTATCAGCTTTTCTCCTGTTTCTAACCAACATGTTGGAGAGTTACACGGTCTTCCATACAATGCTTCATACGGTGCCATACCAATGCTTGACTGGTAACTGTTATTATACGAAAATTCCACCAAATGAAGGTGATCTTCCCATGATCCTCCGAAATCTAAAACACATGCTCTGAGGAGATCTTCCAAAACTCGGTTGACTCTCTCAGTCTGACCATCTGTTTGAGGATGATAAGATGTACTCAAACACAACTCGGTTCCCAGAACTTCCTGAAAGCTCTTCCAAAATCCACTAGTGAACAATGGGTCTCGATCACTCACTATACTTTTCGGAATACCATGGAATCGAACTATCCACTTAACATACAGTTCAACCAATTTTGATGCAGTCCTGGTTGATCGAACAGGAATGAATCTTGCACTCTTAGTCAGACGATCTACGATGTCCCAAATCCCTTCATTTCCCGTTCTTGTTCTAGGTAGCCCATCTATAAAATCCATCGATATTTGCTCCCACTTCCATGTAGGAACTTCTAATGGCTGAAGCAATCCACTGGGCTTCTTCTGTTCGGCTTTTACCAACTGGCAGTTCATGCACTTAGAAATAAAATTTCCAACATCCTTCTTCATACCTTCCCAGTAATAGGTTCTCTTCATATCCCGATACATCTTATTTCCACCTGGATGAATTGTCAACTTCGAGTGATGACTTTCCTTCAGAACTTCATTTCTCAATTCATCTATATCGGGAACAATTAGTCGTCCATGTTTCCGAAGCCAACCCTCTCGATCGACCTCGAATCCTTTATCCTTTTCTGGGTCCAATCCAGATTCCAAATCATGGATAATCTTGACCAGCTTATCGTCTCGCTTTTGGCTCTCGCCAATTCTTTCCACAAGAGTCGGTCTTATCGATAAGTTTGCCAACATCTCAGGTTCCAATTCACATCTGGGCCTGAAGTCAAATCCAGCTAAATACTCAAGACTCTTCCATTCTGAAAACATGGCTCCCAATCCTGCATGTCTTCGACTTAACGCATCTGCCACTGCGTTACCCTTTCCCGGAGTATAGGCTATACCAAAATCATATGACGCCAAAAACTCTAGCCATCGTTGCTGCCTAAGATTCAAATCCTTTTGGGAGAAAAGATACTTCAACGACTTATGATATGTAAACAACTCGAATTGAACTCCCAATAGATAATGTCTCCACATCTTCAAGGCAAAAACAATTGCCGCTAAGTCCAAATCATGAGTCAAATAATTCCTTTCATGCGGCTTCAGTTGTCGACTTGCATACGCAACAACTTTACCCTTCTGCATCAGCACTGCTCCAAGTCCAGTACCACATGCGTTGGTGCAAACCACCATCTCATCATTTCCACTTGGAATAGTCAAAACCGGAGCACTTGTCAATCGCTCTTTCAGGATTCCGAAAGCTTGCTCACACTTAGCATCCCATCCGAATACTTGGTTCTTTTTCGTCAATCTTGTTAATGGTGCAGCTACCTTGGAAAAGTCTTTGATAAATCGACGATAATATCCTGCTAATCCAAGAAAACTTCTCACATCAGATGCATTCTTAGGTCTAACCTAATCCTGGATTGCTGCTATCTTGGCGGGATCAACCGCTATTCCATTTCCAGAGATAATATGGCCTAAGAACCTCACTTCACTCTTCCAGAAGTGACACTTCGAAAACTTAGCCTTCAGCTGATGTTTCCGTAAGATTTCCAAAACAATATGCAAGTGCGTCTTGTGCTCTTCTTCAGTTCTGGAATAAATCAAAATATCATCCACGAACACTAGTACGAACTTGTTCAACTGATCTTTGAACACTCTATTCATAAGATCCACAAAATATGATGGCGCATTGGTCAATCCAAACAGCATTACCAGCCACTCAAAGAAACCAGATGGTGTCCTGAAAGCAGTCTTCTGCACACTATCCTTAGCCACTCTTAACTGGTGAAATCCCGTTGCCAAATCCATCTGAGAAAACACCTTAGCTTCGTGAAGCTGATCAAACAAGTCATCTATTCTCGGCAATGGATACTTGTTCTTCTTAGTCACTTTATTCAGCTCACGATAATCCACACACAACCTCAACGATCCATCCGCTTTGGTAACAAACACAACTGGTGCACCCCATTCGGACACACTACGCCGAATGAATCCTTTCTGTAAAAGACCATCAACCTGCACCCTCAACTCTTGCTGTTCCCTAGGCGCCATCCACCTAAGAGGCATCACAACAGGTCTGGCTCCTTCAACTAGATCGATACGAAACTCGATCTATCTATGCGGCGGTAACCCTTTGACCTCATCAAAGACATCCTCAAATCCATTAGCGATTGGCACCGATGACAGTCCATCCCGTGGAACAACCAGCAAATACATGAAGCTCATGAAGACGCCTTCCTCATGCTTACATCGTATCACAACCTTTCGCCCTTCCACATTCTCGACTGTCACCTCCAACCTTTCACAATCAACCTTTGCCGCATACCTCCTAAGCCAGTCCATACCCAAAATAATTCTGAACCCCGCAAAGTTCAGAACAAAACAATCACAAACAAAAGAGCAATCATGACTCGATACAATCAGACCACGACATAGCATACACAGACAAGACGAACCCCCAACTGGATTAGTCACAACCAATGGCCTATCAATGATATCCGGTTCTAAACCCAACCGGCCTACAAGTTCATTACAAACAAAAGAATGCGACGCCCCAGTATCGAATAACACTGTAACTGGAACACCACATATGGAAAGAGTACCTTGAACCACCTCTTTCCTTTCTCTTCAGCGGTAGGAGCTTTTGAAGATGATGGAACAGCCCCCAAAGCATAAGCTTGCACAATCTGCTTGTCCTTCCGTGGTTCTGGACAATTCTTCCTAATATGCCCCGGCTTGTCACAGTTGTGACACTTCACCGGCACCTTTGGATTCTTGCAATCTCTGGAGAAATGGCCCTTCTGCTGACAATTGTAGCAGGTCACTTCGCCCTTCGGCTTCTTCTGTCCATCCTTAACCTTTTGCTGCTGCTGATTCCTCTTCTTGTTTCCACCCTGCTGTGGTTTAGACTCTTCCCTGGTCACAGCAACAACAGATCCTTCTTTAGGAAATAGATTCTCGTGCCTGAGAGCCGTCTCTACAAGCTTCTCAAATGAATCATCCAAATGATCCACCAACTGCCTCCCAAGATAACTGTCCAAGCCTGTCACAAACTTCTCGTTCTTCTGATATGAAGATTCAATATACGACTGGGCATACTTGTTCAAACCTTCAAACTCAGAAACATACTCAAGAACTGGTCTTCCACCTTGCTTGAGCTCCACAAACTTCTTGAATAGAATAGATTTCTGAGCTGTAGAAATGAACTTAGCTTCAAATCTGGCTTGGAATTGCTCCCAAGTAATTTCTTCCTCCGGAGTATCAATGGTGATAGAGTTCCACCAATCAGAAGCTCTTCCTTGAAGCTGTCTTGATGCGAGCTTCCTTTTGGTTGCATCCTCAATTCCCAAGTCACCAAAAATCCTTCTACAAGCATCTATCCATCTCTGAACTTCAATAGTTGACTCTGTTCCCATGAAAACGTTTCCTCCAAGAGCAGTAAAATCTTTACACAGCTTAGCAAAATCCACCGGTTTTGAAGTTTGAACTTGAACTCCAACATCTACTGCTGGCCCCGTAGCTGGCATCCTTCTCATGATCGAAGGCATCATAGCCTTGAACATAGCAGCATAATCAGCAGCCCCTCAGTAGCACGACCTTCCCTAGCAGCTGGTCTCCCTCTTCGACTCATTCTTACTTAATATCTATAAAAGAAATGATCAACACACCTTGAGAAACAACTGCATAAAGGACTCAAATCCTTCTAAGCTACTATATTATATATAGTAATCATCCATCAAAATACAATTACGTCTCTCATACGTAGTTACGTCAGCGAACGTTGGGTAAAATCGATTAACCAAAGCTCTGATACCAAATGTGACGATCTCCCATGACCCCTGCACTGAACAAGGAAATAATGCACTGAAAGGTGTGCCAGGCAGCCATGGACGATCGTCAGAGGTTAAGTTAAAACAGCAGAATCTATCGTATTACTCACAGCGCATGGATAAAATACAATAGAGAATATATATAGTGAAGCTTCACAAAATAGAATCTCATCAATTAAGCTTCATAATAGTTGAATACAAACATCTGAATAGTCAATACATCAAGCCTCACTACATATCACTCAGAGAATTATACAAGCAGCGGAACATCCAGTACATATAGTAAGAAAATAATATGCAAGCCTCCAGCTCGTCTTCGTCATCAGCATCGTTGGAAACTAAGAACAGCACCTGTCACCTGCTACCTAGTCTGCCCATCCCAAAATGGATGAACAGCCCAAGGTAATAAGAGTTGAACATAAAAGCTTGAGTCAGACAACAGTCTTAGTGAGCGGTAAATTAACTAACAACATACCAAAAGAGCATAAAGGTAAAAGGAATAGGAATCCAACCCTCCCACTCCACCTCTTTCTACAGTGATAGCCCCTAGACACACTAAGTAGAAATAAACATAGCAAAGCAGACATTTAAAGTAAAGCAATTATCACTCGAGTCAAGGTCAATGTTTTCCAAGCAAAAACCCCCAAGGCCTAAACCAAGATCAGATAAGCACCCAAAAAATATCGCTCTTGAGACCGAACGACGATACAACCAAACATCCATGACTCTGGCTATCACTGTTATCATTGCTTCAATACCACCGTTAATTGAATGACCGGCACATTCTTTCAGCCGTCCGTCAAGGGCCAATGGTAACCCCGGTTCTAGACAGAACTCCGCACGTCGTCGTAGCCCGTGCCTAGGACTATTGAATCTTCCCAGAGTACTCGACTACCAACTGTAGTCTTTTGGGACTATCGAATCCGCCCAGCATACTCTTGCTTTGAGCCTGCTAGAACATTCAACAACGATGAAATCTCAGCCTTCTAGTCATCCTCCTCGACGACTATTCTCATACTAGCTCAAGCGCCTCTCGAGCCAACCATTATCCTCAAACTCAAACCGTTTCACCGAGTTACCAACATGCTTGGAATGATCCCGTCTGGATTAAACCAAGGCTATCTCACATCATGCCTCGCTTCATCTCATCATAGCAAAGCCTCATCTCAACATCATCCTCAAATCTATCCATATGAGCTTTATCATCCACATCATATGCCACGAGCAGCTTTCCTTATTCAAGAGCCTTTCCCTTAGCTTTTGAATCATCTTCAACCAACTTGTCTGAATCTAACAACTAATCAACTAATTTATAACAATCAATCAAATCAATCATTAATCCAAGTAATCAATCATGCAAACAAGATCTAAAAGCAATTATAACTAAAATGGCAATTTTGTAAATAAAGAGTCCAAATCTAACAAGCATGAAACATGGGTAATATCTCTACAACTTGATGAATGAACTTGCATAGATTAACATGTAGTAAAATGGATGTCAAATCATCATGAACAATGGATCTACACTTAAGTTTACGAAAATGCATGGAAATCACTATTTTAACACAAAATCAAGCCATCAATCCGATATACTCCTTTGGATCCGTGTGAGAGGTAACTACCACTCACCGAATCTCCTAAACAACTCAAAAGCAACACACTTCAGATCTGGACAGCGAAGGATCTAGCTCGATTCTCCAAAATTCCGCTTCAAACGATGAAATCTCTCTTCGATGGATGAAGATCTTCAATCTAAGCTCTTGGATCTTCGATTTGGATGGAAGGAATCACAAGATTAAAGTGGAGAAAGGAAGTGAAGAAGTGTAGTTCTCGAACTCTCAAAATGGCAGGACTTCGTCGCTTCAAAATCCGGATCCCTAAAAAGTGAGGCAAAAACGTGTATTTATAGGCTGAATTCTTAGGTCGTCTGCTCCTTAAGTCGTCCACGACTTAACTATCCCCACGACTTATGACTTAACGATTCAACACATCCTACGACTTAACAGATCTTCCAACCTACGACTTAACGACTCAACACATCCTACGACTTAACAAATCTTCCAACCTACGACTTAACGACTCAACACATCCTACGACTTAACAACTCTTCCAACCTACGACTTAACGACTCAACACATCCCACGACTTAACAGATCTTCCAACCTACGACTTAACCAGAGATGCGGCTTAGCGACTTAACAAAATAATTCCTCACGCGACTTAACAACTCACGACCTAACACTCTTAGGTCGTCTAACGACCTAACTACACCCAGCATACTAACATAGGTCGTCTACGACCTAACTAAACACGCCATAGCAACTCAACGACCTAACACCTTAACTCGTCCACGACTTAACTTCCTTAGGTCGTTAACTCACTCAACCCCTAGGTCACTAACTGCTACCACCAACTTCCTTAGGTCGTTGCCGACCTATCCTCCTTAAGTCGTTAGCTCACCCAGTCTCCTAGGTTGCTACTCTTATGCCGTTAACCCTTAAGTCGTCGACTCCTTAAGTCGCCTACTTCCTTAAGTCGCCTACTTCTTAAGTCGTCTACTTTCTTATAGGTCGTCTAAACCCCTAAGTCGTCTACTCCTTAGGTCATTCCAATCTCTTAAGTCATCCCAAGCTACTGTACGACCTAAGCTACTACACGACCTAACTATCACACGACCTAAGCTCTAAACGACTTAACAACACTACGACATAATGACAACTGTTTTACAATCTTTCGATCCGTAAAAATACGGGTCGTTACATTCTCTCCCCCTTAGGAATTTTGCCCCCGAAATTCCAAACAAACAAGAGCAATCAAAAACTATTCTGCATGTCTACCATCCATAGCAATCAACAAACCATGCATCCAATTACTAGCCTAACATGCAGAATTCTAAAACTAGAACAAGTTACAATGTCGTGAGATGACACGACACCTTATGGCCATACCTCGAAGAGTTCAGGATGAGCTGCCTTCATCCTCTCTTCCACCTCCCATGTACAGTCGTTAACATCATCACTCCATTGTACCTTGAGCAACCTAACTACCTTCCTCCTAAGCTGTTTCGTGTCAGTTTCCACAACACGAAGCGGCTTACGAGGTCTCTTATCGGCTGGATCAACCTCAAAATCTTCACAGCTATCAGCAGAAACTACTGTATTCGAGTCGTGCACATACTTCCGTAGATACGATACATGAAAAAAATTGTGCACACCCGACATCTTTTCTGGTAACTCCAATTTATAGGCGAGCTTTCCAATTCGCTCGATGATCGGGAATGGTTCTACAAATCTCGGAGTCAACTTCCCTTTCCTCCCGAATCGAATAACATTCTTCAGTGGAGAAATCTTCACAAAAACCATATTACCTACGTCGAATTCCAAATCCTTACGACGCTTATCGGCATAACTTTTCTGTCGGTCTTGGGCTGCCTTCATTCGTTGCCGAATGATCTCTATGCAATCTGAAGTCTGACGAATCATTTCTGGCCCAAGTATCAGCTTTTCTCCTGTTTCTAACCAACATGTTGGAGAGTTACACGGTCTTCCATACAATGCTTCATACGGTGCCATACCAATGCTTGACTGGTAACTGTTATTATACGAAAATTCCACCAAATGAAGGTGATCTTCCCATGATCCTCCAAAATCTAAAACACATGCTCTGAGGAGATCTTCCAAAACTCGGTTGACTCTCTCAGTCTGACCATCTGTTTGAGGATGATAAGCTGTACTCAAACACAACTCGGTTCCCAGAACTTCCTGAAAGCTCTTCCAAAATCCACTAGTGAACAATGGGTCTCGATCACTCACTATACTTTTCGGAATACCATGGAATCGAACTATCCACTTAACATACAGTTCAGCCAATTTTGATGCAGTCCTGGTTGATCGAACAGGAATGAATCTTGCACTCTTAGTCAGACGATCTACGATGTCCCAAATCCCTTCATTTCCCGTTCTTGTTCTAGGTAGCCCATCTATAAAATCCATCGATATTTGCTCCCACTTCCATGTAGGAACTTCTAATGGCTGAAGAAATCCACTGGGCTTCTTCTGTTCGGCTTTTACCAACTGGCAGTTCATGCACTTAGTAATAAAATTTCCAACATCCTTCTTCATACCTTTCCAGTAATAGGTTCTCTTCATATCCCGATACATCTTATTTCCACCTGGATGAATTGTCAACTTCAAGTGATGACTTTCCTTCAGAACTTCATTTCTTAATTCATCTATATCGGGAACAATTAGTCGTCCTTGTTTCCGAAGCCAACCCTCTCGATCGACCTCGAATCCTTTATCCTTTTCTAGGTCCAATCCAGATTCCAAATCACGGATAATCTTGACAAGCTTATCATCTCGCTTTTGGCTCTCGCCAATTCTTTCCACAAGAGTCGGTCTTATCGATAAGTTTGCCAACATCTCAGGTTCCAATTCACATCTGGGCCTGAAGTCAAATCCAGCTAAATACTCAAGACTCTTCCATTCTGAAAACATGGCTCCCAATCCTGCATGTCTTCGACTTCATGCATCTGCCACTGCGTTACCCTTTCCCGGAGTATAGGCTATACCAAAATCATATGACGCCAAAAACTCTAGCCATCGTTGCTGCCTTAGATTCAAATCCTTTTGGGAGAAAAGATACTTCAACGACTTATGATCTGTAAACAACTCGAATCGAACTCCCAATAGATAATGTCTCCACATCTTCAAGGCAAAAACAATTGCCGCTAACTCCAAATCATTAGTCGGATAATTCCTTTCATGCGGCTTCAGTTGTCGACTTGCATACGCAACAACTTTACCCTTCTGCATCAACACTGCTCCAAGTCCAGTACCACATGCGTCGGTGCAAACCACCATCTCATCATTTCCACTTGGAATAGTCAAAACCGGAGCACTTGTCAATCGCTCTTTCAGGATTCTGAAAGCTTGCTCACACTTAGCATCCCATCCGAATACTTGGTTCTTTTTCGTCAATCCTGTTAATGGTGCAGCTACCTTGGAAAAGTCTTTGATAAATCGACGATAATATCCTGCTAATCCAAGAAAACTTCTCACATCAGATGCATTCATAGGTCTAACCCAATCCTGGATTGCTGCTATCTTGGCGGGATCAACCGCTATTCCATTTCCAGAGATAATATGGTCTAAGAACCTCACTTCACTCTTCCAGAAGTGACACTTCGAAAACTTAGCCTTCAGCTGATGTTTCCGTAAGATTTCCAAAACAATATGCAAGTGCGTCTTGTGCTCTTCTTCAGTTCTGGAATAAATCAAAATATCATCCACGAACACTAGTACGAACTTGTTCAACTGATCTCTGAACACTATATTCATAAGATCCACAAAATATGATGGCGCATTGGTCAATCCAAACAGCATTTCCAGCTACTCAAAGAAACCAGATGGTGTCCTGAAAGCAGTCTTCTGCACACTATCCTTAGCCACTCTTAACTGGTGAAATCCCGTTGCCAAATCCATCTGAGAAAACACCTTAGCTTCGTGAAGCTGATCAAACAAGTCATCTATTCTCGGCAATGGATACTTGTTCTTCTTAGTCACTTTATTCAGCTCACGATAATCCACACACAACCTCAACGATCCATCCGCTTTGGTAACAAACACAACTGGTGCACCCCATTCGAACACACTACGCCGAATGAATCCTTTCTGTAAAAGATCATCAACCTGCACCCTCAACTCTTGCTGTTCCCTAGGCGCCATCCACCTAAGAGGCATCACAACAGGTCTGGCTCCTTCAACTAGATCGATACGAAACTCGATCTCTCTATGCGGCGGTAACCCTTTGACCTCATCAAAGACATCCTCAAATCCATTAGCGATTGGCACCGATGACAGTCCATCCCATGGAACAACCAGCGAATACATGAAGCTCATGAAGACGCCTTCCTCATGCTTACATCGTATCACAACCTTTCGCCCTTCCACATTCTCGACTGTCACCTCTAACCTTTCACAATCAACCTTTGCTGCATACCTCCTAAGCCAGTCCATACCCAAAATAATTCTGAACCCTGCAAAGTTCAGAACAAAACAATCACAAACAAAAGAGCAATCATGACTCGATACAATCAGACCACGGCATAGCATACACAGACAAGACGAACCCCCAACTGGATTAGTCACAACCAATGGCCTATCAACGATATCCGGTTCTAAACCCAACCGACCTACAAGTTCATTACAAACAAAAGAATGCGACGCCCCAGTATCGAATAACACTCTAACTGGAACACCACATTTGGAAAGAGTACCTTGAACCACCACACTCTTTCCTTTCTCTTCAGCGGTAGGAGCTTTTGAAGATGATGGAACAGCCCCCAAAGCATAAGCTTGCACAATCTGCTTGTCCTTCCGTGGTTCTAGACAATTCTTCCTAATATGCCCCGGCTTGTCACAGTTGTGACACTTCACTGGCACCTTTGGATTCTTGCAATCTCTGGAGAAATGGCCCTTTTGCTGACAATTGTAGCAGGTCACTTCGCCCTTCGGCTTCTTCTGTCCATCCTTACCCTTTTGTTGCTGCTGATTCCTCTTCTTGTTTCCATCCTGCTGTGGTTTAGACTCTTCCCTGGTCACAGCAACAACAGATCCTTCTTTAGGAAACAGATTCTCGTGCCTGAGAGCCTTCTCTACAAGCTTCTCAAATGAATCGTCCAAATGATCCACCAACTGCCTCCCAAGATAACTGTCCAAGCCTGTCACGAACTTCTCGTTCTTCTGATATGAAGATTCAATATACGACCGAGCATACTTGGACAAACCTTCAAACTCAGAAACATACTCAAGAACTGGTCTTCCACCTTGCTTGAGCTCCACAAACTTCTTGAACAGAACAGATTTCTGAGCTGTAGAAATGAACTTAGTTTAAAATCTGGCTTGGAATTGCTCCCAAGTAATTTCTTCCTCCGGAGTATCAATGGTGATAGAGTTCCACCAATCAGAAGCTCTTCCTTGAAGCTATCTTGATGCGAGCTTCCTTTTGGTTGCATCCTCAATTCCTAAGTCACCAAAAATCCTTCTACAAGCATCTATCCATCTCTGAACTTCAATAGTTGACTCTGTTCCCATGAAAACTTTTCCTCCAAGAGCAGTAAAATCTTTACACAGCTTAGCAAAATCCACCGGTTTTGAAGTTTGAACTTGAACTCCAACATCTACTCCTGGCCCCGGAGCTGGCATCCTTCTCATGATCGAAGTCATCATAGCCTCGAACATAGCAGCATAATCAGCAGCCCCTCAGTAGCACGGCCTTCCCTAGCAGCTGGTCTCCCTCTTCGACTCATTCTTAATATCTATAAAAGAAATGATCAACACACCTTGAGAAACAACTGCATAAAGGACTCAAATCCTTCTAAGCTACTATATTATATATAGTAATCATCCATCAAAATACAATTACGTCTCTCATACGTAGTTACGTCAGCGAGCGTTGGGTAAAATCGATTAACCAAAGCTCTGATACCAAATGTGACGATCGCCCATGACCCCTGCACTGAACAAGGAAATAGTGCACTGAAAGGTGTGCCAGGCAGCCATGGACGATCGTCAGAGGTTAAGTTAAAACAGCAGAATCTATCGTATTACTCACAGCGCATGGATAAAATACAATAGAGAATATATATAGTGAAGCTTCACAAAATAGAATCTCATCAATTAAGCTTCATAATAGTTGAATACAAACATCTGAATAGTCAATACATCAAGCCTCACTACATATCACTCAGAGAATTATACAAGCAGCAGAACATCCAGTACATATAGTAAGAAAATAATATGCAAGCCTCCAGCTCGTCTTCGTCATCAGCATCGTTGGAAACTAAGAACAGCACCTGTCACCTGCTACCTAGTATGCCCATCCCAAAATGGATGAACAGCCCAAGGTAATAAGAGTTGAACATAAAACCTTGAGTCAGACAACAGTCTTAGTGAGCGGTAAATTAACTAACAACATACCAAAAGAGCATAAAGGTAAAAGGAATAGGAATCCAACCCTCCCACTCCACCTCTTTCTACAGTGATAGCCCCTAGACACACTAAGTAGAAATAAACATAGCAAAGCAGACATTTAAAGTAAAGCAATTATCACTCGAGTCAAGGTCGATGTTTTCCAAGCACAAACCCCCAAGGCCTAAACCAAGATCAGATAAGCACCCAGAAAATATCGCTCTTGAGACCGAACGACGATACAACCAAACATCCATGACTCTGGCTATCACTGTTATCATTGCTTCGATACCACCGTTAATTGAATGACCGGCACATTCTTTCAGCCGTCCGTCAAGGGCCAATGGTAACCCCAGTTCTAGACAGAACTCCGCACGTCGTCGCAGCCCGTGCCTAGGACTATCGAATCTTCCCAGAGTACTCGACTACCAACTGTAGTCTTTTGGGACTATCGAATCCGCCCAGCGTACTCTTGCTTTGAGCCTGCTAGAACCTTCAACAACGATGAAATCTCAGCCTTCTAGTCATCCTCCTCGACGACTATTCTCATACTAGCTCAAGCGCCTCTCGAGCCAACCATTATCCTCAAACTCGAACCGTTTCACTGAGTTACCAACATGCTTGGAATGATCCCGTCTGGATTAAACCAAGGCTATCTCACATCATGCCTCGCTTCATCTCATCATAGCAAAGCCTCATCTCAACATCATCCTCAAATCTATCCATATGAGCTTTATCATCCACATCATATGCCACGAGCAGCTTTCCTTATTCAAGAGCCTTTCCCTTAGCTTTTGAATCATCTTCAACCAACTTGTCTGAATCTAACAACTAATCAACTAATTTATAACAATCAATCAAATCAATCATTAATCCAAGTAATCAATCATGCAAACAAGATCTAAAAGCAATTATAATTAAAATGGCAATTTTGTAAATAAAGAGTCCAAATCTAACAAGCATGAAACATGGGTAATATCTCTACAACTTGATGAATGAACTTGCATAGATTAACATGTAGTATAATGGATGTCAAATCATCATGAACAATGGATCTATACTTAAGTTTACGAAAATGCATGGAAATCACTATTTTAACACAAAATCAAGCCATCAATCCGATATACTCCTTTGGATCCGTGTGAGAGGTAACTACCACTCACCGAATCTCCTAACCAACTCAAAAGCAACACACTTCAGATCTGGACAGCGAAGGATCTAGCTCGATTCTCCAAAATTCCACTCCAAACGATGAAATCTCTCTTCGATGGATGAAGATCTTCAATCTAAGCTCTTGGATCTTCGATTTGATCTTCGATTTGGATGGAAGGAATCACAAGATTAAAGTGGAGAAAGGAAGTGAAGAAGTGTAGTTCTCGAACTCTCAAAATGGCAGGACTTCGTCGCTTCAAAATCCGGATCCCCAAAAAGTGAGGCAAAACGTGTATTTATAGGCTGAATTCTAGGTCGTCCGCTCCTTAAGTCGTCCACGACTTAACTATCCCCACGACCTACGACTTGACGATTCAACACATCATACGACTTAACAGATCTTCCAACCTACGACTTAACGACTCAACACATCCTACGACTTAACAAATCTTCCAACCTACGACTTAACGACTCAACACATCCTACGACTTAACAAATCTTCCAACCTACGACTTAACAACTCAACACATCCCACGACTTAATAGATCTTCCAACCTACGACTTAACCAGAGATGCGGCTTAGCGACTTAACAGAATAAGTCCTCACGCGACTTAACAACTCACGACCTAACACTCTTAGGTCGTCTAACGACCTAACTACACCCAACATACTAACATAGGTCGTCTACGACCTAACTAAACACGCCATAGCAACTCAACGACCTAACACCTTAACTCGTCCACGACTTAACTTCCTTAGGTCGTTAACTCACTCAACCCCTAGGTCGCTAACTGCTACCACCAACTTCCTTAGGTCGTTGCCGACCTATCCTCCTTAAGTCGTTAGCTCGCCCAGTCTCCTAGGTTGCTACTCTTATGCCGCTAACCCTTAAGTCGCCGACTCCTTAAGTCGCCTACTTCCTTAAGTCGCCTACTTCTTAAGTCGTCTACTTTCTTATAGGTCGTCTAAACCCCTAAGTCGTCTACTCCTTAGGTCATTCCAATCTCTTAAGTCGTCCCAAGCTACTGTACGACCTAAGCTACTACACGACCTAACTATCACACGACCTAAGCTCTAAACGACTTAACAACACTACGACATAATGACAACTGTTTTACAATCTTTCGATCCGTAAAAATACGGGTCGTTACAATTTACTTATAGCTTTGAAGTTTATGTGACAAAATCTCTTGTGCCATAACCAAGGACCATTTTCTTTGCCTATTAAACATAAATTTTTGTTATGATTAATTTTCAAATTTAATATGTATATATTTCTTTTATGATTTCCTTCTAAAATTAAATTTTGATTTTAATCATAAATATTACATTTATCTTTTTCAAAAGTAATTTTGAAATCTTTATCGTAGAGTTGACTAATACTTAAGAGATTATGCTTTAAATTCTTAACTAACTGAACATATGTAGTAAGAGGTAAGTTAGATGTACCGTCGTTGCTTACATCGCCTTTGTCGATGATATATCCTTTGGAGTTGCCTCCAAATGTGACAGATCCTCCATCTGAGTAGATAATGTTTGTTAACATTTATTTATTTCATGTCATATGTTTTGAGCAACCACTATCAGATATCCATTTTTCTCTTTTCTTATGTGGTACCTGCAAAAATATAGAAATGATATTGGTACACATTTCCTTTGTTAGGGTCCTAAGAGTTAGATCTTTGGAAACCAACCCATAAGGGTTTAGAATTACCTTTGTAAACAAATTATCATTCCTATGAACAGAAGTTATAAAAGATTTTATATACTTATTTCTAATTAAATGATTATTAGGTTTTGGAACCCAAATCTTAATAGATTTTGAATGGGTTGTAGTTTTCTTTTGACTAATAGATTTTAAAATAGGCTTTAAACAGTATTATTTTTCTTCTTGAAATTTGTATATAGAGAGCTATATTATTTAGGACTAGTTTTTACTTTTGTAAATTTATTATATCCTAATCCCACTTTATTAGAAATAGATTGTGAATTTTCTATAATTTTAGAAAGATTTTCTCTACCTCTATTAAAGTTAGAAACATTTTTGATAATGTTATCTAACTTTGTTTTAAGACTAGTAATATATAGTTCTAGTATTTTCACAATTGATTTCAATTCATGATTTTCCATTGATGATGTGTCATTCTTTTCTTTTTCAGTCTCGATTTCACTACTTAACATAGTAAGTTGAGAAGCAATATTAGAATACGATTCTTGTGAAATAACAAGTTCTTCTAAAATTTTCTTTTCATCTCTTAACATATCAACTTCGATTTCATTTCTATTTAGCCTTTCTAGTGAATCTTTATATTTTCTTTTAATGTTTCTTAGTTTATCTAATAATTCTGAATTTATATCAACTAAATCATCGAAACTAAGATCACTTACATCATCGATCGTGTAACGACCCGTATTTTTCGATAATTAAAAATATTAAATTAAATAAGAATTTGGAATTTAATATTGGAAGAAATAAAAAAAATATGATTTGTTAATGAGGAAACCAATTAAAATGTAATTTAATAATGTTAAATTTATGAAATTGATGACTATTTTAGTGTAATTTCAATCAACTGTAATGATTGTAAAGTTAATTTGGTTAGAAATCATAAAAAAGGAATTGAACCAAATGTTGTAATTAATGGTAAAATTGTACGTAATAAATTGAAATTGGTTAATATAGAATGATTAATCAGTATGTGAATTTATTAGCTTGATTTGTAAACAATAAACATAGAAATATGTTTGAAATTGTAAGATGGTAACAATTGTTTAACTATTGTTTGTACCAAAAATGGGCACAACACTCTTCGGAAGTCTTTGAAGAGATAAACGCGAAGAATGAAACTTAAAACTGTGGATTATCTGACAAAAACTCCAAATAACAGAAAGGTAAAGTGCAAAGACAAGCGATTTAGAGTGGTTCGGCGTTTTAGCCTACGTCCACTATGAAGTTTGATGATTTTATTGCTCGACACTCGAAGATTACAACTTCTTATAACGCAGTACAACTGGTTTTGTGAGCTAAGTCTGAATTTAAGACGACCGTGGTGATTCTGAGTAAATCTGGCAGAGTCTGGGCGCTCTTTAGCTCTTAGAATTCTCCGACCCCTTTTCTGAATGACCAGGGGCTCTATTTATAGGTGTAGGAGGCTGATATTTCGCCTAAACTGAGGAGAGATCTGTTCTGGTACGTCAGGGGGCCCACATGGCCGATATTTGGAGATCCAGGCCCACTTTGGGATCGATTCGACCCTATGTTCGAATCGATCAAGAAATTGTCCAATCGAGCTGAAATTTGGTGTGAACATTCTTCAACATGTGCTTAAGCTTCTATGAAAATTTCGTAGCATTTGGACCTATAGATCTCAAGTTATGATCGATTCAAGATTGCATTTCTAGTTGGCTAGCTTGGTTCGACTCGATCCCTTCGAATCGATAGGGTCGACTCGATGGTTTCGCGCGTGGCATGGTTGACGTGGCGCGCTTTCTTCGTATCGATCCTACTTTTACTCCGAGTTGACTGGGTCGAATCCATGGTTCTAGCAGCCTTGACTTAGTGGATTCGAGATGTTGGATTCGAAGGTTCGCTCCCTTCGAATCGAGGGAACCAGTATTCGTTCGAATCGATCTAGACGTGCTACTGTGGATCGATTCAGAGTCGTCTCATCATGTTGGATTCGAAGGCAATGGAGTCGAAGTATAGCATGTTCCATGGACTCGAAATACTTCCCCTTGATGGATTCGAAGCGAGGCAGTTCCATGAACTTGAAGTACTTCCCCCTGATGGATTCGAAGGTCACCTACCTGAGGGATATGAAGTGGGAAAACTTTATGGATTCGAACAAGGGCAAACTTGACAGATTCGAACTATGGCTCGCTCCTGGTGGACTCGATGCATGGTTTGCTTTGAAGGAGTCGAAGCAAGGTTACTCCTTATGGCTTCGAACTAATGCAGGGATGATGGAGTCGAAGGTCTTCTACTTCGTACGATTTGAAGTGAGAGCATGTTTGATGGAGTCGAAGGCTGAAGCAATCAGGGGAATTTCATTGGAGTCGAGCTTTGATGGATTCGACCTTAGGGGAGTCGAACCATAGGGAGACGAACTCAAGGCCATGTCCTTCACTTGCGTCGATGATATCTTGAGCGTACGATCTCGGATTGACTTGATATTTGGAATTTTGGTTTTGACAACCTTGCTTGACGTGTCTTATCAATTGCAGCCCGATCCGGACTCGGGCAAAATTCATCGGCATCCATAGCAGACCTATGTGTAATCGGTTTTCAAGATGAACTGTCCCTGGTTTCTAGTCGAGTTCTTGGTGTCACGGCCTTGCCAAAAGGCGAGATAACATTTTCCCCCCAAAGTACGTCTTGTGTAAACATGACATGCTTTGTAATGTCACAGCTTCACATCGTCCAATTATCACATGTTCTGTCGAACGTGGTATTCTGTATTGCTGTAGCCGACTGTCGTTCAGTAGTGATTAGCTGTTTGTCTTCTGGTTTTCTCTATAGCCGCGTATAGATGTGGTCTCGGCTCCCACTAGCAGGAATTTTTTGAATCATCTTGTAATCGAATTCTTTTTGTTAATAATGGAAATGAAAGTATATTCTCTTTCGTCTTCAATTCGATAACTGTTTTGGTCCTGCCCCCAGTCTTGGGGATGAGTATGAAATTGATGTATGTTTATACTCCGTCTCGCACTCTTCGGAGTACGGAGTTAAGGAATGTTTATACTCCGCCTCGCACTCTGGGAGTACGGAGTTAAGGAATGTTTATACTCCGTCTCGCACTCTGGGAGTACGGAGTTAAGGAATGTTTATACTCCGTCTCGCACTCTGGGAGTACGGAGTTAAGGAATGTTTATACTCCGTCTCACACTCTGGGAGTACGGAGTTAAGGAATGTTTATACTCCGTCTCGCACTCTTCGGAGTACGGAGTTAAGGAATGTTTATACTCCGTCTCGCACTCTGGGAGTACGGAGTAAAGGAATGTTTATACTCCATCTCGCACTCTGGGAGTACGGAGTTAAGGAATGTTTATACTCCGTCTCGCACTCTGGGAGTACGGAGTTAAGGAATGTTTATACTCCGTCTCGCACTCTGGGAGTACGGAGTTAAGGAATGTTTATACTCCGTCTCGCACTCTGGGAGTACGGAGTTAGGTGGAGGGTTGTCGTGTATCAACCCTTTTCCGGCCTGATGTGATGGCTTGCCCGCGAGCTCGGGTTTCACTTAGCGAGTGGCCGGTCGTATCACAGCCACTCCTTTCTTGCATAAATCCCATTGCGTGATGGAATTTAGCTCTTCGTGCATCGTGATTTTGTACATTGTGTTTAATGAATCACCGCTCTGGCTCGAAGAGATGGCATTTATTGCTGGAATAAGAAAATACGGCAAAGTCAGTTGCCTTATTACAAATTCTAACTTCGAAATGCAAAAGCAAACTGCTAAATGGAAAAAATATAATGAAATAAATAGAGCCTGTTATGTGTAATAGCGACGGAGACTCTCGCTGTTCCAGGCTCTTGGCAAATCAAGACCGTCAACGGTCGATAGTTTGAATGTGCCATCTCCGAGTCTTCGGGCAATCGCGTATGGTCCTTCCCAACTTGGTCTCATGTGTGAAGGAACCGGATAGATTCTTTTGAGAACGAGATCGCCGAGTTCAAAAGTTCGAGGTCGAACTTTGGCATTGTACAGTCGGGCGACTCGACCCCGATGTGCGGCCGCTCTCAAATCGACCTCTTCCCGCTTCTCATCTAGTAGATCCAAAGATTCAGCAAGCAATATAGCGTTTGTTTTCGGATCATAATAAGTCACGCGATGGGAAAAAACTTCTGTCTCGACTGGAATAACGGCTTCTGAGCCATAAGATAAAGAAAACGGGGTGTGTCCAGTTGCGGTCTTATGAGTCGTTCGATAAGCACATAATGCCATAGGGAGTTCATCAACCCATTTGCCCCCGGCCTTTTCCAATCGCTTTTTCAGAATGGATTTTATAACTTTATTGACAGCTTCAACCTGTCCGTTTGCCTGAGGATGTGCAACTGCCGAGAACTTTTTATGAATATGGAACCGTTGACAGAAACTTTTGAACTCTGCACTTTCGAATTGGGTTCCATTATCGGTGATGATGGTATGTGGGAGTCCAAATCGACAGATGATATTGCGAACTACGAAATTTATTACTTTCTTTGTCGTAATCGTTGCGAGGGCTTCGGCTTCAGCCCATTTGTAAAGTAGTCGACGGCGACGATGGCGTACTTCACACCACCTCTCGCCGGAGGTAAAGCGCCGATAATATCGATGCCCCACATCGCGAATGGCCAGGGACTGACCATTTGAGTTATCTCGGTAGGTGGGTCTCTCGGAATTCGGGCGTGCTTCTGGAACCTATCGCACTTTCTTGCATAGTTTGATGCATCTCGGTTTACTGTCGGCCAGTAATATCCATACTGGAGTATTTTCTTGGCGAGAGCTTGCCCACCGGTGTGATCGCCAGACTCTCTTTCATGTACGTCATGTAACACTCGTTTAATTTCATCGTGCGCGATACACCGGAGGAGAGGAACAGAATAACCCCTTCTATACATTACTCCATTTTGAATGACGAATCGTGAAGCTTTTCGTAGAATTTGTCTCTTCTCATTTCTGTGCACAGGCAATGCCCCATTCTCGATGTAGTTTTGATATGGAGTCATCCATGATTCTCTTTCGGGAGCGGTTTCAAATACAAAACTCGTCTCCATTTGATCGATGCTCGGGAAGGATAAAGTTTCGACGGGGACCAATCCCTCTTGCTGTGTTTCACCTGTGCTAGCTAACTTTGCCAATGAATCGGCTTTTTGATTGCGTTCTCGGGGTATATAATAAATGGCGTAATAATCAAACTGTTCCAGTACTTTCTGAACTTGAGCCAAGTAAGCAGCCAGTCTTCGATCTCTCGCTTGATATTCTCCCCATACTTGACATACCACTAACTGTGAATCACAATAAATTTCCACAGCGATAACCCTCAAATCTCTGGCAAGCTTTAGGCCGGTTAAGAGGGCTTCATATTCAGCTTCGTTGTTAGTTGCATGAAAATTGAACTTCAAAGCGTAACATATAGATCGGCCTTCAGGCGTCTCAAGTACAATTCCAGCACCCGAACATCGGTCGTTCGATGCACCATCAGTATGTAGCTTCCAGATGTATTCGGGGGATTTACTGGTTTCGGGTAAGTCCTCTGAAATGGTAAATTCAGCTATGAAATCCGCCAGGACTTGTCCTTGAATGGCTCTCCGCGGAGTATAAGTGATATCGAATTGGCTTAATTCAATGTTCCATTTGAGTAACCTACCAGACGTCTCAGGCTGCGTGAGGACCTGTCGTAACGGCTGATCGGTATACACAATAAGAGGGTGAGCTTGGAAATAAGGTCAAAGCTTTCTTGAGGCAATGACCAAATAGTAGGCTAGCTTCTCCAATCGGGGGTAATTTCTTTCAGCCCCTGTTAACCGTTTACTAACATAGTAGACCGGTTTCTGTACTTTGTCTTCCTCCCGAACTAAAGCAGCACTGATCGCATGCTCTGATACTGCCAGGTAGAGGTACAATTGCTCGTGGTCAACAGGTTTTGACAAAATCGGTGGTGTGGAAAGATGTTGAACCAGTGATCGGAATGCGCCTTCACATTCCGTGGTCCATTCAAAGTTTCGCTTTCCCTTCCGGATTAGATCAAAGAAAGGGATGCATTTATCAGTTGACTTCGAAATGAATCTGCTTAGTGCTGCTACCTTTCCATTGAGGCTCTGGACTTGTTTTATGGTTCTTGGAGTTTGTAAGTCCCTTATTGCCCAGATCTTTTCGGGATTTGCTTCTATCCCTCGAGCATTAACGATAAATCCGAGGAATTTTCCAGAGGTGACACCGAAATGACACTTTAATGGGTTGAGCTTCATTCCATATTTTCGGAGAATGCTGAACATTGAATATAAATCTCTGACATGATCCGTGGAGAATCGAGACTTCACTAGCATGTCATCCACATAAACCTCTATGGTCTTCCCAATCTGATCGGCGAACATCCGGTTGACCAACCGTTGGTATGTCGCTCCGGCATTCTTTAAACCAAAAGGCATGACTCTGTAGCAGTAGAGTCCCAAATCGGTCACGAAACTGGTATGTTCTTGATCGGGTAAATGCATAGGTATTTGATTATAGCCAGAGTAAGCATCCATAAAAGATAACAATTCATGGCCAGCCGTTGAATCCATAAGCTGGTCAATTCGAGGGAGTGGAAAACTATCTTTTGGACAAGCTTTGTTTAAGTCAGAATAATCGACGCAAGTTCTCCATTTCCCATTCGGTTTTCGAACCAACACTGGGTTTGATACCCACTCTGGGTATAACGCATCTCGGATGAAACCATTCGATTGTAACTTGTCAACTTCCTCTTTAAGGGCGGCAGATCTCTCTGGATCCATACCACGCCTTTTTTGTTTGACCGGAACATGTCGCGGATCAATGTTCAAGGAATGACTTGCGATGTCCGGCGAGATCCCGCACATATCAGAATGTGTCCAGGCAAAAACATCGAGATTTGCCCGGAGAAATTCAACCAATTCCTGTTGTATCTGTTTTCCCAGTTGAGATCCGACTTTTAGTACCTTCGAGTCATCATCCTTGCTGACCAGGATGTCCACAGTCAGTTCGGCTGGGGAAGCCCGATTCTCTTTAACTTCGTCTTTATCCTCGTTGTTTCTAGGGTCCAGATCTTTAAGGAATTGGTAGTGGTGCCCGGGCCGGGGCCCAGGCGCTAGTTGTCAATTATCAGTAAAACGGACACAGAGAGATTCCTCCATGCCCTTTCCTTTCTCCTTTTTCTGCGCCTCACGCAGTTCAGCAACATAACAGGCTCTTCCTGTTGCCTGATCTCCTTGAATGACTCCAATCCCATGATCAGTCGGGAATTTTAAAGTCAAACATCACGGGGCAATGGCTGCCCTAAATTCAGCGAGGGCCGGTCGGCCCAAGAATGCGTTGTACGGTGAAGCGATGTCTAAAACAACAAATTGCAGCAGCCGGACTCTCCTGCGTTCTCCAACCCCCAGTTCCACTGGCAGTTCCACTATTCCAGTGGGTATCGTAGCACTTCCGTTGAAGCCGTGAACTCGAGATTGGCAAGGTTTCAAGTCCTTTGCTTCCATCTTCATTAAATCATAAGCTCGTTTGAATAAAATATTTACAGAACTCCCACTGTCAACCAGGATTCTCTTCATCCAAGCGGGACCAACCTGGGCAGATATGACCAGTGGGTCGATTGTTGGGGCTTCGATTTTGTCAGCATCTCTGCTTCTAAATATGATATCATCAGACATTGTCTTTTGTTGCTTAGCCGGAGCTCCATCCTCACAATTACTGTAACATTCGAAGTCCGCATGCCTAATCGAACTAGCGTACGACTCCATTTCCCCCCAGCTTCTGTCTGCTGGGTGGGGACCACCACTTATCGTGTTTATAACTAGCCTCCCGCCCGTGCGAGCAGGTTCCTTCTGTCCTTCTTGATTTTGTGCCCGATCCTGATTCGAAGGGCCCGCTCCACCAGACTGCGGTGCCCGCACAAACTGGTCTAGCTTTCTCTCCCTGATCAGCTTTTCAATGAGGTCCTGCAGATGTCGACACTCATTTGTGTTGTGGCCATAACTCTCGTGAAATCTATAGAACTTTCCTGTTTGAATTAGTCTCTCCAACGATTGCTTCGGAGCAGGTTTATCATATCGCACAGTGTTGCAAGTTTGCAGATACACATTTTCCAGCGATGTATTCAGTGGCATATAATTATCAAACATTGGGGTCCTACGCTGTGGGCCTCGATTCTGATCTCTTCTCCTGTCCTGAACATTGTTGCCCCTTGGCTGAGTTTGTTTGTTCTGTATGTTCAACTGAAACTTTCCAGAACTCTCACCGAATTGCTTAACTGCCACATTACTTTCTATTCCTCCAGTTCTGGGTACCGCATCGTCCTGTTTCCTAGACTGTTTTGCGTCCTCTTGTCGCAAGAATTGAGTGGCTTTGGAGTAGAAGCGGTCCAATGACGCGGGTGGTTTCCCAGCTAATCAATTTCCAAATTCGGAATCGGGATCGATTCCTTTTGTTAATGCCATCAAGATTGAGTTATTGTTGGGATTACTAATCTCAACACATGATGCGTGGAACCTTTCCAAATAACACCTGAGCGTTTCTCCACGTGCTTGGGTAACACTAGACAGGGTGTTAACGTCTTTCGGTCTGGCGACATGCATGCAAAATTGTTCGACAAATTTCTTGGCCAGTTGATCGAACGATGAGATAGATCTTGGTGGCAACCTTGTGAACCACATTGTCGCAATTCCCCCCAGAGAGATGGGGAAACTCCGACACTTCACTGCATCGTCAGCTCTCGCAGCACTCATCGACCATTCATATTTCAAAATAGTTGATTCGGGTCACTATTCCCTTCGTACATCGGGAGAGTTGGCATCCTGAATCGTCGAGGGGGTTCAATGCATAATATTTCGTCTGTAAAAGGGGGTATGTCCACGGGAGATTCCCCAATCATCATTAGTGAGCCCTTGACTCTCGCGTATCATCTGACGTATTATGGTCGAGATATCTGACACTGGCACATTCTGGGCATGCTGAGCTAAGGTGTGGTTGGGTTCTACAGCGCGAGTTTGGACCGGGCGCTGTAGATGGTCCGTATTTTGCCTCCTTGGCTCGGCATTCTCTGGGACATACGGCTCAGGAGTATGTCCGCGCTATTGATTGTTCGGCTCTGATAGATTCCGGGTATCAGTCCTTACTTCTGCCGCGGCGGTTGCAGCGCGGTTGTCCGTGGTATATTATGGAGCAGTGCCTTCTCGTGTCGACGGTCCTATTTGGAAGCTGGTCGACGGCCCCGTCCTTAATTGTCCAACGGTCAGAGCGGGTTGATATCCAGTAGTCTGTGCGTGACTCCCTTCTAACCGAGGACGGGTAGACCTGTGGTGATAATCAGACGAAGCGGAACTTCCAGTAGATGCACGGGAAACATAACCCCTCCTGGACTTTATGTGGCTTTGGCGGTTTAGTTGGTTGGTTAGTTCAATGTTAACATGCAACTGTTCAGCCAATTGTTGTCGGCTTTGGGTCAGTTCCTGGAGTAATGCCTGGAACTCTTGTCTGGTTACCGGTCCAGATGGACCGGAGTGAGCAGTGTTGTCTTGATTGGACTGTAACTGCTGCGTGGGATTCTGTTCATCCTGAGCTTCTTGATTAGCAGCTATAGAAGTAGTCCTTGTGCTAACCATCTTGAACAGTGGATTCCTCTCCTAGATTTTATGCAAATCTGAATAGAATGAAAGGATTCCGGAGTAGAGATCTGGATCTTCCTCTTGGATTTTACGCAATCCGGTATCGATGGTAGATCTGAAGAGCAGGAGAAAAACTGGTTCTCTCAGTGAAAGAACCAAAGTGTTTGTACCAAAAATGGGCACAACACTCTTCGGAAGTCTTTGAAGAGATAAACGCGAAGAATGAAACTTAAAACTGTGAATTATCTAATAAAAACTCCAAATAACAGAAAGGTAAAGTGCAAAGACAAGCGATTTAGAGTGGTTCGGCGTTTTAGCCTACATCCACTATGAAGTTTGATGATTTTATTGCTCGACACTCGAAGATTACAACTTCTTATAACGCAGTACAACTGGTTTTGTGAGCTAAGTCTGAATTTAAGACGACCGTGGTGATTCTGAGTAAATCTGGCAGAGTCTGGGCGCTCTTTAGCTCTTAGAATTTTCCGACCCCTTTTCTGAATGACCAGGGGCTCTATTTATAGGTGTAGGAGGCTGATATTTCGCCTAAACTAAGGGGGACCAGTTCTGGTACGTCAGGGGGCCCACATGGCCAAAATCTGGAGATCCAGGCCCACTTTGGGATCGATTCGACCCTATGTTCGAATCGATCAAGAAATTGTCCAATCGAGCTGAAATTTGGTGTGAACATTCTTCAACATGTGCTTAAGCTTCTGTGAAAATTTCGTAGCATTTGGACCTATAGATCTCAAGTTATGATCGATTCAAGATTGTATTTCTGGTTGGCTAGCTTGGTTCGACTCGATCCCTTCGAATCGATAGGGTCGACTCGATGGTTTCGCGCGTGGCATGGTTGACGTGGCGTGCTTTCTTCGTATCGATCCTACTTTTACTCCGAGTTGACTGGGTCGAATCCATGGTTCTAACAGCCTTGACTTAGTGGATTCGAGATGTTGGATTCGAAGGTTCGCTCCCTTCGAATCGAGGGAACTGGTATTCGTTCGAATCGATCTAGACGTGCTACTGTGGATCGATTCGGAGTCGTCTCATCATGTTGGATTCGAAGGCAATGGAGTCGAAGTATAGCATGTTCCATGGACTCGAAATACTTCCCCTTGATGGATTCGAAGCGAGGCAGTTCCATGAACTTGAAGTACTTCCCCCTGATGGATTCGAATGTCACCTACCTAAGGGATATGAAGTGGGAAAACTTTATGGATTCGAACAAGGGCAAACTTGACAGATTCGAACTATGGCTCGCTCCTGGTGGACTCGATGCATGGTTTGCTTTGAAGGAGTCGAAGCAAGGTTACTCCTTATGGCTTCGAACTAATGCAGGGACGATGGAGTCGAAGGTCTTCTACTTCGTACGATTTGAAGTGAGAGCATGTTTGATGGAGTCGAAGGCTGAAGCAATCAGGGGAATTTCGTTGGAGTCGAGCTTTGATGGATTCGACCTTAGGGGAGTCGAACCATAGGAAGACGAACTCAAGGCCATGTCCTTCACTTGCGTCGATGATATCTTGAGCGTACGATCTCGGATTGACTTGATATTTGGAATTTTGGTTTCTACAACCTTGCTTGACATGTCTTATCAATTGCAGCCTGATCCGGACTCGGGCAAAATTCATCGACATCCATAGCAGACCTATGTGTAATCGGTTTTCAAGATGAACCGTCCCTGGTTTCTAGTCGAGTTCTTGGTGTCACGGCCTTGCCAAAAGGCGGGATAACAACTATCACTTCACTATTTGATCCGTTAAAATTAAATTGGAAATCAATTGCAATTAATCCACTTAAATATTGCAGTTAATATGAATTAAATGATAACTGTAGAATATTGATGTAATAAATAGTAAACCAATGTTAACTATATCCATAAAGTAATGATTGATGAAATAATAAGATGTAAATCAGAATAAATGAATTTATTTGAATTTAAGTTATAATTAATGAATTTATTTCAATTGAAATTGAACACTGTAATTTGTGCAATATCTAAATATTGAATTGGACATGGAAATTTATTTTAAAAGATTTTTATTGTCTATGTAATCAAGAACGATAAAAATTGTTAACTTTAAAATTTAAAATTTTAAAGGGAATTAATTAATATAATTATAATTTATTTAATTAACGTGAAAATAGCCATTTTGGCCACTCTCTCGGGTTTCGACGAAACTAGTTTTATCGGATCCGTAACAGTGAATTATTGTAGGATTTCAAGTTTCGTAGCGATCAGACTTGTCGTTTGATCGTGCGGGCTCGAAACGCATAGAAATCAATTTAATGAATTCAATTTGAAATAAGCTGATTTTAAAAGCTAACTTCATCGTAAAATGGAATTAGGACTTGAAACCTGTTCCATTGAAATTAAAAATATCGAAAACATCTATTTTGATATATGGGATGACCTACTTTCGTTTCGAAAGCAGAACGGGCTTTACGGGTAGTTATTGTCGTTTTGAACCACTTCGATATGTTAATTCATTTTATCGGGCCTTTTCCATATAAATAGACTTTGTTTCTCAACCCTAGCAGTCTTTCAGTTTATTCTGTACGTACATCAACTTATGTCTGTTCCTTTCTTCAATGGCGGAAATCTATTCCAATTCAAAACCCTAAATTCAATTTTCAAACCAATTTCAAAATTCAAACTCTCAAAAACTATAGAAAATTATATATCGTTGGAAAGCTCTCAATGAGCGTAATCCACTGCAGCAATTTGTTTTTCGATTTGGTGCACCATTTGACCAGAAATCGAGGATGAACCTCGGTCGTCCATATTAGGTCTTCGCGATCCAACGGTGGATCTTTGTTGAAACGACGATCAAGAGGCACAGTGTGGTAGAGATCATCGAGCACTGTTCGTATATGATGGTCGTTCGTCTCAAGAAAGCCGTGGTTCGCTAGAACGTGATGATTTGTGAGCGTGTTGTGCATCGGTGGTGGAGCCTCCAAGCATGACTGGAGTTGGTCGCCTGAACATGGGGGTTGCATCTTGGAGAGGGGGTTCGTATGGCGTGCTCTGATCATTGGCCAAGTGGTCGTATGTGTGGTGATGGACGGTCAAAATATGGCAGCTATGACTGTGTTGACCGTGTTTATGCTCGAGATAGTTCTCTAGGGTTTCGAAAGTTTATCTGGTGACGTGTTATTTGTTTATTATATTATTTATTTTCTAATTTAAATCATCTAACTTCTAACTAGCATATCTTTTTCATACGAGCTTGGATTCACGCGCAGTTTTCTCCGCTGCGATCGTATCGATATTTCAAAAATTATGGAACTAGTTTGGATGAACTATGAGACTGTTGAAATTTGGGCCTTCATTTGGATTTTAAATTGATTTGAAACCAAAGGTGAGTATTTTAACACACTCACAACTACTAAATTATCTTATGTTAGTTAAATTAAATTTATGATGTGATTAGAAGTTAATTGATCGTTGTTTGGTACATTTAATTGATCATTACAGTTAAATCTGACTTTTGTCGAATTTAATTGCATTTAATTTAATATTGAATTTAAATTTCCAAATAGATATCTGTTAATGATAACCAGCTAAATGTTGTTATTTATTGGTTGATTTGAATAATGATTGTGACGGATGTTTGATTGTTGATATTGCAGTACTGGATGTTATATTTATATATTATTACCACACTGTAAGTTCCCTGAGTTTATTGTTAGGAACATCACTGTGGGTTGAAATGATACATACCCGAACGATCTGATAGATTAGAAAAAATCGTTATGGGTTGAAATGATAGACTCGAACGATTTTATGGATTTTGAATTTTAATTCAGGATTGCGGGTTGAAATGATATATACCCGTAAAGTTAAACTTATTGCGGGTTGAAATGATATATATCTGTATCACTTGACCATAATATAGAAAATTATATACGAACACCGGATTGGTTAAATTAAATGATTTTAAAACCTTAAATTTTTGAATCCAGTTAAATGATATTTTGAAATAAAAATTTGATTTATATAAACTGAATTATTTTCGAAAATCTAAGCTTTAAATGTTGAAATTGGAATTTGTTTAAATGAATTGTTTAAAGAATTTAAATTGAAATTTTAAAGTTGGATTTGAAGTATAAATGAAATTTGTCGAAATTGAGTTATTGAAATATTTGGATATTTAAGCTTTGAAATCTACTAAATTTGAAATAGTTAAAATTTATAGTTCAAACATGAATTTGGAATCCAAATTGATTAAATGGTTTTAAATGAGAATCTGAATTGAAAGACAAAATTAAGTTTGTTGATTTGAAAACTGAATATGGTACAGATTTGTTGAAATGGGAGAAATAGTTTAATTTGATATTAATTTCAAATTAATTATTTTAATGTAAATTGTTTAAAATATATTATTTTAACTTCAAATTTATTTAGATTTCAAATCATTTTATATTAAACTTTGGTAAACCTATTTTAACTATTTTAAACCATTTAATCTATTTTAAGATAGTTAATCCACTTTAAACTATTTTATTTTATTTCAAACCATTTTAACTATTTTACTCTATTTAAACTATTTTAATCTAATTTAATCTAACTTAATCTATTTTAAACTATTTAAACTATTTTAAGCTATTGTAATCTATTTTAAACTATTTTAATTATTTTAAACTACTTTAAACTATTAAAACTATTTTAAACTATTTATGACTATCTAAAATATTTTCTAAATTTCAAAGGGTGTAAGGTTGAACTGTTATATTTAATCTTTGAATTTAAAAGCGAATATGGTTAAACGATGACTATAACCTAAGTTAGAATCTGAAATGATAATTTTAGCGAAATGACATATGTTGAGTAAATATGATGATTTTGAAATGAGGGTTGGACCTATTTTGTGAATATGATTTCAAAAGTGAATATGATTTCGAAACTGATATGGTTTTGAGAATATGATATTTTGATATCAATTATGGATTAATTTTTTTTTTGAAATGTAAAAGAACCATCCGGTGTGAAATAAGCGTTTGGTTGTTAAAGAGACCGGAATTGGATATTGTCATACTCTCTGCCAATACCGAAAACCACTTTAACAACTGTATACATGGTGGATATTCCAGAATGAAGTAGGATGGTTTGGTGAACGATTCTGTATGAGGTATTTACGTAACCCTGACTCCCGCGAGTCAGCTTGATGTGGCTAAACCAGTAGCTATACCGGGCCAAGTGAGGTCGCTCCTCCGATCAGGCACATTTCTTCAATACCATATTATGACTTAGTGATTGATTTGGTGGTCACCCCTCGATTTGATTATAGGAGTGTGTTCCGAGATGGGCGGTAGTAGCTACTATGCGTTACCACCAGTCCTGGAGTGCAAACGGTAGTATCCTACCCTAGCATTGCCTTGCATGCCTTGTCACATGCCTTATCGCGCCCATTACGAGTTTGGTTTGTACCGTACCTATGGAGTGCCCCTGAGTATCCCATCAGTTTTGTGGGGTTACAGTATATGTATAGACTACGGGAATATATAAAAATGTGTTAAGGGGGATATGGTTTATGCCTTAACGCTATTTTAACACTTTACTTTACTGTAGACACTATTATAATAGCATATTGTACTATGTATGTAGATAGTTTAACGGAACCTTAGGAGATGGAATCCCAAACATCTCTTAAGTTATTGTACTCACGTTAGACACTGGATAGGAGATGTCAAACCCCGTAAACATTTCTGACGTTGTTACACTCATATTTATTTATTGTTGATTTAACTTACATAAGATCTTTTAGTTTTGACTCGAGTGTTTTGTCTTTTCAATATGCTCGGGTCAGTCTGAGCTTTTCAGTGTATTGAAGACCATTTATCTTTGGAGGACGATGACAAAGATTTGTATGTTATTTATTATATTCATACTACTGTATCAGGTTGTTCCGCTGCATTATTTATTTGTTCTAGTTGTATGTAACTCTGATCTGTATTGTAAAAGTGTAATCAAATGTTATTTGTAAAACAACTTCATGAACTGTTTATTTGATTATTATATTTAGCATTCCGCTGTGAGATTCTATGTTTGTTTTTCTTTCTTTCTTTCTTTTTCTTTTTCTTATTTACCCTATAACAATCCTCCCTTTTGAATGGTTTGAGTTTGACATGTGTGGTTTATTGTCGATTTAAACCATCCAAAAAGGTGGGTTGTTACATTTAGTATCAGAGCTTTGGTTTAGCGATAACCTTAGCTTTGTGGGGTCTGACTCATTAGAGATAGGGTAGTGATACCCTAAATGAGTCGTTGAGTGTATATATATGAGAGAGTGTATTTGTTAGTGTTATAAAAGGTTTTTGTATTGTGTTAATTTGTTATGTTTAGTATTTATAAATTCTGGTTGGTACATAGGATGCTATAGCATCGATAGGGATTTCTAAACACTTAATAGGGCAGACCGACACAATATTGTTTTTGAAATATTGGTAAATGAAATAATTTTACCTAGTATTATATTTTGTATATAAAAGAATAATTTGTATAAATGGATATGGATGGATGCAATATGTATGTTTGTTAGAAAGTGAAATTTTATAAATAATGGTGGCAGTAAAATGAATTTAATTGGAAATTTTAGAATTAAGTTCCAGGGTTGAAATTTGTTTTCAAAAGATTTTGGAATATAATAATGGTGATATTTGGAAGTATTTTCAGATATAAATATTTTCAAATGTGATTTGAATAGAATTTTTTAAAGGAATTTTAAAGGAAATAAGTTTTGTACACCCCTTTCTGTCGTTGGAAAATAATTTCGGAGATGAGTGCATGCATCATCATCATTCATTTTTGAGTTTCAAAGTGGGAATGTCGTTGTAGTAGTTTGACTGCACATTAGTTTAATAAACAAATCCTAATTTTGTATTTCTAAATATTATTTGATATATAAAAGCTATGAGTAAATATATATATATATATTATTTCATATGATTTGAAATGAACCCGACATTTAGTTCTTAAGTTTCTATAAATTAGAGATTTCAATTGTTGTAATGAATGAAATCTTAACTATTTAATAATTGGAAACTTCTAAAATATGTAATTAGAAACTAGGTGCCAAGAGATTAGCGAAATAGATAGGAAATTGGAAATTGTGATTTGTAAATCAAAAGATATGAAAAATAAGAAAATGTAACTATTGAACATTTTGTTAACTAAAATGAATAAGATAAACTTGGGTAACATTTAATTACATTCTAAAAGACATATATATAACTTACCAAAATATTAAAAGTTGAAATGTTAATAAGAATATGTAATAGAATATTATTCAAGTAAAAATTAGGAAATGAAAGTGTTCAATGGAATTATATTTATAAATGAAGAATTAAGATGTACAAGAATACTGTAAACTTAAGTTAATAATTTGAAGTGCTACCAATTAAATTTAATAAAAGGGTGAATACTGTAAGTAAATGATTATAAACTTAAGTTAATGTTTGAAGCTATTTATAATTGAAGTAAATAGTAAAAGTGAATACTATATATGAAAGAAATAAATGTGAAAAGAAAAAGAATTAAAAATTCTAAGTAGGAGTTGATTCACAAACGAATATTGCTATAAAAGGACATCAGCGTAAATAAAAATGGTGAATTAGAATTGCAAAAAAGCTTACACAATATTTTAAGAACTGATTATAGATTATCTAAATAATTGAATGGAAATAACTTGTGTAAGTAAACAGATGTAAAGAAATGGAAAAATGACATTGTATGAATAAATGAGAAATGAAATTTTGTAAGTAATGAATGTAAATTTATGGAAATAAGCATTATATGAATGAATGAAACTGAAGAACAGTAAATAATGTGAAAGGAGATTAATAAGAATAAACTTAAATGATATTTGAAATTATTGTTTGTTTTGGCATATGGGATGGTTAGGAAAGGATACTTCTAACTGTATAAAGATGTATAAATAATCTATTAAGTTTTATCTAAGACTGTTGAGTGTATGGTATACTTAGTAGTTTATTTATCATTTTATACGGTTAAAAGTTTTTGAACCCGAACAAACCATTTGTTTTGGTTGTTATAAATGGATGGTTGATTACTTTGATTGCATGTGACGATTGTATGGTTTTGTTTGCAAGTGACTATTATTATGTTGTGTTGATTTGTTATTAATTGAAACAACTTAAATATCTCCCTTATACATAATTCTCACCATTTTGGATTTTATACGTGAAATACAGGTTTATGGAAGCAATAGCTATTACTTTTGGTTTCATAAATAAAGCGTTGTTTGCCCAAAAAATAGGTACGTTTTCGGATTACGATTTATAGTGATATTATATTGTTTTCCCATGGTTTGGGATATTTATTTTAAAACATGATATATATTGTTATTATTGATATTATTATTTCTCCCGGACCTCTCTGTACAAAGGGAGACTCTGCTGAAATTATCCGTGAATTTTGGATTTAGAAATTTTTGAGAAAGTGAAAATATTTTCTAACTTTTGTTAAACTTGAATATGAAGATTTAATTGTATATTAATTGGTATATTTTATTTAAAATACTTAATTACGTAAAGTAATTATTTATAAATTGAATACTTTGAATAAAATATATTAATTTCTTAATTCTTCTTTTCCCTTTTCAGGGACGAAAAGTTTTGAGTGGGGGAGAGCGTAACGATCCGTATTTTTCGATAATTAAAAATACTAAGTTAAATAAGAATTTGGAATTTAATATTGGAAGAAATCAAAAATTTATGATTTGTTAATGAGGAAACAATTTAAAATGTAATTTAATAATGTTAAATTAATGAAATTGACGACTACTTTAGTGTAATTTCAAACAATTGTAATGATTGTGAAGTTAATTTGCTTAGAAATCATAAATAAGGAATTGAACCAAATGTTGTAATTAATGGTAAAATTGTACGTAATAAATTGAAATAGGTTAATATAGAATGATTAATTAGTATGTGAATTTATTAGCTTGATTTGTAAACAATAAACATAGAAATATGTTTGAAATTGAAAGATTGTAACAATTGTTTAACTATCACTTCACTATTTGATCCGTTGAAATTAAATGGGAAACCAATTGCAATTAATCTACTTAAATATTGTAGTTAATATGAATTAAATGATAACTGTAGAATGTTGATGTAATAAATAGTAAACCAGTCTTAACTATATCCATAAAGTAATGATTGATGGAATAATAAGTGTAAATCAGAATAAATGAATTTATTTGAATTTAAATTATAATTAATGAATTTATTTCAATTGAAATTGAACACTGTAATTTGTGCAATATCTAAATATTGAATTGGACATGAAAATTTGTTTTAAAAGATTTTAAATGTCTATGTAATCAAGAACGATAAAAATTATTAACTTTTAAATTTAAAATTTAAAAAGGGATTAATTAATATAATAATAATTTATTTAATTAACGTGAAAATAGCCATTTTGGCCACTGCCTCAGATTTCGACAAAACTAGTTTCATCGGATGCATAACATTGAATTATTGTAGGATTTCAAGTTTCATAGCGATCGGACTTGTCGTTTGATCGTGCGGGCTCGAAACGCGTAGAAATCAATTTAATGAATTCAATTTGAAATAAGCTGATTTTAAAAGCTAACTTCTTCATACAATGGAATTAGGACTTGAAACATGTTCCATTGAAATTAAAAATATCGAAAACATCTATTTTGATATATGGGATGACCTATTTTCGTCTCGGAAGCAGAACGGGCTTTTCGGGTAGTTATTGTCTTTTCGAACCAATTTGATATGTTAATTCATTTTATCGGGCCTTGTCCACATAAATAGACTTTGTTTCTCAACCCTAGCAGTCTTTCAGTTTATTCTGTACGTACATCAACTTCTGTTTGTTCCTTTATTCAATGGCAGAAATCTATTCCAATTCAAAACTCCAAATTCAATTTTCAAACCAATTTCAAAATTCAAACTCTCAAAAACTATAGCAAATTATATATCGTTGGAAAGCGGCGGCGGAGGATTTGTGAGCGTGTTGTGCATCGGCGGCGGAGCCTCCAGGCATGATCGGAGTTGGTTGCCTGAACATGGGGGTTGCGACCTGGAGAGGGGGGGTCGTATGGCGTGCTCTGATCGTTGGCCAAGTGGTCGTATGCGTGGTGATGGACGGTCAAAGTATGGCGGTTGTCACTGTGTTGACCATGTTTGTGCTCGAGACAGTTCTCTAGGGCTTTGAAAGTTTATCTGGTGACGTGTTATTTGGTTATTATATTATTTATTTTCTAATTTAAATCATCTAAGTTCTAACTAGCATATCTTTTTCACACGAGCTCGGACTCACGTGCGGTTTTCTCTGTTGCGATCGTATCAAAATTCCAGACATTATGGAATTGGTTTGGACGAATTCTAAAACTGTTGAAATTTGGGCCTTCATTTGGATTAAATAAATTTGAAACCAAAGGTGAGTGTTTTAACCCACTCACAACTACTAAATTATCTGATGTTAGTTAAATTAAATTTATGATGTGATTAGAAGTTGATTGATCACTGTTTGGTACATTTAATTGGTCACTACAGTTAAATCTGACTTTTATCAAATTTAATTGCATAATATTGAATTTAAATTTCCAGATAAATACCTGTTAATGATAACCAGCTAGAGGTTGTTATTTATTGGTTGATTTGAATGATGATTGTGATGGATGTTTGATTGTTGATATTGAAGTACTGGATGTTATATTTATATATTATTACCACACTGCAAGTTCCGTGAGTTTATTGTTAGGAACATCACTGTGGGTTGAAATGATACATACCCGAACGATCTGATAGATTAGAAAAAATCGTTATGGGTTGAAATGATAGACTCGAACGATTTTATGGATTTTGAATTTTAATTCGAGATTGCAGGTTGAAATTATATATACCCGTAAAGCTAAATTTATTGCGGGTTGAAATGATATATATCTGTATCACTTGACCATAAGGTAGAAAATTATATACGGACACCGGATTGGTTAAATTAAATGACTTTAAAACCTTAAATTTTTGAATCCAGTTAAATGATATTTTGAAATAAAAATTTGATTTATATAAACTAAATTATTTTCGAAAATCCAAGCTTTAAATGTTGAAATTGGAATTTGTTTAAATGAATTGTTTAAAGAATTTAAATTGAAATTTTAAAGTTGGATTTGAAGTATAAATGAAATTTATCAAAATTGAGTTATTGAAATATTTGGATATTTAAGCTTTGAAATCTACTAAATTTGAAATAGTTTAAGTTTATAATTCGAACATGGATTTGAAATCGATATTGATTAAATGGTTTTAAATGAGAATCTGAATTGAAAGTCAAAATTGAGTTTGTTGATTTGAAAACTTGATATGGTCCAGATTTGTTGAAATGGGAGGAATTGTTTAATTTGATATTAATTTCAAATTAATTATTTTAATGTAAATTGTTTAAAATATATTATTTTAAATTTAGATTTATTTAGATTTCAAACCATTTTATATTAAAACTATGAAAAACCTATTTTAACTATTTTAAACCATTTAAACTATTTAATCTATTTTAAGATAGTTAATCTATTTTGAACTATTTTATTTTATTTTATTTTAAAAACCATTTTATCTATTTTAGTCCATTTAAACTATTTTAAAACTATTTAAATCTATTTTAAAACTATTTAAATCTATTTTAAAACTATTTAAATCTATTTTAATCTAATTTAATCTATTTTAAACTATTTAAACTATTTTAATCTAACTTAATCTATTTTAAACTATTTTAAACTATTTTAAGCTATTGTAATCTATTTTAAACTATTTATGACTATCTAAACTATTTTCTAAATTTCAAAGGGTGTAAGGTTGAACTGTTATATTTAATCTTCGATTTTAAAGCGAATATGGTTAAATGATGATTATAACCTAAGTTGGAATTTGAAATGATATTTTTAGTGAAATGACATATGTTGAGTAAATATGATGATTTTGAAATGAGGGTTTGACCTATTTTGTGAATATGATCTCAAAAGTGATATGATTTCGAAAGTGAATATGATTTCGAAACTGATATGGTTTTGAGAATATGATATTTTGATATCTATTATGGATTGATTTTTTTTAAATGTAAAAGAACCATCCGATGTGAAATAAGCTTTTGGCTGTTAAAGCGACGGGAATCGAATATTGTCATACTCTCTGCCAATACCGAAAACCACTTTAACAACTGTGTACGTGGTGGAGACTCCAGAATGAAGTAGTTTTGTTTAGCGAACGATTCTGTATGAGGTATTTACATAGCCCTGACTCCCGCGAGTCAGCTTGATGTGGTTAAACCAGGAGCTATACCGGGCTAAGTGAGGTCGCTCCTCCGATCAGGCACATTTCTTCAATACCATATTATGACTTTGTGATTGATTTGGTGGCTATCCCTCGATTTTATTATGGGATTGTGTTCCAAGGTGGGCGGTAGTAGTTGTTATGCGTTACCACCAGTCCGGGAGTGCAAACGGTAGAATCCTACCTTGGCATTGCCTCGGGTGCCTTTTCACATGCCTTATCGTGCCCATTACGAGTTTGGTTTGTACCGTACCTATGGAGTGCTCCTTGAGTATCCCATCAGTTTAGTGGGGCTTATAGTATCTGTATAGACTACGGGAATATATTAAAATGTGTTGAAGGAGATATGGGTAACGCCTTAATGCTATTTTAATACTTTACTTTAATGTAGACACTATTATAATAGCGTATTGTACTATGTATGTAGATAGTTTAACGGATCCTTAGGAGATGGAATCCTGAACATCTCTTAAGTTATTTCACTCATGTTAAACACTGGATAGGAGATGTCAAACCCCGTAAACATCTCTGATGCCATTACACTCATATTTATTTATTGTTGATTTAACTTACATAAGATCTTTTAGTTCTGACTCGAGTGTTTTGTCTTTTCATTACGCTCGAGTCAGTCTGAGCTTTTCAGTGTATTGAAGACCATTTATCTCTGGAGGACGAAGACGGATATTTGTATGCTATTTATTATATTCACACTACTGCATCATGTTTTTCCGTTGGATTATTTATTTATTCCTATTGTTTGTAACTCTGATCTGTATTGTAAAAGTATAATCAAATGTTATTTGTAAAACAACTTAATGAACTGTTTATTTGATTATTATATTTTTCATTCCGCTGTGAGATTCTGTGTTTGTTTTTCTTTCTTTCCTTTTCTTTTTCTTATTTACCCCATAACAATCCTCCATTTTGAATGGTTTGAGTTTGACATGTGTGGTTTATTGTCGATTTAAACCATCCAAAAAGGTGGGTCGTTACAGTTTGAGACCATAAAGCATACGTTGGCTTGTTCTGAATTGCTGTCACTATCGCTGTCTGATGAGGAAGAGGGATCTGAATCATCCCATGTCACTGAAAAAGCTTGTTTCTTCTTATATATATCGCTCTTGTTTTGTAGTTATTTCTATCTTTCTTGTGATCTGGACAGTCTTTCTTCATATGCCCCTTTTTATGGCATTTGTATCATTTAAGAGTTGAGGATGATGGTCTGTTGTTTATGTTATTCCCAAACTTTCTATTCTTTCTAAATTTCAGAATTTTTTTGAAATTCTTAGCTATAAACACCATATCTTCTTCATCTTCATCAGAGACTTCTTTTTCGGCCTAGAATGCTATTGTTTTTCTATCTTGAGCTTGAACTCGTTTTTCCTGCAAATTAACTTTATATGACATGAGATTTCCTATTAACTCTTCTGGTTTTATGGTAGAAATGTCGTTAACTTCCTCAATTGCTAAGACTTTTCGTTCCCACTCATCCGTTAAAGAGTTTAGGGTTTTTGAAACAATATCAAATCAGTCTATTTTTCTCCTAATGCCAGAAGTGAGTGATATATATCTTGAAACTTGGAATACATCTCATTTACGGTTTCATCTTGCTTTATTCTAAAATTCTAAAATTGAATCTTAATCATAGATATTTTTGTTTGTTTAACCTTATTAGTATCTTCATGAGTAACTTTAAGAGTGCGCCAAATTTCATATGCTGAAGTATAGATACTAACTCTATTAAACTCGTTTTTATCTAAGGAACAAAATAACATATTCATAGCTTTAACATTTGCAATAGCATCTAATTTCTATGTATTTGACCATTGTGCATAAGGAGTGGTAGTACAAAATATTCTTGTTCGGTGATATTCCAAGTGTCCTATCCATTTGCTTGCATGTAAATTCTCATCCTGATTGACCAATAATTATAGTTTAATCCATTAATTAGTGGTGGTCGTGAAGTGGATTAACATCCAACGAAACTTGATGCTGTGTTATTTTCCATATTGCTTGAATATCAAGAAATGTTTTTACGGTTATATGATGACCTCACTCTGATACCATATGAAAGTGACTAAGGATCATGTAATATGAAATATTAACTAAATTATTTACTTGTGCGGAATATAAATATAAAAGTGAAAGTAATAAAGTAAATGACACCAGAGATTTTTATACTGGTTTGAACTTCCCGTTCTATGTCCAGTCCCAGACTCCTTATGGATTTAACTAATACCCTCACTTAGCCTGAAGGAACAGGTATTACACCGCCTGAGCAACTGGATAGGACTTCAACCACTTAGACAACCGAATAGGACTTCAATTGCCTGAGGATACTACAACAGGACTTCAACTATAAATGGCAGAAATGTATTCGACATAGTATGCTCTTGAATAGCACTAATAAGTCAATAACGTACACTCTTCCTATAATCTTCTCCTTTGTGGTATATCGTGTAGTTTGCGAAGAAAGGAAGTAATTTTGATAATAAGAAAATATTCTTGAATGATTGTGTGATAATATATAAAGTAGTTTGGAGTTGTATGCTTGAGAGTTCAATAGTAAAGATAGATAGAATTTCAAATAGAATTTGATTATAAAAACAATGAAATAATTTGCTTTATACAGAGTTTAATAATTGCAATCATTCGTGAGAAGAAGCGGTGAAAAGTCAGGACTGCAACACTTGGTTTTAGAGATGCAACCCTTCATGAAGAAGAAGTACCTTTTCAGAAAACTAGTCATTATACAAATTCAGCCAGATAAAGAAAATTTAGCAGTTAGCTGAATGCATGATTTTTTAAATCAGCAAGAAAATAGTTCAATTTAGGCCATTTTCAGCCAGTTGAATATTTTCTATCAGTCGGTTGAATATTCATAAATATTTATGTGCATGTGCATAGATTCAGTCAGTTGAAATAGGTGGTTCAACTGGCTGAATTATAAGTTTGTTGTGTTGATGTTGAAATTTTAATTTTTGAAAATTTTTGGGTGTGTGTATACCACATAGAAGAGATTTTAACAACTTTATACCTCAATACATAGACATTATGGCTGCTAGCTCTTTGTTGCATCAATTCGGTCTTTATTTCAATATAATTGTCTCTTTGTAAAGTTGATACCTTTTCCTGCAAAAGTGGTTAGTATATACTTGTATAGTTTTCATATCAAAAAATCAAAATATATCAAAATATAAGGTTCTAACAAATATAGTATATACCATTTCCTGAAGTTATTGTTTTTGGAAATATGTGATTATATTCATATTCAAGTGCTTCTGATATTATGAATACCATTAACATTACCGTTTTTCGTCACTAGATGTTAATATTGTGGATGACTGCAGCATCCATAGCGATTAGATTTTGGCCTCCAGATACGGGATGTTACAACTTGGTATCAGAGCATAGGCTTATGAAAATTTTAGTTAAAAATGGTTTTTGAAAATAAAAATCCAAAAAAATAAGAGTAAGTTTGGGGTTGGGATAACGCTATATTAACATACTTGTATTTGCTATATATATAAGTATGCGCTTTATCTCCATTCATCTATCTTTGATTAGGTTATCTTTCCGTATCTCATGAGGTTCGAATACAGATATGGATGGTAGAAGAAGCAGAGTTAACCCAGCAGGGGTAAGCACCGAAAGGAATGTCGGACCAAATGCAGGGAGAGGTCAGGCGGAGAATGTCGGTGCAGAAGTCCCGCTGGTCGGAATGGAAGCATGTATCAGTTTTTCAGGAATATGATGCAAGCAAGAGTTGCAGCTGGAGTGTTAGGAGGAAACGCTGAAGGAGCAGGGGTTCCGATAGTTTCAGTGGTTAATCATTTCGCTAAGATGAGCGGAGATTATGTAAAGCTAGGTGGGAAGCCGTTTATGTTGACGGAGGATGCCATTAAAGTTGAGAACTGGTTGTTGCACTACGAAAGGATTTTTGCAGATCTAGGGCTCAATGATGAGCAGAAGAGGTGGTTGGCGTCCAGGTAGCTTCAGGGAGCCGCATTGTTTTGGTGGAACAGTGTAACTGCGATAGTTGATGAGGAGATAGTAACCTGGGAGGATTTCAAGAGGAGATTCCAAGAGAGGTTTATGTCTGTAATGGCACAATCATCTTTGATTAGGCAGTTTGTTGAGTTGGTGCAGGGTGAGATGTCTGTTGTTGAGTACCCTAGGAAGTTTGAAGAGTTGGCCCGGTATGGGTATGCTTCAGTGGATACCGTGTTGAAGTGGAATGAGAAGTTTATCGGGGGATTGAAGCCAGAATTGGCTAGTGCTACTTTGTCTCATCTTAGAGATCCTTCTAATATTGTTGTAGAGATGGCTTTGAGGCAGGAAGAAGTCCTTGAGTCTTTGGAGAAGAGCAAGGCAAAAGGGGTCCGGGTTGGACAGGTTCAGAAGAGGAAGTTCTTTCCTAAGAAAGGTGCTCAGGGTGGAGCGGCCAAGAAAGCAAAGTCTGAGGTTGTCTGCTATAAGTGCGACAAGAAAGGGCACTTTGCTAATGAGTGTCGCTTAAGGAAGACAAAGGATGTGGCTAAGGGGAAGAATGTTCGGTGCTTCAACTGTGACCAAATAGGCCATTACAAGAACCAGTGCAAGGACCCCATTAGAGATGGTAAGGGCAAGATGTATGCATTTGAGCCTACTGCTTCCAAGACAACATCCCAGGAGAAGGGAAAGGCCGTTCTTGGAGGAACGCTTTCGATTCATGGTATGTCTGTTAGCGTTTTATTTGATACTGGTGCATCGCATTATTTTATATCTAGATGTTTGATAGATAATCTTAACCTTGAACCCACATATTTAGTTACTTCCTTACGGGTTGCGAATCTAATAGGAGGGTATGCAACTCTAAGGTTGAGGTGTGACCAGTTGAAGTTTGACCTGTTAGGTCATACTTTTGTGTGCAGTTTGCATGTGTTTGATTTTCTGGGGTCTGGGATTATCCTTAGTATGGATTGGTTAAGTAAGTATGATGCTAAGATATTTTGCCAAGGTAGGAAGATATCTCTTAGACACGCGGATAGTAGTGATCGGATTGTTTTCACCATAGGAGGTTTTAGCGGTGTAGTGTTTTCTTTGTTGGGTGCTTTAGATTTAGATGATGAGTTGAGCCGAGTTTTCATGGTTAGGGAATTCGCAGATGTGCTTGAGCCTATAGTTGGATTGCCACCAAAGCAGGCCATTGAGTTTCAGATCGATTTGGTTCCGGGAGCAGAACCAGTGAGTAGGCCACCAAGTAGGATGACCCCTTCAGAGATGAGGGAGTTGATGGTGCAGTTGGTGGATCTGGAGGGCAAGAGTTTTATCAGGCCGAGTAGTTCATCGTGGGGTACAACGATAGTGTTTGCTAAGAAGCTGGATGGATCGTTGAGGCTATGTATCGATTATCGTAAGTTGAATGACAGAATGATAAAGAATCGATATCCATTGCCCAGGATTGATGATTTGTTTGACCAGATAAGTGGAGCAAGGGTATTTTCTCAGTTGAATTTGGCAACGGATTTCCATCAGCTTAGGGTAGTAGAGGATAGTATACCTTTGACAGCATTCAGGACCAGATATGGATCGTACGAATGGTTAGTCATGCCATTCGGACTGACGAATGCTCCAGCTTTCTTTGTGAATTTGATGAACCGGGTTTTCCGAGAGCACTTGGATAGGTTCATGCTTGATCTCATAGAAGATATCTGGATTTACTCTAAGGATGAAAGAGAGCATGAAGTTCATCTTAGAGTGGTGCTTGAGATGCTGAGACAGCATCGGCTGAAAGCGAAGTTTTTCGAAGTGTCATTTCTGGAAGAAGGAGGTGAAATTTCTTAGTCATGTGGTCTCATAGGAAGGGTTATCAATGGATTCGACTAAGATCGAGGCAGTGAATAGTTGGAAGAGACCCGATACAGTAACCGAGATTAAGAGTTTCCTTGGGTTAATTGATTTTTATCGAAGATTCATTAAGGATTTCTCGCGAATAGTAGCACCGATGACCATGCTAACGAGGAACGATGTGAAGTTTGTGTTGACCGATAAGTGTGAGGAAGCATTCCAAAGTTTGAAACACTTATTGACCTATGCCCCTATGTTGGTTGTTCCATAAGGGGATCAGGATTTGGTAGTCTATACCGATACGTATGGAACAGGATTAGGAGCGTGTTAATGCAGAGAGGTAAAGTGATTGCCTATGCTTCTAGACAGCTTAGACCGCTTGAGGTCGGATATCTGAGCATGATTTAGAGTTAGCTGCAGTGATTTTTTCTATAAAGGTGTGGAGACACTACCTTTTGGGAGAAAGGTTTGAACTGTATATGGATCATAAGTCACTGAAGTATTTGTTCTCTCAGAAGGAGCTGAACATGAGACAGCAGATGTGGTTAGAGTTCATAGCCGCTTATGATTTTGGGATTGAGTACACACCAGGGAAAGGCAACAAGGTTGCGGACGCACTTAGCAGGAAGCATCAAAATGCAGTGTTGGCAATGATGGCTGAGTGGAAAGACTTGGAAGCATTAGCAGATTGCAGAGTGCACTGGAGTTTCGAGGCTGGGTCTAGTGGTAATACAATTGTACTGTCTTGTTTGGAAGTTGGACCAATGTTGATCGAATGGATTGCTTCTAAGCAGATAGAGGATCTGGTGTTAGCTGAGCGGATCAGGAAGCTAAAGGAAGGAACCAAGAGCGATGACTTGAAAGATTTCAGCCTTGACCAGGATGGTAGTTGAGAAAGAAAAGAAGATTATATGTTCCGAGTGTAGGACACATAAAGAAGGAAGTCTTAGATGAATGCCATCGTTCGAAGTTCACTATACATCCCGGAGGTACCAAGATGTAACGGGATATGAAGAGGAGTTTCTTCTAGGAAGGAATGAAGCAGGATATTGGTTTATATGTAAGGCAGTGCTTGAATTGCCAGCTGGCAAAGACTGAACACCAAAAGCCAAGTGGTTTGTTTCAGCCGTTGGATATTCCAGTATGGAAGTGGGATTCTATTTCTATGGACTTCATAGAGGGGTTGCCAAGGTCAAATAGAGGTAATGAAAGTATATGGGTCATAGTGGACAGATCGACCAAGAGTGCCCATTTCATTTTAGTTAGGTCAACAAGGACGGCACATGTTTTAGCAAGGTTATTCATGAAGAATGTGGTTAGACTGCATGGAGTTCCTAGCAGTAGTTAGTGATAAAGATTCCTTGTTCACTAGCGAGTTTTGGAAGAGTCTGCAGGAAGTTTTGGGAACCAAGCTTAAGATGAGTACCGCTTACCAACCGCAGACAGATGGGCAAACGGAAAGAGTTAACAAGATCTTGGAAGATTTGTTAAGAAATTGTGTTATGGATTTCAAGGGATCATGGGAAAACCATCTGCATCTAGTCGAGTTTTCGTATAACAATAATTATCAGACTAGTATTGGGATGGCACCGTTTGAAACTTTGTATGGAAGGCCATGCAAATCTCATATTTGTTGGTTGAGACCGAGGATAGGTTGATTCTTGGTCCTGATCTAGTTAGAGAGGCTGTAGAAAAGATTGAGGTCATTCGGGCTAGAATGAAGGAGGCTCAGTCTAGGCAGAAGAGCTATGCGTATAAGAGATGGAAAGATTTGGAGTTCTCAGTTGGGGACTAGGTTTTCGTCAAAGTATCACCGATGAAGGGTGTGTTTAGATTTGGGAAGTCGGGGAAGTTATCTCCTAGGTTCATTGGACCTTTTCCTATTGTTGAGAAGATCGGGAAACTCGCTTATAGACTTGAGTTACCGAGCAGTTTGTTAGGTGTCCACAATGTTTTTCATATTTCTCATCTCAGAAAGTGTGTTAGAGACCCGGAGACTGCTATTGCACTGATAGTGCTAGATGATTTAGTGGTAGAACCAGACTTGACCATAGTAGGGAAGTCAGTTCGCATAGTTGCGAGAGATGAGAAGAGGCTTAGAACCAAGATGGTCAGATTAGTCAAAGTCCAGTGGAGCGACGATGACAGAGACTGTACTTGGGAGGTTGAGAGCAGGATTAGAGATACTTATCCTAACTTGTTCAATGGTATGTTTTACCTTCTTGTTTGTTTTATGTGTGCCTTATCGTAATTTCAGGGACGAAATTCTTTAAGGAGGGGAGTCTGTAACACCCCAGATTTTTGGTAACATTATTTAGGAGATTTAGTTAGTTAAACTAAATAAAATAATGTGTTGATTAGGGGATCGAGATTTGATTTTAATTAAGGTAGCTATGCCTTTTAAAATAATGAATTAAAAGAAAGTTTAAAATGAATTAGAGGAAGGGTATTATGGGAAAGAGGCCATTCCTATATCCCCTAACCTTGGTCGTGTATCATTTTACACGTTCATTCTATTTCAAAATTTTCAAAATCAAGGCCAGCCACCATTAACAAGGAAAGGAGAAGAGGAAAATAAGGAAAAGCTTAAGGAAAAGAAAATTCGAATCAAACTCATTCAAATCTCAAGCTCCTTAATCTCTAAAGCAAAGGTGAATAATGTTTACATCTCTAAATTTTTATGGTTTCGGTTTTAAGATTGAATCCGAATGATTTTGCAAAGATTTGCCATGTTTTTGAATGGTAGAATGATTATATATACATGTTGATGATTTATGAATGTTCATATAGATTTTATGACATGATTTGAGAAGAAAACCCTATTAAATGACATCCGTTAGCCTTGCGAATTTTTATGATGATCTAAAAAGATATTTTAGAGATGGGTTTCAATTTTCAGATTTTTCTAAAATTTTGTGGAATTATTATGAATTTTCTAAGGCAGAAAATGGTATTTTGCATTATAAAATTATTTACATGAAAAAAATAACTATTTTTTGGATCTGAAAATTTTATATGTTGAAAAGAACATATAAATTGATTTTTTTTCTGGAATTTTTCCAGAATTTTCTAAGATGATTTAATAGTTATATAAATTTTTTTAAGGTATGAGACTTAAATGTTTTATATAATTATAAAGGAGAAATGGGCTTTTTCAAAATTGTTTAAATATCCAAATAAGGAAAGTCGGCAGCATTTTTGAATATGAAAATCTGGCAACCAACCAGATTTAGACAAATAAGACAGGTTGGGTACAAAAGAACTATTTTAAAGTACGAATAAATAGGATTTTCACTATTTCAACTCTTTCGGCAAGAGGTTCCGCCTCCAATCCAAGCCTTCCGACAGAGTCGAAAGGTATTAATCCTTTCGACTAGGTCAATAACCAATGCACATGGTATCAGGAAACTGGTACGTAGTGAAATGGAAAGTGTCGAAAGGTTTAGGGACGAAAGGTAAGAGCTTTCGAAGGAGATGAAATTTTGTTTTGGTTTTAAAGAAATTACGCCGGCTAGCTTTCGACAATGTCAAATGGTTTAAAAGAAAAGGTTTTGATTGGGTTGTTTCTTATTTTAATTGAAACCTTTCAACAAAGTCGAAAGGTATAGCTTTCGAAAAAGTCGAAAGGTAGAGCTCTCGACAAGGTCGAAAGGTATGAAACCTTCCGACAAGGTCGACAAGAACATAGTTGCCGCATCCTACCTTTCGATTCATTTGCTTTCGATGGGAATCTTTTGTTTTCTAAGATTTACCGCCTCTCCAGTGCTTTCGAAGGGTTGGTTCCAACACTAACACTTCATTGTTTATGAAAAGATTTCAAAAGAGTTAACTTTAAAAGGTTTCGAAGCAGTTGCTTTCGACTCCAATGTTTTTCTGATCCTTTTTCTCTACTTGAAGGCATAATCCAAATGTTTTAAGCCGAAACATCTTAAAGGTTTCGAAGTAGTCAACTTCGAATGTTTTTAGAAAGGTTTCCACTTATTTTAAATTGAACCCAATGACTTCGAAAGGTTTAAGTTTCAATGCATTCGAAAGGTTTTAAGTTTCAATGCTTTCGAAAGGTTTTATGTTTCAATGCTTTCGAAAGGTTTTATAAATGATTTCATAGGGGTGGTTCCGCGTACCTTCTGACAAGTTCGAAAGGTGAGACCTTTCGACAAGATCGAAAGGTTAGGTTTTGTTTTTCGAAGGCAGAGGCTAAAGGATTTTAAAGGTGGATGTCATATATTTTAAGGCTTATAAAAGAAAGGCTTTTTATTGGTTTTGAAGGAGTTACCTTCAATGATTTCGAAAGGTTTTATTAATGGTTTAGAAGGGGTTACCTTCAATGATTTCGAAAGGTTGTTTAAATGTTTTAAACAAAGAATTCGAATATAATGATTAGGTACCTAAGTGTTTTAAGTTATAAAGGACTTTACTTATTTTAAAAGGATAGATAATCCTTATTAAACATCATCAACATTATTTTGAGTAAAGTATATATAACATAGCAAAAAATAGCTTAGAGTAAAGCTAAAGATATATTTTCCTTGTATATATATGATTTGATGGATTAAACCATTTTGAAAAGGTTTTCAAGGAAAATTTAAAGGGTAGTTAACCCAAAGAAAATTCGGGCAGTTAGCTCATGTAAATTCGGACAGTCGGTCCATTTTGAGGGCAGTCAGCCCAGAGGACAGTTAGTCCAGTTAAGGGCAGTTAGCCCAGATATGAACAGTTAGTTCATTTGTTAGCATAACGGGCCTTGCTACTTCTTAAGGACAGTTATTCCACCCTTTTTACCTATTTTATGGACAGATAGTCCATTATTTAGCATAAAGAATATTGCTATTTTGGTATAATCAGTTTTAGGACAGTTAGTCCGGCAGAGAGCAGTTAAATCAGATTTCGGACAGATAGTCCATTTATTTTCTTTTTTAGCATAATGGATCTTGTTATATTATTATATAATCAGTTGATTAACCAGTTTGGTTGCAAGAAAGGATTTGCAAAATATATGTTAAGAAAAGAGATATTAGTGAGAGGGAACCCATTCCGCTAAGCGATGTGTTCTCACTATATATCAGTAAACAGAGATGTAACAAAAATTATTCATACCATGCTTTATGTCTGACTCGAAGTTTTTGTTTCCCCTTAAACTTTCGGGTGCTCAAAATTTGATTTGAGTAGGCAGAGGGTTTAGATTTTCAGGTTTTAGCAGATTTTGTCAAATAAAGCCTCCGAAGACGAGCAGGTGGCTGACGGATAGCTAAATTAGGAATTCTGTTTTTATTTCTGCTATGTATTAAGACAATTATGTCTATATTGCTTTAATCACCAAGGGGGCATATTCATATGTCGCTCTTGGCGTATTGTTGTAATTATATTTGATCATTGCCTGGGAATACGTTTGGGGATTTTTGTAACTTGGATATGATATTATTTGAAATGTAATCACTGAAATTATTGTTTTTGGATATCTGTGATTCAGTTTATATTCAAGTGCTTCTGATATTATGGATACCATCAACATTACCGTATTTCATCACTAGAAGTTAATACTGTGGATGACTGCAGCATCCATAGCGCTTAGCTTTTGGCCTCCAGATACGGGATGTTACAGTCTCTTAGAGATAGGCGATGTTGGGAAGGATAACACTATCTTTTAGGCATCTGGCATTGCCTAGAGATTGGCGACGCCAGGAAAGGTAAAAGTCCATCCTTCATGAATCTAGCGTTGTCTAGAGATTGATAGTGTCAAAAAGGTAAAACCATAACCTTCAGGATTCTAGCATTGCTCGGAGACTGGCAATATTGGGAAGGGCAATTGATAAAGGTCAATCGGAAAATTTGGCCCCAACTTACTAGAATTCGTCATTCCTCTGAGATTGACAACGACAAGGATGTTTAAAAACTCACTAAGGGATTAATCGGATAATTTTATTCGGACCTTCAGGTATCTACCGTTCCTCAAAGATACACGGCCGGATTTACGAATCCAATGGTCAGCAATTTGATTGATACCCGATGATATGCAGCTTCAAGGAAGGAACTTCGAAATTGGATAATTCGTGTGCTAGTTTTTGGAGATGGAAATTGGTGTCCGGTTGGATTTCAACGATCGCGCTAGCGGTTAAGTGGAACACGCTCGGTTGAGGATAAGCAAGGATGGTCATGAAGGCCCAAAAGACAAGTATTATCCAACTTCCTCGATCCAGGATATGAATAGGGAAGGCACGTGTAGACTGGGAGCAATCAGATAATTTGCCCCCATGATATTCTATCCCATCGATGCCTGCACCTTGGCATTGGAAGTGCCGAGCCTCATGAAATGGGGTAAGCATGTAGCAAAATTGTATAGAAAAGAGTATAAGCATTCCAACTTTGCATGGGAGCACCGTGGAGCACGGAACATGAAGGATTAGTGGTCAGTCAAGAGATAATTGACCGAACACAAGCATTGATAACCAAAGAGTTGGTTAAGTGTTAGTCCTTGATTTGCTAAGTAGGATGCTTTGATGATTACAGACATGACTAATGGCGGTATACAACCAAAGCGATTGCAGGGATATTATTTATATGCATAGAGTTGCAGTAAGCACATTCATAGGAACATGCATGTATAATGTAGAAAAATTGCAGTGCAAGGAGTTATAAAAGCAGGTATAATATAAAAGTGCAGAAGAGTAAATGGAACAAAGATTACAAGTTGAAAGTGATCTTTTCATAACTATAACTTTTATATATAAGAAACAGCGGGAGCCGATCCAGCACAAACAGCATGTTTACCACCAAAATGAAGCCAAAACTGTACGGACTGTATAATAAAAGAAGACAAGCCACCACACAAACAAGCTTTAAGCATCCTCTACTTCCCTTTCCCCTTCATACCACTGGGCCGCTAGAACTACTGGTTCACCTTTTGTTTTTGTGACCACCCTTGGGTTTCTCCTCTTCGGTAGTGTCACCCTCAAAATGGATGACTCTCCTTCAGTTGTAACTGGAGACACATTAGCAGTCTTCTCGATGGAAGTCTTGGAAGGTACGATTTGGAACTTTAGTGGCCTCGGCTTAATCTTGGGGAGCTTGTAAGTAAGGCTTGTAGGAGTGTAGGTAGTAGATTTTGTGGTGCCCGACTCAGACTTGACTTGAATCTTTCCAAAGTCAGCCTTCAACCTCTTCGCCATGGTAGTATGATTAATAGGTCTACAGCGCTGGTTGTAAAAATGTCTTTCTCCTAGGACATGGAAATATCCTCCAAGTTTTCCGGGGTAGCTATTTTTTCAGAGTAAGGCCCTAGGCCAGAACGGAGAGAGAAGAAGAGATGGCAAGTCTCGTGGAGATAGAGGTTGACGTAGTGAAGATAGTTGTAGGTCCCAAACCTTGAGTAGAAAGCAGAGGAGGAAGAAGCGGTTGACCTACAAGTTGGCAAACAGAAAGTCGAGGTTAGAAATAGACCTGGGTGAGAACTAAAGTGTCTTGGACACAGATGAAACAAGAGATATACCATCGCTCAGAATCGATTGAGAGGCGGGAGACTTAAAAAATTCACCTTCTTCGAGGGAATATTGAATTGGTGGGTCAGCGAAAGAAGGAATTTATGGCTCGATGAGAGCAGCCGCTGCAGAAGTCGAGATAGTCTAGGTGGCCATGGAGTTGGCACCCTCAGCCTTAAGAATTTCTGTCGCAAGCACCTCGAATTTTGGAATGGATGAATCTTCTTGACCCAATGCCCCTTGGCCCGTAAGAGCCTTGGTAGCAGCGACGTCATCACCGTCCTCTTTGGTAAATATGGCTTTTCCCTCAGCAAGTTTGTCGATATCTTCAGCATTGAGGTACTTGGCCTTCAATTATTCTTTGGAACGGTTATCCTCGGACGCCACAACTTGACGAAGCACCTCTTCCCATGCATCGACAAGAGTCTCGGGATAAGAACTCCACATCCACTTCAAGTTTTTGTGTAGAAACACGATGGCATAGAAGTGTTGGAGAGTTTTGTACAGGTCCTCTCTTTCTTTAGCTCTGGTCTTCTTAAGTTCCTTTAACTCAACCGTGGTGGATGCGATCTCAACATCAACATCTAGCTTATCAACCTTCAAGGAGAGCACTCCATCGATGAGCTTTTTTTCCTCTCTCAACCTTTGCAATTTGGATGCCTGCTCGTTGATAGTCTAGTCCCTGGCCTGAATGATCTTATCCTTTTTAATAAGGGCGAGGTCCTATTCATTAACTTGTGACTTCAATGCAGCACTCTCCTCATGGGCAATCTTGAGGAAATCTTTCAACATGAGGTTGGCTTGGGAATGCACAAGCTTCATCTCTATCATCGGGATGTCAACCCTCTCCTTGGCCTCTATTGCAACAACTCTTTCTACCTTCAGTTTCTTCATGTCCTCGTCATGACTATTGATGATTCTTTCGTATGTTTGCGTCTCTAGGTCGAAGGACTAAATATTGGTACAGTTAATTATATTGACATTAGAGAGGGTGTAGCAGAGTCTTTTCCATTTGTTGCCTTCGTTAACATGCCTTTGGACTCGCTAGATGTCCCGATCCATCTCTTCTTTTGGAGTGTTTTCAATGTCTTGATCAAACATCATGCAATGTAAGAAAAGGTCAGGATATGGGGCCTGCATGCATGGTGAAGCAGCAGGAAGAGAAGCCGGGGGAGCAGAAATCGCTCTGGATAGCGGAGGAGTAATAGTGGTTGGTGATTGGGAGGTAGGAGCCTAATGGTAGGAAGAGATTTGAGGTTCAATATGCGGTAGAGGTATCTCAAAAGAGGGACCACAGTGATCGTGCGATTCCTTATGTCACTTGGTTTGATTGTGCAACGGCTCCTCTTCGACGTGCCTTTTCTTTGCTTTCTTCTCATCTTGGTGATAGTCTTCTGCCTCTCTCTCTTTCCTAGTACGCCTTTCTTCATCGGTTTGATAATGGTTTTGGTAGCTGGAATGTGGAGGATTTGGGTCAGGAGTTTGTCCCTTAAACTCACCAGCATTACGTGAGAGATTTCTGTTCCTATCCCTAGCTATGGAACTTGAAACGAGAAGAGAAATGGAATAAGTATCGAGATTACTAAGAATAGTGTAATGCAAGGATGTGTGTTTATGATCCTAGTGAATTGTATGGTGCCGATGAACCCTATGTACTGTACAGACCGTGTTGGCAAGGAATTAGAGATGGAATTTTGCAACCTCCATTCAAAATTCATCCAGGCGAGAAGCTGAAGTTAGAGGAACCCTCAACAAGGAGATCGGTAATGGAAATGTCAAAATCACTTAAACTAGTAAATACGCACTGAGAAAATAACATCGATGAGTTATTTCACTCAAAGACAATGTGATATGTCCTTCAGGGGTCTCAGAAGTTTCAGTTATGATTAGCTCCAGATGGGGTGAGATTGGAAGTTTAGGGATCTCGTAGGGTATCTCTCCGAATGATTCACCCTCCTCTGCACTAGCATGATAGTCACTACCGCTATTTCCGATGCTCTCTTCTTCCTCTTCTACTTTAGGATCCTTCCCTTCATTCCTTCCCGCACTCTCAGTTTCCTCTAGGATTGGCCACACCCCAACTCCTTCGTCCTCTTCTCTCGAGATGTCCTCCTCTAGGATTGGTCGCATCCCAACTCCTTTATCCCTTTCTCTCGAGATGTCCCTAACAGCTGGCTCTTCTACTTCCCTTCCAGCATGCTCTTCGGTATGCGTTGTTCTCGATGGAACTTCGAATTCCCTTAGAAGATTCTCGTCGGAAATGTGAGTGGGAAATGAAGATCGGGTAGGCACTCTAAAGCTGCTAGGCGGAGCCGATTAAGTAATAACATATCTATCCACGAGCAGTAGGCTATACTGTCTAAGATTTTCATTTTTCAGGAGATAAGCAGTGGTGTGATATTGAAAGCTAACATCCCTTAAACCATTAAGGGTATCGGCATGCTCGTCACGAACACCTCAAGCAGAAATTCCTATGAAGAAACAAACATCAAGTTAAGCACTTGGATGAAGTAAAGCCCAGCATGGAAAGGGCAAAAGGGAAGAAACTCACTTCTGGACACCAACGCCCATTGAAGCGATACGGGCACCGAACGAAGAAGTACCAATTTATGAAATATGAGTGCTTATTGTAAGATAATCGATGACTTTACACCTACACCAAGCCTCGATGATCATATAATAAGGAGACTCCTGCCCTTTCTTAAAATGCAAGAGGTGGGTAAGCTCCTGAAAGTTGGAGCCCGGTTGAAGTGATTCATGAAATGCACGTATAAAGAGCTCAGGAGAGTGTAACCATTTGGATGGATCTGAGCTGGAGCCAACCCAAGCTCTTGGAGAACAATTCGAAGAAATGGATTGAAGGGCGATACGGCGCAACCTAAACACATGTATCTGTTGCAAGCTGTATACCATTTCGAAGGAAGATGTGCTCATTGACCCTAAGCAGGAAGTAGTACATCACCCTTAGGAGTTACGTGCTGGTGGCATATATTTCAAAGCATTTTCTCAGATAAAACAGTTGGCATTTGTTCGGGCGGATCATTCAAAACCTGAATACCAATGTACCCGTGTGCCGGTGGAGGCACCTCTTGAAGCAGAACATCGTCCCCTGAAGCTCTGTGGTGATTGTTCGCCAAGTTGTATACTCGACTTCAGGAGGAGTAGGCGCATCCTCACCAAACTTGAAGCGCGACGATCAATGAGTCATTCTATACAAGAAAACTTAGTGTTCAACACGGTCAAGTATGTTTTATTTCCAATATCAAGCCAGTGTGATCAATGTCTGAAGTCCAAAGGATGTCGACGTGTGTTGACCAATCAAATTATGAGCATTGACCGGGGCAAGCAAAAGTGTTAGTCTATACAGTGTGAGTCATGTATCTCATACACGATGAACGGACCATCCAGTGTGGATAGTTCGCTCATGCTAGAAAAATGATCCACGCCACATGATGGAACTTGGATCGGATCCTACCCGTTGTCGATGGATAGTCGATAATGGAACCGCTGTCTGGAGCGATGCAAAAGCTTTTCTTTTACAGGAACACTGGGAATGCGGTAGTATAGAATTCTCTGCAGTAAACGACATTGCGATGGAATCATCCAATACGACCGTTCTTGAAGTGAATTGTCTTGCTGGAATCCAAACGAAGGTGTAGTGTTAGCCTTTGATAGGAGTTAGTCGAAGACAGAAAGCCAAACATATCTCCAGAACTGCATGTGCACGACCTAGGCTAAAATAAAATTTACCATAGATCGAGCCCAAACCCAAATTTCGACCATCTACCTCCAAGAGCGACTGGCATCATCACCACCAACACCATTGCCATGCCAAACAAGGGCTGCCCACCTTAGAGAATTGGTGAACAAAAGCAATCGGTAGCGAGTGCTTGGAAGGAATCGGGCCCGGAAGCTTTGGCCATGAATGTATTTTGCAAATTTGAAGCCAATGATCTGGGACTACAACAAAATGAGCCAATTACAACGTTTTTTACAAGTTTATTTAAAAAAAGTTGTAAAAAAACCTTTTTACAACGTTGTTGTAGAAAACATTGTAAAACCTTGTTTTTACAACGTTTTTTAGTAAAAGTTGTAAAAAACAACTTTTTAATGCAAACATTATAGTAATGACTTTTAACAACTTTTATTACAAAAATGTTGTAAAATCATTGTTTTCAACAAATTTTTCTCTAAAGGATGTAGATATTAAACTACTACAATAAAAATTGTCTTACTCATAAGTTGTAAAAATCTTTAAGGCAATGTTTACTCCAAGAAAAGACTGAATTACCTAATAAATAATCATTATCTATAATAAAAAATTAGTTTTTATATTTAATACTTTATTATAATTAATTGTTAATAATTAGTTAATTATATTTCTTATTTATTAATTATATTTAATAATTAATAAATATATTTAATAATTAATATTGAATAATTAATTTTGAATAATTGATATTAAATATTTAATACTTAATTATAATTAAGTAGCAACTTGTAATAATTATTAACTAATAAATAAGAAGTAGCATTTAATAATTAATAATTAATAATTATTATTAAATAATAAATAATTACTATAAATAATTAATAACTAATCTTTAATTATTAATAAGTAATATTTATTATCTGGTATTTAATATATAATGATTACAATTAATAATTATATTTATTATTTATTATTTCAAATAATTTAAAATTTTGAAATTTCGTGAAACAAATTTAAAAATATTTATAAAATTTAGAGACAAAATTTACAAATTTTCATAAAGTAAAAAAATGGTTTAAGTTTTAGTTAAATTTAAAATTTTATAAAATATTCAAAATTTAAAAAAATTTCAAAATGTTAAAATAATTCAGAATTTGAAAAATATAAATATTACATTGTAAAATTATTAATTTCAAATGTCTTAGAGGTTTTATTTTGTAACTATCTTATTTGATACTTATAAGCTTTTTCTTAGTCCAAACAACCAAAATTTTGGCTCCAATTCCAAATTTTACATAAAATTTAAAAACAAAAACAATATTTTGAAAATTTTTATAATAAAATTAAATATATTCATAAAATTTAAAAACAAAAACAGTATTTTGAAATTTTCTATAGTAAAATTTAAAATATTCTTAAAATTTAAAAACAAAAATTTGAAGTTTCAAAATTTTAAAAGTTTAAAATTTAAAATAAATTTAAAATTTATAAATTTAATAATTATATTTTATACTAATTACTATTAGTATTTAATATTAAATAATTACTATTAATATTTAATAGTTAATTTAATAATTAGTAATTATTATTAAATAATTAATGATTAAGAGTCATATTTAATATTTGAAAATCAATAATTAGTAAGTAATAATTAATAATTAGGAACTAATATAAATAAAATTTGGAAATTTTCAATAAAAAATTTGAAAATATTCATAAAATGTAAAAACCAAATTTATTGCGAAATGTAATGCAGCTTTACAACTTTTTACGACATAAAGTATTACAAGTTTTCTTTAGCCTCCAAACCCAAATTTTGGCTCCAATTTTTTTTCTCTTATCCCTCTAAAATTTTAACTGTTCTTTCCCTACAGCTCCTCAGTTCCAAATCCAAAGGAAAAATAAAATTCTTAATTCCAAATCCAATTTTCGCCTAATTAAACTTCAACTGCTTCGTCCAAGCATCCCATCAAACTCCCCACCCTTCCAGAAATGTAACCATCGACAGAAGTCCTCATTCGACACAATTCAAAATCGTTCAAGTAGGCAAGTCCCACTGGAAGCGAGAAGACGGGTCGCTAATCCCTAATCCGAGTTGTTATCCCGCTTTTTGGTCAAAGCTAGGATATCAACAAATTGGCTAAAAAATTTGGATATCAGGATTGGAGATCGATTGGAAACAAGGCTATGATCGATACTATCAAAATTGGACCATGCTCCAATCAAGGTGGGATCGATCGGGAATAATAAACAAGGCTCGGTAAGGCTACACTTCGAATTTCAGGTCAATCGGAGTTCATATGCTCGAGTTATGGATGGATCAATATTCATGAAAAACTGGCTCGTATCGATCACTATGGATACGGATTTTGATTAACACATGCGCTTTACATTTGGTTTGGATTGATCGATATTTGTATCGATACGTCTCGTATCGATACAACTCGTATCGATCTGGCAACTCCAGGATGGATATGGTTTGGATAATGCACTGCAATTTTGGTTTGGATCGATCAAACTTCGTCTCGATACATTTCGTACTGATCGAGCAAGCATGGGATCGATACGAAGGATAGGACACTGGATGGATTCAGAGGCATATTTCGTATCGATCGATACGAAAGAAGCGGTCAAGGGATGGAGTGCAAAACATTGATCACAGCACAAGACTCGGATCGATACGAGAATTAAGGAGCGCATTATCTATGGATATGAAATGATGGATACGAATCTATGGATACGAAATCATTAGCCTACACTTGCAAACTCGATCTTGGGTCGATCATATCTCATAATCTACAACTCCAAATGCGATGAGATTTTCACAGCAAGTTGCACAACACATAGGGAACATCCATGATCGATCGCAGCTCAATTGGAGTAGTTTATGATCGATGCGAACTCACTATGGATCGATCAAGGATCGATCCCAAATGACTCCAGATCAATCATGTGGGCCCATCTGGACTTGAGAAGGAGTATTCCGAGATTCAAGGCAGATATTTCCAGCTCCACACGTATAAATAGCACCTCCATTGCAATTAAAAGGGACTCTTTTCTCTCGGCTCCTCTTTATCTTCTTCTTCTCTTTTGGCTAGACTCTGCCATTTTTGGCTATTGACATTCAAATGATTGTAACTGTAATCATAGTATAAAGGAAATAAAAGGATCAATTCAAAGTGGACGTAGGCCGGAGATAGCCGAACCACTATAAACTTCTTGTATTCTTTACTTTCTTGCTCATTTTACATTTTCTATTTCTTCATTTTCTACATTATCTGGATCTATAATCTATGTTTGGATATTGAGACTTTGTGTGTAAACACTGGTGCTTTCACTACTTTTGGGGTTTGTGACCATTTTTGGCATAAACACTTTGGTGCTTTCCCCGAGAAGACTATCACCCACTATACCAGATTTGGAGTTCAGATTTGGAAAGCTAAAAGATCGGATCTAGAAGAAATAATGGTTAGGCAATCGGCTAGAAGGGCATTAACAGAGAGGAGCCATCAAGAGGGAAGTCAAGGGGCTACCTCTGAAGCAAGAACAGATCAGGCATCCATCTACATCACAAGGGATGAGATGCGGACAATGATGGTTTCCATGCAAGAGAGATTATTGAAGAGCCAACAGGAGATGATGCAGAATCTCTTCAGGCAAATGGGCGCAGCTAGAACCGAGAACCTAGGAAATGGAGCAACTGCAGCTACTGGCAATGTAGAATAAGGAGTCAGAGCTGCAGAAATCTCTGGAGGTCAGATCCAGAACCAAAATGGAGAACGTGAAGGGAATCAGCAAAGGCTTGGGGGAAGACCCTCGGGATCAGATATTGGAAGGACCGTGAATGAAGCTCAGCAGGCTGGGGCCAACGCAAACGTGAATAGGCAACATGAAGAGTACTACCCAGAATACCCTCCAGGACATATGGGGCATGATGGAAACGCATATACGAGGCCACCCCGGGATGGAGACGAGAGGATGAATGGATTAATAAGAAGGATTATGAGAGGAGGGCTACCGTGCGGAGGCTTGGAGGAAGTTAGTCGGAGTCCGTTCACTCCGAATATCAAAAATGCAAGGAACCCTCCAGAATTCAAACTACCAACGCTGGAGGCCTATGATGGGAAGTCAGACCCAACTATGCACGTAACCAGATACATCAGGCATATGGAAGTGCTGGGGGCATCTAAGGAGGTTATGGCAAGATGCTTCCCTTTATACTTGACGGATTTGGCTGCGCTCTGGTTCAGGCAGCTAGAGAATGGATCGATCGGGATATGGGGCAAACTAGTGGAATGCTTCATGAGACAATTCAGGGTCCACGTTACACGACCCAAGAACGTAATGAAATTGGCATCGATGAAGCAGTGGACAGGAGAATCCGTAAGGAATTTTCTAATGTGGTTCAATTGGCAACGAAAGCGAAAGCAGGATGATGGATATGATGGTTCTAACAAACGGAGGAGAGACCGGGAACCCAAATTCGCCACATACACAGACTTGACGGAGAATCTAGAACGAATTTACATGGAAACACGGGGGCAACTCCCCTATCGAAAACGACCTAGAAGGAATCCCACAGAGTGGGAGTGCAGGAGCGGGAGGTACTGCCTATTCCATGAGATGGAGGGCATACCACAGATGAATGTTGCCACTTGAAGGACATGGTGGAAGAACACATCAGGAGTGGAAGATTGCCACAGTATGTGAGGAACCGGACAACAACGGTAGAACACGAGCAGCTACTGCCTGCACCAAACAGGATTGACCCTAGATCGGGGTCACGACTCATCATCAGCTGATCGTGATGGCAAGGGCCGAGTTCAGGATTTGAACTTCTATCATCAAATAATCTTTCTGTTTTGTTTCTAAAAATAAAGCGGCTATGCCACTTACACATGTAAGGGAACCGGAGCGATTCTCAAGCATGCTCTGAGATGGTAGTATACCGCTCTGCCCGAAGAGGAAGCACTTAGTTTTTTCTGTTTTTTCATTGAACATTTGGAATTTTGATTTAATAAATGGATTTGGATGTTGTGAAACAAATCCCTAACCGAAGATTTAAGGGATGGATACTGGAAGTCGGCTAGAAATTAATCGCTTTATGCCCTTGACCGGAAAGGCAAGGACCGGAGTGCAGGAAGTGAGTCACTTCGTCGAAGAGCGACGGGATTGGCTCACTTGACGTTGTTCCTCATTCACTAGAGAGTGATTGGATTGGGGTTCGGCAAGAGCCCAAAGTGGCTGTAATCGGTCTAGGACTTAGGCCCTGAAATCGCTTAATGTTCAGGGATACTGAACTGGAGTGCAGGGAGTGACTCCGCTTCGCCGGAGAGCGACAGGATCGGCTTGCTCGACGTTGTTTCCCTTTCATCGGAGAGTGATATGATGGGATCCAGCAAGAGCCTAGAGAGGCTCTGATCGGTCTAGGAGGACCAGGACATCGCTATATGCCCCCACCGAGACCGGAGTGCAAGGGATAGGTTGCTTCGCCAGAGCACGACAGGATCTGCCTATTCGATCGTTAAGTAAGATCGAGCTTAGCAAGGGTCTAGAGAAGGCCGTCAATGATCCGGAGAGATTGTAGGATTCGGTTACTGGATTCCAAGATGTGGAATGGATATTGATTCAGCTTTGAATGGCTGAGGGTTGGACATGGACCCGGAGCAGTCTTGGATTCGGTTAATGACCTGGAGCGGTCATGGATTTGGATATGGATTTGGTTATGGTTATGGATTCAGATAGTGGCTTTGAATAACTAAGGATTTGGCAAAGGACCCGGAGTGGTCCAGGATTTGGATATTGACTCGGAACAGTCGTGGATTTGGCTATCACACTTAGATGGAATTGCTTGGTAATGGATTGAATTATGGATTGGGTGATATGGCTATCAATGGAGTACGGATTTTGGATATCGGATTTAAAGATATTCAAAACATGCCTTCCTATCGCAAGGCATGTTTTGGGGGGCAAATGTTATCCCGCTTTTTGGTCAAAGCCAGGATATCAACAAATTCGCTAAAAAGGATGGATATTATGATTGGAGATCGATTGGAAACAAGGTTATGATCGATGCTGTTAAAATTGGACCAAGCTCCAAATCAAGGTAGGATCGATCGGGAATGATAAACAAGGCTCGGTGAGGCTACACTTCGAATTTCAGGTCAATCGGAGTTCATATGCTCGAGTTATGGATGGATCAATATTCATGAAAAACTGGCTCGTATCGATACTCTCATATCAATCACTATGGATACGGATTTGGATTAACACATGCGCTTTACATTTGGTTTGGATTGATCATCGATATTCGTATCAATACATTTCATATCGATCAAGCAAGCATGGGATCGATACGAAGGATAGGGCACTGGATGGATTCGGAGGCACATTTTGTATCGATCATTCGTATCGATCGATACGAAAAAAGCGGTCAAGGGATGGAGCGCAAAACATGGATCATAGCACAAGACTCGGATCGATACAAGAATTAAGGAGCGCATTATCTATGGATACGAAATGATGGATACAAATTTATGGATACGAAATCATTAGCCTACACTTGCAAACTCGATTTTTGATCGATCATATCTCATAGTCTACAACTCCAAATATAATGAGATTTTCACAGCAAGTTGCACAACACATAGGGAACATCCATGATCGATCGCAGCTCAATTGGAGTATTTTATGATCGATGCGAACTCACTATGGATCGATCAAGGATCGATCCCAAATGACACCAGATCGATCATGTGGGCCCATCTGGACTTGAGAAGGAGTATTCCGAGATTCAAGGCAGATATTTCCAGCTTCACACCTATAAATAGCACCTCCATTGCAACTAAAAGGGACTCTTTTCTCTTGGCTCCCCTTTATCTTCTTCTTCTCTTTTGGCTAGACTCTGCCATTTTTGGCCATTGACATTCAAACGATTGTAGCTGTAATCACAGTATAAAGGAAATAAAAAGATCAATTCAAAGTGGACGTATGCCGGAGATAGCCGAACCACTATAAACTTCTTGTGTTCTTTACTTTCTTGCTTATTTTACATTTGCTATTTCTTCACTTTTAGTCTCTACATTATCTGGATCTGTACTATGTGTTTGGATATTAAGACTTTGTGTGTAAACACTGGTGCTTTCACTACTTTTGGGGTTTGTGACCATTTTTGGCGCAAGCACGAGTTCCAACACGATCCCTAATACGACACAATCCCTAATTCGACACAATCCTGAATCTGTGTTTCGAGCTAATGAGTCGTAGTGGAATATGAATTGGATTCATCTCATAATCTTCTCGCTTGGAAACTAAAATGCTCGAGCTAATGAGTAGCTGGGGTCAAATTGCTTAAATGTGAGTTGGTATATACTTGAAATATGATTTGAATATGATCTGTTTGAGTTGCATATTACTTTTGATTTTGATTTGAATATGAGTTGAAATGTGAATGTTTGATTGATTATATGGCAAACACTAATGATTGATTATTTTAATATGAGTTTCATATTAATTTTGAATATGAGTTGAATTTGAATATGAGTAGATGGGTTAGACACTTATTTGTGTATATGGCACAATACAAATGATTGATTGTTTTCTTTGTGCAATTTAATGTAATAGATATTAGGATTAGAAATATGTTCTGATACATTTGTAGGAAACACTATGTTACAGGTTATATTTGGTGGACAAAGGAGCTTGTAACCATCGGTATGAAATGAGGAAACAAGGAAAGCGTGGCAGTAACAATGGGAGTGTTGTATCTGGTTCTCAATGGAGTTATAAAGAAGAAAGGTACAAATATTAAAGTCCAAGTTACTATATCAGTAGCTAGTACAGCATCAATCCAAGGTATTTAAAAAACTACACTAGAAGTAATTTTGTTTATCAACAACCTATGCATATTAAAGTGGTACTTAAGTTTAGGACAGTGTTCTATTCATGCTTCATACTTAGCATTTAGCAAGATACCGAAATTTTGGTCGAACTGATACCAGTACTCATGGATGTACATATATTATTGATTTTCTATGACCACAATTGCAATATTTATAAAGTTGATTGTGACCATAATACAATTCTACTAAGATTTTGTTGACAATGTAAGGCATTTCTTTAGTTATTAATATTTTATACCAAAACAAGATCAACCATTACCTCATTTAATTTGGTAATATATGATAATAGAAAACTAGATATTTTTGGTAACTATGTAGACAGTGAAGAAAGTTCAGAGGGTGGAATAAAAAAATAAGGCCCAAAAGACAATCTAATTTGTGAATAGAAGGTTCAAGATATGCAGTGGCATTAAAGGCAGAAGCAGAAACATCAAAGGTAGCAGCATAATGAGTAGTAGGAAGGCTTTGAAGAGCACCAGCCTTAATCATCTGCATATACCTAAAGTAGAAGTCATCATCAACAGGAGATGCAGAAGCATTAATAAAGCCACATCCAAGTGGGGTACTATCTCCTTGCATGACATTGAATGATCCATCATCAAATATTGTGCTTATGTCTATGATAGAAAAGGCGGATATGGTTTCTATAAGATCTATAAGGATGGTCTGCTGCTGGTTCACAACAGCCATCGTAACATTCAATGTTGATGGTCGACTCTAAAGTGGGAAAAGGTAAATTTAATGGTTTATCTTTATTATTTACTATACTCTTATGAAAAATCTTATCAATTTATTTCCTCTATACAATTGTCCAAGACATTCCATTTATTCTATGTAGGGCAAATATTAAAAGACAAGCTTCCTATACCATTCAATAAAAATAATAGCCATGCTGCAGCTCCATCAACATCAAAATATAGTGTCACTAATACTAAACTTCTAAAAGCATGCATATCAAGAGAAATACTATTGACGAAGCGCAACATGTTTGCCCATGTCTTCACTTCAACTCAAGTAAGTAATACCCTATAAATTATAAATTACAAAGCCTCTAGTGTTGATATCATACACTGGTCCTTTTTTAAAAAAAATATCTTCCTTCTTAGTTCTACTGATGATAATTGTCAAAATGACCGTTTCTGCCCATTAAATTAACAAAAGAATCAATATAAGATCGTGGACATTACTTAGGTGCATAATTTTTTTCCATCATCATGATTATGTTTAATGGATATGCTGAGCTAGCCATGAGTAGTGCAAAACTTCCAATATTTCAGTTGTGGTATTTTTATGTTATGTATGTTAAAGTTGTGCTATTGTGGACTTTGTGAAATTCATACTGATTTTGAATTTTGATATGAATTTTCCTTTGAAATTAATGTAAGTATTGTTTGTGTTAATAAAATTTTGACTTATTTTGGATGGAAACAATTTGGATTTGTGCTGTTTATAGCTTGTATCGTTGAAATTTATGTATTGAAATTTCTAAATTACTGTATTTACGGTAATAATAATATGAAAAGTCCATGTATCTTTTCTAAAAAGTAAAAAATATATCGCAACGTTAAAATAAAAGTTGTAAAAAATCTATACCGCAACAGTTAAAAAATGTTGTAAAAAATTATATTGCAAAGTTTAGAATATGTCGTGAAAAAATATATTGCAACATCTAACAACAACTGTAATAAGTTTATTACAATGTTTTTTGCAACAACTAAAAATCATTGTAAAAGACACTGACTCTATTACAGCTTGACCTAATACTACATTTGTAAAAACATTACGAAACCCATGTTATAATATTTTTCTAAAGTTGTAATAGGGTATATTTGCTGTAGTGTGGAAGCAGTGCTGGCGATCTGGAAACGATGGCAATGAAGATCGATGGCAATGGCAATCAGTCATGGGAGGTCGAAGGAGTCGGGTCGGTGAGGAGCTCTAGGTAGAAAGCAGAAGTGAAGAATGAAAGAGTGAATGGAAATTTTTCTAAGTGTTTAACTTATAGGTAGTCAATGGAAACAAAAGCATTCGATACCGAGAGGAACCTCTCGATACCGAGCGGTATTTTTGGAGCCAAAAGTTGGCAGAAGGCATGGAAAGAGAACGAGCATACTCAACTGAGGCGTGGCACTGTCTTCAGAGCATAGACCTTGTCCAAAGAACAAAGAACAGAGTTTTGGCTATGCAAAGCTGCCAAATGAATATCTACAGGATGAAAGCAATGCATCGAAGCAATTCTTGAATGACTAGCTGGAATCACAAGATAGCAAGTCAGAACCTGTCTTGATCCAAAGCATGCTTTGTTTTCAATGAAAGCATACTCTAGAGGCAAGTGTTAACCAGCTTTTTAAACAAGTAGATTTCAACTGGAAGTAAAAGGTCAAAATAAAGATGAAACGACTCGAGAACTTGAAAACATGCTTAGAAAAATCAAGAGATGGAATTCCGGAAGTTTCACAAGGAGGGGAGTAAAATGGACCTCTCGGTACCAAGAGCTTTTCCATTCCATTTTAGCCTTCCAAACTTCTTGTGTTCAACACACTCCTTCAAGCAATCATGGCAAAGTGCTTTTCTCAAAGAATAGACGAGCAACTCTAAGGCTTGATGAGAAGAAACCAAAGAAAGTAGGATAAGTCAAGGGGTATCAAGGAAATCGTTGAGAACAACTCAACTTTCATAGAAACGAATTCAGAATTCAACGAAGTAAGAGATAGGAAGGCAAAGCAAGTAAGGAAGATGGGGTTTTCACCCACCAGAACTATAACAACCCGCACCTCTTGAATTACCGATCTAAAGCTTAAAGTGACTTCTGGACTCGAATCATACCAGGAAATATGTGCCGTTGGGTTTTTAAAACATTGCAGAGTATAATTATAGGGATAGAGTTCTAAGACATTCTACACTTTCATATCTCACAGCGGAAGGAATTAAAATATAAATACAAAAAATAGACATTTCAAAAAAATAATCTCCCAAAATACTTGTTTTACATATACACTGTTTCCACGTTATAATATAAGTTTTACACACTTCTAATACAATAAGTGACTACACGAGAAACAATGGCTAACATGAGAAATCCATCATTGAGCTCCTTTCTCCCATGTGCTATGTCCAATCACTGCTAACTTGTTATCCTATGGTAAGGGAAAATAAAATGAAGGGGGTGGGTTAGAAGAAAGTCCAATGAATGAGTACAAGTATAATATGTGATGATCATATGCAGTTACTTTAATGCTACTCTAAATGATATAAGTTGTGATACAAGTGTCCATGAATTCGTAAGGTCTAACACCTAAGGGTTCTTATCTAATACATTCCTACGCTACAATTTGTGTAGGATAACACAATGGATCGAACTAAGTATCAAATCTCATATCTAACGATTGGACATCACTCCTGGAGCTACTCAATATGTAAGACACGGCCCTCTTGGCTACTATCTATGGACACCACCGCTATTAGGCTACCGTGGAAATAAATTCCTATAACATCCCGTATTTGGAGACCATAAGCTAAGCGCTACAGATGCTGCAGTCATTCATAGTATGAACTTCTAGTGACAAAATACGGTAATGATAATGGAATCCATAATATCAGAAGCACTTGAAATGAACAAAATCAAAGATTTCAAAAACAACATTTTACCGATTACATTTCAAAACAAATTCATATCCTAATTACATAATCCCATATCGTTTCCCAAGTAAAGATTAAATATAATCATTACAAAATACGCCAAGAGCGACATATGACGATTCCCCCTTGGTTAATCAAAGCAATATAGTCATATCAGACTTAATACATAGCGGAAATAAACACAATAATATGTAACTCCTAATTAGCTATCCGTCAGCCACCTTGTCGTCTCCGGAAGCTTTATTCGCCAAAATTTCTAAATCTTAACCCTCAACCTACTCAAATCAATTTTGAGCACCCGAGAGTTTAAGGGCAAACAAAAACTTCGAGTCAGACATAAAGTCTGGTGTGAATAATTTTGTTATATCTCGGTTTATCGATATTAAGTGAGACCATGCCGCTTAGCGGAACGGGTTTCCCCTCACTAATATCCTCTTTAAAACATATATTTTGCAAATCCTTTCTTGCAACCAAACTGGTTAGTCAAACTGATTATATCAAAATAGAAATATTCTTTATGCTAATAAATGAACTATCTGTCCATAAAACAGATAATAAGTGGACTATCTATCCACAACATAATAGCAAGGTCCGTTATGATAACAAATGGACTATCTGTCCATGAAACTGGGTTGACTGCCCGCAAACTGGGCAACTGTCTGGATCAAAATGGACTAACTGTCCGAATCATTTTTATTAGGGTTAACTGCCCTTCATCTTTTTCCTTGAAAACCTTATCAAAATGATTTAACCTTTTAAATCATACTTATACAAGGAAAATATATTCTTAGCTTTACTCTAAACTATTCTGCCATGATATATATACTTTACTCAAAATAATCTTGATGAGATCTAATGAGGATTAACTATCCTTCCAAAACAAGTTAAAACCCTTCTTAACTTGAAAATACTTAGGCTATATTGCCTATTTAATACATTCGAGACCTTTGTTTAAAACCTTTAAACAACCCTTTCGAAATCATTGAAGGTAACCCCTTCGAAACCATTAAATATTGCCTTTCGAAAACATTGGAAAAACCCTTCCTTTCAACCCTTTTGAAACCCTGGGGAACCACCCCATTCGAAACCGTTCACTAAAACCTTTCAAAACAATCAAAACTCAATTCTTTCGAAAGCACTTTGGATTCAATTTTAAATATGTGGAAACCTTTCGAAACCATTCAAAATTTCACCCCTTCGAAAACCTTTGAAAATCATCTTGGTCGAAACCATTTGGATTCTGCCTTCAAGTAGAGCAAAAGGATCGGAAACTCATTAAAGTCGAAAGCATCTATTTCGAAACCATTTAAAATTATCTCTTTCAAAACCATTTGGTTTTTACTTCAATTATAGAAATAGGGTCTTAAAAATATTTAAGTCGAAAGCATCTATTTCGAAACCATTTCCTAAGTAATGAAGTGATGGTGTCGAAACCATCCCTTCGAAAGCATTGGAGAGGTGGCCAGGATTTTTGAAAACAAAACAAAACAACCCTCTTAAAACCATCTGGATTGAAAGGTTGGAAGCGACAGCTAAAGGCTTCGACTCGGACGAAAGCAATCATTTAAAACAAGCGCAACCCAATCGAAATCATTCCATATAAAACCATTTGACCTAGTCGAAAGCTAACCAATTCGAAAGCTACTCAGTCGAAAGCCATTTAGTCGAAAGCAAGCAGGCGCATTTTTAGTTTAAAACCAAAATAATGCCTCAACCCCTTCGGAACCCCTGGTTTCAACTCCATACCTTCCACCTACATCCAATTCACAACGTACCGGTTCCCTGGTACCATGTGCATTGATTTCGACTGTGTCGGAAACCAAGATGAGGAGGTGGAAATTGGTGCCGAAGGTGTCGAAACAGTGAAAAACATGTAGCAAATAGTTCTTTTCACCTAACCTGCTTTACGTGTCAAATGTTGATTGGTTGCATCTTTCTTTACCAATAAAAAGTACTGCAATTTTCAAAAGTGCTGCCGACTTTCCTAAATTAACAAATTTAAATTTATTTACAAAAAGCCCCTTCTCCTTCCTTAATTATATAAAACATTTAAGTCTCATACCTTAAACAATTTTATATAACCATTAAATCTCATACCTTAAACACTTAGAAAAAATCTACAAAAATTCCAAAAAGTCTCATAACCATTAAATCTTTTATTATTTAACCGTAAATAATTATTTACCCAAAATTAACATTTTCTTACTAGAAAATTCATATAAATTCCACATAATTTTAGAAAATTATGAAAATTGAAAATCATCTCCAAAATAATATTTATGATCTTCACAAAAATTCGCAAGGCATTTGGATGTCATTTTATATGGGTTTCACCTTAAAACATATCATAAAACTACTATGAACATACATAAATCATCAACACGTATATATAATCATTCTATCATTCAAAATCATGGCAAATCATTGTAAAACACTTCGGATTTCATCTTAAAGCCGAAAATAATAAAAATTTGAGATTAAAACATTATTCACCTTAGCTTTAGAGGTTAAAGAGATTGAGATGTGAATGGATTTGAATTGAATTAGCTTCTTCCTTAGTTTTTCTCTATGTTCTTCCTCTTTCTCTTGTTAATGGTGGCCGACCTTAGTTTTAAATTTTTTGATAAAATGAAATGGACATGTAGGGGATACACGGCCAAGGGTTTAGAGTATAGGAATGGCCTCTTTCCTATTTTACCCCTCCTCTATTTCAATTTAACTCTTATTTTAATTCATTGTTTAAATGGCACGGCTACCCCTTAATTAAATCAAATCTCAATCCCCTAACTACACATTATTTTATTTTATTTAACTAATTAAATATCCTAATTAATGTTATCGAAAATATGGAGTGTTACAAGCTCCCCTCCTTAAAGGATTTCATCCTTGAAATTACGATAAGGTGCACAACAATTCAAACAAGAAGGTAAAACATACCATCAAACAAGTCAGGATAAATATCTCTAATCATGCTCTCAATCTCCCAAGTACAGTCCTTGTCATCGTCGCTCCATTGGACTTTGACTAATCCGACCGTTTTGGTTCTGAACCTCTTCTCATCTCTTGCAACAATACGAATAGGCTTCCTCGCTATGGTCAAATCCGGTTCTACTACTAAGTCATCTAGCACAGTCGGTGCAATAGTAGTCTCCAGGTCTCTAACACACTTTTTGAGATAAGAAACATGGAAAATATCGTGGATTCCTACCAAACTGCTCGGTAATTCAATTCTATATGCGAGTTTCCCGATCCTCTCCACAATAGGAAAAGGTCCAACGAATCTCGGTGTCAACTTCCTCGATTTTCCAAACCTAATCGCCCCCTTCATCGGTGACACTTTGACGAAAACCTGATCTCCAACTGAGAACACTAGATCTTTCGGTCTCTTATCTCACAACTTTTCTGCCTAGACCGAGCCTCCTTCATTCTAGCCCGAATGACCTCAACCTTTTCTGCAGTTTCCCTAACCAAATCTGGACCAAGAATCAACCTATCCTCGGTCTCTAACCAACATACGGGAGATTTGCATGGCCTTCCATACAAAGCTTCAAACGGTGCCATCCTAATACTAGTCCGATAACTGTTGTTATACAAAAACTAGACTAAATGCAGATGGTCTTCCCATGATCCCCTGAAATCTAATACGCAAGCCCTTAACAAATCTTCCAAGATTTTGTTAACTCTTTCTGTTTGCCCATCTGTCTGCGGATGGTAAGCGGTACTCATCTTGAGCTTGGTTCCCAAAACTTCATGTAGACTCTTCCAGAACTTGCTAGTGAATAAGGAATCTCCATCACTAACTATGCTAATAGGAATCCCATGCATTCTAGGCACATTCTTCATAAACAACTTTGCCAAAACAGGTGCCGTTCTGGTTGACTTAACTGGAATGAAATGGGTACTTTTGGTCAATCTGTCCACTATGACCCATATACTATCATTTTCCCTATTCGACCTTGGCAACACGTCAATAAAATCCATAGAAATGGAATCCCACTTCCATACTGTAATATCCAACGGTTGAAGCAACCCACTAGGATTCTGGTGTTCGGCATTTGCCTGCTGGCAAATCAAGCACTGCTTCACCCATAAACCAATATCCCGATTGAATAGAGAACTTCGAACGAAGGCACTCCTCTAAGACTTCTTTCCTTATTTTTCCTACATTTGGAAAACATAATCTTCCTTTCTTTCTCAACCTCCCATTCTAGTCAAGGTTGAAATCTTTCAAGTCATCGCTCTCGGTTCCATCTCTTAAATTCCTGATTCGTTCAGCTAATACTAGATCCTCTTCCTGTTTAGAAGCAATCCTTTCGATCATCACTGGTCAAACTTCCAAACAAGTTAACACTACGGTTTCTCTGCTAGATCCAGCCTCAGATCTCTACTACACTCTACAATCTGCTAATGCTTCCAAATCTTTCCACCCAGTGATCATCGCTAATACTGCATTCTGATGTTTCCTACTAAGTGCATCTGCAACTTTGTTGCCTTTTCTCGATGCGTACTCAATCCCAAAATCATAAGCAGCGATAAACTCTAACCACCTCTGTTGTCTCATGTTTAACTCCTTCTGAGAGAACAAATACTTCAGCGACTTATGATCGGTATATAACTCAAACTTCTCTCCTAAAAGGTATTGTCTCCACACCTTTATTGCAAAAATCACTGCAGCCAATTCCAAATCATGGGTCGGATATCTGACCTCATGCGGTCTAAGCTGTCTAGAAGCATAGGCAATCACTTTACCTCTCTGCATCAACACAACTCCTAACCCTGTTCCATACGCATTAGTATAAACTACCAAATTCTGATTCCCTTTCGGAACAACCAACATAGGTGCATGGGTCAATAAGTGTTTCAAACTCTGGAATGCTTCCTCACACTTATCGGTCCACACAAGCTTTACATCCTTTCTCGTTAGCTTGGTCATCGGTGCCGCTATCCGCGAAAAATCCTTGATGAACCTCCGATAATACCTAGCCAACCCAAGAAAACTCTTTATCTTCGTCACTGTCTCGGGTCTCTTCCAACTATTCACCGCTTCAATCTTAGTTGGATCCACTGATAACCCTTCTTCTGAGACTACATGACCAAGAAACTTCACTTCCTTCTTCCAGAAATGACACTTCAAAATTTTTTCCTTCAGCTGATGCTGCCTCAACGTCTCAAGCACCACTCTAAGATGAACTTTCTCTTTCATCCTTAAGAGCATATCAAGATATCATCCATGAAAACCAATACGAACCTATCCAAGTGCTCTCGGAAAACCCGGTTCATCAAATCCACAAAGAAAGCTGGCGCATTAGTCAGTTCGAACGGCATAACTAACCATTTGTATGATCCATATCTAGTCCTAAATGCCGTCAAAGATATACTATCCTATGCTACCCAGAGCTGATGGAAACCTGTCGCTAAATCCAACTGTGAGAATACCTTAGCTCCACTCAACTGGTCGAACAAATCGTCAATCCTCGGCAATGGATATCGATTCTTTATCGTCCTCTCATTCAACTTACGATAATCGAGACATAGCCTCAATGATCCATCCGGCTTCTTAGCAAACACTATGGCTGCTCCCCAAGGCTACTCGGCCTGATAAAACTCTTGCTTTCTAAATCCACCAACTGCACCTTTAACTCCCTCATCTCAGTAGGGGTCATTCTGCTTGGTGGTCTACTCACTGGTTCTACTCCCGGAACCAAATCTATCCGAAACTCAATGGCTCGTTTCGACGGCAATCCAACTACTGGCTCAAAAACATCCGTGAATTGTCTAACCACAAAAACTCGACTCAACTCATCATCCAATTCCATAACACCCAACAAAGCATTCACCTCACTGTTAGAACCTTCTATGGCATAAACTATCCGATCACTACAATTAGGGCGTCTAAGCGATATTTTCCTATCCTAGTAGAATATCCTAGCATCGTACTCACTTAACCAATCCATCCTAAGAATAATCCTGAACCCCACAAAATCAAACACATGCAAACTGCAAACAAAAGTATGACCTCACAGATCAAACTCTAACGGGTCACATCTTAACCCTAGAGTTGTATACCCTCCTATAAGATTCGCAACCCGTAAGGAAGTAACTAAATATGTGGGTTCTAGGTTAGGCTTATATATCAAACATCTAGATATATAAGAATGTGATGCACCGGCATCAAATAGAACGCCAACAGACATACCATGAATCTGAAGCGTACCTTCCAAAACCGCCTTTCCTTTCTCTTGAGCTGTTGGCTTCGAAGCAGCAGGCTCCAATGCATACACTTTGCCCTTTCCATCCTTAGCGGGCTCCTTGCACTGGCTCTTATAATGGCCAATCTGGTCACCATTGAAGCACTTGACATTCTTCTTTTCAGCCACTTCCTTAGCCTTTCTAGCATGACACTCATTAGCAAAGTGCCCTTCTTGTCGCACTTGAAGCAAACAATCTCAGACTTCCCTTTCTTAGCTGCTCCACCCTTCTGAGCACCTTTCTTAGGAAAGAACTTCCTCTTCTAATTCTGCCCAACCAGGACTTCTTTAGCCTTACTCTTCTCTAGAGAATCAAGAATCACCTCATGACTTAAGGCCATCTCCACTACAAAGTCAGAAGGATCTCTAATATGAAGTAATGTAGCCCTGGCTAACTCAGGCTTCAACCCCCTAATAATCTTTTTATTCCTCTTTATCACTGTATCCATTGAAGCATACCCATATCTGGCCAACTCCTCAAACTTTCTAGCATACTCCATAATAGACATCTCCCCCTGCTCTAACTCAGCAAACTTTCTGATCAGAGCTAACTGTTCCATCGCAGACATAAACCTCTCCTAGAACCTTCCCTTGAAATCTTCCCATGTCAAGGTTTCCTCGTCCACACCAGTCGTCCCACTGTTCCACCAAAACAAAGTTGCTCCATGAAGCTGTCTGGAAGCAAGCCTCCTCTTCTGCTCATCATTAAGCCCCAAGTCTGCAAAGATTCTCTCATAGTGCAGCAACCAATTTTCCACCTCTATAGCTCCTCTGTTCCTAGAAATGGCTTCCCTCCGAGCTTAGCCTAATCTTTGCTCAGCTTAGCATAATGGTTAACTATCGAAGCTTCCGGAACTCCTGCCCCTGCAGCATCTCCTCCTACCACTCCGGCTGCAATTCCATCTTGCATCATATTCACAAAAAACTGATACATAGCTTCCATTCCAACTTGCGGGACCCCAGCACTTACATTTTCTGCTTGTGTCTGACCTTGGGTCCTCCTTGTACTAGGTCTGGCATTCCCATCGGTGCCCTCCCCTCCTGGGTTAACTCTTCCTCTCCCACCTTCCATATCTATATTCAAACCTTATGAGATACAAAAAAATAACCTAACAAGGATAAAGTATATACTTATATATACCAAATACAAGTACGTTACTATAGCGTTATCCCATACCCCAATCTTACTCTAATTATTTAGGATTATGTTTTAAAAACCATTTTTAGTTTAAAGATTTTCATAAACCATTTAGGATTATGCAGTCATCCATAGTATTAACTTCTGGTGACAAAATACAGTAATGATAATGGTATCCATAATATAAGAAGCACTTGAATATGAACAAAATCACAGATTTCAAAAACAACATTTTACTGATTACATTTCAAAACAAATTCATATCCAAATTACATAATCTCATTTCGTTTCTTAGGTAAAGATTAATTATAATCATTACAAAAATACGCCAAGAGCGAAATATGACGATGCCCCCTTGGTTGATCAAAGCAATATAGTCATATCTGATTTAATACACAACAGAAATAAACACAATAATATGTAACTCCTAATTAGCTATCCATCAACCACCTGCTCGTCTCCGGAAGCTTTATTCACCAAAATTTCTAAACCTGAAAATCTTAACCCTCAGCCTACTCAAATCAATTTTGAGCACCCGAGAGTTTAAGGGGAAACAAAAACTTCGAGTCAGATATAAATCCTGGTGTGAATAATTCTGTTACATCTCGGTTTACCGATATTAAGTGAGACCACGACGCTTAGCGAAACGGGTTTCCCCTCACTAATATCCTCTTTAAAACATATATTTTGCAAATCCTTTCCTGCAACCAAATTGGTTAATAAAACTGATTATATCAAAATAGAAATATCCTTTATGCTAATAAATAAACTATCTGTCCATAAAATAGATAATAAGTGGAATATATGTCCACAACATAATAGCAAGGTCCGTTATGCTAACAAATGGACTATCTGTCCATGAAACTGGGCTGACTGCCCCGCAAACTGGACTAACTGTCTGGATCAAAATGGACTAACTGTCCGAATTATTTTTCTTAGGGTTAACTACCCTTCATCTTTTTCCTTGAAAACCTTATCAAAATGATTTAAATCATATTTATACAAGGAAAATATATTCTTAGATTTACTCTAAACTATTCTGCCATGATATATATACTTTACTCAAAATAATGTTGATGAGATTTAATGAGGATTTACTATCCTTCCAAAACAAGTTAAAACCCTTCTTAACTTGAAAATACTTAGGCTATATTGCCTATTTAATACATTCGAGACCTTTGTTTAAAACCTTTAAACAACTCTTTCGAAATCATTGAAGGTAACCCCTTCATAACCATTAAATAATGTCTTTCGAAAACATTGGAAAAACCTTTCCTTTCTTTTCTCCGAAAGATTCAAAACATTAGACATCCTCCTTTGGATGTCATTTCATAAAATTATGAAAATTCAAACACATCTCCAAAATAATATTTATGATCTTCATAAAAATTCGCAAGGCATTTGGATGTCATTTTATAGGGTTTTCACCTTAAAACATATCATAAAATCAATATGAACATACATAAATCATCAACATGTATATTTAATCATTCCATCATTAAAAATCATGGCAAATTATTGCAAAACACTTCGAATTTCATCTTAAAGCCAAAAATAATAAAAATTTGAGATGTAAACATTATTCACCTTAGCTTTAGAGATTAAAGAGATTGAGATGTGAATGGATTTGATTTCAGTTAGCTTCTTCCTTAGCTTTTCTCTACCTTCTTCCTCTTTCTCTTGTTAATGGTGGCCGACCTTAGTTTTAATTTTTTTGTTGTTGATAAAATGAAATGGACGTGTAGGGGGTACACAGCCAAGGGTTTAGGTTACAAGAATGGCCTCTTTCCTATTTTACCCCTCATATATTTCAATTTAACTCTTATTTTAATTCATTGTTTAAATGGCATGGTTACCCCTTAATTAAATCAAATCTCAATCCCCTAATTACACATTATTTTATTTTATTTAGCTAATTAAATATCCTAATTAATGTTATTAAAAATATGGGGTGTTACAATTCCCACCACTATCATCGCTACGAAGCTACTTGGAATAATTCCCCCTCGCTACGCTTGGAGAGAAAGAACCCGAGATGCTGACCCATCGGAATGACTCATCATCTGCATACGCTTCCACCCCTCGATCATAGTGTTGGCCTCTTACTGCACGCCGTGGGTCCTCCTTTTCAACTGTATCACGTGCATCGGAATTCATGCATACTAGGACCTCCCGTTATGTCGGACCTACTCCATTAGGCATCCTCGTCAGTGCTGCATGTCCACTATGGAACCTCTTATGAGTGCCGTTTGCGAAAATACATCGCCTCAAATCGACTACTTAATCCTAAATTGGATAAACAACGTTTACCCAACACCGCTATGACCTAGCATTCGCTCCTAAGGAATTGGTTTACCTACAAGTCCTAACTTGCAACTAATTACCCTTAAATAGGCCTACAATAATTCATGCTTTATATATTTTTATTTACAAATTTGGGCCTTTGATCGAGGCTTGATTCTGCAATTTTCATTACTCTCGATCGACGCTATCGGTTGAACGTTGGGAGTCCCATTCACAAACAAAATTAGGGTTATGTTGATTTTTAACTATCGATTGTTTATCTAGTTAATTTTTGTTCTTAACCCTAATTTACTAAGTGACCAATTTGTACATATCATTTTAGGGTTTGCTATTTAGGTTTTGCAATTTGATGATAGAATAGTTGTCCAAGCAAATATTTTTAGGATAAGAACTCACTATAATTTAAATTCTAGGGTCTTAGATTCAAACTTAGGGTTTAGCATATCAGTTTTTGATTTAGCACATTCAATTTAGGGTTTCAACATCCTAATCAATTAAAATAGTTTAAAACTAACTACAATAACGAACTTATCAAAATTATGCCCACTCACCTCAAGCTTAAGCTCTTCCTAATGCTTGCACTAAAAATTTAAGTTTTTATTTTATTCTAAGGCCTATAGCTTCTTTATACTAACTTTGATTTTGAAGTGATATATATGAAAATTGTCTAGAAAATCGCTACGAATGCAATGGCGCCAGTTTCGTAGCCAAATTCAAACGTACGTCTATGAAAATTTTCTTTTTTGTCCTTATTTTATCCGTTTAAATTTCTATTAAATTCTCGTTAAATTTTACCTAAATTTCTGGGGTGTTACATTAATCTCCCGTTAAAAGGATTTAATCCTCGAATATAAGGACGGAAAAATGTAACTTATATACATAATAACCAATAACTACAATCATCTACTCATCCATCATCCACGGCAATTATTGTCCTTAGAAATTTCCTAATGCAATATGTGTGTGTATGCGATATGAAATGCACGTGAACATATGCTAATGCAAAAGTAGGCGGTCTATTGATTCATTCGACCTCCCATCATGCAAGTGCTCACGCCATGCATCCAAAATATATGCAATATTCTAAATAAGTATACTTGCAATTCAACATGTGTGCGCAACCATATCATCCATATGGACGATAATAAGAATCAAGCACCCATGTTATCATATAAAACAAGTAAGACAATCATAAGGGATAATGTAAATGTGTATGTACTACCTAGAAGATATACTGTCCTAAACGTGTAATACAAGTAATCAAAGAATACATCCAAATACATCTAGCATCCATCATCTGTAACACATCCTATTACCATGTTTAGAACCTTTCCTACCATCCAATGGTCTCTATCTAAGCTAGAACCTATTTGCAAAAATAATCTCTTCTAACTAAAATGTTAACTCGGACTTTTTCCTCAAGCTTCCATGTACTCTCAACTAGATTGTCTCCCTACTGGACTCTAACCAGTTTAATTATTTCATTATAGAGTCGACGTGTCTCATGCCCAAAATACAGGTAGGTGCATGGTGAACAAGGGACTCATCTATCCTTATAACTTTCCTAAACTGACAAGGCTCAACCACGGTAACTGCATCGCATAAACCATTCTGCAAGTACCTAATGACTGCTTCACAAGAATTTAGCCGTATTCTACCTTGCTTTGGGGATTTTCTACATATCTGCTTTTCAATTGTGGACTCGACTCCATGGACTACCCCATATGTCTCCTATCGATACTTGTTTTTCTTCCTACCTTGTGCAGTCCTTGTCCCTTTATGAAACAAAATCTATCCATATTTTTTAACTGCACTTTGTTGGATCATAAGGTTTTGAATACTGACAAGAGACGAAAGTTCATGAATCTACGACTACAGCAAATCTGGACTCATCGACTCAAATATGGTTCGTATTTGATATTAATGTAACTAGAGTCAATAAGTATACAGTCTAGTATAGAATTTTGTTAAAATCTATCCTCAAAACTTGCATACGTTTTATAAAACTTCCATATACACACACAAGTATTTAAGTGCACTGGAAAAATAGTATTCAGTTGACTGAATACTATATGTCAGTCGACTGATGTTGTTTGAATTATTTTTTAAATATACAGTATACAGTTGACTGAACTGCTTAGGTCAGTCGACTGACACTGTGCAAAAATTTTGTGCACGTTTAAATTCAGTCGACTAACTAAGCAAGTTCAGTCGACTGAATACTGCAATTGTCATATTTTCCAAGAGACACTTCTTTTCACCAAAAGGTTTCTTCTTCATGAAAGGTTGCATTTCTTGGATTTTGTTAGATATCTATTTCCAGCAGTCATATCTCCTCACACACTATATATACACTCAAGATTTATAGATTCAAATCACCTAATTTCTATTCTCTTTTGATCTATAGCACTTAGCATTCTTGAGTTCAATATCTACAAGCCTTCATACAATCATTGCTTGCATATTCATTTCCATACTCTTCAAGCAATATTAAACTTCCTATTCTTCATACACACACAAATATACACATCTACTTTGAGGATAAGATTATAGGAAGGGTGTACTACAAGTGACAAATCGGTGTTATTCAGAACACACAAAGTCAAGTTAAATCCAGTTTGTAGTCAAGTCTTATTCTATTGCTCAGGCGGTCAAGTCCTGTGCTGTTGCTCAGGCGGTCAAGTCATGTTCTGATGATCAAGCGGTCAAAGTCCTGTTCTGTTGCTCAGGCGGTGTAATACCTGTTCCTCCAGGTTAAGTGAGAGTTGCTAGCTATAATTCCAGAAGGAGTCTAGGACTGGACGTAGAATGAGAGTTCGAACTAGTATAAAAGTCTCTGGTGTCATTTTACTGCTATTATTATTTTACAGTTATTTTCTAGTTATTTATTATACTCCATATTACTCGATCCTATAGCATAGCGGTCACTTTCATTTGGTATCAGAGCAAGGCCATCATATAACCGTAACATAGTTATCTGATATTGTTTTAATATGGAATATAACACCAGCACTGTTACTAACACTACCTTTTTAGAAAGTCAATGTACTGCACGACCACCTCTATTTAATGGAATGAACTATAACTATTGGGCTACTAGACTGAGAATTTATATACAAGCAAGTAGTTATGAAACCTGGAACATTATGCAATCTAAATATACTATTCCTACTACTGAATATTCAACATGGTCTAACACATAAAAATTAGATGCTACTGCAAATGCTAAAGCTATGAATATGTTATATTGTGCATTAGACAAAAATGAATTTAATAGAATAAGCATGTGTAAAATTGCTCATGAAATTTGGCGTACACTTAAAATTACACATGAAGGTACTAACAAAGTAAAACAGAGTAAAATTTCTATGCTCAAAAATCAGTTCCAGAATTTTAAAATGAAGCAAGATGAGACAATAAATGAAATGTACTCTAGATTTCAAGATATATATCATTCTTTTATAGCATTAGGAGAAACTTATATAGATTTTGATATTGTTTCAAAAATCCTCAACTCACTAACGGATGAGTGAGAACGAAAAGTCTTAGCAATAGAAGAAGCTAACGACATTTCGACCATAAAACCGGAGGAGTTGATAGGAAATCTAATATCCTATGAAGTTAACCTCTAGGCAAAACGAGTACAGGCTTAAGATAAGAAGAATATAGCATTCTAGGCAAAAAAAGATGAATCAGATTCAGATGAAGAAGATATGGCATTCATTGTTAAAAAATTCAAAAAGTTTTTGAAATTTAGAAAGAGCACCAAATTCAAAAATAACAAGAATAGCTCCAGCAACAATAACAACACCAACAAACCATCATCATCTGCTCTAGAATGTTATGAATGTCACTAAAAAGGCCACATCAAGAAAGATTGTCCTGAGAAAAAGAAAGACAAACATAAGTACAAGAAAGACAGGTTCAAGAAGAAAGCTTTCTCTGTTACATGGGACGATTCAGAATCATCTTCATCATCAGATAGTGACTCGGACAGTGATTCAGAACAAGCCAACATTTGCTTTATGGCCACAAAAGACGAGGTGAGTGATCTAACTTTTGATGATCTTTTGAAAATCAATTCAGGATTACTTGATAAATTAAAAGGCAAAAATAGAAGGTATAAGGAAACTCTTGAAAAATTAAATAGAACTGAAATCGAAGTAGAGATGCTAAGAGATAAAAAGAAAATTTTAGAAGAAGAACTTCAAGTTACTCAAGAATCTTGTTCTAATATGACATCTCAACTTTCTCTGCTAAGTTAAGAGGTAGAAACTCAAAAAGAAAAGAATGATGCTTTATTAATTGAGAATCATGACCTTAAAGCAAATATCAAGATTTTAGAGTTAGATAACTCTAGCCTTAAAACAAAGTTAGAAGACTTACTAAAAATGTCTCTAATTTTAATAAAGGCGGAGAAAACCTTTCCAAAATTATAGAAAATTCTCAAACTGTTTCTAATAAAAGAGGACTAGGATATAAGCATTCTTCTAAAAAATTTCCTAAGAAAAAGAATTCTTCATATAAAAGAAACAATAATGTTGAAAAACCTAGTTCGACAATTTCAAATTTTACTAAAACTATCAAAATTTGGGTTCCTAAAACAAATAATTCTTTGATTAGAAATAAATATATAAAATCTTTTATAAAAACTGTTCATAAAAACAAAGATTTTATTTTCAAAAGGAATATTGAACACTCTTGGGTTTGGCTTCCTAAGACCTAACTCTTAGGACCCAAAATACAATGGTGGGTACCAATGTTAATTCTTTATTTTGTAGGTACCACCCAAAAAGAGAGGAAAATGGATACTGGACAGTGGTTGCTCAAAACACATGACAGGAAACAAGGAAATGCTAACGAATATTATCTACTCAGATGAAGGATCTGTCACATTTGGAGATAATTCCAAAGGATATGTCATCGGAAAAGGTGATGTGAGGAATAATGGTATATCTAATTTACCTCTTATTACTGATGTTTTATTAGTTAAAAATTTAAAACACAATTTACTTAGTATCAGCCAATTGTGTGACAAAGGATTTAATAATTCATTTTCTGAAAATAAGTGTAGCATTTTTTATCAAAACAAAAATCTTATTTTTGAAGGTTTTAGAGATAAAAATATTTATGTTTTGAATATGAATATAAATTATAATACAAATATGTGTTTACTAGCCAAAGAAAATGATCCTTGGTTATGGCACAAAAGATTTTTTCATATAAATTTCAAAGCTATAAATAAATTATCTAAATATGATCTAGTTAAAGGTTTACCAAAAATGAATTTTAAAGTAAACAATATTTGTGATGCTTGTCAATTAGGAAAATTATCAAAATCATCCTTTAAATCAAAGAAAAATATTTCTACTATACAACCATTAGAACTATTACATTTGGATCTTTTTGGTCCAACTCAAGTTCAATCTATAAACCACAATAAATATGTGTTTGTTATAGTAGATGATTTCTCAAGATATACTTGGACTATTTTTCTAAAAAATTAAAAGTGATACCTTTGATAATTTCAAGATCTTTGCAAAAAGAATTCAAAATTTCAAAAATTTAAAAATTTAAAATATTAGAAGTGATCATGGAGGTGAATTTGAAAATGAAGGTTTTGAACATTTTTGTAATAAAAAGGGAATTTATCATAATTTTTCTTTTCTAAGGACACCACAACAAAAAGGAGTTGTAGAAAGGAAAAATAGAACATTACAAGAATATGCAAGAACTTTATTAAATGGTAGTACATTACCAAAACATTTCTGGGTAGAAGCTGTAGCAACTGCTTGCTATGTTCTAAATCGTGTCTCCAATCGACCTCTAACAAAACTTACTTCATATGAACTTTTTCATCAAAGAAAACCAAATATTTCTTATTTTAAAACTTTTGGTTCAAAATGTTTTATTTTAAATACAAAAGATCAGCTTGGAAAATTCGATCCAAAATCTGATGAAGGAATCTTCGTAGGATATTCGGAACGAAGCAAAGCTTATCGAATCTTTAATAAAAGAACAAAATCAATCGAAGAAACTCTTCATGTTTCATTCGATGAAAATTTCAAACTTAATAAAAACCTTAAAGATGATGAAATAATACCTAATACAGTCACAAAAACGGTTTCTCAAAATAGTTTTAAAGAAGATGAAAACATTGTTTATTATTTTGAAGAAAATGAAAACATTATTCATAATGAAAATGAATTAAGATCTTCTCCTAGGATTTTACGAGATCACCCAGTAGAAAATTTCATGGGAGAAATTGATTCACATGTGAGAACTAGAAATCAACTCAATCAAATGGGCCATGTAGCATTTCTTTCGAATATTGAACCTAAAAATGTAAAAAGAAGCCTCTACTGATGACTATTGGATTATAGCTATGGAAGAAGAGCTAAACCAATTCGAACGAAATGAAGTTTGGAAACTAGTTCCTAGACCAAGTGATCAATCAGTCATTGGTACGAAATGGGTCTTTAAAAATAAAGCAGATGAACAAGGTAATATAACTAGGAATAAATCTAGATTAGTTGCACAAGGATACAATCAAGAAGAAGGAATTGACAACGAAGAAACATTTGCTCCAGTCGCACGGCTTGAAGCAATACGAATCTTATTGACTTTTGCATGTTTTCATAATTTCAAGCTTTATCAAATGGATGTAAAAAGTGCTTTTTTAAGTGGTTATATAAAAGAGAATGTTAATGTTGAACAACCTCCTCTATTCACACATGAAAAATTTCCTGACCATGTCTATAAACTTAAGAAAGCCTTATACGGTTTAAAACAAGCACCCCGTGCTTGGTACGAACGTCTTAAGAGCTATCTAATAGACTCTGGTTTTGAAATTGGGAAGGTTGATCAAACTCTTTTTATTAAAAGAACAAAAATGGATATTTTAATTATTCAAATTTATGTAGATGATAATATTTTTGGTTCTACGAATGAAGAATTATGTCACGAATTTTCTACAATAATGACCAAAGAATTTGAAATGTCACATATGAAAGAATTATCTTATTTTTTCGGTTTACAAATTAAACAATTGGAAAATGGTATTTTTATTAATCAAGAAAAATATTGTAATAATCTAATTAAACGCTTCGGTATGGAAAATATTTCTGCCAAACCAACTCCAATGAGTACAACAATCTCGATAGAGATGAAGATGGTAAAAGTGTCGACCAAAAATTATATCGAAGCATAATTGGATCATTACTTTATCTTACTGCTAGTAGACCTGACATAATGATGAGTGTTTGTTTATGTGCTAGATTTCAAGCAAATCCTAAAGAATCACATATGCGAGCAGTGAAACGAATATTGCGTTATCTAAGAAAAACCAAAGATTTTGGACTCTTCTATCTGAAAGAATGTCCTTTCGAGTTAGTTTCATATAGCGACGCTGACTTTGGAGGATGTTGGATGGATCGTAAGAGTACAAGCAGGACTTGTCACTTCATTGGACGATCCTTAGTCTCCTGGTTTAGCAAGAAACAAAATTGTGTTTCACTTTCGACTTGTGAAGCAGAATATATTTCTGCTGCTTTAGCATGTGCTCAAGTTATTTACATGCAACAAACACTTAAATATTTTGGTATGAACTTATCTAAATCTACTATTTGCTGTGACAATACAAGTGCTATAAACTTATCAAAAAATCCTGTCAATCATTCACGAACTAAACATATCGACATACGTCATCATTTTCTTCGTGATAATATTGAAAAGGACTTGGTCAGATTGGATTTTATATCCTCTGAAAATCAACTGGCTGATATATTTACCAAACCTTTGAATGAAAATACTTCTATTAAACTTAGAAGAGAATTAGGAATTTTGTCTTTAAAAGATTTATAATTTTTTTTACAAAAAGTTATACTTGTTAATACAATTCAATTCATTCACTTTAAAGTCTGTCATTTTGATTTTTACTTTACAATATCCTATCTGTTTACTAAAAATAGATTTATTTAAAAAAAATTTGGTTCACCTTCTTATTTACTCTAATCCATTCATTCTTAGATAATTAAAGGCTTATATTTAAAATTGTTGAAATCAACTCTTTTTTCGGTCTATTTTTAAAAATCTTTCTCTTATAAAAGACTGTCTTTTTCACTATATTATCACCATATTATTATTTTTTAAAAGGACAAGCAACAAAAGTTTTTCTTAATCGATATGTCTTTAGAAAATAACACTGTCTCATCCTCTCTTTCGTATACCTCCATTAGCTCAGAATCGGTGAATCTTCCAACACCGACTCCTATATACGAACCCGTTCCTATTGTTCCTCCATCTAACATTCACACTAGTTATACCCCTCCCGTCAAAAGAGATAAACGCTCTCTATTTTTTGGCTCACCGTCTACCAAAGAAAATATAGACGACATCCATCACTATCAATGGGAGACTCTCGAGTTACAACGAGAACTATACTACGAGCAGAATGCAAAGCGGCTAAGCTTCTTTAAACAAGTGGCTCTTAAATTCTATGGTTCGTCTTCACACAACACGGTTCATCAACCAACGACTCCTTCACGTTGTAATCCATGGGAACCATCACCTCAACGTCCACCGATTTCTCTGAATTCTTGGGAATGTGGACAAGGCTAGTTACAATTACGACCTCTGCAAGAGAATACGAAAGTGGAACCGGAGACTGTCACACTCCTTCCTCTTCATCAAAATCATCTTGATTTTTTTTAAATATATATTGTACTCGTATATAATTTGTTTGCATTGATTCGTATTATTCTATTTTAAAAAAAAATGCTATGTTCAATACATTTTTTCTTTAAGGGGTTCAGCTTGAAAATTCTACAATGCCAGTCAACTGAATCTATGGGCCAGTCGACTGAACCTGTCTTTCAACTTGTATTTTTTCCCAAAGTCAGTTGATTGACTCTCCCAGACAATCGACTGAATTTGGCTATTTCACGTTACAAATTCTTGGGAAGAGTTCAGTCGACTGAATCTATGGGCCAGTCGATTAAACCCAGGAAATTAAATTTTTTATACACAGAACCAGTCGACTACCTATGAAGGTTTAGTCGACTGATACTGGGTACCCGGCTTTTACCCTCTTCCAGCCTCTACAAATTTACTACTTACCTTTACAAAATTCACTTTTTTTACCTTCAACCTTTTTAACCTTCTACCATTAAAATCTTTTTCCAACTTTAAATTCACTCAGAATTTCATCAATTTGTCCATACTTTTAAATTCACAACCTCCCACTTCATCACCAAAACCCTAGTTCTTCTAATGGCTTCTAAAAGACCTCGACATTCTCAAGCTACAACAAGTTCTTTAGATTCACAAATAAGAGCATGGTTACATAATGACAAGGCGGTGCAACGCTTTGAAAAATGCAAAGCTCCAGGATTTTTGAAGGTTCTTTTATCAAATTCCCTGATTTTTCTTCATATTCTATTCAAGACTTGGCTTGTCGTAGCGGATTGGAGAACCTTATTGATTTTGCGGCAAATAATAACAAGATTAATCACCTCCATGTTAAACTTTTCTAGGCCAACTTAAATCTAGACCACCACACAGTTACAAATCCGGATACCTACATTTGGACGGTAGTAAGTGGTAAAAAGATTTTTCTTCCACTACAACAACTTGCATGAATTCTACAATGTCCAAGTGAGGGTGACGAGTTATCTGAAATTGCAGTAAATATGGATACTCGTGATCGTGTTAGTCATTTGTTTCTCTCGGATGACTTAACGGAGTTAAAAACGGTAGCACTAAGGCCAAAAGCTCGCATTATGCATAGAGTGCGTACCCACACCATCAATCCTCACACCAGAAGCTATGAGAAATTCTACCGGCGTGATTTCCAATCCTTATATGCCATTTGGGGAAATAGATGAGTAAACTAGGCAAAGGCCATTCTAGATGAGTTCCAAACTTTTAACCAAGGTCGAATGAGGATGATCTACTATGGCGCTTACATCATGCGCATTCTCAAGCATTTCAAGGTTCCATTTGTCGATTCCGAATGTTCAAACATAGGTTCCTTGAATACAAAAACCCTTAGACTCATGAACCTACTAAAGCAATATCTTGACCACACCATAATTACTTATGAACATTGGCTTGAAAACCAAGCCGCGGGTCAAGCTCAACCATCCTCCCAACAAGCTCATCAACAAACTCCACATATGCAAGCCTCTTCTTCATCCCAACCTTCTCGATCTACTCGAGAGGTCTATGAGATTCAAGAAATAGACCCTCAAGCTCGGCCCTACGAAGCCGTCACTACCATTGCTCGTAATAAAAGACTTCTCGATAATCGTCTATCTCGAGTTGAATCGACTGTTTCTAGAGTCGATAAAAATGTCACCAAAGTCAATAAGAAGCTTAATTATATTAAGTCCTTCCTCAACAATATCTAGGAAGCTATCACATGTTACCAACAATCTTCGACCGCCGTCCACATACCTACATCTCACTAGAAACGACCGGCGGAACATTTCACTTGGTCTACATCTAATGAGGAGCAGGAGGAAGAAGCTAAAGAGGTAGGTGACGAATCAGATGATGAAGAAACTAAGGTGACGAACAAAGCTCAAATGGTGGAAGTCAAGGTGATGAATAAGAATATCTTTTTTCTGTTTTTATGATGTTGTTAGACTTTACTTTCAGACATTTTGATCTTTAAGTTCTTATGGTATTGTGTAATTGTCTAAAAACTCTATGTTCACTATGTGTATGTCATGTTGTATTATTATTCTCGGAGGATGTGACTATTTTGTTTCTATGTTATGTGCTAAGTCTTAGTTTCATATGTATGTGTGTTCCTGTACCATATTACTAGTACTTTAACTATTCTATACCTTGAGTACTCTCCTTTTTGTCGATGACAAAGGGGGAGAAAAACATAAATTGTTTACAGGAAATATAGCATAGCTTCAGGGGGAGAATACAATATAAAAGTTGCAAGCATATTACTCAGGGGGAGAGATTTTTTTAACAAAATTTTGTCAAAGATTCACTCGTAGCAAATGGAGTTGTCATCATCAAAAAGGGGGAGAATTTTGGATCATAAGGTTTTGAATGCTGACAAGAGACAAAAGTTCATGAATCTACGACTACAGCAAATTCGGACTCATCGACTCAAATATGGTTCGTATTTGATATTAATGTAACTAGAGTCAATAAGAATACAGTCTAGTATAGAATTTTGTTAAAATCTATCCTCAAAACTTGCATACGTTTTATAAAACTTCCATATACACACAAGTTTTTAAGTGCACTGGAAAAACAGTATTCAGTCGACTGAATACTGTATGTCAGTCGATTAATGTTGTTTGAAATCTTTTTTTAAAATATACAGTATACAGTCGACTGAACTGCTTAAATTTTTTGCTCAGTTCAGTCGACTGACAGTATGCAAATTTTTTGTGCACGTTTAAATTCAGTCGACTAATTAAGCAAGTTCAGTCGACTGAATATTGCAACTGTCATATTTTCCAAGAGACGCTTCTTTTCACCAAATGGTTTCTTCTTCATGGAAGGTTGCATTTATTGGATTTTAATAGATATCTATTTCCAGCAGTCATATCTCCTCACACACTATATATACACTCAAGATTTATAGATTCAAATCAACTAATTTTCTATTCTCTTTTGATCTATAGCACTTAGCATTCTTGATTTCAATATCTACAAGCCTTCATACAATCATTGCTTACGTATTCATTTCCATACTCTTCAAGCAATATTAAATTTCCTATTCTTCATACACACACAAATATACACATCTACTTTAAGGATAAGATTATAGGAAGGGTGTACTACAAATGACAAATTAGTGTTTTTTAGAACACACAAAGTCAAGTTAAATCCAGTTTGTAAGAAAGTCCCGTTCAGTTGCTCAGGCAGTCAAGTCATGTTCTGTTGCTCAGGCGGTCAAGTCCTGTGCAACCTGTGCTGTTGCTCAGGCGGTCAAAGTCCTGTTCTGTTGCTCAGGCGGTGTAATACATGTTCCTCTGAGTTAAGTGAGGGTTGCTGACTATAATTCCAAAAGGAGTCTGGGACTGGACGTAGAACGGGAGTTCGAACCAGTATAAAAATCTCTGGTGTCATTTTACTGCTATTATTATTTTACAGTTATTTTCTAGTTATTTATTATACTCCATATTACTCGATCCCATAGCATAGCAGTCACTTTCACACTTCTCATCCTCTACCACTGGCATAAGCCTCTAATCCGAATGTATATGCATAAGTAATTCTTTGCAATCCTTGCTACTAACTCAAATGGTGTCAACATGCACCATGCTAAACAACTTGAGCATAATTATGCTCCTACGATACTGTATCTCTATGAAATCCTCAATTCACAACATACTACCTTAACTCAACTAGTGGTATACCTAAGCACTTCAACTTTTATATATCAAGTGAGACAACTCGAATATGGACGGTGTCTCATTCTAGGGTACTTCCTATTTAGCACTTTGCTATTTCTCCACTTTACCCAGAGATATCCAACTTGGTGATTTCTTAAATTATTGAAAATAGCATAATCACTTTTCCAATTCAGTTCCACTTAAGTTATCTCATTTTACTTCTGAATGGCTTCTTCGATCCTCTAAAAATCATGGTATTTCGTTGTCATGTTTAGAGTTTATAGGTATCCATCCAAATTTCTACAAGAAAAAGTTTGGTCTATCTTCTCGTTTAACCTTAACAATAGAAGTCCTAAAGTTAATTGAAGTCATAACTTAGAATCACTTTAGCAATGGTCATAATCACCTCAAGTGGTACTTTGTTTTCTTGCGACTATTGCGCACATAACTGTTTTTTCTATGTTAGTCTTCGTAAATTTCTTTAAGTTAATAGTCTTCCTCCAATCTGAGAAATGATTGAGAAGAATCCTATTTATTCTTTCCTTCAAATCTTATCAAAAATTTCCTAATTTAGTTTTTAAGAAAATCGCCTTTGCATTCCCGATGCGTGCAAAAAACAATATCGTTTTCTTGACGGAGACCCAAATTCTTGAATTAACCATTCCCCACAAAATCTTGACTATAACCTTATCTTGGAAACTTTTCATGGTTTGAACTTCCAAAGCTTACCATCTCTTAATGTTCTCCATAAATAAGTTCCTTTTTACCAAACATAACCTCTTACCACTTTTATTCCAATTATATCATGGTTGACATAATATGGAATGATGCCTTGCTATTTTAATTTGAGGGACATAATGACCAATACTATGGTTTATACTTAGGGATTTCTGTATTTAATGAATTAGAACTACATCTCTCTCCAAGGAAAGATTGATGGTGTAAATCTCTATGTCTTATCCAAAAGGAGAATTTGTTTCACATTTGGAATTACAAGGAATTATCTTTTTCATAATTATTAAAATAGATAGTACCAACCAATACCTGGACCGCCCATAACCTACAGGTATCGTATCCTTAGCTATGTGGTACCAACCAATATCTGGATCTCCCCTTTTTCACATAACTCACTATATATAAATTGAAGTAGACCCTATTTGGCCCTTTTTACACTTCAAACCGAATAAAACTCTTTACCTGTATGCATCCCTTAACAAAAACCATTTTGGCTTACTTTTTCCTTATTCTAGAATATATTTTACCCAAACCATACTTACCAAACTTCCTCACACAAAGATTTTACGATTCAAATCATACTTAGGTAAAAATATACAAGGTGGTGCTCACTCTTCACTTCCTATGGGAAGTTTGACTTAGTACCATGTCCTTCCAATTCAACCGTTGATGGAAAAGGTCACTAAATTTCCATGTTACTTTTTTCCTCTCTGTCCCAATCCATTTCAAGGCTTCTAAATTCCATAGTCAAACTCTTTCTTGGTGGGTTGTTTAATCCTATTTATCTAACTCCAACCTTTTTTTAGGTTTAAGTGATAGTCAAAATATTTTCACTTTACCTTTTTCAATCAAAACCTTTGACTTTTAACATCATTTCCATAAAACTAGTACGTTTTAAAACTGTAAAATTCTTCCTTTTATTTTTAACAATTGTTTCCTTCTTACCAAGATCACAATATTCTTCTTTAATTAAATTATCAAAAATGGTTGAGCTTAACTCGGTAAAAAGTACATAAAACACACTATTTTAAAATTTTCTTTCATCAATAAGAAATTTTCACAAAAACGTATTTTTAAAGAAAATGTTATATTTTTAACTTATTATTACTTTCATTTTAGAGTTTGATGAAAACATCGATAAAAGACACTTTCAAGTACTAATCATTTCTTATTTATAAAAAGAGTTTAAAGATTGGATCTTACATACTTCTCAATTTTTATTTTTCAAAAGTTCTACTGTTAAAAGCACAGTGCACATTAAGGATAAGCATAACAATGTGCCCAAAAGATACAATAAAGCTTTAAAACAATTATTGAAAATTTTCATTTTATGAAATTCTCTGCTTTTTTCTTTCTACTCATATTCTATGAAGTTTGCCTGATTATTTTATACAAAATCATAAATCAACTTCTTTTCTATTTAAAATATTAAACATCTACTGTTTCTAACTTTTAGAAAACATTTTCATTGATTTATCACTTAAATTGGAGTAGAAAATAGCAATCCTAATTACCCAAGCCCACATATACCTAATAATGCCTTAAGCATATAAAATTCCGTTCTTCTTTCCAAAGATGGCAAATCAAGTTTATTTTTCAATACAATATCCAACTTCAATGTGAAAACACTGCACCATACCTTTAACTAAATCTGAGTCCTTACAGCTACTATCAACAGGGTTTCTACTTTAACTAGGAAAATTTGCCTTGGGTTCATAAAGTCCTTTCTCATATTCTTACACTATATCTTCATCTTATTCTCATTATATGGGTCTCGTGGTGCTAAGCTTCTTCATTCAATCTTAAATCCATAATTTACTTTTCACTGCTAGTTGGTATAAGAAACCTCCACTGGCATTTCTTTACGGAGTAAACCAAAATAAATGTGAAAGGTTCATTTTCCATCTCAACTGTGATTAACTTAACATTTATTCTAACCCACGATTGTTTGCTTATATAATGAATAAGCTAACAACTACCTTATGGGTCCAAATGTATATGGTGTTTTGTATTATTACACATGTTGGAAAATCGTAATTTCACTTCTTTAGTCAGGTTAGGCTTATTTTGTCTTCTCACTTGAAGATACCTGACGGAACCATATAGGAATGTTCAGGCAGAATCTTAATTACCTTCTTTGAGCCATTCTCCTAAGAATTGCACTCATTCCCACTGTCTGTGTTTGGAAATTATTTTCAACTTTCCTGCAAATAGTTCAAGCATGAATAGAAAGGAATTTTAGATATATAGATAAAATCATTGGAAATCTCTATGAAAACTTATATATATATATTTCCAAAACCCATTTCTGAAAACTTTTCGAAAAACATTTTGGAAAACCATTTTTTTCCAAAAACTTTTCACGTATGTTCTCTCAATACGTGCCTAAGTCCTAGGGAATTCTAAACCTAAGCTTTGATATCAAATGTAACAACCCGCACCTCCCGACACACCGATCCAAAGCTTAAAGTGACTTCCAAACTCGAATCATGCCGAGAAATACGAGTTGTTGGGTTTTTAAAAATTGTAGAGCATAATTATAGGAATATAGTTCTAAGATATTCTACGCTTTTAGATCTCATAGCGAAAGGAATTAAAATATAAGTACAGAAAATAGACATTTCACAAAAACAATCTCCCAAAATACTTGATTTACATATACACTGTTTCCAAGTTACAATATAAGTTTTACATACTTCTAAACAATAAGTGACTACAAGAAAAACTATGGATAATATAAGAAATCCATCATTAAGCTTCTTCTCCCCCATAATCTGTCCTATCACTGCTAACTTGTCATCCTATGGTAGGGGAAAATGAAAGAGGAGGGTGGGTCAGACAAAAGTCTGTTGAATGAGTACGAGTTTAATATGTGATGATCATATGTAGTTACTTTAATACTACTATAAAATGATATATGGTGTGATACAAGTGTTCGTGAATTCCTAAGGTCTGATACCTAAGGGTTCTTGTCTAATACATTCCCATACCACAATTTGTTTATGCTAATACAATGGATCAAACTAAGGATTGAATCTCATATCTAACGATCGACCATCGCTCCTAGAGCTACTCAGTATGTAAGACAACACCCTCTTAGCTACTATATATGGAAAACACCACCACTAGACTACCATGGAAATAAATTCCCACCATTATCACTGCCACTAGGCTATTGGGAGTGACTCCTCAAGACTACGTCTGGAGAGAAAGAACCCGAGATACCGACTCACCGAAATGTCTCATCGTTTGCATTCGCTTCCACCCCTCGATCGTAGTTTCGGCCTCATATTGCATGCTCTGGGTCCTCCTTTTTAACTATATCACATGCGTCAGAATTCGTGCATACTCGGACCTCCTATTGTGTCGGATCCACTCCATCATGCATCCTTATCAGTGCTTCACGCCCACTGTGGATCCTCCAATAAATGCCATTTGCGAACATACATCACCTTGAATTGACTACTTGATCCTAAATTGGGTAAACAATGTTTGTCCAAAACCACCACGACCTAGCGTCCGCTCCTAGGGAACCAGCTTCCCAACAAATCCTAGCATGCAACCAATTGCCTTAAATAGGCCCACAATAATTCATGTTTTACATATTTTTATTTATAAATTTTGGCCTTAGGCCGAGGTTTAATTCTGCATTTTTCATTATGAACGATCGACCATTGTCTCTCTACGGTCGACCGCTACCGGTCGACCCACTAGGGATCCAGGGTCGACCGTTCATAAAAAAAATTAGGGTTACATTGATTTTTAACTATCAATTATTCCAAATCCATAGCTTCGTCTTGATCTACCTTGATTTAGTTGCTTCTATTCTTCTTGGTTAAATTGATTTGATTTTTAGAAATTTTTAGGGTTTAGGGTTGAGAGAAACTTTTAAAAGAGTTTGGTTACTGCAAACTTTTAGTTGATAATTGGGGTTTCATTAGTTTGGTATTTATAGGGGTAGGGTTAAGTTTTGGACCCTTAGATTAGCTTAGGAATTATTCTCATGGCATTCGGTTCACTCATCATAGCCTTCGTTCCCAGGCAATACATCATAACCATTCAAATCACATCACTGGAAATCAAAACGCACGATTTTATATAGCCTTGGTTGACCCTCATCAGCCCACGGTCGACTGGTAGCGATCGACCATCAATAGCCCATGGTCAGACCTTACCGTGCAAATTTTTACATATATTTAATTTTAAAATTTTAAGTTTTTATTTTATTGTCTGTAACTTCTTCATACCAACTCCGATTTCGAAGTGTTATCTATGAAAACCGTCCAACAAATTTCTACGAATGCAATGGTGCCGGTTTTATAGCAAAATTCGGAAGTCTGTGAAAATTTTTGAGTCCTTATTTTAACTAAATTTCCATTTAAATTTCTATTAAATTCTTGTTAAAATTTATGTAAATTTCCAGGGTGTTACGAAAACCTGTTGGGCCTAGAGGGGTCTATATTGGTAATTGGACCAGCGTGCTCTCTTTTGAACCTATGGACTCTCACTTGGACCTTAAACTACATGGGCATCCAGATCTACAGAGCAGTTCCTCTATAAATATCAAACCTATGACAACTAAACAAGGATCTTTTTTTCATTTTGGGCCTTCCACCTTCTTCATCTCCTATCTCTCTACACAATAGTCACCTAGGTAGATACTCTTAACAGGTCTAGGCTTAAGAACCTGTCAAACCCTTATACTTGTGATTTTTATCTCTCTCAAATCTCAAATAAATAAAATACAAAGTAGACATAGGCTAGAGATTGCCGAACCACTATAAAAATTCTTGTGTGTTCTTTACTTTCTTACTGTTTCTGCTAGATCTAATACTACCACAGGTTATATTTGAATGTTGTGACACTTTTAGCATCAACACATTCATATAGGAGTTGCATTAGTATTTATGTATTTATTACCAACCATGTTCATGACATATGTTGACTTATGGATGCGCATTGTTATTTACACTTATTTTATCATCGTTATATATTAATGCTTGTAGTCAGCCTTTAGTGGTATCTTCATGGATATCATATCTTGTGTCATTAGAAATGTTAGGAAACAAATTTGTTTGGTATGTATTGTTTGGACGCTTTGTGTGCAGTGTGGTTTTAGCATATGTATTACACATACACATGGCTGCTAGTGTATAACTGAGTCTACGAATTATAATTTTCCCATGTCTTGGAATTCAGGGATGAAATTCTTTTATGGGGGAGGAGATAAAGTAATACCCTATATTTTTAAATAAAATAAATAATAGATTAAAAGGGCATTTTGGTAATCTTACATAAAGCTGAAAAACATATTTTTACAAATGAAGGAACTTAGAGAATCTTACTTTTTCATTGCGTCAAGTAGATTTTTATAGCCTAAGTTCAAATATAAAACGTTATAATGGATATTGGATGAAGGAGATACAGATTATTTAACATAGAGTGCGTTTCGAGGTGAAACAGGTCGAGGCTTAAGTGGCTTAAGAAGGAATTCTGGGTTTTGAATATAAAAGGGAAGGATGTGTAACCTTAGGTCATTTTACATTCATTTCTCTTCATCCTATAGTCCACACTTCTCCTAGTCTCCATTTTTCTTCTCCTTCTTCCTCAAAGCCTAAAACAAATCCTAACAAAAATTAAATCAAATTCATTCAAAACAAAATAAGAGAATCAAATTAAAAAGAAAAGAGGAATCAAATCAACTATTGCAAGGGGAGGAATGCCAAAACAAATCAAATTAGAGAAGAGACTCATTAAAATAAATCATTGATTCAGGTTAAAGATTGATCTAATGGTTAACTAGCACACCTCCGACAAACAAAAAATTAACTAATTAAACTTTAAGATTTGTGCGTATCCCATACAGATTCTACACTAGCAGGAAGCAGAATCCGTCAAGGCATAACTCAAGGCTTTGCTATAGGTCGCTTAGGACCGTTGGTGGTCATAGTCCATATGGCACCCCTACTACTAAATATCGGTTCAACAATAATAATGACATGGCCCGCCGACCTCCTACAGCCAAAATCATGTTAGACTAACCTAATGTAAGTCAAGGAAAATGATCATTCTAGTTACTTAATACCTCTTATCGAAATTGAAACATACCCTATTTCCCTAAAAAGTACTGGGTCATTTAATATTTCAAATCCGAGGTGAACCCTTGGTATATTTTCCTTACCTATAAGCAACCGCATATCCTTTTCCCATGGATCATATGGTTAGAGATGTCCCACGTCAGTAGTAAGTACACACAACTGCTGCTAACCTCTAGGTGAATGGTAGACTTTTGTTATGTAACTCTATTGACCTCGCATCCCAACCTACTAAACCAAAATAATCATCATAAGCCTAAATGTTGGACTAGGCCCACTAATTCCCGCTCATTCTAAACGTATGATTAAGGTTGTATAATTTTCCACTGTGAAAATTATACCGCCTTCCAGCATTTAATTCCTATCTTATACGCTTATTTACAATATTTCATAAATGTCGATTGTCCGTAAAAAATGGTATTATTATTCTATTTGGACAATCTCTAATAACATTTCTTTATTCGTTCTAATCCAACCTATTATGCCTATTTCATTTCTCCATAAATCTAATATTAAATCCTTTAACCAGTCTCACTAAACATATTAATGTTCTCATTTAATTCCTGTAACTTCCTATTAACTGCACATTTATTGTCCTGTTAATTTTGGAGTTACTATCTCTTTTCGATCTACACCTCCTAGTCCTATAATTTACTATGCTATTAATAACTAGACGTCCTAATATAACTAATATGAGTATTAACATATATTATGCTATATATATTTAATCGGCATTCGCGGTTAAACGTATGTATATGTGCGTGTATATATATAGATATATATTTATTCCTATTCCTATTCCTAACACATTAATTCATATGCTTAGGAATTACAAAACATACACATGTATGTACATTCCGTGAAAATAATTAATTTTCAGATTTTAATTTATTAGAGCTATCCTCACCAAAATGGATTACCATTATAAATTTTCATAAATTACCTAAAAGTGAGACGATTGCTCCGTTTGTTACAAGAAATTATCCCTTTTCTACTGAAATAGACAGTGCAAAATATGAAGGAGAACATCCATACTTTATACTTCTCTTCCTTTTTGGTATATTCCTTATTATTTCAAACGATGCATTTTTTATAGTGAAAATTAGCCACACATCCTTAAAACCGAACTTAAATTCAAAGCGGGTCCTTGTTATAAAATATATATTTTCTACATCCCTGTTTCTGTTTTCCGCCATTTCTTTCCCCAAATTACCCTTGCGCTTCGCTGTGGAGCTGAATCTTCTTCTTATTTTTCGATTTAAATGGTAAACTGCAATTAAATTAAAGACGAATCAATTTTTTTATGAAATATGATATTCTTAATATTTGCAGTTATGAATAATCGCAACAAATTTCTGCAAATATATGTGCAATAGTTGCAGAAATTTCTGCAACTATACGCAATAGTTGTAGACATTTCTGCAACTATAAGCAATAGTTGTAGAAATGTCTGCAACTATAAGCAATAGTTGCAGCAATTTCTGCAACTATACGCAATAGTTGCAGACATTTCTGCAACTATTTGCAATAGTTGCATTTCTGCAACTATATGCAATAGTTGCAGAAATGTTTGCAACTATGTGCAATAGTTGCAGATATTTCTGCAACTATGCGCAATAGTTGCAGACATTTCTGCAACTATTTGCAATAGTTGCAGACATTTCTGCAACTATACCGTATAGTTGCAGAAATTTCTGCAACTATACCCAATAGTTGCAGACATTTCTGCAACTATTTGCAATAGTTGCATTTCTGCAACTATATGCAATAGTTGCAGAAATGTTTGCAACTATGTGCAATAGTTGCAGATATTTCTGCAACTATGCGCAATAGTTGCATACATTTCTGCAACTATTTGCAATAGTTGCAGACATTTCTGCAACTATATGCAATAGTTGCAGAAATGTCTGCAACTATATGCAATAGTTGCAGATATTTCTGCAACTATACCGTATAGTTGCAGAAATTTCTGCAACTATACCCAATAGTTGCAGACATTTCTGCAACTATACCATATAGTTGCAGAAATATCTGCAATTATTTACAAATTTTGTAAATTTGCAAAAAAATCAAAAAAGTTGAAAATTTGCTGACTAATCTGCAAATATTTGAAATAATTGCACCTTTAATACAAATATGAATTTTTGGTATCAACAATGGATCTCATTTCAAAGATCATAAAATTTGTGATTTTTTGGTGAAAACGGTTTTTTGATTCGGTTTTTGTACATAAAGTTATACGCGTTTGAATTGTAAAAAACGTAAAGGGTATTTGTGTATTTTTGCTTGCGCGAATTTGAAAATAGGGATCGGAAATGTAGAGTTTGTATGTGAAGGATGTTTTGTTTATTTTGAAACTTATTAGGGATGTGAGCCAAACTTTCTCTTTTTTATATGTAGTGGAATTAGATAATTTATGGAAACTACACAGAAAATAAATACAACTAAATTTTACCTACAATGCTCCCAATAAATTAAAACATAAAAATCACATTCGAAGTCAAATTAGGGCAATCAAAATCTATACTAAGTTACTAACAATTTACAACCCAATTATCATAATTCTAGAATAAATCTTGCAATCTTATCAACATTATACTTCAACAAATTTAGGGACTGATTTCCAAATTTCTAGATAAAAGTGTAAATAGTATTCATATTCCAACTACCTAACTTGTAGAATATATAGGTGAGATTTCAATTGAATACGTTCTTTTTAAGCCTACAACCTAGTAGATCTTGCGTAGGCATAATAATTAAATAAAATTTAAGATATAAATTTCAATGTTATAAATAAATCATATAATTTCTCACTCACCTTTCAAGCTTTCCAAATCTCTTAAATCTGAATTCATCCCTTTAATTGACTCCTTTTCCTTTCTAATCTAAAGTAATATGTATAATAGATATATACGTACTATTAGAATTAAATATCTGAGAAGATGTTTAGGGTTCGGGCGAATATAGATTTATAATTAGGAAATTTACCTTTTTCTTTCGCAACGTTGATTAGTGTTACCCGGCCTTTTGGCCCAGCTATATTCAGACTGACTAGACAAGTTAGACTAGACGATCATCGAGGAAGACAGCCCGGAGAGATGATTATTAGGATCAGAGATCAAGTGCAGGCAATGATATGAAGCGACAATCAATCGGCGCTAAGATATAGACTCTCTAGAATATTCAAAGTATGGAATAATGTCTCCCCTAGGCGGGGGATCGGTGCCTATCACTTTCCCTAAGGGATCGGTACATATCGTTAATTTTTGTCCCAAATTTAGTATGATCATTATTGAGTGACAAGGAAGACCTCATGAGGCTATATTTCAAGTTTTAACCCATTTGGAGTTCATATGCTCAAGTTATGGGCAAATTACTTCACCTATTAAAAGAGATCGGGTATAAAGGGGATCGTCCATATTCAGTTTTCACTACATATCGCAACAATGATCGGTCAATAACTCAAAATCTACAAATGGTATTAACATGAAACTTGGAGTATATGCTTATTAGGACATGTGGAACACCCAACAGGGATCACATGTCATTTGGACCAAGTTGGAGGGATCGGTACCTATCCCTCTAGAGGGATCGACAAAAATAAGAATTCAAGCAACACTACTTCACGGAAAATGTGATATCTCACAAATTGTACATCGGAATTGCACGAAATTTGGGGAGCAAGTAGCTATCATCATAAAACATCTCTTATATGAATCGCAGCCTATTTGGATGCATTAATAGGGACCGATACCGATCCCTATTGTGGGCCCCGTTGGGTTTGTAAATTTTTGGGTAGCCTCGTCTTGGTCTTCCGAACCTTCTGTCAAAATTTTAGTCTGATCTGTGCACGTCTTCCCCTATGAATACAGCAGACATGGCGTCAGAAAAATGATCCTGCTTTCACTGTCGAGGCTCTGCCATTTTATTCTTCACTTTTGTACTAATGGATCCCAGCTGATTCAAACATTCTTGTAATCATAATCAAGTGGAAGATCAATAAAAAAATGATGTGGATGTAGGCCAAGATTGTCGAACCACTATAAAAATCTGTGTGTGTTTCTTTATGATTTTTGCTTTATTTTAGTTTCATTCTTCATTTAATCTCTACTAGATTCTATTGGGTGTTGATGCACATTTTTGACGTCAACAATTCGCTTCTTCTCTTTTATTTTCCGCCCTTCTCCGATTTGAACATATAAAATTATTTTATAATTCTAAAAATAGTGGAGAAGGGAAAATAACAAAGCTTTGCTACACTTGTTAGAAAATATAGGAAGAAAAGTGAAAGGCTGGGTCTGTATTTATAGGCGCTCGAACAGATCATATATGTTAGATTAAAATAATTAAATTCGGATCGTTCGACTAAGGTTCAACCCTAACTGCCACCTTGACGACTAGTCGACCGCTACCCTATAGACGATTGACTGCTAGCGGTCGACCGGCCCAAGGAAGGGATCGACCGGTGTGGTCCCGTGTTTATTATTATTTATTTTCTATTTCATTTTTAATTATTTTCGTTCCCAAAACTTCAAACACTAATAACATCTTCGTTTAAACTCCGATCGTAAAATTTCAAATATAAAAGTTGCTCATAAAATCGCTATGAACGCAATGTTGCAAGTTTTTTAGTCAAATTCGGACATTTTCTCAACTTCCATTTTTGAGCCTTAATAATTATCAATTAGTTACTGTAAATTTTGCGAGAATGTTACATTCTCTCCCACATAAAAGAATTTCCTCCCTGAAATTCCTCAAGGGCTGAATCATGTAACATAGTATGCAACCATCTAAACTATCCAACCAATTAGTGTACGACCAATTTTGCAGCCAATCGGTACAAGTGCATGGTATAAAACAATATAAATGATACGTATGCTGGAAACAAAATTCTAAATCGGCACCACTTATATGAATGCATTCTTTTTTTTAATATTTTAGAAAATATGATGTAAACAACCTATATATGCTGACAGTTATATATTTATGCAAGTTTATAAAAATCAAAAATCCTTTTTCATATAATAATTTTCACACTCCTACGAGTAAAGATACGGTTCAAATAATTTTGCATCCAATCCCTACTATCCAAAAGTTAGCGCACAATTTCTAACATCCAAAAATCTTGGAAAGTCAATTTTCTAAATCTATACTCCTATGTTGGAAAAGGAATTTAGATGGAGAATTCTACCTTCCCACCCTTCTTTTGGATACATACTCCATTGCACTTTAGAACCTTTTCTTTTACCCCGAAAGCTTTTCCAACTTTTCCAAGCACAATTTGCGTAAGGAGGTTTATTTTTGAATGTTAAAATGGAATTATTCTAAACATAAGTTTTGTTCCCTATCAACAAGGTATGGAAATGGAAATTTAAAGATAAAACAGCATTTTCCCTTATTATTCCCTATGGTTTGTATACTATCACCCTTGTCGGATAGTAAAATTCATATTCACTGACACATCAACCCTCCCTACGCTAAGAATGTAGCGCTAGAAAATTGAATTTCCAAAAACATTTAAATACCATTTTTTTTCAAAAGGACTTCAACAAAATTTTCCGGAAGCATTTGAACCCAATTTCCCAAAAGCATTTAAACGAAAAAATTCAAAAGCATTCGAAAACAATTTTCAAAACATTTGCCGCCGCTCCATCCTTAAAAACATACCGAGCTACATCTTACGTAATCAGGACTCGGTCAACGAGTTAATGCATCTGATTGACTATAGCATTGTGTAGTTAATCTTAGACTTAGAGAACCTTTTCTTTATTCTAAAACAACGATCAACACACAAGCCTATCTTTAAATTTTATTTTTTAAGGTATAGGGATAGGGACCGTGATTTCGCAACAACCTTTCACCGTGATCCGCTTGCTAAAAATTTTTTCCCAAGTTCTAATTTTTTTTGGATTAAAGCATCTTAATCTATTTTATAAACTTCCAGGCTCGATTATATTCATTGCTATATAAGTGTCCTTATGAAGTTTCCTTATTTACACTATTTCCAAAATACATATGGTGGTCAGAGCTCATCCAGAAAATCAAACAAAGTAATAAAATAGGAACATATCTCATATCATATCATATGCTTTTTCAATATATGGAGGGAGACAATTAGAGATTACAACCCAAATAACTTAAAAGAAACAATTGCTCGAAGCTGCCCTTCATCATCAACGGGTGTTAATTGCAACAACCCAGTTTTTTGGGGTAATTCATAATAAATATTTAATCTATTAAAAATGGATTTTTGCGATTTAAAATAAATAACTTGAATATATTTTAGTATAACGGAACTTTATAACAAGGTAATTAATGGAAATAAATAGTTTGGGAAGGAAAATAAATGAATCGATTATTTTGAAAATGATTTTATAAAAGAATTGATTTTATATTTGAGCTTGAGTGTAAATTATTTTATGAAGTAAAAGGAAAGAAAAAGGAATAAATAAAAATAGAGTTTACTATACAAGCCCAAATCCCAAATCCCAAAACCCTAGTTCCTTATTTTTCCAAAGTCTAGAAATCTCCATTTCCGGATGTTTCCATTCCCTATCCCTCTCTACTTCTAAATTCAGGAACAATTTATATAAAAAAAGGGAAGAAAATACAAAACTTAAAGAGGAATGTCTCCAAGCAAGAATGCATTTATGGCAAAGAGGGTGGCTCCTGTGTTCATAGGCAAATAGGATTCGCTGCGGCATGGGTTTTTGGGATGAGCATGTGTGTGTGTGTATAAGAGGTGGAAGATGGAGATGTAGCTGAGTCTCGGATGTTGTTTGCCTGGTGTTACTGCTTTGTCGAGTGATCATTATGCATGTGGTAGTATGATTTTGAGGTGATAGGTTCAGTTCGAATTGCTAATTGCACTAATATGTGCTTGTGCAATTCACCTTGCTTTTATTTTGATGCATTGTGCATTGCTTTGTTATTATATGTATGTACCCATGTTCCTTGCTTTACTGCTAACTTTGATTGTTAGGCCTATACTTGTGTGTGCGTATTTTTGTGTGTGCTACCTGCACTACAAGGGAGTAAGGCTATTCCAACTGCTCCAAGCCGTTGGCGGCCGTTGGGAGCCGTTGGAAATGCCATTGGAATAGAGTTCACGCTTTCCAACGGCTTCCAACAGAAGAAACGAGGATTTCCAACGGCTACCAACGACAATTATCCGATGGACGCCATTGGAAGCCGTTGGAATAAACTGACCAATAAGTCGTTGGTAGCCGTTGCTAATCTGGGTGAAATTTTTTTTATAGCAGCTAGCCATTCGCCTTCCAGCCACACACAATCAATATATATCAATTTCCATTCCATTTCCACTCCATTTCACATATATATCACATATTCAACACAATATACCACAAACAATATAAACAACCAAAAATCAACATCAAACATTACATTTTCAAACCAAACTCCAAGTCAATATGTACATAAACAACAAAACCCTCACCAACACCAACTCCAACTCCATATTCAAGTCAATATATACAATGCAAACACTTAAACCTCACCACCTCAAAGTCAATACATACACAATAACCATCAAATACAATCCTCACCACCTCAAAGTCAATATATACAATAACCAACCACAAAGACAATAATCATCATACCTCTCAAGCATCATCATCACCTCCGGAAGCACCAGACGACGAAGGGAAGGAACCATGCCTCTGGGCGTACTCTGCTAAACGTTGATTCAACTGCTCCATTTGTATAGCACGAAGACGGTCCTGCTCTTGCAGCTGCTCAACCATGGCTCTAAGCTCTTTTATTTCAGCTTTGTCACACGCCTTTTGAGCTCCCTGAACCTGCAAATAGAATGTGAGATGTTCACATTTGTATTATAATCATTTTCTTAAGCAATGTATATTTTAAAATATAAAAACGTAAATGACATGATCTTAAGCAATGCATATACCACAAAGAAATGCATATTTTTAATACAATATATAGGTGTTAAAAGTATTTTTATATATTTTTTTTTGTTCATCCATTATCATCACATATCTTTGTATATTTTTCCTATTTTACTTACCTAATATTTATAAATCACGTATATGTTAGATTTAACTCAACTAGAAATCATCATATGTATAGTGTATCTATAGGTTAATTTATTAAATATAATATTGCAATGTTTATAAGATTACCGCTTGGTGTCCATAGCCATAGCGCCTATTCCGCTGCGTCGGATCCATAATAACGTCGAAAATATTATCTTGCTCCTCTACCATCAACTCATCGCGATCCGATTCTGAAAGCAGCTCTGCCCGTGCCTCCTGAAACTTTGCCTAAAATAAAAAACAATTACAGGTTAAAATTAGTACAATAGGATTTAAACATATCGATATTAATAAAATAAGATTTAAAATATGCATACATATGCAGCCGTCGCCTTATCATCATCATCCCACTGATATGTAATATTGCCAGCATTGTCTGCTTGTCTTGATGCGTGGGTGCGGGTAAATACCTCCATCATAGACACGCGACGTCCAAGCGATCTTTCCTACAATAAATAATTAATATATTTTAATTTTTCATAGCTAATTACCGAACTGATTAATATACAAAATGTAATAACGGTTTAGATAAATTTACCAAGTCCTCACGGTGATGCTTAAAAGACTTGGATCCGCCACGATGCGTTACAGGATTCCTACTTCTATTGGCAGAGTTCCTCTCCGACTCCATCTGCAATTTAAATTGAATATTATATTTATACTAATTGCGAAATAATTAACTATATATTTGGTAGATTTACCTTGAACTCGTCGATCTCCCACCAACTCATCCAAGAATCCCATACGGAAGCGCCCATCCAGTTCGGTTTCTTCCCCGATTTTTTAAGAGCTGACATTACCTCCATGTAATTTTTGGCGACCTTCGAATTCCAGTGGCGCTGAACCATGGCGACATCGGCCTCCGCCAAGTCCACTTGCCCTTGTACAAAGAGAAAACATTACTAATTATTCATTTATACTTATTAATATAGTAAAGTGGTATAAACTCACCAGAAAATCCTGCCAGATGGCCTCCCTGACATGGTCAGGGATCTTACTCCACTTAGGCCAGCAATCTGTCATCCTGCTCATATATGATTGCTTGGAAATGCCAAGCACAACTCCTGAGGACTCCAAATCAAATCCCCTGTGTTAAATATAAAACAAAGCTTTAGACAAGTATATATATGTATGAACAAATTTATATTTGTTATCCCGCCTTTTGGAAAGGCCGTGACACCAAGGAATTGACTAGTAACCAATGATGGTCCGCCCTAGAGATCAGTCATACACAGGCTCACTATGGATATCGACGAATTTTGTCCGAGTCCGGATCGAGCCAAAATTGGCATGACATGACAACCTAAGCTATGAGAGTCAACGTTCCAAATCTCAAGTCAATCCGAGTTCGTATGCTCAAGTTGTGAACGATACAAAATTGGTTAAGAACAGCCTTCTTCGACTCGCTCCAGTTCGAATCCATAGGAAGTGCACATTTCGACTCGCTCCTCTCCAAGCCATTCTTCGACTCGCTCCGTTCACAACCATCAGAAGCAAACTTTGAATCGCTCAGATTCGACTCGCTTCGCAACCATCAGAAGTGACACCTTCGACTCGCTTCACAACCATTAGAAGTGACAACTACGACTCGCTTCGCAACCATCAGAAGTGATTGATTCGACTCGCTTCGCAACAATCAGAATTGATTAGTTCGACTCGATCGCATCCCTCAGAAGAGCCCTCTTCGACTCGCTTCGCCTCGAGCCACGCTTCGACTCGCTTCACTTCGTGTCCATCACGGAGCCTTTGTTCGAACCCCTCAGAAAGGCCTCCTTCGACTCGCTTCGCAACCATCAGAAAGGCCTCCTTCGACTCACTTCGCAACCATCAGAAAGGCCTCCTTCGACTCGCTTCGCAACCATCAGAAAGGCCTCCTTCGACTCGCTTCGCATCCCTCAGAATGCTCCACTTCGACTCGCTCATTCAATGCACATATTCGACTCGATCAAAACAGCATCAAGGGCAGAGTGAGATTCAAGCGCCATGTCACCGAGTCGAACGGAAGCGAGTCGAACAGAGCGAGTCGAACCAAACAGCCTACCGGGAATCCCATTTCGTATCGATCATATCTCCTAATCTACAAGTCCAAATGCTATGAAATTTTCACAGAAGACTACATGCATGCTAAAGAATGTCCACGCCAAATTTCGACTCCATTGGATGAAATCTTGATCGATACGAAATCTGTTCGTATCGATCACAGATCGGACCAAAACTTCACGGGCTTGGGCGCGCGGGCCTGGTCACGTGCCAGAGAGGGTCTCCCGAGATCTGAGCGAAATATCAGCCTTCTACACCTATAAATAAACCCCCAAAACCAACAGAAAAGGGGTTCTTCTTCCTCTTTGAGATCTCCAACGCCCGGACTCCGCCAGATCCAGATCTGAACTCCATTACTACTGCTACCAATGAATTTCAGTGCTGCAAATCATTGTTATTCACTGTAATTTGCTGAAATCAATTGTAAACATAAAAGAAAGATCAATAAAGCAAACTACTTCATAGTGGACGTAGGCAATACGCCGAACCACTCTAAATTCTTGTGTCTCCCTGCATTTTAATTATTTTCATTTATGAAATTTGGAGTTTTTGTTAGATAAATCCTTTTTTTACATTTAATTTCTTCACTTTATCTCTTCAAAGACTTCTGAAGAGTGTTGTGCCCAATTTTGGTACAAACACTTTGGTGCTTTCACTAAGAACAACCCAATTTTTCTCCTGCTCTTTGGATCTCCTATCTATATCGGATTGCATAAATCTAAGGAGAAGATCTAGATCTAGAACTTTGAAGCCCTTCCATTCTATTCAGATTTGCAGTCAGATCTAGGAAAGGACTTCATCAATTCATTATGGTGAGCACACGTACCACTTCTACAACTGCTGATCAAGGAGCATGGGACCGACAAAATCCCGTGCAATCACCTCCATCCAACCAAAATGCTGCAGGACCTTCATATCCATCAGGTCCAATCACTAGACAAGAATTCCAGATATTGCTTCAAGAGTTGACCCAAAGTCGACAGCAGCTAACTGAACAACTGCGCGCCAACACAGAGTTGACTAACCAGCTAAATCGCCAAAGGCGAAGAAGATCCAGAAGAGACCACGGTTCTTATTCTTCCATGGAGAGTTCAGCCTCCTCTGATGGCCAAACCAGATCCACACGCCCACGGCTAGGTGTAAGTTACACCCAAGCCACGGGACACCAACCTGCTTCAAATCTTGGGCAACCTAGAACTGGACCATCCGCTAGTCTCCATACAGAACCTTCGTCTCGAGGAGGTGCTGCTCCTTACCATGTTACCAGCAACATTGCTACTACCACCACTGTCGGACGAGGAGGTGATGCTAGAAACCAAGCTGATCCTCAACGTAACCAACGAGAGCAGACTCTTGAGCCTTATGTCCCTGAGGATGTTGAACCAAGGAGGCGAGGCACGGATCATCGACCGCGTCTGGTCCAGACTCGCGCTGTGGAACCCTACCACACCTTGGCACAACATGCTCCTAGTATCCGGACGCCAGATATACCAGCGATGATTCGTCAAATGATCCGTGAAAGTCAGGGTCTTAGTAATGACGACTGGGGAATCTCCCAGAGTCATACCCCTTTCACCGATGATGTATTATATGTTGAACCACCTCGGCACTTCAGGATGCCAGCTTTGCCAGTTTATGAAGGAAGTTCTGATCCCAATCAACACGTCCTAAAATACGAATGGCTGATGAATGCTGCGAGAGCTGATGATGCAGTGAAGTGCCGTAGTTTCCCTATTTCCCTAGGGGGCATCGCTACCATGTGGTTCACTCGTTTGCCACCACGATCCATCTCTAACTTTGACCAGATGGCCACCAAGTTTGTCGAGCAATTCCGTATGCACGTGGCGAGGCCTAAGGACGTTAACACTCTGTCTAGTGTTACACAAGCCCCCGGAGAAACACTTAGACGTTACTTGGAGCGATTCCATGCTGCGTGTGCAGAAATAAGCAATCCCAATGATAACTCTATCCTGATGTCATTGACTAAGGGGATTGATGCTGATTCCGAGTTCGGAAATTGGTTAGCTGGAAAACCACCTGCGTCATTGGACCGTTTCTATTCCAAGGCAGCCCAATTCCTGAGAAGGGAGGATGCGAAACAGTCTAGGAAGCAGGATGACGCAGGGCCCAACATCGAAGGAATACAAAGTAACATCGCTGTTAAAAAATCCGGAGAGAGTTCTGGGAAAATTCAGTTGAACGTACAAAATAAACAGAATCAGCAGAGGGACAATGGAAATCAAAGCAAAAAACGCTATCAGAATCATGCTCCACGGCGTAGAGCTTCCATGTACGATAATTACACTCCATTGAACACGTCATTGGAAAATGTGTATTTGCAGACCTGCAATACCATGCAATACAAGAAACCTGCCCCAAAACCGCCAACTGAGAGACAAATCCAAACAGGAAAATTCTGTAGATTCCATGAGAGTTATGGCCACAACACCAATGAGTGTCGTCACTTACAAGACCTCATTGAAAAACTGATACGTGAGCGGAAGCTAGATCAGTATGTGCGGGCACCACAGTCTAGTGGTGAGGGCCCATCAAATCAGAATCGTGCGCCGAATCAGGAAAGACAGGAGGAACCCGCTCGTACAGGCGGGAGGTTAGTTATCAATACAATAAGTGGTGGTCCTCACCCAGCAGATCGAAGCTGAAGGAAATGGAGTCGTATGCCAGTTCTATCAGGCATGCGGACTTCGAGTGTTGTAGTGGTTTTGATGAAGGGGCTCCGGCCAAGCAACAGAAAACGATGACAGATGACATCGTGTTCAGGAACAGAGAACCTGATAAAGTCGAAGCCCCCACTATCGATCCACTAGTCATCTCAGCACAAGTAAGTCCCGCTTGAATGAAGAGGATCTTAGTTGACAGTGGAAGCTCTGTGAATATTTTGTTCAAACGAGCTTATGATCAAATGAAAATGGAAGCCACGGACTTGAAGCCTTGTCAATCCCGAGTCCATGGTTTCAACGGAAGTGCTACTATACCCACTGGAATGGTGGAACTGCCAGTAGAGTTGGGAGTTGGAGAGCGACGGAGAGTACGGATGCTACAGTTCATTGTTTTGGACATAGACTCCCCTTACAATGCTTTCTTGGGCCGACCGGCCCTCGTTGAATTCAGGGCAGCCATTGCCCCATGGTGTTTGACTTTAAAGTTTCCCACTGATCATGGAACAGGAATCATTCAGGGAGATCAAGCTGCTGCCAGAGCCTGCTATGTTGCTGAGCTGTGGGAGGCGCAGCGAAAGGAGAAAGGAAAGGGCGTAGAGGAATCTCTCTGCGTCCTTTTTGCCGATAATTGACAATTAACACCCGGGCCCAGGCCCGGGCACCCCAGCCAACTCCTCAAGGATCTTGACCCGAGAGAAACTGAAGACGAAGGAGAATCTAAAGAAAGTCAAGCATCCCCGGCCGAACTGACGATCGACGTCCCAGTTGACAATGACGATGATTCGAAAATGATAAAGATTGGATCTCAACTAGGCCAGCAAACTCAAGAGGAATTGGTTGAATCTCTGCGGGAAAATCTTGACGTATTTGCCTGGACACATTCTGATATGTATGGGATCTCGCTGGACATCGCGAGCCACACCCTGAACATTGATCCGCGGCATGTCCCGGTCAAACAGAAAAGGCGCGGTATGGATCCAGAGAGATCTGCCGCCCTTAAAGAGGAAGTGGGAAAGCTCAAAGCGAACGGGTTCATTCGGGATGCCTTATATCCTGAATGGGTGTCGAATCTCGTGCTCGTCCGAAAGCCGAACGGAAAGTGGAGAACGTGTGTCGATTATTTCGATCTGAATAAAGCATGTCCCAAAGACAGCTTCCCGCTTCCCAGAATTGATCAGCTAGTAGATTCGACAGCTGGGCATGAACTCTTATCCTTTATGGACGCATATTCTGGCTACAATCAGATACCAATGCATTTACCCGATCAAGAACATACCTGCTTCGTAACCAATCTGGGACTTTACTGTTACAAGGTTATGCCGTTCGGACTCAAGAACGCCGGGGCTACTTATCAACGATTGGTCAATCGGATGTTTGCCAATCAAATTGGGAAAACAATGGAAGTATATGTAGACGACATGCTTGTGAAGTCACGACTCTACACCGACCATGTAAAAGACCTGGAAACTATGTTCAACATACTTCGAGAATACAAAATGAAGCTCAACCCACTGAAATGTCACTTTGGAGTTGCATCCGGAAAGTTCCTCAGGTTCATCGTTAACGCTTGGGGAATCGAAGCTAATCCTGAAAAGATTTGGGCAATCAAAAATCTTGAAACTCCAAAGACTATAAAGCAAGTCCAGAGTATCAATGGAAAGGTAGCAGCATTGAGCAGGTTCATTTCAAAGTCCACTGACAAATGCATTCCCTTCTTCGATCTGATCCGAAAAGGAAAACGCAACTTTGAATGGACCACGGAGTGTGAGGGCGCTTTCCAAGCACTAGTTCAACATCTATCTACACCGCCAATACTGTCAAAGCATATTGATCATGAGAAGTTGTACACATACTTGGCGATATCAGAAAACGCTATCAGCGCTGCCTTGATTCGAGAAGAAGAGGGGATACAGAAACCAGTATACTACGTCAGCAAGCGGTTGACTGGGGCTGAAAGGAACTATCCAAAGCTAGAAAAGTTGGCCTACTGCCTTGTAATTGCATCAAGAAAACTCCAACCATATTTCCAGGCACATCCCATTGTTGTTTACACCGACCAACCGTTACGACAGGTCCTTTCGCGGCCTGAGACGTCTGGTAGGTTACTCAAGTGGAACATCGAACTGAGTCAGTTTGATATTACTTACACTCCAAGATGAGCAATCCAAGGACAAGTCCTCGCTGATTTCATAGTTTAATTTACCATTCCAGAGGACTTGCCCGAAACCAGTAAATCCCCCGAATACGTCTGGAAGCTGTATACTGATGGTGCATCAAACGACCAGTGTTCGGGCGCTGGTGTTGTACTCGAAACCCGCGAAGGCCGATCCATATGCTATGCTGTGAAGTTCGATTTTCATGCGACTAATAATGAAGCTAAATATGAAGGCCTCTTAGCTGGCTTAAAACTTGCTAGGGATTTGAGAATCATCGCAGTTGAAATTTATTGCGACTCACAATTGGTTGTGTGTCAAGTGCGGGGAGAGTATCAGGCAAGAGATCGAAGGTTTGCAGCTTACTTAGCTCGAGTTCAAGAAGTACTGAATCAGTTCGAGTACTACGCCATCTGTTGTATACCTCGGGAGCGCAACCAAAAGGCCGATTCATTGGCGAAGCTAGCCAGCATAGGTGAAGCTCAGCAAATGGGCCTCGTTTCCGTAGAAACGCTATCTTCCCCAAGCGTCGACCGGACAGAAATAAACTGGGTATGCGAAATCGTTCCCGAAAGGATTCATGGATGACCCCACTCAGAAATTACATTGAGCACGGAACCCTGCCGGACCGCAGGAGTGAAAAGAGACAAGTCCTTCGGAAGGCCTCACGATTTACCATCCAGAATGGACTCATGTACAGAAGGGGATACTCAGTCCCCCTACTCCGGTGTATCGCTCAGGATGAAATTAAACAAGTATTGCGCGATGTGCACGAGGGAGAATGTGGCGATCACACCGGGGGCAAGCACTTACCAAGAAAATACTTCGCTACGGATATTACTGGCCTACCGTGAATCGTGATGCGTTGGACTATGCAAAGAAATGTGATAGGTGCCAGAAATATGCCCGAATTCCTAGAGCTCCTCCCACCGGGATAACGCAAATGGTCAGCCCATGGCCGTTCGCAATGTGGGGCATCGACATCATCGGGGCTCTACCCCTGGCAAAAGGTGGTGCGAAGTACGCCATCGTCGCAGTTGATTACTTTACAAAGTGGGCTGAAGCCGAAGCTCTCGCTACCATTACAACGAAGAAAGTAATCAACTTTGTGGTTCGTAACATCATCTGTCGATTCGGCCTCTCGCACACCATTATTATGGACAACAGAACCAAATTCTACAGTGCTAAATTTAAAGATTTATGCAAACGATTTCACATCCAAAAGAAATTCTCTGCAGTTGCACACCCTCAGGCAAACGGACAGGTCGAAGCAGTTAATAAAGTTATAAAATCCATCCTGAAAAAACAACTGGAAAAGGTCGGGGGCAAATGGGTCGATGAACTTCCAATGGCTCTATGGGCTTACCGAACAACCCACAAGACCGCGACCGGCCACACTCCATTCTCTCTCTCTCTTACGGTTCAGAAGTCGTTATTCCAGTTGAACTAGAAGTACCTTCTCATCGTGTGACATACTATGATCCAAAGACAAATGCTATATTACTTGTTGAATCTCTCGATCTACTAGATGAGAAGCGCGAAGAAGCTGATTTGAGGGCAGCTGCGCATCGAAATCGAGTCGCCCGATTGTACAACGCCAAGGTCCATCCACGAACTTTCGAACTGGGCGATCTCGTCTTAAAAAGAATCTATCCGGTTCCTTCGCATATGAAGCCGACATGGGAAGGACCGTATGTTATTGAACGAAGGCTCGGAGATGGCACATTCAAGTTATCAACCGTCGACGGTCTTACTCTGCCAAGAGCTTGGAATGGCGAGAGCCTTCGCCGCTATTACACATGACAGGCTATCTTTATCCATTTAGTTTACTTTCCTTTTCTGCAATTTGTTTCTGCATTTTGAAATTAGAACTTGTAATAAAGCAACTGACTTTGCCATACTTTCTTATTTCAGCAATAAAATGCAATCTCTTCGAGCCAAAGCTGTGATTTACTTGAAATGCTTCATATGACCATCACTATGCACGGAGAGCTAAGTTTCACCATACGGTGGAATTTATTCAAATAGAGAGTGACTGCGATGCAACCAATCACTCGCTAAGTGAAACCCGAGCTCGGGGACAAGCCATCACGTTAAAGTCAAAAAAGGATTGATACACGACAATCCTTCATCAACTCCGAGTTCCCAGAGTGCGAACCAGAGTATAAACATCAACTCCGTATTCCCAGAGTGTGAAGCGGAATATAAACATCAACTCCAAACTCCCAAAGCACGAGTTGGAGTATAAACATCAACTCCGAGTTCCCAGAGTGCGAACCGAAGTATAAACATCAACTCCGTATTCCCAGAGTGCGAAGCGGAGTATAAACATCAACTCTGAACTCCCAAAGCACGAGTCGGAGTATAAACATCAACTCTGTATTCCTAGAGTGCGAATCGGAGTATAAACATCAACTCCGAACTCCTAGAGCGCGAGTCGAAGTATAAACATCAACTCTAAACTCCCAGAGCGTGAGTTGGAGTATAAACATCAACTCCGAGTTCCCAGAGTGCGAACCGGAGTATAAACATCAACTCCGAACTCCCAGAGCGTGAGTCGGAGTATAAACATCAACTCTGAGTTCCCAGAGTGCGAACCGGAGTATAAACATCAACTCCGAACTCCCAGAGCATGGGTCGAAGTATAAACATCAACTCCGAGTTCCCAGAGTGCGAACCGGAGTATAAACATCAACTTCGAACTCCTAGAGCGCGGGTCGGAGTATAAACATCAACTCCGAACTGCCAGAGCACGAGTTGGAGTATAAACATCAACTCCGAGTTCCCAGAGTGCGAACCGGAGTATAAACATCAACTCCGAACTCCAAGAGCGCGAGTCAGAGTATAAACATCAACTCCGAACTCCCAGAGCGTGAGTCGGAGTATAAACATCAACTCCAAGTTCCCAGAGTGCGAACCGGAGTATAAACATCAACTTCGAACTCCCAGAGCGCGAGTCGGAGTGTGAACATCAACTCCAAGTCCCCAGAGCATGGACGTATGATTTAAACTCAAACCGGCATGACCAACCACCGATAAACAAATGAGAATCCCCGGAGTGTGGATTTGATCATCAACAATCAAACAAGCATGGACGAATTACTCAATCTCCGCTTGCCTCAAACATCCGTTCGGTGGCACTAGACTCAACATGTTACAAGTAAGGAGCGATCGTTGATTGATGTTTTACAACATGACACCAAGACTGGGGGGCAAGACTTAAGCATCAACCATCGACGGAAGCGATGCGACGTCAAAATTCAACTCGCTCCCCGGTCACAAACCACGTCCACAGTCTCCGGACTTGGCGAACAAAAACAAACTTTATTCGGAAGCTGAAACTTCACAAGTGCATTTCAGACATCGAAACACTTAGGCAAATACACAATGACAGAAAAGAAGCCAAAAAAAGAAGTTTCATTTCTATTCTTTGTAAAAGAAGTTCGTGTACAAGTTTCCAAAATTTCCTACTAGCAGGGGCCGAACCCGCATCTATACACGGCTAACAAAATGCAATTCAAAATGAACCGGGGAAGCATGTTTAATCTTTCTTCTTCCTTGGCTTCCTTCTTGGTGTAGACCCGTTGGAGCCACCGCTAATCTTCCTCTTCGAACCTTTTCTTTTCGGCGGTTGGTCTTCAGGCGAGGGAATTATATCAACATCCTCCTCCGAACTCGAGTAGATAGGAATGCTCCCTGCAGGCGGAGTCGGAGGGACAGGATCAAGTACAGAAGGAGGAATGGGCACGCTGGTAATGAAAATAGTACCACTGGGAGATATCATGCTAAGCGGAGCAGGTCCCGGTGCTGCCATCCCACCTCCAAAACTGCCACCATGAGTCGCTGCTGCCATTTCAGCGTCGATTTGAGCAAACATCTCCTCTTCGGTTACTGCTCGACCCCCGCTGGGGGCGTCAGCAGTCAGCATTGAAGAACTTATAGTAGGATCAGTTCCACTCATGATGGATGACAAGTCAGCAAGAGGATCGCCGTGACGACGAAAGAGTTCATCCATCAACTGCTCATCAAACATAATCGTACTCCCCTGCAGATCATCTAGCGGGGCAGCTGTACTCATGGTGATTGCTTCGGTCACGATAGCCTCCTGCGTTTGATATGGTTCTTGAATAGCAGGAGGCATGGCCGGTGCAACATCGATCACTGGACAAAGAATAAGAGAACTGTTAGAACTTAACTCGATCGAAGATTTCGACTTAAGAAAGATATGTGGAATGTTCAGAATACCTTCCTCAGTTTGACTCGTAGGCGGCAGAGCGGCATCAGTGACTTGCGGATTCGGGCTGGGAAGACGTGGGAACTTCAAGACTTGCTTCATGATGGTCAACTCCAGAACCCTCTCCCACTTCAAAGTGTTGGGCACCAAGTATTTCCTTCTCACGCAGAATCATCGACTCGTGGAGAATCTTCTTTTCATCTTCAGTCAGAATGCGATTCTCGCCCTGGTGTGCCTCCTTCTCCTCCTCGACCAGTCGGCCCCAAGAATTATAGAGATGCGTTGAAAAATCATCAAGCCAGGCTAGACCCCTATGCCTCAGCACGTTAGCGTTGTAAACAACGAGAAGGTCTTCGATGTCAGCCTCTAGCCTAGACTCGGCCAACTTCACTTTTTCCTCCACCTCAGCCTCCACCTTGTGGACTTTAGCCACGACCGCATCTCGTTCGTCCCTGAGCAGGACAACTTGTTCGCACGCCTCCTGGGCTGCGTTGTTCGCATCATCTTTTTCCTTGGCCATATCAGCAAATTTGGCCTTGAGTTCATTAAGCTCCTTGACCGCCGCATCCCGCTCGGCGGTGACTTTAGTGTTCCGGTGGCCCATCTCCTCCACCAGGGCAACGTGTGTCTGCCCCAACCTCTCCATTGCCGCCTTCGCTTCGTCAGCTTTTTTGGTGGCCTCAATCTCCGATTTCCGAGAAGACTCAGCCTCAGCAGTCAACACTTGAATGATCTGATCCCTTTGAGCAAGTTCAGTCTCCATTTTCTCAAGCGCTTTGGCTCGCTCAAAGGCCACCTTAGAAGCTTTCTCCGCAGCCTTTACCCACTCTCTGTACTGGGTGTAGATATCATGAACGTACTCATGCATCGTGTTCTCCATTCCAAACGGAATTCTTTTTAAGTGTGGAGGGAAGACATAGCCATCAAAGCAAATGTTCAGAAAGTCTTTCCTCATCTGAGCTAATTTAAGGGCCCCTTCTCCTGTGGGCTCAGCTGGGACCTGCTCTGTAATCATGGAGGCCGTGGTCTCAACTCTCTGGAGATGAGTCTCGGATCTAGAAGCATGAGAAGACGGTCTGTGGCGAGGAGGCTCCGGTGGGTGTGGAACAATAATAGGAGGTGGAGATGGAAGTCTAGGAGGAGGAGAGCGCGATCTAGACCGATGTCTGTATTCCCTGTCCATATCACGCCCATACCTATCCTGATTAGAATACTCACGATCGCGATCTCTGTCTGAATCCCTCCTGCAGGAATCGTAATAAGAAGAGGCCTTTCGGGCCGAGTGGAGATTCCCGAGCATCGATCCCCTTCCAGACATAGTACCTAAAAATAAAAAACGAAGGAAGAGTTAGTAATTTCCTAAGTTGGACGATGTACAGTTGTGAATCATGTAGTGTAGTGAAGTGTATGCATGTGCAACCCCCCGACCAACTGGAAATGTCGGCCGCACTCATAGCAAGCGACCCGCTCAGTTCAAGAGCACTATCAAGCTCCTCCATCCCGGCGTCGTGTGGAGACGACACAAAATCCGGAATCAGGATATCGGCAAGCCTTGCAAAGGGTTTCTCTACTTGCGGGGGAGGAGCCTCCGAAATTCTAATCCTCGGAACGGGCAAGGACACAACCACGGATTTAAATCTCTTAGATTTAGAGCGTTTGTGAGCAACAGCCTTGCCTTTTCTTCTACCTCCCGAATCTTGGACATCGACAGAAGGCCCAACCAGGAGCTCGGTATCGGTAGGCGTTCTTTCTGGATCAACTTCTTCGGCGATCACGACTGCGGACGCTTTGCGCTTCACCCATTTCTTCGGGACCACTCTATGTGTCCCTTCCAGTTGTATGCTCTGCCTCCGTTCTATTAGCCCAACCGTCCTCAAATTTCTGTCAGACAGGACCAAGTCGATATGCCTCTCTTCGCCCGGGAACGCTTGAAGAATCCGAACAAGCTCTTTGAAGTATGCGCCGTCAGGACGAGAGATTGCAGCTATAAAAAAGGAAAAGTATGTCAGTTTTGGAGTCGGTTACTAATATCTCAATGATGCAAGAGAGAAATGGCAACACTTACGTCTATCCAACCACCGCCTAGCAAATCCAGGGGGGCACCGAACGTACAACCATTCGGTTTTATAATAACTTAGCCTTCCCCAGGAGCCCAGTACAATGTGGCAGTTTCTGACCGCTTCCAGGAAGGGGAAAGAAGGGTTGTCTCCACGGCTCTTGACGTTGAATAAATATCTGATTTCGATCGGCTTCGGCGGTCGAAAGAGGATCTCCATAAACAGGACAAAGGTGCTGTTCAACAAGGCATACCCGTTGGGATGTAGCTGAGATGGAGCTATGCCGAGAAACGATAACATCTCCCTTATATATTGGTTGAAGGGAGGGAGTGTCCCCGTTGTGCAAGCATGACGGTTGAAAGCAGTAAACCCCTCCGGGGGATCGTGCGGCCTGTCATTGGCCCAGGAAGTAGCACGTCATCGAGCGACAAGCCGTGCCTCAAGAAAATCCGTCCTATCATATCTTCAGAGATACCCGACGGCACTGAATCTAGCGGATTACAAATAAACCAGGCACCCGGACGATCGTCCGGAGCTGGGTCTATAACTTCGGCTTCAATAACCGGTATCTCTATGGTTGGAGGAATAGAACTCAGGAGTTCCTGCTGCTGTGAACTTGAGGGTTCCATGAATAGCTAGCTTATGAAAAATCATTGTTAAACTGACAAATAACGCTCGTGCATACCCTGGTGTAAAGTGTGTGAGTGTGTTATGCAGTGCAATACTGTATATCATTTGAGAAGATCAACAGGATTGAAGGAAGCATGTAAACGACGAAACTTCGGAAATTCAGTCGGAAGGACCGTCATCGCTGACCGTCACAACCGTACCATCCAGCTATTAACTATCATTCCAAGTTAAAGTTTGTTGTCATTTTGATAAGTTCCGGTTTCATCGAAGAGCTTCGATAGACAATTAGATATGCGGTGAAACAGTTAAGTCCATTTATGCAAGTTTGAAGCTCGTCGGAATCAATTATTCAAATGTGCAGGAAATTTCAGATTTTTTAAGTATTCAATTTGTATCGCTAACGAGAGCCGTGTTCGCATCGATAGGTCATGGCCATCTAAGCATGGGTTCGACTCGATCAGAAGGCTGGGGACTTCGAATCGATCAGAGCGCAGCAGTTCGACTCGCTCCCAAGCCTCCAGTTCGACTCGCTCCCAAGACTACGTAGTTCGACTCGCTCCCTAGACTACGCAGTTCGACTCGCTCCCAAGGCTACGCACTTCGACTCGATCCAGAGCCATCCACTTCGACTCGCTCCGAAGCCACCCACTTCGATTCGATTGAAGGCTATCGTTTCAAATCGATCAGACACAGCCCCTTCGTATCGATCCATAGATTCAAAGCATTTGACTCGATGCGAAGCTCCACCATCGATCGATACGAAGGCCTCCGCCTCATCCTCTCGAAACCCCTACTCAGATCGACACGAAGCTGAGGCCATGGAACTTTCGATCGATCACAACTCTGGTTGATTTGATATTAAAACCGAGTCTCATCGCTTACGCGTTGGGTCCGCTTAAAGGATTACCTAAATCTATCAGTTAGTTCGAGCAATTGAAGGGATGAATCAGTTCAAAGGCAAGATTGTTTTCTTCTTTCTTCTCGAGTTTCTGAGCGATACGAAGGCAAGGAAGGAAAGTGAAAGGTAAAAAGTGGAAAAACGGCTAAGTACAAAGTATTTATATGGACTCGAAAACAAAGGGAATAAACGATTCGTATCCCGATGGATTCGAACACGCGTTTTGACTCCCTCTCCAGTGCGTTTATGTGAAGCTCCCCTTCGTATCGCTTGTCTTCGACTCCGTCTCCGGTGCAGCACAACAAGCAATCATTTCAACTCAGTCTCCCCTTCGACTCCGTCCCCTGTCCAGTTCGACTCCCTCTCCGATGCAGCAATAAAAGACATCACTTCGACTCCGTCTCTTGTGCAATTCGACTCCGACTCCTATGCAGTTCGAAACCAAGACCGAGTCGAACAAAGCAGTTCGAACCCAAGACCGAGTCGAACAACCAGTTCGAATCCATAAAACCATGACTTCCAGAGGCCAACTCCATCGAATCGAAATACTCACTTCGCATCCACAAATTCAATGAAAGACGTCCTCAATGCTTCAACCCTTCACATCGATTCAGGAGAGGATCCTTACGAAGGAACATTCAAAAACAACCATCGAGCGTTGTTACAGCGAATTTCACATCGGTTCAGGAGAGGATCGATGCGGAATTCCATATAAAATAAACTGGCAACGACTCGTGAGCATACAAACGTCAACGAGAGTCAGGTTAACCTATATGCATGTATGTCAGACTAATATTCAATATTCCAGATTTATAGGAAACGGAAACTCGTCTAATAACAATTACAACAACAAACGGGTAACCACTAGCATACAGCAATCAGTCACAACAATACGGGGTACAGCAGTTGACCGTCAACAGCTTACATTTTCAAGAAAAACAGTCAAAGATTACAGCTTTCATCGAAAAGACGATAACTATTCAGAATGAAGACTGCAACACTTCAAAGAACATCCTGTTTTCACAAGACGTGCTTTGGGGGGAAAATGTTATCCCGCCTTTTGGCAAGGCCGTGACACCAAGGAATTGACTAGTAACCAATGACGGTCCGTCCTATAGATCAGTCATACACAGGCTCACTATGGATATCGATGAATTTTGTCCGAGTCCGGATCGAGCCAAAATTGGCAAGACATGACAATCTAAGCTATGAGAGTCAACGTTCCAAATCTCAAGTCAATCCGAGTTCGTATGCTCAAGTTGTGAACGATACAAAATTGGTTAAGAACAGCCTTCTTCGACTCGCTCCAGTTCGAATCCATAGGAAGTGCACATTTCGACTCGCTCCTCTTCGAGCCATTCTTCGACTCGCTCCGTTCACAACCATCAGAAGCCAACTTCGAATCGCTCAGATTCGACTCGCTTCGCAACCATCAGAAGCGACACCTTCGACTCGCTTCACAACCATCAGAAGCGACACCTTCGACTCGCTTCGCAACCATTAGAAGTGACAACTATGAATCGCTTCGCAACCATCAGAAGTGATTGATTCGACTCGCTTCGCAACCATCAAAAGTGATTAGTTCGACTCGCTCGCATCCCTCAGAAGAGCCCGCTTCGACTCGCTTCTCCTCGAGCCACGCTTCGACTCGCTTCACTTCGTGTCCATCACGGAGCCTTTGTTCGAACCCCTTAGAAAGGCCTTCTTCAACTCGCTTCGCAACCATCAGAAAGGCCTCCTTCGACTCGCTTCGCGACCATCAGAAAGGCCTCCTTTGACTTGCTTCGCAACCATCAGAAAGGCCTCCTTCGACTCGCTTCGCAACCCTCAGAACGCTCCACTTCGACTCGCTCAATCAATGCACAGATTTGACTCGATCAAAACAGCGTCAAGGGTAGAGTGAGATTCAAGTGCCACGTCACCGAGTCGAACGGAAGCGAGTCGAACAGAGCGAGTCGAACCAAACAGCCTACCAGGAATCCCATTTCGTATCGATCATATCTCCTAATCTACAAGTCCAAATGCTATGAAATTTTCACAGAAGACTACGTGCATGCTAAAGAATGTCCACGCCAAATTTCGACTCCATTGGATGAAATCTTGATCGATACGAAATCTGTTCGTATCGATCACAGATCGGACCAAAACTTCACAGGCTTGGGCGCGCGGGCCTGGTCACGTGCCAGAGAGGGTCTCTCGAGATCTGAGCGAAATATCAGCCTCCTACACCTATAAATAAACCCCCAAAACCAACAGAAAAGGGGTTCTTCTTCCACTTTGAGATCTCCAACGCCCGGACTCCGCCAGATCCAGATCTGAACTCCATTACTGCTGCTACCAACGAATTTCACTGCTGCAAATCATTGTTATTCGTTGTAATTTGCTGAAATCAATTGTAAACATAAAAGAAAGATCAATAAAGCAAACTACTTCATAGTGGACGTAGGCAATACGCCGAACCACTCTAAATTCTTGTGTCTTGCTGCATTTTAATTATTCTCATTTCTGAAATTTGGAGTTTTTGTTAGATAAATCCTCCTTTTACATTTAATTTCTTCACTTTATCTCCTCAAAGACTTCCGAAGAGTGTTGTGCCCAATTTTGGTACAAACAATATTGCTATCATTTTAATTTTGATACTTATGCTCCATCAGCCTTCGGCTGCAAATATACAAGTGGTCGAGCCGGAGGCTCACCACTACTCTCGCTGGCCGAGCGAGAAGAGCTACGACGTCTGGAGCCTGACATAATACCTGTTGAAAGTTTCATTTTTAATTATAGACATAGATAAAATGATGATGATATGTGGTGCATGTAATGATGATGATGATGATATATATGTGATGCGTGTGTGTGAATAATTATAAAAATTACCGGATATTACTAAGTCCTTGTCGTTTTCTGATTCAGACTCGATCTCGTGTTCTATATCGTTTTCCTCCACACTCTCAAATGTTCGACTAATACATTTGTCTCATCATTTAATTGTCCAAAATCAGTTTGATCGTCTGTAATTGTGATTTCAACATTTTCTTCGATATCTGCTTGATAGGCTTGTTCTTCTGGAATATTTTTTCCATTGAATGTAAATCTCGCCTTGGTTTTAAAAACCGCAGACCAATCCGCTTTATCTCTTTTTAGAGACGGATAAGGGGCGTAATAAACTTGTAGGGCTTGTTTGGCTAGTACAAATGGATCGTACTGCTGATAACGGGAGGTATGTTTTATTTCTATAAGATTATAATTTGGATGCACGTTAATACCAGAACCTGGAACATTGCTGAACCAGTTGCATCTAAACAAAAAAACTTCCTTTGCGGGTCTTATAAAATATGTCAATTGCAAAATCTGGGTTAACACGCCATAAAAATCATGTATATGATTATTAGGATCATCACTGCCTTTAACAAATACACCGGTATTGTTTGTTAATTTTTCAGCACCGTATTCTTTGGTGTTGAATTTATATCCATTAACGAAAAATATTGGATACGTTTTAACTTTCCTTTTCAGTCCCAACGCCAAATGTTTTAATCTTCATCGACCACATTATTTATAGGATCACAAACGTAGTTCGAAAACCAAGTAGCGAAATTTTTGCTTAAATCGCCATTTGGATTTTGTGATTCATAAACACTGCAAACAAAAACAATATATTGCTTTATTATTAATTTACACATGCAGTATTAAATTAAATTTATCAAAACTTGCAATCTGATAATTACCTAATAAATGGTGCAACTTCTGGACAATTAAGAAGAATATATGTGTGTGCTACATGGTAATCTCTATCATCTAACCATACTTCTACACATTTTCCAGCATGTCGACCATGTTGTTTAAAAATAGATAACATTGCTTCATAAGAAGAATCTTGTTCAACGGCCTCATCATTACGCGCAACACTTTGAAATGATAAATTCACATGATCATTGAAATAATGAGAGAAAAAGAACGATGCTTCTTCTTTGATATATGATTTGCAAATCGAACCTTCAACTCGAGCTTTTCGTCTCACTTTTTTCTTTAAATGATTTATGTACCTAATAAAAAATATTTCATATCAATATTGATTTTTAATTATAGTTAAATTACATACTCAGTATTAACAACATACCTCTCGAATGGATACATCCATCCATATTGCACAGGACCTCGAAGACGTGCTTCAAATGGAAGATGAACAGGTAAATGCTCCATTACATTGAACAAACCTGGAGGAAATATTTTCTCCAGTTTGCAGAGCAGTATAGGGATTTCTACCTCAAGTTTACGAAGACGGTCAACTTTTAACGTAGTTGAACAAAGCTCCTTATAAAATAAACTAAGTTCTGTTATAACCTTCCAAACTTTTACGGGCAACAATTCTTTAAAAGCGACGGGTAACAAATTTTGCATCATTACATGACAATCATGGCTTTTCATCCCACTCAGTCTTTCGTTCTTATAGTCGACACATCTACGAAGATTAGATGAAATTCCATCAGGAAATCGTAATCCTTCCACCCATTTTAACAGTACTTTAACTTGGTTGTTATCTAATTCATAACATGCTTTGGGTTTTTTAGTGTCATTTGGCTTCATATGAATCTCAGGACGATTACATATTTCTTCTATATCACGTCTTGATTTCAGATCGTCCTTAGTCTTTCCCTTAACATTCAAAAGTGTATTAAACACATTATCGAATACGTTTTTCTCGTTATGCATCACGTCAATGTTATGAAGGATTAAGAGGTTTTTTCAATAAGGCAACTCCCAGAATATACTCTGTTTGCACCAATTATGAAACGTCGATTTACCTTGGATTTCAGTTTGCTGCCCGGTTTCATGTATCTTTGGATAATCTTTTACAAGTTCATATATATCTTCACTTGACCAAATCATTGGTGGTTGTAAAGTCTCATGTCTATTAGCTATGAAGTTTTTTTTGTCTCTTCTAAAAGTATGATTAATATGGAGAAAACGTCGATGACAATCAAACCATGAAATTTTCTTCCTATGCCGTAAAGAAAATGCTCGTGTTTCTTCCATACAGTAAGGACAAGCAAAACGACTGGGCATACTCCAACCCAAAAGCATTGCATATGCAGGAAAATTGCTAATAGTCCATAACAAAGAAGCGAACATCCGGAAAAAAAAAATTCGATACGTCGTATGTTTCAACTCCTTCATACCACAATGTTTTCAACTCTTCGATTAGCGGTTGTAAGTAAACATCGATACCCTGTGTCGGATCATCAGGGCCAGGGATGACAATTGTGAGAAACATATATGGAGTTTTCATACACATCCACAGGGGTAGATTGTAAGGTGTAATGATTATAGGCCAAGATGAATATTCAGAACCAAACTGAGAAAACGGGGAAAATCCATCAGTACACAAACCTAGTCTAACGTTACGGCTCTCCGCTGCGAAATCGGGATATTTCTTATCAAAATACTTCCATGCTTCTCCATCAGATGGGTGTGTTAACGTACCTTCTTCAGGTGTTCTCACACTATGCCATCTCATATGATGCGCTGTTACAGATGATGCATATAACCTTTGAAGTCTAGGAGTGATAGGTAAATAATGCATACGCTTGTATGAAACTTCTTTTCCCTTTTTTTTCCTTGGTTTGTATCTTTCTTGATTACATATTTTACAATTCCGAAGACTAACATCATCTTTCCAAAATAACATGCAACCATTTAGACATGTATCAATTTTTTGATACGGCAAACCGAAGATGACATTAGTTTTTTCACTTCATAATAATTTTCGCACACTAAATTATCTGATGGCATATGGCGTTTAGCAGCTTGTACAACATCTGTAAATCCGGCTTCTGTGAAGTTGTACTTTGATTTCATCGTAATGTACTCTGCAGTTGCCGATAATTGAGTGCCGCTAGTACATCCATTCCAAAGAGGTTTCTTAGCAGCATCCAATAAATCATATATATTTTTTTGCTCCAACATTTGGTTCCTCTTCGACGTTAACATCGTCGTTATTAATTCAACAGTAGGGAACATTGATCGTGCTGCATCTTCAACCATATGTTCTATGAGATTCGTCGTACTAACTTCATCACTAATGACCTCTATTGACTGTTCTTCGTTACGTGTTATAATTTCTCCATGACGATCCTACACCAAATAATTGGTTACGAAACCATATTGGCGCAAATGAATCCTAACCATATTCGGTACTAAATGCTTTAACAATTTGCACCTACTACATGGACAACGAATTTCTACGTCGTTTCCAATATTACTTAAAGCAAATTCGCCAAACACATTTACCCCGTTAAGAAAATGTGTACTTATTGAGCCTCTCATTTCTCTTCTTTGATACATCCAGCTCCGATCAATAAAATAATTGACCATTTTTCCTACTGTAAAACCTATGATCAATAGTAAAAAAACTATTAATCAAATTCGATAAACACATTTTAGATTTTACTGTTTTTTATAATCCATTTTCGTTTATCTACAAAGTTATATTTCTTGCTATTTTGTTTACATTTTTGTACCTTTTGTGATGGTCGGTTATCCTACTTCCCATTACAAACACAATAGTAATTACATTTCTTAAATCATATCATTATAAACGATTTCCCAAAATTTCGGCAGTGCTTCCCCTATGTTTCTTGTATCGTACACATATGCATGTACACAAGGAACGAAAAGGAAACGCCGTCGAAATTTTGTGAACCGTTTATAACGATATGATTTACGAAACGTAATTACTTTATAGTGTTTGTAACTTGTCCAATACAGGGACAAATCCAACAAATATTGTATTAGATGAATATGAATATCCATTTTGCAATAAAAACGAATATTCATACAACGATCATATACTACACTTGTTAGACGGGGCCAAAAATTCACTAAGAGATTTAAATTTTGTTTGTCTAATAATTTAAAAGATATAATTTAAAGCAATCATATAGGCCAAAATTTCACTAAGAGATCATATTACTAAAAGATATAATTCATGTTCGTAAAATATTCGACTAATTCATGTTTGCCTAATATTTTACAAAACATACACAAAATAATTTAAAGCAATCCTAACTAATCTAACGCTAACTCAAATGCGCATTTACACTAAATTATCAACATATGTATATATGTGCATAATATATATACATAAATAATTTGGACATTTGGATGGTAATAATTGTAATTAGCACTTAGTTTGGTATAATAAACAATCAATAGGTCATTAGATACAACTATAACAAACAATTAAACACAAAATTAGCAAAATTTTAAAATTTAGGGTTTTAGGCAAAACCTGATTTTGGAGTGGAATTGGATAGAGAGAGGCCGCTGGTGTTGATTGATGGCATCGGAGTGGCTGCCGGTTGCGTAGGGAGGCTGGGAACAAGAAAAGAGGAGGAGTGGAGGAAGAGGGTGGAGGTTTTGGGGTATTTTGTTAAAGGAAGAAGAATGAATGTTGCTCTCGGCCAGCTGCAGGTTTACACGAATATTTCCAACGGCTTCCAACGGCCGCAAACGGCAATTTTACAACGGTTACCAACGGCTACCAACGGCTTGTTAAAAAAATAACGAGCCATTGGAAGCCGTTGGAAACCCCCGTTGGCGGCCGTTGGAACTCTATCGTGGCTATATACTGTAGTTCTAGTAGTGCTGACCAACATTGGAAGCCATCGCTAGCAAATCTCCACTTCAGGTTGGCAACATTTATTTAACCAATTAGTGCTAATATAACATTTAATACCTTCTTGCTTTTGTATTAAATTTTCGCATGCTAGCTTGTATGTGCACTGATGAGTGTGTGTCTCGTTCTATATGTCATTGCTAATGCTAAGAGTTCGTATGCTCTCTTGTATAATTAATTTTGGGTCCGTCTATTAACCCCCCGGTATTTTCTCTTCACACCCCGGGTAAAATTTTAAATAATTTATTCCAATTATACCCTTTAAATGTTAAATGGGTATCTTATTCAATTTACTGTGTCTTTTCATCTTATCTTCATCTCTCTTCCATCTGGTTCCATCTGCTGAAATTGACATAGAGGAGGATACGAGCAAAACAGACAATTACGTACAACAAAATCAGGTATGTTTTCTTCATAGCTGCTATTATACTAGAAACTAACATAGTCATAGTGCCATATACACTAGGAATTGCTCAAAACCTAGTTTACCATATACTAGGAAGTGATGAAAACATTGTCCATTAAATACTACGTCCATTTTTTTACTTTGTAGATTGGGTGGTCGGCCGAAGAAGATAAAGAAATTGTCATGGATTATAGCAATGAGTTCACAACATATGATGTGTGTAATTTATTTTACTATTTTGTAAATTAACTCATTTTCTATATTGAAATATTTTTTTATTGTATGAAGGTATTTCCAAATAGATATAAAATTAAAGAATGGATTGATTCTACGGCTAAAAGGAATGCGATGGTAGTGGTAGTTTTGAAATCGGATATTAACAGTAGCGATAGAAATCCAAGAATTATATTTGGATGTGAGAGAAGTGGAACATATAAAGAGTACAAAGGCAAGAAATCTAACAGTACTAGATTAACAAGTACAAACAATTGTCCATTTCGTTTGAAAGGCGTTAAACTTCATAGTTCAGATAATTGGTAATGATTGATTGCGATATAGAAATGCCAAGTGTCATTGTCACGGATAGAGGATAGCATTGATTAATGCCATTAACATTGTTTTTCCCCAAGCAGCTCATATCCTATGCAAGTGGCATATCGAAAAAAATATTCTTGCTTTTATTCAAAGAAGAGTTACGGGTATAAAAAAAGAAGTAAAAAACATTTTTTTCAAGATTGGGAAAATTTGTGTGAGTCCGAAAATATTGAGCAATATAACAATAATTTACAAGATTTGCATGTCCAGTATGGTGAGTACCCAAAGTTATTAAAATATATTACTGAAAATTGGCTTGATACATGGAAAGATCGATTTGTATGTGCTTGGATTGACAATTTTATGCACTTTGGCAACTACACATCAAATAGGTAAGACACTTACCTTTTTATTTCTTTATTTACTTTAGATTTATTTATAACAATAACTTAATATCTAAATTCTTTTAGAGCCGAGGCCGCACATGCTAAATTGAAAAAACATTTGGCCACCAGTCAGTGCAACTTCGAAAGAGCATGGGAGAGCATGCATTCACTGCTTGAACTATCGTTTACCGAACTAAGAGCTTCATTTGAAACAAGTCTTTTAAAAGTAGCTCATGTTTATCATAAAAAAGAATTTAAAAATTTACGTGGTGTAGTTTCTCTTGCGGCATTGGATCTAATTCAATCCGAGCTTCTACAGATAAATTCTTATGAAATTGTAGATGATGAGTTATGCGGATGTGCTGTTCGTAAGACACACAGACTTCCATGCTTTCATACGTTAGCAAATCTCGGTCGAAATGTAGAAATACCTTTGGATTTGATTCATGTTCATTGGACTAGATTGCATATTATAAAAATGGGAGAGAAAAGAGATTTTAATATGAAGAAAAAGCTTGACGAAATGCTAAATGAAGTTATGAAATTGGAATTACCCATCAAATGCAAGCCTATAAGAAAATAAAAGAGATTGTTTATCCGCAAACGTCAACTCTTGCATCTCCGATTAGCAAAGTCAAAACCCGAGGACGATCTCATAATAAAATTGATACTTCAACAAAACGGTTGCCTTCCGCATTTGAGCTAGGTGAATGTGCTTCAACCCAATGTAGTGTAGCTAAAATATAAAAGGTTGATCCTTGTATTTCGACGAAGAAAGAAAAATTGATTGTTCGTAGACCTAAAAATATAAATTTAGGTGTGTATGAAAATTGCATACCAAAAGAGTGAAAGCCTTATATCGAAGGAACTGTAGACGTGAGCGTGGATGGTAATTGTGGATTTAGATGTGTTGCTTCTTTCTTAGGATTAGGAGAGGATCGATGGTGGCAAGTCCGTAAGGAATTAATGGAAGAACTTGAACAACATCAAGAGATGTATGAACAAGTGTTTATTGAAAAAGGGAGAACCACCTATTTGCTAAATGTGCTTAATCACAAATTTGGCGGTGCCGAACCAAGTAAATGGATGATTATGCCTGAGATTGGATACATAATAGCTACGAAATATAATATTGTTGCTTTTAGTATCAGTAAGAGTTTGAGATTGACTATACCACCTTTAAGAGGAAAAATTCCATCTCAGTTGTATCGTCGTGAACTAGGGATTGTTCATGTAAACAATGACCATTTTGTCCAGGTATTATGCATTATTCATTTTATGAAAGATTTACAATTACAATGAAATATTTTTATTTGTATAGGCCGTCTTACAAACGAACCATCCGGTACCACCAGTATGCATCAAGTGGTTTAATAATCTCCATGTTGAAGCTGAACAATGGGAGCATATATTACGAGCTAGAAGAGAAGAATGGGAGATGATGGAAGACTGTGAAAATATGGCTACGTGGGAAAATTGTGACAATGTTATTTTAAGTTAAAATGTAGTTTGAAATCGAAAACGTTGAATATCATTGTTAAACATCTTTACAAGATTTGAAATTGTTCTAGTATCTTTGAATTGAAATTGTTGTTTTGAAATTGAATTTGTGTTTTGTATATGTTATCTCTGTATCACTGCCAAGTATCACTGCCAATAGTTATCCAGTACCTGTTATAAATTGGTGATTGAAATACAACAGACGTGGTGTACAAAGAAGTCGTGTTAATAGACTACGTTGACTTTAACAGAAATAACGCTAGGGTCGGACGAGGTCTTTGGAAAAATAAAGCTTGGGCAAAACGTTAATTACGTGCTACCCTCGTTGTATACAGGGTCTTCAAAATCAACAAAACCCGAGAGTTTTCCACATCAAAAAACACCACGTGAACGAGGTCAACTTTAATATTATGTCAAATGGTAACGTTGTTACCATAGATATACCGTTAACATCTGACGTTGTGTTTAATACAGGCCACGTGTGGCTTTAACGAGGATGTTTGGCAAACATCGTTCATGTTTAACGTTGTCTGTATGTAAGTGTCGTTCCATACAGGGTATTGACAACAAATTTTACCCGAGAGTTCCAACCAATAGGAATCAAACCAATAACGAGGTGTACGTAAGAATAATGTTAATATTGGACGTGGTAGGTGTATTGCCCTCGTTCATAATTGACGTTTTCTTCCTTACCGACCTCGTTTGTATTGTACTGTGTTGCCTTGGTAATCTTGTTTACAGACAATCAATTGTAGACAGAATAACTCAAACTGAATCATTTTAATTGTAGACAGAATAACTCAAACTCTTACTGAATCATTGTAGACACAGTATTAGAAATAATCAAACTGCGGACAAAATTATAGACAAAATTGTAGACACAGTATCAGAAATAAGCAAACGGCAGACAAAATTGCAGACAGAAGCAACAACTGTTAACAAACATCCATGTGAACAAAATACCTTAACCATCCGTCAAACTACAAATTAACCGTCCATAGACTACAAAATAACCATCCAATTTAACAACAAAAGGAGTAAAAATAGTTCCAGAACAAGAAGTACAGTAACTGAAAACCACTACTCAAAACTAATCATCCTTTTTAACAAAACGAGCACAAATCATTTTAGCTTTAGTGAGGGCTTTGCGGATTCTACCAAGATGAGCCAAACGTGAAGTCTCCGGTTGTGATGAAGCCAGTGTTATGCCTTCACTAATCACATCATTAAGCTCTTCATAGCTCTGCAGTGGAAATCGGTAATAAGTTATTATTGCAAAATCAGATATAAAAGAATAGTATATTGACTTTTACCGTGTATAAATGATCGTACGAAGGTCGATTGCTACGGTGAATAATTTGTGCATTAACCAGATGAACTTTTAACACGGGGCGCGGGTAATACTAATCAAAATAATCACTTGTCACCGTTTCAGTTGATTCACGCAGAGGAATGGAACGATATTGTGCACTAACAACATGATTTGGCCACTCATTCCAAATATTTTCCACAAACTCGTACAACACTTTATACGTTGAAGCCGTAGCTCCGCGATGAGTGTTTTTACTAGTTGATTGAATAATAGGTCGCGGAATGTTTTGAACCCTTCCGAATTGCCGCAAAACACGGGTGGGGTGATATGGTTCTACCACATTTAAGCATAATAAACAACTAGAATACCAAGCAATTTGCGAAAAAGGATGGAATTGTCTTGCATGCATGTAAGGGTCAAAGACTACCTACAGAAATTGTAAAAAAATAATAATGCAGTTATTATAACATGAATTAAAAAAAAAATTTCAAATGATTCAAGCCTAATAACACACCTCATGTTCTTGAATGTTATCAAGATACAGCCTTAGTTCCTTATGCGATGCACGATAATCGTTTGCTGGATCCCAACGGGTCGCTCTTGGTGAACTTTCATTATACATTTTGGTTGATGGATGCAGATGTAGGAAATGTTCATATATCCATGATTCCAACAATCCGAGAAAACTAGCAACTTGTTTCACTTCTATTCTACTCGCAAGACCTAGCTGCCTATATAGCCAACATAGAGTTGTCGAACCCCAAGAATAACTACGAACTTCATCCAAATTACCAATTTGGTTTAAATAATGTACGGACACATGAGACTTACTTTTATCCACGAATAATGTATTGCCCACTAAATACAGTAGATATGCACGAGCAGCTTGTTTAATTTTTTCTTCTTCCCAATCATCGCCGACTCCATCAAAAATTTCGTACAATTTAGTATAAGGCAATTTGTATCCAACACTGTCCTTCATGGTATTTTTTGCTTCACTATCACTTATCCCCAAGTTATTGACAACCAGATTAGTAATATCATTTCGGGAATAATTATATGTTTGTATTGGTAATCCTTCAACGGGAATATGTAGTAGGGAGGCAACATCGTCTAATGTTATAGTCATCTCACCGAATGGTAGGTAAAATGTGTTTGATTTCGGATGCCAACGCTCAACAAAACAAGATATAAGCACTTTATTTACCGAGCTATAACATGTCTCTACTAGAGAAAATAATTCGGAAGATTCCAAATATCCTTTAAAAATTGTTGCATCACTTGGTATTTTCCAATTTAAAATCTTTGTACCATGGTTTACACATAAAAGTGTGTCTCGTTCCGAAAAGATAACTTAACATTATATTACGCTATTGTGATATATAATTTATTTAATAGAATATTGTAAGATATACCTTGCCATTTCGTATCAATGAAGCAACGTGGGTATCGTAGCTGCTAATCACATCGGTAATTCTCGGTCCATCGAAAGATGTATTTTGTGTGCCACTAGAACCACCGGTATCTTCATGCGTAAGATGCTCTTCAACATGTTGTGGAGTTTGTTCTTGAACAGGCTGTGGAGGTAGCTCGTCAATATGCTCCTCTAAATTTTGCTCTTGAACAACATGCTCAACATTTCGCTCTTGAATAACATGCTCGTCTCGATTTTGTTCCTCTGTTTGATTTGTAGTGTTCGAATTTCTCGCTTTCACGCGTCGATTTCTTTCGGAAGCCGTTAGGGGATTGCGTGTTGGTTTTTTTGAACTTTCTGCAACAACAAAACAAATTGTAAATCCATATGTAAACTATGATGCAAACTGTTTTATATACGACTTATAAATTCCAAATACGGTCAATAATTTCATATGTAAACTATGATACAAACAAATGTAAATTGTTTAGAGGAGCATATGTAAATCCATATGTAAACTATGATGCAAACTGTCTATAAGAAATGATAGTAAATTACAGCAATTGCATATGTATTTTTGAGTACATTTGTTGCTGGGAGATTTGGTACCAAATGCATTTCATTGCAGCAAAGAACGTTCAACACGAACGAGAATGTTTAACCAACCTCGTCCGGTCAAAACGTGGAGCTTTGTCACAACCACTTTGGTGGCGGACGAGGTTGGTTCAACAACCTCGTTCGTGTTGAATTTCGTAGTTCGCATACTTCTCCACTCAGCCACATCGAATCATGCATAGATTAGGAATTCGAGTAGAGAAATCATACCGTGCCGATGCTTGCTCCTTCTTTCCTTCTCCATGGCGCGACGGCGACTGAAAGGGGCGATGGCGACTGAAAAGCGCGACGGCGACTGAAAAGCGAGCACGAATAATGGTTTTTGATCGGCAAGTTAGGTTTTGAGAGAGAATAGACAGGCTGAGATTTGAGAGGTTTGAGAGAGGATACGCATTTAACAAGGGTAGTAATGGAATTAGACGGAGTGCGAAGAGTAAATAACGGAATGAATTTTTTTTTTGAAAACATTAAAGGTGGGAAGAGAAATTGACGGGGTGAGAATAGATCGTGGCCATTAATTTTTTTGTCATGCTGTAGCGATGAGTTCATATACAAGCTACCGCGAAAAATCTTACCCCTCGTGTGCAGTTCCCATGCATGAGGACAATATATTAGGCTGTTTGTGTTTATGTGTCGTCTTGTGCTTTCGTGTGTGAGTGGGTATGTATATAAATGTATGTGTATTAGTATATATATGCATGTGTATTTATGTTGACGTGTGTGAGTGTCAATGCTCTGTTTTTTTTTAATATGCAACTCCAATCTATACTATTTGCAAAATATAAACAGTGTTTTAAAAGATCAAACTCAATCTCGGTTCGACCACGATTAACTTTTAACCTTAGAGCATGTCAAATCTGAAAATGAAATAATATTACGCGTGCATGAATCCGCGATCCAACCTTTAAACCTTGAAAAAACCTCCGGACCAACATTTCTAAACCACACGGTTCTTCAAATTTGATGAAAAACTATCGTTCCACTTTTTGTTTTTTTTCACATAATCAATTTAACAAATAACTTTTTAAGCTTAGCCATTAAATTATTTGATTATATATCTTATAAATTTTAGACGACATGATACATTATTAATGTACATTTTACACATCATAGTTGAACTGAACCTTTTCATGTAAAAAAGTAAGAAAATTGAAAGTTTTGTGCTAAAAAAATTATTATAGAATTATTTCAATTAATATTTGTTATGAAATGTTCAAGAATAATTGTTTTAAAGTTTAATATATTTAATTATAATTAGTTAATTTTTAACAGTAATTCAAATAATTTTACATTATAATAGGAAAAATACGAAATAACGATCAATGCAGTTTTCACGGTCTGACCAGTTGAACTATTAAAACTTTTGACCTTGCCCTAACACGGTTTAACTCACGGTTAAATCTTCGAAACTATGAATATAAATATACATGGGTCCTTATGTTGCTGGAGGCGGGTCCGTATTAGTGTGTATTAGTGTGAATATATTGGTGTGTGTGTGTGGGGGTGCATGAGATAAAGGGCTTGGCGTGAGTATAAATGTGCATGTGTGATATTTTGAGTACCAGCATGCGTATATTAGTGTGTATTTCCATTTGCTTTTGTGTGTGTGATTGTACAGGTATGGGTATATTTGCATCCTGTTTTAGTTTACCCTTTACATTTATGTACTGAAATGTATTCAGTTGCCTCTTTCGTGTGTATTATTTGGGTTTGCTGCTCTAGGTACTCTGTTCATGTTCATATTTAAGTGGCTATCTTTGCATTGCCGTGTGTGTATTGCTCTAGTTGCTTTATGTTTTGTTCTTTTATGAACTCATATTTGCAAATATTAGTATATACATACCAGTGCGTTAGTAATATTTTATATGACTCAAATATATACCTAAGTCCAAATATGAGTGATATTATATATACGTGATTATATATGTATATATATGCCTGAGTTCTAAATGCAAGTGCGTTAGTAATTTTTTGTATGCATGTTCAAATGCCTGCATGTATAGCTGCGTGCGTATACAAGTGACTGGGTGAGTGGTTGTGAAATCACATTTGTCAATGCATAAGTTAGTGAGTTTTGTGTCCAAGCATTAAGTATAAATACAATTTTAATGCATGCGGACAATTTGTATGCACCTGTTATTTAGTATGCTTACATGTCTCATATCTCAACAGAACTCTAAAGTTTGCATGCAAATTCTTTGTATTGCATTACTATTGAACTATCAAATAATTGTTTAAAATGTTAAATAAAGATATTTACTACCTAGCGCGTACAATTTTTATTTGCACAGTCCCTGCAGCTCTTAACGTTGCATATGCCAGCTTTGGCATTTGGCTGGGTTATAACTATATGTTAAGCCATCATTTGTTTAAGTATTATTCTATTGTTAACCGATGGTTACAAAATATAAATAGATTCGAATATTTATAAAATTGTTTTAAAATAGTATGTAATTATAGAAAATTATGAATTGATTCTTACGTGTAATATTTAATTTCCAATTCATTTTGGATTATCAAAGGAAAGAGCTGAGTATTCTAATGTTATTAATAAATATTTAGTAATCGACTAATTTTATAAAACATTGAGAAATTATTTATTTATTATATAGAATATATTATATTTGAGTTTAGTTAATTATCCGGTTGACTTTAGGTATTAATTTTGTTATATAAAAATTATATGTTGCGAAAGTTTCCTTATTAAGTATTGATTCATTCATTTATATTTATTGTTATATATTTGTTTTTTATTTCTGATTATGTGCCTTCGTTATATTGATTTTGATGATATGAGTGATTCACCGTTGATATTGATTTAGTTGATAATTTAATATGATACGGTGATGACATCATTCTTTATGTGTTGTGGCATTTTATATTGGATTTCGTGATTTTATTTCTGTGTGACGAGAAATTTGAATAAACCGATTAGTGATACCGTTTGGTATGGAGCTTTCGGTAACAATTTTCTGGTTATTTATCAGACTTGTCATATAGAGATATCTAGTGTGGATTGAGTGTAGTTTATTAGCATTGAATAATTATCCGAGTAACATGCGGTGGTATGGGATGCCTTTATGTTATTCGTTTGATTATTCTTTGTAAGTAAATGTCACTTAAACGGTGATTACTCATGTATGTGATGATACTCGCTGTGGTGAGCATATTATAATCATGTGGTGACTTATGGGTATAGTCGTGTATCGGCATGGGATTAGAGCTCTAGTATATTATAGTCTTGTGTTGACTTATACAGAGCCGTATGTCGGTCTACGTCTAGAGCTATGAGTAAGTATAGGTTAAGAGTATTATATGTCGTCCACATTGGGTCTAGCTCCCTTTATGTTTCGAGAGTGAACTAGAATAGCCAATATCAACCCTAGCGTCCTGATTGAGTGGCCGTGACCCCAATCCATGACACCTTGTTTATGTTATGTTAACCTTGTGCTAGTGTTGTGTGTGTCCCTATATCATATAGGCCAGCAATCAGTTACCCTTGGGGCATAAGTGTTGGTAATCATTGTTGAAGAGGCTATGCGTTGTCTTGCCTATGGTGGATCATTGTCATGATATCGAGAGAGGGAGAGGTAAGGTAACAGATGACTGTAGGAGTCATGTCATATGGACCACATGTGGCTCCTGGAGCAAGCATACGTATTGTCAATCTCCCATCGGGTTTCGGTATGTATATGTGGTATTGGATTGGCATATATGTTCATATCCTATCATGAGTTGACTATTCTAAAGACGGGCGTCTAAAGTATAATCAGTCCCTATGATGTCCATACTATTTGATGTTCTGATATTTTTGAGATAGCCTTTATTATTGACCGTGATTTGGATTGTGTTTGGAAGATCTTTGTGGTTTGCATAGTATTAGGTATCATTTAGGGTGATTTGACAAGCTATCTTCCATTATTTATTGATTTATGATTTTATATTAGGACATTGAAGTGAGTTAGCCCTAATCTATCGATTATTTCATGTTACATTATGAGGTTGTATTGTATGGATGATTCACCGATTATATATAACCTTCTTGATTTCTACTGATTTGTTTTAGATGGGTGATGACATCTTTTAATATCATTTCTAATTATTTGAGATAGTTGATATTAGAAATGTTTTTTACCTTATGACATTATTGTATTCTATTTATCGTTGCGATTGACTTTGTGTTTTCTATAATTCACTGTATATTATGTATTGTTCTGTCCTAGAGGCACACGTGTCTATTACCTTGTAAGTATGTATAGATAAGTTATATATTTGGTGTTACGTACCGGTGTTAGTTCAAAGGAATATTCACTTGTGCACCCCATATAGCCATATTCTCCATATTATCTGACAGTATTACTTTGTAATACTCTACGATAGTATGAGTATAGAGGTGGGATGTTACATTAATGACATTGTGGCTCTATCACTTCTTACTCAATTAAGCTGGACATTCCTAGTATGCTATTCTACTATGACGCACATGTCTTAACTCACATTTTGGCTTCTAATAAATAAGGTTCATCCATTACTTCAATCATTATGTCCGATTATGGGATAAATTGTGCATTCTCACACTGCAGTTTTTAAGAAATATAAACTATGCATATTTAGAACAACTCTTCTGAAAATTGGTTGGGTGAAATAACTTTCCTAGCACCTATCTTGCCTACTTTAATTTTGAGTCAACCAACATCCTTTATGTGTGTTTTTCATCTCATACCAATATTCCTTATAATCAAAGGGGATTCCTAATTACTACCTTACGAGCATTCGTAACTATTTTATTCATTGTCTTGACCTTTATCCCGTCTTACCTAGGCAGTCATCCCTATCTACTTCATATAAAAAATTGATTTGGTTTTTCATAACTCTTTAAAACAAACGCTTTACAGTCATGAAGTACTTAATCTAAAACTTTTATTTTTGAAAATATAAACTTAGAAACTTTTTTTCAAAAATAGCTTGGTTTCCAAAAGGAGTCATGAAAATTTTCCCATTCTAACCAATTTTCTCTTTTCAAAGATTTTCGACAACGAAGATTTTACCCCTTCAAAATTAAAATTTTTAAACTCAAAGCACTTATCATGTTTGCATTCAAAAACTCAATTGTTATACCAAACCATTTTTCAAAAACACCTTCTATAATTTTAAACAATGAAAACTAAAGTAGACAAGAATAATTTCTATCATATTATTTTCCCACTACTCATGTTATTTCCGCTTTCAACCTTAATGGAGATTATAATAGCACGTGAGGAGACTTTTAAAAGATATGCGCAATTATTGCATATATTTATGGAAATTATCCATTTTTTCTACGCTTAGCCTCTAATTTCCTACATCGTTCCTAACTACATTACTAATCCTATTTTAATATTAATTCCTAAAGTTGTTGCTATTTAAATTTCTTAATTTTGCTACTATTAAAATTTCTCCTATCTAAATTGCCTTCAAGTAGCTACTCCTTACATAGATCTTTTATTGTTTTCCACATTGACTCATTATAATGCGTTCGCCTACTGCTTTAGTCAATGGGTTTTTCTTCAATAACATGGAAAGAGACATGTATAAATCTATTTCAGCTATTTTTCTACGTATTTTCGTTATATGTGAATATTCCTTCTATCTTCATTATCAGGCATTCTTAACCTTCTATTCTCTTTATCCCATTTCAATTAAGTGTCATTTCCACTTACTTACCCCTTAGAAAGAATTTCAAAAATGAACATCAAAAATAGGAAAAATCATTGAGCCAAACATACGCTCTCTTTTCCAGTCATTTCAAAAACAAAAAACCCTTTTATCAAAAACCTTTAAATCGAAAAATTTTGACCTACCAAATTTTAAACTTCACTAGGAATCCCTAAATATCCCTTTAAAACTTTCAAATTTTCTTGCTTTTTTCGAAACAACGACTTATCAATAACAGGGTCATTTTATTAAAATAAATCCTTTGAAAAACCATTCAAAACGTTTCAAGGAATTTTCAAAATAAAAAATCATCTTTTCAAATTCTTTCATATGGGATCGGACTTAGAAATGGACTTTAGTTGTCCTTTCTTTTGGATTTCCTTCTTTTCCCTTTACTTTTATCCTTTTCTTGTTAAGAGTATATAGTAAAAATTTGGCTATCCTCTTGTGGTGGTTAATGCACATCTTCTTGTGGGGACTTGCTCAATTCTTTCCACATCTTACTTTCGAATGCTTGCAAAATATAAGTTCTTGCTTCCCATCTATTTAGATGAAATGTACGTCTTCAATCGACAATCCGTCGAAATTCACAGTCATAAGGCAACCTAGGCCCTACAAAGGAGTCAAATATCGTCCAGCTTCTAGGGTCCTTCTATATATCGTGATCATGCTCTTCTTGGTCAACATCTTGCGGTACGGCCCACACTCTATGAGGTAGTCGGGTAGGTGTAAAAATTTAACTCTATTCATTGTTCCAACTCAAAATTGTCTCATCCATCTTTTTAGAATATGGTCAGAACTACTTCTATAGTCGGAATTCACAAAGTTTGGCTTTTGCGTGTGTGTATAACTATAGGCAATCCTAATTCCTATGATCGACTAACCTAAGCCCCGAAACCAAATGTAATAACTCGCACTGTAATAGGCCCGAATTTCGACTAAATCAAAACCTAAGTTCATTAGGGCACAGATCGTTGGTTTTGGTATCCTGTAATAAACATAAGCATATTAGAGAGCGATCAATATAAACTCACAACGGAATAGAAAAATATAATAGAATATAAAATACTAACCGAGGCTACTACCTTGGAATCAATAGTATTTCTTGGATATCTAGTCACATATATTTCCAATTAAAATAAATCATCGATTCAGGTTAAAGACTCATCTAATGGTCAACTAGCACATCTCCAACAAACAAACAACTAACTAATTAAACTTTAAGGTTTGTGCATATCCCATATGGATTCTACACTAGTAGGAAGCGAAATTCGTCAAGGCATAACTCGAGTCATTGCTACCGACCACTCGGGACCGTTGCTGGTCATAACCTATATGCCAGCCCTACCACTAAATATCGGTTCAACAACAATATTGACATAGCCGCCGGTCTCCCACGGCCGAAATGCCGTTTAGACTAACCTACTGTTAATCAAGGAAAATGCCCATTCCAGTTACTTAATACCTCTTATCGGGAATGGAACAAACCTCATTTCCCTAAAAAGTACTGGGCCATTTAATACTTCAAATCCAAGGCGAACCCTTGTTATATTTACCCCTACCCATACGTAACCACATATCCCTTTCCCACGGGTCTTATGGTTGGAAATGTCTCACATCAATAGTAAGTACACACAATTGCTGGTAGCCACTAGGTGAAGGACAGACTTTTGTTATGTAACTCTACTGACCTCGCATCCCAACCCACTAAACAAAACCAATCATCCTAAGCCTAAAAGTTAGGCTAGACCCACTAATTCACGCTCATTCTAAACGTATGATTAAGGCTGTATAAGTTCCCACTATGAAAATTATACTGCCTTCTAGCATTTAATTCCTATCATATATGCTTATTTATAATATTCCATAAATATCGATTATCCGTAATAAATGATCAAATTCTATTTAGACAATCACTAATAACATTTCTTTATCCGTTCTAATTCAACCAATTATGCATATTTCATTTCTCCATAAATGCAGTATTAAATCCTTTAACCAGACTCATTAAACACATTTATGTCCCTATTTAATTCATATAACTCCCTATGTACTGCACAATTATTGCGCTACCAATTTGGAGTTACTATCTCTTTTTGACATACACCTCCTAGTCCTATAATTTGCTACACTATTGATAACCAGACATTCTAATATAAATAATATGAGTATTAATGTATATTACGTTATATATATACACATATGTGTGTGTATATATGTATGTATGTGTGTGTATACGCTTTTAATCGGTAGGCGCGGTTATACGTGTGTGTGTAGTGACATCCCGTAATTTTATGATAATTAATTAAAAAGAAATTAGTTAACAAATGATAATGTCGAAAAATAGAATTTTTATAAACATCAGAATTTGGTTACGAAACTTACATTATTTTGTTCATGGTGATTTTCATATCAACTTTTATATATAAAGTTTTCCAATCGGAGTTCAAACAAAAAATTTATTAACGTTTAAAGTCTTCGAATTGTAAATAATTATATATATAAATAAGGAAATAAAAATAATTAATTAACCTTAATTACCGTCGGTTAAATTTAACGTACAGTTAACATTTCTTAAATGTTAAAAAAATGTTAAATGGAAATAAATTGTAACGATAACACATTTAAACAAATCACGACAGCAAATTAATCACGTTTAAACAAAGAACGGGTCGACCCAAGATGCACCCAGGTCGACTGGTAACGATCAATGTAACGATCTGCCTTTCTTACACCTAAAATGACACTTAATATATCCCCAGTTTTCGTGTGTCGATCATTTAAGTGTCCGAAAGACAGGTCATTTGGAGTGAAGAAGAAAAGGACAGAACATAATCTCACATCGTGATGAGTAATATACAATATGAACAAGTCTTTACAAAAGAAATCATCTTTATTATATACAACACCAGAGTACACTAACCTATTATCAACTTGGACAGTTATAATAATCTGTCATTACAAATGCTGATTAACATAAACAAAAAATCAAGCAATAAAAACAGCGGAAGAATATAAGATACGTGAATACGTCTGGGAGAATCCAGCTCGTCTCTTGAAAGCTCCAAAGGATCCAGCTAAATCTAGAAAATATGCTCGGGCTGACCCGAGCCCGAGCATTATAGAAAAACAACGTCCAGGTCAGTCGGGTAAAACCAGCGTGAGAAAAGCTTGAAACAAATCATATGGATTACTATATTTGAAAAAAACTTTCAAAATAAAAAGTGTCTCATAACGCCATACCACATATAAATGCGGATGGGTTTTTACCTTACGATAACTAAAATATTTTATTATAAAAATCCAATGATATTATCATAATGTTTGGGTTTAAAATAAATATGGAATATAACTGAAATGCTTGCACCTCACATTTCAACATAGTTGGGCACATCTAAATCCATAAAGGTTCATATTGGAGAATGGGTTCTAACAATGGCTAGCTAAGGGACTACCCTCTGATGGTACACCTCTAGAAAATGTACCTGAGGGCTACAAACACATCTACCCCTTTGCTACACAGAACTGGTCTACCCCTTTAACATGACAAGCCGGATTACCCACCTCTTTGACATCGAGGCAACTTTACTTTGCCTATTGATGCCTGTGCGCAAAATAGCTTTAAGGGACAATCTAGAATGGGATGACAGCTCCTAATGGTAGTTAACCACATGACTCTATAGCATACCCTGTTTTAGTCATTCTTTTCGGTTGTGAGGCTTGAGGCTACGCTTTTACCTCTTCTGCTAACATACCATCTTGGAATGCTAACACTACCCTCCAAGCAGAGATGCAACGCCAGCATTCATCCATACAACTTGTTTCGGGATCGAACAAACATTCAAAATTTACTATCTTCCATTTTGGAGTCACCCTCAGGAAGAATAATATAGCTCCATATCATAGTTCATCACGGATGTTATTAGTTTAGAGTGGTTCGGATAAATCCAAAAATCGGTGTCTCCAAACTAAGCAATAATTTCCGACTAACTCAAGTCTGGTTCTTTGGAAGTATGAAATAAGTATTTGTGTCCTCACCGGGGAACTCGAATATACCCAACATACTTCCTGAGTTAAAACAGGTCCAGATTTGATAGTCGGTTATTTAACTATCAAATAAACAAACAACAACAATTCAAAGATTTAATTACCCATAGCAACCACTAAGCCTCAAAACAATTCTTTCATTTACTAAAAATCTCTTTCACAAATTTTTATCAAAACATCCATATACTTATCTCACTGACATAAGTATATTCAAAAAATATTTATGGAAGGTTTCTCATTTACAAATCATATCAAAGGATCAAAACAAAATGTTATTTAAATTGGAGATAAAGATAACCTCAAACAATATTCCTTCGGTTTTAAGTGTGGAACAAATGTCCATACCACCAAAATTAAGAAGGTCAGTTAAATGAAATCAAATCTAAAATTCCTTTATAAATTTCCTTCAATGAATCCTTTTAATAAATCTCTTTTGTGCATAATATTTCCTTTACCCAAAACTCCAAATCATTTTGTAAAACTTCTTTTATAAATGTTCAAAACCATTTATAACACTCTTATAAATCTCCAAAATCATTTATAAAACTTCTTTATTTAAAACTAAATTCCTTTAATAAAACTTAATCCATAAATTTCCCATGATAAAATCAATTATTTAAAACGCCTTTAAATGAACTAGTTATTATTTAAAACATTCTTCATTTAATTATTTTTAAACCACATTAACAAAACACTGATTTTAAATAATCATTTAAAAAGATTAAATTATGTTCAAAATGTTAATAAAATAATTGTTTAACTATCCTTAAAATATCATATTTAAAATAATAATAAACTTTAAACCATTTCAGAAAGGGTAATATGAAATATTGGACTTTGCAAAATCAGAAGGAGGCTTAGTGACCAAAATGGTTCATTTAATTGGTTTTAACTTATCCAAGTTATAACATGAGTATTACATAACAAGCAGATATGTAAAGGGAATCGGCCAATAAAAATCAATCAACATAATGGTAAATGTCCAAGTTAATAAAATAGCAAAATGCGAATTTGTTTTGCCTAATAGATGTCAATATAATCTACATAGTAAATTATGGCAGAATTGTGATTTATTCTACCAAACAAATGTTATTGGGTTTCGTATTCAAATCAGGATTACTTAAGGATAGTCGACAAAGAAATCTCTTGGATTTAAAACATTCTTTAAAAGAGAGCTTGCTTGAAAAACAGAATCGATCTTTAGAAATAAAGTGGTTTAAATTTCAAACTTTTATTTAATAAATAAGTGACATTTAAACTCTTTACTTAATAATAATTAAACCTTTAATTAATAATTAAACAATATTTAAATATTATATAAATATTAAATAATAATCATCCTTAAATAAATAATTAAATAATAGTTAAGCTTTAACTAAATAATTAAACCATAATTAATCTTTAGTTGATTTTAAAATAACAATTTAAACTTTTAAATAATAATTAAATATCATCTAATCTCAATTAATTAATTAAATAAACCTTAATTAAAACTTAAATAATAAATTAACCCTTAAATTAAAATAATTAAATCATAATTAAGTTTTAATTAAATCTTAACTTAAATTTAACTTGATTAATAGTTAATTAATTATTAAACCATTCTTAAATAAATAATTTAATTAATCCTAATTAAATAATAATTAATCTCTAAATAATTAATTAAATAATAATTAACTCTTTATTAACTAACAAATTATAATTAACTTACTTAAAAATGATTAGGTACTAATTACGTTAACTTAATTAATGATTAAGCATTAATTACCTTATTTAATTAATCGTTAAATAAATAAATAAATGCTTTTAAATATTTAAAATATGTTTGAAAACACTTTTCAAAAAGATACTTAAGTTAAAGCATTTTAAATTCAAAAGGAGTTCGTTTTTCACAAACTGCATTTATAATGATTATCGCTCTACGACCTGAAATTTAAAATCTTATTTTGTACTCTAAATAGCTTTCAAAACCCAATCTTTAATTTTTAAACTTACCTTTATAACTTTTGAATAAAGTTCGAAAACTAAAAGTGAGGTTTAAAACTTCTATAAAATTTCCTAGCAATTTAAAGTAAGAAAGGAACTACTTATACAAGGGATTTCGATATCTCCATACAAACAATTTAAATGCTAAGTTCTTTAACATATAGGAATTCAAGCATGAATACATCACATAAATGTGTCATCACAACGTACACTAGCAATTTCCTAACTTTCATTATATTAACCTTTAGTTTCATTTCCAAGATTACAAATCAACATTACATACCACATACATAAACAATACATGTATATATACAACTCAACCATAAATTCTAACAAATCAAGCCATGATATATCATCCACAAAGTAAGCATATATTTAAACAAATAAACAATGATTATTTTCAACGTCTAAAGATAAAATCTTAGTACCAAAAAGCTATCCACTTCAAAGTAACTTCCTTACGAACTTGAATACAACCTAGAACTGTGCTTTGCCTTAGGGAAGATGGAGTTTTTGGTGTCCTTAAGTGGAGAGTAGGGTTCGGCCTAGGGCTTTACACTTGGCCTAAGAAGAAGCAAGGATGTGTGGGCTTGCTTTTTGGAGAAGCGGAGTTGTAAAATGAAGGAGGAAGTTTTTAAGTGATTTGAAAGTAAAAGGAGAGGATTTTTAAACATTAGACTTAAAAATGGAAGCCATGGATGATTTCATGAAGAAGATGGAAGTTCTCATGAGAATGGAAATAAATAAAATGAAAAAGAAATTATGAAATTTGATTTTACAGGAAATGTAAAGTAAATTACCGTTATACCCTCATGTCCTTTACCCTCCACACAAGCTTGCCATATCCCCACCCTTATCTCCCTCCACCTCATTTTCCCATGAAATTTTGTCCCCCTTCTTGTTTTATGCCAACATCCATTACTTGCATGTGTACTTGTTGTTTAAACATGTTTTACTTTACCTTTTTCACTTAATTTTAATTTTAATGCATAAAAGGTCACATCAACTTATATAAACTTAAGTAAATAAATTTGTTTGTATACACATGTAATATATAACTCTAACTTATATATAAATGTATGTGTTTGTTTATACAATAGAGTTTACAACATCTCTGACAACTTTTAGTCGATGAAAAGTCGGAAATTCGAAAAATGAATTCCGACTATTTCTTACAGTTGAGCCTAGGTCTACAACAGTCGGCCATTACCCAAGTTAAATCGATAGTGATGAATGGCCTAATGTAGTTTTATTGAATCATTGGCATTGATTTGAACCTCTATAAATATAGACATAAACCCTCATTTTAAACTCATATTTTCGGTGTGACGCTGGAGCTTTGCCATTTTCTCTTATCCTCCAAAATTCTAAATTCATAGAAATAGTTCTATTTTATATGTATATATAATTGGAGAATCATATAAGATGATTGAGGAAGAGAATAGGTTCAAATGAAATCGCCAAAGCCAAGGTAAACTGTAAATCTGGATCTAAAATACAAATCCAAATCTCTTTTCTAATCTAGATTTCTAATAGATCTGTGTATGCTTGCGGTGTATAAATCCAAATGGTGAAAAATGGAGTCAAAGTGGAATAACAGGGATTAGATCTGGAGATTTGGAAAGCTAAAAAGGTGAGTGGAAAATTATATATTTTTATATAATATTAGATTTATATCATTGTAGATCTATTCATGTATGCCTGAAATGTAAATTGGAGTTGTAGGCTAAAAACTGTATATGTAAAATAAAATTGTAAACCCTGCCTACATATTCTATTATTGATAACCTGAAATTGTGAAAATATTGGGTATTAATAGTCCTTGAATTTAGTCTCTGGAATTTATATAAAGTATTTAATAGTTCCAGATTTTTGAATTTAATACGACTTGTGCAAATAAGAGAGTAAATTGAGTTATTATAGTTAAATGTAGGGATTTAAGTAGTATTCTAATTTATTAGATTATATATATAGCATGTTGTGATGTGATTTTCTATACATTATCAAGTATCATATTTACAAATAAAAGTGTAGCAATTGAAATAACAAGGAATACACCTAAAAAGAAAGAGATATATAAAATAGAGATATTTACCGTATTTTGTACTGTTTGTTTCAATAATTATGAAAGATAATTCCTTGAAATTTCAAATGCAGCACAAATTTGCAAGAGAAAGTATTGGATGTCTAAGAGTGATGTCTTCTTTTGTGACTTCCACCTTTCGTGTGAAATGGCTAGCCTGGTTGATGCTTACCTAATGCAAATTATGTTCTATTTTGGATAAGATATAGGAATTTACAGTGTTAACCATTCCATTTAGGAAAAATGTAATTCCAATGCATTAAAATACAAAAAATTCCTAAGGATAAATTAAAGAATTATAAATGTGATAAAAACAGTCTAAGAAAATAATATGCGCAATATAAGTAAAATGGAAGTAAAATAAAAGAAATGAAAAGATAGGCAAGTCATAATTTAAAATAAAAAGGGTATAGATGGTCCTTTAAAATAAGGTAGGTAATTAAAGGTTAAAAGGAATAGAAATAGGAAGTTAAATAATGAAGGTAAGGGAAAGTAAGTGAGAAAAGATATTTAAAAGAAAGCGATAAATGACCTTAGATTAAATAAGATGTAAATGCATAAAAAACCAAAGAAATATTATCAATGGTGAAAAGTAGAGGCATGATAATTAAATAAGAATAAATAAAGATACATACATACATATATATATATATATATAAACATATACACACACACACGTAGTCTCAAATATGCGTTTATGACGGGTGTGAACTATATAGGTATGTAAATTGCTTAAATGGATAGGAATGACATAGTAATTAGAATGGGTTGGATTGCGAGGTTAGTAATGTTACACAATAGAAGTCTGCCCACCGTAAGGAGCCACCAGCGGTTGTATATACATTATACTAATGTGGAACGTATCCAACGATAGGACCCGTGGAGTATATACGCTTATGTATAGGTAAAGAAATACCCTCAGTAGAGTTTGTTTCAATGAATTAAGAGGGAGGTACTGCCTTGATTGCGTTAGGCAATCTAAATAGGGTAGTGAGTAGCTTGACGCTATGTCAATATGTGTAGGTAACAATCAGGAGTAGGGGATGTAAATAGGTTGAGTGTGTCATCGGCCTTGCGCGGTCAATAGGAAAGACAGGATTACGCATAACTGACTATGCCTCCTACTAGGTTAGGTCCCATTAGGCAATGCACCACCATAATTGTTTGCTAATTTTTTTGTTAGAGCAAGGCTACTTACCCATAAAAGAGTGCTTTCAAAAAAAATAGGGTAGTTCAATGAGCTGAGTCCTCTATAATCAGTGGAGCTAGGTCTGCATTAAGAAGCAGCTAAGTAATAAATCCCCAAGGCAAGATATAATACGGCTAAGCCATTATGATGTTGTATTAGGCACTACGAGATGCACGACAAGGTGTAAACTACCATTGAGAGGTGGACACGGATGAAGACGATGAGACAAACAAGCGAGTCGATATTTCTGGTTTCCTTCCCCAATGCATAGTTGTACAAGTAGTAGTAATACGAGATGTATCATGGAGTTCCATACATATGTGATTTTGTGTTGATGATGGATTCTGGCATGGTGCCAGATTATAGGTACTAGCGAGGATAGTATCTTGGTCTAAAGGGGGACTGTGGTACTTATATATTTGTATATATACATATGTAGTTATGGTCTACTTTAGGTAGATGGGGCGTATCGTACGCGCATATGGAGTCGAGACGACTAAGTAAAATTAAAAGACATAACATGTAACGGAACACAATTGGCATAAACCAGTGTTATGTATAAAACGTATAATTATCCGATCACAAAACGTTGTTCTGACCCCCTCCTCATTACAACCCACATGATAGTTTTAAAGGGACCGGTACTGGTGCAAGGCGGGAATGGTGGAAGGACAGGTTTCCTAATGCATGCTCGACACTGAGAAGGACACTAGACATTTGAATTGTCAACTTTAGTCGGTAACTAATGTTTATTATACTTTACTATTCCAATGTGAGTTATATTGATAGTGCTCCGATATGCATGTATTTGTCTATTTGTAGGATATCAAATCAGCGATCCATACTTTGGTCGACTTAGGTTATCGATTTAGCAAAAATTCAGGCCCGTTGGAGTGCAGGTTGTTACATTTGGTATCAGGGCTTAAGTTAGTTGATCTTGAAAAATTAGGAAACGTTGATTGATCATATTTGTACTTTGCCTGTAAATATAGATATATTTTATGCTAAATCCTATATATTCTCACTATAGAGTAGTCGCAACCATCACTGTAAGATGAACAAGACGATTATGAGTCGGAATAATGGATAAAGTTAAGGATATACACCTACCCCGATTACCCCATGGGAAATAGGACGTATGGGAAAGGCGTTGACTTAAAAAGAGCATGGGTGCAGCATATGGAAGATCCCTGAAGCTAGATAGTACGTGAATCCTAGTTGGGCCTTGATAGCCCAATGATTGTAGATCCCCTTATGATTGCCAATTGATAATGTATAGAAGATCCAGATAAGGGGAAAGTAAGAGTTTGTATGTTGTAGATATCCGGAAGTAATTGAGTTCCCAAAGGAAAATGTGAAGTAATCACTCTAGGATAATAGCCAGATTTTCAGTATTTGGAAGAAGATAAGTCAGCAAGTTGGAGAAAAGTCCGAAAGAAAGGACAAATAGAAATCCACTTTGAGTCTGACCCAATAGAAAATAGTTATAAAATTTGAGAAAATATATAAATAATATATTTAAAAAAATATATAAAGAATATATTTAAAAAAATATATAAATAATATATTTGAAAAAATATAATAATAACAATAAGTAAGTAAATATTGGGTTTTGGAAAAATGTTTATATAATAAAAATTTTAGCGAAAATATATAGATATAGTTAAATTGTAAATTTTCCATAAAGGTTTTATAAAAGTTATTCATTTGAAAATAATTTGTAGAACATATATAGCTCGCTAGTTACTCTATGAAGAAAGAAAATTTTGAAGTTGAGATATTATTTTAGGATGGACGATAGGAAGTGGTGCTAATTTTATAATGGGACAAATAGCGATGAGAAAGGAAATTTAAAACTCGACGGTAGAAAACTAGGACAAAACGATAGGTGATTGCACTATATAGGTAGACGGAAGTTTCTCAGAGTATGCAAAGTAAAGGTAGAGAAGACAGAGGCAGAACAGAGTAACGATGAAGTAGGAAGTAAATACAGATTCGGTTTGGCCTAAAATAGGTCCAGGTTCAACCTGGTAAAATACACAGGGAACGGTCGATCTGAGGTTCCTCATGGTCGACGGGTAGCGGTCGACCACCGAACCCTAAGTGTAACAACCTGCCACGAAACGGACCTAATTTCGATCGAATAAAAGTCCATCGAACCTTAGGCTCATCTCAAGGCGAGTTGTTAAGTTGATAAAATTAAAACAATACATAGTACACAGAGCTACCTATCTATACTTTCAGAATCTCACATTAGAATGGATAAAATATATATCAGAAACAAGTACCCATTTCAAAAAGAGAACCATTTCAGAAACATAACATGTTAAATATGACAACATGTCTATATAAAGCCTCCATAGTACAATATTCTAAAATAACATAACTGTCTGAACTGGGTACAATAAAAATATTTAAAAAGCATAAATAGATAGATAACTGCCACAAGTCTTCACCTCCACCTTTGTCTCCTAAATTGGCATTGCCTCCTCTAACTGTTTGTTGTAATGAGGAGTGGGTCAGAACAACAAATGTCTAGTGAAATGAAAATCTCAAGCTTTACCATAATTGTATTTGGGCAGTAGTATTTAGATAAGAAATATGTCTTACGTATTTAAAACTATACCATACTAATAACTTTAACTGTAAGCCCAAAGGCCTTCCCAGTCCAATTCCAAAAATTCCAACGCAACTAACATCGATGATGCAAAAGGAAGCACCCAAACCAATAAATACCCTTTATTAGGGATCAGACAGACTCTAACCATTTAACACTTATAAAACAGGCAGGTCCCCGTCACTTAATACTAACTCATTTCCAAATTCTAACATAACTATCGTTAATGATGCGAAAGCGAGAACCTCCAGACCACTTAATACCTCTTTCCTGGGAACTTAGGTAGACTCTGGCCATTTAAGAACTATAAAATAGGCAGGTCCCCGTCATTTAAGATCTAACCCAAGGCAGGTCCCTACATGGTTCTCACTAACTGATAACGTAAGAAATCCCATCAAGTCACTTAATAGTTCTCCTAAGAAAGAGGCGGACCCTACCATAGCCAATTAATACGTCTAACCCGAAGCGGACCCCTGCTAAAGATTCCACATATTGTATCGATAGCATAATTATGACCCATAACCCAAACTGTGACGTCTCACATTAGTCCGATTATTCATAGGTACTGGTAGCCAGATTTACTAGGAAGACTTACCCTACAAAATTAGGGCTAACCTCGCATCTACCGAGGTTATTTATTACAGGTGATGTCTCACATCAGTCCCTAAAGCTACACTGCTGGTAGCCTGATTTAACTGGACAAACTTCTATGTAACTTTAAATTGACCTCGCATCCCTATACAGATTTCATATATATACCAATTGTATATACACTATCCTACACAATTAATAATTAAGGCCATATAAGGTAACCCCTTATTACGCCTTTAATTATAGATTAATTCCCATAGTCAACATTAACTATCTTCCTACAAAATTAATATTACTTACTACCCTATTAATTCTAATCACGTTCAATACGCTATAGTTATTATGTTATTATTAACTTTAATAATCAATACGTTAATACTTTATATATATACACACCGGCACGAGATTCAAATAAAATATTTCCAGTCATACGCAAAGGAAATGCTTATTAATTTAAATATCAAACTTATATAAGTTCCAACTCTAAACAAAAGAATAACTAATATCTTTAGCCAACAACTTGGCTTATACACAAAAAGGTTATTAATTTATCTCATATATTAATATAATGGAATTAACTCCTCTATTTAAGAAACAAACTTTACAGTGTAAACCTTTTATATTCTATCCAACTTTTTCAATTACTACCTTGGAATGAAAAGTGGATTTTTACTTATTTTAATTTACAAAAATAGGCGGTGCAAACTACAAATAATCAAAAATCATACTTTGCACACCATTTCTAACTTTATTTATTTATGCAATCCTTCAACACTGCAAGAGAAATCAAAAGAGATGAGTGAGATAGATTACAAATTGCTTAAATCTCAACACATATCTAATTATGTTATATTAATATAAAATAATTGAAATTCCAACATATTCAAAGATTGACATTTATTTAGGGAAATTTTGGGGGTTTTATATGTTATGTTTTCGTTTACCAAAATTTCTCAAGGTATACATCAAACCCAAATAAATATTATTCAATTACAAAAATGTGAAAAACTTGATATTTTCACTCGTAAAGAATTGTTTGCTTCCTAACTGGATTTGATTCCACCACCCCTAAATTCCTTTTAGATCTCCCTCTTTTGGAATATACAACAAAGTAAATTATATATAGAAATTAGATCCAGAATCAGAAACTAGAAAGGAATAGAATCAGAAATCAAAAGAATTAAACATCTAAACCTCTTACTTGAAAATCCTAACTAATCCTGGAATCGAAAGAAGAAGAAGAAGGTGGGATCTGATTTATATTGCTCCCAATTCTCTGTTATCTCTTCCCCCTTTTGAATATATAATAAATAGATTGTACATATAAATTAAATTTCAGAAATAAGAAGATAAGGAGAAGAAGGATTAATTTAAATTAGAGATTGAAAATTAGAATTACTTACCAAAAAGTTTACTAGTTCTAAAACCCTAAGGGGAAAGAATTTGATAGAGCTTCGCCGTTGCTATAGAATTTTATGAAGAAAAAGTGGCGGTCTAGGGGTCTATTTATAGAGGTGAGAAGAAACCAGAACCATCGGGTTAAAAAATTAAATCTAGACCATCAAAATAGACAAATCCTAGCCGCATTCACCACTTACCGGTCGACTACTGACCACAAGCGGTCGATCGCTTGCCTATTAGCGGTCAAACTGTCTCTGTTTATGACCGTGAATTTATTTCTTTCTGTTTTATTATATTTATTACTAAATTAACTCATACATTATTGTTAACTCTGATGCTTAATATAATGTTAATTGTCCCTTAACATTAATTATTTCAATTCAAATTTTAACTTTTCAAAATTCAAACATTTAAATTTCAAATTCAAAACTTCAAACATCCATAACTTCTCCGTTTAAACTTCAATTTCAACCTATTATAAATCAAAATTGATTAGAAAATTGCCACAGACGCAATGGTGCAACTTCTATAATCAAATTCCAACATTTACAAAATTTCCGATTTTACCCTTATTTTAGTTATTAAATTTTAAGGGGTGTCACATTCTCCCCTCCTTAAAAGGTATTTCGCCCCCGAAATCAACAAGGGAAGATAGTGTAACGCGCACTCAATAACCATATTATACAACCAATTTATTTACAATAATCTATACAATCATCTACTCAACCAAAAATGCAATGTGATTATGTATGCAAACGTACTATAGGTGAGCTTAATCCTAGCGTGAATGCAAGATTGTGGTATATAGGCATGTATGTAAACATCCTAAATATACATAAAATTCTATATGAGTGCAAAAATAACATTAAAAGGTGTGACAACCATCTCTTACCATCCGATCTTACAACCACAATGCAACCAAATACCAATATTTTTTGAGAGAAAAATTTACTAGGGAAAGCTTGGGATGAGAAACATTCATCTTTTCTTCGGTTTTCCATGTGCTTTCCGTTAGGTTATCTCCCCATCTACTCGAACTAACATAATTTTCTTTGTTATGAAACCTCTTAATACCGTGCTCCACAATGTGTGTGATGGGGGGGCGATGGGCTCCCTTTCAACATCAATTAAGTGATCAAGCTCTATTGCAAAGGCAATGTCATGTAGACATCTCCTCAAGTATGGAACATGAAAGAAAACATGGACTTCCGCTAACTAGTCCAGAAGCTCCACCCAATAAGTAAGTTTCCTCCACTCACTCTAAAATCGGAAAAGGCCCAACAAACATTGGCACCAACTTACTAGATGTACCAAACCTCATAACCTTGCAAAGAGGGGAAACCTTAATGAATACCATGTCCCTAACTAAAAATTCCAATCCCTTTCTTCGCCTGTCAGCATAGGACTCCTAACGGTACTATGTGGTCTTCATTCGTCGTCTATACACTTCCACCTTTTCCAAGGTCCTCCAAAATCCATAATGTAAGCTCTCAGCAAGTCTTCTAAATTCAAAGTCATTTCCAAAGCAAATTGCAAACCCCTCTAAAATTCACTAGTAAACAAAGGGTCTCTATAACAAGAATGCTAACTTGAACTCCATCTAGTCGCACTACTTCCTTGACATAAATATGTGTTAGAGATGCTGCAATCCTACTACCCTAATGGGAATAAAATGAGTCAAACTAAATAGCATCATTGTCCTTTTGACCCCTAGGCAACCTATCTATAAAGTCCATCGATATATACTCTCATATCAAAGTCAGAACCTCCAATGGTAATAACAATCTTCTAGGCTTGCCTTGCATAGCCATAATCCTTTGGCACATCAAACATCTAGAAACTTATTCAATGACTGTTCCTTCATACTTGACCAATTAGAAAATTCTCTTCATAACCCTATACATCTTAACTCATTCGGGTGAATGGTAATGCTCTGTAAGCTTTGGGTTTGAAGCATTCAAATCTAATTTCTATAGAATATGCTAGTATATGATTTTTGTTTGATGATAAACAACATATATATATATATATATATATATTTGTTTATATGTATTTGTTGTTGTACTATTTTATTTTTCACAGAATTAAATACATATTTGTTGAATAAAATAAATAACTCAGAATTCATATTTAAACAAATATTTTATTCAATGAAATATTTTATTACAAATTTAAATAGTACAAATTTGAGCTCTCACTACATTTACACATTTTCAATTACAATGCAACTTCGATTAAGACATGTTTTCACTTTACATTTTTACATACATATTACACCTCACTTCATATTCACTCACACTCGTATTTTATCTTCAACTTTATTCCAGCCTGTATTCAGCATCTGAACTATCTGCAAAACAAACACTGACGCGACAAAATTGAAAAAGAAATATTTTGCAGTGTACGGTGAAATGTGTGTTTGAAAATATCGTTTGCCTCAGTTATTTGGATTGTTCATCATCATTTATTTTTTAATTCATCATACACAAACAAATTGTGACATGCACAGTGTATCACTATACATGCCACAAGGCCGTGCACACCGATACACACTTGCTTGACAAAATCGCAGGGACAGGTGAGCACAAGGTCAAACCCAAGCAAAAACTAGATTCAACTCAATGTGCAAAACATCATGTTCAAACTAGGTCAATGAAATGATTCGGAGCAATGCATAAAGCCATAGCAATACAAAGTAAACAAATGCAGCTGCCACCAGACCATACATGAAAACAAGCCAATGGAGTCAAGGCCACAATAACACACAAGGGCTGCAATAAGGATAGACTCAAGTGGAACTCGAAGCAACTGACTCAAAGTGGTGAATGCAAAACAAACATGCAAGGCTAACAAGACTGCAATAACAAAGGTACCAGACCAGACTAGACCATTCAGAGGCATGTTCAAAGTTTTAAATGCACCAGACATGTATACACTCAACCAAGACAACAGTGATTAAACAAGACATAAGCAACATCAGTGCAGACCCATGAAACATCAATGTCCACATGAAAACACAAAACCAGACATGCACACTAGATATGCAAACATGACTGCATGCAATATGAAAACATGGAACAAGACTCAAATAATAGAAACAACTTGACAAGCATGGATGTAAGTAAAAGTTTCAGAACCCAGACCAGTGTAGATCACAAGTTTAGATGAGTTAACATGAAGTCTGGAGCATGCAGCTCAACAAAGTAATGCAACCAGACTTAGAGTAAAGCCAGAGAATGCAAGTTACAAAGCAACAGTAAACCACTTAAATGACAAGTCAACAAGCAACCAGAATTGAGGACAGACAGCAGACTTCAACATACAACAACTATGCAACACAAGCTTGAACACACATGAAAACATATTGAACCAAACCAGGAAATGAAATGACTCGAAGAAACTGTCATTTAACTCAAAGCAAGATATCAAGACCACTAGACATGTATGCATACATATGAAACAGAGGTGACCAGCAAACAAGTGAACATGTTCAGATACACATATCACTTCAAAAGACTCAAGTTCAACCAACATGTGCAGACTCGAGTACACATGAAGAATCAACCAGACAGCAGCTAACACAATGGACTTGAAACATCAAGCAAGCCTCAACATGTACAAGTTTAAATGTACTAACATATATACATAAATATGCGTATACACGTATGTATGTATACATGTATATAAGCACATATAAAAATGAATAAATTCAAAGCCGTGGGTCATGAACAAAGTCATGGTTCGAAAAGAGAATGGAACAGCAGTTCGAAAATTGCCAGCATGTCAATTGTGAACAAGTCAAAGTCCAAATCATCTCAAAATTCAAGATGCCAAAGTCGTAGGAGCAAAAGAAGGAACCGACTCAAACTATTCAAGCAATATTCAACTAAGAACAAGTCAGAAATCATCACCAACATTCGATTACAAATCAATGGCCGAGCATAGCAAAGTGAAGAATTCAAACAAAAATACGAACGAAAATATAGAGTTTCGATCCCTATTTAACCCAAATTCATCATCGGCATTTTCTCATTCGAGTTCAAGCTAAATCAGAGAGCAAGCAAACTAAACACGAACCAATCCAGAACTCGAACCAAGTCGAGCAATGATCAAAATCGAAAAAAGGAGCAAAATCACATACCACTTTCACATCAGACGAGCTCGACAAAATTGAAGCAGCCGAAAGCCAATCAAAGCCGAGAGACGATTGAAGAAGCAAAGCAAAGCAAATTAATCACTTCAATTGATCGATAATCAAGCGGCGCCTCAATTCTCAAAAACCCTAATTCCAAAACAAAGCAACAAGTTGGCAGCAAATAAAAGAAAACAAGCTTTTTTTGGGCCGTATAAATTTAACAAAACAAGAGAGATTTGTTTTTCTAATTTGTGGGTCAGCCTTCTTTATTTATTTCTATTGGGCTTATTTTTTAAATAGGGTTTTTGTTTCGTCTTTTATTTTCATTTGTAATTTTTCCTTTTAAATTGTGTTACTTTCTAGTCATGTGACTAGGTACAAACTACGGGGCATAGTTTGAGAATTCGCAACTCAGTGGTTGAGTTGTGGCTGGGTTTTGAGCTTAGAGTTAGGTTAGTCAAGTTAGCGGGTGTCGCAAGTTTACGTGTGTTTGTAAGCATCTGACTACTTAATTTCTAGTAGAAACCTTGGGGGCAGCACGTAGGCAAGTTATTGCCGAAGATGGGTAAATTTGTGTGTGATCTCTACTGCATTACTTTCTGTTATTGTTTTTATTTCTACATTAATTTTATTATTATTATTAGTATCACCCTATTCACCCCCCTCTAGGGTGAAAACGATCCTACAAGTGGTATCAGAGCTAGGAACAAAACCAATTTTTTGTTTTAAAAATTTGATTTTAAAAAAAATGGCTTATTTTGATAATGCTTTTGCTGAAGGTCAGTCCATAGATAGACCACTCATGTTTAATGGTGAATATACTTATTGGAAAAATAAAATGAAATTTTTTCTGAAAACTATAGATGCATGGAATATTGTTGAAACGGGATATAGGACACCAACAATAATGGTAGATAATCAAGAAGTTGAAAAACCTATGGATCAATGGACAGATCTTGAAATAAATTGCAAAATGTATGCTAAAGCTATGAATTCTATTATTTGTTCATTAGATCAAATTGAATTTAATCGTGTCTCACATTGTCTAACTGCGTAGGAAATTTGGCACACGCTTGAAGTGACTCATGAAGGAACCTCCCAGGTTAAAGAATCACGCCTTGCCATGCTTAGTAGCGAGTACGAGAACTTCACAATGGCAAAGGATGAAAGTGTCAAAGAAATGTATGGACGACTTTCTAATCTCGTATACAAATCAAAATCACTAGGAAGACCATACATAGAGCTGGAAATAGTCCAAAAAATCCTCAGAATTCTTCCACGAAATTTTGAAGCAAAAGTGACTGTCATTAAAGAATCAACGGATCTAAAACAGGTTAAAGTTGAAGAACTCATCGGAAATCTCACCACTTATGAGCTAGAAATCAAATTCAAGGAAGAACGTGAAGGAGGAGATACGCGTAAGAAGTCAATAGCTCTCAAAGGAACAATAGAAAGTGAAGATGATGATGATGATGGAGCAGCTGAACTGGCATTGATAATAAAGAGATTCAAAAGGTGGAACTGCAAATATGGAAATCCTGCCTTAAATCAACAACTGAAGAACATAATCGTCAAAATTCTAGACAGCTCAGAAGAGCAGGAGATCATTTGTCACAAGTGCAATAAAATTGGTCATATCAAGACAAATTGTCCTCAAAATCAATTCAGCAAAGGAAAGAAACCGAAAAGGAGAAGTTTTGCAGCTACTTGGGATAAAAGTGATGAAGTTGATAAAAGCACTGGCAATGAGAGTGAAAAAGAAAATATGTGTTTTTCAGAAGAAACAAGTGACAGCGATGATGACGAGCCAAGTGAGACATCAAAACTTACTCACTCGCAATTACTTATATATTTTCATGAAGTAAATGGCTGTTTTGAAAGACTTAAGGAGAAGTACACTAAAATTGAATCACAAAAAGATAGTTTGATAGAACTAAATATGTAGCTTGATCAAATGGTTCAAAACTATAGAAATAAGTGCCTTAAGTGTGATAAGTGTCCATTATTTAAAGAGGAAATAAAAAAATCAGAAACTAAAATCAAATTGCTTGAAAATGAAATTCTGATTTTGAAAGAAAGTGAAAACACTAGCAAAGAAAATTCTATTAAAAAGTGCACTCTGTTATTAAATGAAAATGAATCTCTTAAGTCACAAGTCCAACAATTGTCTACAACCTTAGGAAAATTCTCCAAAGGAGAAAGATCGCTAAATATGCTATTAGGGAAACAAACTGTTAATCCTATTAGACAAGGACTTGGGTATACTCAATCTGAAAGAGTTAGAAGTGAAACTAATCATGTCAATTCCAAGTGCACGATTTGTGGAAAAATGGGTCACAATCACAACAGTTGCTGGTATAGACTCAACCACACGAAAACCATACCAATTTAGGTTCCTAAAGGCACGAATGTAAAATCCCTTAGAGTCAAACAAATCTAGGTGCCAAAAGGAACAAAAATAGATTGTCTTGGTTCTACACAAACATGTTTTTAAAAATCGTTTATCACTAACAATCATGGACCTATAAAAACAAATAGGTCACAAAAACTTTCCTCGTGTAGGTGTGTTGGCAGGCTAAGGAATAGCAAGAGTGGTACTGGATTCTGGCTGTTCCAGGCACATGACAGACGACAAATCAAAGTTCCTTAGCCTAGAGAAATACAAAGGTGGCAAAGTCAAAATGGGCAACAAACGATGTATTATATGTTGAATATCTGCACCATAATCAGATTTCAATCAGCCAGTGATCAACTGAGAAAATTTGACCACCACAATTAAATTTGACAAGGATGAAAATGGTAAGGTAGTTGATCAAAAGAAATATCGAGGTATGATTGATCACTTCTTCATCTTACTGCTTCTAAACATTAGGTTCTCTGCTTGCTTGTGTACACGGTTTCAATCAAATCCAAAAGAATCTCATTTTAAAAGTTGTAAAAGGATTATAAGGTATCTGTAGCACACACCACGATTTGGTCTATGGTATCAAACTTATGAAAATTTTGATTTAAAGGGGTATTCAGATGCAGATTATGCTAGTAGTCTAGTTGATAAAAAAATTACTAGTGGAATGTGTTTTATGTAGGGACATTCATTAGTTGCATCACTTTCACAGAGAAAATATCTGCATAACTTTCATTTCAACTAATTTTAAATTGGTAGACATTTTTACAAAACCTCTTCCAGAAAATAGTTTTTGTCGACTTCATTTCAATTTAGGCATTTTAGAAATTTAATTTTATATTTTTGGATTCGATCTTAAATGTCTATGTTAACTAATCTAACTCCCTACAGATTATCGAAAAGGAAAATGGCGACTGAAAAAATTTGATGAGTGTTGATATTAATCATACATTATGACTTAAGACAGTATATTTAGTAAATTTATTTAAAAATTTAAACAAAATTTGTAATAACTTATGTCAGTAAAAATTCCATGACCATCTCTATTTCTATCATATTTCTAACGACCACCACTCATCAAAAATCAATATAGTATGTCAAAGTGTAGCATTTAAACGAGAAATTATTCCTTTTTTAATTAACTAGCAATAAAATTATCCAAAAGTACTCACTCTCATTTAAAAGTCCTCACGGTTATGCATGGGTGAAGTACTTGAAATCTTTGATTATGTGCTTTCATGCTCATTTAAAAGTCCTCGCGGTTATGCATGTATGGAACACATATCAAAATTGATTATTAAATAAGTGAGTTAATTCTAATCCCATTTAAAAGTCCTCATGGTTATGCGTGGTTAGAAGATGCTTGAAATTCATTTTTTAATAAAAATTGGGAATACTACTAATCTTGTTTAAAAGTCATAACGGTTATGCTTGGTTAGTAAGTATTCAAATTCCTATCATAAATATATCACAAATAGGCACGATTATATGGTTTTCTATACCAACACCACCCCTATCACTCTAAAATGGAATGTGCGCCTAATGGAGTATTTATGATTTTTGTTTGATTTTTTATTGAAATTTATTATTTATACTCGATTAGGTATTAATGTTGTATTAATGTCTATTACTTCATCACTCTTATCTAACACTGTTACTCTTTTGCTGATAACAAAAGGGGGAGAGAAAAGTTAAGATTTTGGCAAATAAGTCATATCTTTTATTTTTGTCGTATCTTTTATTTTTGCATATTCTCATCTAGGCTCAGTGCATTTTATTTCCGTATTTTCTTTTTATTTTCATGCATATGTGAAGGGGGAGCCTTGTTGTAGGGGGAGCATTCAAATAAGGGGAGCTAATAGAATTCATCAAAACCAAATACATTTAATAGAGTCAAAATCTTAATATATGCTTATTATCATCAAAAGGGGGAGATTGTAGAATATGCTAGTATATGATTTTTGTTTGATGATAATAAATATATATATATATTCGTTTAAATATATTTGTTGTTGTACTATTTTATTTTTACATAATTAAATAAATATTTGTTGAATAAAATAAATAACTTAGAATTCATATTTAAAAAAATATTTTATTCAAACAAATATTTTATTACAAATTTAAATAGTACAAATTTGAGCTCTCACTACATTTACACATTTTCAATTACAATGCAACTTCGATTACAACATATTTTCACTTTACATTTTTACATACATATTACACCTCACTACATATTCACTCACACTCGTATTTTATCTTCAACTTTATTCCAGCCTGTATTCAGCATCTGAACTATCTGCAAAACAAACACTAACGTGGCAAAATTGAAAAAGAGATATTTTGCAGTGTACGATGAAATGTGTGTTTGAAAATATTGTTTGCCTCAGTTATTTAGGTTGTTCGTCATCATTTATTTTTTAATTCATCATACACGAACAACTTGTGACATGCACAATGTATCACTGTACATGCCACAAGGCCGGGCACACCGATATACACTTGCTTGACAAAATCACAGGTACAGGTGAGCACAAGGTCAAACCCAAGAAAAAACTGGATTTAACTCAATGTGCAAAACATCATGTTCAAACCAGGTCAATGAAATGATTCGGAGCAATGCATAAAGCCACAACAACACAAAGTAAACAAATGCAGCTACCGCCGGACCATACATGAAAACAAGCCAATGGAGTCAAGGCCACAATAACACACAAGGGCTGCAATAAGGACATACTCAAGTGGAACTCGAAGCAACTGACTCAAAGTGGTGAATGCAAAACAAACATGCAAGGCTACCAAGACTGCAACAACAAAGGTACCAGACCAGTCCAGACAATTCAAAGGCATGTTCAAAGTTTTAAATGCACCAGACATGTATACACCCAACCAAGACAACGGTGATTAAATAAGACATAAGCAACATCAGTGCAGACCCATGAAACATCAATGTCCACACGAAAACACAAAACCAGACATACACACTGGATATGCAAACATGACTGCATGCAATATGAAAACATGGAACAAGACTCCAATAATAGAAGTAACCTGACAAGCATGGATGTAAGTAAAAGTTTCAGAACCCAGACCAGTGTAGATCACAAGGTCAGATGAGTTAACATGAACACTGGAGCATGCAGCTCAACAAAGTAATGCAACCAGACTTAGAGTGAAGCCAGAGAATGCAAGTTACAAAGCAACAGTAAACCACTTAAATGACAAGTCAACAAACAACCAGAATTGAGGACAGACAACAGACTTCAACATACAACAACTATGCAACACAAGCTCGAACACACATGAAAACATATTGAACCAAACCAGGAAATGAAATGACTCGAAGAAACTGTCATTTAACTCAAAGCAAGATATCAAGACCACTAGACATGTATGCATACATATGAAACAGAGGTGACCAGCAAACAAGTGAACATGTTCAGATACACATATCACTTCAAAAGACTCAAGTTCAACCAACATGTGCAGACTCGAGTACACATGAAGAAACAACTAGACAGCAGCTAGTACAATGGACTAGAAACATCAAGCAAGACTCAACATGTACAAGTTTAAATGCAGTAACATATATACATAAATATGCATATACACGTATGTATGTAGGTATACGTGTATATAAGCATATATAAAAATGAAGAAATTCAAAGCCGTGGGTCATGAACAAAGTCATGGTTCGAAAAGAGAATGGAACAACAGTTCGAAAATTGCCAGCAAGTCAATTGTGAACAAGTCAAAGTCCAGATCATCTCAAAATTCAAAATGCCAAAGTCGTAAGAGAAAAAGAAGGAACCAACTCAAACTATTCAAGCAATATTCAACTAAGAATAAGTCAGAAATCATCACCAACGTTCAATTACAAATCAATGGTCGAGCATAGCAACGTGAAGAATTCAAACAAAAAATACGAACGAAAATATAGAGTTTTGATCCCTATTTAACCCAAATTCATCATCGGTATTTTCTCATTCGAGTTCAAGCTAATCAGAGAGCAAGCAAACAAAACATGAACCATTACAGAACTCGAATCAAGTCGAGCAATAATCAAAATTGAAAAAAGGAGCAAAATCACATACCACTTTCACATCAGACGAGCTCGACAAAATTGAAGCAGCTGAAAGCCAATCAAAGCCAGGAGACGATTGACGAAGCAAAACAAAGCAAATTAATCACTTCAATCAATCGATAATCAAGCGGCGCCTCAATTCTCAAAAACCCTAATTCCAGAACAAAGCAACAAGGCGGCAGCAAATAAAAGGAAACACGCTTATTTTTTTGGGCCGAATAAATTTAACAAAACAAGGGAGATTTTTTTTCTAATTTGTGGACCGGTCTTCTTTATTTATTTCTATTGGGCTTATTTTTTATATAGGGTTTTTGTTTAGTATTTTATTTTCATTTGTAATCTTTCCTTTTAAATTGTGTAATTTTCTAGTCGTGTGACTTGGTACAAACTACGGGGCGTAGTTTGAGAATTTGCAACTCAATGGCTGAGTTGTGGCTGGGTTTTGAGCTTAGAGTTAGGTTAGTCAAGTTAGCATGTGTCGCAAGTTTACGTGTGTTTGTAAGCGTCTGACTACTTAATTTCTAGTAGAAACATTAGGGGCAGCACGTAGGCAGGTTATTGCCGAAGCTTGGTAAATTTGTGGGTGATCTCTGCTGCATTACTTTCTGTTATTGTTTTTAGTTCCGCATTAATTTTATTATTATTAGTATCACCCTATTCACCCCCCTCTAGGGTGAAAACGATCCTACAATTTCTTCACTAACTTCTAGTCTTACCTACGGTTTATCTCTAGTTAAGTGTCCTTGAGAGATTTCCTATTTACAATGTTCCTTAATGTGTTTATATTTGTTTAACGGTCTAAACCCAACCATAAAATTAACACAGTGATAAAACAGGATTGTGTCTTATACCATATTGAATACGTTTCCTAAAGGAGACAACTAGCGATTACAACCCAAAACCCTAAAAGAAAATTTTACTGAAAACTTCCATTAAACATCAGTTGGTGTTATTGATGTCGGGGTCCTAATGCTTCTTACCAATTTACGATTTGCATTCCTAGAATGTCATTCCACCATTACCCACCTTCCTTAATTTATTTTCTTAGTTCTAAAAAATATCCATTATCCATAATAACTGGTCATTAATGTCAAAGTTAACAGTCTTTAATAAATCCTTATTTGATCTCTTACCAGTTTCAAAACATACTTATTACGAGTATTCAATTCCTCCATAAAAACTATATTAGGTTCTTAATTAGCCCCTTATCTAATTTTTTCTCTCCACTAATTACAAATTTATTGCCCATTAAATTTGTAATTAATGTCCATAAATCATAGTTCCATAATTACTTCGTTGTTTATAATTAATACGAATACCATTGTAAATTACCCTATTTATATATTTCTTATTTTTAATTATTAATTTCTAAACTAGAACGTTTCTTTCCATATTTTATTTTATCAGAGCCATCCTTCCAAATAGCATTACTATTAAAAAATTCCATAAATTAATCTAGTGATATTCCTTCTTCGTTTGAAATTACAAGGGAATATTTCTTTTTCTTTTGTTGAAATAGGTAATGTAAACTACGGAAAAGAATATCCATATCTTACACATCTCTTTCCCTTTTTGGTATATCCCTTGTCGATTCAACTGCCGCACTTTTATACATTTAAGAAATTAAGTAATTTATAGAAATTACAAAGAGGTTGCTCCCAATAAATCAAAATATAGAAATTCACATTCCAAGGGCAACCTAACTTACAACCCATTATAGATCTGGATACATTTACAACATTCTACAAATAAATGCTTGAGACTGATTTCAAATTTCCAAATCAGGTTGTACATACCATTCTTATTTTATTCATATCTTGAAACCTTTAATCATTCTTACCTAGATAGTAATACCTATCTACGCCAAAAAAAAATAAACTTAGAAACCACGTTACACTAGTATGCGACATATGAAATTCAAACTTGCAAAAGAATTTCCACATCTCAAAAGAAAACTTTTAAGCATATTTTCTAAAAGAATTTCCAACTTTCCTAAAATAGTCTGGAGAATTGAATTCTTAAAACATCTAAACACCATGTTTTATTTTATCCATATGTCTATTCCATTTTTATAAAACATTTGGACAATACCTTCCAAAAATATTTGAACCCAACTTTTCAAAAAAATTAAAAATTTTCTGCTTTATTCTTAACCCCAAATTCAAAAGATTTTAAAATTGCTTAGTAAAATAATTATCGTTCTCTAATACTTTTACTTCAAAGACTTTTCTTTAAAAGTAGGGTCTTTAACCCTAAAACATTCAAATACTCAATTATTAAATCAAACTATCTAAATTTCAAAAAGGGTTGCTTAATCCCAAAAAGGAGCAAAATAATTTTCCTCTTTGAAAAACTTTCTACATTAAAGATTTATTCCTTTAAAAGTTGGTCTTTTTATTTGAAATATTCAGGTACATCTTCTACAACTTTAAACAATGAAAAGTGGATTGGACAAAGATAACTTCCATTCTATTATTTTCCTATCCTATTTCCATTACTTCTCTCCTACATTATCTCTATAGATTACTAATCCTATTTTATAAGTTCCTAATGCTATTCCAATCCAAATCTTCCAATATTACCTCTATTTATATTTTTCCTACTTAAATGGCTTCTACATCATTTTAATCAAGTTCCGTTTATATTTTTAAAAAGAAATTTATTAAAAGAATTTCCAAATTTATGAAATAGGAAAAATCATCAAGTCCAACCTACGCTCTATTACCTTTATTTCAAAAAAAAATCCCTATATCGAAAATCTTTAAACCAAAAACATTTTAACTCAACTAATTTTCTTTAAACTAAGAGTTTCAAAAAATGGAAATCCCCTTTTTGATAGAGTTAGGGGTATGCCCTAGGGGCAATTATGTAATTTGTTACATATATCTAACTCACTGACCAATCTTTTTCGAAATAAAAGGTATTTTCTTCCTATTATATGTTTGATATAATGTGATTATATTAATTAATTAACTTAATTAAAAGTATATTCAATAGAAAAATCTATAAATGGTATATTTTGTGATAGTAGTTCCAAAGTGTTGTAACCGTGAGTAATTTATCACAACGAAACAAATATACCATTTTAAATGTTCCTAGTCAAGATGCATCGAGACTGGATATCGATGTATCCATTGAGACTGGAGTACGTAACGCTCTCCAAATGTTGGGCAGTGTATTACTCATGACTGCAGCAGGCACCTAAGGGTTACGTACTAATAGTTATTGGATAACTATGGAATGACTCACTTGATAGTTATCTGTTGGTTAATATAACTAAGGTCAAACAAAAATATCGATGTGACTGATTTACACAGTTATCTCGACTTAATAATGCTATGGATCTTCAATGTGAAAGCTCCGCTTTGATTATAGCCAAATCATGGCATGGCGTCCATCGAGTGACTATAGTTGGGTCGAGTGGAAGTATTGGAAGTGAAGCACTATTCAAAAGAGGATTCATCTCCTCAGTTATATGTGGTTAGTATCACAGTCAACTCAAGTCAACTCAAAGTCAAAGTCTCTGGCCAGAGCATTTCGGTTAATAATAATTGTTATTATTGAACCAAGGACTTTGTATTTGAACTATAAAGTTGAATGTGGATGAGGTTGGAATTTTGACCATTACTAAATTCCATAAGTCCAAAGTGATATAGTTTTGACGAAGAGAATTGGTGTAAACAAATGTCACAACCGGGTAACGCTTATTAAACTAAAATTGGACTTTTACCGAAAATGGGTAAGCGATAAATTTGGCCATAATGTCACACCACTTGCTAAGTGACGTATGAATGTTAACATTAGAATAGTTCGATGTTAATCAAATTTACACCCAAGAGTTACACAGCCAAAATGATGAATTCCCTTAAGACCGAACGATTTAATTAGTTTATAATTGTTATAAATTAATTAAATTAATTAATATTTATGAAATATTAATTATAAAATTTGAATATGATTTGAGAAACAAATAATGTTATATATATTTATAATAGTTATAAATGTACCAATCGATATACAATATCGATAAGCGATTAAATTAGATTTAATTGCATAGCAATTTGGCTAGGGCTTAAATGGGTTTAAAGCCCATCATTAGGGCTAAAAATTTCGGTTTTGACAAGTTATTGGAGGCAGCTAAAACTTAAGATTAGACCTAGAGATGAATGGCTAAGATTAAGAGAGAATAGGTAATGAGATTGTCCTAATATCTTTCTTGTTCAAGACTATATATATGGATCTCTAAACCCTTAATCAAAAATAACTTTTGGCTGCCATAATTATCAAGTTTGCTGGCCGAAATTAATCCCAATATCAGTTCTAAGAATCTCAAATCAATTCAAGTTAAGTAAAAGCACTATTTGATAGAAAAGGTCAACGATTCCAAACTTGCAATCTAACGGATCGAGCATAACTAAAGAAGGGAATTCACTGATTCAAGTGGACTCAAAGGCATCATCAATTGGTATTTTATTTATATATTACAATAATCATATCATATTTTATGATTTAATATTGATTAATCCCAAATCTGTATATATATTAATGATGTATATCTAGTTAGTTGAGATTTACGTAGGTATATGTAGTTGTCACAAATTAGTTTGGTTATGTGCATTGTTATATTATTATGTGTTATAATTTATGTATAAACAAATCTAATTTGTTGTAAAAAATTAAAATTTTTCATTATTAATATTTTATGTATATCTATATATTAATTTAAATATAGACTAATGTATATTTTAAACATATAATTACATATATGTATATTTATAATGTATAAATGCTTATAATTTTTCCTTACACCTATTTATACATAATATGAATTATAAAATTCGAAAATAAATTTTTTATATATCTAAATAATTTTAAATTATCTTTTATTGATTATTAAAATTGTTTATTATATCTAAAATAATTATTGCACTAAAAATTCGATTTTATATTTTTTTAAATTACTACATCTGTGTAGTAACCCATGGAAAAAATTTAGAATTTTTTGTTAATATTTAATATTTTTAATAATTAAATTACTTTGGTTGAACATTTCTTTTATTTATTAAAAATAATAATTTTTTTCAAAAAATCATGAAATTTTTTTTGAAACTGTACTTTATGATCCTAAATTTTTTAAAATTTTAAAATTTGATTTTTTTATTATTTTGTTCAAAACTATTTGTAATATTTATATATATAATAATGATAAAATTATAAAATTATTATTTTATGTTTGTTATGCTAATTTCGATCTGGAAATAATTTTAAAATATATATAATTATATTTTAAGTATTTGAATATAATTAATTATTCATATATATACATTTTATTTAACCTTATATATATTTAATTTTAATTATTATATATATATAAGTGTATGTATAATTTTATATGTTTAATTATGTATATATATTTATACAAATGTTTTAAATTATATATATATATATATAATTTTGAGACTTTTAGTTATAAAATATATTTTAAATATATGTATACGTATTTATATAAATATACTTTGCATTATAGATTTATGCATATATTTAGACAACATACAATACATGCAAAATGAGCTAATGTGTAACAACCCGCATATTTTTACGATTGTATATTTAAATGTTTTATTTAAATATAGCATCGTTGGTCGGATTTTTGTCTCAAATGTCACTTTTTGCAAACAGTCGAATTGGGACTCGGGACCGCTTCCATTGAGTCCAAAATGGCGTTTGCGACCTTTTTGAGTATAAACATGGATATATTTGGAGTTGAGTGAAATTTTGATATTTTCATTTAGGGCTTTGAGTTTGGGTTTCAGCCCAATAACCTAACACCCAACCCATCTAATACTCTAACCCCCACTCCACTCCTCTTCATTCCTTCATAATATTTCCTAACACTCTAGCTTAAGAGAAAATGGGGGAAAAGAATGGGAAATGGAAATTCCTAAGCCCTAATTCTCTTAGGAAGGATCAACTTCAAGCTAGAAATCAAGGAGAAGCTTAGGTAAGTATCCTCTTCATCTTCTCCATCTCAATCCCTCTTCAAATTTCAGAAAATTCCTAAACCCTAACTTAGGAAATATTCTTCTTATGAGCTTAGATTGAAGCTTCTTGAGTTGTTGTTGAAGAGGAATTGATCTTAGCTTGTTTTAGAGCTTCTCACTTGAGTTTTTGAGTTAAAGGTGAGTTTTTGAACTCACATGTATGTCTATATCTTTGATAGTTGTTAGGTAGTAATTCCTAACATCTCTTCCTTGCCCATTTGCTTTTGGATTGAATTGGTTTGATGAATATTCCAATTTTTGGTGTTTTGAGTTCAAATCTTTAAAAATCCTATCTTTGATGTTTGAACACGTTTTTGGGGTGTTTCAAAGAGCCATACAAGGCTGGGTTGTCGCTTGGCGTAAATCCTCAGTCTCCGTTGCTCGTCCGTTCGCCTCCGGTTAGGATTTTGCCCCACTTGGGGGCTAGGCTGATAATGCTGTAGAAGCAGGTTCAGTCGACTGAACCAAGAGGTCAGTCGACTGAACCAGGGGACATAAAATACTTTGTACCTGTATAAGTCGACTAACCTTATTGTTCAGTCGACTGACCTTATGGTTCAATCGACTGACCTGGAAACCAAAAGTTTCCAGGCATAGTATCAGTCGACTGACCACCTGGTTCAGTCGCCTGATCTGCTTGTCTCAGCCCAATTTGCATATTTTGCATGAGTTTCCAATTTTAATCGATTCGTGTTGATCTGATTTGTTGTTATCATTTATTATCGACTTTGATGACTTCTTTTTTGGGATTTTTGGGAATATCCATTTTGAAGGATTCGGTATCGATTTCTATAGATTTGAATCACGTCTTCGAATGTGGATTTTGGTGATTGATTGTTTCTACAATCATTTCTGTGATTTTTCACTTTAAAATACAAAGGTTTCTATACTAGTAGTAAATATTCAAACTCTTTCACAAAGATGATTCCAACTCTATTTTTAATACAAATCTCGTTTTTAAAACCGTTTTCCAATCTATTAGTATATACAAACCTTTACCTCATTCGTATGAGAAATCTAATTAAACGGCTTAGCAAAACAAGTGGTATGAAACGCTTGCGTTTACTTTGTTGGTTAATTCTTAGACTTGTTCGATTGAAATCTTGTGACAATTTTTGAGTGGAAATCTACAATTTGTTCGTAAATATTTAAGTTAAGCCAGTGGTTATGGGACATGAAGCTAAACTCATTTATTTACTGTTTGCGCCAAAAATGGTCACAAACCCCAAGTATCGTGAAAGCACCAAGTTATGAATGTAAATCAGCAATATTCCAAACGAATCACAGATCTAAGAAAACAACAAACAACAATCCAGAAACAATGAACAGAAACACACAATTTATAGTGGTTCGGCTATCTCCGGCCTACGTCCACTTCAAGATTTTGTCTTTTATTGATTATCCTTGCTGGTTACAGGTGATTACAGCAATTACAGTGAAGAATTTCGAGTACATCAGCAATGGAAAGAAGTAGAATTGAATCCGGCAGAGTCTGGACGTTTGATGGCCAAAAGTCCCCCTTCTGTAGGCTTCAGGGGGCTATTTATAGGCGTAGGAGGCTGAGATCGCGCTCAAACTTCGGGAGACTTCTTCTGGCACGTGAGTGGACCCACACGACCGACCCCACCAAGTTTTGACTCGATCTATGATCGATTCGAAGCTATTTCGTATCGATCAGAAAATGCTCCAATCGAGCTGAAACTTGGCAGAGAATCTTTTCCTCATGTGTAAACTCCTGTGAAAATTTCATTGCATTTGGATCAACGGTTTGTGAGATATGATCGATACGAAGTGACGTTCCTCGAAGTACAGCTCTGTTCGAACCTAGGATTTCATATCGATGACCTTCGTATCGATAGAGCACGTGGCTTCGTAGCGACATGGCACGCATCCCTCGCGTTGATCCACCTTTTACTCCGAGTCGACCGCGTCTCCCCTGAAACTTCGCCTTACTCGTATCAGAGACGTTGCCCGAATCCATCGATGTCAGTTGGATACGAAATCGAGAACATCTGATGGGTACGAAATCAAGGCTTCCCGATGGATTCGACCAAGCCCCCTTCCTCTAATGGATTCGATACGAACTAAGGCTTATGGGTACGAGACCGACCGACTCGAAGTAGGGTGCACCGATGGATGCGAAGTGGCATGGATTGATCGATGCGAACATCATCAATTCGAACATACGGACACGAAAAAACCTTATGGATTTGAACTACGCAAACATGATGGATACGAATCTGATCGATTCGAACATGTTGTATCTGATGGATGCGAACAGCACATTTTACCTAATTTGTATCGATCATATCTCACTCATACGAACTCCGATTAACCTGAAACTTGGAGCACTGGCTTTTATGGCTTTGCTTGTCATGTCTTGTCAGTTGTAGCCCGATCCGGACTCGGACAAAATTCATCGATATCCATGGTTATCCTGCAATGCATAGTTGATATTCATGGCTAGTTATTATTGATTTTCAGTCAGTTTTGGGTATCTCAGCTTTGCTAAAAGTTGGGATAACACTTTGCCCCCCAAAACATGCCTTTTGGTAAAAGGTGTGTTTTGATCAGTCTCAAATCGAATGCATTGAGTTCAAGTTTTATTCAGAGCTTATAGCATTTTCAATCAAGTTCATGGCTATTCGAAGCCGGATTGTTATCAATTTCTTCCAGTGGAAGTTAAGAATGAAATTCTACAGTCTCTCCGTACTATCGATGGTCACTCCGGACCCTTGCCAAGCCCATTCCAGACTTAGCGATCGAATAGAAAGATCCTATTACACTCTGGCATTGCTTTCTATTCCTTGCACTCTGGCCCCGGTTAGGGCGTAAAGCGATGTCTTGGTCGTTCTGGACCGATCGTAGCCTCTCCGGGCTCCTGCTGGATCCCATCCTGTCACTCTCCGGTGAAGGGGAAACATCGTTAAGTGAGTCGATCCTATCGCTCTCCGGCGAAGCAACCCACTTCTTGCACTCCGGACCCCGTCTCTCCGGGTAGGGTCATAAAGCGATCATTTTTATATTGGTATTTAATAATCATCCTTTAACTCTCCGGTCAAAGGTTTATTTCAAGAAATTCAAGTTTATTTATTAAATTCAAGTCCCAGATGTTCAATCTCAAACATCGGGAAAAAACTAGACATTGCCTCTCCGGGCATATCGGTCTATCTCCATCTCAGAGCGTGCCTAGGGATCTCTCTGGTTCCCATACATGAGTAAGTGGAGTAGCCGTTTATTATGAAAACAAATCTAATGAAATTATTTGACCGAAGTTCAAATCCTGAACTTGGCCCTTGCCACCTTAATCAGTTGATGACGAGTCGTGATCCCGATCCAGGATCGTTTCTGTTAGGTGGAGGCGGTAGTTGTTCAGGCCTTACCGCCGCTGCCCGTTCTCTAACATATTGTGGCAATCTACCACTCCTGGCATGTTCTTCCACCTCATCCCTTAGGTGGCGGCATTCGTCGGTTGTGTGCCCATCCAGCTCATGAAATAGGCAATATTTTCCGGTTCTACGCTCCCGCTCTGTCGGATCTCTCTTGGGTGGTTTTCGATAGGGGAGTTGCCCCCGAGTTTCAGTGTAAATTCGTTCCAGGCTTGCCGCCAAATTTGTGTATTGCCTGAATCTGGGCTCTCGGAATTTCTTCCGTTTATCAGGACCATCATGTGCGTCATCCTGCTTTCTCTTTCCTTTGTCCGCCCTGGGCTGTTCCCTGGCGGTTCCTTCGCCTTGTACAGCGTTTATTTCCTGCCTCTCGGCTCGTGATTCTTCTAATCGAATGAATCTTTCGACTTCATGGTAAAACTCTCCAAGATCTTGCGGTGGGTCTCTCATTAAAGAATCTTTGAATTCGGTGCCTTCTCCAACTCCTGCCACTGCTGCCATCAAGATCGTTGATGGATCCGGGCGATCTACAGAAGCCACCGTTGCATTAAATCGTAGCAAAAAATCTTTTATGGACTCTCCGGTCCTTTGTTTTATCGATGCCAAAGTCATCACACTTTTGGGTCGTGCCACGTGGACCCTAAACTGTCTCATGAAGCAATCTACAAGCGCGCCCCATGTTCTGATCGATCCAGTTTCTAATTGCCTGAACCAAAGTGCAGCCAAATCTGACAAGTATAGAGGGAAGCATCGAGCCATCACTTCCTCGGATGCCCCCAACACTTCCATGTGCCTGATGTATTTAGTAATATGCATCGTTGGGTCTGACTTCCCGTCATAAGGATCTAGCATAGGCAGTTTGAACTTTGGAGGGTTCCTTGCATTCCTGATATTCGGGGTGAACGGACTCTGACTAACTTCTTCTAGTCCTCCATTGGACAATCCTCCTCTCATCAGTCGTCGGACTATTCCAGCCATCTTTTCATCTCCATTCTGGGGTTGCCCTCTTAGTCTTGAAGGGTATTCTGGTACGTACTCTTCGGGTGGCTCGTTGTCATTAGCATTGGCTCTAGCCTGTTGAGCCCCTACCATCGGTCTTCCAGTATCGGACCTAGAGGGTCTGCCCCCGAGTCCTTGTTGATCGCCTTCTGGTCCTGCATTCTGACCTTGAGCTTGATCTCTGTTAGTTTCTGCAATCCCAACTCCCTGTTCAGCATTTTCAGTTGTTGTAGTTGGTCCAAGGTTCTGCATATTTGCTGCTCTCATCTGTTCAAAGAAAGTCTGCAGCATCTCTTGCTGAGTCTTCATCATCCTCTCTTGCAATGAATTTGCTATAGCTTCCATTTCATCTCTGGTGATGTAAATCGAAGCTCGTCCTTCTCTAGCGCCAGAGGATGCCTCTTGACTTCCTCCCTGTTGGCTTCTCTCAGCTCTTTGTCTCGTTTGTCGAGTCATTGTCGAGTCAATCTGAATCCTTCAAACTTTCAAATCTGAACTTCAATCCGATGTAGCGGGTGCTAGTCGTTCTCAGTGAAAGCACCAAAGTGTTTGCGCCAAAAATGGTCACAAACCCCAAGTATCGTGAAAGCACCAAGTTATGAATGTAAATCAGCAATATTCCAAATGAATCACAGATCTAAGAAAACAACAAACAACAATCCAGAAACAATGAACAGAAACACACAATTTATAGTGGTTCGGCTATCTCCGGTCTACGTCCACTTCAAGATTTTGTCTTTTATTGATTATCCTTGCTGGTTACAGGTGATTACAGCAGTTACAGTGAAGAATTTCGAGTACATCAGCAATGGAAAGAAGTAGAATTGAATCCGGCAGAGTCTGGACGTTTGATGGCCAAAAGTCCCCCTTCTATAGGCTTCAGTGGGCTATTTATAGGCGTAGGAGGCTGAGATCGCGCTCAAACTTCGGGAGACTTCTTCTGGCACGTGAGTGGACCCACACGACTGACCCCACCAAGTTTTGACTCGATCTATGATTGATTCGAAGCTATTTCATATCGATCAAAAAATGCTCCAATCGAGCTGAAACTTGGCAGAGACAATCTTTTCCTCATGTGTAAACTCCTGTGAAAATTTCGTTGCATTTGGATCAACGGTTTGTGAGATATGATCGATACGAAGTGACGTTCCTCGAAGTACAGCTCTGTTCGAACCCAGGATTTCGTATCGATAGAGCACGTGGCTTCGTAGCGACATGGCGCGCATCCCTCGCATTGATCCACATTTTACTCCGAGTCGACCGCGTCTCCCCTGAAACTTCGCCTTACTCGTATCAGAGACGTTGCCCGAATCCATCGATGTCAGTTGCATACGAAATCGAGAACATCTGATGGGTACGAAATCAAGGCTTCCCGATGGATTCGACCAAGCCCCCTTCCTCTAATGGATTCGATACGAACTAAGGCTTATGGGTACGAGACCGACCGACTCGAAGTAGGGTGCACCGATGGATGTGAAGTGGCGTGGATTGATCGATGCGAACGTCATCGATTCGAACATACGGACATGAAAAAACCTTATGGATTCAAACTACGCAAATATGATGGATACGAATCTGATCGATTCGAACATGTTGTATCTGATGGATGCGAACAGCACATTTTACCTAACTTGTATCGATCATATCTCACTCATACGAACACCGATTAACCTGAAACTTGGAGCACTGGCTTTTATGGCTTTGCTTGTCATGTCTTGTCAGTTGTAGCCCGATCCGGACTCGGACAAAATTCATCGATATCCATGGTTATCCTGCAAAGCATAGTTGATATTCATGGCTAGTTATTATTGATTTTCAGTCAGTTTTGGGTATCTCAGCTTTGCTAAAAGTTGGGATAACATTTACTAGCTTAGTGTAATCGACACTTCTTGATGATCGATGATGATCATTTTGTGGTTTAGACTAGCGATGTGCGATGTCTCTTTGTCCACGTGGGGGACTGTACCCCGATTTATGGAGCTTCATCTCATTTTTATAGGCTAGCGACCTATGGTTTTATGGAGTTCGGTTCATCGGGCGTAACGCTGTATTACGTCATTGTTCCGGCTTATTGGAGTTCGGTTCAACGGACGTTCGTTGTACTACGTCGTTGTTCTGTATTATTTGAGTTCGGTTCATCGGGCGTTCGCTGTACTACGTTGATGTTCTGGATTACTTGTGTTCAGGTTCATCGGGCATTCGCTTACTACGTCGTTGTGCCTGATTATTTGAGTTTGGTTCATCGGGCGTAACGCTGTACTACGTCGATGTTCTGGATTATCTGAGTTTCTGGTTCCTCGGGCGTTTGCTGTACTACGCCGTGGCACCGGCTCTATGGTTAGCGACCATGGGATAGCGACCCATTTGTGATACACGGTTGGTGAGTTTTCATGCTCCCGTTTGTGATAGGCCTCCCCCCCTTTGTGATTTCTGGATTTCTAATTGATGATTTCTAGAATTTGTGTTTCATCAATTTTCGTGGATTGCATTGATGAGCTCTATCAATTATTTTTGTTTTTGGTGAATAATTTAAAGAATGCGATTCTTTTTGGATGTTTGAGATATTTGAGATATTGTATGATTTTTGTTGTTACCTTATGTATACTTGTCATAGTATGGCATTATTGTTATCATACGTTTTCGTGGTATCTCTTATCCTATCTCATTTTATCTGATATTTATAGCTAGACTGATCCATTTATTATTTTCTTCTTAAATAATACTCGGGTTAGACCGAGGTATTTCAGGTGCTTCTGCTTGACTTCTTATCAGGGTTCTTCACCTGACTTTTGGGCTAACTACTTTAGCATAGTAGTTTTTGTTAGTATACATTTGAGATAGAGTGTGATGACCCGGAATTTTTAGATATTTGAAATTGGAATATTTCATTGATTTTAAATATTTAAAAAGTTAATTTTAACTTAAATTTCAAATATCTCTATTTATTGGATAATTAAATATTGAATTTTATAATTGGAAATTGGGTGAAATGTTGAATCTGGAGTTTTAAGCTTGTTAAAAATAATTTGAAGGCTTGTAAAATCTATATTGATAATACTAAAGATAGTAAAAGTGCTAAAATTGAATTTGGAAGTGTTTTGTTAAGTTTTGAAAATATATTGTTTAAATCGGTATTTAAAAATAGCCTTCTGAGGCACAGTCTCGGAATTCGACGAAACTAGTTCCATTGGATCCGTAATATTGTATTATTATCGGATTTCAAATTTCGGAGCGTTTGGAGTTGTCGTGTGATCGTACGATAGATAAACGCGCTGAAATCTATATCGAAAATTTAATAATAACTGGTTCGAAAAGCTATCTTCTCCATACGATCGAATTAGGACTCGAAACCTTTTCCATTGCGTTCAGAATAGGGGTTTAAAATTATAAACGCCAAGTGGCACGCCTCAATAGGAGGTTGAGATTTTGAGTTGCATTTATCGAGACGTTTGGAATTTAAAAAAAATTCTTAATAAACCTCTGCAGCCGTAATTCTTTCACATCGTAAATCTTTTTCTTTCATTCGAAATCATTGTAGCTGCCTGTACAGTGTTCCCTTATCCCTTCTTTAATACGCAAGGTATCTTTCGCTTTCTCCTTCGTTTTAAATCACATAGTCGAACAATGGAAGTAGAGCCAAAAAGAAAAAAAACGTAGCTCTGAAAATCTATGGCCGCATCCCTATTCTCCCCTATCAAACAGTTCTTGTCCTCCTCAAATCAAAGCTCGCATCTCCCCTACTTCCCAATTCCCAAACCGTTTCTAAAATAAAAATAAAACCCCCTTCCTCCTTCTATTCGAGAATTTGGCCTTTATATAAAATGGTGGAACTCGGGGATTCTAGCAAATCGAAGCCGAGCCTCTCCGCCTCTCTCGAAATCAAGTCATGGCCAATTTCACTCCTCAATCGCGAACGAACTCGCCCTCTTCAATGTCAAGGGATGCACGTGCGATTTGTGTGGGTCTGGATGGGTTCGAAGATTTTGGGCTCGGCTTGTTCAAGCGAAGGGATGGCGATTGGATGCCTCATGCTCGTTCACGGCCAGTGTCCTTTTGGTCGAGCAATGATGGTGATGCTGAGAGTGGGGAAACAATTTTTGGCAGAGAGGTATATATTTACAGATTACTTTTCAAATTAATATTAACATATATATGTGTATATACAGAAAGGATATTATAAATATAAGTACATACAAACACACATACATATTTAAATATATATATATAATATAGTAAATATACATATACAGTAAAAAAAGATATTCCAGTTTCAGTTTAAAGTTTATAGTATATATATATATATGTATAAAAAATTTCAGAAAGGTGACTATGTCAATTCTGTTTCAGTTTAAAGATGTACATAAGTATAGATATATATATATATATATCTTCATTTAAAATATATAGATAAATAGAAATATATTTTCATTTAAAAGGATATTGATTATAAACAGTTTGAAAATTAAAAATAAAGCAAATATACATATACATATTTTAAACCACTAGTTTAATTCTAAAAATAATTTAGTATGGTGATTAATTTGTTTAGTTAACCTATTTGAATATTTTCATTACTAAAAATTTATTTATTTTAGGAAGATTAGTTTAAAACTAAATTTTTAGTTAATTAAATTTATCAAAAAGAAAATTTTTAGTTAAATTATAAATGGCAATTGTTTGTTCGATTTATCCGAATATTAATAAAGATCATCTAATATTTATTCAAAGTCAAAATCGAGAAAACAAGCTGGTTTGGATTGGATTGCAAATTAAAATCAAAGGTGAGTTAATCTCACTCATTTGGGTTGTTATTTAAATTTAAATGGTTAAATTTAAATATTTGGTTGAATGATTGGATGTGATAATATATATAGTAGTATATATATATATTGGAGTGATTGATTTTCCGCATTATATAGCGGATGAGACCCTATGCGCCGCATAATAGCGGATGATAATATTTAAACCCATATACCGCGATATTCCACCTCGAAGTGGAATTGGTATTGTGCTAACATCTGTGGTTGCAAGGAAACAGGTTGGAGGGATCCAACTGGATTCCTCAAATTTAGTTAGACTGTTCTAATAATTATGTGTTATGATTTTTGATATTCTATGATGAATTATATTGATAATTGGAATATTGGATGCTATGGTTTGATTGAATATACCTTTCGGTATACTGGGTTATCAAAATATATAAAATTGGATTTTTGAAAAAGAAAATATATGAGAGAATGTTTAAGTAAAGTAATTATAGGAAATTTAAATAAATTAAAGAGTGAATTGGGGAAGGATAAAGTGATTTTTAAATTCTAGTAAATAAATTCTGAGTATGAAAAGGGGATTTTGAATAAAAGGGAAATCATGAATTTTAAACTTAAGTGATATTATTTAAAGGAATGAAAGATTTATTTTTGAATTCAGAGTTAAAATGGTTTAGAAAGAAATAAAAGAAAATCTTGGAATAAATGTGGAAATTTGTATTATCAGTTAAAGCAAGATTTTAAATCATCACAAGGAAGTTAAACCTGAAATTTATAAGTTTTGAAGTAAAATTGTATAAGTAAAGAATTTATTTTTAAATGGAGTAATTTTGGAAATCAATTTGAGAATTGATTAAGTACTTGAAACTGGGATTTTAAAAATGAAGATGAGACTATGGAATTTATAAACTGGGTTTATAAAGTGAAGTAGTATGTCAGTGGATATTTGGAAGTATAAATTCAGGTGGTAATTTATTAAAGGAATGGATAAATTTGGTTAAAAATAAATAGTGATTTATTTTTAAGATGTGAAAGAGAAGTATATTTCCCTGGATAGCCAAGTACGATTTCAAAGCAAATCCTTAAGTATAAGTCAAAGTTTTAAAGTTGATTAAAGGTATGTTTTAGAAAATTTATTATCCTTAAATGTTTAAATTTTAAAGCAAGTATTTTTCAAATTTATTCTAGTAATAATTATTTAAAAATGACTTGGTATTATGTTTTAAAGGGTAAAAATCTAGTTTTATATTTTATTAAGTAGTTTATTTTAAATATTTTTAAAGTATATGTTTTTACATAAAGTATTAAAGTAGTTTTAATTTAAATGTTTTGTTTAAAGTATATTTTATAATATAGTGTTTTAAATTACTTTAAAAATCTAAAATGTTTGTACTTGGTGATTTCAGTGGAAATAGAAATTATTTAGGGAATTTATTCCATGAGAGAAAGACGGTTTGAAACTGTTTTCAAAGGGTTAAAAGGTAGAAATATATCTTGCGAAGATATTTGAGATAAATAAATAATTTGGGAGAAATTATTGTGGCTTGATGGATGTTTGTGAATGTTAATTGATAGTTAAATAACCGACTATCAATATTGGCCAATGCGCTGATCGTTTCGAAGAGACCGAGATCGGGATTTATTTCTTGAAAACCACTTCGATCCGGTTTGTACGTTTTCGTGGAAAAACGAGTTTGGAGTCGAAGATGGTACAGTGAAGTGCAAGGGCTAGTCGCTACTAATCCTGAGGGTGATTCCAAAATGGATGTAGTAGGAGTGTGCCTTCTGTTCCGTTCGAACCCGGAACGGACTTGTATGGATGAATGCTTTCGGAACATCGTCAGGTGGACGGTGGGCATTCTAATAGATGTATTCTAAAAAGGTAACGCTTAGCCTCGAGCCTCATCAACCGGGAATGACTGAAAATCAGGGGTTATGCAGCAAGGCTATGTGGGTCGCACCCATTAGGGTGAGGTCATCCCTGTCTAGATGTTCCTTTTTATTCGGCTTAGTGGTGCGGTTGCTGATCCCAACCGTGGGGTGATCTTACTCGGAATTATCCAGTAAGGGGTAGTTCCGGTCTTGTGTTGCATGGGATTGGGTGTGATCCTCGGTACGTTGATCTAGACCAGGTACTGTGACAGGTGGTACCCTAGTGCCTAGTCATTAGTTGGAAATCCATTCTCCCTACGCGCCTTTTACGGTTTTTTTGTTTGTAGAACCCACTTTGTGGCTAGTATGTTGGAATTTAATCATGTAACAATTTCAGCTATTTGAATAAGTATTTGTATATAGACACTATTATAATATCAGACGGATTTGATAAAAAGTGTTTTGGCTATCGTAAGGTAAAAACCCGACATGTTTATTTGTGGCGCGGTCTTACGAGATGCTTTTGATTTCAAAGGATTTTGAAAACTTTAATAATCCAATTGAGTGTGTTTTCTCATGCTGGTTTTCCAGACTGACTCGGGTGTTATTTTATTATAATGCTCGGGTCAGACCAAGTATTACAGATACATGATAGGATGCTGTGGAGCTCAGGAGACGAGCTGGATGGCGAGATGTATCACCCGTATTTGTTGTATTCCGCTGTGTATCATAAGTGGTACAGTCATCTTGTGAGGACAAGTTATTATAACTGTCCTGAATTGTGATGTTGATTGTATTGTACTCTGATGTTGTATTCTGATGATGTATGTATAAACAAATATAGTTTCTTTCTGTAAAGATCTGTTATTATCTATTATATTTTATTCCGATGCGATGTGAGATTTTGATGTTGTTTTCTATTTTCTTCTTCTACCCCCTTCTTCTTTAACCCTAATGGTTCGTATTTCCGTTCACTTTGAATTGAGATGTTGGAGAATAGTGTCGATTCAAGGGGTACGGGTTTGCGGGCTGTTACACTTGGTATCAGAGCTTAGGCTGGCGATAACTTTGGCTCTGGTGGGGATTACTCATAAAAAATAAAGTCCGTAGTACTCTAGAATGAGTTTGAGTGTAATAATAGATATGAGCGCGTATTGTTTAGTGAATAAAATGGTTTTATATTGTGTTGATTGATTTATTGAATGGCATATGAACCTTCGTCGGCACAGTCTGGACAACTGTATCGAAGGGGTTTCTAAACACTTGAATAGAACAATTCGACATAGTATTGTTTTAAAATAGGGTAAATGAAATAAATTTTACCCAAATTATTTTTGTATATAAAGGAAATAATTTTTCGTAAACTATTATAGTTATATATATGATTGCTTGATTGTTAGGAATGATAATATTAAATTTTTATCGTTGTTGTGTAAAATCTGAATAAGAAATTGAAATCATAACTAAAGGCTAAGAAATAAATTCATATACAAATGGGATTTGTAAATGTAAATTGTAAATGTGATTTATAATTTGAAATAGAATTCCAGAGGAATATTTGAAAATAAATTGAGATGGAAATTCCAGAGTAATGTTTGATTATGAAGTGGATGGATTTGGAATTTGAAATTTTGGGAAAAGTTTAAATTCCTTTGAGTTTGAAATTGTTTCCAAAGGTTTTGGAAAAATAATAGCGGTATTATTTGAGAAATATTCTTGGATTGGACTTGAAATCTGGAGAGATTTGAAATTTAAAATATTTGAAAATTGTTTTAAAGAGATAAAAGCATTAAACTCTTTCGGTCGCTGGAAAATAACTTCGGTGATGACTACAGCATCATCGATGTTCATTTTCGAGTTTCCAAGAGAGAAATTGCTGCCTGGAGATTTTTAAATTGGAATTGTTTGCAAAAGTTGGGTTTGATTTTAGAAATGCAAAGGATTTTGGATATAATTGATTTCAAAGGTGATTTTGAAATGTTGCCTAAACTCTGGAAGATAATTTAAAACGCTTATGAAATTTAAATAAGTTGGAAACTTAAGGAAGTTTAAAATTTAAATGGAAATTGTAGAATTTTGGCCCAAGGAACTAAAGATGCAAAAGTTTAGAAATAAACTTTTTTAGATTTGAAATTAAATTTGAGAATGAAGTGATAGATAAAATTTGTGAGTAAACTAATTTGGAATAAATTAGAAATTGAATATGTTGGTGAGATATGGGAATGGAACCCAATTTGGTAAAATAGAAGTTGAATCGTGAAATAAACTCGGGTTATAAATAAAATTCAACGTGGATTGGGAATGGATTAAATGTAAGTGGAAATGTTGTCAAATGAAATGGAATTGGATTATAATAGAAAATGATTTGAGTTGCAAATAAAATTCAATTCGAGTATAAATGAGTTATGTATGTGCTTGGATATTATTTTGATAAATTGAGAATGTGAATTAAAATTAAAATGGATGGGCTAACTGAATTAAATGGAATTTGATTAGATGAAAATCAAATTAACTGGAAGTGAACTTAAGTTTGAAGTTGGGATAAATTGGAGTAAATTAACTTAAGTTAAGAATAATTAGAAGCTCGACTTCGAGTAAGAATGGAAGACAGCTTGGGTTGAATTAATTTAGGAATGGTTAGTAGTATACAAGCATGGAATGTGTCGAGCTAAATAAAATGGTTGTGAATGAATTAAAATGGAAGGAATTAAATATAAATTGAGTTGGAATCAATTTAAAATGGTTAAAAGCTTAAATAATTATTTATTCACATGAATATAGTTGAATTGGGTAGAAATAAATTGAATGGCCTTGTTATTAATAAAATGAATTTAGAAATAAATTGTGAATGCAAATTAGAATTTATAATGGATTGAATGAGTATACTAATTGAATTAAATTAGTAAAATAAAATGGAATTGAATAAAATTCTATGAATTGATAGGAGTAAACAAAATTGATTTTTGAATCAATTGAAATGAATATGGGTTGTTTGGAATTATAAATGAATTGGAGGTAAGTAAGTGAGTTGTACATCACTTAAATTGAATGCAAGGGTAAGAAAAGCGAGTGAAAGCAATTGAATTGGTGATTGAAACCTTATTAATTACTTATAAGTGCTGTTTGGTATGTATGGCTTATGAAATCCATGTGTTAGCTATTGAAAATGAGTGAAATGTGAATAAATTTTCTATGTATGGCACTTATATATTTGAATTGAGTAAGTACAGGTATAGGGAAGCCGTGTGGCTGGATTTGTTTGCGCTAATTGCTAAAATAATAAGCCGCTTGCTTAAAAATGCTAAATAAGGTACGCCTACGCAATAAAAAAATAAAATAGGAAATATGAACTGTTGTTTGTTTTTGATTTTCTGACCGTGTGGGTTGATGTATATATATTTATATCTCTTGTCAAATTGCAAAAGCTCCTCCGTACAAAGGGGACTCTGCCAAAAAAATTCGGAAATTTTGGGAGTTTGAAATTTTTTAAATTTTCACTAACGACAAATGATTTAAAATTTGTAAGCAAATAGAATTGAAACTGAATATTGAAGTCTAATTTAAAATTGGGTATGTAAAGTAAGGTGGATAAAATTCAATATTCAGAGTTTGAAGACAAATTGAATTCAAGTAGAATTGAAAATGAAAATTTGAATGAAAATTGGGAAAAAGTATTTAGATTTGAAAATAATTAATAAATTGAAGCAAATTGATTTTATATGGAATTGGAACTCAATTGGAGTATACACTTCAGTGGTGAAGTAGTAAAAATAAATATAAGAAATATTTATATTGAACTTAAGAAATGAAGAATGAAATTCTTAAGTAAATTGGTATTGGGAATATACTGAGTGAATAATTGAATGAAGATTAAAACTGAAAGTTGTGGAAAGGGAAATTGTGAATAAGTAAATAGAAATCAAATGAATGTGAATAAAAGAGAATTGATATAGCTAATAATCAATTGAAATGAATACGTAGGATGTACGTATATTATTTTATTCGCATAGTGATTTGATTTGGATTCGAGCACAGAATTTCGAGGTAATTATACTGATCCGAGTTAGGATTTTTCACTCGATTTTCGACGGCGAACCCTGGATATGGAATTTTGATTGATTCTGAAATTTCTCTATCATAGTTTATGGCTATGCAAGGAGAATGACGGTTTCTGATCAAGAAACCAGATCTGAGTCCGCACTAGGATGTCGGGTGGACGATACTAGTTCGGAAATGAAATTGTGTGATCGAGAGAGCGATCGGATTTGGTATTGCGTACGAATGATATATGTGCATCGTACGGGCTTAAGTAAAGTAGATATTGAAAATTTTGTAAAGAAATGAATAAAATGATTTGGGATTTTGTGATTGGATATTATTGCTTAGTAAGATATACATGTATATAGAAGCAAAGGATAAATTGATGTTTTTAATTTCAGAAGAAATAAATTTAAATGGCCCAACAAAAGGTATGTGTTTAAAATTTCTGTATGAAATTTGATGATTTTCTGATCTAGCCACTTGGCTTTTGTTTTCTTTTGGAAATCTGGGGGCCTGTTAAGGCATTTTGTAGTTGTGCCGAGCTAGCCGCGCAAAGGAGACGCTGGCAAAAAATTTCGAAAATTAAAGGAGTTAGAAAAATTTTGAGAAAGTTTTGATAATTCAAAATTTGGTTTCAAATTTGAATTTGAATTGATAAGTAAGTAATATTGTTTGGAATATTGTTTGGAACTAATGGATAAACTGGAAAGTTAGAAAGAGGGTTAGTGTGTCTTTGATAAAAAGATTTGTTTTGGCAAGTTGTTGAAACTGGTTGGTTTTGGGAAATAGTTGACGGGTATTGGACCATTCTTCCTAACTAGTAATTTCGGGGACGAAATTCTTTTAAGGGGGGAGGAATGTGATGACCCGGAATTTTTACATATTTGAAATTGGAATATTTAATTGATTTTAAATATTTAAAAGGTTAATTTTAACTTAAATTTCAAATATCTCTATTTATTGGATAATTAAATATTGAATTTTATAATTGGAAATTGGGTCAAATGTTGAATCTGGAGTTTTAAGCCTGTTAAAAACAATTTGAAAGCTTGTAAAATCTATATTGATAATACTGAAGATAGTAAAAGTGCTAAAATTGAATTTGGAAGTGTTTTGTTAAGTTTTGAAAATATATCGTTTAAATCGGTATTTAAAAATAGCCTTTCGAGGCACAGTCTCGAAATTCAACGAAACCAGTTCCATTGGATCCGTAATATTGTATTATTATCGGATTTCAAATTTCGGAGCGTTTGGAGTTGTCGTGTGATCGTACGATAGATAAACGCGCTGAAATCTATATTGAAAAGTTAATAATAACTGGTTCAAAAAGCTATCTTCTCCATACGATCGAATTAGGACTCGAAACCTTTTCCATTGCGTTCGGAATAGGGGCTTAACATTATAAACGCCTAGTGGCATGCCTCAATAGGAGGTCGAGATTTTGAGTTGCATTTATCGAGATGTTTGGAATTTAAAAATAATAATAATAATATTTCTTAATAAACTTTTGCAGCCGTAATTCTTTCACATCGTAAATCTTTTTCTTTCATTCGAAATCACTGTAGCTTCTTGTACAGTGTTCCCTTATCCCTTCTTTAATACGCAAGGTATCTTTCGCTTTCTCCTTCGTTTTAAATCACATAGCTGAACAATGGAAGCAGAGCCAAAAAGAAAAAAAAATAAGCGTAGCTTTGAAAATCTATGGCCGCGTCCCTATTCTCCCCTATCAAACAGTTCTTGTCCTCCTCAAATCAAATATCGTATCTCCCCTACTTCTCAATTCCCAAACCGTTTCTAAAATAAAAATAAAACCCCATTCCTCCTTCTATTCGAGAATTTGGCCTTTATATAAAATGGTGGAACTCGGGGATTCTAGCAAATCAAAGCCAAGCCTCTCCGCCTCTCTCGAAATCAAGTTGTTTGTGCCAAAATTGGTCACAAACCCCGAATGTTGTGAAAGCACCAGTGTATGAATGTAAATCAACAATATTCACACACAAATCTCAAATCTAAGCAAATAGAGTATCACAATTCAGAAATAATGAACATAAACACGAGATTTATAGTGGTTCGGCGATCTTGCCTACGTCCACTCTGAAGTTGATGATTTTATTGATGTTCACTTGATGATTACAATTTCTTCTGATGTAGTACAACTTATTATCTGATTACAATCTGAATCTAAGGAAGCAGTGGTGATTCTAAGTAAATCTGGCAGAGTGTGGGTGCTCTTTAGCTCCTAGAATTATCCGACCTCTTTTCTGAATGACCAGGGGCTCTATTTATAGGTGTAGGAGGCTGATATTTCGCCTAAATTGAAGGGAGACCAGTTCTGGTACGTGAGGGGGCCCACATGGCCGAAATCTGGAGATCCGGGCCCACTTTGGGATCGATTCGACCCTTGGTTCGAATCGATCAAGAAAGAGTCCAATCGAGCTGAAAATTGGTGTGGACATTCTTCATCATGTGTTTAAGCTTCTGTGAAAATTTCATATCATTTGGACTTGTGGTTTAGGAGATATGACCGATACGAGATTGGAGTATTCGGTAGGAAATGTGGTTCGAATCGATTCCGCTCGAATCGATTGCCTCGACTCGATGGTAATGTGCGTGAGCAGGTTGACGTGGCGCACGCTTTTCGTGTTGACCCACTTTTCGCTCCGGTTTGATCGAGTCGTCCTAAGATTTTGCCGCTTTGACTTGATGGATTCGAAGACAATGATCGTTCCTGGATTCGAACAAGGGTTCGTTCGTATCGATCGTGACGCGTTCCATTCGATCGATACGAAGCAACTATGTCTGGATGGATTCGAAGGCTTCAACTGCATAGATTCGAAGACCTTCCCTTTGATCGATTCGAAGCTGGAAATATTCTGATGGATTCGAACCACGGGAGGCCTTGGATGGATTCGAACGTTGAGGGTGTTTTGATGGAGTCGAAGCAATGGTACTTCTCATGGATTCGAAGTAATACAAGGACGATGGATTCGAGCTAAGGGTTTGCTCTGAGGGATACGAAGCGGATGGATTCAATCTTGATGGAGTCGACCTTGATGGATACGAACCATATGGAGACGAACACAAAGCTATGTCCTTCACTTGCGTCGATGATATCTTGGGCGTACGAACTCGGATTGACTCGAGATTTGGAATGCTGGCTCTTATGGCTTTCCTTGACGTGTATTATCAATTGTAGCCCGATCCGAACTTGGGCAAAATTCATCGATATCCATGGTGAATCAGTGTATAACGATCTTTTACAACGAACTGTCTTTAGTTTTCCAGTCAACTTTTTGGTGTCACGGCCTTGCCAAAAGGCGGGATAACACAAGTCATGGCCAATTTCACTCCTCAATCGCGAACGAACTCGCCCTCTTCAACGTCAAGGGATGTGAGTGCGATTTGTGTTGGTCTGGATGGGTTCGAAGATTTTAGGCTCGGCTTGTTCAAGCGAAGGGATGGCGATTGAAAGCCTCATGCTCGTTCACGGCCAATGTCCTTTTGATCGAGCAAGGATGGTGATGCCGAGAGTGGGGAAACAATTTTTGGCAGAGAGGTATATATTTACAGATTACTTTTCAAATTAATATTAACATATATATGTGTATATACAGAAAGGATATTATAAATATAAGTACATACAAACACACATACATATTTAAATATATATATATAGATAAAATAGTAAATATACATATACAGTAAAAAAAAGATATTCCAGTTTTAGTTTAAAGTTTACAGTATATATATATGTATAAAAAATTTCAGAAAGGTGAATATGTCAATTTTGTTTCAGTTTAAAGATGTACATAAGTATAGATATATATATATATATATCTTCATTTAAAATATATAGATAAATAGAAATATATTTTCATTTAAAAGGATATTGATTATAAACAGTTTGAAAATTAAAAATAAAGCAAATATACATATACATATTTTAAACCACTAGTTTAATTCTAAAAATAATTTAGTATGGTGATTAATTAGTTTAGTTAACCTATTTGAATATTTTAATTACTAAAAATTTATTTATTTTAGGAAGATTAGTTTAAAACTAAATTTTTAGTTAATTAAATTTATCAAAAAGAAATTTTTTAGTTAAATTATAAATGGCAATTGTTTGTTCGATTTATCCGAATATTAATAAAGATCATCTAATATTTATTCAAGGTCAAAATCGAGAAAACAAGCTGGTTTGGATTGGATTGCAAATTAAAATCAAAGGTGAGTTAATCTCACTCATCTGGGTTGTTATTTAAATTTAAATGGTTAAATTTAAATATTTGGTTGAATGATTGGATGTGATAATATATATAGTAGTATATATATATTGGAGAGATTGATTTCCCGCATTATATAGCGGATGAGACCCTATGCGCCGCATAATAGCGGATGATAATATTTAAACCCATATACCGTGATATTCCACCTCGAAGTGGAATTGGTATTGTGCTAACATCTGTGGTTGCAGGGAAATAGGTTGGAGGGATCCAACTGGATTCCTCAAATTTAGTTAGACTGTTCTCATAATTCTGTGTTATGATTTTTGATATTCTGTGATGAATTATATTGATAATTGGAATATTGGATGCTATGGTTTGATTGAATATACCTTTCGGTATACTGGGTTATCAAAATATATAAAATTGGATTTTTGAAAAAGAAAACATATGAGAGAATGTTTAAGTAAAGTAATTATAGGAAATTTAAATAAATTAAAGAGTGAATTGGGGAAGGATAAAGTGATTTTTAAATTCTAGTAAATAAATTCTGAGTATGAAAAGGGGATTTTGAATAAAAGGGAAATCATGAATTTTAAACTTAAGTGATATTATTTAAAGGAATGAAAGATTTATTTTTGAATTCAGAGTTAAAATGGTTTAGAAAGAAATAAAAGAAAATCTTGGAATAAATGTGGAAATTTGTATTATCAGTTAAAGCAAGATTTTAAATCATCACAAGGAAGTTAAACCTGAAATTTATAAGTTTTGAAGTAAAATTGGATAAGTAAAGAATTTATTTTTAAATGGAGTAAATTTTGAAAATCAATTTGAGAATTGATTAAGTACTTGAAACTGGGATTTTAAAAAGGAAGATGAGACTATGGAATTTATAAACTGGGTTTATAAAGTGAAGTAGTATATCAGTGGATATTTGGAAGTATAAATTCAGGTGGGAATTTATTAAAGGAATGGATAAATTTGGTTAAAAATAAATAGTGATTTATTTTTAAGATGTGAAAGAGAAGTATATTTCCCTGGATAGCCAAGTACGATTTCAAAGCAAATCCTAAAGTATAAGTCAAAGTTTTAAAGTTGATTAAAGGTATGTTTTAGAAAATTTATTATCCTTAAATGTTTAAATTTTAAAGCAAGTATTTTTCAAATTTATTCTAGTAATAATTATTTAAAAATGACTTGGTATTATGTTTTAAAGGGTAAAAATCTAGTTTTATATTTTATTAAGTAGTTTATTTTAAATATTTTTAAAGTATATGTTTTTACATAAAGTATTAAAGTAGTTTTAATTTAAATGTTTTGTTTAAAGTATATTTTATAATATAGTGTTTTAAATTACTTTAAAAATCTAAAGTGTTTGTACTTGGTGATTTCAGTGAAAATAAAAATTATTTGGGGAATTTATTCCATGAGAGAAAGACGGTTTGAAACTGTTTTCAAAGGGTTAAAAGGTAGAAATATATCTTGCGAAGATATTTGAGATAAATAAATAATTTGGGAGAAATTATTGTGGCTTGATGGATGTTTGTGAATGTTAATTGATAGTTAAATAACCGACTATCAATATTGGCCAATGCGCTGATCGTTTCGAAGAGACCGGGATCGGGATTTACTTCTCGAAACCACTTCGATCCGGTTTGTACATTTTCGTGGAAAAACAAGTTTGGAATCGAAGATGGTACAGTAAAGTGCAAGGGCTAGTCCCTACTAATCCTGAGGGTGATTCCAAAATGGATGTAGTAGGAGTAGTGTCTTCGGTTCCGTTCGAACCCGGAACGGACTTGTATGGATGAATGCTTTTGGAACATCGTCAGGTGGACGGTGGGCATTCTAAGAGATGTATTCTAAAAAGGTAACGCTTAGCCTCGAGCCTCATCAACCGGGAATGATTGAAAATCAGGGGTTATGCAGCAAGGCTATGTGGGTCGCACCCATTAGGGTGAGGTCATCCCTGTCTAGATGTTCCTTTTTATTCGGCTTAGTGGTGCGGTTGCTGATCCCAACTGTGGGGTGATCTTACTCGGAATTATCCAGTAAGGGGTAGTTCCGGTCCTGTGTTGTAGGGGATTGGGCGTGATCCTCGGTACGCTGACCTAGACCAGGTACTGTGACAGGTGGTACCCCAGTGCCTAGTCATTAGTTGGAAATCCATTCTCCCTACGCGCCTTTTACGGTATTTTGTTTGTAGAACCCACTTTGTGGCTAGTATGCTAGAATTTAATCATGTAACAATTTCAGCTATTTGAATAAGTATTTGTATATAGACACTATTATAATATCATACGGATTTGATAAAAAGTGTTTTGGCTATCGTAAGGTAAAAACCTGACATGATTATTTGTGGCACGGTCTTACGACATGCTTTTGATTTCAAAGGATTTTGAAAACTTTAATAATCCAATTGAGTGTGTTTTCTCACGCTGGTTTTCCAGACTAACTCGGGTGTTATTTTATTATAATGCTCGGGTCAGACCGAGTATTACAGATACATGATAGGATGCTGTGGAGCTCAGGAGACGAGCTGGATGGCGAGACGTATCACCCGTATTTGTTGTATTCCGCTGTGTATCATAAGTGGTATAGTCATCTTGTGAGGACAAGTTATTATAACTGTCCTGAATTGTGATGTTGATTGTATTGTACTCTGATGTTGTATTCTGATGATGTATGTATAAACAGATATAGTTTCTTTCTGTAAAGATCAGTTATTATCTATTATATTTTATTCCGCTGCGATGTGAGATTCTGATGTTGTTTTCTATTTTCTTCTTCTACTCCCTTTTTCTTTAACCCTAATGGTTCGTATTTCCGTTCACTTTGAATCGAGATGTTGGAGAATAGTGTCGATTCAAGGGGTACGGGTTTGCGGGCTGTTACATAGAGACTCCTTGATACTTATTCTTTTGTCTAGCACTTGTATCTATTCTTTTGTGATGTAGTGGATCTAGTTTGACCACTATTTTGATGTACACTTTTATGTGTTATATTCATATCTGTTTCCGCCTTCGTGATATGAATGTCTGTGACTGATTTGTGTTGTGCTTATTTCTATATTTGTTTCCGAAGTCCACATAGCCACTGTGTGGTAGCTTTGAGTTTGTATTTGATATGTCGGATTTCCTCTTGAAATGAAATGTAAGTTATATTATCTGACATATCGGTGCTCGCACAAAGCAATTACACAGATGGTCGCTCCTCAACAGCCTTATTCTTCGTGCTAGTCGACGGCATTACCCAGTAGTGTCCTTGGCTAGTGTGAGTATTGAGGTGGGGCATCACAGCTTGGTATCAGAGCCAAACTTCGGAACAATGTAGAATAATCTAGCAAGGATCATTGTCCTAAGTCTTTCTTAGGAATCGTGCCATAGGATTTAATTCGAGTCTTCGTACCGTTCTATCCTATTTTCATTTGTGATGCCTTGTTTTATCAATCAAGTTTGTTTGATATTCATTCTGAGAATAACCTTTTTCCTCTTCTTTATTTCTTAAAGAAGAGAAATGTTTGGACCAGGCCGCCCCAGCGCCGGTCAATCCAGTGCTACTCCTCAGGACGGAGTATTTTTGTCTGCTCAGCAACTTTTAGATCTTATGAACAATGCCCAAGCTGCCGGACCCGTTCCAGCGCCTACTCACCCAAAATTCGAGTTTGCACGCTTGTATAGAGATTATACCGCTTTGGGTGGAAGGCCATTCAAGGGATCCGAAAACGTTATAGAAATCCAAGCTTGGATTAGATCGTGCGACCGCATCTTTTCTCGCATGAATCTTATTGATCTTCATCGAGTCCAAGTGGCTTCTAGCATGCTCCAAGAAAGAGCATTAGATTGGTATGAGCTTTTGGTTGCTGAGATTATCGAAGCGGATCTTACTTGGGAGCAATTTCGGGAAAGATTCGAATTGAAGTTTGTGCCGGAGGATGAAAAAGTAACTTTAGCTCGGCACTTTATTGACCTTGTTCAAGGTGAATCTTCTGTGACGGATTACGTCACATCTTTTGAATAAGAACCTCAAAAAGCCTTTACTTCTGAAACTAGAAGTTTCTTTCGATCAGCTTATAGATATAGCTCTGAAGAGGCTGATAAAGAAAGTGATGTTGAAGTTGTGGGTGCCAAACAGAACTTCAACAATAACATGAAGAGGCCTATTAAGTTCAAAGGCCCCAATCTCAACAAGAAAGGGAAGCAAGAAACTTCGGTAGCAAAGACTTCTACCTCTAGTCGTGGACGATGCTACAATTGTGGTTCTATGGACCACTATGCAAATGAGTGTCCGAAACCTTTTTTTGTCGTTATTGCAAAAGTTCGGGCCATCTTATATCTACATGTACCATACTCCAAAGTAGGAGAGAGGGAGAGTTGAATGTTGTGCAAGCCCCTAGTAACACTTCTCTTGGCCAAGGTATTTCTCTTTCTATCCTTGATGGCATTATTTTATTTCGTGATCTTCCTATTTGATTTCTTTTGATACGGGTGCGTCTCACTCTTTTATATCAAAAGAACTTGTTGATTCTTTTTCTTTAAATATTATGGGCTTGATGACTTCACTGAGAATTGCGAATCTGGTTGGTGGATCTGCAACACTCAGTTTACTTTGTGAAAATGTCGAGATTATTTTATGTGATTATTCTTTTCGAGCCGATTTGCATGTTATGCGTTACTTAGGCTTCGAAATTGATTTTTGGGAAAGAATTGGCTTGATCATTATGAAGCCCACATCCTATGTCCTGAGCGGACTATATATCCTCGACATTCTCAATCTGTTAAGCAGATTTCTATTATTCTTAATGATTTTGATTTCCAATTCGATGACATCATTTTATTCTTTAAACCCACTTGATGAGGAAGATGTTATTTCTCTCATTCAAGTAATTTGTGAATTTTCCAGAATATATTTGAGCTTGTCTTAGGATTATCACCTAAGCAATCTATTGAGTGGTGCTAAGGTCTTTTCAGCTCGACCTTGCCACCGGTTTTTATCAGCTACAAGTTGCGGAGGGTAGCACCACTTACCGCATTCCGCACTCGTTATGATTCTTATGAGTGGTTCGTTATGTCATTCGGTTTGACGAACCTTCTACCTTATTTCATCCATCTTATGAATCGAGTATTCTACGAATATCTCGATGAGACCATCCTTGTATTCATTGATTATGGATGAAAACAACAATTTAAAATTTGAAAATCTTTTTAATAAGATATTTATAAGTATGATTGGATTTTGTTCTTAAAACGAGCAAAGAATATTCGTAAAAATTTTAAGAGACATGTTTATCATATAGAAGATGATTTTTGTGTTGTTTTGCCCATTGAGTGCTTTAAGAATTCTGGTCGATGCGCTTGATCAACGTTATCGATAGGAATCTCCTAAACGCTATGATGAGACAGTCAGACATAGTAAATTGACTTATAATAAGTAAATTTTTCTAAAAAAAATGATTACATAAAGTTAATTATAATTTTGAATGTCTTAGCTTATCGGGAAAGAGGATCGATTAAAAGAACTCTTTTCCGATGCTTTTATTCTTGCGATTCCCGAAGGGAACCAAGACTTTATTGTTTGTACCAATGCTAGTCGTATTGGTTTGGGAGTCATTCTCTTGCAAAGGGAATGTGTTATCACATATGCTTCTTGACAATTAAAGCTTGTCGAGACTAGATATGCCATTCATGATCTAGTACTCGCAGTCATTGTTTTCGCTCTTAGAATTTGGCAACATTATCTTTTGGGAGAGAAATTTATTCTCTACACCGATCATAAATCTTTGAAGTATTTATTTTCTCAAAAGGAACTTAATTTGCATCAACAACGTTGGCTCGAGTTCCTTTTGTGTAGCCTTGAGGCTCATCCTTCTCTTTTGGACTGTACCTCTTTTGGCTAAACTCTATGTCAAAGAAATTGTTAAATTGCATGGAGTTCCTACTTCTATTATTAGCGATTGTGATCCATTATTTTACTAGTGGATTTTGGTAAGGTCTTCAAAAGCTTTGGGAACAAAGCTTAACTTTAGCACTGCTTATCGTCCTCAATCCGATGGACCAACCGAGTGTGTGAATCAAACTCTTGAAGATCTTCTTTGTGCATATGTTCTTGATTTTGGTGGAAGTTGGGAAGATTATATTTCTCTTGTTGAGTTTTCCTATAATAATAGCTTCCAATCTTGTATTGGTATGACACCTTTCGAGGCACTCTATGGAAGGCCATGCCGATTTCCTTTGTGTTGGCTTAAAGCCGGTGAGAAGCTTGTTTTAGGTCCAGATTTTATTGGTGTTCATTTGTGTTTCACCTATGAGGGGTGTTGTGCGTTTCAGTCGATCGGGAAAGTTAGCACCTCGATATGTTGGTCCCTTTCCCATCACCGAACGTATTGGTTCCGTGGCTTATCGCCTTTTATTACCGGCTCAATTTTCTGCTATTCATGACGTTTTCCACGTCTCTCAACTACGGAAATACCTTAGGGATTCCGATTCTATTCTTGAGCCCGGTGTAATTGAAGGAATTGAAGTTTCACCAAATTTGACTTATGAGCAACATTCTATTCGTATCATTACTTCGGAGGTTAAACGCCTTCGAAATAAAGATGTTCCTCTAGTGAAAGTTCAATGGTCCTCAAATCCTAAGGATTGCTCTTGGGAATCTTGAGAATTCATCGAGCAAACACATCCGGACTTACTCTTTCGTGCTCTTTATGGTGAACTTCTCATTTCAAAATTTCTTCTTTTGTGTTGATATGCTTTTATGGTTGTTACTATTTATTTTCCTCTTAAGTATTGCGAGGACGCAATTTCTTTAAGGAGAGGAGTCTGTAACAACCCGCATATTTTTACGATTGTATATTTAAATGTTTTATTTAAATATAGCATCGTTAGTCGGATTTTTGTCTGAAATGTCACTTTTAGCAAACAGTAGAATTGGGACTCGAGACCACTTCCATTGAGTCCAAAATGGCGTTTGCGACCTTTTTGAGTATAAAAATGGATATATTTGGAGTTGAGTGAAATTTTGATATTTTCATTTAGGGCTTTGAGTTTGGGTTTCAGCCCAATAACCTAACACCCAACCCATCTAATACCTTAACTCCCACTCCACTCCTCTTCATTCCTTCATAATATTTCCTAACACTCTAGCTCAAGAGAAAATGGGGGAAAAGAATGGGAAATGGAAATTCCTAAGCCCTAATTCTCTTAGGAAGGATCAACTTCAAGCTAGAAATCAAGGAGAAGCTTAGGTAAGCATCCTCTTCATCTTCTCCATCTCAATCCCTCTTCAAATTTCAGAAAATTCCTAAACCCTAACTTAGGAAATATTCTTCTTATGAGCTTAGATTGAAGCTTCTTGAGTTGTTGTTGAAGAGGAATTGATCTTAGCTTGTTTTAGAGCTTCTCACTTGAGTTTTTGAGTTAAAGGTGAGTTTTTGATCTCACATTTATGTCTATATATTTGATAGTTGTTAGGTAGTAATTCCTAACATCTCTTCCTTGCCCATTTGCTTTTGGATTGAATTGGTTTGATGAATATTCCAATTTTTGGTGTTTTGAGTTCAAATCTTTAAAAATCCTATCTTTGATGTTTGAACACGTTTTTGGGGTGTTTCGAAGAGGCATACAAGGCTGGGTTGTCGCTTGGCGTAAATCCTTAGTCTCCGTTGCTCGTCCGTTCGCCTCCGGTTAGGATTTTGCCCCGCTTGGGGGCTAGGCTAATAATGCTGTAGAAACAGGTTCAGTCGACTGAACCAGGAGGTCAGTCGACTGAACCAGGGGACAGAAAATACTTTGTACCTGTATCAGTCGACTGACCTTATGGTTCAGTTGACTGACCTAGAAACCGAAAGTTTCCAAGCATAGTATCAGTCGACTGATCTGCTTGTCTCAGCCCAATTTGCCTATTTTGCGTGGGTTTCCAATTTTAATCGATTCGTGTTGATCCGATTTGTTGTTATAATTTATTATCGACTTTGATGACTTCTTTTTCGGGATTTTTGGGAATATCCATTTTGATGGATTCGGTATCGATTTCTATAGATTTGATTCACGTCTTCGAATGTGGATTTTGGTGATTGATTGTTTCTACAATCATTTCTGTGAGTTGTCACTTTAAAATACAAAGGTTTCTATACTAGTAGTAAATATTCAAACTCTTTCACAAAGATGATTCCAACTCTATTTTTAATACAAATCTCGTTTTTTATACCATTTTCCAATCTATTAGTATATACAAACCTTTACCTCATTCGTATGAGAAATCTAATTAAACGGCTTAGCAAAACAAGTGGTATGAAACGCTTGCGTTTACTTTGTCGGTTAATTCTTAGACTTGTTCGATTGAAATCTTGTGACAATTTTTGAGTGGAAATCTACAATTTGTTCGTAAATATTTAAGTTAAGCCAGTGGTTATGGGACATGAAGCTAAACTCATTTATTTACTAGCTTAGTGTAATCGACACTTCTTGATGATCGATGATGATCATTTTGTGGTTTAGACTAGCGATGTGCGATGTCTCTTTGTCCACGTGGGGGACTGTACCCCGATTTATGGAGCTTCGTCTCATTTGTATAGGCTAGCGACCTATGGTTTTATGGAGTTCGGTTCATCGGGCGTAATGTTGTATTACGTCGTTGTTCCGGCTTATTGGAGTTCGGTTCATCGGGCGTTCGCTGTACTACGTCGTTGTTCTGTATTATTTGAGTTTGGTTCATCGGGCGTTCGCTGTACTACGTCGATGTTCCGGATTATTTGTGTTCAGGTTCATCGGGCGTTCATTGTACTACGTCGTTGTGCCTGATTATTTGAGTTTGGTTCATCGGGCGTAACGTTGTACTACGTCGATGTTCTGGATTATCTGAGTTTCTGGTTCCTCGGGCGTTCGCTGTACTACGTCGTGGCACAGGCTCTATGGTTAGCGACCCATTTATGATACACGTGTTGGTGAGTTTTCATGCTCCCGTTTGTGATAGGCCTCCCCCCCCCCTTTGTGATTTCTGGATTTCTAGAATTTGTGTTTCACCAATTTTCGTGGATTGCATTGATGAGCTCTATCAATTATTTGTGTTTTTGGTGAATAATTTAAAGAATGCGATTCTTTTTGGATGTTTGAGATATTTGAGATATTGTATGATTTTTGTTGTTACCTTATGTATACTTGTCATAGTATGACATTATTGTTATCATACGTTTTCGTGATATCTCTTATCCTTTCTCATTTTATCTTATATTTATAGCTAGACTGATCCGTTTATTATTTTCTTCTTAAATAATACTTGGGTCAGACCGAGGTATTTCATGTTCTCCTGCTTGACTTCTTATCAGGGTTCTTCACCTGACTTTTGGGCTAACTACTTTAGCATAGTAGTTTTTGTTAGTATACATTTGAGATAGAGACACCTTGATGTATACTTATTCTTTTGTCTAGCACTTGTATCTATTCCTTTGTGATGTAGTGGATCTAGTTTGACCACTATTTTAATGTACACTTTTATGTGTTATATTCATATATGTTTCCGCCTTCGTGATATGAATGTCCGTGACTGATTTGTGTTGTGCTTATTTCTATATTTGCTTTCGAAGTCCACATAGCCACTGTGTGGTATCATTGAGTTTGTATTTGATATGTCGGATTTCCTCTTGAAATGAAATGTAAGCTATATTATCTGACATATCGGTACTCGCACAAAGCAATTACACAGGTCGTTGCTCCTCAACAGTCTTATTCTTTGTGGTAGTCGACGACATTACCCCATAGTGTCCTTGGCTAGCGTGAGTATAGAGGTGGGGCGTCACATAATGTGTCCGTTGTGATGTAAATCTTAACATCTATATACGGGCATGTTATACCCTTCACGGATTATTATATTACACACACACACATATGTATATGTATATGATACATGTATATATATATAAATTAAATCATTCAAATTAACTTTACATTACAAAATACTTAAATTTAAATAAAATACATGATTTTATTTAAAACAAATTTAGAATTGTTCTAAATGAATTAGACTTCATAGGCCCAATAAAAGATCCAATAGGGTAAAAAAATTAAATACACCCACCACTACCATTGCGGGTTGGCCCAGTTCCAACACTTTTTACCAAAAACCTTTTAATTAGAACTTTTGACTCCACAACTTCTTTTTAAGTTATGATTTTCCAAATTTCCTTACATTTTAAAAACTACAACTTTTTAATAAATCTTTTGAAAAATTCATATTCAAAACATTTCAAGGAAGTTTCCCAAGAAAATCTTTTTGTCAAATTATTTTCACATAAGATTGGGTTTTTAGAAATTGACTTTAAGTGCCCTCTCTATTGCATTTTCTTCTTCTATTATCCCTTTCTTCCGAATGTTTACAACTATACTACCTTATAGTATTTAATTATTACCTAACATGCTTATTTACTATTTCTAAAAATGTTGATTGTCTGTAATAAATGATTATTATTCTAACTAAAAAATTTCTAAAGACATTTATTTATTTATTCAACTTTTACTATTATAACTTCTTTACCTTCCATAATTACCCTAATAATCTTTTTAATAAGTCCATTTGTATCGTAATTAAATCATTGTAACTTTCTATTTATTGCACACTTATTGCCCTATTAATTTTAAAGTCATAATCTTTTCCAAAAACAATTTTTACAATAAGACCTCCGTCGCACATTCCTTACTCTATTTATTTTTCCAACCCATAGTCGCCTCGCACGTCCTTTCAGAATATGGTCGCGACTACTTCTATAGTCGAAGTTTATAGAATAAATAAAACATAAGTGTATATATAACAGATTTTTGAAAATACTTTCAAAAATAACAAGTATGTGACTCATACGTATACATACCCCCATTGATTGGGCAACTTAAGCTCTAATACCGAATTCGGGTCGTTCGGCCAAGGTTCAACCCTAGTTGCCACCTTGAAGACCGTTTGACCGCTCCTTTATAGATGGTCAACTATAAGCAGCCGATCGGCCCAAGGTGGGGATCGACCGGTGGGGTCCCACATTTATTAGTATTTATTTCCTATTTTTTGTTTTTAATTATTTTTGTTTGAAATACTTCAAACGCTAATAACTTCTTCATTTGAACTCCGATCGCAAAATTCCAAATATGAAAGTTGCTAAGAATACCGTCACGAATGCAATGGCGCAAATTTCATGGTCAAATTTGGATGTTTGCTCATATTCCATTTTGAGCCTTAATAATTATATATTAATTACCGTAAATTTTATGGGGTGTTACATTTTCTCTCACTTAAAAGAATTTCATTCCGGAAATTCCTTAAGCATTTAATCATGTAACATAGTGTACAACAATCTAAACTATCCAACCAATTAGTGTACAATCAATTTTGCAGCCAACCGTGTATAAATGCATATTGTATCACAACATAAATGACATGTATGCTAAAAATAATTTAAATTAGCACCTCTTATATGAATGCAATATTTATTTTTAAAAATATTCTAAAAAAAATATGATGCAAACAACTAATATATATTGACAGTTCTATGTGTAACATTCCCCAATTTGAGGCTCGAAAGTAGGTGCTATGGATGATGCAGTCATCCATAGTATTAATTTCCAATGACAAAATGCGGCTATGTTAATCATATCAAAAATATCAAAAGCACATGAATATGAAACTTTTTAAACACAATTTAATAATAAACTTTCATATTTTATTTCATAAATAAGATTTCATATTCATTACATAATCTCACTCGATCCCAATTCAGAGAAAATATAATTATTATAAAATACTCCAAGAGCGACATATGATGATGCCCCTTGGTTAATCAGAGTCTAGTACTTGGCAATTATACAATTTTCCATTACATCCATTATGCAAAATGATCGATACAGCGAAAAATAAAGCTCCTAGTAATAGCTAGCTTGTCTCCTACACGTCTCTAGAAGCTTATTCCTCTAACTGGAAAACCTAAAAACCCTACTCTTGGCCTACTCAAATAAGCACCTAAGAATTTAAGGGGAAAAACAAAAACTTTGGGTCGGACAAAAAGTCTGGTGTGAATAATAACCTACCATCTCGAACCAAAATAGATATCTAGTGAGAGCACGCCGCTGAGCGGAAAAGGTTTTCCCCTCACTAGTATTTTAACCAAAACAAATCAACCATATACTATGCTCCTGCATCCACAATGGTTCGAACATGGTAGATAAACATTTGCAATCATGCAACATACGGTGGACTACCCATCTAAATTTATTTGATTATCCATCTCAATTTCATCTGACTATCTGTCTTAACTTCAAATGACTATCCGTCTTATATTTATGTGGATTACCCATCTCACATATCTATCCCCTCCCATATGGACTTCCCATTACACATGGTTTAACCATCTAAGATTATGTGGACTATCCATCATGCAAATTTCATTCATTTTAAACTATGTGGACTATCCATCGCACATATCATTGTTTTTCTGGGATGACTATGAACCCTTCATTAACCATATAGAGAACATACATCTCAGGCATTATGTAGACTATCCATCACACATTCCATAGTTTTCCTAGGTTAACTATGAATCCATCAATTATCAATTTAATTCATAATTAATCTTATTCACCCAAGTACCCAACCTATGTCTATTGGTATCCCCAATTAAGTTGACAAACCCATCGAATTTATAACATGTCATAATAATATACATCGGTATCTCCAATATAATGTCGAAATCATGAAGTATATGGCTTACCGCCATTAATACAACAAAATAGAGGACTTATGGCATTTATGCCGCAATAACGATGTTAAACCTCTATCCAAGGTTAAAAAAACTTAAATTAACTTAAGTATTTAAAAAATTTATGTTGAAGAAATGTAAGGTTGCCAACACATTTAAGATATAGGCTATCCCGCCCTTAAAACATAGCTTTAGTTAAAGTAGAAACATGACAATCTCGGCCAACAAGGCTTTAGTTGCGACATAAAAGAGATATGGCATTAATGTCACATGACATTGTTGCCAAAAACAATGCAATACATGAAGCCTACATTGATAACCCAAACTTCAATTCTTTGAGCCAAAATCAATTACTTACGACATTTTTATAAGAATATCAGAAATATTATATTTCAGCTATATGCCGCATACATAGAAAAATCAGCGGCATCATTATCGCAAAATTGATTAATACCGAAATTGATAACTTGCGGCATAAAAACACATGGCATGGTTAGAACCTGGGTGAAGACTTGCGACATAAATTTAAGGAGGCCAAAAGCTGTCGGCATTGATAACTCACAACTTCAATATCTCATATGCCCCACGAGATGCGGTATTCCCATAACGTCAATGTCGGATACATGACTCAATGCATCACATACTTACGGTATAAGTATCACATGCATTGCTTCATGTCAACGCCGACTATTTCTGATATCATTTACAACCCAAAAGTGATACCATCTATTGTTAATGCCGAACGTCATAGGAATGCCGCATATTGGTGGCATTGTCATAATTATCATAAAGACTGTTGTATTTCTATTAAAAGCAATTTCTTTTTATCCACTCTTATGCCTGGTCATATTTTTATTGGTTGAATATAAATTTTACCAATTTCTTTTTGAAAAACTACCGCAAATCAATTTTATACATCCAAAATCATTAATCAACTTAATTAATTAATACCCTTAATTATTATTAATTTAAATGCTTTTATAGCATATTAATTCATATAAATTCATAATCTCCTAGAAAAAATCCCCAAAATCACTAAAAATCAGAATCAACAAATTCTCTCATATATAAATATTTTGGGACCAAAATAATTATTTAATTATTTTTAATAATTAAAATCCGAAATCAATACTATTTCCTCAGGAAATTCATAAAATATTCGTTTTAATTTGGAAAATTACGAAATTAGAAACTCATCTCCAAAATAATGTTTTACACAAAAGACTAGAAAATCAAGTTGATTGGAGATCAAAAACTTAGGTTTTACCCTTAAAACCTATCTAAATAATTTCATAAGAATTTCATAAATTATTATTCTATCCAACAATGATTAAACACCATAACTTAGCAAATCAATCAAGATAAATTCGGAAATTACATAATCGAATTCAAACACAAAATAATAGAGATGGTTTATTATTATTCACCTTAGATTGGATGATGAGATTGAGATTTGATGGAGTTTAGTTTCCCTAAGCTTTTTTCCTTTTGAATCCCTTGATTCCGCTTCTTCCTTCCTTAGTTAATGGTCGGCCTTGCTTTTGATTTTTACTTAGTATATTTCATATTGAGAATGAACGAGAAGGAGGAAGGGTTTAAGGTATGAACTAAGACTCTATTCCTAATTTACCCTTCTTATTTATTCTTTTCGCTTCTAAGTTTAAAAAACTCTTATCACTTGATTTATTAAGGCAAGACCTAATCAAATTATCAAATCTCATTCTCCATATCCCTCTACATTATTCTATTTAATTCCAATTAAATCTCCTGAATAATATTAAACTAAATTAGAGGTGTTATAAGCTCCCCCCTTAAAGAATTTCATCCTTGAAATTCAGTGAGGACTTTACAATAAGCACATCAAACATGTAAACCACCGTAACAAACAATGCTAGTATATCCTACTAGCTACAAAGTCTATATAACAAATATAGAATATACCATCATAACAACTTAGTATAATTATCCCTAATCATGTCCTCTGTCTCTCAAGTACAGTCTTTCTCGTTGTCACTCCAATTGGACTTTCACTAACCCGACGGTCTTATTTTTTAGCTTCTTCTCATCTCTCGCTCCAACACGAACTGGTTGCCTAACAAAAGTCAAATCCGATTCTACTAATAAATCTTCCAAAGCAGTCGGAGCGATAGTAGTCTCTGAATCATTCACATACTTTCTAAGATGAGAAACATGAAAAACATTATGGATTCCTGTCAAACTACTCGGTAACACTACTCGGTATGCTAGTTTCCCGATCCTCTCTATAATAAGGAACGGTCCAATGTATCTAAGTGCCAGTTTCCTTGACTTTCCAAATCGTACGACGCCTTTCATTGGTGATACTTTAATTAAAAGATGATCTCTAACTGAGAACTTTAGATCCTTACGCCTCTTATCTGCATAACTTTTCTCCTTGGACTGAGCCTCCTTCATTAGTGCTCGGACCAACTCGATCTTTTCCGTGACTTCTCTCACCATATCTGGACCAGGAACCAATCTGTCTCCAGTCACTAACCAACACGTTGGTGATTTGCACGGCTTTCCATACAAAGCTTCGAAAGGCCTCATTCCTATACTATTATTACTGGAAAACTCAACTAAGTGCAAATGGTCTTCCCATAATCCACCAAAATCCAGTACGTAAGCTCTTAACAAATTTTGAAGTACCTTATTGAATCTCTCTGTCTGCCCATTTATGGGTGATAAGAAATACTCATCTTAAGTTTGGGGCCTAACACTTCCTGTAGACTCTTCCAGATTCACTAGTAAATAGGGCATCTCTGTCACTATACTACCAGGAATCCCATTCAGTATAACAACATTCTTCATAACAACTTAGCCAATACATCAGCCATTCTTATTGAATTTACGGGAATGAATTGTGCACCCTTGGTCAGTCTAATCACTAAAACCCAAATATTCATATTTCCCTTATTCGACCTTGGCAACCAATCAATAAAATCCATGGATATAGAATCCCATTTTCAAACTGGTATATCTAAAGGCTAAAGCAAACCTCTTTGTTTCTGATGCTCGGCTTTCACTTGCGGGCAATTCAAACATTGCTTTACCCATAAGCCTACATCCCTTTTCATACCTTTCCAGAAGAAACTCCCTTTCGTATCCCGATACATCTTAGTTCCTCCAAGATGAATAGTAAACTTCGATCAATGACATTCCCTATGAACTTCTTTTCTTAGGTCACCAACATCCGGAACACACAATCGTCCCTTATTTCTTAACCATCCATTCTGGTCAAGACTAAAATCCTTTAAATCGTCAATCTTAGTTCCGCCTTCCAATCTTTTAATCCTTTCAACTAGCAATGGTTCATCTCTCTGCTTAGAAGTAATCCTTTTGATCAATACTGGTCTAACTTCTAAATATGACAATATGGTGGGATTCTAAGTAGAACAAGCAGTCGATCTTAACTAACATAACTAACATCATTCCATTCTGCTATCATAACTAACATCACATTTTGATGTTTCCTGCTAAGTGCATCAACAACTTGATTTTATTTCCCTAGCATATACTCAATACCGAAATCATAAGCTGCTAAAAACTCCGACTATCTTTGCTGTCTCATATTCAACTCCTTTTGAGAGAATAAATACCACAAAAACTTATGATCTGTATACAACTCGAATTGTTATCCCAAAAGATAGTGTCTCCACACCTTCAAAGCCAAAATTACAGCTGCCAACTCCAAATCGTGAGTCGGATACATAACTTCATGCGGTTTGAGCTGTCGAGAAGCGTAGGTAATCACTTTACCTCTTTGCTTTAACGCAGCTCCTAATCCCATTCCACATGCATCAGTATACACCATGAAATCCCAATTACCATTGACACAACTGACACTAGCACATTGGTCAACAAAAGCTTTAACTTAAGGAATGCTTCCTCACATTTACTTGACTAAATAAACTTTATGTTCTTCCTAGTTTGTTTGGTCGGGGGCGCTGATATTTGAGAGAAATCCTTAATGAATCTCCGGTCAGCTAGCTAATCCAAGAAAACTTCTTATCTCAGTCACCGTCTCGGGTCTCTTTCAATTATTTACAGCTTCAATCTTAGCTGGATCCACAGACAACCCTTTTTCTAAAACTACATGACCAAGAAATTTCACTTCTCTTTTCCAAAAATGATACTTCGAAAACTTCGCTTTTATTTGATGCTATCTCAACGTCTCATGCACTATTCTAAGATGAATCTCATGACCTCTATCATTCTTAGAATATATCAAAATGTCATCAATAAATGCCAACACGAACCTATATAAGTGGTCTTGGAAAATCCGGTTTATCAAATCCACAAAGAAAGCAAATGCATTAGCCAACCCGAATGGCATGACTAACCACTCATATGAGTCGTATCTTGTTCGATGTCGTCAATGGAATACTGTTCTCTACCACCCTCAATTGATGGAACCTTGTCGCCAAATCCAAAGAGGAAAACACTTTGGCTCCACTCTGCTAATCAAATAAATCAACAATTCTCGGCTCTGTTCTTTATTGTCTTCTCATTCAGCTTATGATAATTGATACATATTCTCAACGACCCATACGGTTTCTTCACGAACACTATAGTGGCTCCCCAAGGAAAACTGCTTGGTCTAATAAAACTCTTTCCTTCTAAGTCTACCAACCATACCTTTGACTCTTTCATCTCAGTAGGTGTCATTCTGCTAGGCAGTTTACTTATGAGTTCAGCTCTAGGTACAAGATCTATTTGAAACTCAATAACTTATTTCGATGGTAGTTTTGTAACAGGCGCAAACACATCTGTGTACTCTCTTACAACAAAAACCCAATTTACTTCGTCTTCTACTTCCATTGAACCCAACAAAGCATAAACATCCAAACTCGAGTTCTCGACTGAGTATATAATTCGATTGTGGTTATTACACTGTCATAATGATATCTCTCTATATAGAAAAAATATCCTAGCCTCATATCTGCTCAACCAATCCATACCCAAAATGATCCCAAAACCCACAAAGTCAAACACATACAAACTATAGGCAAAAGCATGATCTAACAACTCAATCTCTAACTGGTCGCATCTCATCCCCAGAGTTGCATACCCTCTTAATTGATTCGCAACCCTTAATGTAGTAACAAAGTATGATGGTTCTAATTCTAAGTTATCTCTCAAACATTAAGAGATAAAAGAATGCGATGCACCTGTATAAAACAATACTCTAACTGGTATGCTATGAATCAAAACGTACCTTCCATCACAGACTTTCCTTTTTTAGAAGCAGTTGGTCTAGAAGATGATGGTTTTAAACCAAAGACCTTTCCTTTTTCCACCTTGGCCACTTCTGGACATTTATTCTTATAATGCCCCACCTAGTCGTAGTTGAAGCACTTCACATTCTTCTTCCCCACAACTGTCTTGCCATCACCAGATCAACACTCATTAGCATAGTGTCCCTTCTTATCACACTTGCAACAGATAATATCAGCTTTCCTTTTCTTGGCAGCTCCACCCTTCTGAGCCTCCTTTCCCTTGAAGAACTTCCTCTTCCTACCCTGAGAACTTTGGGTTTCATTGACTTTTTCTTCCCAAAAGTCGAAAGCATTTCTTCATTCCCGGTTTCCATCTCCACCACTACATTACATGGGTCCCTGATTTGTGGCATAGTCGCCTAAGTAATCTTCGGCCTCAAACCCCAGTTAAACTTCTCATTCCTCTTAATCATAGTATTAATGGTGGCATATCCTTATGTGGACATCTCATTAAACTCAGTAGCATACTCTAGTACGGACATCCCTCCTTACACCAGATCAACAAATTTCCTAAGCAAGGTTGACTTGGCTATTTTAGATAATAACCTCTCCTCAAATCTCTTACGAAATTCAGCCCAAGTCAAGTCCTCTTATTGCACACTAATGGTAACTCCGTTCCACCAGTACAGTGTAGCAACTTGCAGCTGCTTCGAAGCCAATCTTCTTTTCCGCTCATCATTCAACCCTATATTAGAAAAAATCCTCTCATAGTGCAATAGCCAGTTCTCTACTTCAATAGCATCTTCGGTTCCCAGAAAAGGCTTCCCTCCAAGACTGGTATAATCTCGACTCGGCTTGGCATAGTTATTGCCAACTGGCATCATGGGATTAGCTCCTCCTGCATTAGCAACATTACCTCCAACCAAACCAGCCACTGCTCCAAATTGCATCATGTTGACAAAGAACTGATACATAATCCCTATATATAAGGGTGGGGTTCTAGCACCTACACTGGCATTTGCATTTTGGTTAGCATTTCCCTGTCGACCTTGGTTGCTTCAGGTATTGGGCCAAACATTTTCATTGGTTATAGTGCTTCCTCCACCTTGATTCACTCTTCCATTTCCTGCTTCCATACCTTGCTTTCTTGTAATCTGCATAAGAGCCTTAATAAGATACAGAAGAGCGGTCTAAGAGAGAGGGGAGAATTCATACTTATATATAGCAAATACAAGTATGTTACTATAGCATTATCTCTTACCCCAATCTTATTCTCTTATTCATTAAATTATGTTTAAAACTCTTTTAATCTTTTAAAATTTACATAAACCGATGCTCTAATACCAACTGTAACATCCCCCAATTTCAGACTCGAAACTAGGTGCTACGGATGTTGCAGTAATCGATAGTATTAATTTCCAATGATAAAATGAGGTTATGTTAATCATATCAATAATATCAGAAATACATGAATATGAAACTTTTTAAATGCAATTTAATAATCAACTTTTATATTTAATTTCACAAATAAGATTTCATATTCATTACATAATCCTACTCGATCCCACATTCAGGGAAAATATATTTATTATAAAATACTCCAAGAGCAACATATGAAGATGCCCCATTGGTTGATCAGAGTCTAGTACTTGGAAATTATACAATTTGTCATTATATCCATTAAGCAAAATGACTAACACAACAGAAAATAAAAGCTCCTAGTAATAGCTAGCTTGCCTCCTGCACATTTTTGGAAGCTTTTTCGTCTAACTAGAAAACCTGAAAACCCTACTTCCGGCCTACTCAATTGAGCACCCGAGAGTTTAAAGGGAAAAACAAAAACTTTGGGTCAGACAAATAGTCTGGTGTAATTACATATCTACCATCTCGAACCAAAATAGATATCTAGTGAGTCCACGCCACTAAGCGAAACGGGTTTCCCCTCTCTTGTGTCTTAACCAAAATAAATCAACCATTAACTGTGCTCCTGCATCCACAATGGTTAGAACATGATAGATAAACATTTGCAATCATGCAACATATCGTGGACTACCCATCCCAATTTAATTGACTATTCATCTTAATTTCATCTGACTATATGTCTTAACTTCAAATGACTATCCGTCTTATATTTATGTGGATTACCTATCTCACATGTGCACAATATTAGGACTATTTATCCCCTCCCATATGGACTACCCATCACACATGGTTTAACCATCTAAATTATGTGGACTATCCATCATACATATTTCATTCATTTTAAACTATGTGGACTATCCATCACACATATCATAGTTTTCCTAGGATGACTATGAACCCTTCATTAACCATATAGAGACTATCCATCTCAGACATTATGCGGATTATCAATCAAACATTCCATAGTTTTTCTAGGTTGACTATGAACCCATCATTTGTCAATTTAGTTCATAATTAATCTTATTCACCTAAGTTCCCAACCTATGTCTACTGGTATCCCTAATTAGGTTGGCAAACCCATCAAACTTATAACATGTCATGATAATATACATCGGTATCCCCACAAAATGTCGAAATCATGAAGTATATAACTTACCGCCATTAATATAGCAAAATAGAGGACTTACGACATTCATGCCGCAATAACGATATAATACCTCTATTCAAGGTTAAAATCAAAACTTAAATTAACTTAAGTATATAAAAAATTTATATCGAAATATAAGGTTGCCGACACACTTAAGATAAAGGCTATCTCGCCCTTAAAACATAGGTTTAATTAATGTAGAAATATGATAATCTCAGCCAACAGGGCCTTAGTGGCGACATAAAATAGATATGGCATTAATGCCATACGACATTGTTGCTAAAAACAATAAATTACAGGATGCCGAAATTGATAACCCACGGCATCAATTTTTTGAGCTGAAATCAATTACTTACAACATTGTTAAGAATATAGGAAATATTATATTTCGACTATTATGCCGCATACATAGAAAAATTAGCGGCATCATTGCCGCGAAATTGATTAATACTGAAATTGATAACTTGCGGCGTAGAAACTCACGGCATCATTAAAACCTGGGTGAAAACTTGCGGCATAAAAACTCATGGCATCATTAAAATCTGGGTGAAGACTTGCGGCATAAATTTAAGGAGGCCAAAAGGTGTCGGCATTGATAACCTACAACATCAATATCTCATAAGCCCACGAGATGCGGCATTCACATAACGCCAATGTCAGATGCATGACTCGATGCATCACATACATACGGTATAAGTATCGCATGCATTGCTTCATGTCAACGCCGACTATTTCCGATATTGCTTACAACCCAAAAGTGATACCGCCTATTGTTAATGTCGAACGTCATGGGAATTCCGCATATTAGTGGCACTGTCATAATTATCATAAAAACTGTTGTATTTAAATTAAAAGCAATTTATTTTTGCCCACTCTTATGCCTGGTCATATTTTTATTGGTTGAACACAAATTTACCAATTTCTTTTCGGAAAACTACCGCAAATCAGTTTTATACATCCAAAATCATTAATCAACTTAATTAATAATACCCTTAATTATTAGTAATTTAAATGCTTTTCTAGCATAATAAATTCATAGAAATTCATAATCTCTTGGGAAAAATTCCCAAAAATCACAAAAAATCAAAATCAACATATCCTCTTATACATAAAATTTCGAGGCCAAAATAATTATTTTAATAATTAAAATCTGAAATCAATACTATTTCCTCCTCAGAAAAGTCATAAAATATTCGTTTTAATTTGGAAAATTACGAAATTAAAAACCCATCTCTGAAATAATGTTTTACCCAACATACCAGAAAATCAAATCGATTAGAGATCAAAAATTTAGGTTTTACCCTTAAAACCAATCTAAATAATTTCATAAGAATTCCATAAGTCATTATTCTATCCAAACAATGATTTAAACCTCCATAACTTAGCAAATCAATTAAGATAAATTCGAAAATTACCCATAACTGAATTCAAATCCAAAATAATAGAGATGGTTTATTATTATTCACCTTAAATTAGATGATGAGATTGAGATTTGATGGAGTTTAGTTTCCCTAAGCCTTTTCCCTTTTGAATCCCTTAATTTCTCCTTCTTCCTTCCTTAGTTAATGGCTGCCCTTGCTTTCGACTTTTACTTAGTATATTTCGTATGTGAGAATGAATGAGGGGGAGGAAGAGTTTAGGGTATGAACTAAGACTCTATTTATAATTTACCCTTCTCATTTATTCTTCTCTCTTCTAAGTTTAAAACACTCTTATCACTTGATTTATTAAGCAAGACCTAATTATATTATCAAATCTCATTCTCCTTATTTCTCTACATTATTCTATTTAATTTATCTAATAAAACCTCCTGAATTATGTTAAACTAAAATTAGGGGTGTTACACTATATGTATGTAAGTTTTCAAAAATCAAACTTCCTTTTTCACACAATAATTTCTGCACTCATAGAGTAAGAATATGGTTCAACCAATTTTGCATCCAATCCTTACCATCCGAAACCTAGCACATAATTTCTAACATCCAAAAATCTTGAAAAGTAAGTTTTCTAAATCTATACTCCTATGCAAGAAAAGAAATTTAGATGGAGAATTCTACATTTTCCACCCTTCTTTTGGATCCATATTCCATTACACCTTGGAACCTTCTCTTTTGCCCTTAAAGATTTCTAACTTTTCAAAGTACAATTTGCATTAGGAGGTTTATTTTTGGATGTTAAAACGGAATTAATCTAAACGTAGGTTTTGTTCCCTATCAATAAAGTATGAAAATAGAAATTCCAAACCTAAAACAGCTTTTTTCCTTGTTATTCCCCATGTTTTGCATACAGTCACTATGACGACTAACCCCCTCAACCCTCAAAAAGTGACTCTAATACATCCTTGGTATTCACGTGCCGCAAATCCAAGTGCCGGAGAGGCAGGTTATCATGGAGTAAAAGAAAATAAAGACAGAACAGAATCTTACATGAATGGAATAACATATATTATTTTAATATATATAATCTTTGTAGTGGAAATTTTAAATACGTTTATCAGAGTCTATCTTATAAATCAACCTGGACAATTATAAATCTCTGTCCTTATAAACACCGAATACAATCAATAAACTAATGCAGCAAAAAATTGGAAACGGAGAACTATCTACATGAACATCTTCAGCTTTAGACTTCAAGCTCCATCATAATGCTCCAGGTTAAACTTGGCTGCCTGGAAAAATAGGGCACCCAAAATATAAGGGGAAAAGAAAATAAACTCCGGATCAGTCATAGGACTAGTGTGAGAAACTCAAAATACGGGTATTTGAAAACAAAGATATCTTATAAGACTACGCCACACATAAACACGGAATGAGTTTTTACCTTATGATAACCAAAATCTTTACTTGAAAAATCTAATAATATTATTTTTAATGACATTCTTTTGATAGCACCTTTCAAGTAAACTTATATAATCTTAGTCGAAATTGTTACATTGATTAAATTCCAACATAATAGTTTCTACAATCAAGTCCGAAGGCACTTATTGGAGAATTGATTTCCATACAATGGCAGGTAAGGAACTACCTTCCATACAGTACATCTCTAGAGGGATGTACCGAGGATCAACACCTTTGAAACCTCTACACCTAGCAAGACCGACCTACCTGCAGACCCATCTGGTGGCGGATAGAACCGAATATGACATCACCCCGATAATTCTCGACCTATCTGAGAGCTCTCTTAGCATACACAACATACTGATATATAAAGGGTAATCTAGAAAGGTGATGATCGTACCCTAATGGTTGCGAACCACATAGCCTTACGACATGCCCTGTTTAAGCCATTTTCGGGTGATGAGGCCCGAGGTAACGATTACCTTTCACATAGCACATTCCACTTTGAATGCCACATTGCCAATTCCATCACACATTATTGATTTCCACAAATGTAGAACCTCTGAGCTCGTACGTCTTAGAGAAGGGTGTCAAGTCTAAGAGAGTTTACTTCCTACACCACCAAATAGACATACGTTTGTAAAAATCAATGTGCATGTATTTTGCAAATGCAATATCAGACATTCGTCAATACAAGTTGTCTAGGAACAGGACAAATCGAAGGAACTTTCCTACTACATCCTGTCGGGAATTACCTATAGGATTAGTAGCGAGTAGCACTTACATCAAAGATCAAATGAAGATACTACTGCCACATATATATGATATGGGAATTTTCCCCAAGGGTCAGTGACAAGTAGCCCTACATTCCCTCATCTAATTTATTATCATTCCATGTCTTCACTTCGAACATGTAAATTGGTTCGAAGTGGTTTTTGGATAGGAATCACCCAAATATGATCCCGATTCCTTCGAACCAATCATCGATAAAATGATGTTAAGTAAATAAGTGCTTATCATTTGATTAATTACTTTCTCTTTATCAAAAAATATCTTCATATATCTTTTAAAACATTTCTTTTCGGGATATATAGAATCATTAAACCTCTCTTTAAATTTGGAAATACCAAAACAAAATCATTTATAGTAAATCACATTGCAAAATCTTATTGAGTAAAAAAGGGTCGATAGAAATTAGATTAATTCTACTCAACATCAATTTCTGTATCCCTTTACTATCCGTCGAATAACGGTGAAATCACCTTTTAAATTCACGCGGATAGTATGAATTCCCTCCTTGAAATTTAATACCAAGTATAAGAAGATTATTTTTATACAATCCAAGTTGTTTAAATTTGGAAAATTGAATCTTTTATACTTGTCTCGTTTCCAACATTTCAACCTTATATATTTCTTATCCAAGAAAGTGGCCAAGTAAGCCAAGGCACTAGTTGCTCTTGAACATCTCCTTAGTTTAATCATCTCATATCCAAATCTCATGAATAGAAAAATCTAGTCTACTCATTGGCTTTTAGAGCCAAGATTAAATCACTTGATTATAACAGCTTTTCTTTAAATCATTTATTTAAACTTTTTAAAATAAATTATAAAACCTATACATTATCTTTAAAATACTTAATTATTTATTTGAAAATATTTATAAAATATTTGGGAAAGAATACTTAGGTTTAAAGCCATATTTCAAAAGTTATTAAAAGTGCTGCAAAATGTGCTGCGAATAGTGTTTTTAATGCTTATTTGATCAAAAACAACTTTTTGATCATTTAGAAATCCATATTTATAACTCCATGCGTGACTTCTGATAATTATAGAGCTGTTTATTGATAAAATGGTTTTTGGTCATTTTATCGATATTTTTCCAAAGTTTATATTTTTGTAAATACTTATTCAAAATAAGATTACCATTATTATTTATTATTCAAGACATCATAATCTATGTTAAAAACCTTATATTTGAATATTTTAGAAATAAATAAGATTTATCAAATTGATAAATTTGCATATCATTACAGACTTCCCTCCTTAAAAGAATTTTGTTCTCGAAATTACAACGCAAAACCCAAAGGTATTTGCCAAAAATATTTATTTTTAAACTTATACTTGTATAATGTATATAGATTATACATACGCAATATCTGATTCGATCTACCATTCTAATATATAACTTTACTTTCGAACTAGTATTGATCCCCCGACCCTCTAGTGCGGACTCCGAACAGGCTCAGAAACTTCTATTTTTCTTATATAGCTCTCAACTATGATAGAAAATGTAAGGATCCGACTATAAATCCTCATCAGTGTTTGCCTTAATGCATCGAGTGATAAATCCTTTACAGATATTAAAATCCTATATGCAAATCTTTAAGGCCAAATTTACGTTACGAAATAATTCATGTAAAATGCATATACTTTTTATCTTTTCCAAAATATTTAGAAAATCTTGTTTTAAGTTTTTAAACATTTTATAAAGATATAGTTTTATTCTTATGAAATTTTCTTAAGTGGTTTGTGTATTTACATTTGAACAAAGTCATAAACAAAGGACATAATTATATTATACATGCTTAATATTTTACATTCATCCTTATCTTACACGCATCATTTCTCCTTACATACTTAAACCATTCTTAAGTCCTTCTAAACCTAGTTGGGTTTTCATAATACTAATACAAACATAATTACCTTACAAGCCATACATATATATGCTACTGCATAATATTAATACTAGATAGGTGTCTCCAAATCTTCCAATCTCACATCAAAATTACCTATCTGAGTCTGATGTGACGGTCCATTTTCGTATTGAAAATCATACAAGACTTCTCCATCATCATCATTATCATCTTGTTCATTATCAGCTTCGTTTCCATCCTTAATCTGTGGTATCACATCCACTTCACATGGTTGCCAGGCTGGTTCCATAGCACATGCCCAAGTTCGGCTGGCACTTCTTGTATAACTTCTCCTTCTTTTAGTTCTTTTAAACCTTGCACTTCTTCTTCCTCGGGATCCTCAAATTCTTCCTTTGGATCCACAAATTCTTCCTCTTTGTCCTCTATGTTGTCCCAATGAATGAGGGAATCTGATGACTCCTTGCACCAAATAATATGGTCACCATCCATATCCCATACGACGTTATTATCTCTATTGCTATTGTTTGATTCATGGGATATCATAGAGTTCGAATCCTCTTCAGGTTCAGGTTCTCCTTCCATCGGCTCCTCCTCAGGAATTTCTTCTTCTGGTTTAGTTCTGAACTTACTAGGTCAGTGATCCACATTCCTTCTAAGGCCTGAGGGGTCTCTTCGTCAATAGACACTATAATAAGTTCTGGAGTAGGGGGAGATATAGCCATTTCGGGCATAGGGTAACCGTCTTTATCTAGTCGGGTGTATGGATCTAATTCTCCTTTAATAATAGGCATAATATTTCTAAGTGGTCATTTCCCAGGTTCTTCCTTATCACTTAAAAGAATGATTAGATCATTCTTCTCACCTCAGTTTGCTCTTGAGGTCTCCCCTTTTGAATACTTCCCTCTGTATGGATTCTATAAATATAGCACAAATATTTAGAAGCAGACACTAAGTATTTATCCTAACTTAATAAGTATACTACTTTTCAAACCACGGTTTGTTCAATACTTAGGAAACAAATCGAGATCTTTATCAAATGTTTTATCTCTTTCCAAAAATCCTTTTGATTCTTTTAAAAACATTTCCAACATTATTATCATCGATTTTCAAAATCCTTTCTAAAAAAACCTTTTAGATAAAAGTTCTCATTATCCAAATCCTTTTCCAATGTGTTTTTAATCTTCTCAGTGTTATTATTAAACATATTATTGTAAAACTGTGAAATTCTAATCATAATATGTTTATACTTAGATTTTACTAATCTTGATTTTAAATTATCATTCAAGTTATAACATATCTAGCTATATATATTTTTCAATATATATTCTTTATATTCAAATATAATCCTAGATAAAATTATTTCATTTACCATATTTTTCTAAAACAAAAATCATGTGTTTATCATTAATAAATACACCCTCTTATATAATATACTTAACGCATTCTAGGGTGTCACTTACCCTATCTCTAATGAGCTACTCATCCTAGGATATTACTAACCCTATCTCTGATGAGACTTTACCCCTATCAGGTTTAGGTGTTCAATCAAGCTAAGCTCTAATATCAAATGTGATGACCCATCTCCTCGGCCCTCAAAAATCGATACTAATACATCATCGGTATTCATATGCCTTAAATCCAAGTGCCGAAGAGGTGGATTATCATGGAGTAAAAGAAAATAAAGACAGAACAAAATCTTATACAAATGGAATAACATATATTATTTTAATATATATGATCTTTACAACGGAAATTTTAAATACATTTATCAGAGTCTACCTTATAAATCAACCTGAACAGTTATAAATCTTTGTCCTTATAAATGTTGAATTCAATCAATAAACTAATGCAGCGAAAAATGGAAATGGAGAACTATCTACATGATCATCTTCAGCTCAAGACTTTAGGCTCCATCATAATGCTCCAAGTTAAACCTGACTACTTGGCTGCCTGGAAATATAGGGCACCTAGAGTTTAAGGGGAAAAGAAAATTAAATTCCGGGTCAGTTATGGAACTAGTTTGAGAAACTCAAAATACAGATATTTGAAAACAAAGGTATCTCATAAGACCATGCCGCACATAAAAAAGGAAATATTTTTACCTTATGATAACCAAGATCTTTACTATGCAAAATCTGATAATATTATTTTTAATGACAATCTTTTGAAAACACCTTTCAAGTAAACTTATATAATCTTAGCCGAAATTGTTACATTGATTAAATTCCAACATAATAGGTTCTACAATCAAGTCCGAAGGCACTTATTGGAGAACAAATTTCCATACAATGGCAGGTAAGGAACTACCTTCCTTACAGTACATCTCTAGAGGGATGTACCGAGCATCAACACATTTTAAAACCCTGCACCTGGCAAAACCGGCCTACCCACAGACCCATCTAGTGGCGGATAGAACCGAATATGACATCGCCCCAGTCGTTTCCGACCTATCCGAGAGCTCTCTTAGCATACACAACATACACGATATATAGAGGATAATCTAGAAAGGTGATGACCATATCCTAATGGTTGCGAATCACATAGCCTTACGGCATGCCCTGTTAAGCCATTTCCTGGTGATAAAGCCTGAGGTAACGATTACCTTGCACATAGCACATTCCAGTTTGAATGCTATATTGCCAATTCCATAACACATTATTGATTTCCACAAATGTACAACCTTTGAGCTCATACGTCTCTGAGAAGGGTGTTAAGTGTAAGAGAGTTTACAATTTACTTCCTACTCCACCAAACAGATGTACGTTTGTAATCTTTAATGTACATGTATTTTAGAAATGCAATGTCAGACATTTGTCCGTACAAGTTGTCCAAGAACATGACAAATCGAAGGAAATCTCCACTACATCCTATCGGGAATCACCCCTAAGATTAGTAGCAAGCAACCCTTGCATTGAAGTTCAAATGAAGATACTACTGCCACATATATATGATACGGGAAATTTCCCCCGAGGGTCAATGACAAGCAGCCCTATATTCCCTCTTCTAATTTATTATCATTCCATGTCTTCACTTCGAATGCGTAATTGATTTGAAGTGGTTTTCAAATAGGAATCACCCAAATCCAATCCCGGATACTTCGAACTAATCATCGATAAAAAGATGTTAAGCAAATAGGTGCTTATCATTTGTTTAATTACTTTTTCTTTATCCAAAAAATATCTTTTAGAGATATATATCTTTTAAAACATTTCTTTCCAGTATATATGGAATCATTAAACCTCTCTTTAACTTTGGAAATATCAAACCAAAATCATTTCTCATAAATCACAATTCGAAAACCTTATTGAGCAAAAAATGGTCGATAGAAATTATACTAATTCTACTCAACATCAATTTCCATATTCAACATTTACTATCCGTCGAATAACAATGAAATCACCTTTTAAATTCATACGGATAGTATGGGTAACATCCTGTGAATTTAATACCAAGTATAAGAAGATTATTTTTATACAATCCAAGTTTTTTAAATTTGGAAAATTAAATCTTTTGTATTTATCGCATTTTCGACATTTCGACCTTATCTATTCCTTGCCCAGGAAAGAGGCCAGGTGAGCCAAAACACCGGTTGCTCCTAAACATCTTCTTAGGTTAAGCACCTCACATCCAAATCCCACGAAGAGAAAAATTTAGTCAACTCATCGGCTTTTAGAGCTAAGATTAAATTACTTGAATATAACAGCTTTTCTTTAAATCATTTATTTAAACTCTTCAAAATAAATTATAAAACCTCCACATTATCTTAAAAATACTTAATTATTTATTTGAAAATATTTATAAAAGATTTGGAAAAGAATACTTAAGTTTAAAGTCATATTTCAAAAGTTATTAAAAGGCTGTAAAAAGTGCTGCGAATAGTGCTTTTAATGCTTATTTGATCAAAAACAACTTTTTGATCATTAGGAAATCCATATTTATGACTAAAATATCTTTTAAAACATTTTAAAATATTTATAGAATTTACTCCATATTTTTAGAGAACTACAAATATCACTTTTAAAAAATTTATCGCTTTGGTTTCCGAACTGCCAAACCGCGACTATTTTGAAAACTTGTTTTGCTCATATGTCAAAATCTACTAAATGAAATCTCAATCTTTTTCTTTTGTTTGAAAACTATGATTATAAGAGTTCAGAAAATTCTTATTGCAAAGAATCTCGACTTCGAGTCCATCGTTTAAATGGATTTAACTTTCTATAGCACGAAATCGCGAACTATCGTTACGCGATGCGCCTATTTTTGACTCAATTTTCTTAACTTGTCAAAACTTCACCAAATTGGATTCTAGTGCTTACAAAACATTTATAAATCATTTTAAATCATTTCAAAGAGGTTTAGTGATTCCATATCACTTTTATAACTTGATTCGGAAAGTGATTTCCTTGCGTAATATCAACATGTATTTAACGTGACTTATTTACACATCCAAGCAAACATATTATCATATCCAAACATGGTTCACAATCATCACAATCAAGCACAATCAAACATATAATCATCCAATATATCATAATATAAATAGAGTTTCTAACCTTCATTAGTTTCTAACTTTACGAAAATTCGCTATAGCTTCGCTACGATCGAATCAAAGCCTACGAATCGAGCCTTGGACCTTTGAATGGGCTCAACCTAAGCTTGCAAATGGAAGTTGGTTCAGCCTTGGTGGTAGGAGGTGGTGGCCATGGGTTTTGAGTGAGGGAAGGAGTGGATTTGAGCTTGTTTTTAAGTGGATTGTAAATGTATATATACTAATATAAATTTATTTTCTTTTTGCTAATTTTTCTTCATAATTTTCCTAAGATAGGAAGCCATTAAAGAGAAGTATAAGAAGATGAAGAAGCTTAGGAATTTATGAATAAATGAAAAGTGAAGATGGATGGTGGTATTTATAGGAAAATTAGTGAACTAAAATATCATGATATTTATGTTCATATACATCACCATTTCATTACTACCACGCCCTCCTCCTCAATCACTATGACAGACGAACACTCCCCCATGTGTGTAGCCATGTGTGTGAGTTGATGTGTTAAAAGTGAAGTGAAGTTTGCTTTTTAAGTGTGAAAATATCTTAGATCTTTTGTAATATATATATATATAAGTGTATATGTATATCTGTATGTATATATGTGGTCATGTATATGTTAGAGTGTGCACATGTATGTTATATATATGCACATGCCATATAAACAAGGTTGCAACAACTTTGAACAACTTCCGTTCGTTAAACCATTGAAAATCGGGAAGTTGGTTCCCGGTCACATTTTCACTTATAAATTAATTTACACATAAATGTAAACAAAATTTGAAACTTAATTTCTTATCATTTTTAACTAATTAAAATGATCTTATATCGATAAAGCGATATCAATTTTCCTTATAATTTCAAATCGGATATCTATCTTTATAAAACTATTATAAATGTTTTTTTTGGCAAAGCCAGCCAGCTTTAAAGTGGACCGTCCACTTTCTATTACTAAAGTAATAAAATACTGTTGAAGTATAGAAGAAAGGCAGAAGAACCTTAACTGCTAATAATAAGCAAGAAAATACAACATAGGAGTATGGCGGAATGCCACAACTACTATAAATGACCTAGACCTCCTCAGAAGAGGAGGAATAGTCACCATTGACCAAAGAAGCCGGGGCAATCTCCTTGGGAACTACAAAGCAAGAAAAGGGTCAAAGTCCACTGATTCAGGCTCGAAAGTGAAAGACCTATCCCAAGAGGCATCAGCTAACATTACATCATTCATTTTCGCAAGTTGACCTTCTGTAGCAAGAACCAAAGAATCACCAAATACACAATAAAAGAGTCATCAGAGGTCAAAATCATCATTTGACACAAATCTGAAAAAAGTAGCGTCTAGGGGCTGTATCTTTAGCAGACTTCATATGAATCCAAGTTCTTTCCTATGCATCCCAAAGAATTTGCCTAGCAGGAGAAACAGAATCGGCAACAGGAACAGGATCAATCAAAATGGAGGAAGAATCAACTAAAATAGAAGTGGCAGTGGAGACAACAACACAGGAGGAACAGCTGCATATACATCCACATCCAAGCCAAAAGAAATCACATCAGCAACAACAGAAGGCAGAGGCTCCGGAGGAGGGAAGGGCTTCGGCACCCACTTCAAGACAAGGGGTCTAGGAAGTGGAATCTAATCACATAGCGGTAAAGGAGGAGCATTCGACGACCATCGTGTACAAGACTCCAAGATGTGCCCAAAGGACTGACATGTCGTGCAAATATCTGGATTCCAACCGTATCGAACAACATTCTCAGCAACTAAATCATCGGATAATCTAACTTAAATCATGTCAGGGAGGGTATATTCGGGGAAACTTCTATCAGAGCTTTTGCATAAACAAGTTTTTTGCGAGCAACAGTATTTGCGTCACAGCATTTCAATTTTCCAATTGAATTAGCTAACCAATTCAAACCAAGCAACGGTTGCAAAATAGAAGGTATATGGGGAAAGTAAGTCCAAACTGGAACAGAAAGAACCTCCTTCCGAGCACAGTCAACTGAAGGGCACCAGGACGTAACTATAAAAGGCTTACCATGTATAAAGGTAGGATCCAAACTAAGGATGCGAAGGCATTCCTCGGGCTGGGAGAACCTGAAGAAGTACATAGATCTGTCTATATGAACCTGAAGTCCACCTCTAACCTGCCAGACTCCACCATAATGCTCTTTAACAATAGAATAAGAAGGGACTGAATCTAAAGAGAAACCAACCAGATAATCTTTCCAATAATCAGTCCCCACCTGAATCACTTCATCCGGTGGTATCAAAATACCGTCTGATTCAACCATTTTAAATTCATGCAGAATATTTGTTATCTAATAATCAGTCCCTGCCTGAATCACTTCATGTGGTATCAAAATAAGATTACCATCATTATTTATTATTCAAGACATCATAATCTATGTTAAAAACCTTATATTTGAATATTTTAAAAATAAATAAAATTAATCAAATTGATAAATTTGCGGGTCGTTACAGTTACCCTAAGTAGTTAACGTCTGTATCAAGCACGTATTAGTCAAGTACCGATATGAGATATTTAAAAATATCGTGATAATATTGGATAATATCGGTAAAATATCGAACATGTATAAAACATGTTATAAATAATATTATATTATGTTATGATGTTATACTGATGTTAAGTATTTAAATATTTGGATGAATAATTCCAAATTACTATCCAAGACTGATTGCATATAGTTTATATATTATAATCTATTTAATACAAATCATAATATAGGCTCATAAAAATTGGGAAATTCATGTAGTGTAAATCTTTATTATTTTCTTTGTTTTTACACTATACCCATTGTTTCTTCGGTCATCTAATCATCTATGTTACTTTCCCAAATTTTTTATATTTATAGTTTCATCATTTTGACTTAATTTATCGAATAAGCAATGTTGATTTGATACCAATTACTACTTTAGCTCGTTTCTTATCGATATGTCAAATATATAACTTTACCGCTCTTCAACTTTTAGTTTCGGGTGCATGAAATAACTAATAAAATGAATTATCATAAGCTAACTTACCAATTAGAAATGATGAACATAAAAAAACTAAAAAGAGAAGTAGCTTTTTCATAATCTTGTCTTTAGTGGTAAAGTATTCAAGGAAAATAAAACATATAAAATAATGAAATAAGTATAGTTTTCTTTATTAAAAGACTAATGAAGAAGCCTAAAACTGTACGCCTAAAACTAATGGGATTTCTAATATGGTCTACATATTCTCATTCACCATATACAAAAAATAAATATTGAGAATGTGAAGATATTTATTTGTAAAGATATTTTCTCCAACACACACACTAATGAATGATATTCTTAAAAAATATCGGATATTTACACTAAATATTGGAGTGATACATCGGCAAATATCGAACGATATATTGGTAACGATATTTTGAGTGATATTTTTTAAAAAAATGCTTAGGAGCGATATTAGATATATCGGCGATATATCCTTGATATTATCCGATATTAACTACATAGCTGTCACCCTTGTCGAATTGTAAAATTCATATTCACTAACATGTCGACCCTCCATACGTAAGCATGCAGCACTAGAAAATCGAATTCCCCAAAAACATTTAAACACCATTGTTTTTTTAAAAGCACCTGAGCAAAATTTTCCAAAAGCATTTGAACCCAACTTCCCAAATGCATTTAAACAAAAAATTTCAAAAGCATTCGAAAATAATTTTCAAAACATTTGCCGCTCCATTCTTAAAAACAAACCGAGCCACATCTTAATGTAATCAGGACTCAGTCAATGAGTTAATGCATATGATTGACCGTAACATTGTGCAGTTAATCTTATACTTGGAAAACCTTTCTTTATTCTAAAACAACAATCAACGCACAAGCATATCTATAAATTTTAGCTTTTAAGGCATAAAGATAGTGATTTGTGATTTTGCAACAACCTTTCATTGTCCTCTTCTTGCTAAATTTTTTTTTCCCTAAATTCTAAAGTTTTTGGAATTAAAGCATTCTAATCTATTTTATAAACTTCCAACTTCGATTATATTCATCGCTAGTTAAGTGTCTACATGACATTTTCTTATTTACACTATTTCCAAAATACATTTAGCGGTCAGAGCTTAACCAGAAAATCAAACATAATAATAAAATAGGAACATATCTTATATCATATCATATGCTTTTTCAATATCCGGAGGGAGACAACTAGCGATTACAACCCAAATAACCTAAAAGAAATAATTGCTGGAAACTGTCCTTCATCTTTAATGGGTGTTAATGATATTGTGACCCTATCACTTCTTACTCAATTAAGATGGATATTCCTAGTATGTCATTCTACTATGACCTGCATGCCTTAACTCACATTTTGGCTTCTAATAAATAAGGTCCATTCATTACTTCGATCATTACACCCGATTATGAGGTAAATTGTGCATTCCCACACTGCAGTTGTTAAGAAATATAAATTATGCACGTATAGAATAACTCTTTAGAAAATTGGTTAGATGAAATAACTTTTCTACCACCTATCCTACCTACTTTAATCTTGAGTCAACCAGCATCCTTTATATACGTTTGTCATCTCATACCAATAGTCTTTATATTCAACAGGAATTCCTAGTTGCTACCCTACGAGCATTCATAATTATTTTATTCATTGCCTTGACCTCTACCCCTCTTACCTAGGCAGTCATCCATATCTACTCCATATCAAAATTAGTTTGGTTTTTCACAACACTTTTAAAAAGGTAAAATTTCACAGTCATGAAGTACTTAATCCAAAACTTTTATTTTTGAAAATAAAAATTTAGAAACCTTTTTCAAACATAGTTTGGTTTCCCGATGGAGCCATGAAATTTTTTTCATTCTAACCAACTTTCCCTTTTCAAAGACTTTCGACAACAGATATTTTACCCCTTCAAAAGTAGGACTTTTAAACTCAAAACATTTATCATGTTTGCGTTCAAAAACTCAATTGTTATACCAAACCATTTTTCAAAAACACCTTCTATAATTTTAAACAATGATTGACAAGAATAACGTCCATCCTATTATTTTCCTATTACTCATGTTATTTCCACTTTCAACCTTGGTGAAGATTCTAAGAGCATGTGAGGGGGACTTTTAAAAGATATGCGCAATTATTGCACATATTTATGGAAATTAACCATTTTTCCTATGTTTAGCCTCTATTTTCCTACATCATTCCTAGCTAGATTACTATTCCTATTCTAATATTAATTCGTAATGTTGTTCCTATTTAAATTTCCTAATATTACTACTATTAAAATTTCTCCAATCTAAAATGCCTTCAAGTGGCTACTTCTTACATAACTATTTTCTCTTTTATTTTTTTCCCCACTGACTTATTGTAGTACGTTCGCCTACTGCTTTAGTCATTGGGCTTTTCTTCAATAACATGGAAAGAGATATGTATAAATCTATTTCAGCTTTCTCTCTTCGTATTTTCCTTATATGGGAATATTCCTATCTTCGTTATCGGACATCCTTACCCTTCTATTCTCTTTACCTTATTTCAATCATGTTGCATTTCCACTTACCCACCGCTTAAAAAGAATTTTAAAAATGAGCTTCAAAAATAGGAAAAATCATCATGCCAAACATACGCTCTCTTTTCCATTCATTTCAAAAACGAAAAACCCTTTTACCAAAAACCTTTAAATCAGAAACTTTTGACCCAACAAATTATAAACTTCGGTAGGAATCTCTAAATATCCCTTTAAAACTTTTAAATTTTCTTGTTTTTCAAAACAACTTTTCAATGATATGGGTCCATTTATTTAAATAAATCCTTTGAAAACCATTCGAAATGTTTCAAGGAATTTTCAAATAAAAAAAATCTTTTTGCCAAATTCTTTCATATGAGGTCGAACAAGGAAATGGACTTTAACTGCCTTTCTTTTGGACTTTCCTAATTTTCCCTTTACTTTTAACTTCTCTTATTAATAGTATATACTAAAAATTCAGCTATCCCCTTGTGGTGGTTAATGCACATCTTCTTGCGAGAACTTGCTCAATCCTTTTCAAGTCTTACTTCTGAATATTTGCAACATATAGGTTCTTGCTTTCCATCTGTCTGGATGAAATGCACATCTTTAATTGGCAATTCATTGAAATTCATGGTCATAAGGCAGCCTAGGCCCAACAAAAGAGTCAAACCATCCAGCTTTCGAGGTCCTTTTATATGTCGTGCTCGTGCTCTTCTTGGTCAACGTCTTGCGGTACGGCCTACACTCTATGGGGTAATCGAGGTATGTGTATAAATTTAATTCTGTTTATTGTTCCAACTCATAGTAGTCTCATCCATCTTTTCAGAATATGATCGAAACTACTTCTATAGTTGGAATTCATAGAATTTGGCATATTATACACACTCACACACACATACATATACATACATACATACATACATACATACATACATACATACATACATACATACATACATACATACATACATATATATATATATAATTATAGGTAACAATAAAGTACATTCTCGCGGCATATCCTAATTCCTATGATAGACTAACTTAAGCTCTGAAACCAAATGTAACAACTCGTACCTTAATGGGATCGAATTCCGACTAAATCGAAACCCAAGTTCATTAGGCGTGGATCGTTGGTTTTGGTAACATGTAATAAAGATAAGAATATAAGAAAGCGATCAATATAAACTCACAGTGGAATAGAAAAATATAGTAGAATATAAATACCGACTACGGCTACTACCTTGGAACCAATAGTATTCCTTAGATATCTAGTTTTCTCGTATGTGCTAGGCATGAATAAGAAGACTTCTCCGTCTATAATCCCCGTCTTGCTCTAGTAACATGTCCCTCATAATCTATCATTTGGGTAGTAATGCAGACGGGGTCAGAACAACGTTTTGGTGACTGGAAAATTACATACTTTTCCCATAATAATAACTTATGCCGATTGATTTCTATTTAAGTGTTATGTCTATTATTTACGGCTAATCCATCCAATCCTATGTGCGCGTACAATATGTCTAACCTTCTCCAAGGTATAACTATATATATATCCCTATATACATGTATATCTAAATGATGTACTACCCAAAAGGAAACCCCGGCCACTTAATATTTCTTAAATATGGAGGAGATAGACCCAATGGCCATTTAATACCCCAACCCCAAATCAGGCCCTCTGTAACATAATCACTGGTCAATTGGCTCTAACTACAGAGACCGTTGACCCATAGATATAATTTTATGATTTAATTGTCATACTACTAACGCATCTCAAAGACTTGTCTAAGGGTTAACTGGCCCATATTCGATAAAAAAACAACTAACTAATTAAAATTTGAGATCTGTGCGTATCCCATACAGATTCTACTAGGAAGCGAAATTTGTCAGGGCATAACCTGAGTCTTTGCCACGGACCGCTCGGGACCGCTGGTGGTCGTAGCCTATATGCCATCGCTACCACTAAATACCTATTCAACAATAATACTAACATAGCCTGCCGACCTTCCACTGTCGAAATCCCGTTTAGACTAACCTAGTCTAAGTCAAAGAAAATGCCCATCCAGTTAGTTATTACCTCTTATCAAAAATGAAGCAGACCCAATTTTCCTAAAAAGTACTAGGTCATTTAATACTTCAAATCTGAGGCGAACGCTTGGTATTTTCCCCTACCCATAGACAACCCCATATCCCTTTCTCATGAGTCATATGGTTGGAGATGTCCCACACTAGTAGTTAGTACACACAACTACTATTAGCCTATATGTGAAGGGCAGACTTATGTTGTGTAACTCTACCGACCTCGCATCCCAACCCACTAAACCAAACCAATCATTCTAAGTTTAAATGTTGGGTTATGCCCACTAATTCACGCTCGTTCTAAATTCATGATTAAGGCTATATAATTTTCCATTATGAAAATTATACTGCCTTCCATCTTTAATTCCTATCTTTTACGCTTATTTACTAGATTCCATAAATGTCGATTATCTGTAATTAATGATCATTATTATCTATTTGGACAATCTCTAATAAAATTTATTTATTTGTTCTAATTCAACCCATTATGCCTATTTCATTTCTCCATAAATGTTATATTAAATCCTTTAACCAGTCACATTAAATGCATTTATGTCCATGTTTAATTCTTGTAACTCCCTATTAATTGCATATTTATTACCCTACTAATTTTGGAGTTAACATCTCTTTTTCATCACCTCCTAGTCCTATAATTTACAACACTATTAATGTCCTAATATAACTAATACGAGTATTAACATATATTACACTATATATATATATATGTGTGTGTGTGTGTGTGTGTAACCGTGTGTACATATGTGTGTTTGTATGTGTGTGTGTGTTCCTACTACAAACACAATAATTCATATGCTTAGGAATTCCAAAACATACATTTATATGTACATTCTCTGAAGAACATTAATTTCCACATTTTAATTCATTAGAGCCATCCTTCCCAAAAATGATTACCGTTATAATTTTTCATAAATTACCCAAAATTGAGACTTTTGCTTCATTTGAAATTACAAGGATTATCTCTTTTCTTTTATTGAAATAGACAGTGCAAATTACGGAGGAGAATATATGTGCTTTACACATCTTTTTTTTGGTATATTCATTATTATTTCAAATGACGTATTTTTTATACGTAGTAGAATTAGATAATTTATGAAAATTACATAGAAAATAAATACAACTAAATTGTACCTACAATGCTTCCAACAAGTTAAAACATAGAAATTCACATTCCAAGTCAAATTAGGGCAATCTGTGTCTATTCTAACAATTTACAACCCAATTATCATAAATATAGAATAAATCTTGCAATCTTATCAACAATATACTTTAACAAATTTAGGTACTGATTTCCAAATTTCCAATTTAGGGTGTAAATAGCATTCCTATTTCAATTACCTAATTTACAGAATATGTAGGCAAGATTTCAATTGGATTCTTTTGAAGTCTACAACTCAACATATCTTGCATAGGCATAATAGTTAAAAAAAATCACGATATAAATTTCAATGTTATAAATAAATCATATAATTTCTCACTCACTTTTCAAGCTTTCCAAATCTACAAAATCCGAATTCATCTCTTTAATTGACTCCTTTTCTATTCTAATCCAAAAGAATATATATAACAAGATATATACATATTATTAGAATTACAGATTCTAGAAGAGGTTTGAGGTTAAGGGTAATATAGATTTATAATTATGAAATTTACATTTTTCTTTCGCAACGTTGATTCTTCTCTTATTCTCTTTTATTTTTTGCCCTTCTCCAATTTGAATATATATATATATATATATATATATAATATTTTATAATTCTAAAAATAGTGGAGAAGGAAAAATGTAGAACTTCGTTGCTCTAATTAGAAAATATGAAAAGAAAAGTGAAGGGTTGGGCCTATATTTATATATGCTCGAATAAATCATATCTGTTAGATTTAAATAATTAAATCTGGGTCGTTCGACCAAGGTTCAACCCTAGTTGCAACCTTGACGACCAGTCAACCACTCCCCTATAAACGACTGACCGTTAGTGGTCGACCGACCCAAGGAGACGGTCGAATGGTGGGGTCCCACATTTATTATTTATTTCCTATTTTCTGTTGTTAATTATTTTCATTTCGAAAACTTCAAACGCTAATAACTTCTTCGTTGGACTCCGTTCACAAAACTCCAAATAATGAAGTTGCTTGGAAAATCACCATGAACGCAATGGTGCAAGTTTCGTGATCAAATTCCGACATTTATTAAAATTCCTTTTTTGAACCTTAATAATCATCTATTAATTACTGTACATTTTACGCGGTGTTACAGAATGTTTACTCAATGTATGATTAGGTGTATTAAGGGACGTTACACTATAGAATGTAGATTAGTTCTTTATATGAAGTGCACGTACCAAATGAACACCCTTACGTTATATAGATTATAAGCGACAATTTGATTATTTATTGACACCATACCACTAGTGATATAATTCACTCAACGAACCTTGTCTAATCCCCTCTATTTTTTTTCTCTTTATGTCTATTATAGAAGGACAAGGTAGTTGATAAGTTGACAAGGATAAAGTGCATGGAGGAAGTGAAAGTGCGCCTTGGAGATATTTATTCATAGTCATTTTCCTATACGTCCTATTGTACTTGTCTGTATACTTATGTATATTTTGTTATTTGGAAACTCCCTGTAGACACTTTTTGTATGAACTATGATTATTTTAAGATGGTTATGATTTGGAATATTTCAGTATTATATTTTTATTTCCTTCCATTGTGAGTTCTGAAAGTTTAGAATGTTTTAAAACTTCATTTATTTCCGTACCTCGTAAATCACCAAACCTAATGGTTCGTACTTATTGGCATGTCGTGAGTTCAAATGCCACTTTTAGGCTTTGGATCGATGTACTTGGAAGCATGGGTTATTATAGAGTATGCAACGCTCTCAAAATGTCGGGTAGTGCATTACTCATGACCGTTGGGGCACCAAAGGGTTATGTACTTATTATTATTGGATATAGAATGACTCACTCAAGAGTTTCTTGTTGGTTATAATTAAGGTTAAACAAGAGATCTCGTAGTGACAACGTTACATGGTTTTCTCGAGTTAAAAATACTATGGAACTTCAATGTGGATACTTCATCTTAATTATTGTTAATACACGACATGATAATCCATCGAGCGACTATAAGTATATGTAAGTTGAAGCATTGGAAGTGAAACACTATTAACTAGAGAATCCATCTCCTCGATTATAAGAAGTTAGTATCATGGTCAACCGTAGATAAGTCAAAGTCTTTAGCTAGAGCAGTAAGGATAATAATAAATATTAGTATTGAACCAATGACTTTGTATATGGGTTAACCTAGTTGAATGTGGACGATATTGGATTTTTAACCAAAACTAAATTCCATAAGTCCTAAAGTGATATGGTGTCGACAAAAAGAATTGGTGTAAATAATTGTTATCACCGTGTACTGCTTAAAATAGTAAAATTGGGATTAACCAAAGAGATATGTAAGCGATAAATTTGATAAACTATCATAATACGAACTAAGATGACGTGTAAATGTTAATATTTGAATTATTCAATATTAATCGTTGATCGAGTTTACACCTATGAATTGCACATTCATAATGATGAATACTCCAAAATACCATATGATTTAATAAATTTACAATTGTTGTAAATTAATTAATATTCATGCAATATTAGTTATTTATTGGATTTTTGGGTGCCATTAGTGTTTAATAAAGTGCATATATAACAGTTGTATATGTACATAACGATATATGATATTGATTAATATTTAACTTAATTTAAATCGAATAATTACTAAACGGGTTCAAGAATTGTTGAAACCCATATAGCCTCAATAATGGCCGGCCTAAGGTGCAAAAAGAGGAAGGGTTTGAGCATTCAAAATAGTTTTGAAATAATATCAAAATAACGAGTAAAGGAAGGAGAAAAATCCTCCATTTTTTTCCTCTTCTTAAATGCCTACTTAAACACATTAATTGTGATTGTTTGGTCTCTCTCCTCTTATTCATTCTCAACCGAAAATTCCATAACTCCAAGACCATAGAAATTCCCAAATCCAGATAATAATAATAATAATAATAGGTGGTGTTCATCTCTAGATCGTAGCAAATATCCGGAGGCTGATTCGATTCTATCTCGGAGTTATTATATCATTCAAGGTATGAATCTTAAGCTACTTCATAAGGTAATTATCCAGTCTTATTTTGATCATATATATTTTACATGATGTTAGTATAGTTTAGATCTCATATCTTATACAAAGAATTTATATTTGCCTATGTTGTCTAATATATTGCTTACTGTTGTTTTGGAAATTAATGTTTAATAAAAAAAATCATAACATCGTTATAATGAATATTTTTTGCCATATTTTTATGTAAAAAAACTTTCGATTTTAAAACTAATTTTTAATTAATTAAAAGAATTTTATTGCATATTATATACACACATTCATAGGTAAACTACATATCAATCGTTTAAAAACCGTTTTATAAAATTAATATAAATTATACATACATACATACATACATACATATATATATCTATGTGTATGTGTTATTTTGAACATAAAATATGTGTGTGTGTAATTTTAATTCAAAACTTATAAAATGATTTTTGTTTAAAATCATAGATTTAATTTGGATTCTTCCCAAGTCAAAGATAGATTTCAAAATGTTAATTTTAGAATTTATAATATATAAAATTAGTCAAACTAATTTTAATATGTATGTATATAATTATTATTTTTATATAATATCAAAATAAAATTGTGGACAACAAAGCCATATATAAATGTCTCTATTGTGGTATAAATCACAGCACCTATAAACGACATTAACTAGGTAAACCATTTATATATTGCACTTGCACTACACTCACATGAGTATATTTAAATATACTCATAAACATACGAAATACATATTTGATCAAATCAAAAGTAGTATGTGTAATTCCTAATTAATTGCACAATCATAACATTTATGACATATTAAATAGTATCCCATAAATGACAATTTGACTCTTCACTTATCAAATAATAATACAAACAAGTAACTATTACACACATATACATATAGGAATATATTTGATATACTCTAATTTATATAAACATTAATTTGATTTAAATAAATCAGTTAATTAAACTCCTTTTAAGCAAATTACACGAAATAAGATTTTATTTGAATTTTTTTATTGGATTTAAAACAAATTAGAATTCGTATGCTCAACATAGATCCAAAAATTTCTAAAATTCACCAATTTAACTACATGTGATCTTGCCTAGCTCTAGTTCCTTTAGGTTGTAACAACAAGATCATGCAATAAAAAACTATAAAGTGGATGTAGGTCAGAGATTGACCGAACCACTATAGAATATCATGTGTTCTTTCTTCTTTTCTTGTTACTCTCTTTCGTTTTAATTTCGTTTTCAATCATTTGGGGGTGTTGGACCAATTTTCTGACTAACACTGTTGGCACCTAAAAAATCTCTACTAGCTCTCATAACTTTTATCCACCGTGCAAAATCAGCTTACATGCTTGCTATTACCGTACATTATTTCATTTTACCATATAAGCACCTAAATATTCAATTTTACTATTCAATTGTTTACCACCGTAAGACAGTGCAAGGCCGTTAGCGAATGAAGAGTAATGACGTTGAACAACTGTACGCTAGTGAAAGACCTTGCAAAGAAAAGACACAAGGTTGTTTTATGCTAATTGAACAATTAGATACGATGGTAAATAGTATATAATTTTTTTTTGATATTCATTGAAATTTTACTAGTAATCAAAAGCACTTTTGTGGGTGGGTGCCAACGGCAAAACCGTGAAATTTTTGGAGTGACCAAATAACAGAATATCAAAGTGTTCTCAAATGATTTAAGTGCCATTTGTACAATTTAACAAATTGATTTATATTTTGGAACTTTTTAAATTCTTTTATAGGTACAAGACCATGGAACTAGAAACTAATAAATATTAACGGAAAGGATATAATGTGGTGTAACCAGCCGAAAGAACATGATTAGTGAATATAATGCTTTTAGTAATTCACCCTGCCTCCAATCCAATTAGGGCTAGTTTACTTCCAACTGTTGCTGAAACCAATTACCTCCGGTCTTCCGTCTCTCTCCGAGTCGTTCGTTGAACCGCTTGAATCTACGCCACCGACTCGGACGCCCCGCTCCAGTCTCGGATCCGTCAGTCGCTTTTCTTTCAATCCCACCTCTAATTTTGGTAATTCTTGATTGTTTTTATATTTGAAATTTGTTTTGTAAGATTGGATATTTTGATTGAATGATAGCAGTGATAGTCGACTGGATTTGAAATCTTGGGAAGACAACGTTTTTGGGGCTTACTTTTAGTGCTAATTGTTAGAAACAGATTGTTATTCTCATAATTAATACATTGCTTAGGGCTCTAAAGATTGTTTCAATAGTTGCATTGATAATCAAAGTTCTTAATGGACCAATATAATTAAGGTTTGATTGTGATTGATTAGTAATAATTGATTATAATCAGTTGACCGTAAGTTATAATCTGTTTGATTAGTATAAATGTGCTATTAAGGCGACATAAAAAAACACTGAGGAATTAACTTATTAATTAGTCTTTAATACTAAAAGAGGGCTAATTGATAAGGTTTCCCTTAAGGAATAATTTTCCTTTCCTAAACTAGCATTCAGTATTCTTTACCCATTAAACAGAACTCATCTGAATTAAATTAATCATCTTTAAACCCATTAAAACATTAATTTTATTTTAATTTTAATCACTCGATTTGAAGTTGCATCAGTAAGAATTAAAAAATTAACTGTGATGAAAGTGTATAGGGAATATAGCCAATCAGTGGGGTAACAACTACCAATACACAGTGAAATTTACGATGTTAGAAAAATGATAAGCTTTAACTTATATATTTTTCTATCTTTTATTTTTCATGGGATGAAAGAAACATAGATTGCAAAACTTTGATCCTGTGTAGTGCAAAGGTTTAACACACTTTGACTCTTCCTATTTCTTTGAATATTGCGGCAACATCCTAAGGCTTTTTGTTGGAGAAATATCGGTAGCTTCAAGTTTTATCTATTCCATTATTGCTATGCTTGATCTTTTGATGCAGAGGAGACTAGATTGGAGATCTGGTTCCCCCCCCCCCCCTTTGTTTTGAAGTGTTAAAAATATGAGGGGAGGAAGAATGAAAGAAGGGATGGAGATAATACGAAGGGATATATTTGTGAATTCATAAATTATGTTTAATTTTTTGATCGAGTTGGGTATCCCTTTAACAAAATTTAAATTTAGCAAACTCTTTTATAATCCACCCTCTTGGTGTTTTTTGGTGTCCTTTTAATAACATCCTTAGTTTAATTATATTTGATCAATTTAATCATAGTTGATTGTTAGTCGCTTAGCTGTCTGTTTGATTGCGTTTGACTGTATTTGTTTATGAAGTTATGGGATTCACTGATGCACTGTATTTGTCATGTTCATTACTCAAAATCTCACAACGGGGTATTTCTTTTTTTCATTGATTTTTTGTAGTTGTAATAATTCTAATAACACTACAATTAAAAAACTGAAAAAAAAGACATCATCAAATGCCAGTGCACCACTCCTCCTTTATTTCCTAGGTTTACACTTGCTTGCAGACTGTAGGATAACTTTGTCATTACAATCTAGGTAGTGTTCTCCCTTTTTTTTTCTATGATTTTGAAATATGAACTACAGGTCCGATTTAGATTCTTGAATTTTTGACTGTCACATGGTATTTCATTTTCGTTGAACAGATCGGAAAGGCAAGACTGCTGTGAGTCAGTTGAATTGGAATTTGAACTATAATGCACAAAAAACAACCGAAACATATACTCATAGCAAGCTTGTATGTGTGGGTCAATGCTAGTGTATGTTCAAGAATTTGTGCAAGTGGGCCATAGCGAATTGTGCTCCTCTAAGTTTGAAAATGAAAAAGGCAGTTTAGAAGAAAACGAATGGTTTAAACCAAGGTTCGAGAACTCGGTTTCGCTCATTTGAAATTTTGTTTGTTTCGGATGATTTTGACAGTTCCGGAAGTTTCGGTTTCGGTTTCGTTTCGGTCCCGATTTCGGTTTTCAATAATTTGTTAATTAAAATGTAATAACGATAAATACAAACTAAAACTAAATTAAATTATACTAAATACTAATTAAATTACACTAGTTAATACCAGACCAACACAATTTCTAGTTAATCCAGCCCAACACTAAATTAAATTACACGAGTTAATACTTAATACCAGCCCAACACATTGCTGCATGTTTCAACCCAACATCAGCCCAAATTACTATCGACGTTGCAAATAATTGACATGAAACCAATTATACTAGGGCAAAAAATCAACATCGCTAATTATTAAAGTCTCAAATTAATGCCTACCGAAGTCGATCTGACGAAGAAGACAGAAGTCTCAAATTAATGTCGAGCTCGATTGATCCGAGGAAGACGAAGAAGACAGAAGTCTCAAATTAATGTCGAGGTTGATTGATCTGAGGAAGTCGAAGGAAATTCGAGGTTTTGCTGCAAGGATGATTGTTTTCCGTTGATTTAGGCTCTAGTCTTCTTGAATTTGTTTCATTTTTTTTTGGAACCCTAACCAAAACCGATTTTTTTGATCGATTTCGGTTCGTTTAGCGTCGGCATTGGTACGGTACCACTGAAATTTCGGGGTACCGTCCGGTACCTCGAACCATGGTTCAAACATAATTGTGAAATACAACATTGTAACAAACACGGGAGTTGATAATTTGTGATTATGTGACGCAAACCCTATAGTCTTCCAGTTGGAGTCAATTTCTTACTTACACCGCATAATTTGATGCCTTACTGTTTGCATTAAGACAGGATTTGATTTGAACTAGTGTGCACAAAGAATTATTGAAGCATATAATTCATAGCAGCTTGTATGTGCGGGTGAATGTGAGTGTGTGTGCAGCTTGTATGTGCGGGTGAATGTTAGTGTATGTGTACAAGTATTTTGTGCAAGTGAGTCATTGAGAACTGTGTTCTAAATTTGAAAATAGAAATAGCAGTTCAGAAAATAATGAGTGGTTTAGATATAATTGTGAAATACAACATTGTAGCCACATGAGTTGGTAATTCGTGATTATGCGACATACTCCTGTAAGTTAGAGGCAATTTCTTACTGATTTCGCATTAATTTGATACTCTACCGTTTGCAGTAAGATAAAGTCATTATCTATATCATATATATCATTATATTCTGTACCGTTGTTCAGGACCTAACAGGATTAGAATAATGTCTGTGGATGAGGATCGTGATAACTTAAACGAGCTAGCTGCGTGGGAATTTCTACCCAGACTTCAACTAGATCTGGCATATACTTCGGAGAAAGCTTTGAACCTGGATATGTTCAAAATGCATGTCGAAGATATATCCATTGATTATGCAGCTCGAAATCTACATAATGGAGATATCTCAGATGATGACATTGAAAAAACATTTGAGTTCGATGTTTTGTCTGGATTATTGAACTCAGAGGCCAAAGAACTTGATGATTTTTTGAATTCCCTTCAAAATAATATTGCAGATGCCACATCGGAAAATATCACTTTAGAATTAGAATATGAACTTCGAAATGCCAGTGAGTCTTTGAAGAAGACACATGATGTAGTTGCTGATATACGAAAGCAGTCAGCCCAGTTTCAGAGTGACTTAGCTTTTGCTATATTTGGAACTCGTGAGTTGCAGGCACTTATCATTCATAATAAGATAACATATGATTTCAAAGTCCTATTTTTATTGTTTGCATTATGACATGCAGATTCGCAGCTGGAAGCTAGTGAGCATCTATCTCCAGACACAAAGTTGAAGCAGCAAAATGAGCAACATAGACAAGCTTTGCAGATGTTGGAGAAGTCAATAGCTAGAGAACTTGATCTTGAAAAAAAACTCTATGAATCAAAACAGAGTGAACAAGAGTTGAAAACGAAAGTGCTTTATGCAGAACGCGAAATACATAGCTTAGAAGAATCGATTGAAATGATTCATCAGCGAATATTTGAAGCTGAAAATGATGCTGAGATATTTCTTGGTATATCAAGAGATCTTTCCTTAAGAGAGAACGAGTTGAAATTAAAGATGAAAAGGAGCATGGAAAATGAATCAAATGTCAAAGATTCTGAAGCATTGATGCACAGTGAAAAGGTAAAAGAACTCGAAGAACAGTTGTTACAAGCTAATGTGCAGAATGATAAGTTAAATATTGAACTTAAGGATGCAAAGGATAAGTATGAAGCTTTAACACAGACTAATGCTGAACTTAATGAACAACTAAACTTACTTAGTAATAATGAAACAGAGAAGGCAAATTCATTAGAAAGAAGATTGAAAGAATCAGACATTCAATTAGAGCATGCAAAGGCATCAGTTGAGGCCATTGAGGAACAACAAAATATGTTATATTCCGCTTTTGGTGATATGGAGAATTTAATAGAAGATCTTAAGGCTAAAGTTGCAAAAAACGAAACCAGGGCTGTTAATGCTGAAGCTAGATGTGCGCTGCTTACTGAGACTAATTCAGAACTAAATGAAGAGGTTGGTTATCTAAGGAGTAGATTAGATAGCGTGGAGGAAGCAAAATTAAATACTGCCAAAGATATTGGTATTAGAACAAAATTTATTACGGACCTTGTCATGAAATTAGCTTTGGAAAGAGAGCGTCTTCATTCCCAGGTGCTATACTTTGTCCTTAACAAATGTATTTATATTTCCTATGCTAATTAGTACTTGAACTCATTGGCACCGTTGTAGGCACATTTAAATAAAATTATTGGAGGTGGGGTTGGGGATTAGAATACTTGAGGTGATTTTTTCTGACAGTATATTAATGTAAATCTTTTGACCAAATTGAATGTGACTCCATGCTGGTATTTTGAATTAACATCGGATTTGAGCACCATTCTTTGCGATACTAGCAAATGCCTTTGCTTTGTTCAAAAATGTTATCATATTTTATTTTAGAGTATTTGCACAAATCTGAAGAAAATAATCTTCTACTTAATTTATATAGCTTACTTAGGATTTATCACGAACCACATAATCAATCTTCTAAATTGTATTAACCAAAAACTACATATTAGTATTCAGTTTTCACCTTATCGATCATTCGAAAACCGAGAGATACAAAATTGTGTTAACATAACTGAGAATTCAATTTTGAACATGCAATTTCGAGTTCAGTTTCAAACCCAATTTCGAAGGCAATTTCAGACCCAGCTTCGAACTCAATTTGGTGCCCAATTTCTAATCCAATTTCGAGCTATAATTTTAAACCCTATTTCGACGCTGATTTTAAACCCTAATTGAAGTTGATTTCGGACCCAAAATTGAAGCTGAATTTGGATTCTGGACTCATTTTCAAACTTGAATTCAAACTCAATTTTGAACTTGGATCCGGATTCAATTTCGAATTCGAAAAGTCCATCCTTCCAAGTATTTTGAATCTAATTATTTCGACTATCAATTATGCAGAAGAAAAAAAACCGCGATGAAGAGCAGAAGCAATAAACAAACCTGTTTTCTTTCTTTAGACTTGAAAACTGAACAGTATAAAAGGTGCGATTAATATCTGTAAGCTTGTGAGCTGGTGAGGTAACCACACACCAACCAACCCCCCTCCCCCCCCCGGCCCGCAACCAATTGCACGAACTTTGGACCTCTAGATTGCCAGAGAAACAGCAAAAACAAGTGGCACCACTGTTCGATGTTTGTATACCCTGAACATAACATGGATTATAAAATTCAGTAACTGTATGCTGTCTTGACAGTCGAGACTTATGGTGTTTTGCTAACTGAAACATAGTAAAACAAATGATATATATTGTGGTCTTTGCTGTTCTTATTTGGCTAAGTGAAACATAGTAAAACAAATGAAACTTATCTAAACCCTCCTCATAATCATTAAATTGGATGCTTATAATTTTTACTTTATGCATTGCACTTTGCTCTTCTTGTTCTGCTGATGAATTGTTCTGATTTTCTCTCTTCTATTTGTTCTTGTGAATACAAAACTTAGAATACTTCAAATACAAAATGTTGATTCATGTTATCCATTGTTGATTATTTATGTAGTTTCAATTGCATATTATTCAACTCTTGAAAATAATCAATTACCTTAACCATGAGTTAAAAAGCACTTCCAAGTACAAAATGCTGATTCATGTTATCCACTGTTGCTTATTTATGTAGCTTCATTTGCATATTATTTGACTCTTGAAAATAATCCCCTTTATCATGAGTTAAAAAGCACTTAAAATCCATTCATTTTTTTTAACCAATGAAATATTTTGTTCTTTTATTTATTTTGTTAGGTTGTGCTGTTACTAAGTTGACAGTCATTTATGTTCTATTATGGTTTTCCACAAATACATGTTGTCGCCTTTGTTGATAATTATTCAAATTGCCTCTATGGAAAATTTTGCTGTATCATGGCATTAGGGTGTGCCAATTTATTTGCTAGGAAAGCAATGGTTAATCATAGTTATCAAGGCACGCGCCTAGGCTCAAAAAAGGCTCAGGCTCACGGTGTGCGCCTTTTTGCAATTTGAATGCGCCTTTTTGCAGTTTGAGACGCCTTTTTGCAAAATCCAAATTTTAGTTTACAAAATAGTTAAATAAAAAATTTAAATAGTTAAATAAATTATAAAATATGGTTTAAAATTTAAAATTTAGATAATAAAATATTTAAATAGTTGAATGAAATATAAAATATGGTTAAAATTTAATTTGTATTTAGTAAAATAGTAGATCAAACTTGTATAAAAGGCACGCTAAAAGGCCCAAGGCTCAAAGCTTGCGCCTTAACTACTATGAGGTTAATCGCATGTTTTTTTAGATAATAATACTTGTAATGTTATGCTACTTCTACTTAAATTTAACAATTTTAGTTGGATGGAATTTCAATCATGTATGGGTAGGTTGACTTAATGAACAGTATATTAGTTTTAATATCCTTCTCCTCTTACATTTCACTGATTTGATAGTCCTTGGAGTATGAAGAAATGTTTAATTTTGTAAATACAGGATAATAGTACTCTGAATCAAAGATTAGGATGGTGTAATATGGCAGTTAAATAACATATATTGATTTGATTGGATAAGATCCAAGAAAAATTGAACACTTTTTCTTTCTTTCTTTCCTCTTGTTCTTTGTAACAATTTGATGGTAGAAACACATTTATATGCAGAATATGATCATATTATATCGGTTACATGGTTTTTGTTGAAATTGGAAGTGTGCTCTGTTAATTTTTTTGTGTACACACACATCCATTACTAGACAGCTCTTAAACATTTGTTTCATGTTGTAGTGTTTCTCAAAGGTATCTAAAATATTCTATTACTCGTTTGGTGATATTCAGGTATCAATGTTAGTAAAGCAGAACAAAATCCTTTCGAAGAAATGCATGAAAGCTGGCCATGGAATACCACAGAATCCACAGCAGAAGGAAGAGGTTGTTAACATATTCAGGACATCTGAGGTAACTACTTTTGTTGTTGTCCCACCCATCTTGTAACTCATGGTCAAACACCAATATATTCCTGCTACATTAATATTGCACTACCGCCATATAATGAATTTTTGAAAATATGTTGGTTGTTGCAGTTATCATGTTATTAAGACTTCACAGAGTTGGTCCTCCGGTTCATACCCGTTCTACATAGACGATTTATTCATATCTTACAGTGTGAACAAAATATTACATATAGGGCACGACGCTTGAATGCTATTTGTCCCAAAAAAAATAAAAAAAATTGTCGAATGTTATTCTGTTTTATTTTCATTTTAAGCTTAATGCTCTACAGGCTAAGTGCCTGCAGGCAGAGATGCTGTAACAGTTATTGTTGCATAAGTCTTCTTTGTAATCAGCTTTTATATGAAATCAAGAATTTGATAAAATATTGGTTAAAAAGCTGTTCTAAAAATTCATTACTTTTTTATTTAGATGGAAGAGTCCATATCAGGAATACCGACTTCCATGGCAAGTATGGAGACTGATGCTGACTCAAAGATAGAGACAGTAAGAACAATTGAAGCATCACAACTCAGCTTGAAGTACTTATTCATGGCTGTTCTTATCCTGTTGGTTTCAATTGCAGCAATCTATTTTTTTCAACTGGAATAATTGGGATGTTTGGCTGTGACCTAAGTACTATGTAACCAACCCACTTTTGTTTGCTGTATTGTTTTATTTCCCTGTGTGTATTTTGTGTGTAAGCTTGTATTCTTTTATTTTCTTTTCTATGTTAATATGTAAGTTGTACAAATGCTTCTACTATGGGAAATAGTTTTTTGGCCTGATATGTACTGATTTTGCTATTTCAAAATGCCCAAGTGTTCAATATGCTGTAAAATGTTTGATATTGATTTTGTATTTGAATCTTTTATATTTGGTGGAACCTCGCATATTAGTTTGAGTAGTCCCTGAACAAGCTGTTAATAATGCAAACAAGAAAGTAATAAAGAGAACGAAGGACAAAAAGCATATAATTCAGATCATTCACTTCAAGCAGCTAACCAGTCCAATAAAAACTGATCATTCAACTTTATTTAAACTTAATATATATCCCTTTCCAATTCCACCATCGTTCATTCATTCAGCATAAATTAACAAGAACAAAACATGCTGCATCAATCACTTTTCTGCAGTAGAACCAAACCTTCCATTAGCAACCCTACAATTTCTTCTAACTTCTCCACCTCGCCCTGAAGTCAAGTCTCCCATCTTAATCATTCCTTCAACAAAAGCATTAAAGAAAGCATTCTGGTCTCTGCTAAACCACTCAACCACTTTCCTAGTCTGGCAATTATCGGAAAACAAAGTCTGGTCCGAGTTCAAAAATCCCCTAAGTCCCACCAAATCTTTAAAGTACATGTTATCAAACTGAACAGGGGTGGAGTCCAGCCCACCTGTAACATTCTGGTCCACTGTCTTCGGGCACAGTTGGTCCAACTTGGCCCGATAGCTCAAATCCATATGCGGGTCGGGTTGGCCCAACCCGGATTGGTTGTATAGGCGGAACATGATGGAGAAACAGCGGGCTTGGCCTATCGAGTGAGACCCGGAAAGTGCGACTAGATCAACAACCGAGAGGTTGAATCTTTGGAACAGTGTTATGAGGGTTGATGCATTGGCTCTTGGACTTGGCATTATGTTGTTCGAGTCTTCTTGGCTTGCCGTTAGGCTGTCTAGTCGACCCAGCTTTACTTCCCATTCCGGCCCACCACTCTGCCACAATTTCGGAAAAATTCAAATTTGAATTCAATTTCTAAGCAATCTATTATGAATTGTAACTCAACTTAGACTGGTAAAATCAAAAGTGTTGCTTGCTATTTTTACAACAGTTAAGTTTTGACTTGATTTGACAACAGTTATTTTTGAGTTTGATCTTCTAAATGTAGATTTAAATAATCTTGGTTTTTATATAGATAAATATTTTGCTATACTGGGTTGTTCACTTTTCAACTTATTAGAAAAAAATATTCCTTAAAAAGAAGCAAAAGCGGTTCTGCTCTTGTTTGACAGAGGGATGCTAAGGCGATTTATTATAAACCAAATTCAATTCAGATTTGGGAATGGAATGGAAATTAACTATATAAATCATTGAAAGAAACAGGCAATAACATGATATCAAGGCAACGTTTTAACAAATTTAATCCATAAATGGCCATGAGTTAAAAGTTAAATGGAAGTGGAATTAGTGGAAAGTTTTGACTAACCATGCACTTATATCGATTGGGGAAAAAACAACATTAAATAGCCTCATGACTACGACATGCCTAAAATTTGGATTAGACAAAGACAGTACATTGGAAACATTGAAACTTCGGATTTACAACAGAAAACGGACTTTTTTTTTCCTTTATGCGAAAAAAGAAAAATTTATCTCAAATGATAATAATAACAAAAAAAATAAAACAAACATCATTTTCCAAGTGGTTAAGTGATTCGACTTTGGTGCAAGAGGTCATAAGTTCGAAATTTGCGTAGCGCTACTCGAACGTTTTTTGACATGCGATATGTTGTCCCATGGACATGTGTACCATAAAAAAAATGAAAAATAAAAGTGCTACACAAAAAAAAACACAATAGATAATATCCAATTCGAAAAATACCACTAAAATTTGAACTTTCATCACAAATATTAAATTAATAAATTTAATTTCAATTTGTAATCTCAATAGCTAGATTAGGTCAAGCTATTCTTGACCGAACAGTGGTAGATTACAATTTCGACTTTAAATTTGTTCTTTTAGGGTTTTGTTTTCCTTCCTTGCCTGTAGGTTCGGTGTTCTAAATTTGTTGTTTTACTTGGGCAATTGGTTATTGAATTTCGACCGATAAGTAATACTTTCGGATGTTGAAAATTGTTTGTGCATACAAGGTAAAGCTTTTACATATCCGTTGTCCTCATTTATAACTTGGTTTTATAAAAACATCTTTGACATGTAGCATTTGGTTGTGAATAAATAATAGTGATGTAAATTGTAAGTGCAAAATTAAATAAAAAAGGCGAAATTTTCAATGGGTATTATTCAGTACATTCTTTGATGTATTTAGCAACTCTCAAAAATAATACCACAGAAACAACTTCTCTTTTATTTCCCAATCGATTATTTTCGAGAAGTCCATTGGATAACCTATATGAAATTTTCAAAAAGTTAATTTGGATAAACAAAGAAGTTAGGATTTTCAAAAGTTAAATTTTGATTCAATTTTAGAACAATTATATTTTATTTCTGACCTTTAAGGCAGATTTAACCAGTGTTAGTATAAATACATGAATATTTACTATATTGAATTTTCCAGTTCTTTTTCATTAAAAAAATAAGGAAAGAAAAATCCTTTACACTTGGGTGAAGTAATTTATTACAGTGGAAATTAGGATCCACTCTCTTATTTTCAAAATTAATAATTAGAAAACTTTTCTAAAAAACAAATTTCATTCAACATCATTGTCAAAGTTTCTTGCAAAAATATGTATGTTAAACTAAATATATATGCAGCTAGAAGTGCAAATATATGCAGTTTAAAATGCAAATACTTGTGGTTTTCGATGTAAAAGTTGATAGAAATGTTTTGTGATTTTTTTTTTAAAAGAAGACGGACATGAATTTTGAAACTTTTTGGTTATTTGAAAAAATGCGCCTTTGTTATAAACAGAATATAATTAAGTTTGGGAAGGGGTGGAAAATTAACTAGACTACATAAATCATTGAAAGACAGATGGAAAATTAAGTAGACTACATAAATCATTGAAAGACAGACACAACATAAAGGATAAGTTTCAACAAAGTTCACGTAGATGACACGAGTTGAAAGTAAAACTGAAGTGCAATTAGTGGAAAGTTTCGACTAACCATGACTTATCTTTATTGAAAAAAAAAACATTATCTAGCCTTCCTATCGCATGCCTAAAATTTGGATTAGAATTGAGAAAGACAATAATAAATCCTTAGGCACATTGACAGGTGCAACAGAAAAAGAAAAGAAAAGATTATCTCCTATTGTTCTCTTGAAAACAGTCCTTTGGATAACTTAAATAGTTAAATTAAGTTGTCAAAAAGTTAATTTGAATGAATGAAAATTAATGATTTTCAAAAGGTGATTTTTGATTACCAGAGGGACGCCAAGTGAAGTGATATATTATAAACAGTATACAAATTAAATTTGGGAAAGGATGGAAAATTAACTAGATTGCATAAATCACTGAAAGACAGAGACAACATCAAAAATCAAGTTCCAATAAAGTTCAAGTAGATGACGACACGAGTTGAAAGTAAAACTGGAGTGCAATTAGTGGAAAGTTTGGACTAACCATGTACTTATCTCTACTAGGAAAAGAACATTAATTAGCCTTCATGACTATGACATGACTAAAATTTAGACTCGTTTTGAGGACGACAGTAGCAATCAAATCGTTGGAAACATTGAACAGCAGGATCTACAATTGTAAATAATCCGTTTCAACTATCAACTCACTATTATTTCAATCTTCGTACGAAAACTACAAAAGAAAATCTTCTGAAGAAGTGATAAGAACAATAAATAAATAAAAAGATACCAAAGAAACAGCATCTCTGGAAGCCATGACAATGATATCAGCACAAGAAACAACAGAAGGGCACGCTCTTTCAAGTGCATCTTTGATCTCATCAACCACTTCAAATGATCTGAGCGAATTAATATTGGACAGAGCCATCTTCTCTCCTAACATATTTGCAGTATCATCCAGCAAAACCGATCCATCGCATCCCTAAAGCATGTACTTTTACACAGAGAAGAAGAAGAAGAAGAAGAAGAAGAAGAAGTATAAACATACGAGGAGCATATATGCAATTACTGACTTACATTGACGAAACAGTCATGAAATTGAAGCCTCATGACAGAAGCAACGCTTCTAGGTTCTTTATGCATGGCTTGTCGCATAACTTCACGAACTATAAATTGGGCATGAGGGCAGGAGGCTGCGTAGTAATTAGTGGATAAGGAAGAAGCACTACTGGTGTGTACGGTTAAAGATGAGAAGAGGATGAGGAGAAAGCAAAGGAAGTTTGTGGAGGTTGCGATATTCTCCATGATGAGTATTATAGTGGGCAGTGAGCAAGAAATTGGGCAGAAAAGTTGAGGAAGAAGGTAAATGTTGGAGGAAGGGTTTTGATCAATTATAGGAACATAAAAAAGATGTACGAAGTGGTTACCTTCTTTTATAGGTGAGATCATCCTCACTGATGATTTCTACTGTGCGGGACCATGTTTGTTATACTTTTACTTGGTATTAACGTGAACATTTTATTTACCTTCCTTCCTGTAATGCGTTCTCTACTCAATTCTAAACAAAATATAATGCATAATTGATTGTTTAATTACAGCGAAAATTTGTTACCTGACCTTACTAAAAAAAATCATTTTTCAAATATCTCTCCCATTTCAACTAAGTTTACTGGTCATTGTGGTCTACAACTTCAAGTCTGTTCACTTCCGACTGTCATTTTGCTCCTCGCAAAGTCGAAAGGGGAATTCTATCAGATGATTACCCGTCAAAGTTCACGTTGAAATATACTCATACAAGCTCCTTCAATCATCATTTTTGGATGATCTATTATGTTCATCTTTGATTGGAGCAGTTAATTTCGATCAAGGGAGTTACTATGGAAGATCAATTTGAAGGTTCATATGCCTCTTCACAGCGAAAACGTAAACTAAGTTTCAAAAAATTATTTTCGAATATTTTCTTAAAAAAAAAATCTTATCTCCAACTGTTGGTTAGATATCAAAAATTTAGATATCTGCACTGAAAATTGATTTTAACATAGTGTGAAAATCTAGATAGTGTGAAAAGCGGGGGGCGAAGTGTGGAGATTCCAGATATGTTGAGGCGCCTGTTTAACAGGCGCCTTACTTTTCCATCCCAACGGCCACCCCAACGGCTATGTGCAACGACCATATTCCACCCAACCCCTCTATTCCACCTTCAAATACAACCCCTTTCATCTTTTTTCCTTCACAACCAATTTCTTTTAACAATCCTAATTTTTTACTCTCACTTATCGCAACTGAACATGTATTTCGATTTCGACGTTGATGTTGTAAGGTGCAGTTTTCAAGACTACGATTTACAAGACGTTACGGTTCCGATTGGCGGAGAGATAACTAATGCAAGTTGGAGCGCTGCGGAAGACTACGATCTTTGCTACATTTACTGTGCACTCTCAGTCGATCCTATTCGAGGTGCCGATCAAAGTGATAAGACTTTTTGGGACAAAATTACTAATTGCAACAATCGGAAGAACATCGATCGGAAAAGAACGTTATGTTCAATCAAAGGTCATTATGAGAAAACAATCGTCAAACACAAACATTCGATTCTCAAATTTTCAAGCTAAAACAAAGAATCCTAGTGGATTTGAAAATGAAACGCATTTGGTAAGATTTAATATAATTTCATTGTTCCCATTTTTATCATAGTTCTCTAATTATACTAGTGTTTTTTTATTACAGAGAATGGCCGCAAACAAGTTCTTCAAACAAATCTATAAACCTGATAGTAAACAAGCACCACATTTTTATCAGTTCATGCATGTCTATGACATGTTGGTTGAGCATCTTAAATGGAAATCATCGCTTCAGAAAACCGTTCAAGAAGTCCAATCAAACAGTGGTCGTGGTAAAACGCCTAGAGTTGGAGAAAGCTCTAGTCCTAGGGAATCGCTAGGACGCTACGATTTAGGATCAGAAGAAGATCTAACCCCTACCGAAGGTCATTTTGTTAGGCCACAAGGAGCAAAAACGGCAAAAAAAGAAGCAGGCTGCTGGAGCGGATCAGACAGAAATTAAAAAGCTCCTACTTGAATCTGAAGATAGATATAACCATCCAATGGAGACTCCAGCAATTCAACACCAAGAAAAGTTGTCAAGAATGGATCAACTTCTTGCTGGAAACCGCCAAAGAGATGAAGATGCAATAATGTTCATGGATACGTCGTACATGTCTGTAGAACAACTTGAGTATACGGAGCGTAAAAGGAGAGAAATTATGAGACGCAGACGTGAAGATGGTCATTAACTATTTCTATTTTTCTAGAACCTTTGTATCTTTGAATTACCATTAGTTGTATTGTATTATGAACGTAAGCAATTATTTATATAAGTACTTTCATTGAAATTGCATTACATCGAGAAAAGATTATAACAACATTACGTTAATTAAACATAAACATATTACAATAACAATAATAAGTAACCCGCAGTTCGTAGCTCGGTTGGTTTGGGAGCTGGGAGATGGGAACCAAAGGACTGTGTCCAGGCAGGTTCGAATCCCAGCGCCAAACCATCAGTGGGAGTTTCAACGTTAAGCATCCATGTGCGACGACTAAATAAAAGTAGGGTAGACACACGGCATGGTTTACTTAAGTGAGTATCAATGAATACCATGATCTTAAGGTTTCCTATGATCTCAAAAAAAAACAATAATAAGTAACAACAACATAAACAACAGTAGCAAAAGTAACAACAGAAATATAGTTTCACTGATTTCCAGAAAAGTTCCAAAGATGATCTATGAGATCATTCTGCAGTCTTCGATGCAGTTGAACACTACGGTATGACATTTGGCTTTTTACATGAAACTCGAGTTCTAGTGCGCTTCCAGTCATATCGTTGCGCCAAACAGGCGGTGGTGTTGGAGCACCCTCATAAAAGTAATCTTCTTCCATGTCTCTTTCATCATCTATAATCATATTATATAAAATTACACAAGTGTACATTATTTTGGTCATTTTAACTGGTGACCAAAGTCTGCGTGGATTACTGACTACGACAAATCTAGATTGAAGAACCCCAAATGCTCTTTCAACGTCCTTCCTCTGGCCTTCTTGCATCGCTGCAAACTTTGATTGTTTATTGTTTTGGGTTAGAAATTGTCTTGACAATGGTACTCCGTTTAGGATATATATCATCGCCAAGATAATATCCATGATTGTACGTGTTAGCTCCTAAAGTAAAGGTACAAGGAGTTGATCTACCGTTTGCTAAATCATTGAACAACGTAGATCGTTCGACTATGTTAAGATCATTGTTCGAACCCGGCATGCCGCAAAATGCATGCCATATCCATAAGTCATACGACGCAACGACTTCAAGAATAATAGTCGACTTACGAGACTTACCCTGATAAGCTCTGGTATACGCCTTTGGACAATTCTTCCACTCCCAATGCATGTAGTCTATACTACCTAACATTCCAGGCCATCCTCGGCTACCATGCATATTCAATAACATTGCTATATCCGTCTCGTTTGGTCTGCGTAAGTATTGATCACCGTAAATGTCCACGATAGCTTGATGGAAATGCTCCAAACACTCTAATACCGTGCTTTCCGCCACTTTCAAATTTTCATCAAGCGCGTCTGCCGGTCCTGCATATGCAAGCATTCTTAGTGCAGCTGTTATTTTTTGAATTCTAGTCAATCCCATTATACGAGATGCATTGGGTTTGAAGACAAAATATTTATCATGTTGCTTGATACATTGTAGGATTCTAAGAAACAGAGGTCGCCGCATGCAGAATCTTATCCTAAAATGAACATATGTGTAAGTAGGATTTGGAACAAAATAGTCTTCCATCAGTCTGTCATTGTGCCATGAATGTCTACGATTTTTATACCGACGACCAACAACTGATCCACCATGTTGCCCGTTGGATTGACCAACTTGTAGTGCAACCATACTTATTAGCTCCTTATCCCGACGAAAATGATCTTCCATCATTTCATCAAATTCGTCGTCGCTATCATCGAAAAAATATAATCTTCGGCAGCCATTTTTTATCTTTGAAATTGTATGAGATATAAATGAGCAATAAAACTTCTAGCATTTAACAAACTTTTTGTAGCTTAGATCACATGCTGGCCTTCAGAACAAAACAAACAATCACGACTAGTTAGCAGGTAGCATTAATTCAATTCAACCACAATCTATAAAGTAGATTCCATTTATGTCACGTCTGTAGTGTCCCATCCCATCTACATACTATTGAATGTTGGTGCAGTGTCTCATCCCATCTAAACACTGTAGCCACGTCCTCACAAGCCAACAAGGAGATATGACTGAGCAATAAAACTTATAGCATTTAACAAGTTTTTCATAGCTTCGATCACATGCTGGCCTTCATAACAAAACAAGCAATCGGGACTAGTTGGCAGGTAGCATTAATTCAATTCAACCACTATGTATAAAGTAGATTCCATTTATGTCACGTCTGCAGTGTCCCATCCCATCTACACACTGTTGACTGTTGGTGCAGTGTCTTTTCCCATCTAAACACTGTAGCCACGTCCTCACAAACCAACAAGGAGATATGACTGAGCAATTAAACTTATAGCATTTAGGACTAGTTGGCAGGTAGCATTAATTCAATTCAACCATCATCAATAAAGTAGATTCCATTTATGTCACGTCTCTAGTGTCCCGTCCCATCTATACACTATTGACACTACCAAACAATAAAACACTGAAAACTTTCTACGACAAAAATACAGAAAGAAACAAGACAATATGACTGAAACACACAAACATTAATACAGTCAACAATAATACATAAACAAACAATACTACAATCAACAATAATACACTCCACAATAATACAACCAACAATAATACCCTCACGAGTACTTAGGACTAACACAAAGAAACTACTGGTTACGGTCAAATTGCAAGTTTTGCAGGACATTTCTGAGACGTCTTATTTCTTGTTCCAGCTCGTTGGCATACATTATGGCCCTTGGCCTCAGATGTTCATCAACCCATTCTGCATAATTGCACCCTTCAGGCCAGAAGGGACATAACTGAATTCGACGACCAATATCTTCTCCATCTGCTCTAACCACTACTTCAACCTTATAACCACAGTGGCAGCATACTGCATAAGAGTCAACCTGTTGTTCAACTGAAGGTTGCAAATTTGGCACTTGATCAACCTCCTGTTCTTGTGGTCGTTGATGAACCAACTGTTCATGCAGAGGTTGGACAACCGCACGTTCATACAATGGTTGAACATCTTCCTGAAGTGTGAGTTGGTCAAGATTTGGGAATTCACGAGCAACGTCCTCGTAATGCTGTTCTTGGTAATTAATATTCCAATCTTCATCGGTGTGTTTGCTTTCCGTTGGAACGTAGCCGAAATCAGAGTCAACAGATGCTGGCCAAGAAGGCATTGGAATGAGGAATAGAAGAATGAAGGAGTGGAGGACTGAATTGTGTGTTTGGGAAGAAAAGCTCTTATGTATATATAGATGTGTGTGAATGCTTAAATTTTTTTATGTTGAAATGTGAGTATTGTATTTTGATTTGACAGTACACTAGAATCTGAGTACTGTTTTTGATATGTCTATGAAATCTGAGCATTATTTTGATTTGACATTACAATGAAATTGTTTTTATTAGACACAAACAAACAAGACAATAATACATATGCATACACAGAAACAATAATACACTCACCATAAGCCTCATTACATAACTCAAATAAAGGTTATAAATAAACATGTCATTACAGAACTCAAATTATGGATATCCAAATCGTTCTAGCCAATTTTGACGTATGATATAAGCCTCATGTCCAGTGAATGTGGTGTGATATTTGAGAAAGTAATGACCTTCAAATGTGCAACGGGTTGGTTTGAACAAATTTTCAAATATAACCTCATTGATAACCGTACTGTACTGCATACAGGTGTTGCAGAAGTTGCCATAAGCAGTCCTCAACTCTTCCTTCGTACGTCTACCATTACACTCAATATTGCTATTGTAAAGTTGAGTAATAGTGTCCCAAAACCGAGTTACCATTATCTCATCATCGTCACACATCTGATCAGTTTGTATAAAAGAATTTACTAGCAGTTTCAATTCGTTAGTCGAAAATATTACGTTGGACATTGACTGAATTTACGGAAGTTTTAAATGTTGTGACCTTTGAATATAACACTTTCTCTTAAATAGAGAGGTCGTAATCCGCGTCAAAAAAATGAAGCATGAATGTCCACATGTCAAACATCCATAAACTTTTCGAAAAACAAACACAACTGTGTTTGTTACTCCAACAGTTTCGCAACATAAATTATAATCAACACAATGCCATACTCATCGCAAATACTGTACACAATGTCATACTCAACACAATGCCATATTCAACGTAAAATATAATCAACATAATGCCATAAAATATAATCCACGCAATGCCATACTCAACAAAAAATATAGACAAGCACATATAACAATAGCATCATCACCAACATAATATGCCACCAACTAACGTAATGCATGAAAAATAATAACATAAACTGAAACATCTACATGCAACACATCAGTCTATGTGATCGGAACCGCTATCAATCTCCTCGTCATCGCCGCTGTCGTCGTCAGTATCGTCGTTGACGTCATCAAAGTCGTGAGGCACAGGTCCCGCATGGAGCTTCTCCTGAAGCTGCTGAATCTAGGTCTGTAATCCCTATATATGCGCATTATACCGAGTCTGCTGATGCTGGACCGCAGTCTGGTAACTCTGATACATCATTTGTGTATAATCAAGCACCATACACTCAAATGCAGCAATCATCTGTCTATCATAATCCATGTACTAAGAAAACTGATATGTGCATAAGAAAAATTATACATAGGTGAAGAATATAAGGACAAGTAATTTAAATGAAATTTAAAATTCGTACAAACCTGATGAGGCTGATATAATCCGGCGGATGGTACACCCATAATAGCATCATCTGGAGGATACTACAAGGGATACTCCACTACCTGACCATGTACATCATATGCTCTAAATGAATGAGGAGGTGGGTTGAACGTAGGAGGCTGCGTGTATTGAGACGATGTAGGCTCAAAGGTGGCAGGCGGTAATGGAACTCTACCAGAAGAGGTACGCGGACCAATATGATCAGAGTTCAAACCCCGGATATAATCAGGTAACGCGTAAGCACGTGGGGCTACTCGAGCCTAATATGAATCAAAGTCTCTCGGAACTGTAAAAGGCTCACCATCCACCCATCCCGCACCCCTCATCGCAAGAATATAAGCTGGTCCAACCCTAATATCACCATACATATCATCCCATGGTAGCGGATCTGATGGAATGCGAACTATACCATACAAATGTAGCCAACACCGCTCCCCTAAATACCATATGAATGGACATGTAGGAACCTGAAAGCAAACCCTGCGTTGCGATATAGAAAACTGAAAAGTGAGTGGATGATCAGGACCTGGCTCTAACACTGTTAGTACTGATCCCAGAGACGAACGATAATGTTACTATGCCACCTCATATCCATCTGCTGTCTAGCCTCCATCAGCCTATTGTTTACCCCTTGTGCAACACGAGACAAATGCATAGGAGGGCCCCAACGACGTAATCTAGGGAAGTAAATATAAGGTGTAGCATTCGCTTCTGCAATAAGTCAGGGGTGCATATTGGCAGTATACTCGTAGTACCAAAACGGAAGAATGTACCAAAATCCGTACATCTGTCTAGACTGCTATAGCTCATAAGTATCCAATGCTACGTACAAATAACCAAGAATAGCAGTACCGTAATCATATATATGCAGTCCATCCACATCTACTAATCTAGCCAAAAAGCCAAGTCTAATAGTACCCTTATTGTTACTAAAAAATGTAGATCCGAAAAGGTATAATATAAAAGCATGGATAACCAGAGTGTGCATATCCTCGACGGCCATGTACTCTACTATATATCACCGTAGACAAAGGAGAGTAACAACACCTCCTCTAACCTCCTCATCGGCCAAAGCCGATAAATAAGCTGAATATGACTCGAACGCCTCAAATGAACTATCAAATGGAACAGGGAGATGGTCCGGCGACCAACCTCTATGCTAGTGGGCATATAAAAATCTAAAGGAGTCAGTCCTAGCTCAAAATCGGGGAAATGAAATGTGTGAGTGGTGGGCCACCATCTCTTAGTGAGAGCCTCTACAAGGCAGCGATATACGTGTGCAAATCTAGGTAAATCTAGAAATTCACCAAAAGGTGATGCATGTAGCCTATCCAAAATCGGCTGTGGTAACTGATCAAAATACTCAGACATATACCTATACCAACTACCTCGCATCGCTACGTGACGAACCTAAATATATGATTATTTAATGTTAAAATAAACAAACAATTGACATTCATATACACTTACACGGTTGTTCATCAAACAATAAAGAATTAAACGTATACATGTGGCGTCGCTATAGCTGTAGTAAGTTGATGCGAAATAGCGGGGGGCAAGTCATGCAAGGATCGAAGAACGTCTGCAGTCACGGTAGCATCAGGAGGGACATGAGCAGGACCAATATTGGCATCTGTCACATATCGAATGGTCCGTCTACCAGTTTTGACTGAACGGGGCAACATTTCGGCGTAAAGTGGATTAAAAAAAAAGTAAAGGAGAGGATGAATGGAAAGGAAAATGAGGTTTCGAAATTTTTTGCGCCTCATATAGGCGCCTGGGATGGGCGCCTGTTCAACAGGCGCCTGCGGCTAAGGCACCTATTGAAAAGGTGCCTAGCCCAATTCCCTATTGGGGATATTGGCCCTCCAGCATTTTAGAGTGTGGAAAATCATATTTCCACACTCCGAACCATTGGAGATGCTCTAATGATGAGCAAGGGTCCGGAATTCTTTCTCTTTACTTTTTAAAATCATTAGGTTTACCACCTTCTTCGATTGAGTGACATCTCTTATGTCAATCACACCAAAGAAATATTAAATGAATGGAATTGGGATATAGATGGAATATAATGAAATAGAGCCACTTTGAGGTTCCTTATGAAATGAGGCATGGAACGGAGCCACAACGAAGAAGTTCCAGGAGTTACGAAGGAAGCTTCGGACTCATGGGTTGAGAACGGGAGTTTATTGAATATAACTTAGTTAGTTGGCTAATTAAGTGGTAGTTAAAATTATTCCACCCCACTATACAAATAAATCTTACAACTAACTATTAAATCCCATGATTACTCCTTCGCTTTCACAATTAAAACACACGATAAAATTTCTCTCACTTCGTTCCTTTTCAGTTTGCCCAATAACCTATCAATCATAACTTTCTTCGAAATTTGTGTTCTTTTAGACAATTTCTAGGTTTTCCTCTTTACTGCAACAACTCAAACATTCAAGGTAAATATTCTCTTATATGTTCATGTACTTGATATTATTTGTTCTTTTAGTCATAATTGATAGTAAAAGCTTGATCTCTTTCTTCAACCTCCTATATGCATAGGTTATAAAACTTTGAAGCATGCATTTATTGTTTGTTTATTTTTCACTATTCATGTATAAATTCGGGGTTACGTAAATGAATAATTAAATATAATGTCAAATATGATATAATATATTTAGATTGAAGAGAATTATTTGACGACCGTAATGATGAAAATGGTGTGTCATTTGGAGCTATGGAGTAGAAGATACAAAAGTTTGAAGACTGGAATTAAAGTGTGTGCTAAACATGAGAAAAGCTAGAGTGTGCATCTTCGCACAAATAACTAATAAGTTAAACTATGATACATGTCGGTCTATTGCAAGTCCTAAATGGTCTATTGAAAGTCCTAAAGAAGAGGCCATTGGTTGACTAGTGGCCATACAACCAGTTGACCAGTTTCATGAGATGGACTTAATTATGAGATGATTTCTGAAGGGGATTTTGTCTATTACTCTTGATTTCTTCACTTCTCGGCCTTTGGATGATTCCTAACTTATATATGACGTTCTAAACTGTTTAAAGGCCCTACAAAAAGAATATTAACTTTTAGGGTCTGTGGTTGTTTCTCTATAGATTGATATGTTAGGTTGAGAGTTATCTCTCTCGTTTTCTCTTCATTATTTGTAATCTCCATTGAAATGGATTTATCTCTTGTAATCCTCTTTGAAATTAGTAATAAAATTCTTCTCTTCACAACATGGATGTACATTATAAAGTTGATAGTGGAATCACTATAAGTCCTCGTATTATTTATTACCTTTCTACTGATTTGTTTTTCTATTGCTTGAGATTTTTATTTACGCAACACTGGTGAATGAGTTTGTGTGGAATCATTGTTTTATCACTTATTTGTTTTACCGCACCTATAGTTGATCCTGCATAAGTTTCCAGTGCGTCGGAGTTAATTAATTCTACTTGTTGACGGCAAAAATGGTCACCAACACCCAAGTGACATGAAAGCACCAATAATCCAATGCCAAATCCAAGTAGAGTAAACCAGTTCACAGATCACAAAATAAGTTATAGAAAAAGTAAATGAACACAAATTTTATAGTGGTTTGGAAAATTCTGATCTACATCCACTCTGATAATCTTATTATTTATACTGTAAGATTACAAGTACAGTTGTTTTTGCCTTAGAATATTAATGGAGAAAGAGAAAGAGTGAAGAAGAATAGCCAACCGAAAAACCCCTGAATTAATGTGATGCATGCTGTATTTATAGGAGAAGCTGATGAAATATCTCGTTCAAAATCTGGATCCAGAATCTCTAGGCCAAGATGACCTGACCCAGAAAAATCAGACTGATCGCTCACCCTTAAGAGGGGTGGAGGCTGACCCCTTTCCATGCATGGTGGGGCCCAGCGATCCCTTGTGTGGGTCCCTCTACTCCTCCACTTCATGTTTGAAAAGTCGTTTCCCAAGTTGATGCGTCATCCGTTGAGTTATTGAGCGATCATCGTTGAGTTGCGCTGCCAATCCGGAGGATCATTAGCCATATTAATCCTATCTGATCCCTTGCCTAGGGAAAGTGCCAATTCCAAGGTGCCATCCATCCGAATTTGCTCGATCATCGTCCATAGCCTTGTTTACCGATCTTCGAACCTAATAATCATCTCTCCGTGCTTCCTATCTTGATGATCACGAAATCCGTTTGGCCAAATCTGTTGGTATACTGCCTAGTCAAAAGGTGGTATAACATTTGCCCCCCAAAGCATGCCTTGCAGTAGGAAGGTGTGTTTTGAATTGAAATAAGTCCAAAGTCCAGAATCCATCGATAGCCGAAGTATCCAATCCAGAATCTGATCCATTGCCAAGCCAAATCTCCATGAGCTGTCTCGTGTCCGCCCAGGAATCCATTAATGAAATCTGCGACTGTTCCAAGTCAATAGCCAATTCTGAATCCATTCCAAACCGTTAGCTGAATCCATTCCAAATCTGTAGGCGTTAACCAAATCCACGACTTTGCCGGATCATTTGCCAAGTCCAAAGTGTTGATCTCTCCGAAGCATCATCCCAAGTCCTCGATCTCCCCGGATCGTTAGCCAAACCCATGGCCTCTCCGGGCCGATATCCAAGTCCGCGACATCTTCGGAACAATATCCAAGTTCGCGACCTCTCTTGGTCATTATCCAAATCCATAACCGTTTGAAATCCCGGAAGGTATTAAGCTAGTTCGTGATCTCTCTGGATCGTCATCCGAGTTCATAGCCTCTCTGAACCAATCGATGGTTTCTCCGGACTAATCAATAGTTTCTCTGGACCCTTGCTAAGCTTAACCCAAACTTAACGACGAGCAAGCTGATCATGTCGCTCTCCGGTGAAGCAATTCACCCCCCGCACTCCAGCCCTTTTGGGGCATATAGCAATGCCATGATTCTCCTGGACCGATCATACCTCTCCAGGCTCTTGTTGGACTCCATCCTGTCACTCTCCGGTGAATGTGAAAATGATAAGTAAGCCGATCATGTCGCTCTCTAATGAAGCGGCGTTACTTCCTGCACTCTAGTTCAGTGTCCTCGAACATTAAGCGATGTCCTGGCCTTCCTAGGTCGATCATAGCCTCTTCGGGCTCTTGCCGGACCATATCAAGTCGCTTTTCGGTGAAATAGGAACAACAATAAGTGAGTCGATCCTATAGCTCTTCGGCGAAGCAACTCACTTCTTGCACTTTGGCCAGGGACATAAAGCGATCAACTCCGTACTGACTTTTTTTCTCCGGCCTCAACTCTTCGGTCGAGGGCTTAATCCATGTACGAGTCCATCCTGTCGCTCCCTTACGAAGGTGCTTGCACCTTGCGGTTAATTCTTCGTCTTTTCGGTCAGGACAATAACCACGACCTGTTTTATTAATCGCATTAATGCGGATCAAAAATAAATTAACAAATAAGAGTTCATACAACTAAAAGTCCAAAAAGCAAGAAAACCAAAAGGTGCCTCTCTGGGCATGACGGTTCATCATCATCTCAGAGCATGCCTAAAGACCGACCTCAATCCCGTACATGTGTAAGTGACTTAGCCATTTTATTGTGGAGTTTTATTGTTATTTCATGTTATCCCTATTAAGAGATGACGATCTGACACCTTAATCCGAGATCATTTCCATTTGATGCGGATGGTGGCCGCTCTTGTTCCATCGCCACAGCCCGAGCCCTCACATATTGTGGTATCCTGTTATCCCTGACATGCTCCTCAATCATATGCTGGAGATGTCTGCACTCATCCGTAGGATGCCCATCCAGTTCGTGGAATAGGCAGTACTTTCCAGACCTATATTCCCGCTATGTAGGATCCTTTCTGGCCAGCTTTTGATTGGAGAGTTGCCTCCTTATATCTAGATAAATCCACTCTAAACCTTTCACCAATTTCGAATGATAGGAGAACTTTGGCTCCCTCTATTTACTTTGCCATTTTGATTTGTCATCCATCGTCCATTTTCCATTTACCCTTATCCTTACTCGGACCTTCTTCAGACGGTCCTTCACCTCTCACAGCATTCACTTTTAGTTTATCGGTTCATGCGTCCTCCCACTGCAAGAACCTCCCAGCTTCATGGTAAAATTCCCCAAGATCCATTGGTAGATCCTGTTCCAATGCAACCTTGAAATCCACATCATCAGCGATTCCAAATATCGCCGCCATCAAAACTATCAATGGATCAGTCCGATCTACCGAAGCAACCGTCGCATTAAACCATGTTAAAAAAATTCCTCAAAGGCTCTCGTATTCTTTGTTTTAGTGCTATTAATGTCATAACATTCTTGGGTCTCGTGATGTGAACCCGAAACTGCCTCATGAACCGATCTACCAACTCGCTCTATGTCCCGACCGAACCATTCTCCAGCTACCTAAACCAGAATGTAGATAACTTCGTCAAATAAAGTGGAAAACACCTTGCTATGACCTCCTCCGATGCTTCCAGCACTTCCATATGTCAGATATACCTTATCAAGTGCATTGTAGGGTTTGACTTTCCGTCTTACACTTGTAGTGCTGGTAGTTTGAATTTCGATGGGTTTCTAGCATGCCTGATATTTAGGGTGAACGACCTCCGACTTACATCCTCCAGACTCCTGTTGGGAAATCAGTTCTAGCATAATTATTCTAATGTAACTGGCTCTTTTAGGTACTTGAATGCTTTCTAATCGTTTTGGTGCATTTACTGTTATTGCTTCTGTGAACTGCCTCTCATTATCTACCATACCGGCACTGTCATCCTTTCCTTCTCATCCATAAGTGGCCTCCAATCCAAATCAACAGCCTATCGCCTGACTACAAGGGGATAATTAGGAACATACTCCTTCGGACGAGCATCCAAATTCTAATTCACACCAAACTCTACAAGATTGAGCGCAGGCCCACCAAAATTCTGACCGACCAGACCTAGGGCATGCCCCCGAGCCCTTGGGGATCAGTGCCAGCCCTTCTGGAGGGATCAACATCGATCCTTCCCTGTTGGCCAGGGACTGCCCCCGGTTGCTCCACTTCGTTCTCCTGCCTATTTGCTCTATTTCCATAATCCTGGTTCTGATTTCCCATAGCTCCTGTTACTTTAACTCATTAATCCAAATTTCCATTAGCTCTAAATTCTTGGTTTTGCACTCCAGAAGCTCCTACTACTCCAGCCTATCCAACCCACTTGAGGAAATTCTACATCATCTCCACTTGCCTCTTCATCATCCATTCTTGCATAACGTTCACCATTGTTTCCATCTCCTCACTAGTGATGTAGGCAGAGGACTAATTAGCTCTAGCTCCCGAGGATGCCTCCGGACTTCCTCCATGGTGACTCCTTTCTAGTAGCGCTCTCTTTGAAGATTTCCTAACCATTGTTCCAAATCCAAGCTCCAAATCTTTTTCAAATCAGCAGGTGCAAGTATTCCCAGTGAAAGCATCAAAATGTTGATAGCAAAAAATAGCCACCAACACCCAAGTGACATGAAAGCACCAATAATCCAATATCCAAATCTGAGCAGAGTGAACCAGTTTACAGATCACATAATAAGTTGCAGAAAAAGTAAACGAACACAAATTTTATAGTGGTTCGGCAAACTCTGGCCTATGTCCACTCCAATAATCTTATTATTTATACTATAAGATTACAAGTACAATTATTTATGCCTTAGAATATTAATGGTGGAAGAGTAAAGTTGAAGAAGAAGAGCCAACCGAAAAGTCCCCCTGAATGAATGCCAGTATTTATAGGAGAAGCTGACGAATTATCTCGCTCAAAATCCGGATCCAGTATCTCCAGGACAAGACTACTCGACCCAAAAAAATTCAGGCCGATCGCTCACCCCTAAGAGGGGTTGGGGTCGACCCTTCTTCCACGCATGGTGGGGCCCAGCGATCCATTGTGTAGGTTCCCTTACTCCTCCACTTCATGTTTCCAATGTTGATGCGTCATTCGTTGAGTTATTAAGGGATCATTGTTGAGTTGCACTGCTAATCGGAGCAATCCATAGCCATATTAATTCGATCTGATCCCTTGCGTTGGGAAGTGCCAATTCCATACTTTCTAAGGTGTCATCCGTCCGAATCCGCTCAACCATCCTCCATAGCCTTGTTTATAACCGATCTCTAAGCTTGATAATCGTTACTTCCGGCTTTTTGCCTTAATGATCACGAAATCCATTTGGCCAAATCCATTGGTATACTGCCTGGCCAAAAGGCGGTATAACACTAGTGTAATTTTCCCTTATAATTGGTAGCAAGGCATCTAGGTTTGCTATTTGGAGTACATAGTGCATAGAGGGTATATGGTGAACTCACAGGTCTATGGGAGAATTCAATGTAGGCCAATTCTTGTTATATATCTACGCAACATGTAAGAGATTCTTATTCAACATCTATTTCATAATTAGTGGTACATCGGTGGAACATAGATAGTGACATTAAAAAGTAGCAATCAAAGATAAAGGCGGTATGGAATAGGAATCACATTCAAGAGATCTCATATTCTGGTTTTACTAATATGCTTTTGTAGTTACTTTGTAATTAAACTTCAAAATTTATTTTGGCCTAAAAGTTTTTTACCCTTTAGAAAAATCTTTTTTTTTCCAAAGTTAAACTAAAGTTGATACTATTATAAATACATATATACATACATACACACACATATATAGGGAAAGGATCGGCTACACCTTTAATCCTCCATGGTTTCTACCTCAAATCAAGGGGGAATTGAGTAGCCAAACTAAGGTATAGCTGATCCTTTCCTATATATATATTACATATGCATATTATAATTATAAATTATATATATTATTAGCCAATAATTTGGTCTAAACTCCCAAATGATGAAGTTTCGATGAGACAACATTCTAGATCATAGTATTGGTATCAAATCAGCAAATGAAATGAAAAAGTAAGACTAAAATGACAAGAGAGAAGTAAATACATAATTTTTATAGTGGTTCGGTAAATCTTTGGCCTACGTGTGCTTATTAATTTTTTATTGCTTGTTCTCGCTAGATCTACCAAGATTACAATGAAAATTTCTAATCTCAATCTCGAAGAGCAAAAACGGCAGAGTTTCCCTTAGGCTAGAGTAATCAAGGATCAAAATCCTTTTTCTATTGGTGATTGTCCCCTATTTATAGCTGAATTGAGCTATTTGGCTGCCTTAGGTTTTCCATGTCACGTTTGGATTTTTTTGTCAATCAATCCGATATAATAGGAAAGTAATCAATTAAAAGTTGGACCAAACCTCGAGGCTTGATGGATCAGTACTGATCCACTCATGGATTGATGCCGACTAGTGACTTTGGTACAAACTTGCAATTTTCTTCATATTAGTCTTTAGAGCATTAGGGGAAAAAATCATCTTTGGGATGAATCATTGGACATCCATCACCTTTGCTCAAACACTTGTCTTTTTGCTTCAATAGGCCAGAGATCCATTGCTTGTAATTTTGGGAGAAAATTAGTCATTTTGATGGATCGTTTTTGATCCATCCATGGATGAGCTAAGATCCATGGACTTATATAATGTTTTCCCTTTCTTCTCTTGCTCTTCATATTTGACCGTTTCGAGTTTAGAGTCCTGTTATCCGGGTTTTTAACCTAGCTAGACCCATTAGAAAATAGAACAATTCCATGACATCAGAATGGCTTAGAACTTAACCAAAAAGTCTAAGGTAAGGAGTTAACGAGAGCCAAGCCATATTACTGAAGCAACGACTTAGTTTGACTAAACCAAGAAACCAGCGTCCGTCCAGTCCAGTCAATAGCCAAATGCAACTAGCAAGTAGATCATCATCGAAACAAATCAACGTGTAACGGGACTATGTGAACAACATCGATAAAGGCAATGACAGAACGCCAGATACCAAAAGTTCAAAAATAAACCAAGTATATGGATCGCCAACGATTCGTACACCATGGATCGCCAACGATCCATAAACTTCACCAGTGGGTCGCTAAGCAGCTATGGCACGTGGGAGCAAAGAAGCCTAGAAGACAAAAAGAAAAAAATACTAAGTGTATGGATCGCTAGCAATCCATGCATGATGGATCGTCGCGATCCATATAGAGCTTTGATTGGATATGACGTAGCATATTGAAGTGATGGAGAGAACAACTAAGTGATTAGCGAGCGAGAGAGCCAAATCTATGGATCGCTAGCGATCTATAGACCATGGATCACTAGCAATCCATGATTTTGGTTCGGATCGCGAGCTAAACTTCTCTGGGTCATCCTGTGTCCATCTGCGAGCAATTGACGAAGTGGCCTGGCCTAGAAGTTCTCCAATCTCTATATATACCGTCCTGCCTGCAACATAAAGAGGATCTTCTCTAGATTGGTTGTCGAAGCTTTATTGGAAACATTATTCACTCTCTGCCACCCTCACAACAATCTCCAAAGGAATTCACTGTGATTCTCCAGTGGATTCCAGCTCTGGAGATTCAATCTACCTAAAGATAATCAAATCCTTGTAATCAAACACTTCTTGTAATAGCAATCAGTCTATAGTAACACTATAAAGTGGACGTAGGCTTCACTAACAACCGAACCATTATAAAAATTCCATGTCTTCTTTCTTTTACTGTTCTTTTTCTATACCTGTCATATATGATATTGCTCTGTCAGAACAGGGCTGGTGCTTTCACACTCAAACCAGGGTGTTGATCCATTTTTTGGGTTAACATTGGTGCTTTCACTGAGAACTCCAACTCAGAATCCAGATCTAGCTATCTACGTTGGATCCCTTAGGTCCAGAAGTTAGATATTCAATCTTTGCTTGAAGAATCTATTGTTTGGAATCAATGGTCCTTGGAAGAAGAAGAACTGGCTCTGGAAGATCCATAGAGGCAGTAATAGCTAGAGAAGATGTTAATCCTCAACAAACTGAAGTAAATAGTGCTAACTTAGGAAATCAGGCGTCGGCATCCTCCAATCAGCACGAAGTTGTCACCAGGGATGAGTAGAATAAAATGGTTGATGAGATCAACCAAAAAATGGAAAGTATCCAAAAAGGCTATAATGGATAAGCTTAACGCTCTCCTAACCCTACAGTCAAATCCTGCTCTAAGGACTATGCCTAAACCCACGGCTGCTGTAGAACAAGAGAATTCCTCCGTTTTTGGTCTACATAGAAGAAACGGAAAACAACCACAAAAAAGGGTGACAACGGGACTTAACGTCGATGGATATGCAAGTACTCTGTTTGCCACAAGGCAACCTATTCTGAATTTGAATCAGAGGGCAAAGACCTATTTGGAAGACATAGCTATGGATTTCTCCGACTCAGAGGACGGAGAGCAAGACGACAAATTGGAAGAAAATGCCAATGAATTTGAATGCTAGGAATATTCAAACTGCTCCAGTTAGGCTAACCGCAAGCCAACGGGACCCTGTAGGAGTGGCTCTCCTAAAGACAAGAGAGCCTAGGTCTCAGCCCACTCACCAAGACCATTTGCAAAGCCAAACACTTGCCACAGTGACTGATTGCCATCCTCAGGACTACCGAACATCAGAGGCATACATAGCGGATATGGTTAAACGATTAACGGAGGAGAGTAAAAATAGAAGAAATTATGAATGGGGATCTGCACCAAGTCGGAATCCCTTCACCGATGAAATCTTGAATGAGAAATATCCGGAAAAATTCACAATGCCAACTATTCCGTCCTATGACGGAACAAAAGACCCGAAACCTCACTTGTACAAATATAGTTGGTATATGGACGGAGCTAATGCCTCCGAAGCTGTTCGATGCAGATGCTTTCCTATCTTTCTCGAAGAAGTTGCATCAATGTGGTTCATTAGGCTTCCACCAAGATCTACCTCTACTTTTGATCAATTGGAGACAAGGTTCCTTGATCAGTTCAAACTCCATACTGCATAGCCAAAAGATGTCATGTCCCTATCCGGATTGTTCCAAGGGCGTAACGAATCATTGAAATCTTTCATGAACAGGTTTAACACTGCAGTAACATAAGTAAGCAAACCCAACAAAGACATGGTTTTTATGGCATTAGTCCAGGCTATTCACGTGGAATCTGAATTCAGAAAGTGGATTAAGATGAAGCAGCTTACCACTAGGAAAGATTTCAATCGTAAAGCAATTCAGGACGTAAGGTTGGAGGAAGCGCAGGAAATGGAAAGGAAGTCTACTAGTGTGAAACAGATGAATGTCGGGCAAAGCGATGTAGTAATGAATCAAAATGCACACACTTCTCGGACTACTGAAGGAATCCCTAGGAAAGACGGAAATTCAAAGAGAAAAAGTCAAAACTCTAATAGGAAGAATGGTAATGGCAACAATAAAAAGCCCCCCACAAGGGCTACACTCCCCTAAAGGACACACCAGAAAACATTTTTCTCGTGACTCAAGGGACTGAGGAATACAAAAAGCCCCCCACAAAGGAAGCAACTGAGCAATAGAAGCGCTCGGGAAAATTTTGCCGCTTCCACGAGATATACGGCCACAATACAAACAAATGCCGCCATCTAAAGAATCTCATTGAGGAGTTGATCCAGGACAATAAGCTCCAGCAGTATGTAAGAAAGCCTCAAAACCTCGATCATTCTATGGCTTCTTAGCCTCCTAGAGAACAAAGGAATCAAGCTGGAACTAGTGAAGAAGGGTCAAAACGAACTGACCAAAGGCTTATTATTGGAACAATATCTAGGGGACCACACCCTGCACAAAGAAGTTGGGGGAAATGGAGCGATATGCAAGTTCATTGAAGCACGCTCCGATGGAATCATGTTTAGCTATAGAAGATGAGACTCCAACCAAGCTGCAAAGGGTTTTGAATGACGATATAGTGTTCTGAAATCGGGACACCGAAGGGATCGAAGCTCCAACTCTCGATCCGATGGAGGTGACGGTAGGAATCGGACCTGCTATAGTTCGACGAGTGTTGGTTGATAGTGGCAGCTCCATTAACATACTCTTCAAACATACTTTCCATCAGATGAATATTGGCATGAAAATCGTATCCACGTGCCAAACAAAGATTCAGGGGTTTACTAGCAAGCCCAAACAACTGGTAGGAACAATTGACCTACCTGTGGAGCTTGGAGAGTGTGAGCGAAGGGTCACCTTCATTCAAAATTTTGTTATCGTGGATGAAATGTCAGCGTATAATGTCTTCTTGGAACGGACTGCATTAGCCGACTTCAGAATAGCGTTGGCCCAGTGGTGCCTTATAATGAAGTTCCCTACAGAGCACGGAGTCAGAATTGTGAAAGGAGACTAAAGCGCTGCTCGAGAAAGCTACATCGTAGAATTGCATGAGGCAAGAAGAAAGAAAAAAGGAAAGGATGTGGGGAAAACTCTCCACATTCGTGAGTCCACCGAATAACAATTACAGTGCCGCCCCTGGCTTGGGGACCGTAGCCGATTCGACAAGGCTTTGGACCCTAGAAAGAACAGTTTAAGGGAGGATCGGGCAGCATCGGCAGAATTGACAGTGTCTGTTCTAGTCTGTATGGACGACCCAACACGGGTCTTGAAAATCGGATCACGCCTGGGAAATAGGATGCGCTCAGAACTAACTAAATTCCTCTATGTAGGATCGTTTTCACCCTGGAGAGGGGTGAATAGGGTTTACTACTAAAAATTAATGTGGAAATAAAAACAGAAAGTAATGCAGTAAAGATCACACACAGTTTTACCCAGCTTCGGCAAAAATTTGCCTACGTGCTGCCCCCAAGGTTTCTACTAGAAATTAAGTGATCAAACGCTTACAAAAACATGTAAACTTGCGATACCCGCTAACTTGATTAACCTAACTCTAAGCTCAAAACTCTGCCACAACTCGGCCACTGAGTTGTGAATTCTCAAACTACGCCTCGTAGTTCGTAACCGATTTAATACTAGAGTTTACAAATTTATAAAACATAAAATACAAAACAAATAAAATTGAAACACTAAATTATAACTTAGTAAAAAAAATTTATCAGCCCAATATAAACACGTTCACCCCTTTATTCTTTAGCCCAAGACTTTGCATATGGCCGTCGTTCTCTTGAATTTACAAATTAGGGTTTCTGAAAGATGCCGCTTGAAGGTGATATCCAAATCGGCCAAATCACACTCCTTCTTCTTTGATACTCGCGTCCTTCAAATTAGCTTCGATTGATTGTGCGGCTGCTTCAATTGTCGAGTGATATTTAATTGATAAAATGGTACGATTTCTGCTCCTTTCTGATTTTGTAGTATTCTAGACTTTGATTCGAGTTAAGAATTAGTTCTTCATTTATTTTAAGGCTTGCTCTCTGATTCTACTCAAACTCAAACTCGAATGAAATAATGCCGATCATGACATGGGTTTATATAGGGTTTGATTCCCTATACTTTCGTTTGTATATTTTGATTTGAACATATCAGAACTTTTTCTTTTTACATTCATTTCTGATCGAATGGCTTTGATGCTTTCTGACTCGTTCATTTGTGATATATATTCAAATATATTGATATATATTCACATGTAGTTTGACCCTGGTTGATTTTCTGATTATTGCCTTGACTTGTTCAATTATGATATCCTCTGCGACTTTTTCTACTCCTTCCTGAATTTGTTCTCTGCTTTGTTTAGGATTCTGATATGTTTTTGTTCAAAAACTATTTTGGCCCTCAATTTGATTGTGTAGTTGCTGCCGTGAATCTTATTTGCTGATATGCGCATGCCTAAGCTTCCATGTATATACATACATATGTATGTATATGTGTGTGAACTGTACCATTATATATATGCTTCATGTTTCTTGTAGCTCGATCATTGTGTTGCTTATGCTACTACCTTTAGTTTGGTTTGAATGTGCCTACATGTATGATGTTCATTACTCATTCATGTGCTTATATCTTTACTTGTTTCTGCATTTGCTGCTGTTCAAAACCGGTGCACTCTGTTGCTCTGGCTTTGAGTTGGTTTCGGACTTATTGCGATGCCTCTCTTTGGTTTGAAACATATCCTTGTGCTTCACTTTGCTGCATCCATTGAGTTGCTAATTTTTTGTGTGCACTGAGTTTGTATGCCTATTTGTACATGTCCATAACTCTGAACAGTTGTTCCTTGTTGTGTTTGCACCCTGCTTTGATCTTGTCTTGTCTTGGATGTTAGCCTTGCATTGCCTTGCTTGAGTTTGATCTGATGTCTCGATGTATATACATACATACATACATGTATGTATGTATGTGTGTAATTGCTTGACATCAATTCTAGTTGTTAGACTTGTTTTCACGTGCTTGTTAGTCTTGCTTATATTTGGTTCACTTGTATTCATGTTCAAGTTGACTGGTCTACTTGAGCTGCACTATGATTCCACATGAGTCTTTATGTATGTTGACTGGTATAGTTGAGTTGCATTTCCTTGTACCATTTGAAGTCTAGATGCGTTTGAAGTTTGGTACACTTGTATTCTCTGTCCTTGTGCACTTGTATTCTCCGAACTGTTGAAACTGAACTTGATTGAACATATTCAAGTGCTTGGACATTTTGCTGGGTTGATTGGTTGGTCTTCATATGTACATTTGAGCTGCTGTCTTGGTTGAGGATTCACTTGCATGCTCTAATATTTGCTGGGTTGATTTGCTGCATGCACCACTTTGTACATATGCATTACATGTTGATATTTTCTCTGTTCTAGGCCCTTGTGCCATATGCATTGTCATTTGTGTTCATTGTGCCTTTATACATTTTGTGGTCTTGTTCCATATGAATGAAGTCTTCATTGATATGGTCTGTGTTGCATCCCTTGTGTTCATAACTGCTTATTCCCATGTGTGCTTGAGTGGTCCATATTTGTCCCACTGACTTATTTAGTTGCCATGTTCTATGTGGTTCTTGCTTCTTGGTTAGTTTTGGTTTGTGTTTGCATTGCACCTGAGGTTGAATCCAGCCTTGGCTTGGGTTTGACCTTGTGCTCACCTGTCCCTGCAATTTTAACAAGCAAGTGTATATCGGTGTGCATGACCTTGTGGCATGTACAGTGATACACCGTGCATGTCACAAGTTATTCGCATTAGATGAATTAAAAAAATGATGACGAGCAACCCAAATAACTGAGGCAAACAATATTTTCAACACACGCTTCATTGTGCACTGCAAAATATTTCTTTTTCAATTTTACTGCATCAGTGTTTATTCTGCAGATAGTTTAGATGCTGGATACAGGCTGGAACAGAGTTGAAGATCAAATACGAGTGATGAGTGAATATGGTGTGAGGTGAAACATGTACGTAAAATTGTATAGTGAAACTTGTGTTGTAATTGAAACTTGTATTTGGAATTGTGTAAATATAGTGAGAGCTTAAATTTGTAATAAAATATTTGTTTAAATAAGAATTCCGAGTTATTTATTTTATTCAACAAATATTTATTTAATTATTTGGAAAACTAAAATAGTACAGTAGCGAATACATATAAACGAACATATATATGTTTATTATCATTAAACAAAAATCATACACTTGTATATTCTACAATCTCCCCCTTCGATGATAACAAACATATATTAAGATTTTGACTCTATTAAATGTATTTGTTTTGATGAATTCTATTAGCTCCTCCTATTTGAATACCCCCCACAACAAAGCTCCCCCTTCCATATGCATGAAAATAAAAAACTGCAAACAAAAAACAAATGCAATGAACCTAGATGAGAATATACAAATATAAAATATGTGACTTATTTGCCAAAATCCTAACTTTTCTCCCCCTTTTGTTATCAGCAAAAGAGTAATAGTGTTCGATAAGAGTGATACAGTGATAGACATTAATACAACATTAATACCTAATCGAGTATAAATATTAAATTTCAAAAAAAATCAAACAAAAATCATAAATACTCTGTTAGGCACATATTTCATTTTAGAGTGATAGTGGTGATGTCGGCATAGAAAACCATATAGTTGTGTCTATTTGTGGTATATTTATGACATGAATTTTTTAAATACTTACTAACCATGAATAACCGTTAGGACTTTTAATTGAGATTAGTAGTATTCCCTATTTTTATTAAAAAATGAATTCCAAGCATCTTCTAACCACGCATAACCGTAAGGACATTTAAATGGGGTTAGAATCAACTCGCCTATTTCATCCAATTTTGATATGTGTTCCATACATGCATAACCGTGAGGACTTTTAAATGAGAGTAAGTACTTTTGCATGATTTTATTGCTAATTAAAAATTGAATAATTTCCTGTTTAAATACCACATTTTGACATACTATATTGGATTTTGATGAGTGATAGTAGTAGAAATATGATAGGAATAGAGATGGTCATAGAATTTTTACCAACCAAAGTTATTACAAATTTTATTCAAATTTTTAAAGAAATTTTCTAAATATACTCTCTCTAGACATAATGTATGATCAAGATCAATACTCATCACTTTTTTCAGTCACTATTTAACTTTTCAATAATCAATAGGGAGTCAGATTAGTTAACATAGACATTTATATCCAAAAAAAAATATAAAATCACATTTCTAAAATGCCTAAACTGAGACGAAGTCGACAAAAATTATTTTCTGGAAAAAATGTCTGAGAATCAGTTGAAATGAAATTTATGTAGATATTTTCTTTGGAAATACGATCTCTAATGAAATGATGTCTAACATCTATATGCTTGGTGCAGGAATGATATATAGGATTATTTATGAGATCAATTGCACTTTTGCTATCACACATAAGTGGAACTCGTTTAAAAGATAGACCATAGTCTTGCAAGGTTTGTATCATCCATAAGATTTGAGCAGAGCAACCGTTTAGAGCAATATACTCTGCCTCAGTGGTAGATAATGCAATACAATTTTGTTTCCGACTTAACCATGCAACTAACGAATGTCCCAACATAAAACATATTCCACTAGTACTTTTTCTATCAACTAGACTACCAACATAGTCTGCATCTGAATACCCTTTTAACTCAAAGTTATCATTAGTTGGATACCATAGACCAAACCGTGCGGTGTGCAACAGATACCTTATAATCCATTTTACAACTTTTAAATGAGATTCTTTTGGATTTGATTGAAACCGTGCACATAAAAAAACAGAGAACGTAATGTTTGGTCTAGAAGCAGTAAGATAAAGAAGTGGTCTAATCATACCTTGATATTTCTTTTGATCAACTACCTTACCTTTTTCATCCTTGTCAAGTTTAATTGTTGTGCTCATGGGAGTTTTTGCAGGTTTAGCGTCTTTCAATCCAAATTTGTTGACAAGCTCTTTGATATATTTTGTCTGAGAGATGAACGTACCTTTTTCACTTTGTTTGATTTGAAATCCTAAAAAGAATTTCAACTCTCCTACCAAGCTCATTTCAAACTTTTCCCGCATAACTTTTTCAAATTTCTCATATAAAAGGTTGTTAGTGGCACCATAAATAATGTCATTAACGTATATTTGAACAATCAAAAGATCATCATTTTCGTGCAATAGAAATAATGTGGTGTCTACACAGCCCTTTTTGAACCCATTTTCAAGGAGACAAGTGCTAAGACAGTCATACCAAGCCCTAGGGGCTTGTTTTAATCCATATAATGCTTTCTTAAGTTTATATACATGGTTAGGGTATTCTTGACTTTCAAAACCTTCAGGTTGTTCAACGAATACATCCTCTTTCAAAATTCCATTAATAAAAGAACTTTTAATATCCATTTGTCTTATTTAAATCCTTTATAACAAGCAAAAGCTAACAATATTCTAATGGATTCTAGTCTTCCTACTAGTGCAAAAGTTTCATTAAAATCAATTCCTTCAATTTGATTATAACTTTTAGCAACTAATCTAGCGTTGTTCCTAATCACATTTCCAGATTCATCAAATTTATTTTTAAATATCCATTTGGTTCCTACAACTGGATAATCATTAGGTCTAGGTGCTAGAATCTAAAAATCATTTCATTCAAATTGATTTAGCTCTTCTTGCATAGCCATAAACCAACTCTCATCATTGAGAGCTGTATCTATGTCTTTGGGTTCAACTTCTGAAATAAATTTCTAAAAGAGGAACGAGTTTGAATACCTGCTGTAGAATTACCTATTATCAAATCTGGAGGATGATCTGCTTTGAATTTCAACTGGTTTCAGATTTCTTCGGACTTCTTCCACGGTTGCAGTTTCTTTTGGATTTTCACTTTCATCTTTATCGTTCTCCTCTTCGACATTGCTTTTGATTGTTTCTTTGCTTCGATCATCAATGCCTTCACCAAATTTCATATTGATTGACTCCATGATTGTTCTCGTCCTTTTGTTGTATACTCTATAAGCTTTGCTTCGGGAAGAGTATCCCATGAACATGCCTTCGTCGGCTTTTGGCTCAAATTTTCCCAGTTGATCACCTGTATTGAGAATAAAGCATGGACATCCAAATTTTTTGAAATATGCAATGTTTAGCTTTTTGTTGAACCATAGTTCATATGGTGTTTTCTTAAGAATTGGCCTAATCATGACTCTATTTATTACATAACAAGCTGTATTTACTGCCTCTGCCCAAAAAGACAAGGGTAGTTCATACTCATTTATCATAGATCTAGCCAACTCTTGTAAGGTTCGATTCTTTCTCTCGACTACTCCATTTTGTTGTGGAGTACGTGGGGCAGAGAATTCATGTTTAAATCCATTTTCATCACTAAAAATTTCAAATTTCCACCATGATCACTTCTTAGCGAAATAATAGAAACTTCCTTTTCATTTTGAACTAATTTTGTGAATTCAGTGAAGTATGAGAAAGTTTTTGATTTTTTAGCTAAGAAGTATACCAACGTGTATATAGAGTAATCATCAACCGATACAAAACAATATCTCTTACCACCTAAATTTGCAATATCGTTAGGTCCAAATAGATCCATATGAACTAGTTCAAGGACTCTAGAAGTACTTATAGTGCTCTTGGCATGAAAAGATTATTTTTTAAGTTATCCCATAGTGCATGCTTTACATAGAGTTTTTGTTTTGAAATCATGAGATGGTAAACCTCTTACCAAATCTTTTCCTTTTAATTTTTTTAATAGATTCATGCTAGCACGTCCTAATCGTCTATTGCATAAGTTTACTTCTTCATCCTTAGCTACCAAACATTTTGAAAGAGTGAGATCATCAAAAGATAGAGAGTATACATATTACCTTTCCTCTTACCTGAAAATAATGTTACTTTTGATGATTGGTCAACAATTTTGCACAAATCAGAATCAAAAACAACATTCATTCCCTTATCACATAACTGGCTGATTGAAATCAGATTATGGTGCAGATTTTCAACATATAATACATCGCTTAAGGTAAATGTACATTTACCTACTTTACCTTTACTGATAATTTTACATTTATCGTTGTTGCTCATTGTGACTCTTCCACCTTTGTACTTCTCTAGGCTAATAAACTTTGATTTGTTGCCCGTCATGTGCCTAGAACAGCCAGAATCTAGGTACCACTCTTGTTGTTCCTTAGACTGTCAACACACCTACACGAGAAAAGAGTTTAGTGACCTATTTTTTTTCATAGGTCCATGATTGTTAGTGATAGAAAATTTTGAAAAACAAGTTTGCGTAGAACCAAGACAGTCTATGTTTGTTCCTTTTGGCACCCAAATTTGTTTTATTTTAAGGGATTTTACATTCGTGCCTTTAGGAACCCAAATTGGTATGGTTTTCGTGTATTTGGGTCTATATCAGTAATTTTTTTGATTGTGCCCAATTTTTCCACAAATCATGCACTTGGAGTTGACATGATTAGTTTCACCTTTACCTTTTTCAGATTGAGTATACCTAAGTCCTTGTCTAATGGTATTAACAATTTGTTTCCCCAATAGCATATTTAGTGATCTTTCTCCTTTGGAGAATTTTCCTAAAGTTGTAGACAATTGTTGGACTTTTGACTTGAGAGATTCATTTTCATTCAATAACAAAGTGCACTTTTTAATAGAATTTTCTCTTCTAGTATTTTCACTTTCTTTCAAAATCAGAATTTCATTTTCAAGCGATTTAATTCTAGTTTCTAATTTTTTTATTTCCTCTTCTAATGATGGACACTTGTCACACTTAGGGCTCTTTTTTCTATAGTTTTGAACCATTTGATCAAGCTGCTTATTTAGTTCTATCAAACTATCTTTTTTTGATTCAATTTTAGCGTACTTCTCCCTAAGTCTTTCAAAACAACCATTTACTTCATGAAAATATATAAGTAATTGTGAGTGAGTAAGTTTTGATACCTTGCTAGGCTCATCATCATCGCTATCACTTGTTTCTCCTAAAAGACACCGATTTGCTCTTTCACTCTCACTACCATTGCTTTTATCATCATTTTCATCACTTTCATCCCAAGTTGCTGCAAAACTTCTCCTTTTTGGTTTCTTTCCTTTGCTTACTTGATTTTGAGGACAATTTGGCTTGATATGACCAGGTTTATTGCACTTGTGACAAATTACCTCCTGCTTTTCTGAGTTGTCTAGAACTTTGACGATTCTGCTCTTTAGTTGTTGATTTAGGGTTGGATTTCCATATTTGCGGTTCCACCTTTTGAATCTCTTTATTATCAGTGCCAGTTCAGCTGCTCCTTCATCATCATCATCTTCACTTTCCATCGTCTAACCAGTTTATTTTCAAGATCTGTCCATTGATCCGTAGGTTTATCAACTTCTTGATTATCTACCATTACTATTGGTGTGCTATATCCCATTTCAACAATATTCCATGCATCTATGGTTTTTAGAAAAATTTTCATTCTAGTTTTCCAATATGCATATTCACCATTGAACATGGGTGGTCTAGCTATGGACTGACCTTCAGCAAAAACATCATTAAAAGAAGCCATTGAAAGAAAAAAATCAAATTTTTTAATAGAAAATGGTTTTTGTTCCTAGCTCTAATACCACTTGTAGGATCGTTTTCACCCTAGAGGGACGGGAGGGGTGAATAGGGTCTACTACTAAAAATTAATGCAGAAATAAAAACAGAAAGTAATGCAGTAAATATCACACACAGTTTTATCCAGCTGCAAAAATTTGCCTACGTGCTGCCCCCAAGGTTTTTACTAGAAATTAAGTAATCAGACGCTTACAAAAACACGTAAACTTGCGATATCCGCTAACATGATTAACTTAACTCTAAGCTCAAAAGCCTCCCACAACTCACCACTAAGTTGTGAATTCTCGAACTACGCCTCGTAGTTCATAACCTATTTAAAACTAGAGTTTACAAATTTAAAAAACAGAAAATACAAAACAAATAAAATTGAAACCCTAAATTATAATTTAGTAAAAGAAATTGATCGGCCCAATATAAACACGTTCGCCCCTTTATTCTTTAGCCCAAGGCTTTGCATATGGCCGCTGTTCTCTTGAATTTACAAATTAGGGTTTCTGAAAGATGCCGCTTGAAGGTGATATCCAAATCGGCCAAATCACGCTCCTTCTTCTTTGATACTCGCATTCTTCAAATTAGCTGCGATTGATTGTGCGGCTGCTTCAATTATCGAGTGATATTTAATTGATAAAATGGTACGGTTTCTGCTCCTTTCTGATTTTGTAGTATTATCGATTTTGATTTGAGTTAAGATTTAGTTCTTGATTTATTTTAAGGCTTGCTCTCTGATTTTGCTCAAACTTGAACTCGAATGAAATAATGCCGATGATGACATGGGTTTATATAGTGTTTGATTCCTTATATTTTCATTTGTATATTTCGATTTGAACATGTCAGAACTTTTTCTTTTTACATTGATTTCTAATCGAATGGCTTTGATGCTTTCGAACTCGTTCATTTGTGATATATATTCGAATATATTGATATATATTCACATGTAGTTTGACCCTGGTTGATTTTCCGATTGCTGCCTTGACTTGTTCAATTATGATATCCTCTACGACTTTTCTACTCCTTCTTGAATTTGTTCTCTGCTTTGTTTAGGATTCTGATATGTTTTTGTTCAAAAACTATTTTGGTCCCCAATTTAATTGTGTAGTTGCTGCCGTGAATCTTTTTTGCTGATATGTGCATGCCTAAGCTTCCATGTATATACATACATATGTTTGTATATGTGTGTGAACTGTACCATTATATATATGCTTCATGTTTCTTATAGCTCGACCATTGTGTTACTTATGCTGTTGCCTTTAGTTTGGTTTGAATGTGCCTACATGTATGATGTTCATTACTAATTCACGTGCTTATATCTTTACTTGTTTCTGCACTTGCTGCTGTTTGAAATCGGTGCACTATGTTGCTCTGGCTTTGAGTTGGTTTCGTCCTTATTGCGATGCCTGTCTTTGGTTTGAAACATATCCTTGTGCTTTACTTTGCTGCATCCATTGAGTTGTTGGTTTTTGTGTGTGAACTGAGTTTGTATGCCTGTTTGTACATTTCCATGTCTCTGAAACAGTTGTTCCTTGTTGTGTTTGCACCCTGCTTTGATCTTGTCTTGTCTTGGATGTTAGCCTTGCATTGCCTTGCTTGAGTTTGATCTGTTCTCTCCATGTATATACATACATACATATATGTATGTATGTATGTGTGTGATTGCTTGGCTCAATTATGGTTGTTAGACTTGTTTTCACGTGCTTGTTAGTCTTGCTTATATTTGGTTCACTTGTATTCATGTTCAAGTTGACTGGTCTACTTGAGCTGCACTATGATTCCTCATGAGTCTTCATGTATGTTGACTGGTATAGTTGAGTTGCACTTCCTTGTACCATTTGAAGTCTAGATGCATTTGAAGTCTAGATGCATTTGAAGTCTGGTACACTTGTATTCTCTATCCTTGTGCACTTGTATTCTCTGAACTGTTGAAACTAAACTTGGTTGAATATATTCAAGTGCTTGGACATTTTGCTGGGTTGATTGGTTGGTCTTCATATGTACATTTGAGCTGCTGTCTTGGTTGAGGCTTCACTTGCATGCTCTAATGTTTGCTGGGTTGATTTGCTGCATGCACCACTTTGTACATATGCATTACATGTTGATATTTTCTTTGTTCTTGGCCTTTGTGCCATATGCATTGTCATTTGTGTTCATTGTGCCTTTGTACATTTTGTGGTCTGGTTCCATATTAATGAAGTCTTCATTGATCTGGTCTATGTTGCATCCCTTGTGTTCACAACTGCTTATGCCCATGTGTGCTTGATTGGTCCATATTTATCACACTGACTTATTGAGTTGCCATGTTCTGTGTGGCTCTTGGTTAGTTTTGGTTTGTGTTTGCATTGCACCTGAGTTGAATCCAGGCTTGGCTTGGGTTTGACCTTGTGCTCACCTATCCCTGCAATTTTAACAAGCAAGTGTATATCGGTGTGCACGAACTTGTGGCGTGTATAGTGATACACTGTGCATGTCACAAGTTGTTCACGTAAGATGAATTAAAAAAATGATGGCGAACAACCCAAACAACTGAGGCAAATAATATTTTCAAACACACACTCCATTGTGCACTGCAAAATATTTCTTTTTCAATTTTACCGCGTCTGTGTTTATTTTGTAGATAGTTCAGTTGCTGGATACAGGCTCGAACAGAGTTGAAGATCAAATACGAGTGATGAGTGAATATGTAGTGAGGTGAAACATGTATGTAAAATTGTATAGTGAAACTTGTGTTGTAATTGAAACTTGTATTTGGAATTGTGTAAATATAGCGAGAGCTTAAATTTGTACAATTTGAATTTGTAACAAAATATTCGTTTGAATAAAATATTTGTTTAAATAAGAATTCTGAGTTATTTATTTTATTCAACAAATATTTAATTAATTATGTGGAAAACTAAAATAGTACAATAACAAATACATTTAAACGAATATATATATGTTTATTATCATCAAACAAAAATCATACACTAGTATATTCTACACTCCAAGCCAATTTGGACGTATTTGCTTGGACACACTTCGATATATGTGAGGTATCACCCGAAATTGCCTGCCACGCACTCAATATTGACCCCAAATTCACACCGGTAAAGCAAAAAAAGCGCAGCTTGGGCCCTGAACGTTCCATCGCACTAAGAGAGGAGGTCGATAAACTGATGGCTAATGGCTTCATCCAAGACACAACCTACCCTGAATGGGTATCAAACTCAGTCTTAGTCAAGAAGTCTAATGGAAAGTGGCGAACTTGTATTGACTTCTTGGATCTAAATAAAGCCTTCCCGAGAGATAGCTTCCCACTCCCCAGAACCGATCAGCTTGTGGATGGAACGACGAGACATGAATTGCTGTCATTTATGGATGCATACTCGGATTGCAACTAGATCATGATGCATGAGCCTGATCAAGAGAACACCACCTTCATCATCGGTTTGGGACTGTACTGCTACAAAGTAATGCCATTCGATTTAAAAAAACACCAGGGCAACATACCAAAGGTCAGTAAATACTTTGTTCAAACGTCAAATCGGAAAGATTATGGAAGTTTATGTGGATGACATGTTGGTCAAGTCTCGAGTAGCTGCTAACCATCTAGAAAATCTCGTTGAAATGTTCAAAATACTCCAAAAGTATGGAATGAAGCTCAACCCACCCAAATGTCACTTCAAAGTAGCCTCTGGGAAATTCTTGGGGTTCACAGTAAGTGCCCGAGGCATCAAAGCAAATCCTGAACAAATAACGGTGCCACGAGAAGTCCAAGCCCCAAAAAATAAAAAGGAACTTCAAAGTTTGAATGGAAAAGTCGCAACACTGAGCCAATTTATCTCGAAAGCTACAGATAAGTGCATATCATTCTTCGATGCACTGAAGAAGGGAAAGAAAAACTTCAAATGGAGTGAAGCTTGTCAAACAGCATTTGAAGACCTACTATGACACATGGAAGCTCCGCCAATCTTATCAAAGCTAGTGGATGGAGAAGACCTATTCATTTACTTAGCAGTCTCACCGCATGCACTAAGCATCGCTCTCGTGAGGGAAGAAGCGAGAATCCAGCGACCCGTGTATTCCATTAGCAAATGATTCACTGGAGTTGAGAAGAATTACCCAAAACTGGAAAAGCTAGCGTATTGCCTCTTGATCGCATCTTGGAAGTTACGACCATACTTTCAGGCACATCCAATCAAAATGTTAACCGACCTAGGGTGACTCCTCAAATGGAACATAGAGCTAAGTCAATATGATATTGCATACCATCCTAGGAAAGCTATAAATGGGCAAGCGTTAGCAGACTTCATCGCTGAGTTTACAATATGGGACAACGAGGAAGAAGCACCGTTGGAGGTGGAAACTCAATGGAAACTCTTTATAGATGGTGCATCTAACAATCTCTATTTAGGGGAAGGGGTAGCACTCGAAACCCCCGAAGGGAGAGCCATTTGCTACGCCTTGCGCTCAGAATTCTCTGTGATGAATAACGAAGCAGAATATGAGGCGCCTATTGCAGGACTAAAGATGGTGAAAGAACTTAAGATAAAATCCATTTACATCTACAGCGACTCCCAATTGGTAGTCTGTCAGGTAAAGGGGGAATACCAGGCCCGAGGAGAGAATCTTGCCCAGTACATGTCTAAAGTGCAAGAACTGCTAAGCAACATCGAACATTATACCATTGCCCACATTCCACGAGAACAAAACACCAAGGCAGACTATTTGGCTAAACTAGCAAGCTCTGGGGAAGCTCAATCGTTGGGGCTCGTCCTAGTCGAATCTTTAACCACCCCGAGCATAGATAAGATGAACGTCGACTGGATCCTCGAGGCAATCGTCGAACCAGAAACATGGATGCCACCAATAAAGGACTACTTAATTGTGGGAACCCTTCCAACTGACCAGAACCAATGGAAAAAGCTTCTCCGAAAAGCACCACGGTTCATAATACAGGATGGAATTCTCTATCGAAGGGGATTCTCGACCACCCTTCTTAGGTATGTGACCGATAATGAAGCACAACGAATCCTAAAGGAGGTACATAAAGGCGAATATGGGGACCACACTGGGGGGGGCAGACCCTAGCGAAGAAAGTCCTTCGGTATGGATATTTCTGGCCAAAAATAAACCGTGATGCTGCAGACTACACCAGAAGATGCGATCGCTGTCAAAGATTCAACAAAATTAAGAGAACTCCTTCAATGGAGCTAGCAGATGATCAGCCCGTGGCCGTTTGCAATATGGGGAATCGACTTGATTGGCGCCCTGCGAATAGCAAAAGGAGGGGCCAAATGTGATATAGTTGCCGTAGATTATTTCACAAATTGGGCCGAAGCGGAACCGTTGGCCACCATAACCACAAAGAAAGTCATTAATTTCATTACTAAAAACATTATTTGTAAGTTTGGTGTGCCCTAAAAAGTCATCACGGACAATGGAACTCAATTCGAAAGTGTCGAGTTTCAAGACTTCTACAAGTGCTTTCATATTGAAAAGAGCTTTTCCATGGTGGCTCATCCACAAGCAAACGGGTAGGTGGAAGCGGTAAACAAGATCATCAAGTCCACTATCAAAAAGCGACTAACAAAAGCAAAGGGAAACTGGTTGATGAACTTCCACTCGAACTATGGGCTTACGGAACTACCCACAAAGCAGCAACTGGACACACTCCATTTGCCTTGACGTATGGTTCAGAAGCAATGATTCCTGTTGAACGGAAGTCCCCTCGCACCGAAGGCAAAACTTCAATCAAAAGCAAAACGAGCAGCTCCTACTCGAATCGCTAGATATGATTGACGAAAAAGAGAAGAAGTAAAGTTGAGAACTGCCACCCACCAAAAAAGTGTCGCATAGTATTTCAACTCAAAAGTTCACAATCAAATCTTTGAAGTGGGAGATCTTATGCTCAAGCGAGTTTACCCCATGTTACCCCGCCTTTTGGTCAAGGTTAGGATATTAACAAATCGGTTAAAAAGGATGGATATCAAGATTGGAGTTCGATTGGAACGAGGCTATGATTGATACCGTCAAAATTGGACTAAGCTCCAATCAAGGTGGGATCGATTGGGAATGATGAACAAGGCTAGGAAAGGCTGCATTTCAAATTTAAGGCCAAACAGAGTTCGTATGCTCAAGATATGGATGGATCAATATTCATGGGAAATCAGTTCATATCAATATGGTTCGTATCGATCAACATGGGCTTGGCTATTTACTTTGGATCGATGCTTTCATATCGATCAGCAAGGGTATGGATATGGAAAATGCACTTTGCTTTGAATCGATCATAGTACGTATCGATCGAGTTAGGGATCGTTACGAAGAAGAGAGTGGGAGATGGACACGAAGGGCGGTAGTTGTTGGATATGGAGGCACACTTCGTATCGATCGTGTTCGTATCAATCGATATGAAGCAGTCAAGATGGAATGCAAAGCAAGGGATCGATATGAACAACATGGACACTTGGGGTCGATACGAAGAAGGGATGGATACGAAGGGCAGCGAGCATTCAGGGATCGATACGAAATGATGGACACGAGGCAATGGAATGTGATGGATACGAAGCTACCAGCCTACATTGAGAAATCCAAACTTGGATCGATCATAACTCTCATTCTACAAGTCCAAATGCTATGAAATTTTCACATGAGCTTTCTTATTCACTTAAGAACGTCCATGATCGATCTCAGCTTCATTGGACTATTTTTGGATCGATACAAATTATACTTTGATCGATCAGGATCGATCCCAAACGACTCCAGATTGATTTGGTGGGCCCACCTGTGCATGAGAAGCGGTATTCCAGGTTTTGGGGCGGATATTTTCAGATATGCACCTATAAATAGCAGCTCTATGGCAACTAAAAGGGATCTTCTTTTGCTTTTCTAGGCGAAACTCTGCCATTTTCCTTACTGATTTCAAAGGCTTGTAACCGTAATCTCAATATAAAAGGAATAAAAGGATCGGTTCAAAGTGGACATAGGCCGAAGATAGCCAAACCACTATAAATCTTGTGTCTTTTCCCATTTTCTTTCATTTTAATTTGGTTATTTCTTCATTTTTATTCTCTACATTATCTGGATCTGAGATCTGTGTTAAGATATTGAGGATTTGTGTGTAAACACTGGCGCTTTCACAACATTCGGGGTTTGTGACCATTTTTGTCGCAAACACCCCATTCTAGGGACCTTCGGACCAAACTAGGAAGGACCGTATGTCATCAATCAAAAGCTAAGAGACAGGACTTTCAAGCTAACAACCGTCGATGGAACTCCGGTTCCAAAGGCATGGAATAGCGAATCGCTCCGCCGTTACTTTGTCTAAAAGCTACCTTATGTACTTTTTACTTTCCAGCAAATAAGCCATCCTGGGATGCCGACGGCAATGTACATAGGCAAAAACTGCCCTGCTTTCCTTAATAAAATTTGCTTCTTGAACAACCAAAACTGTGTTTAAAATAACTGCCCGTCGGGTCGACGGAAGCAAATCGACTCAAACCGTTAGATCGTCGGAATCCGATCTTGGTCTTCTAAAAAAACCAGTGTTACTCCGGCAACATCGAGAAGACTAAAACATACGCTCCTCATGTTGCCCAAAGATCGACAACACCGAGGAGCACGAAAAGCCGCGCATTTTGTAAGCCGCGCACTAACTTCCAAAGCATACGCTCCTCACGTTGCTCGAAGATAGGCAACACCGAGGAGCACGAAAAGAAGCGCATTTTGTAAGCCATGCACTAACTTCCAAAACATACACTTCTCACATTGCTCAAAGATAGGCAGCACCGAGGAGCAAGAAAAGCCGCGCACTAACTTCCAAAAAATACGCTCCTCGCATTGCCCGAAGATAGGTAACGCCAAGGAACACCAAAAGCCGCGCATTCCATAAGTTGCGCCAAAACACACACCCCTCACGTTGCCTGAAGATAGGCAACACCGAGGAGTATCAAAAGATGCGCACTCAATAAGCCGCACACTAAATTCCAAAATACTAGCTTCTCACGTTGTCCGAAGATAGGCAACACCGAGGAGCATGAAAAATCGCACACTGATTCTTGAAACTTAAACTCCCTACCCTGCCCAAAGATAGGCAGCATCGGAGAGCACAAAACACACGCTCCTCGCATGGTCCGAAGATAGGCCATGCCGAGTAGCACCAAAAACCACGCATCTCATAACCAGCGCCAACTACTTCTATAATTAGGAATAACGAGCACAACTCCAACGAAATTGGAATGCTACAAACTAGTAGAAAAAGCTTCAACTAAGGACACATAATGATTAAAACTACCCTCAGTTAACCCATGCAATGTGTACCTCTCAAAGAGGCATATATTGCATATTTGTTGGAATATCACAAGAAACTTGGATTACGTGCTAAGGTTGCAAAACTTCCGAAAAAAGGAAAATCAAGCTGTAACTTAGCCAAATTTCAAATTTAATATGAAAATTATCTAAACCCTAAGTTACCGGTCATTTGAAAATTGTTTGAAGTAAACAACCCTGTGAACTGGGGAGCATACACCGGTACTTGAATAAAAACACGTGAAAACAATAAGTTCACAAGTTATGTCACTCCAAACAAAGAACTTTTAAGAATTTTTAAGTTCTGTTACTTCAAACGAAAGATTTTGGTAGTAGTCACAGAACTAGATAAGTATAAAATAAAACAAGCACAAGTGCACAGAACACATATGAGCAGATAGATGAGATACAATCAAAATATCAATATATTGCTTACAATTTTCTTTAGGCTGGTAAAAACGTGGGGGCCGTACCCACACAACACCTCCAACAAAAAGAAAATACAGACTCCACAACAAAAATACTAAGTGCAGACTATGCACTTGAACAAAATGACTCAAAAGGAACCAAAAATCAAATCAGTCTTCACACAAGCCTCTCAACTCTTCCTTCCACCGCTCCCCTTTCCGCCCTTTATTGGCAGCTTCTGCTTCATCTCAGGAGTGGTATCACTGCCAGTAATGTTAACGAACACCTCAGTGGCAATGTCCTCCTCTTCCTCAGCCTTCTCAGAAGATTCTCCCATCGTTTTGCGTTTTTGTTATTTGCAAAAGCTCTTTGAGGCTTTGATCGCTTCAACCTTTTCCTTCTTTATAGCGACCAGTTCATGCTGAGTCTTGCAAGGCTGCTATGTTCGAACTTCCTACTCCTTAGTTTCTGTCGCCATTACGTCGCCTTCTAAAGACGTAGAAGGGTCATCTAGGCCATGAAGCATGGCTATTTTTTTGGACTCCGGCCCCGGCTACGAGCTAGACACGGACATAGAAATAGGACCAGGGATGCCATAGAGGCTGTAGAAATAGCAGCAGGTCCGGGAGCTGAGGAAGCTGGCACATCAATAGGAAAGGTGGATGGACCTATAAGATCAAAAATGAAAGCATTAAATTCTTCCTGCTCTTCGGCCTAAGTTGGAAGCTCCCGAACTCGGAGGAAGCAAGAACATTACCTGCACAGGAGGAATGGTCGAGAACGTCGACTTCAAATTCACCACCTTCGCCTTCTTTTGATGGTTCCACTACTTGAGGAAGAGTCTCGAGCTCTGAACTTGCTGGCAGGTCATGGGGCTGCTCTGATGATTCGCCTGCATTGGAAATAAAAAGCTTGGTGAGTACTACGACGGTAGTTGTCAAGGCAGCATCGGTGGCTTCTTTCTCTCTCTTGGCTTGCAAAATTTCTCGGCCCTCGAGCAACGCTTTCTTTGACTCTTTATTGAGGTAAGCGTCCTCCAACTCCCACTCGGTGTAGACATCACCGCTATCAGAAAAGGGACAAGACTTCTTCACATACCAAAGCGAGAGTGCGTGGGAACTTCGGGCCTAAGTAGCCGAGACTCCCCTAGTGCAGCAGGGAGTTAACATAGAAATTCAGGATGGTCGCATCTAGCTTTTCCATCTTTCTTTCAAAAGCATTTTGGAGCTCCAGGTAATCCGCTCTAACGGCGGCTTTCTAAACTTCAACGGCGGACTTATCGGCACTGAGTTGTGCAACCTGAGCCTGTAACCTGGCAATTGTCTCGGCTTGGTCGGAAATAGTCTTGTTGCGCCCCTCAACGATGAGGTCGTGATCAGCAATGGTTTTCCTTTGAGCCTCAATCGTTGAGTTGCAAGCATCCACTTCTCCTTTTAGTTTCGCCTCTTCGGCGTGAGCCTTCTTTATCTCGTCTTTATAGATGATCTCAATTCTGGCATGGGCCTCTTTTACTTCTTTTAGCAAATCATCGCTCCTTTTGCCCTCTTGCAGTGTCGTTGCCTTCTCCTCCTCCAGCAGTTTAATTTTGGTGTCGCACTCTAACAGTGCTCTTTCGAAATCATCTTTCTCCGACTGGAAAGAGAGGATTTCTTGGTAGTTATTGTGATTAGTGTCCGCCAGCTACTTACATAATCTCTTTCATCCTTCGGCCTAATCCAAGTTGCTCTGAATAGCTTGAAGGTGGGGCATGTACGAATATTTGCGAACCGGTTGCAGGTCACGTTCAAACTTAACTCCCCTCAAGAACCATCCGGGAAGCTCTGCCTCAAGCTTAGGAGGACCCGAAGGAAGAATGTAGGCAGGCCTCCGATGGGGATGCGAAGCATGACTGAAGATGGTGGAATACATATCGAGGGCAGAGCAGGAGCATAAGTGATGGGAATTTCCTTACCCATGTAGGAGCGCAACGGGGCAGACACCTGCTGTTTCGAAGAATGCGGACGATGGTCGAATTTTGATCTCTTCGAGGGCTCCTCCCTTTCATCAAAAGATCTCCTTTTCTCATACCCGCCTTTGTATGACCGGCTCTGATCTCTTTCATCTTGGCAGTGGACTTCAGCCTCTAGTTCCTTTCTCCTTCTGTATTCCTCTTCCATTTCTCAAGGCTGATGATGATCGAAAGAATGCTTAGGCAGCGCTGGGAGTCAGTGAATTCTTCGAAATCATTATATAGACCATGTCCTCTTATCGTACTTGGCAGAAAGCATGAATAAAAGATTTTAGAAACAAAAAATAGGCACGGAAAGAATATAAGAAAGTAAGTGTAATCCTAGTGATAAGTGTAGTTTGTTTTGGGGGAAGGACTAAAGCATTGTCACGAACTAGATCGGGCAACCATTGTAGGTGGGATCAGACTAACTTCAGCCGTCGTAGGCAAAATCGGGCTAACTTCGAGCGCAGAACTGCTCGAATGAGGGGGCACTTCCTCGAATTTAAAATCTTCCCCTATAAGCAAGTCAAAATCAATATAGACGTCGCTCAAATTACCAAATTCCGCTCCAGCATCTTTACTTGGAGAATTTTGACGCCCTCAGATCTCTAGGGCTTTGTCTTTAGCGCTCGTATCTAGAAGGCATGAGCTCGGAAGGACGGGGCTCATTCCCAGAGTTTCAACACACGATTCCGAGTCCTCATCAGCTTTTTTGTAAAGGTCATCACTTGTAGTAGACTCATCGCTACTACTCTCGAACTCCCCTTCTTCCTTTTCTGAGTCCAATGCGGCCTTGCCTTCCCTTTGCTTTAACTATTCTTCTCCTTCCTCCGGGATCGGAGGCATTCTAACCGGGCCGCTAAATCCAGTCGTAGTAGCATCTCCTCCTTCACGGGCCTCCTCGGTTGATCCTCTGGACAGGCTCTCTCTCTTGAGAGGCGCCTTCTTCAGAACCATAGGAAGAAGAAGTAGATCTTGTGCGAGCCCTGGATCAGGTAGGAGAGGTTAACTTGAACAGCGGATCTACCCAGATACAAATCGATGCAAGTTTTCATCGGTCGACAAAACTTTAACGCATCTCTCTTTGGCATCAATAGCCTTTAGAGTCTGAAAAATTTCATCCAAAGACACATCCCTGTTTGGCCTTCGAATAACTGCAAGAAGTATATAGCTCGTTAGAAACTCCATAGCAATGCATCAAAGCTCGATAAGTATGGAAAGGAACTTACCCCCTGTCGTCCATAGATGATTGAACCCCTCGGAGCATCTAACAAAGAAATATTGCATCTTGAATTCTGACAAGTTGCTATGTAGACGCAGAACAATTTTTTAGTTTCTTTGGGCTTCTATTACAATCATGGAGGGACAGTCATCTCTCCTTTTAAATGACAGAAAGTACCGCAACTCGTCAAAGTTTGGAGCACGGTTGAACGTCCATATGAAGAGAACATGTAGGCAAGACACGGTTGCATAGTCGTTGGGATGAATCTGGAATGGGGCAATGCCTAAGTTGGAAAGGGTCTCATGTAGAAAGTTGTTAAAAGGTGGCACGGCTCCATTCAGGCACATGTAACGATGGCAAGCAGTATAACCTAGAGGAGGCATATGAGCGAACTCGTCCTTCTTTGGCAGACGTACATCCTCCGCTGGTATACCGTGCTGCACACAGATTGTTATGAAGAACTTTAGCAGAAACCACCGAAGAAGCCCTCTTAGGCGGGTTGGGTAGAACTCTAAAGTTGGGAGGCATTCGATCCACGACTGGCCTGACCCGGACCAACTGATCGTATTTCGCCTGTGAAGTGGTAGAGAAAGAGCGACGTATGACGATTCGACTGCGGAAAGTGCCGGACTTGCTCCACTCGATTTACAGCGCGAAGATGGGTGCTTCATTTTAAAACAATGGAACCCGTATTCAAAACGGTCAGGTGATTTTATTCTAAATTAATAGTTTCCCCTGCAACACTTGAATTCCAGAAAGATATCAATTTGTGCCCCACGCAACGGACTTCAAGTGTGAACCGGGGCAAGTGTAGCGTGCTGTCTATATAGGGTGAGCTCAGTGTCTAAAACACTACAACCGCTCTATCCCGTGTAGATAGTCCGTTCGTAGTGGAAATGGAAAAGAATTTCCTACATTGCTCCTATTTGTTTTTTACTTCCTGTACGTTTACCCGTTATCTATCAACGATCCATAACGGATCCATTGTTTGAAGCGACATGGAAAACTCTTCTCACTACAGGGACATCGAGCATGCAACAAGCAAGCAAGATAAATCTAAATCCTCTGGAAGAATTGGGACCGATTAGCGATGTATCCTGCTGTATCAGTTACGGAACTTGGCACAAGTCAATTCTGGCCTAGTGGACGAAGATAACAAAACATGTCAAGCATTGGACCAAGGCCTGAATGTCATTCCGGGAGAAACTCAAGACTCGATTTACTATCTTCCTCCACTAGACCGTAATCAACTCAAACTTCTCACGATCCACATTGTAAATGCAAACTCGCCATCGAACAAACACTATGACTAACAGACCCACCTTAGATTAAAATTTAAACGTGAAATTGGTCAGAAACTTGAATCAGCAGTCCAAAGGCAAGCATGTAGCAAGCAATCAGGTAGCAAGCAATCAGGTCGGTGGCGAGCTAAGTAATTGGGTCGGGGGCGATTCAAGGCGCGACCTAGGGTTTTGTTCCGAGATGAACTGAGGAGGCATAGTGGCGCAAAAGGAACTCATGGCCAATGGCTTGGACGAGATGGATCTAAGGAAGCAATGGATCAGGTTGAGCAAGATAGGTCGAATCGGCTAAGGCTTCAAATCGCACAAGAAATAGTCGGGTCATGTAAAAGTGGAAGTAAGGGTCGGCTCGAGCAACATAATATAGGTAGATAGAAAAGACAAAGCGAAATTTTGCTAAGTCATTTGGTCGCCTGCGATCCATCATGGATCGCTAGCGACCCATATTTTCGAAGCAATTTTTCCAAGTGGCCAGGTCGCTAGCGATCCATCGTACATGCATCGCTAGCGACCCATAAGGTTGAGGGGAGATTTTTCTCGAATTCGTGCTCCGACGTCCGTCCATCGTTTCGAAGCATACCAGAAGCTATAAGGAGAAATTTGATCTGTTACAACAAGAAATAGCAGTCAAGACCAAAGCTAGGTGATTAACAGCATGACCTGTTCCCACTATTTTCATAACCGGACCGGATCGACGGTCCAACCGCGAAAACCTCATACCGATAAGTAATCCGGCCCGGAGTGCAAAAGAACCGCATTTTCCACTCAGCCGTGAAAGCCACGGTTCAACCATGAAAAACCCAGTTTTTTGTCAAATAAAACCAAACCTATTAAATGTTTTAAATTTTCAGCGAGCCATAACCAAATAAGTAGTCCAATAAAGCACCTCAAGACCGACCATGCTTGTCTCACTGTTTTATATCTATGGAATTATAAGCTTATTTTCTTTCAGCCGATGTGGGATTTAAATAAAAAGCATTTCAAGACTTTTAAACAAGTTTGCATGGCTAGTGTGTAACAAGCGACAGTTTGGTGAGTTGACAAAGCACAATACAAGTCAAAACTACACAATAGACCCATTTATGCATCAAATTGGCATCCGCAAATTGTATTTTTAAGTGAACTGAATTTCCCTTTAATAACAACCCAGTATTAGTTTCAATTCTAATGTTAAAAAAAATATTTTGATCAGCTATTCTAATGATAACTTCATAAACAAAGTCATTTCATTGCAATATGAACTATAATTTGGTTAAAATTTTACTTTACATTTAGACAATTTTATACTAACAGTACAAATAATAAAAATTACAATTGTTACGGTTTCCACGGTCTAACCGGTTTGACCGTCAAACCTTCCGACCATAGACAATCACGGTTCAATGGACGGTCCGGTTATGAAAACTATGCCTGTTCCAATCTATCAAAGTTGATTCTAGACCATCTCCTCCTGTTTCTTCAGCATCTTTTCCCGCATAGCATCCATCATCGTTTCCATTTCATCCCTAGTGATATATATAAATGCTTGATTAGCTCCAGTTTCAGCTCCAAAGGAAGCCTCCTGACTTCCTCCATGATGGCTCCTTTCCGATAGCGTTCTCTTTGTTGATTGTCTAACCATTGTTCCAAATCTAAGCTATCTAGTTGATTCCAAATCTGAACTCCAAATCCATGGGGGCTAGCTCTCTTATTGAAAGCACCAAAATGTTGGCATCAAAAATTGCCACCAATATCCAGTTATATGTGAAATCACCAATTAAACAATATCAATATCCGGATAGAGAGATAAGAACACATATCATAGATTCAATAACAATAAAGTAAGACAACATACAAATTTTATAGTGGTTCGGCAAACTCTGGCCTACATCCACTCCAATAATCTTTTTATTTATACTGTAAGATTACAAATCAATTGTTTTTCCTTGGAAAATTAATGGAGGAGGAAAGAAGTGTGGCCAGAATCCAGATCCCCCACAATGAGCCATGTCTGTTGTATTTATAGGTGAAGCCATGCATGGATCGGGCTGAAATTTCACCAAAAGAACCTCCAGAGCCAAATGACCTGTCCCACAAATTTTGGGGTTGATTGCACACTATAAGAACGATCGGTGGCGGTCGTTTTTATATGCACACGGGTCCAATGATCGATATGGTGGGTCCCCATATCCTTTACTTCCTGTTTTCGAAGTTGTTTCGTTGATTGCCCTTGTGGTTGTTGAGTTATGAATCGATCATTGTTGATTTGTACTGCTAATACGAGTGATCCGTAGCCATATCAATTCGGTTGGATCCATAGTATACGAGGATGGATCATTCCCGATCCATTGCCTAAGGGAAGTGTCAATTCCAAAGTGATATCTGTCCGAATCTGTTCGACTATCGGCCATAGTCTTATTTATAACCAATCTCCAATCCCAATAATCATCCATTTAGCCAAATCCATGAAATTACGACCCTGCCAAAAGGCAGGATAACAGGATGACACTTCCTGATTATTCCCCATGTAAGCCCTTTTGCCTATGATATAAGGAAGTACTGCCAAAATTTTGTTAAACGTTTGATTTGAACTAATTTATGAAATAAAAATATCATTGCGTTTGTAATAGGATGTAGGATAGCCAGCCATTTAAAAAAGTATAGAAATCCCTAAGTTATATAGCTTTGAAATAGTTTGTGAAATCCATTATTTTATAATAAAATTAATAATGTTATTGACATTAGTAGCAAAATTAATAATGTTATTGAATGTATTGATAAAATATAAAAGTATGTAACAATAAAATTAATAATGTTATTTAAATTAAGAACAAAATTAATAATGTTATTTAAATTATTCATGAAAGTAATATGTTATTTAAATTAAGATCAAAATGAATAATGTTATTTAAATTATTTATAAAACTAATAATGTTATTTAAATCAAGAATAAAGTTAATAGTGTTATTTAAAATAATGTTCAATTAATAATGTTATTTAATTCGAATTAAAAATACTATCGTGTAAATGATAACATAAATTTTATTTACGAGTAGAGTATAGAAGATGGATTATTTGAGAGATCAAAGTTAGATGTACATGAGAGGTAAAAATAGAGGAATGATTGCATTGCACTATAGAAATGGCTTGAATACATTCATGAACGGGGCATCTAGTAATAAAACTAATATAAATGGAGTCCGTTGTCCATGTTCGAAAGGTCATTGTTTGAAATCTATAGAGTATATTATGTGATATTATACTACATCAATATTATTTTATTCCTGACTATCATGTGTGGATATATCATGGAGAAAAATATAATGTTGCACAAGAGGAGACCGTATATATGGATATTGATTGCAATTAACCCCTTATTAAAGAAAATGTTGATGTAGAAAATAGACTGACTGAAATGGTTCATGATGTTGTTGGCCCGAGTATATGGACCGTAGAAACAAATTTGGAGGAAGATATTGATTCGGGAGCGATTTTTTTTTCAATTTGTTTGAAGCATCAAAACGACCACTCTATAAAGGATGAAAAATAACACACTTGACAACAACATCTAGGTTAATCGCTACAAAATCCGAATACAATGCATTAGAAAACCTAATGAATGCAATTCTTAGCTTGTGTAAAAAAATGCTTTCACTCAACAATGTATTGACAGAGAACCAGTACTTCCTTAAAAGAGAGGTCTTTGCCATCAGATTGCCTTATGAAAAATTAACATGTGTCCAAGTGGATGCATGATTTATTGGAAGGAAGATAAAGATTTGGTTATATGTAAATTCTGTAAACTACCTGGATATAAATCGATAAAAACCAGTGGTAAAGGCGTACCTTTCACTAGGAAGCAAAGGTTATTGCATCTGCTGCTATGGCGAAACACATGCGATGGCATAGTAAACAACAACAAGATGAAGGTGTTTTATGTCATCATTCAGATGGAGAGACTTGGAAACATTTTTATAAGATATATCCTGATTTTGCTAAAGAGTCACGTAATGTTAGACTTCGTTTCTGTATGGATGGTTTTGCCCCATTTTCTTCGTACGACAAGCCTTACATAACAGGGTCAGTTATTCTAAAACCTTACAATCTCCCTCCTTGGAAGTGAACAAAGAGTCCATACATGTTTCTAACTGTAATTGTCTGTATACCTAGAAATCCAAAAAATAGGATAGACATGTACTTGCAGCCTTTGGCTGATAAGTAGAAAAAGCTATGGAATGAGGGTATTTGATGTGCACGTAAATGTGCATATATATACATCCATATTTTGTCTCTTTTTATTAAATAAACATCATATTTAGGCATTTTTACATGATTAAAACCAAAATTCAATTAATTTCAAATCATAATATTCACCTTCAATCAGGGGCAAAACGGTCATTTTTGTGCATGTGTCATTTGATAATTTTTACTTGGACAATTTTTATTATTTTTATAGGATATTTTGATGCATATGGAAGAGGGATTCATGATGATATATGCATGCTCAAGGAAATACAAAGGAATGAAGAGGAAATAATTCAAGTTCAAGATCATGGAGGACCCCACCCACTTACCTAAATGTACAATATGAGCTAATGGACAACTAAGTGGAGGTTAAAGCTTCATGCACTTTTAATAAGGGATTAATTAGTGGCTAATGGTTACTTGGTGGCCACACTTCCTAAAGGGCATTTTAGGAAGCACGCTAAAAATGGAATTAGGGTTTTATGCATGTTTAAATAACCCACTTGTGTACATGAAAAGGGAATCCACTCTTTCATTTTACTTAGGAAATTAAGAGATCAAATTGTAAGCTCAACGTTCTATGAAATAAAAATGGCTTCCAAGCCTCTTTCTTTTCCTTTTTCTACATGCTTTTCTTTGTTTTATTGTTAATGTTTATTTTTATGCTCTCTTACCTTTAATGTTCATAGCTTAGATTTACATTTATGCAAGTAGTGTAGCTTTAATTTTTATGCAATTAGTTAGTAGTTAATCTCTCTTTCTTCCTTTGCTTAGTTTTCATTTCTTTGCTCTTTCATGTTGAAATTTACAAGTGTTGCTTCAATGCCACAAATGAGTGGCTAAACCCTTTCAATTTAGGGGTAATGAAGCTCTCAAATATTATGTAATTTCAACATTTTGATGATTTATGATCTCTTTTGTTTATGCTTCATGAGAGTGAATTTTGATGCAAGTTTATACAAGTGGGTTTGATAGCTTATGTTGCTTTTACAAATGAGCTTTTCTTATTCAACAAAAACACAAGTTGCATCATCATTTGCTAATCCATTTTTGATTTTGAAATGAAAGTAAAAATGAAATTTGATGATCAATATTACTAGTTACAATAGTAAATAGATCATACTTAAAATAACTTTTGCTTTGGCTTCATTTTCATGAGAGTTATAAGTGATATAATTGTTGTATTATAGTTTGATGGTTTGAGTTATGTTAATTAATAACATAAACAAACCATACTTATGATCAATGCAATGATTATTTTGCTTAATACCAAGTTAGAGATCATAAATTCTTTGTTTGTTGATTTACAAAAATATGAGAGTGAATTTGCCTCTAAATTGTCCTCTAGTTTAATAGTTTTTAAATCACATTTTAATTCTAGCTTTAGCTTCTTTTTCGTAGTTAACAACTTCATCTCTCTTTGGTCTAATTTGATTGAATAGGAAATTTTAATCTCTCACAATTCCCTGCGGATCGACCCGTATTCGCCACGTACTACAAAGTGTACGCCGTGCGCTTGCGGTAAATTTTAATTTAAATTCATTCGACGGTTTTCTAAACCGATAGAATTTCCGTCGACGAACAAGTTTTTGGCGCCGTTGCCGGGGAATTTGTTTTGATTTTATTTTCTATTCTTCGAATTATTTTTATGTGATTTTATTGTGTGTTTGTGTCTATTTTATATGTTAGTTTGCATTTTTTTAAAAATATTGCGTGTTTGTTTAATTTTGATGTGCCTTGTGTTTGTGTGCTTGTTTCTTACTTTCTAGTTGTTTTGCATTTCAATATTAAAAAAAAACACTTGCATTTGAAAAGAAAAAAAAATTATTCACTTTATTTTCTTCACTTTACATTGCCTTTCTTTTACAATTTCATTTACAAACATTTGCCGTCTTCCAACCCACTGTCTATCTTCCCTGTCAACATTCTCTTCTGCCAAATACAACACTGCAGCACCACTCTGTCAATACATCTACATTAGTCCACACACCACTACTCATAAAACATCCATCACTGCCAGGCCACAGCCTCACCATCAACAAGCAAACTATCCATCATCATCCCCAAACTTACCCTTCACTGCTACATAATTTCCTCCTCTGCCTCACTAAAATACAACAGTTCAACCCAATTGACAATTCAACTGATCTTCATTTCCCCCTTCAAACTGTGCATTCATTATCATCAACCATCACATTGCACCTCCAAACCACCGACTTCATCATTTCCCTACCACAACCATCCCCTTTAACTCTGTTACCACCATCACACACTTTCACAAACTGCCTCAACATCAAACAATTCATCATCACTGTCATCTCATCACTGCATACTGCTCATTGCAAACACCACACATCAAGCTACTGCTCCTACAGCTCCATCAACCTTCAGCCACTTCAACTTCCCACTACACTGTTAAACTCAACCTGCCTTGCAATCTTGCATTTTACTTCTCCAACCTCTACTGCAAACAAGTCAGACCATAATCATACATAAAACCAAAGCAGCTTCACCAAAGCCTGTGCATACATACACAGGCCTACCATTTCCCAAAGTATCTACCTATTACTGTTCCATCACCGTGCCTAATACAACAACCACACAACAAAAACATATCACCACTGCCTATATTCAAAGCTGCTACTGTTCCACATTTAATACACATTCTGTCGATCCCCTTCACAATTTTTCTAACCACCTCTGTCTAATTTCTGCCTATATTTCCACTGACATACTTCCCCTAGATCATCACAACCATCTTCCCAATACCAGTATTTTCAAACCACATATTTCACCACAACATACTTCTCACAGTTCAGTACCCCTACTGTCAGTGCACATCCCACAAGATCATGGCAACAATTGACCATATCCTTGTCACCTTAGTCCATCACCCATACGTCATACATATCACACATATTGCAACATTTCCAGACATCTTCACACTCAAGCATTTTTCATGTCCACGCTACACTGACATTTCTATCTTCTGCATTGCTACCAAAAAACTGCTCTCTTGACCAACTTCAATTCCATACATATCTACATCACAGCATTTTCATTTCCATACATACCAAAAAAAACTTCATTGCTACCAAAAACTACAACATAGCAATTCCCCCAGTGCAATCGGCCATACACCACCATATATAGCTGCTGTCATCACCACCTGCAACTACACCCCATCCCTGACTTACCTTCATCAGTGCATACCACTGACCATCAACTACACCACTTCTTCTTCCAACAACCATTAAAACAGCCACAAAACATCTCAAAACTGTCAAAGCATTCCACCACCATCTACCCATCACTTCCTCATACAACTACAACCATAACCACAAACCTGCCTGAACTGCCATCGTCTCCACCCCCTCATTGCCTTACATTCACTATACAAATAATCGACTTCATTCAACCACAGTTCCATTACACTCACTCCAACTCTGCATATCAACCACCACACTGTTCTACACATCACACAATCCCAAACTTCCAATTCATCCATCGCAACCTTCGCCTTAATCCCACTACCAAATACTCACCAGAGAACTGCCGAACCTCAAGTCCATCACGACATCACCTCGCTGCTTCTTCTGCAACCATCACGACTTCAAAACAGTTCACCAGAAATCAAATCGAATCAGCCTCTCCTTACCATCACCAAAAATCAAATCGACTTCCAATTCATCCACCGCAACCTCTCCTACAACACGCGACATCACCTGCCTCAAACATTAGCCATCACCAGTGTACAACTGCCACCGCGACCTGATATGATCTCCACAAAACTTTCAACTGCTACCGCGACAACCACGACAACCACGTAACTTGACCTCATCCCATTCGCGACCTCTACTCGCGAAGTCCAAAACAAACCCAAAATCCTCTACCCGAACGTACCTCAAATCGCGATTTCTGCCAATCACGAGTTCCAATTTTTTTTTCCAGAAGAATTGATTTTGGGATAAATAGAAAAAAAAGGGCAAAGAGAAGGTTGTGTTATAGAACTTAATATACTGGGCTTTGCTAACCCTTTTATTTTCTTTCTTTTGAATTTTGCTTAAGTTTTTTTTAGTTTGTTTTATTTTGTCCTTTTCAGAAAAAAATAATAAACAAAAGGAGTTAGAAATTTATCTTTGGGTTCTCTTGTTTCATTTGTTTTCTAACTTCTTTTCTAATTTTTTTTCAATTGTTTTATTTTCCTTTGTTTTATTCTACAATTTTTTCTATTTTTTTAAAAGTAAAACGTCACTTTTGAGTTTCCTCTCCGAAAAAAAAGTAAAAAAAAAATCCGAAAAAAAATTCAACTTTGTTTAATTTTAATTTTTCATTTGTTTTCACTTGTTTTAGTTTTCATTTAATTTATTTTCAATTGTTTTGTTTTTCGCTTATTTTGTTTTCCATCTTTGATAAACATACTAAATAATAATAATAATAATAAAAATTGTCATAATATATCTTGTGTTTCATCTCAGGTTGCCAAAGCAGAGATTCAAAAGGAAGAAGTGCTTGCCCAAATAAACTGCTTTGCCTTGCTAAAAAATTGCCGCTTAAATAAAATTGCTAATAATCTGCATGCTCTGGTATTGTGCTTTCATCTCTGGTGCATTGTTGGTTGCTTGCATTTGCATTTATATATACAAAAAAAAATTTACAAAAACAAACTTCATTTTAGTTGCATTGTAAATTCACGTTTAATTTTTGTTTTGCATCCATCTCATCTTATTTTCTTTTCTAAGGGAAATACCCCAATTCACATAAGGTGAGGGATTTCACCACCCTTTCCTTAGCCCACAAACGCATTTCATCGTAGAATTTGACTAATAATAAAGGTTAGACATTCGACTTAAGGGTGTTGCGAGCTCATCTAGGGCTTAATTTTATCTTCACAATTGTTTTCTTTGAACAATTTTATTTCTTGGTGTCTAAGCTACGGCAGAGTAATAACCAGTTATAAAAATTACGGTGATACGTAAATATTATACTAGTTGTTCCTCTGAAGGTACTTAAACCTTCGGCTGCATTGCTACGGTGATTTGTGGTGCACCGATAACCCCTGCCCGTTACCTGGCTGAGAAATATTTTTGTTGATTTAAGACAAAGTGTGATTATACAATTTTGGGTTAGGTGCTACTAAGGACAGAAAACTGTAATTAAGTCCTTTGCATTCATTTAGTTGCATTAGTTCATGCATATATAAAAAAAATCAAAAATTCCAAAAAAAAAATTGTAAATTTTTCTTAACTTAGTTTTTAATTCCACAAAAAAAACCTTTCTAATTTTTTTTTTGAAAATTCAAAAAAAAAATTTACAAAAACAAAAAAAAATATAAAAATTTGAAAAACCAAAAACAAAACAAAAATCAAACTTCTCTTTTGAAAATAAATTTCACTTGGTAAATTTTTTTTTCCTCTAAAAAAAAACAAATTTCACTTCGATTTTCAAATCTTCTTTCATTCACTAAACTCGAATCTACCTTCTTTCTCTTCTCGACTTTCACTTGTGCATGAGTACTTGGACCCGTGACACAACAAAAAATCGTTGGACTCGCGACCCTTTTACAAACCGTTTAACTTGAACAAACGATCCTCCCGAAATGGCAAACGAAAACGCCCCTCGAACTCTTATGGATAGAATCTTCCCCGATAGAGTTTCTATTCCATCTTGCATCACGTTACCCGCCCTTACGGGTAACCATTTCGAAATTCACTCAAACCATATTGCCACTCTTCCGAAATTTGGTAATTTTGAACACGATGATCCATACATCTTCTTGACTAAATTCGAACAAGTTTGTGCAACCATTAAACTCCAACAACTTTCTGATGACGGAATCAAACTTCGATTAATCCCATTCGCTCTTACGGAGTACACTGAAAAATGGTTGTACAGCTTACCATCGAACTCGATTAAAACGTGGGAAGAATTCGTAAAAGCTTTCTTAAAAAAGTTTTACCCTTTGAAAAAAATGAGTAGAATCCGAAACGAAATTGTAAACTTTCATCAATTCAAGGGAGAACCATACGGAAAATATTTTGAAAGATTCAAAGAGCTTTTAATAAAATGTCCACACCATAATTTTAAAAAATGGACGATTTGCCAAATTTTATACGATGGACTCGAAAATAGCTCACGTACCATGCTCGAATCAATGTGCCAAGGAAACTGTCTTGCCCAACATCACGACGATGCTTGGCAATTTCTTGAAACCCTCGCCGAAAAATCATCCCAATGGGAACGTTCGAACGAAAAATCAGTCTACTCACGATCGAGTGCACACTCGATAGGATCTTCTGTTGCTTTGGAAGCTAAGATCGACGCAATGATTAAAAAATTCGATAATGTTTTCTCATCAAATCAAATGAACCAAGCTTCCCAACCGATGTGTTATAAATGCAACGATCCTAATCATATAGCTGATCTGTGTCCCAATTCTATCGAACAAATCAATGCTTTCAATAAAGCCAAAAATGACCCATTTTCTCCAACGTACAACCCTGGTTGGAGAAATCATCCAAATTTGCGTGGAACCAAAACAATCCCAACACGAATACGATTCGTCCCAATTTTCAAGCATTCCCGAATAATGCTTCGAATCCTCCCTTTCAGCCCAACAATTTTCAACCAAACTTTGCGGGTCCGTCGCAGAATCAACCGCAACAATCAAATTTTCAACCAAATGCTGCTCATCCTCCCCAAGACGATAAACGTTTAACGTCACTTGAGAAAACTCTTGAAACGTTGGCTAAAGAAACCACTCAAAGCCTTCAATCAAACAGCAGTTTGCAAAATTTATTGACTTCATATATGCAAAAAACGAACCAATCAATTGCAAAACCCGAAATGAAAATGAGTCAATTAGCCACATCTGTGAGCGAACGTGAACGAGGAACATTCCCAAGCCAACCCATTTCAAATCCCAGAAATTAAAATGCAAATTCAAATCAAGCCCATGTTGTTCAAGATAGCAACGTCACTCAATTGAATGCTATCACAACTCTCCGTTTCGGTAAACAAATCGATAATCAAGTCATTAATCCAAACGATTTACCGGAAGCCTCTCTCGACACTTCTAAAACAACAAACGAATCTGAGCAGAACGTGGAGCCAAACGTTGAATCAAATGCTAACCAAAATTCTTCTTCCTCTACTCGAGTAGACCCGCCTACCGAGTATCGTGTTCCATTTCCACATCGTCTTCGACCAAAGAAACACTCGGACCAAATGGAAAAGATGTTGGAAATTTTTAAACAAGTCAAAGTTAACATTCCGCTTCTTGACATCGTTCAGCAAGTCCCAACATATGCGAAATTCCTTAAGGACTTGTGTACCCAAAAGCGACACACTCAAGTGCCCAAAAAAGTCTTCTTAGCCGCCAGTTTGAGTGAAGTCTTGTCCCAATCCATGCCCGTAAAATCCAAAGATCCTGGCTGCCTTACGATTTCATGTACAATTGGAGACAAGACGATTAACAAATGTCTAATAGACTTAGGCACGAGTGTCAATTTGATTCCACACTCTGTGTACGAACAATTAGGATTAGGTGAGCTCAAACCCACAAAAGTCACGCTTCAATTTGCCGATCGCTCGATTAAGAAGCCTGTGGGAGAAATCAAGGACGTGCTCATTCGAGTAGGGCAATTCATATTCCCCATTGATTTTATCGTTCTCGAAACACAACCCGTGACGAATCCCTCGAGTCAAATTCCATTGATTTTAGGCCGACCATTCTTAGCCACCTCAAATGCCTTAATCAATTGTCGTAACAGTTCGATGAAAATTTCTTTTGGAAACATGACTTTGGATCTCAACAATTTCAATCTTGAAAGCCAATCGAATGAACCTCATGACCAAACGTTGGAAGTTAGTGCTATTCACGAAAACCTCGAAAACGAGACAATTGACCTTAGCAACGAACGCGAAGCTGAATATGAAAAATTGTTTCATGAAATTCCCAGTGAAATTGAATACACTCTGCCCTTTGAATCGCTTCCAGTAGAGTCCGAATCTCAACCCAATTCTTTGATCGAAAAACTCTCGAAGTTGGACCTCAAACCACTTCCCGATCACCTTAAGTATGCTTACTTAGGTGATAACGAAATGTTGCCCGTCATAATTTCCGCAACTCTCTCTTTTGACCAAGAAACTTCTCTTCTCTTTATTCTTTCGAAAAACAAGGAAGCGATTGGATGGTCGATCTCCGATATAAAGGGAATTAGTCCCGCTCTTGTTCAACATCGCATCCATTTAATCGACGATGCCAAGCTTGTTTACGACGTGCAGCGAAGGCTTAATCCAAAAATGAAAGATGCGGTGCATGATGAAATTCTTAAACTTCTCGACAACGGAATCATTTACCCAATCTCTGATAGTTCATGGGTTAGCCCAATTCACGTTGTACCGAAAAAGTCTGGGCTAACCTTTGTCAAGAACGATTCAAATGAACTTATTCCAACTCGTACTCAAACGGGTTGGCGTGTTTGCATTGACTATCGAAAACTAAATTCCACAACACGAAAAGATCACTTCCCTCTTCCCTTCATTGACCAAATGCTCGAACGTTTAGCCGGCCACGAATTTTACTGCTGCCTTGATGGTTATTCTGGCTATAACCAAATTCCCATCGCTCCCGAAGATCAAGAGAAAACAAGTTTCACGTGTACGTTCGGTACCTTTGCTTATCGACGTATGCCATTCGGACTTTGTAACGCTCCTACCACCTTCCAACGATGCATGGTTGGAATCTTTTCCGACATGATTGAGCGCTTTCTAGAAGTTTTTATGGACGATTTCTCAATCTTTGGCGATTCTTTTTCCCAATGTTTACATCATCTCGAATTGGTTCTAAATTGATGTAAAGAAAAACATTTGACTTTGAATTGGGAAAAATGCCACTTTATGGTCAAACAAGGCATAGTCCTTGGACATATCATCTCAAATAAAGGCATTGAGGTAGACAAAGCAAAAATCGATGTCATTGCAAACCTACCCATTCCCAAAACTGTTAAGGACATTCGATCATTTCTAGGACACGCTAGCTTTTACCGACGCTTTGTGAAAGACTTTAGCAAAATTGCTCGTCCTTTGACGACTCTTCTTGGAAAAGACGTTCCTTTTGATTTTAACTCTGATTGTATCTCTTCTTTTGAACGTCTTAAGAACGAACTCATTTCTGCTCCAATCATTTGTGCGCCCAATTGGGATCTTCCTTTCGAATTAATGTGTGATGCTTCAAACTTTGCCGTTGGTGCTGTCTTAGGACAACGCATCAACAAGATCCTTCACGTGATTTACTACGCGAGTATGACTTTGAACGACGCTCAACTCAACTACACAACAACCGAAAAAGAGCTTCCAGCTGTCGTTTTTGCTCTCGAAAAGTTCCGACAATTCTTGATAGGTTCACACATTACTGTGTACACGGACCACTCTGCACTTCTATATCTCTTCTCTAAAAAGGATGCCAAATCCTGCTTGATTCGTTGGATCCTTTTACTTCAAGAATTTGACCTTATAATAAAAGACAAAAAAGGATCCGATAACGTCATAGCCGATCACTTATCTCGTCTTCCGAACGCACCATCTTCTTTGCCAATCAATGAAAACTTCCCCGATGAACAACTCCTTTCAATTTCTATCGACCCATGGTACGCTGATATAGTGAACTACTTAGTCACTAAAGAAACTCCCTCATCGTGGTCCAAACATGACAAATGCAAATTCATGTCCCAAGTGAAGTATTTCTATTGGGACGATCCATACTTATTCAAATATTGTCCTGACCAAATCATCCGACGTTGCATTCCGAATGATGAGATTAGGAGTGTTCTTCATTTTGCCACGATCAAGCGGGTGGTGGGCATTTCGGTCCTCGAAAAACCGCGGAAAAAGAGCTTCAGTGTGGTTTCTATTGGCCTTCTCTTTTCAAAGTCTCGTTTGAATTTTGTAAAACTTGCGATCAATGTCAAATGCTTGGACGAATTTCTCGACGAGATATGATGCCTCTAAACCCCATTCTTACGATCGAAATCTTTGATGTTTGGGGTATCGACTTTATGGGACCTTTTCCCAATTCTTTTGGAAACTTGTATATCCTCCTCGCTGTCGATTATGTTTCAAAATGGGTCGAAGCCGTTCCTTGCAAAACCAACGACCATAAAATTGTTGTGAAATTTCTCAAAGAAAACATCTTTTCGAGGTTCGGCACACCTCGCACAATAATTAGTGATAACGGAACCCATTTTTGCAACCGTTCTTTTGAAACTTTAATAAAAAAATACTTGATAACCCACAAGTTATCCACTCCGTATCATCCTCAGACTTGTGGCCAAGTTGAAGTTTCAAATCGACAAATAAGACAAATCTTGGAGAAATCTGTCAATAAAAATCGAAAAGATTGGTCTCAGAAATTGACCGACACGCTTTGGGCTTACCGTACTGCTTTTAAAACTAACCTTGGGATGTCCCCATTGTTAGTCCATGAGATGATAAGATGCTGGTTTTGATGACAACAACCTTAGAATAGATTATAAAATATAAATACTAACATTACAAGTTTAGATATATATATATATATGTATATGCAGGATCTAACCATGCAGGTATCAAGAATGAAGACTGTACAATATAGAGATTCAAGATATAGAGATAGAAGAATCATGAGTATCAAGAATTTCAAGAGTTCAAGATTCCAAGATAAGTTATATAGTTAGGAATATTGTTAAAACTCGTAGAAAAGCACCGACATCTTAATATCTATTTTATTCGTGGAATGGAATCCACTTCGAGCCCGTTAAAGGGATGGAACCCTAAGTAGGATGGAACCTACGAAAATCTAGTGGGACATTGTTTTGTATCCACTAATTTTAATTCAAATGATTTTACAAAATTATCTTGTTTTCAAAATGATTTCAAAACTTTCCTTTTAAAAGATTCAAAACTCTCTATCCTGATTTTAAATAAGTTTAGCCTCAAAAACATCTTTATTTTGAGAGTCAAAATTACTCTTGATTTTAAACTATCTTTTCAAATAATATATTTCACTTTTAAATATTAATACTTAGATTTAAATATAAAATTATAGTTAAGTTATGTATATATTGGTCTTTATATTTACTTATGTATTTTAACTATAGTTAAGTATATTAATAAAGTTTAAAATAATTTTAATTTAAAATAGAGGTTATTTTCAAAGAAAATCAAAACACCAAAAATCCCTTTGGGATGTAGACATGCCCATATACCCCATGTCGACATAGTGTCAGTTGGTTTCAAAATTCAAATTTCAAAAGAAGTGTCTATTCGCCATAACTCTTTATGAATGGTCATGGCTGTTGCTCTTCTATAAATAAGGGTCAGTTTCAACGAATTTTCAATCACTTGTTTCTGGTTTTCACTCCTCTTCTTCTTCCACATTTCTTAATACAAAATCATACCATTACTCTGCCGAAATCAACATCGAATCATACTCGATTACTTCTTGTGTGATTCTCCATCATTATCTCTACAAGATCCAAGTGCTATTCAGAGTTATAGACTTCTTTGTAATCAATCGAGCGAGAAAAAGGTGTGATTGTAGCCTTGGAAATCAATTGAGCGAGAAAAGGTGTGATTGTAGCCTTGGAAATCAATTGAGCGAGAGAAGGTGTGATTGTAGCCCTGGAAATCAATTGGGTGAACTTGTTGCCCCGGAAATCAAGTATCTCTACCCAGAGGATTGTTATTCTGGAGGGTGTACCTCGTAGCCTTGAAATCGAGGGTTGTAATTGTTGAATTGGTTTTGAAAGGAAATCCGTACTTAGTTGTGCGGGACTGGATGTAGGGTAACTCCGAACCAGTATAAAATCCGGTGTGTTCTTTCCTTTACTGCTTTTACTTTATATTTGCATCTGTGTTTGATTCTGTGTTCATATCTGTGTTTGATTAGTGCATACATTGTTAACAAATTAAGATAAACTCAAAAAGGTTAACAAATTTCTTAAAACACTATTCACCCCCCTCTAGTGTTAATTCTAGCCTTAAGATCCTTAATCCACATTTCTCACATTTGGTATCAGAGCTTTGTTTTCAAAAGTTTCATAATCTGAATTTTGAAAAGTTTTAAAATGGCTACTAACACTAGTACTGCTATTTCCACCAACAATAGTTCATTTGTAGAAGGTCAGTCTACTGCCAGACCACCACTTTTTAATGGCAGTAACTATGCATATTGGGCATGTAGGATGAAAATATATTTACAATCTGTAGAATTAGAAACATGGAATATCACACAAACTGAATATTCTAAACCCACAACTGATTTTGCACAGTGGACCACTGAGCAAAAGACTGTTGCACAAAATAATTCTAAGGCAATGAATATTCTGTTTTGTTCACTTTAAAGAAATGAATTTAATAGAGTGTCAGTTTGTAAGTCTGCATATGAAATCTGGAAAACTTTGCAAGTAACTCACGAAGGAACAAGCAAAGTTAAACAGACTAAAATTTCCATGCTCACAAATCAGTTTCAGTTATTTAAAATGAATACTAATGAGTCTATTTCAGATATGTATAGTCGATTTCAAGATATAGTGCATTCCTTAATATCTTTGGGAAAGGAATTTTTAGAAGAAGATCAAGTCAGAATTTTTTTGAATTCTCTCACTCCAGAATGGGATCAAAAGACACTTGCAATTGAAGAGGCAAATGACATCAGTACTTTAAGGATAGAAGAATTGATTGGAAATCTGATGTCGTTTGAAGTTCAAATGATCGGGAGAAGAGAAAGCAAAGCATCTGAAAAGAAATCAATGGCATTCAATGCATTAACCGACGGATCAGATTCAAACAGTGATAATGATGAAGAGATAGCATTTATGACCAGGAATTTTCGGAATTTTCTGAAATACAGAAAGATGAATAATCTCAAGAGAAACAACTTTAAGAATTCCGGTAATCAGACTACAGTACCAAACTTTATCAAATGCTTCAATTGTGACGAACCAGGTCATATCAAAAGAGACTGTCCGCATCCAGATAAGCAAAACTCTCCTACAAACAATGATTCTGCAAAGAAACAAAAACGTGCATTCACTGCTACTCTAGATGACTCTGACTCATCCTCCAACGACGATGAACAGAAGAAAGATAATTCAAATCTATGCTTCACAGCAATTCTCGATTTAGTCGATACCAAAGACATGGACTCTGAAAAAGGTACACGTTTACAATACATTGGCTGAAATTGCATGCTTGAATTGATTGATTGATTGATTTTGAATTGATATGTTGTTTGAATTTTAAAATATATTTTCTATTTTTTTACTATTTTTTATTATTTTTTTATTATTTTTATTATTTTTAACACATTCTGAAATATATTATAATATTTCAGAAATATAGACATTAATAATAATATTTATATATATATGTATATTAGGTAATTTAGGAAAAATCATGTCATGAAAATTCAAAGCCACATGTCGACATGGCCCCTACCATGATGTCGACATGCCTACCTGAATTTGAATTTCAAATTTTGAATTCAAATGTTTGAATTTCCCTCCACCTTTTCACTTCATTTATTTCTCTAAAAAGATACCTTTTGACCAGAGAATATGTCCTTTGAAAGTCTATTTATTCACTATATTTCATCATATCTTTTCACCTTCATTTTCAAATTCAAACTCTCACTTCATATCTTCAAGCTTTCTACTCTCTATTCTAATGGCTTCTTCAAGCAACCCCTCAACCATGAGAATTTCCAGAAAAATCAAAGAGCAATTACTCAATGATCCGGAGGCAATTAAAGCATACATCAATTATGCTAATTATGCCAAAGTCCATCCCGGAAAATTTGCTATTTTTCAAGATTTTTCTTCTTATGAAATTGATTCTCTTTTTGCAAACAATGGTGTTTTAAGTCTTATTGACTCTTCTCAAATTGATTTTGTTTGCTATCCTAATCTTGTCAAAATCTTCTATGCTAATTTAAACCGTGGTTTTTATATTGGAAATGAGAATGAAATTTGGAGTAATGTCAAAGGTACTCAAATTGTTTTGAATTGTGACCTTTTGGGTACCATTCTCAATTGCAAAAGCACGAGAATAGATCTTTCTAGTTTTCAAATCGATGAACATGATCGTGAGACATTTCATCATATTTTTGAAGGAGATGAAAACTTTGAATTTAAGAATCGAAACTTTCGTCCTAAAGCAAGAATTGTTAATCTTCTCTTACAACATACTTTGACCCCAAGATCGGGAAATTTTTACAATCCTACTTCAAAAGTGTGCAAAGCACGTTTTGCTATTTTCGGAAATTATGATATCAATTGGGCGCTAGTTATTTTGGATGAACTTCGTCCTAAAAATTTTGAAATGGGAGAAAACACTTTATATCATGGAATTTACCTTACTCGGATTTTCAACTATTTTGGAGTAAATTTCAAAGGAGAAGAATTTATTTCGAGAAAAGTTTTTAATATCTCAAATATTTCTCTTATGAAAATCCCATATGTTTTTCAACCTTATGAAACCCTTACCGAAAAGGAAGAGCGTTTGGCTCATGAAGAAATGGAAGAGGAAGAAGAAGAAGAAAGGGATGAAATGGAAATAGAAGAAGAAGAAGAAGAAGGTGAAACATCTCTAGAAAGTATTGAATATCCATCCAATCCTTCCAACAAAACCCTTCTCAAAAACCAAAAGATAATTGTGGAGAATCAACGGATTTTAAAAATGATCCGTTAGTAAGAAGTTGGATAACATTTCTTCGAAGATGAACAAGTTCTTTTCAAAAGTCGGCAAGAAACTTGCACTATCTTCATCATCTTCATCTTCTAACTAGTTTTATCTTTTAGTATCTTATTGTAGTTGTCTTAGTTTGTTTGTTTTTTCGAATGTTCGTGTAGTTCATTATGCTTAATCTTTGTATTATCATAATGAAATTGAATTTCCTTTCTGTTATCTAGCTTATCTTATCTCCTGAATAAATGTTAGTATATTATATAAATTTATATACATATACACAATTATTCACAAAATCAAAGTTGACATAAATTTTCACTAACCCATGTCGACATCCCCTAGTAGACCATGTCGACATATACTGGTCAGAAGTGATTATTGATTTTGAATTTGAAAATTGAATTACTACCAAATGTCTATTCATTTCAAACGAATTTCTACACCTATATATACCTTTTTCTTCCAGAAATCTTCACTAAATTTATTTCTCATTATCTATATCCTTCATTTCTTTCTCTAATTCAATTATGGCCAATCCTATTCACAATCTATCTGAAAATCTTGAAGAAACACTCAATTCATTCAAGAATCTTCTCTCTTTTATTCTACGAAACCAGCGTCACTTGGAGTTGAGTCAAATGCAGATGATCAAGGAGAAAGAAAGGCATTTCGATGCAATTCGATGGATGATCTCCTCTCTACACAAGGATGATAATGAAGCACATCCTCCTGTCTCTCTCACCAATGACAATGAGAATTGGGATGCACTTAAAGCAGACCCTATATTTGGAGAAGATGGATGGGTAAATGTTCCTCGAAACGTTTAATTTTCTTTCTTTGTTTGATTTGTTTGAATTAATTTGTTTGATTTGGTTTGATTTGATACTTTGTGTGGATTGATTTTATTTGGTTTGAAGTTTGATGTGTGAAACATATATATATACACTGAAATTAATTTAGTCTTTAATTAAGTTATTATGCTCATAAGTATCATTACTTCTTAATCTATATATTATATATTCCGTTGTATAGTTTGTCAATGCAGGTACTAAAGTCCAAGAATAAGGGGGAGTAAGTTTTTGTTGATGACAAAGGGGGAGAAATATAAAATAGGGTAGTTAGGCATAGATTAAGGGGGAGTTGTTAGTTTTAGCGGGAGTTATTAGGATAGAAGGAATATTTTATAAACAAAGGTTGTCATCATCAAAAATGGGGAGATTGTTAGTCCATGAGATGATGAGATGATGGTTTTGATGACAACAACCTTAGAATAGATTATAAAATATAAATACTAACATTACAAGTTTAGATATATATATGTATATGCTGGATCTAACCATGCAGGTATCAAGAATGAAGACTGTACAGTATAGAGATTCAAGATATAGAGATAGAAGACTCATGAGTATCAAGAATTTCAAGAGTTCAAGATTCCAAGATAAGTTATATAGTTAGGAATATTGTTAAAACTCGTAGAAAAGCACTGACATCTTAATATCTATTTTATTCGTGGAATGGAATCCACTTCGAGCCCGTTAATGGATGGAACCCTAAGTAGGATGGAACCTACGAAAATCTAGTGGGACATTGTTTTGTATCCACTAATTTTAATTCAAATGATTTTACAAAATTATCTTATTTTCAAAATGATTTCAAAACTTTCCTTTTAAAAGATTCAAAACTCTCTGTCCTAATTTTAAATAATTTTAGCCTAAAAAACATCTTTATTTTCAGAGTCAAAATTACTCTTGATTTTAAACTATCTTTTCAAATAATATATTTCACTTTTAAATATTTATACTTAGATTTAAATATAAAATTATAGTTAAATTATGTATATATTGGTCTTTATATTTACTTATGTATTTTAACTATAGTTAAGTATATTTATAAAGTTTAAAATAATTTTAATATAAAATAGAGGTTATTTTCAAAGAAATCAAAACACCAAAAATCCCTTTGGGATATCGACATGCCCATATACCCCATGTCGACATAGTGTCAGTTGGTTTCAAAATTCAAATTTCAAAAGAAGTGTCTATTCGCCATAACCCTTCATGAATGGTCATGGCTGTTGCTCTTCTATAAATAGGGGTCAGTTTCAACGAATTTTCAATCACTTTTTTCTGGTTTTCACTCCTCTTCTTCTTCCACATTTCTTAATACAAAATCATACCATTACTCTGCCGAAATCAACATCGAATCATACTCGATTACTTCTAGTGTGATTCTCCATCATTATCTCTACAAGATCCAAGTGCTATTCAGAGTTATAGACTTCTTTGTAATCAATCGAGCGAGAAAAGGTGTGATTGTAGCCTTGGAAATCAATTGAGCGAGAAAAGGTGTGATTGTAGCCTTGGAAATCAATTGAGCGAGAGAAGGTGTGATTGTAGCCCTGGAAATCAATTGGGTGAACTTGTTGCCCCGGAAATCAAGTTTCTCTACCCATAGGATTGTTATTCTGGAGGGTGTACCTCGTAGCCTTGAAATCGAGGGTTGTAATTGTTGAATATGTTTTGAAAGGAAATCCGTACTTAGTTGTGCGGGACTGGATGTAGGGTAACTCCGAACCAGTATAAAATCCGGTATGTTCTTTCCTTTACTGCTTTTACTTTATATTTGCATCTGTGTTTGATTCTGTGTTCATATCTGTGTCTGATTAGTGCATACATTGTTAACAAATTAAGATAAACTCAAAAAGGTTAACAAATTTCTTAAAACACTATTCACCCCCCCTCTAGTGTTAATTCTAGCCTTAAGATCCTTAATCCGCATTTCTCACACCCATTTCGTTTAGTTTACGGTAAAGCTTGTCATTTAGCCGTTGAAATTGAACACAAAGCGCTGTGGGCAATTAAGAACTTAAACTTTGATCTTGAGAAAGATGGCGAAAACCGAAAACTACAACTCAACGAACTAGAAGAACTTAGGAACGATGCGTATGAAAACGAGAAAATTTACAAAGAAAGAACCAAAGTTTTTCATGACAAGTCAATCCTAAGGAAAACATTTTTGCCTAACCAAAAAGTTCTTTTATATGACTCAAGACTTCATTTATTCCCTGGGAAACTTAAATCAAGATGGACCGGACCGTTTGTGGTACGAACTGTTTTTCCACATGGTGCCGTAGAAATAGAAAACCCTAGGGATGGATCGGTTTTCAAAGTCAACGGTCATTGTCTGAAACCTTTCTTGGAATTGGCAAATAACCAAGAGGAAGAGCTCATGATCCTTCATGAGCCAAGCTACGTCTAGTAAGAATGTTAACCCTCTTTTGTAAATATGTACATAGTTTTCCCTGTTACACTCATTATATCATGCATTGACTGTGGGGACACGGTCAAAATTAAGTGTGGAGGGAGTCTCATTTTCATTTTTTTAGTTTCATGGAATTTTTGAATTTTCTTTTTTCTTTTTCTTTTTTTTTTAAAAAAAATCTCAAAATTTCAAAATCTCAAAAACATTTTCTTTTTAGCATTTTGATTTATTTTTGAGGAAACACTATGGGATAAGTATAAGTTTTGGTTAATAAATTGAAATTTTTGAAAATTTATTTGTCTTAACAAAAATAGAAATGAAGTTTGATTACAAAAAACAATGGTCTAACTAGTATATAGGAAGGTTCATATGTGTTAATTATGAAGCATGTTCTAATTGAAAATCTTTGTTAAAAATAAGTGGTAAATTAAAATTAAAGGATATAACATTTTTTATCTTCTAAGTTAAATGGTGCTAAGATGATTTTGCAAAAACTCTCTTTTTCCAAAAAAAAATCTGAAAAAGAAAAAAAGAAAAAAACATTTGTATATATGTAAATATTTTCTATTAACACCTACGGTCGATAGGTGTGCACACTTCTGTGTACACTCGCCATGCTCTGTACCTTTCTCACGTAAGCCCGAAAGGCAGTGCAGGATCGGTATATCTGGTCTCAGTTTATCTGAGCTAGGTGCATGTATATATAAATTCTTTTATAATAATGTCTATAGTCGATAGGTGTTCACATTCGTGTGTTCACTCGCCACGCTCTATATACCCCTCACATAAGCCCGAAAGGCAGTGCATGGGTAATATATCTGGCCTCAGTTTACCTGAGTTAGGCATATGTAAATATTGTTAATATCAATAAAATTTTCAAATAAGAGAGAATAAGCAATTGAAATTTAAGCACCATTTTAACTTGTTTGATTTAACTTGTTATTGAAAAGAAATGAAAATACCACTTTAATAAACTTTGATAATCAACTAAGGATCCATTTCATAATTACATTGTGTTATCAACCGAAACAATGAGTTAAACTATTGTCTATTTGCTATGATAATTTGATTTTTGTTGGAAATTTTGACAAGTAAATGACTTAAATTTTTCAAAACAATGACCAAAACCTATATTTAACTTATGAGTGTCGAATTGAAAGTGAATCCTTCATTTGTAAATATTTTCAAAAACTTGCATTCATCCCATTGTAAATAAATCTTGCATTTTGTAAATATTTTCACTTTGCGTTTGGATTTTGTGGGTAGTATCCACTGAAAACCCTCACGAGACGACACTCGTCGTACTGGGGACACCCAGAGGTTTAACGGCTTGTTGCATATGCTTAATGCAATCGTGCTCCCTACAAAAACGGATTTATCTGAGTTTTCCTTTATTCGAGGACGAATAAAAAGATAAGTGTGGGGGTATTTGATGTGCACGTAAATGTGCATATATATACATCCATATTTTGTCTCTTTTTATTTAAATAAACATCATATTTGGGCATTTTCACATGATTAAAACCAAAATTCAATTAATTTCAAATCATCATATATTCACCTTCAATCAGGGGCAAAACAGTCATTTTTGTGCATGTGTCATTTGAGAATTTTTACTTGGACAATTTTTATTATTTTTATAGGATATTTTGATGCATATGGAAGAGGGATTCATGATGATATATGCATGCTCAAGGAAATACAAAGGAATGAAGAGGAAATAATTCAAGTTCAAGATCATGGAGGACCCCACCCACTTACCTAAATGTACAATTATGAGCTAATTGACAACTAAGTGGAGGTTAAAGCTTCATGCACTTTTAATGAGGGATTAATTAGTGGCTAATGGTTACTTGGTGGCCACACTTCCTAAAGGGCATTTTGGGAAGCACCCTAAAAATGGAATTAGGGTTTTATGCATGTTTAAATAGCCCACTTGTGTACATGAAAAGGGAATCTACTCTTTCATTTTACTTAGGAAATTAAGAGATCAAATTGTAAGCTCAACGTTCTATGAAATAAAAATGGCTTCCAAGCCTCTTTCTTCTCCTTTTTCTACATGCTTTTCTTTGTTTTATTGTTAATGTTTATTTTTATGCTCTCTTTCCTTTAATGTTCATAGCTTAGATTTCAATTTATGCAAGTAGTGTAGCTTTAATTTTTATGCAATTAGTTAGTAGTTAATCTCTCTTTCTTCCTTTGCTAAGTTTTCATTTCTTTGCTCTTTCATGTTGAAATTTACAAGTGTTGCTTCAATGCCACAAATGAGTAGCTAAACCCTTTCAATTTAGGGGTAATGAAGCTCTCAAATATTATGTAATTTCAACATTTCTATGATTTATGATCTCTTTTGTTTATGCTTCATGAGAGTGAATTTTGATGCAAGTTTATACAAGTGGGTTTGATAGCTTATGTTGCTTTTACAAATGAGCTATTCTTATTCAACATAAACACAAGTTGCATCATCATTTGGTAATCCATTTTTGATTTTGAAATGAAAGTAAAAATGAAATTTTATGATCTATATTACTAGTTACAATAGTAAATAGATCATACTTAAAATAACTTTTGCTTTGGCTTCATTTTCATGAGAGTTATAAGTGGTATAATTGTTGTATTATAGTTTGATGGTTTGAGTTATGTTAATTAATAACATAAACAAACCATACTTATGATCAATGCAACGATTATTTCGCTTAATACCAAGTTAGAGATCATAAATTCTTTGTTTGTTGATTTACAAAAATATGAGAGTGGATTTGCCTCTAAATTGTCCTCTAGTTTAATAGTTTTTAAATCACATTTTAATTCTAGCTTTAGCTTCTTTTTTGTAGTTAACAACTTCATCTCTCTTTGATCTAATTTGATTGAATAGATTTTTAATCTCTCACAATTCCCTACAGATCGACCCGTATTTGCCACATACTACAAAGTGTACGCCGTGCGCTTGCACTAAATTTTAATTTAATTTCGTTCGACGGTTTTCTAAACCGATAGAATTTCCATCAACGAACAGTATTGTCATGTACAACGTCTCAAATAAAAAGAACTTTAGATTGTTTGTTTCTTTGTAATTGATGATAAGCGATTTTCCTAAGTATATGATGCTTTATAGATGGTGTAGTAGTGTAAAATTCGCTTGTCCTGTTTGCATGGATTAGATAAAATCATTTAGACTTACTCATGGAGGCAAACAGTGTTGGTGGGATCATCATCATCGTTTTTACATGTAAACAATCATTTTAGATTTGACAAAAAAGTTCAAACAAAATGCAACTATTACTTTAGAACCATCGTCCATTATGAGTATTTAAGAAGTGTACGAGCTTGTGCATGATTATCCCAAAATACAGAAGATAGGAAAAGATTCTAAAATTCCTGGTAAAGGAGAGCATCACAAATGGTGTAAACAAAGTATATTTTGGGAGTTACCACATTGGAAATTTACAAACATCGACAAAATATAGACATAATTCCTAACGGGAAAAAATGTTCGATAACTTTTTTAACATAATAATGAATGTGAAAGCAAAAAAAAAGATGATTTGAAGTTAAGAAAGGATATTGTGTTATACTGTAATCGTCCTGAGCTTAAAATTGATAGCGAATGACCAAATTTCAAATGTCTTGCTAGTTAAGAGCTGGAAAATAAGCATCGACAAAAAGTATTAGAGTAGGTTCAAAATTTGAGGTTTCTAGATGGAAATGCTTCTAACATGAGAGGATGTGTTGATATGAAGGATCTTCCACTGTCGAGATTATAGAGTCAAGATTGTCATGGTTTTTTAAAGACTCTTTTCCTGTACTCAAGGAGCTTTTGCTGTTGAAGGTGTGGTTTCCTATTACTGAACTTAGTTTGTTATATAAAGGGTTGTGCTCAACTATACTTAATAAAGGTAATTTGAACAAAATGGAAATGGATATACCCAAATTGTTATGTAAATTAGAGAAAATATTTCCTCTTGGAATATTCAACCACATGGAACATCTACCAACTGAAGCTTTAATGTGAGTACCATGCAATACAGATGGATGAATCCTTTTGAGAGTTAATAAAATATAATTAGGAGTTATATATTCTTTTTTGAAATCAAAATAGTGAAATGAATAATTGATAACCTTTTGATATAAAGGTACCTGGGTCACCTTAAAAAAGTTGAAACAAAAAGCACACGTTGAAGTTTCAATATGTCAATCATACATTATTGAAGAAGAATCCATATTTTTTAGTTATTATTTTGAAGAGCATGTTAGTTGAATTCTAACATTGGTCCTCATAATGAAGATGCCATGGATGAGTCATCTGACATTTCTCTTTCCATTTTTCAAAAATGTGAATGTCCTTCGGATAAATGAAAGGATGGAGTTTTCAAATACTTAAAGAGTTTGTTATAACTAGAACAATGGTGCTTCTAAATTGTAAAGAATTATTGGATCTTATTAGGTACCACGATATTTGTTTATTTACCGTCAATACCATATTATATAGCATAATCATGTATATCTTAACAATATCAGTTGTTTAACAATCAATTTGAACAACAAAGTCCAAGAGTTCAACCCAATAAAGGATTTAAGGCTTGGTTTTAAAAATATGTAAGTGTGTGTGTGTGTGTATGATTACTGAATAAACTTAGTATGAAACAGTTTAATTATTAAGTATATTGATGTGTAATGTAATAGGTTGGTGATAATGAAATTAGTGATATTTGTTGTAAAATTCTTGCGTTTGGTCCAATGACGAAACATGGAAAATGCCCAATCCTGTACGTAAATGGCTTTAAATTTCACACAAAGAAGTTTGAAACTAGTAAAACAGCTTATAGTAGTGGGATATGTGTTAATGGCAATGAACATGGTGATAATTTACAAGATTATTATGGAATGTTATAGGAAATAATTGAACTCGCTTATTCTACAATACCAGAGCTTAAAATATATTTATTGAAATGCGATTGGTTTGATACTACTCCTGATGTAGGAATATGTCATATACATAAAGATTATCCCCTAATTGAGGTAAATCATAAAAGATGATATAAAGGAAACAATCCATTTGTGCTAGCGACGCATGCAATACAAGTTTATTATACGCCTTATTCTGCTTTGAAACAACAACAGCGATTACTGGTAGGCTTCCATTAAAACAAAACCTATATGGTCATTCAAGGGGGATATGATCATAACCAATGACCAGCCGTACCAAAATGATCTGGAGGATAACGAAATACGCCAAATAACAAAAGACGATGATGATATAAGACCACTAAACAGTGAAGTATTTAACAGAGTTGAATTAGATAAAGAAGTTAAGGTTGTTGTTGATGATGACGATGATGATGATGATGGCAAAGTAAATGAAGATATTAGTGATGCTAACAATTGGTAGATTATGTATAATTTATTGAAAGACTATTTCTCTATATGTTATGCTATGTCTATAATATGAAGATGGATTAATCATTCTTTATTATAATGTATACATCTGTGTATGTATTATCAAAGCAAATATGTCTAGTCAACATGTTTTGGTGGCTCATCATCATCATTAGGCCAGGATGGCTCCTACTCATCACAATATGACGTCGACGATGCACATATGATGTCACTATTCATTCAGAATGCTAACGCCACTCCTATGGAATATGAAACTCGTCCATCCACTCGTGTGTTTGAAACGAACTCTTGCACATCCATGGCTCGACTTGACATCTTCCCTAGAGAGCGAGGATCAGGGTGAGTAATTACAAACACATATACATACATATACACTCACACACACATTAGGTACATACATATACACATACACACATATGCACATACATGCACATATACACTTACACACACATACACACATATGTATAGATATGATTTCAACAGCGGCATCGCATCCGATGCCATCTGTGATGGCTTGCTTGCACGGATCATGGCTTTCTGGTCTAAATTTGGTGATATTCCTAGTGAAGTAAAGAAAGTAATGTTCGAAGAATTTATGATAAATTTATTTTTATTACATAATACACTATATAAATATGTATATACTTTTTTTATAATATAATCCATTTGTATTTGCAGAGGAAACTCTCTTGGAAAGAGGGCGTTTACAAAGTGTTAGTGCATAGGCTTGGTCGGCCGTAGTGTCGAAAAAAATAACATGAGTGGACGTGTTGTATGCGTAGAAGTGACGTTAAACCGAAATTCGGTTCAATGTTTTAGTTATGTGTACAAGAAGGCATGTTCGAAGAAATTTCGTTAATACCTCTTGGTTCTAGCATTATTCACAGAATAGTTTGAAATATAATTCATAAGTTCAAAATATAAAATAGGCAAGTCCAAAAGGCAGATAAGCAAGTTCAAAAGTCAATAGGTAATATGCTTAAGTCATGTCCTTTATTTAATCATGCCTTCTCGTATAGAAGAAGCTTTTTGCACTTTAGTTTAAAACCAAGAATTTTATTATCTTTTCTCATTCTTTGCCATTAGTTATCCTTTATGCCATTGGTCTGTCCTCGAGCTCTCAAATGAAGAGAATTTGGAGGAGATGCTAATTGGAAAAAAGTGATAAGAGTGAGAAAGAAGTTAAGAACCCCTTTCCATGAAGAGGTTCATCTATATTTATAGTGGTTGTAAGGAGGTAGACTTGCTTCAATTGGTGATGTGGGATTTTATGGTGTCATGGAGCATGTTATGGAATGTGAAGGTTTTTGAAGCTTTATGAAGGAAAATGCACTAAATCCACTTGAATTTCATCATAAAATATGGCATCGATTAATAGCTTTTGCCGTGCTTCGTTAATATTACTCCTGTTATCACATTGATGAAGCACGATATAGATGAAGAACGATATCGACTAAATGCGACGTGGACGAAGTGCGACATTAACGAAGTGCGACATCAATGAAGGACGACATCGAAGGAGTACGACATTGATTAGGTGCGGCATTGAATCTATGTTGCATTGATTAGAGGAGATATTGATAGGAGGTGGCACTAATAAGATGAGAAGCAGCATCGATGATAAGGAATATGGCATGGAATCAATGCGACATTGATTGAGTGCGGGATGGATGCCATGCGGCTTGGAATTTGCACGGCGTCATTATCAGTTGCAGGCCTTTGATATTAATTATTCCCCTGCCTTAGCATCCGAAGCCTTGAACTTCAACATAATTCTTTATCTTCGTCATCGATTCCTTTACTTGCCTCCTTTAAAAAATATGTGGATAACATTTGCCCCCTCCTTGTATAAAAGAAGCTTTTTACACTTCAGTGTAAAACAAAGAATTTCATCATCTTTTCTCATTCTTTGCAAGGTTTTCTTTCTAACCCTGTTTTCCTACAAAATACAAAAAAGCCATGATTTCAATATTAACTACTACGCCTTTCGGCCTGATCTTAGGCCCTGACTCACCCTCCGTGGACGAACCTTGCGGAGGAACCCTTAGGTTTTCGGGGCATTGGATTCTCACCAATGTTTGCGTTACTCAAGCCGACATTCTCGCTTCCGCTTCGTCCACACCTGCTTGCGTGGGTGCTTCCCTCTAAGGCGGAACGCTCCCCTACCGATGCATTTTGACATCCCACAGCTTCGGCAGATCGCTTAGCCCTGTTCATCTTTGGTGCAATAAATTTGGTTTTGGGCAAACCTTTTAGGATTTTGACAAGATCATAAAGAATCTTTTGTTTGTAATTCAATGTTATTTTCAGAATTTATAGATTTACTTGATGAGGCCAAAAATCTATTTGGCAACAATTTTACTTAGATAGAATCCTATAGAACTAGGATTAGAAAACTGTATGGAAAGAATGATTTCATGAATAGGAAACTAGAGAGTTATTTACGGATTATAATTTCCTAAGTAGAAGCATAGAAAACCATATGGAAATATTATAGGAGGGAGGACTAGAAATTCTTTTGGCAATATCGTGAATATAAGACTAGAAAACCATCTAGCAATAATAGAAGACCAGAAAATCATTTGGAAATAATAATAGAAGGCCGGAAGATCATCTTGCCACAATAATAGAAAAAAATCTATCTGGCAATAGTAATAGAAGACAAAAAACCCATCTGGCAATAATAATAGAAGACCAGAAAATTCATTTGGCAATAATAATAAAAAATCAGAAAATCCATCCGGCAATGATAATAGAAGACCAAAAAATCCATCTAGCAACAACAATGAAAGACCAAAAAAATCCGTCTGGCAATAATAATAGAAGACCAGAAAATCCATCTGGCAATAATAATAGAAGACCGGAGAATCCATTTAGTAATAATAATAGAAGACCAAAAAATTATCCGATATTTGTAGGTTGCTTATCTTTTCTCTTCTTTGCAAGGTTTTCTTTCTAACCCCGTTTTTCTGCAAACACAAAAATAAGCCATGATTTTCATTATTAACTTTTAAAATTTGGTTTTGGGCAAACCTTTTAGGATCTTGACAAGATTATAAAAAATCTTTTATTTGTAATTCAACATTACTTTTTGAATTTATAGATTTTTGATGAGGCCAAAAATCTATTTGGTAGCAATTTTACTTGAATAGAATCCCATAGAACTAGGATTAGAAAACTGTATGGAAATAATGATTTTCATGAATAGGAAACTAGAAAGTTATTTATGGATTATAATTTCCTATGTAGAAGCGTAGAAAATCATCTGGAAATATCAGAGGAGGGAGGACTAGAAATTCTTCTGGCAATATCGTGAATATAAAATCAGAAAACCATATAGTAATAATAGAAGACCAGAAAACCGTCTGGCAATAATAATATAAGACCAGAAAACCCATCTGGCAACAATAATAGAAGACCAGAAAATCCATCCGGTAATAGTAAAAGAAGACCAGAAAACCTATTCGGCAATAATAATAGAAGACCGAAAAATCCATTTGGCAATAATAATAAAAGACCAGAAATTCCATCTGACAATGATATTAGAAGACCAAAAAAATTATCTAGCAATAATAATGAAAGACTAGAAAATTCATCTGGCAATAATAGTAGAAGACTGGAAAATCCATCTGGCAATAATAATAGAAGACCGGAAAATTGTCCAATATCTGGAGATTGCTTCTGTTATGGAGCACAAATTGCTCGTTTTGACAGATCTTCCTCTAGAAGATTGATTGGTTGATTTTGTTTAAAGCACGAATGACTTATATTTGAAAAATCTTCCTCTAGAAAACCAACTTAATCCTTCTTTCAGATCGAGTTTGATTTGAATTTGATTGATCTCCTTCTAGAAGATTGTTTTTGATCCATTCCTTTGGATAAAGTATAATTAACTAGATTGATTTCGTCCTATGCATTTGGTTAACTATCTTAAGCAGAACCAAAGACTTGCCCGACCTCCCTCTAGGAGGCGCTTCAGTCAGACCCCGTAGGCGGTACTGAAAGCTGGTTCGGTAATTTGGCCAGGCCGTTTTCTGGGACCAAAGGCTTACTCCGTCCTCCCTCTAGAAGGCACCTTAAATAGGTCGTTTTCAGGTGGGAATAAGGGCATACTACAAATCTTCCTCTAGAAGATTGTGACAGTTCTTCCTCTAGAAGATTGTGAGCGCTAATGGCTAATTTTGATAGATCTTCCTCTAGAAGATTGTAATAGATCTTCCTTCTGAAGATTGTAAGCGCTAATGACTAGTTTTGGATAGATCTTCCTCTAGAAGATTGTAACAGACCTTCCTTTTGAAGATTGTAAGTGCTAATGGATAATTTTTCGACAGATCTTCTTCTAGAAGATTGTAACATATCTCAGTTTAGATCAAATCTCTTATTACAGTTTAGATCTTTTATTTGAACAAGGCATGCCCGAAGGACCGCTACTCTCTTCCAAGAAAAGACCAATTACTCGATGCGACAAGTGACACCAAACTTTATCTTTCATGGACGCATATTCCAGATACAACCATACTTCAATATTCAAATCAGATGAGGAAAACACTAGTTTTTAATAGATTAGGGAACATATTATTACAAAGTAATGCCTTTCGGGTTGAAGAATGCCGGAGCAACATACCAAAGATTAGTTAACAGAATTTTCAAAGAACAAATTGGCTAAAATATGGAGGTATACGCGAACGATATGCTAATTAAATCTCAAGAGGAAAGAACCCATCTGAAGGATCTTGAGGAAATGTTCGGGGTATTGTGGAAATATCGGATGAAGCTCAACCTGGAAATTGTTATTTTGGAATTCAGTCTGGGTAGTTCTTAGGTTATATTGTTAGTGTTAGGGGAATTGAAGCCTACCCCGATCAAATTCAGGCTATCAAAAATATGGCAGAACCCAAGACAAGAATATATGTAATGGGCTTAAACGAGAGGGTAGCAGCGTTAAATAGATTTATCTCCAAGGCCACCGACAAATGCATTCCATCCTTTGATGTGATTAAGAAGAAGGAAAAGTTTGAATGAGGGGAAGATTGTTAGAAAGCCATCTAGGAATTGAAAGACCATCTTGAGAGGCCACCAATCTTGTCCAGTCCATAGACAGAGAGAACCTTTACCTTTATATGGCAGTTTCTGAACATGCCGTTAGTTCTATTTTGGTAAGAGAAGACAAGGGAACTCAACTTCCAGTATATACAAGTAGGAGACTCAAAAATGCAGAAACTAGATATCCTATTATAGAGAAATTAGCATACTGCTTGATGCTCAGTGCACGGAAATTAAGAGCCTACTTTTAAGCACATCCGATCAAGCTCTTAATCGTCTTCCTGCTCAAGCAAGTTTTTAGCAAACCCAAAACTTCAGGAAGACTAGTAAAAGGGGGAGTAGAACTAAGCCAATATGATATTGAATTTCTACCCCGAGTAGCAATCAAAGGATAAGCTCTAGCTGATTTTGTTAATGATTGTACGAGGTTCATTAAAGAACAATCAGAAAAGGAGAAGGATCTAAAGCCTAAATGGCAATTATTCATGGATGGAGCTTCAAACAAACAAGGTGTTGGAGCAGGATATGTGATTATTACCCCCGATGGACATCGTTTACACTATGCAATGAAGTTGGGATTTCCAGCCACTAATAATGTAGCAGAATACAAATCAATGGTGGCAGGACTCACCTTGACCCTACAGTTAAAATCCCTATAATCAAACTTCTTAGTGATTCCCAACTAATGGTAAATCAATTGAATCAAGCATACCAGACAAAGGATGCGAAGTTGGTCACATATGTCAAAAAGGTGTTAAAAATGTTAAACAAATTTGAAGATTTCTCCATGCACCAAGTACCGAGAGGAAAGAAGTCTTAAGTTAATTCTTTGGCTAAATTAGCTAGCTCACAAGGAGCACCAGAAACATGAATTGTACCGGTAGGCTACCAACCAAACCCAATTATAGAAGAGAAGGCACTCGAATCAAGAAATGAATCCATGGTATTGACCAGATCTCAAACCTTAACTCATGCGAAAGAGGAGTCCGAAAAAGGAAACGAAACCCTCTAAGAGAAATAACAATTAGATGACACCCATTATTGAATACCTGATATATGGGAAATTGCCAATAGGGAAAAAAGAAGCAAGAGGAATAAAACACCAAGCTCCAACTTTCGTCATAATGAATGAAAAACTCTATAAGAAAAGGATATTCACTCCCTTACTTAAGATGTGTTGATCCGAAAATGGGAGCGAAATTACTAAGAGAATCCCACAAAGGGTTCTATGGAGACCATTCTAATGGCATAAAGTTAGCCAAGAAGGTTATGAGACAAGGCTTTTGTTGGCCTCAGATGACTAGTCATGCCATCGATTATGTGAAAAGATGTAAAAAGTGCAAAAAGTTCTCTAAGATCTCATGTTTTCCACCTAGAGAATTGGCTTCAATCTCAAGCCCACGGCCTTTCGATGTATAGGGAACTAACCTAATAGGACCACTACTTATATACAAAGGAGGAGCTAAATACGTAGTGGTGGCCATTGACTATTTCACAAAATAGGTAGAATCAGAACCACTTCCAAATATCATGCCAAGGAAAGTTCTCAAATTTGTAATAAAAAATATCGTTACCAGATTTGGAATTCCATACAAGATAATATCTAATAATGGAACTCAATTTGAAAGCGTCAAATTTACACAATTCTTTAATAGAAATGGAATCATTAAGACCTTTTCATTTGCAGCACACCCCAAAGATAATGGAGCCTTTTAAGCTGCTAATAAGACTGTTAAGACCATTCCCAAGAAATGATTAGACAATGCTAAAGGAAATTAGGTGGAAGAACTACCTCTTGTACGTTGGGCATATAGAACTTCCACTAAAACTGCAATCGGACATACCCTATATTCCTTAACGTATGAATGTGAAGCCATGCTCCTGATTGAGGTTGAAGTAGCTTCTCATCGAAGGATTACATATGCATTTGATCCAAATCAAGAATTAAAGAAAGAATCCTTGGAATTAATCAATGAATTACAAGATGAAGCAGCCATACAGACGGTTGAATACCAACGAAGAATATCCAAATATTACCACTCTAAAGTAAGAGAGAGATCATTTCAAAAAGGATATTTAGTGTTTTGAAGAGTCATGGCAAATACTAAGAATCTAGCGGATGGACACTCGGGCCAAATTGGGAAGGACCCTAATCATACACGAAGTCATCCCATCTGGGACCTATAGACTATGTGGACCTAATGACAATGTAATAGTGAGAACATGGAATGCCGAACATTTGCAGCCATATTTTCTTACAGTGGACGAATAAAGAGGTTAAGGCAAGAGTAACTATTGGATTAATCATTGAAAGAAGGAAGACACTCCTTAGAAAATGGAAAATGCCTATGTCCTCGCCAAGATGGCCTGGTCAAAGCGCCTCCTAGAGGAAGGTCAGAGTAAGCCTTTGGTACCGTCTGAAAAGGCCTGACCAAAGCATCTGTAAGCACTTAGTCCCTCCTAACATGGCCTGGCCAAGGTACCTCCTAGAGGGAGGATGGAGTAAGCCTTTAACACTGCCTAAGAGGCCAGGTCAAGGCACCAACCCGCCTTCAGTACCACCTATAAGGCCTGACTGAAGCACCTCCTAGAGAGAGTACGGAGTAAGCCTTTGATGCCGCATAAGACAGGCAGGTCAAAGCACCGACCCACCTTCAGTAATGCCATAAGGCCTGACTAAAGCACCTCCTAGAGGAAGGATAGAGTAAGACTTTGACACTGCATAAGACGGCCAGGTCAAAGCACCGAACTAGCCTTTAGTACCGCCTACAAGACCTGACTGAAGTGCCTCCTAGAGGGAGGTCGGATATGTTCAAAGATAGCAAACCAAACGCACCGAACGAGAACCTAAACCATCACCTAAGATGGTGATAATAGATTTGATCCAAGTTGAGATCATCACCCAAGATAAAGTCAAACAATCTTTTAGAGGAAGATCCATTAAATATGAGCCGCTTATGCTCTAAAATAAAAGCAATCTTCTTAAAGAAGATTGGACAAAGCAAGCCATTTGCATCCCAAGACAAAGCCAATCAATTTTTTAGTGAAAGATCTACCAAATATGGTTTCCCCGTAATGTAAAACGAGATTTATCCAAAAAGAAGCATTATTTCCAGATGGATTTTCTGATCTTCTATTATTCTAGAAGGATTTCCGGTCTTCTCTTATTATTGCCAGATGAATTTTTTAGCCTTCTTCTATTATTGCTAGATGGATTTTCTAGTCTTCTATAATTATTGCTAGATGAATTTTCTGGTCTTCTATTATTACTAGGTGGATCCTCTGGTCATCTTTTATTATTGTTAGATGGATTTTTTTTTCTTCTATTATTATTGGCAGATGGATTTTCTGGTCTTTTATTACAGATGGATTTTCTGGTCTTCCATTCTTATTGCTAGATGGATTTTCTGGTCTTCTATTGCCAGATGGATTTTCTGGTCTTCTATTCTTATTGTTAGATGGACTTTCTGGTCTTCTACTATTATTGTCAGATGGATTTTATGGTATTTTCTTGTTGTTTGTCAGATAGATTTTTCTAATCTTCTATTCTTATCAGAAAGATTTTCTAATCTTCTATTATTATCAGAAGAAATTTTGGTTTATTATTATTGCCAGACAATTCTCTGGGCTTCTATTTGGGATACTCGTATTACGGCCAAAATGAGTTGTTGGTCCTCCCTTCTATGATTCAGGAAATTAAAATCACCACATGATTTCCAAAGCTTTTATTCGGGAAGTTATTAATATTCAATATTGAAAATAATCTCAACTTATATGAATGAATATGGGAAATTTCCTAAATTAAAGAATTCATTACTCAACTAAATCTGAAAAGGATTGCTAAAGATTTAAATACTAAGTTTGTAATAAAAATTGACGTTTGTTTTGTATTGTGCAGAAAAACAGGATTATAAAGAAAACCTTATTATTATCCCGCTTTTTGGACAAAGCCAGGATATCAACAAATTAGCTAAAATGGATGGATATCAGGATTGGAGATCGTTTCGTATCGATCAGGCAGCTCTAGGAAAGTTATAGGTTAATGGATGTGGATTGTTGTTTTGTATCGATACATGCGTATCGATCGAATGGATACGACAAAGCATGTTGAAGACTTGATACAGATTTAACTAGGACTCGTGGAAAATGGTTTCGGTCGATACAATTCGTATCGATTAAAGCTGGGATCAATATGAGGAATAAAGCAACCGATGGATACGGAGGCAACTGCACTTGGAAGTATTTTGTATTGATCATTCGTATCGATCGATATGAAAGAAGTGGTCAAAGACTGGAGCACATCGCATGGATCGGAGCACAAGACTTGGATGGACACGCAAACGATGGAGTGCTGCTGATGGATATGAAACTCTTCATGGATACGAAATCATCAGCCTACATTTACAAAGGCAAACTTGGATCAATCATATCTCAAAAACTACACGTTGGAATTTCATGAAATTTGGAGAGCAAGGACTTTGCACTATCATCTTTTATCATGATCGATCTTAGCTCGATCTAACATGGGGATTATCGATACGAAGGACTTATTGATCGATCCCAAAGCATGGAGGTGGGCCTTACCGATCTGCATACGGGCCCACATGGACCAAGAGACTTCTAGGTCGAAATTTCAGCTGGATATTTTGCCTCCTTCACCTATAAATATAGGAGGCATGAAAATAGGAGAATGACTTTTTCCCGGCTTCTCTTTATCTCTTTTTTGGCTAAACTCTGTGACTTTGGTGATTGATATTGTAACTGTAATCACTATATAAAAGGAATAAAAAGATCAATTCAAAGTGGACATAAGCCGGAGATAGCCGAACCACTATAAATTTCTTGCATTCTTTACTTTCTTGCTCATTTTACATTTGCTATTTCTTCATTTTTACCCTCTACATTATCTGGATCTATAGTCTGTGTTTGGATATTGAGGATTTGTGTGTAAACAGTGGTGCTTTCACTACTTTTGGGGTTTGTGACCATTTTTAGTACATACACTTTGGTGCTTACACTGAGAAGAACCAACTCCCGCTACATGAAAGGATTGGATATGAAGCTATGGTTAGGCAATCGGCTAAAAGGACATTACCAGAAAGGAGCCATCAAGAGGGAAGTCAAGAGGCTTCCTCTGGAGCTAGAGTAGATCAAGCATCCATCTACATCACAAGGGATGAGATGCGGACAATGATGGATTCCATGCAGGAGAGATTATTGAAGAGCCAACATGAGATGATGCAGAATCTCTTCAGACAAATGGGTAGAGCTAGAACCCAGAACCCTAGAAATGGAGCAATCGAAGCTACCGGCAATGTAGAACAAGGATTCAAAGCTGTAGAAATCTCTGGAGGTCAAATCCAGAACTATAATAGAGAACGTGAAGGTAATCAGCAAAGGCCTGGGGGCAGACCCTCGGGATCAGATATTGGGAAGCCTGTGAATGAAGCTCAGCAGGCTGGGGCCAACACAAACGTGAATGAGCAACATGAAGAGTACTACCCAAAATACCCTCCAAGACATGGGGGCGGGATGGAAACGCATATAGGAGGCCACCCCCGGATGGAGACGAGCGGATCGCTGGGTTAATAAGAAGGATTATGAGAGGTGGATTACCAAGCGGAGGCTTGGAGGAAGTTAGTCGGAGTCCGTTCACTTCGAATATCAGAAACGCAAGGAACCGTTTAGAATTTAAAGTACCAATGCAGGAGGTCTATGATGGGAAGTCAGACCCAACTATGCATGTAACCAGATATATCAGGCATATGGAAGTGCTTGGGGCATTTGAGGAAATTATGGCAAGATGCTTCCTGTTGTATTTGATAGATTTAGCTACACTCTGGTTTAGGCAGTTGGAGAGTGGATCGATCAGGACATGGGGCGAACTAGTGGAACGCTTCATGAGATAGTTCAGGGTCCACGTTACGTGACCTAAGAATGTAATGACATTGGCATCGATGAAGCAAAGGACAGGTGAGTCTGTAAGGAATTTTCTAATGCGGTTCAATGCAGCTATGGCTTCGGTGGATCACCCAGATCCATCAATGATTTTGAAGGCGGCAGTAGTAGGAATTGCAGAGGGCACTAAGTTCAAAGATCCATTGGCATGGGATCCACCATAGGATCTTGGAGAGTTCTACCACGAGGTAGAAAGGTTTATACGATTAGAGGATGCACATGCCGAAAGGCAGGAGGTGAACGCAGCGCAAGGCGAAGGAACGTTTAGAGAAGGACGTGGGATGGATAAAGGAAAGCGAAAGCAGGATGATGGATATGATGGTTCTAATAAACGGAGGAGAGACCAGGAACCCAAATTCACCATATACACAGACTTGACGGAGAATCTAGAACGAATTTACTTGGAAACACAGGGGGAACTCCCCTATCGAAAACCACACAGAAGGAATCCCACAGAGCGGGAGCACAAGAGCGGGAGGTACTCCTATTCCATGAGCTGGAGGGGCATACCACAGATGAATGCCGCCACTTGAAGGACATGGTGGAAGAACACGTCAAGAGTGGTAGATTGCCATAGTATGTGAGGAACTGGACAACAGCGGTAGAACACGAGAAGCTACCGCCTGCACCAAACAGGAATGACCCTAGATCGAGGTCACGACTCGTCATTAGCTGATCGTGATGGCAAGGGCCGAGTTCAGGATTTAAACTTCGGTCATCAAATAATCTTTTTTGTTTTGTTTCTAAAATAAAGCAACTATGCCACTTTCACATGTAAGGGAACCGGAGCGATTCCCAGGCATGCTCTGAGATGGTAGTAGGCCGCTCTGCCCGGAGAGGCAGTACTTAGTTTTTTCTGTTTTTTCATTATACATTTGGAATTTGGATTTAATAAATGGGTTTGGATTTTGTGAAACAAATCCCTAACCGGAGAGTTAAGAGATGGATACTGGAAGTCAGTTGGAAATTGATCTCTTTATGCCCTTGACTGGAAAGGCAGGGACCGGAGTGCAGGAAGTGAGTTGCTTCGTCGGAGAGCGGCAGGATCGGCTCACTTGAAGTTGTTCCCCATTCACCGGAGAGTGATTGGATCGGGGTTGGGTAAGAGCCCAGAGTGGCTATAATCGGTCTAGGACTTAGGCCATGGCATCGCTTAATGTTCAGGGATACTGAATCAGAGTGCAGGGAGTGATGCCGCTTTGCCAAAGAGCGACAGGATCGGCTCGCTCAACGTTGTTTCCCCTTCACCGGACAGTGATAGGATGGGATCGAGCAAGAGCCCGGGGAGGCTATAATCGGTCTAGGAGGACTAGGACATCGCTATATGCCCCCGCCGGGGCCAGAGTGCGAAGGATAGGTTGCTTCGCCAGAGCGCGAGAGGATCTGCCTATTCAATTATTAAGTTTGGATCGAGCTTAGCAAGGGTCCAGAGAAAGCCGTAAATGATCTGGAGAGATCGTAGGATTTGGTTACTGGCTTCCAAGATTTGAAATGGATATTGATTCAGTTTTGACTAGTTGAGGATTGGACATGGACCCAGAGCAGTCCTGGATTCAGTTAACGACCCGGAGAAATCATGGATTTGGATATAGATTTGGTTATGGTTATGGATTCGTATAGTGGCTTTGAACAGCTAAGGATTTGGCTAAGGACCCGGAGTGGTCCCGTATTTGGATATTGACTCGGAACAATCGTGGATTTGGCTACCAGACTTGGATGGAATTGCTTAGTAATGGATTGAATTATGGATTGGATGATATGGCTATCAATGGAGTATGGATTTTGGATATCGGATTTAAAGCTATTCAAAACACGCCTTCCTATCGCAAGGCATGTTTTGGGGGGGCAAATTTTATCTCGCTTTTTGGTCATAGCCAGGATATCAACAAATTAGCTAAAAAGGATGGATATCAGGATTGGAGATCGATTGGAAACAAGGCTATGATCGATACCATCAAAATTGGACCAAGCTCCAATCAAGGTGGGATCGATCGGGAATGATAAACAAGGCTCGGTGAGGATACACTTTGAATTTCAGGTCAATCGGAGTTCATATGCTCGAGTTATGGATGGTTCAATATTCATGAAAAACTGGCTCGTATCGATCACTATGGATAAGGATTTGGATTAATACATGCGCTTTACATTTGGTTTGGATCAATCGATATTTGTATCGATACAATTCGTTTCGATCAGGCGGCTCCAGGAAGGATACAGGTTGATGGATGTTGATTTTTGTTTTCGTATCGATATATGCGTATCGAACGGATGGATACGACAAAGCATGTTGAGGACCAGATATGGATTTGGTTATGACTCATGGAAAATGGTTTCAATCGATACACTTCGTATCGATTAAAGCTGGGATCGATACGAGGAATAAAGAAACCGATGGATACGGAGGCAACTGCACTTGGAAGTATTTCCTATCGATCGATACGAAAGAAGTGATCAAAGACTCGCGCATCACATAGATCACAGCACAAGACTCGGATGGAAACGCAAATGATAGAGTGCTGTTGATGGATACGAAACTCTTCATGGATACGAAATCATCGGCCTACATTTGCTAAGGAAAACTTGGATCGATCATATCTCAAAAACTACACGTTGGAAGTTCATGAGATTTGGAGAGCAAGGACTTTGCACTATCATCTTTTAACATGATCGATCTTAGCTCGATCTAACGTGGGGATTATTGATATGAAGGAGTTATTGTTCGATCCCAAAGCATGGAGGTGGGCCCTGTCGATCTGCATACCGGCCCATATGGACCAAGAGACTTCTAGGCCGAAATTTCAACTGGATATTTTGCCTCCTTCACCTATAAATACAGGAGGCATGGCAACAAGAGGACTTTTTCCCAGCTTCTCTTTATCTCTTTTTTGGCTAAACTCTATCACTTTGGCGATTGATATTGTAACTGTAATCATAGTGTAAATGGAATAAAAAGATCAATTCAAAGTGGACGTAGGCCGGAGATAGCCGAACCATTATAAATTTCTTGCGTTCTTTACTTTCTTGCTTATTTTGCATTTGCTATTTCTTCACTTTTACCCTCTACATTATCTGGATCTGTAGTGTGTGTTTGGATATTGAGGATTTGTGTGTAAACACTGATGCTTTCACTACTTTGGGGTTTGTGACCATTTTTGGTACAAACACTTATAAGGACCGACGATACAAAGGAATTCTTGGTTTTGCATCAAAGTGTAAAAAACTTCTTTTATAGAAGGAGGGGGCAAATGTTATCCACATAATTTCTAGAGGATAAGAGCAAAGACATTTATGTCGAAATTGAAGAGTAATAAGGTAATTGATAATGCCGAAGAACAGCATGCCGTGAATCGTCGATATGATAACAAGCGCCATACAAACTAATAAGGTGAAAGTAACATTGAAAGGTTGCATTGTCGAAGGCTATGATAAGGAACTATGCCACCGCATCTCGCATTAACAAAATAATGCCAAAAATGTGCAACATAATGATGTAGTTATGATGTCATATTAGCAAGCAATACCGAAAGTATGGAGAAGAATTAATGTTGAAAGCATACAATGTCGCCCTTCATCAATGAAGTTGGCAATACCAGATGTCATCAATGCCGCATATCACGTATAAGGTTGGATGAATGATATAGTGCTAAAGAAACTGGAAACAGTGCTGCATATTAGTAAGGGAATGACGACATTAGAAAGCTCTATGCCAAAAGCCATCAATGTTATAACAGCATGATATAGCATTGATGCTGCGTCACACTGATGTCGTATTCCATCAATGGAGCACTTCTTCCATATAGCCAGAAGAATCAATGCCGCTCTGGATAAATATCGCTTATCACCAATGTCATCTCTTATTAATGCCGCTTATCATCAATACGCTTATCATCAATGTCGCTTAATATCAATGCCACCTGTTGTTAATGCCACTTATCATCAATACCACATACTATTAATGCCGTCTATTTTCAATTCTGCTTGTTACTAATGTCGTCTGCTATCAAAGGCCTTGTTATCAATGCCAATCATTGCCTAGATCACTATTTATCAATGTCACCGCTTATAAATGCCGTGCCATAGTAATGTCGCACTTTATCAACCTTCAAAGGAGGCTGCATATCCTCAATACAATATTGATATTGAATGTCATCGATGAAGACTATCACGATGGGATGGATGCTAAGCACCAAAGTTCGCCATTGAGCCAGTGGATGCTGAAGTATGATGCCATGCACCATCTTCATGGATAATGTCGGGGGTTAAGTATGCCGCATGGACACATCGCAGCCATGCCGCATCCCTCAACTCCTATAAATACGGACCAAGGGGCATGAAGAAAGGGACGGTTATTTATTTTTTTCTACTCTTAAATTAAACTCTTGTAACCATAAATTGATTTGGGTAAAACTCTTATTTGATTGTAACCATATTCGATTTATATGAATAAGGACCTAGACATGCCTATTACCTTGATTGTGCACTTTAGACATTATTAGACATGAATATGCATATAATGAAGCTCTTTGGACCTAAAGCAATTCCAAATCATTTTCTCTTTTACTTAGAAAACCTTTCCAAATCATTCTTTTAATCTTAATCAAAGATTTCTTATATTCAAGTTATAATTTTTAATGTAACGACCCGTAAATTTCAACTGTTTTAATAACGTAATTAGTTGAAATTTTGTGAAATTTTAAGAGATAAAATTTTGAAATATAAAGTTGATATTTGGAATGCGTTTAGTTAAACATAGCAACTGGTAAATTTTCGTCTGAAAATACGAAAGTTTATTTCGCGCGTAAATTTACTTCAATTTAATCAGTTAAAATGCGATGAAAATAAAATGTTTCCGAAACCTAAATATTTTTACAAAGAAAAATTCTAAACCATCTTCTGAGCAAGATTTCAGTTTGTCATTTTTCCAAATTCGGACATCTTTGGCTTCGTCGATCTTATTATTCAGCGTTTTTCTTGCATTTTCCGCTATTAGAAAATTCGAATTTTTATAATTCGATCGTGCCACTGATAATTTTAAACCGTTTTGATCGTCTCGTCGAGCTGATCTCTGCGGTATGTTCAATTCTATGTTTTGAAGTCCGATATGTTGTGAACTTTACGAAACGGTAACTGTACCGGTACCCGTTTGAGTCCTTTCGTTTCGGAGTCCTTTCGTTTTCTCTGTCTACTCATTATCCAACGTGCAAAGCTGTCAGCCATTAATATTTATTATTCTTGATATTCACGTTGGACTTTTGGTTGCTGGCTTTCACTATTTGCCTGCTGTTCCATTTATAATAAAAGAAAAGAAATTGGCTGTCACCTATTCATCTATTTGCAAAATCCACTCACTCTCCTCTGAAGCCAAACCTTTCCCTTTCATTTTGCCTGCAAGCTTCACATCTCCTTCCCTAAGCTACCATCACCTCACCGCCTCTCCACTCGAGAACCAGCAACCGCCATAGCTCCCTCAACCCACCTGCTCGTCTTTCCTCCAACCCACCACCCTCGACAAACGAAGCGACCCCAAAACGCAGACCTCCGCCCCGCCGTTCCAGATCGTCCCACCTCCATGTGGCCTTCACCGCCCAACGCCACTCCACCATGCCATGTAGGCAACCCCGGCCACCACTTCATCACTAGCAGCCACCAACCACTCTGACGCCGAGACCAACAGCAGCTTCGACTGCGTCTCCGTCTCCACCGCCCTCTCCTCTTCCACCGGACCCTAAGCTTGCTGCCGAGCACACCAAGGCAGCCGCGTCTCCGACCCAAGTCCCCTCCTCAACCATCAACACCTCTTTCCGCCTATCGCCGATATCCTCCACCACAAAAAGTCTCGGCCTGTCTTTGGATTCGCAAAGGTGTATATAACTTTGATCGTTGAATTCGTGCCGATTTGTTTGCTTGGATTTGTAACTCAATCTCTATGTCCGTATCAGTGTGCGTATCCGTGTCATCTTCTCATGCATCTCTAGCCTCGAAAGGTGAGCAATCACTCACGATTAACGTTCTTTTATTTATTAAATTTGATTTCAATTGGAACGACAATTGAAATATGCTGCTGTTAGTTATTTATATTGCTATATCTATGCTATCATCTGTATCTGTTCACCTGTAACACCTGACATCATTATCTGTTATTTATATTGATATATATATATGCCATCATCTGTATCTGTTCACCTGTGACATCTGACACCCTTATCTGTTATTTATACTGATGATATATGCCTGTTACCGTTGTTATATTATTATCGTATCTGTTATCACTCTGCAAGTTCCCTGTTAGTATAGAATCACTATGGGTTGAAATGATACATACCCGAACGGACTTTAGAATAGGAGAAAATCGTTATGGATTGAAATGATAAACCCAAGCGATTTTCAAATTAAATTGAATTTGGGATTTCGGGTTGAAAAGATATATACCCGAATATATTTTAAATTGCGGATTGAAATGATAAATATCCGTATCACTTGACCATAGGATAGAAAATTATATACAGACACCGTTGGTCTATATATAAATGTTTTTGAAAAACATTTCTACGGTTTTGAAAGAAATATATGATTTTAAATAAATAATATTTTAAAGATTTATTAAAGTTGATTTAATAAAGTTGATTTGAATCAATATGAAATATGTTTAAGTATTTATGTAAAAATTATATTTTTAAATATAGAATTTATAATGTTTCAGGTTGAAAGATAAATTTGAATTGATTTGGAATTCTTAATTATTTAAGAATTATACTTAAATAAGTTGATTTGAAATCTATTAAATTTGAAATTTTAAGATATGTTTTATAACTTGAATTAATTAAGAAGTGGCTTAAATGAATATTTCAAACTTATATAAATTTAAATGGGATATTTTGTCTATATAAATTTGTAAATTGAAGTTGTATTTTGATGTATTGAAATGATTAAAGAAATATTTCAGAAACTAAATGTAATGAAGTTAAATTGGGACATAAAGTAAATTATCAAATTTAGTTTTGAAATGTCGAATATTTAAACTTTGAAATATATTGAAATGGTTCATTTATGGTTCAAATAAGCATTTGAAATCGATAATTTGAAAGGGTTTATTGAGAAACTAAATTGAATTGAAATTGATGATTTGAGATTTAATTAAATTTTAATTTTGGAATTCGAGTTTATGTAAATTGATTTGTGAATATCTAAACTGTTTAAGAGGAAAGTGCTAGGATTTCAAAGTGTTATGAATTTCAAGTTTTGATTTCCAAAGTGTTATGATTTTAAAAGACTTATGATTTCGAAAGCAATATAACTTTGGAAAGTGATATGATTTTGAAATGGATTTATTTGAAGGAAAAGTGATATCGTATTTATATGGTTTTGAAATGGCAATGATATGTCGGTTTTGAAATATAACTATTTTGAAAATTTATTAAATGACCATCGGTGTAATAATACGTAGTTATTAAAGAGACCGGGATCAGATATGGACATACTCTCTGTCGATACCGAAACCACTTTAATAACTAATATAGGCGGAGTGTTGATCCAGAATGAAGTGGATGGTTTTGATGAACGCGTTGACTGAAGAAAGAGAACGATTTTGGATGACCCCTGACATGACTAAAACAGGAGCCGCGCCGGGCCATTGAGGTTCGCCATCTCTAGCGGACACACTTCTTCGTTACCATATCTATTACTTTTGTGATTCGATTTGGGTGCACCCCTCGATTATGGGAGTGTTGTTTCGCGGTGTTGGGGTAGTAGCTGCTATGCCCAACATCAGTCCGGATCAGGCAACTACTAGTATCCTAGTTGGTATCGCCTCATGTACCTTGTCATACTGATTATCCTATTCGCGACCACTAAGATTTTGGTTTGTACCTTTAGTATATGGATTGCCCTCTGGTGACTTCCGGTTTTGGGGAAACTACGGTCTTGTATATGCTCTGGGGAATAAAAATGTGTTAAGGGTGGAATGGGCCATGACTTAACGCTATTTTGATATCGTACTTTACTGATTAGACATTATCTACTTAGCGTACACTATTACATAGTAGATAGTTTAACGGATCCTTAGAGGATGGTTATCCCAAACATCCTTTGAGTTACTTGTATTTCAGTTAATATTTCACTTGAGTTGGATTTATTGATATAAGAATGTTAATCCTGACTCGAGTGTTTTGTGTTTTCTTTACGCTCGGGTCAGACTGAGTGTACCAGTATTCGAGACTCACCTTTGGAGTTGGAGCTTCGCTTGGAGATCCAGCTATCTATCCAGCTTTCAGATATTCAGTTTATTCCAGCGATGTATTTTGATATTGTATTTGACTATTGTATTCGAGACTTCTGTTGTCTCCTGTATAACTCTGGTTTATATATATATAGTAGCTTCATGAACTACTATTCTTTTGTTTCCGCTGCATTGTTGTTATATTACTCTGTGTCTGTGATCTGTGATTATTTTATTTACTGTATATGCTGAGTTTTGCCAATTTAAATTAACAATCTATTATTTTGAATTATTCATGTCTGACATGTGTGGATTATTGTCGATTTGAATGGTCCAAAATAGTGGGTCGTTACATTTAACTTAGGGAAAATATTCCCAAATCATTCATTAAATCTTAATCAAAGATTTTTTTTTAACTTCAAATTATATTCTTGCAAATTGAAGATTTTCATTACAGAGCACTACTGCCACCCTAGATATGGTAAATTTCACCTCGAGGGACTAATGGCAAGTAGTCCAACATTATGAAGATTTTCGTCATCAATAATCATTGTCTTCAATATATTTTATTTCAAAAATTAGTTTGAAGGGATTTTTGAATAGGAATAACCCAAATCCGATCCCAGTTTTTCAGATAGGAATCACCCAAATCAGATCCCGGTTCCTTCATTCCAGTCATTGATAAAAAATGATTATTGGAAGATTTGATGATTGATTTATGCATTTCCTTTTATCAACTATCTTCGATAGATATAAATATTTATAAAATATTCTTCTAGTGAATATGGAATCGTTATAGCCTTTCTTTGAAATTTATCGAATCATTTGATTTATTTAAACCTTTTTGAACTTGGAATAATTCTATTTTATTTCACCTTTTTTTTATGAAAACTTTAATATGAATTTTAGAGCATCCGGGCTTTCCCTTCGATCTGTTCCACCTCTCGTCTAAAAGATAAAATGAAGACCAGGTAAGTTCAGGGCACTGGTTTCTCCATCCCTAACCTTAGTTACACACCTTGTTTTACCATTTAGCTCTCAAAGGCGGGACAAATGTACTAGTCGTTTCCGCATACCCAATTATTAATATTCATTTTAGAAATGATTCATTAAACTTACAAATCATTATTTAAAACACTAAATTATTCTTTTAAAAATATCTATAAAAGATTTAAAAAAGGATTGATGAGTTTAAATCCATAACTCATAAGTTATTAAAAAGTGTTGCAAAAAGTGTTGCAAAAAGCTATATTCTTCAAAACGACTTTTATATCATTTAGAAATCCATCCTTTCAACTTAAATTACTTTTAAAACATTTTAAAAGATCTGTAGAATTTATTTCATATTTTTAAACATTTTAGAAATATCATTTTAAAGAAATCTCTTTTTGGATTTCGAACTGCAAAATCGCGATGTTTTTAGAAAATTGTTTTGGACATATTTCAAAATCTACTTAATAAAATCTTGATTTTCTTTCTTTTGTTGGAAAATTATGGATATAATAGTCCAAAAAATTCTTATCTCGAAAGATTCCGAGCTATATTCCACTTTGTATACTTATTTAACTTTTTCGACGTGAAATCGCGAATTACCCTTACGCGATGCGCCTAGTTTTGACTTGTTTTTCAGTTTCTTTCCAAAATTCATTGATACACTTTTAAATGTTTATAAAACATTTCTAAATCATTTCAAAATCATTTTGAACAATATTTTCATATTTCAAACTCATTTTCCATTTCTTTTCATATTATAATATTATATTATTATAATATCATTCTCGACCTTTCTAAAATCATTTAAAGTCTAAATCACTTCATACATATATTATTATGGATTTAATTTCCATTAAATTTAATTTGGTTAATTACTAACCATTTCTCTTATTATATATCAAACCAAGTTATCAACCATTTCACAACCATACAATCAACCATAATATCAACCAAGTTATCATCCAATGTAAACTAATATTCAACATATTAATTTCTAATTTACATGTGTATTATCAACTTAAGTTTTATTAAAATAAAACTAATATTTGAGTACTCACCTTTAACCAAATCGATTAACTTCCTACCAACATTCACATCTACCAACACTTCACTAAACCACCACCTAAACACTCTTCCACCTTTTCCAAGTGCTCAGCCAACACCCACATCCCTTCTTGCTCTTGGCCATAGCCTCCCCCTTCCATATTGCTCATGGCCTAAGGCCATTTTTAAGAAGAGAAGAGGAAGAAGTGGATTAAGAAGTTGTTTAAGAAGAGGTTAGAGAGTAACAAATGGATTAGTGCTTAAGAACTCCACTATTTTTAACCCTCCTACCTCTCTTAAGGAGAGAAGCCATTAAAATAACTTAAAGGAAGAAGAAGAGAATGATTTGTGTGAGAATGGAAGAGGTATGTCTTGCTATTTATAGAAAAAGAAAGAGGTAGTAAATTACCAAATTAATCTCTTACCAAATTACCAAAATATCCTTACATTTTCAACACTTACCATCACCTTATCACATCACCACTTTGTGTCTTAATCACTTAATGTTTAAGTAAAAAAAAGTAAAGATTTGGTTGGATTTGATTTGACATGTATTGTCCTTTTGTGTTTACTTTTGCTAATTGTTTTCTAGAATTTTATAATCTTGTTTAGTAAAAGTAAACTTGGTTGACAAGCACCATTGTCCAAGTGGTTAAGTGATTCGGCTTTGGTGCGAGAGGTCACAAGTTCGAAACTTGCATAGCGCGATTCGAACGTTTATTGACATGTGGTATGTTGTCTTAGTGACATGTTATATATAAAGTACCATTTCAAAAAAAAAGTAAGCTTGATTAGTGAATTAATTAATACTTATACTATTTGAATATATGTTTATATATAAGAAAATAAAGGTGCAACAACATTGCAACAATTTTAAATTGATAAAACGTTGATTTTCGACAAAATGTTTTACGGTCATATTTTGACGTTATAGTTAAACTATTTGTTTATGTAAACCAAATTTAAAACTAAATTTGTATAATGCTATTTAAAAATATAAACACTTATAAATTAATTAAAATAATTTATTTAACGATGGAAACTTACTTTTCTGAAATCGACATTTTGTCACTTTTGTCGATATAAGCAAATGTTCCTATTTTATGTATATTTCTCTTTGCAAATCCTATCTAATATTATTTAAATCATAAAATATTATATATTTTATATTTAAAATCCATTTAAATGTTATATTTGGAGGCGGTCAAATTCTGGGTCATTACATACTTGCCCCCTTAAAAGAATTTTGTCCTCAAAATTACCCCAAAACAAAACTTAAAGGTATTTGCTAAAAATATTTTTTTTAAATATACCTGTATGATATACATAGATCACCTATATGCAATATCATATTCAATCTCCTATTTCAATACACAACTTTACTTCCGAACTAGTATCGATTCCCCAATCTTCTAGTGCGGACTCTGATCAGGCTTCTTGATCAGAAACTTTGGTTCTCCTTGCATAGCTCTCAACTATGATAGAAAACTCAAGCATCCAACCACAAATCCTCAACAATGTTCATCGTCAAGAATCGAGTGATAAATCCTCTTTTGGATAAGTGTCAAACACGTCAAAGTTCTACATCCGAACCTTAGATTAAATCATGCGACGAAATAATCTATATACTCCATATGAACTTAATATTCTTTCAAAAAAAATTTATGAAAACATTTCATAAAACTTTCATCTTTATTCAAACCCTTTTTAAAGATACTTCTTCATACATAAATTTTATATTTTTATTTCCAAATATTTCTTAATGGTTTCTGAAAACTTATTTTCAAAATAATTCATTAAATTGATAAATCACCATAAACTTCCTTCAACTAATATCAAATGTGAAAACATTCTTTATTTAGTTAAAACTTACTCAATCAATTTAACACTCCTTTATTAGTTACCTTTATATATATTCTCTTTACCTTTATAGTTTCAATATATAAAAGTATTCATATACTCATTCAGTTGCTTTAAGTATATTCATAATTTACTTAACAAGTTTTACTTATTTAAAATATAATCGAAGAAATTAAAACAATTACCATCAAAACATTGTTAAAATGAACTTCTCATTTTATAACTTGTTAATTATAATATTTTCCATTTTTTCATAAAGGACTCTAAACTTATTATTATCTTTCAAATCCTATTATTAAAGATCTAAATATAGTCATAAGATTTCTTCCAAAGCGTCATTCAAGGGTTTAAAACAAATGTTGCTAAAACATCATTTACTAAAAATCCAAAACGATTCATTATTAACTTTAAATATTTATTTTAAAAATCAAAGCATACCTATGCTTATCAATTAAGATAATACAGTTTGATAAAAATTAACAACCATTAATTTGTCAAATAAGTGATTCACATTATGCTTTTTAACTTTAGAAGATTATATTGATCGAGTAACTCAAAAATGATACCAAACGAACTGGGTACTACTAGTAGTATCACATATTTCCTTAACGAGAAGGGGAATACTTAAGAGAAGCGTTTACCATCCTAATACATCTCCTGCCTATTTTTAGTTACTTTTGAGCCACTCAGATCGATTAACCATAAGATTGTTTTTCGTTTTCAAAATCCTTTTTAGAAATAATACCATTATTATTCTTTTTCCAAAATAAATCGATCATCCTTTATTTGGAATAATACCATTATAATTCTTATTTCAAAATTCTTTTGAATTTTTTTGTTAATAAATCTCCTTATAAATTTAATTCAAAACTTATTTTATATTACATAACTTTCCCTTTCGTACCTTTTCAAAACATTATGATATAAATTCTCAAAACCATCTTTCTCAAACATTTTTTTTTCTAATTACACTTCGTTTTACAAAATATACTTTTATAAAATATATTCTTAAATGATTTCTTAATAAACACTTTTTATAAAGACACTTCTTTATATTATATAACCTTTTTTTATTTCAAAATATCTTATTAAATTTGATCAGATATAAGATAGGAGAAGTGCTCTGAGAGGATAATCCAAAAAGAAGTTTAATTAATTAACATCGCAATTATACATCCATTCCATAATATTATTTACTTAAGTTCGTAAACATTTTAATACAATATAATCTCATGTTGATTATTACTTTACAAATTAAGTTCATTTTATTTAAGTCAAATCCTGATCTCGTTTCATTAATTTCATTACAAATCAAATTCAATTCACTTTCATTTAACTTTTTTTAAGTTAATTCTTTCATATCTCAATTTCAAATTTCCTTTTGTTTGCTTAACCAAAATGTTCAACCATTTTTAAATTTTGGTTTTACTTTCCTATTCAAATTAATAAGGCATAAACTTATTCCTCTTTTTTATACTATTTTCAAATTTATAAGTTCAAAAGCTTTTTTTAAATATATTTATCAAATCATACTTGGAATTTTACAATCAAAACTTGGTTTATCAAAACAAAACATCAATAGTAAATTATTAAGGTAGTTATTCATCACTTAGAGATTCAAAAATGAATACTGATGATGCTGCAGTCATCACCCGAATTATTTCCCAGCGACTAAAGTGAGTTTAGTGCTTTTGCATATATCTTTTAAATTCCCCTTTATACTTTATAAATCACATTTATAAATTTATACTTATATAAAATTTCACTTATTTCACCTTGATTATATAAAACCATTATTTATTTGTTTATAAAATCCATTTTATAAATCCCTTCATAAAATCATCTTATATTAACTTACTTTCTTTTAGAATTTATAAATCTATTCCAAAATACCAAAAATTTAGTTTCTCAAATTTATATAACATATCTTTCATACATTTTACAATTTGTTTTGGTAAAGTACATTTTTATGCTACATGCTTACTTTATATCTTATACAAATTCATTAACCTTAACCCATATTCTCATCAAACATCTTACAGTCAAATTGTGAAACTTAATTCACAAGATGTTCATTAAATCAACAAATTATAATAACGGAATATTATTATTCCCTTAACCATAAACTGACACACACAAATATCTATATTTTTCAAAAGGTATTCCTTCATACTTAAAATATAATCCTTTTAAAACAGTGTATCGGTTTGTCTAGTTTAAGTGTTTAGAAATCCCTATCGATAATAGTGATCAGGCACATTGAACAGAATCTATAAACCACTCAACATATAAATCAACACAAAACATTTTTATATCAAATAACGAATACGCGCTCATATATATAATACTCTCAAAACTCATTCTAGGGCGTTACTAACCCTATCTCTTATGAGTCGCTCATTCTAGGGTATTACTAACCCTATCTATAATGAGTTTTACCCTAACAAAGCCTAGGTGTTCGCTCAACCTAAGCTCTGATACCAAATGTAACGACCCGTTTTTCCGTACCCATTGAATCGACAATAAACCATATATGTCCAACTCAAATTGCACGAACAAGCAGATCATTAAGGGTAGAAAGAAAAATAAAGATAGAACGGAATGGAAAAAAGAATCTCACATGAATGGAATAACATATATTATTAAACAATAATCTTTAGCGGAAAATTTTAAAATTCAATATCATAGTCTAACCTTTATTCATCCTGAACAGCTATAAACCTCTGTCCTTACAAATGCTGAAAATAACAAAACAAATGCAATAGATGCAGTGGATAATAGAATACGTCCATACGATGATGAAGATCTCCAACCCTCTGGAAACTCCAACCGTCTTAAACTAAACCTGAAACTACTCGGATCTGAACCGAGTATTAAAAATACTCGGATCAGGCTTGATAAACCAGCATGAGATACTCGAAATTTTAAATGTATAGATCATGACGATGTTATCAAAACCTTTGAAAAGAAGGGTATCTCATAAGACCACGCCCACACATAAATATGGACGGGTTTTTACCTTATGATAACCAAACACTTTTATTACCGAAATAATTTGATATTATCTTTAATGACATTATTTTGGAAAACGTCTTTCAAATAAACTTATTCAAATAAGGTATCAATACCCGGAATAAGTCTAAGGGAATATATCCGGACTATGTCAACGGAATATACCATAAGAAATATATGATACCAAAAGAAGTAGCTGAAATGTTTGTAAGTCATTACAGCTATTTTGGAACTACAATCAAAACCATAAAGCTCATATTGGAGTTGGATTTCCAACAGGATAGGGAACTACTGGCCTTTTCTCCGATCCACGCATAACAACCATAGTCCCCGGTAACCATTACGCTTTTCTCAAGCAAGCTGCTTGGAACTATATTTGCTATACTGTTACTGATAACGGGTAGTTCCCTGCTTTTCTCAAGCTAACCACTTCATCAGAATAAATGGGGCAATAAATACCTTGAGGGTCACTTCTCCCCAACGGGCCCAACGTATTGGACACCACCATACATACTTACTTATCCCGAATTTGTGTCCGTCAGACCACAAAGTATCCTATATCATCACCGGGATGTGAGGCTAGTGAGGCTACGCTTATACTTTTCACAAAGCCACGCTTTACTTTTCACAAAGCACAATCCACTTAGAATGCCACAATGCCATTCCTTCGATCGCCATTTGACTTTTACGAACATACAACCTCTGAGTTCGTATGCCTCGAAGAAGGCTATTAAGATAAGAGAAGTTGCCTTCTCCGCCACCACAGAAGTATGTTGGTAAAAGTAAACATTTGTGATCTTAGCAAAGCAATATCAGACATTCATCCATACAAGTTCGTTCTGGGACTGAATGAAACCGAAGGCACTTTCCTCGGCCATTACTAAGCGAGAAGCCCTTGCAATTCGAAGATTTCAAACATGACAGGACCACTACTATAATAAATGTCTCTATATTGGGAGCTACCCAGAGAATGTCAGCAAGTAGTCCTCCCGCTATGAAATTCTTCGGTCTTCAATAATCGTCATCTTCAACACGTCTTCCTTTCGAACGTACACATTGGTTCGAAGTGGTTTTCAAATAGGGATCATACGAATCCGACCGCGGTTCCTTCGAACCCAATCATTGATAAAAGATGTTAAGTTCATATGTGATTATCAATCATCAGTCAATTACTTCATCTTTTATTTAAATCAAATATCTTTCTTAGATATATTCTTTTCAATTTATCCGTTTTTTTCCCAAGAGTATATAGAATCATTTAGCATCATTTATCAAATCGTTTGGTTTATTTAAACCTTTCTTAAATCCTGGAATAATTCCAAATCATTTTCTCTTTTACTTAGGAAAACCTTTCCAAATCACTCTTTTAATCTTAATCAAAGATTTCTTATATTCAAGTTATAACTTTTAACTTAGGGAAAATATTCCCAAATTGTTCATTAAATCTTAATCAAAGATTTCTTTCTTAACTTTAAATTATATTCTTTCAAATCGAAGATTTTCATAACCGAGCACTACTGCCACCTTAGATATGGTAAATTTCGCATCGAGGGACTAATGGCAAGTAGTCCTACATCATGAAGATTTTCGTCATCAATGATCATTGTCTTCAATATACTTTATTTCGAAAATTAGTTTAAAGGGACTTTCGAATAGGAACCACCCAAATCAATCCCGGTTTTTCGGATAGGAATCATCCAAATCCGATACAGGTTCCTTCATACCAATCATCGATAAAAAATGATTATTGGAAGATTTGATGATTGATTTATGCATTTCCTTTTATCAACTATCTTTGACAAATATAAATCTTTATAAAATATTCTTCTAGTGAATATGGAATCGTTATAGCCTTTCTTTGAAATTTATCAAATCATTTGATTTATTTAAACCTTTTTGAACTTGGAATAATTCTATTTTATTTCACCTTTTATTTAGGAAAACTTTAATATAAATTTTAGAGAATCCGGGTTTTCCCTTCGATCTATTCCACTCCTCGTCCAAAAGTTAAAACGAAGGCCGGGTAAGTTCAGGACACTGGTTGTTCCATCCCTAACCTTAGTTGCACACCTTGTTTTACCATTTAGCTCTCACAGGCGGGACAAATGTACTAGTCCTTTTCGCATACTCAATTATTAATCTTCATTTTAGAAATGATTCATTAAACTTCCAAATCATTATTTAAAACCCTAAATTATTCTTTTAAAAATATCTATAAAATATTTGAAAAGGGATTGTTGAGTTTAAATCCATAATTCATAAGTTATTAAAAAATGTTGCAAAAGCGTTGCAAAAAGCGTTATTCTTCAAAACGACTTTTATATCATTTAGAAATCCATCCTTTCAACTTAAATTACTTTTAAAACATTTTAAAATATTTTTAGAATTTATTTCATATTTTTAAACATTTTGAAAATATCATTTTTAAAGAAATCCCTTTTTGGATTTCGAACTACAAAACCGTGATGTTTTTAGAAAATTGTTTTCTGACATATTTCAAAATCTGCATAATGAAATCTTGATTTTCTTTTCTTGTTGGAAAACTATGGATATAATAGTCCGAAAATTTCTTATCTCGTAGGACCCGAGCTATATTCCACTTTGTATACTTAATTAACTTTTTTGGCGCGAAATCGCGAACTACCGTTACGCGACGCGCCTAGTATTGACTTGTTTTTCAATTTCTTTCCAAACTTCATTGAAACACTTTTAAATTTTTATAAAACATTTTTAAATCATTTTAAATAATATTTCCATATTTCAAACTCATTTTCCATTACATTTCATATTATAATATTATATTATTATAATATCATTTTTGACCTTTTTAAAAATCATTTGAAAGCTAAATCACTCCGTACACATATTATTATGGATTTAATTTCAATTAAATTTATTTGGTTAATTACTAACCATTTCTCTTATTATTTATCAAACCAAGTTATCAACCATTTCATGACCATATAATCAACCATAATATCAACCAAGTTATCATCCAATATCAACCAATATTCAACATATTAATTTCTACTTTAACATGTGTATTATCAACTTAAGTTTTATTGAAATAAAACTAAGATTTGAGTACTTGCCTTTAACAAAATAGATTAACTTCCTACCAACATTCATATCAACCAACACTTTACTAAACCACCACCTAAACACTCTTCCACCTTTTCCAAGTGCTCGGCCACTACCCTACATCTCTTCTTGCTCTTGGCCATAGCCTCCCCCTTCCATATTGCTTATGGCTTAAGGCCATTTTTAATAAGAGAAGAGGAAGAAGTTGTTTAAGAAGAGGTTAGAGAGTAACAAGTGGATTAATGCTTAAGCACTCCACTATTTTTAACCCTCCTACCTCTCTTAAAGAAAGAAGCCATTAAAATAGCTTAAAGGAAGAAGAAGAAGAAGAGAATGATTTGTGTGAGAATGGAAGAGGTATGCCTTCCTATTTATAGAAAAAGAAAGAGTCGGTAAATTACCAAATCAACCTCTTACCAAATTACCAAAAATATCCTTACTTTTTCAACACTTACCATCACCTTATCACATCACACTTTATGTCTTAATCACTTAATATTTAAGTAAAGAAAAGTAAAGATTTGGTTGGATTTGATGTGACATGTTTTGTCCTTTTTTGTTTACTTTTGCTAATTGTTTTTAGAATTTTCTAACCTTGTTTAGAAGGTAAACTTGGTTAGTGAATTAATTAATACTTATACTATTTGAATATATGTTTATATATAAGAAAATAAAGGTGCAACAATGTTGCGGCAACTTTAAATCGACAAAACGTTGATTTTCGATAAAATATTTTACGGTCATATTTTGACGTTTTAGTTAAACTATTTATTTATGTAAACCAAATTTAAAATAAATTTATATAATGCTATTTAAAAATATAAATACTTATAAATTAATTAAAATAATTCATTTAACCATTGAAACTTACTTCTCTGAAATCAGTATTTTGTCACTTTTGTCGATATAAGCAAATGGTCTTATTTTTATGTATATTTCTCTTTGGAAATCATATCTAGTATTATTTAAATCATAAAATCTTATATATTTTATATTTAAAATCACTTTAAATGTTATATTTGGAGGCGGTCAAATTCTGGGTCGTTACAGAGATATACGAGTAGTTCTTACGACATTGAGAGATGGAGGAATTCAAGAAAATATCAAAATAGAATGCTAAAGCAGGAACAAAAATCTGAGATTGCATATCAGTGGCTCCAGATCTTACATAGATCATCGTAATGATCTAATACGTATTTATTTGTTAACTTTATTTATATAATTATATGACTGTCTACTTAGTTCAAATTTTAGTACGGAGAACAACACAGTGTGCCTTCATATTGGCAACTCTATTGCAAGACTCAAAGGATTGAGTCATGAGATGGGTCCACCGCCAATAGGTTGGTAGTTGATGTTTCCACTTCAGTTTGTGGTATGTATACATGTATTTACATAATATTACGTAAATATTCATGTATAAAATAACGAATATGTAATAAGAGAAGTGGACAAATCACTAGAGCTGCTGCAAATAGAACGGATCGTAAGCACAACTATGGCAATATTCCGAGGGTACGTAGTAGCTTAAAAATTTGTTATATACATAATATGATATTAAGTATATATATATATATAAAATCTTATACATATATATGTATACTATACAATATGTATGTATATATTGGTTTTAAATCCCAAGAACCACATGTATATATATATGTATGTATGTATGTCTGTATTTTATACGAATGCTTATGTTCGAGTATTCTAAATTCCAAGAACTACATGTAAGTTATATATATCCTAAAAATCATCGTTTTAAAAATAAATTGAGTTTGAGTTAAAAATATAAGTTAAGTCACTCAATAAATTAAACAAATATATAATTAGCTTAAGTTATAAATTTTGTTTCAATAAATTAAACAAGAGATATAGATTTTTATAAATCGTAAAATAAAGTAAACAAATATATAAGTTAAATCACTTAATAAATTAAATAAATGTATACATATAATTGAGTTAAGTTTTAAATTTTGTTTCAATAAATTAAACAAGAGTATGTTTGATAAGTTAAATCACTCAATAAATTATATATATATATATAATTATGTTAGATTATAAATTTTATCTTAAAAAATTATACAATAGTTTATTAGAGTTAAATTATATATTTTTTAAATCGCATAATAAATTAAACAAATATATAAGTTAAATCACCCAATAAATTAAATAAATGTATATATATAATTGAGTTAAAGTATAAATTTTGTTTTAAAAAATTATATAAGTGTATGTTTATATAAGTTAAATCACTCAATAATATATATATATATATATATCAATTGGGATTATGGATTTTCATTTTTTGGAGGTACTATATAATTAGATTAAATTATAAATTTTGTTTCAATAAGTTATACAAGAGTTTATTCAAGTTAAAATATATATTTTTTAAATCATATGATAAATTAAATAAATATATAAGTTAAATCGCTCAATAAATTAAAATATATATATATTTGAGTTAATTATAAATTTTATTTAAATAAATTAAATAAGTGTTTATTCGAGTTAAATTATCTTTTTTCTAAATTACTTAATAAATCAAACAAATATATAAGTTAATTCACTCAATTAATTAAACTAATATATGGTTAACACAAATTAATTTTTTTTCAATAAATATAATAGTTGAAATAAAAAATTACTCGTTATTAAAAAAATAATCCGGTTAAAAAATAGAGATCATCATTAGATAGAGATGCAACAGTTAGTAATGTTGTAAAAGAAGAAAACCGACAATTGAAGTCACACGTCGGTAAGCTAGAAAAGAAGCTCAGATTTCTTACGGATGCATGTTTACGATGCTTTTTGGAGAGGACATTTCTAGTGATGGATATGATGATGGTAGGCAAGGTATGGGGAAGTAGGAAGTATCTATGTTGTTATTGTTTGGATGTTTAGTTTGTTTATATTGTGATGATACTGCTTGGATATTTGGTTTGTACTGTGATGATACTGCTTGGATATTTGGTTTTTATCATGATGGTATTGCTTGGATATTATGATGTTGGATAATATTTATGATATTATTATGTTGGGTAATATATTTTGTTATATGAATTTGGTGGTATGTGATAGTATGGTATATGAATTTGTGATATAAATATGTTTTGTTGAGGTGAACATATATCGTATATATTTAGATGTGTGACTAAGGTTGGTAACGCAGCAGAAATGCTGCAAATATGTTTCGGCAAAGGCATTGGCAAGACGTTTGAAAAGCGTTGGAAAGTCCGATTTTAACAATTTATTTGGGCATCGCAAATGCATCGGAACATCGTCGAAATGACATTAGAAATTTTGATTTTAATAATTTAACTGGGCATCATGAGGGTGTCGGAAAGGCGTTGTGATGGAATCGGAAAGTCATCGAAATCCAAATTACACGATTTTAATAGTAGTCGGTAGGTCATCGCAATGATGTCGGAAAATTGGCGTTGGAAAGTTATCGGAAAATGGCATCTTTTGTGCATCGGTAACAATACCATATGAGACATCCTCAAGGCGTCAGAATACATTTTTCGACATACCTCCTATCGACGCCTGTTATGGCATCGGTGCAGCGTCGGTAGGACATTTATAGATGCTCCGCCAACGTCAGTAAATTGCCTATTTTATGTAGTGTTTCCATGTGAAATATAAAGCATAATCAAATTCAAATAATATCCCATATCATAATCAAATTCATATCAAATGTTTTGTCTCATTGAGTGCATAACCAATATATCTAAAATAATGTCAATTATTAGATTGTTTAAATAGCCTTATTGCATCTGAATCAAATTGCATCAAATAGAAACCTAAACTAGTTGCTTAATCAAGGGTTACCCCTAGGCTTAAACATAGAGCATTCATATGGGGTCGATCGAGATCGTATAGATTTTTTATAGTTTGAGAGTAAACATTGATAGTTTATTTAAGGAAAAAACAACTAAAATGAAAAAATAAAAAAAGTTTCGATCCATTTTTACCATGAGATTATTATTTCATGTTCATATCCTCAATTGCGATCGAGATTGGCCATTGGAATGGTTTTTGTATCTGTGGCACCACTACAATTTGTCCTACAGTCGTTGGATTCCTCATATATTGCTGCAATCAGTCGATTCAAACTTGTTCCTCTATCAGATCTAACAAGTGCTTGCACTCACTTGACTCATGTCCACCTCACTTGACTCATGTCCACCTCACTCATGAAATAGACAAATTTTCCCAATCCTCCTCTCCCATTCTGTAGTCTCTCTTCTAAGAGGTTTTTAGTATTGGACTTGTCCATTAGTTTCTAGGTAAATCATCCTCTCCCATTCTATGGTCTCTCTTCTAAGAGGTTTTCAGTATTAGACTTGTCCATTAGCTTCTAGGTAAATCCACTATGGGGTCTTAGTTAAGTCGGTGAAATAAGAAATCTTTGACACCCTTTTCGTTCTTTTTTAAAGCTCCAAAACTTTCATTAGCTTTTCTTTTTCATTTATCCTTTCAAAAAACTACCGTAGATGGTCCTCCATGATCTATAGCATTGACTTCGTCTCTTTTAGCATGCACATCTTCTAGACGTAAATACTTTTTAGCTTGACAATTGAAATCTGTTAGATCCATTGGTAAATCCTTTTTTAATGCCTTTACAAACTCAATTTGATTATCAACTACTATGACAACTACCATAAGAACTATCGATGTATCTGGTTTGTGAACAACAGTTGCAACTAAATTGATTCATAAACAACAACCATAAGAACTTAGTTAAATTCCTTCTCTCTTTGTTTGACATTTGATAGTGACATCACACTTCTTGGTCAAACAATATAAACCCTAAAATGACTCATAAACTTCTTAACTATCTCAGGCCATGTGCTAATGGATTCATTATCAAGTTGGTGAAATCACCCTGAGGCCAAATCGGTTAAGTATAATGGAAAGCAACGACCCATTACTTCCTCCATGGTTCCTAATATTCCCATATATTGGATGTATCTCGTTCGATGTACTATAATGTTAGTTCTCCCATCATGGCTCCTATGTGGGTAGTTTGAAATCTGGTGGATACCAGGCATATCAGTTGTTCAGGGTGAATGAGTTTCGATTCACATCCTCCAAATTTTGATCCGAGCCTCCTCCATGAAGTGCCCATCATATCATTTCAGCTATGCAATCTTCTTGATTCAGATGATATCCTCGAGGTTTGACACAACTTTGATCATAGGCTTCCTCATGCCCCAATTTCTTCTATTGACTATGCGAATACCTTCTGGTTCATCCTTAGGAGGTAGTAAGTATGTGTTCAAGTCCTATTTCCTAGCTCCCATGTTGTTCCTCTGGTATACTCTTCCTTGGTTGAATTCTGAATCAACCTTACGTGGCTATCTGGTACTCATTGAGATGGTTAGCTACGGGCCAAGCTATGTTGAAACCCCTAACTTATGCCCTAAGCTACCTCCATGCTCAGATTAGTTTGCTCTAACTCTAGTTTTCCTATTGGTTGGTTTCTTCATCTTCAGCAGATTAGATCTGGGTTTCTCTCAATGGAAGCACAAAAAATGCTGGACCAAAAAAGGCCAGATATCTCAAATATCGATGTCCAAAAGAATCTAAGTCACCGGAGGTAATCCTAGACTTGCGTTCTTATAATCTTCCAAGTATTCTTTTGGATCTTTCTTTTTTTAGAAAAATGAAACAATGAAGATCTGGTGCTTTTTCTACTGGATCTATGTTATATTATTGATGAATAACATTAGAAAAATAATATACATTGATTCACAGCAGATCACACAAAGTAGAGAAGAAAATTGGCAAAAAAAGAACAACAAATTTTTTATAGTGGTTCGACAAGTATGTGGCATACATCCACTTTGATAATTTATTATTGAGATTTTGATACAATAGTAAGAGGTATTATGAATCTTAGATCTTGTCTGTTGGATTTTTGTAGAATTTAATAAAGAAAGGAGTTTTGGAATGGAGGGAATTCTCCCCCTTCTTTGGTGATTATGTCTGTATTTATAAGTGTTGACCTTTTGGGTATTGATTTGCTCCAAATATCCCTAAAAACACCTCTAAGAAATATCCAATCAAGATGCATACAGGCAAGATGAAAAATTGGTAAAGGATGACTAAGTCCATATGGATTGGTACCACTCCATTCCTATGGATCGGTACCACTCCATCCCTATAGATTTACACCACTTCATTAAAACAGACTAGGGAGAAGAAGGAAGATTGGTCCATAACTTCTTCGTCTTAAGTCGGATTCTCTAGAGACTTAAACCATTCATCTTGTATTATTGTATAGAACACTCTAGCACTCTCCATTACTACATTCAACGATCGTTTGGAGTACTTGTCCATGGTGGTGTACTAATCGATATGGATTGAGCCATCAAAATGGTATTAAAGAAAAAGCAATCGACCATAGTTTACTCATATCAAGTCGGATTCACATGCAGTTTGAATCATTCATATTGTATCATCATATGGTATATCTCGACATATTATGTTTTCATATCTTATAAATATCTAAGGGGCTTCTCTAAGGTGGGCCAAATTAGAAAAAGAATGATGTTAACCAAAAAAATTCACTTAAGGATAAAGGTATGAAAGAAGGCTTATAAAAAGTACTGAACTCTACAAGAATTGAAGACATGGGTTTCGCCAAAGTTCAAAAGTAGCATTTCAAAGGTATTAAGTTAGCTTTCGAAGGAGTCGCAAGCTGTGGGTGCCCTTACAAATAACAAGAAAAACAAAAGCTTTCGAAAGGGTAGAAAAGAAGGCAAATTTATCCTTCCGCCTCATTTATCCTTTCGACGCAGATGGATCCACTTTTATAAGAGAGGCTAGTATGGGTTCGGAACACCCTTGAAGGTATTGAATGATAGACTCGCACACCAGAACCAATTCCTTCAAAATAGTGGATTTTGTCATTGTCAATCTACTACGTGAAGAAATGATTCCAATACACACCTTTTGAAAATCAAGAAAAAGCTTTTCGAAATGGTTGGAACCCTTCGAAGGCATGATGAAAAATCCACATAAAGGCCCAGAGTCCTTTCACTAATACCTAGTCATCACAAACCATTCCTTTTGAAGTTATGTGAAAGGTCAACTTATCTCTCACTTGCAATAGTATAACAACACAAAGTAAAGAGCGCTCCTACCCCCTTTTGACGAACGCAAAAGCAGTCCGGTAAAAAGCAAAGTAAAATGGGCACTCAAACTTCAACGGCAGCGGAAGGTTGTCAAGGTGACCCTTTCGACTGGGTCGAAAGGTCTAAAATGAAAAGGTAAAGGCATAAGAATGGATGAGAAAGGTTAAAAGAAAAGCCTTTTGATTGCATCGAAAGGAGGCGCGCAGAAGGATGAAGGAAGGCCTTTCAACCATGTTGAAAGGATGCACGCGGAATATTGAAGCAAGGCCTTTTGACTGAAGCGAAAGGATGGGCACAAAAGGGGGCCAACCTGCATCAATAAATGCGACCCTAGGGGTCCGAGTTTGAGGACTGAATTTTGGGAATCCTAAATTCTTTTTCCTATTTCTTAGAAAACCAAATGTTTATAACCCTAAATCAATTTCGGAAAAGCTCTCTTACTTGTAACTCAATTTGGATTAATGCTAAAAGAGGAAGCGCATGGATTCAATAAAGATTTTGATCATGATAAAGTTCAATTTTCTTAACTCCTATTTGTCTCGTGCGATGCAATGGGATAAACTTGGACAATGTGTATTTGAATCACATTATCATCATGTTTAATGATATCAAATGTTAAACAAATATGATGATAGTATTTCAATGTTAATAAGTCTATGGAACTTATATTGTTCGAGATGTTATTCCATTGTTTATAGAACATAGAACTTGTATATTGTACATTGAGATTGGTGAAAAAGCAAACACCCTTTCGACTTGATCGAAAGGGGCGTTTCAAATGGGATTCGATGTATGAAAATTAAGCCATGCTAGCTAGATGAATATCTTCGAAAGGTGTATTCATATTACAACACATATAACCCTTTCGAAGGAGTTCTTTCCAAAAAAGTAGAAACAATATTATCGAAAGAAAATTCTTCTTTAGGGGGCAGGATATTCCTTTCGATACAATCGAAAGGGATAAGAGACCGATGTCTTTCCTCTCACTTAAAAGGGGATGCAAATGACCCTTGTGACTCGCTCGAAAGGAGTCATTAAGGAGATGATCTCATATTAACCTTCATTTTAAGTAGTTGATTGGGCTTCTTAACTACAATTAATATTTTCATAAGGCCATCCTCCGCAAGCAATCCGTCCTAATCAATTCATTCGAAAAAGGAGTTTCGAGGAGATTGGTCATTTCTAAAACCCTTCTTTTGAGATGTTAATAATATTTGTTGTTTACAACTTAGCTTTGGAATGTTGACAAGTTTCCTTGTTGACATTTTTGATGCTAGAATGAGGGCTTGAACCTCCGTCCTTATGATTACCTTATAAACTAATTATTGATTGTTTAACTTGGTGTAGGAAAATGAGATCTAAAAGACTTGGTCGAATGGACGAAGAGGCCATACATACCACAACTTTAGAAGAAAACATAACACCCACTTTCAACTTGGAGGGAGTTGTGCAAGGGCAACCATCAACCCAATCTCAACAAGACGACAATGCACCCAAAATAAAGCACTTGGAAAAACAATTGCTGGAGATGCAAGAGCTTCTCAAAGTAGCACTATCCCAAAAGTCTTCCAAGACAACAAAACCAACGACTGGAGATGAGGTGATCTCTCCAAGAAGAAACTTAAAGGTTTATACCAATAAGGACAAGGGAAAAATATGCTTGACATCTTCAATGAAAAAAGAACGTCATCCAACCAAACTCGATCATCAAGGAAGGATACTGGACAAATCTCGAACAATCTGGAAGTTCGACATCAAAAGAATACAACCTAAACCCAAAAAGTTATCACAACACCGAAGCTTATTTGAAAGACGTAGCAGAAAAGGAAATCAAGGACATGCTAAATGCTAAGGGAAAGAGGGCTTTAGATGAGAAAGCAAATGATAATGAACGAGTAGCACCTTCCATAGATGAAATCATTTCAACGATTATCCCATCTTATGTAAAGATCCCAACCCTAAAGTATCGTAGTATTACTAACCTCGATGATCACATGATGGCTTTCGATAGTCAGATGGATCTATATAATGCTTCAAGGGCCGTTTGATGCAGATTGTTTCTAGTAATGGTTCAAGGGGCAACCGCTAAATGGTATCGACAATATCGTGAAAAGATGATCTATTCATGAAAACAGTTTTCTTATGAGTTCTCTACCCAATTCTATATATGCAAGGATCAAACAATCGATTACACTATTCTAGCCAACATTAAGCGGAGATAGGGTGAGTCACTAGGTGATTACCTTAAGAGGTTCAACACAGAAGCATTAAAAGCTAAAGATATGAATGAGAGGGATAAGCTCATTGCAGTACATTCTGGGTTGATAGAGAATACACCATTCTGGAAGCAACTCTTTATTTATGGGTGTAAGGACCTGCAGGACTTTCATTTTCATGCTGATAAATTCATTCAAACGGATGAATTATATTATGCTAAAAAGAAAGCTAATCCTACAAAGGAAAGTGGAAGGTTTGGATTAGATCGGGGACATAAGGGAACAAGGTGGGAAGAGCCTAATACTAATTCAATCACTTTAAACAAGCCATTGTCTTATATCTACGCTGTGACTAAGGAAAATGTTAACTTCCCGACTTCATTTAAGGAAAAAAATTATCCTGAACAGAGGAAAAGAGATGACTATTTCACTTATCACAAAGCAAACAGCCAAAAAACTGATGAATGTAGGGTGTTGGATGGAATCATTCAAAAATTAGTTCATGAAGGGCATTTGAAGGAGTTCATCCAAGATAAAAAAACGCACCAGGGACTGGTGATGGTCCACAAAAATTTCCTAATAATGCTGTCAACATTTTGGAAGAAGTATATCCATTGAGCTTGAGTCTGCCGTTGAATAGGATTGATGTAATCCATAGGGGGCCACATCCAGCAAGGACTAGCAAAGGGGCCATGAACAATACATTAAAGAGGCTAGAGAGGAAGTGTTCTCCATTCAAGAAGAACCCCTGCTTAAAAAGTCCACGACTCAATGTACCGATGCCAAATCTTTTTGTTACTCCCCAAGAGCTGAAGAAAAGGATCGACTCCAGTGGGATAAGTGAAGTTGCTAGTACGCATGGGAGTACCGCCATACTGCCAAACTTTTGACACTCTCTTCATAATCATCAACCAACCGTCATACTGCAACGCTTTCTTTGGTTGACCCGCACTTGATGAGGTAGATGCATTTGTCTCACCAAAATATCTAATGGTAAAATTCTTAACTAAGAGGGGTTGGGGCACTATCCGTGGAGAACAGTTTAGCTCCCGTGAGATGTATTTTGCAATGCTTGATCAATATAAGAGGGAATATTATGCTTACTTTGATTTTTCTACTATTTTTCAGCCTTCGGATGATGGATTTTTACATCCAACATTCAAAGAAAAAGTAAGATCTAATAAAACTAGTAAACATATGTTTGAAAGGTACATTTCCACTGGAAGCAAGAGAAAGAGGATCGATGCTAACTCTATAGAAGAACGAGAAATCATCACAAAATTTGATTATTGTAGGGAAGTGGAAAGGATAAAACCGATAGAAGACCTTGAGGAGACATGTATAGACCCAAATGATTCAAAAAGTAGCCAAAGTGGGAAAGGAGTTAGAAAGCAGGCTGAAGAAAGACTAGATTCAGTTTCTTAAATCCAATAAATACGTATTTGATTGGTCTCATTCGGATATGGTAGGGATTGATCCATCGTTTATGTGCTATTCATTAAACATTAATCCTGAAGCAACCCCCATCAGACAGAAGAAGAGACAATTGGATAAAGTGCGGTTTGACCCCTAAAAGAGGAAGTTAAAAGGCTCCTTGAAAATGGATTCATTCGGGAGATCTTCTACCCAAAGCGGCTAGCGAACGGTAAAGAAATCGAATGTAAAGTGGAGGACTTGTGTCGATTATACTGACTTAAACAAGGCATGTCCTAAAGATTGCTACCCATTGCCCCGGATAGATCAATTGGTTGATGCAACTAGTGGACACAGATTGTTATCCCTAATGGATGATTACTCTGGATATAATCAGATACATGTTTAAATCAAATGATGAACATATAAGTTTCATTACTGATTGGGCAATTTTCTGCTATAAAGCAATGCCATTCAGATTAAAGAATGCAGGAACTACTTATCAAAGATTAGTCAACAGAATGTTCAAAGAACAGATCGGCCAAAATATGGAAGTTTATGTTGACGATATGCTAGTAAAATCTTATGAAGCAAAGTGTCAACTTGAAGACCTAAGAGAAATGTTTGATGTATTACGGAATATCAGATGAAATTGAATCCTCAGAAATGCTCTTTCGAGCTTCATTCCGAGAATTTTTTAGGCTATATTATGAGCGCTCAAGGGATTATGGCCAGTCCAGACTAGATTCAAGCTATCAAGGACACACTGAGCCTAAAACTAGCAAAGATGTAATGAGTTTAAATGGTAGGCTAGCCGCCCTAAGCAGGTTCATTTCCAAGGTGACTGACAAGTGCATCCCCTTTTTCAATGTGATCAAGAAAAATAAAAACTTTGAATAGAGAGAAGACTATAGGAAAGCCTTTCAAGAGTTGAAAAATCCTTTGGAAAAACCACCAATACCATCCAATCCCGAGAACGGTGAATTCTTGTACTTATACATGGCAGTTTCGAAACATGTAGTTAGTTCAGTTTTGATCAGAGAGGAAAGTGGGACTCAACTTTCCGTTTATTATGTGAGTAGGCGGTTAAAGGATGCAAAGGTTTGGTACCGATATTAGAAAAATTAGCTTACTACTTGATACTTACATAATGAAAACTTAGAGCATACTTTCAAGCACATCTAATCAGAGTATTGACTAACTTTCCACTCAAACAAGTCTTCAGTAAGCCGGAAACTTCAGGTAGGCTAGTAAAGTGGGGAATTGAACTTAGCCAGTATGACATTGAATTTCAACCATAGGCGGCTATCAAAGGACAACCATAGGCAGACATTATTAATGAGTGTACAAACTTCATAAAGGAACAATCAGAAAAGGAAAAGGATCAAAAACCTATGTGGCAGTTATTTGTGGATGGCGCATCGAATGAGAAAGGAGCTAGAGCAGAATATGTCATAATAACACCAGACAGACACCACCTACACTATGCAATGAAGTTAGGGTTTCCCGCAACAAATAATGTAGACGAATATGGATCAATGGTGGCAGGATTGACTCTGGCTTTAGAGCTCAAATCCCATGAATTCAAATCTTTAGTAATTCGCAACTAATGGTAAACCAAGTAAAGCAAGTATATCAGACAAAAGATGCCAAACTATCTTAATATGCAAAGAAGATATTGAAGAAGTTCGCTTTTTTTGGAGATTTTTCTACACATTAAGTTCTAAGGGGAGAAAACTCTCAGGCAGATTCATTAGCAAAGTTGGCTAGTTCAAGGGGAGCCCCAGAAACTCGAATCGTGCTTGTAGGATACCAAGAAAATCCAATTATTGAAGAGGGAACACCCGAACAAGAGTAGGAATCATTAGTCTTAACTAGATCCCAAGCCATGGAACAAAAGAGAGAAGAAAGGGAAATTAATGAAGAAATCCCAAATGAGAGGATTAATCATCCAAGGACAGATAACTTTTATAGTGGCACTTGGATATCACATATTGTCAAATATCTTTCTAAAGAGATATTGCCATCTGACAAAGTGGAAGCTAGGAAAACCAGGTGACCGACTTTCACAATAGTGGATGGAATTATTTACAAGGAAGGATATGCATTACCTTACTTAAGATGTGTAAGTGTGGAAGATGAGATGAAATTGTCAGTGGAAGCACATGAAGGATTTTGCAGAGACCACTTCAATGGAGCAAAGTTGGCAAAGAAAATAATAAGACAAGGTTTTTATTGGCCTCGAATGGCAAGTCAAGCTATTGAATATGTAAGGAGATGTGAATGATGCCAAAAATACTCAAAGATCCCTCGATTGCCACCAAGTCAATTAACTCTGATTTCAAGTCCATGGCCCTCTGATATATGGGGAATCAACTTAATCAGACCATTGCCAATTTTCAAAGGAGGCACAAAATATGTTGTAGTCGCCAAGGACTACTTTACTAAGTGGGTAGAAGCAGAACCACTCCCCAAAATCACTTCTGGGAAAGTTCTTAGATTCATCAATAAAAACATTATTACTAAATTCGGAATCCCCTATAAGATTATATCAGATAACGGAACACAAATTGAAAGTAAAGAGTTTTCTCGGTTTTGCCATAAGAATTGGATTATTAAAAGCTTTTCTTCCATGTCACATCCAAAGGCTAATGGGGTCGTTAAAGCTGTAAACAAGACTGTTAAGACTATCTTGAAAAGGCGATTAAATAAAGCCAAAGGGAATTGGGTAGAAGAATTGCCACTTGTACACTGGGCCTATCGAACATCCACTAGAACTGCAATAGGACATACCCTCTACTCTCTAACATATGGGTGTGAAGCGATGTTGCCAATTGAAATTGAGAAACTATAACACCCCTAATTTTATTGACATTATTCAGGAGATTTAATTAGAATAAATTAAATAGAATAATGTGGATGAGGGGATTGAGGTTGATTAATTAATTAGGTGGCTGTGCTTAATAAAACTAATAAACTTATATAAATGATTAGGAAATTAAACATAAGTGCATTAGGGTAAATAGCCGCCCATACCTCCTACCCTTATACTATTCTCATTATGCTTTACACGTTCATTTCACCAAAACAAAAATACTTACAACCGTGAGAAGCAAGGTCGGCCATTAGAAGAGAAGAAGAAAACTTAAGAAAAGCTTAGGATTCAAGCTAGAGGAAAATCAATCTCAAACAATCTCTAATCTCTTTATCTCAAGCAAGGTGAATAATAACTTCTACATCTCTATTTTGTTTTTCACATCAAATGATTTTGGATTTAAGGATAAATATGTTTTATGATGTTTTGAATGATGATATGCTTGTTTATGATTTATAAGAGTTTAAACAAGGTTGTTTAATAAGGATATGCACGGTTTAGGGTAAAACCGAGATGATATGATTTTTAAATGCCATAGGAAATTTTATGTTATAGAAAACATGATTTTGGAGATGGGTTTCGATTCTTATAATCTTACAAGTACATATGGATTTTATACGAATTTTCTAGTGAAGAGAATGAATTATTGGGTTATAAATTATTTACGGCAAAAATAATGATTATTTGGGTTCGAAATTTTTATATGTTGGAAAACGTACTAAAATAGATTTTTTGGGATTTTTCCAGAATTTTCCTAAGTGTTTTGATGAATATAAAAAATTATTTAAGGTATGTGACTTAAATGTTTTATATATTTATTTAAAGGAGAAGGGCATTTTATAAAATAAAATGATTATTTAAATTTGAATTTGCGGCAGCATTTTTCTGAAAAGTAAAGTGTTAACCAATGAGAATGATAAAAGAGACAGGTTAGTTAAAAAGTTACCTTCTTTAAGTTGAAAATAAGTAAATCATGCTTTTAGCATATTTCAGCCATTTTAGGCATAATACCTTCCAACCCAGACCTTTCGTCTAAGTCGAAAGGATTAAACCTTTCGGCAAGGTCAAACCAATGCTTATGGTATCAAATATACTTGGAGCGTAATGAATTGGGTAGAGTCAAAGGGTTTGCAGTCGAAAGGTTGATGGCCAAAGAGGTTGGGATATGTTTGTTTTATAAACTAAAGTTTTCACCTGCTTTGCTTTCGAATTAGAGCTTTCGACTTGGTTTCCTTCAACCAGGTCAAATGTTTAAGGAAAGGTTTTAAACCTTTTGACAAAGTCGAAAGGTTACTGCTGCTTTTTATTGTTTGTTTTAAACCTTCCGATTCAGTCGAAAGGTTTGAATTTTATATAAGTAGTTATATATATATAAAACCTTCTGACACAGTCAAAAGGTTAGGCTTTGAAAGGATTTAAGAGACCTTTCGGCAAGTTCGAAAGGGTTAGTTTCGAAAGGTTGTTTCAAAGGGAATTTGAATAAGAACTACCGCCTTTATTTTGTTAAAACCCTTCGAAGGGGTCGAAAGCAGGAGCTTTCGGCTTAGTCGAAAAGTTTACTTGTTTAAAAAACCAACCGCTTCTCCCATTGCTTTCGAAAGGTTTCAAAGCTTTCGACTTAGATGAGTTACCCTTTATTTATAATTAAAGTATAACCTAAGCTTTCGAAGGAGTTACTTTAAAAGGCGGAGGTCTATTGTTTTAAATGAAATGATTTAAGCTTTCGAAGTAGATCTTTTGGAAAGTTTAAAAGGTTGCTTCCTTTGTATTTGAAAGGTTTTAAAAGAGGACATTTCACATGTTTTAAATTGAACCCAGTAAGTTTTCGAAAGCTATATGTTATAAGGGTTGAATGCTTTCGAAAGGTTTAAATTACCAAATGGTTTCGAAAGGTTGTTTTGTAGACCTTTCAACAAGGTCGGAAGGTGTGGTTTTGAAGGTTTGATAGCCCATACTCTAATTTTTAAAGGAAAACCCACGGCTTGTATAAAGGAGTTCTATAATGGCTTTAAGTATGTGATTTTGGAGGAGTATTTCCTGGATAAAAATATAAGGTAAAGATGTTAACTATGTTATGATATATATATTTCAAGGACTTTAAACCCACAGGAGTGGTATTACTAAACCGTTGTTTTGCTTCTTCAACTATGAGTATATTCACATGATAACCCATAAATGTATTTTAGGAAAATGGGTAGAAGAACCAACTAGGCTAACTCAATAGTGAATATAAATTGCTTAAACTCTTGAATGAGTAGAATTGCATCCAGGGAGTCAGGGTGACCAAAATATTGGATGCCTAAACTTTGTAGTTTTTGGTGCATACCGATAGGTTCTTAGGAAACCCATGAAAATTATGATAGGTGGTTTTTGGTGCATACCAAAAGGTTTATAGTAACCCATGAAAACTATGTATTAAGAGTAGTTGGCAGGGGTTAATTGTTTTGTAGCGAACCCATGAAAACTATATCCAGATTAATAATTGACATCAATCAATAGGTTCCTAGTAAACCCATGAAACTAGGATAAGTAAGTGGTTGATGGATGTATCAATAGGTTCCTAGCCAACCCATGAAAACTAGGATGTGAAGTGAGTTACTGGATAAATCCATAGGTTCATGGTAAACCGATGAAAACTTGGATAAGGTGATTAGTTATTGGAAAGTCCAATAGGTTTAGGAGGACCCATGAATTGATTAAGTTATTTGGTTGGAGCCTATGGGTTCTTAGTGATCCCATGAAAACTATGAACAAGACAGAGTGTCTATTAATTATGACAAGGTTATTAGTAAACCCATGAAAACTAAAAAGGTTAATAGTGACCCTAGAAACTATAATTATGACATGGGTGTCAGTTTAAACTGGAAATGGGAGTTCTTAATTATTCTCAAGTATGAAAATCATCATAATATTTTGAAAATGTATGTTCTGATCATTGTGGTTGCAGGAGCATAGTATATGGTTTTATAAAGGTTTTTAGGATACTAGTGAGGGGAAACCCATTTCGCTAAGCGGCGTGGTCTCATTAGATCTCCAAAATGATTGAAATGTTACATTATTATTCGTACCAGGCTTTATGTCTGACTCGAAGTTTTTGTTTTCCCCTTAAACTCTCGGGTACTCAATTGATTTTGAGTAGTTTGAGATTTAAGGTTTTCAGGTCCTCTTCTTAGACGAATAAAGCTTTCGGAAATGTACAGGAGGCAAATAGTTAATTAAGGTTTTCTTGTCCGATATGTGTTTATTTGTAAAGGCAGATTTATGGGCCTTACTATATACTCTGATCAACCAAGGGGGTATCTTCATATGTCACTCTTGGAGTATTTGTAATAATTATATTTTGCTGAACTTGGTTAACGTAATTTGGGATTATGTAATGAATATGAAATGTTTTGATTTGAATATGGAAATGTATTTTTGAATTGTTAATTTTTTTTCATATTTCTGTGATCTGTGTATCAATGAATCTAACACCGCTGTATTTGGTCGCCAAAGATTAATAATTATGGATGACTGCAGCATCCATAGCCGTTAGTTTTGGGCCTCCAAGTAGGGGGTGTTACAAGTTGGTATCAGAGCATAAGTTTATGAAACTCTAAAAGAAAAGTTAAACCTAAAAAGCTTTTTCAAACATAATCTAATGAATTTAAAATTTTGATCGGGGTTTTGGGTTAATGCTATATTATCGTATTTATATTTGGTATATCGGTATATATCTAAGTACATATTCCCCTTTCCCTTAGACCGTTCTTTTGTATCTTACTAAGGCTCATATGCAAATATACGAGAAAGAGGATATGGAGGCAGGAAACGGAAGAGGAAATCTGGGTAGAGGAAGCACCACGACCAATGGAAATGCTCGACCTAATACTCGGAGAAACCAAGGTCGACAGGCCAATGCTAATCAAAATGCTAAGGCTAATGTAAGTGCTGGAAATTCGCCAATAGATGCGGGGATGGTGTATTTGTTGTTGGCTAATTTTTGCAAGCGGGAGCTACTGGGAATATTGGAGGAGCTAATCCTGTAGTTCCAGCTGGTTATAACTATGCTAAGCTGAGTAGAGACTATGCTAGTCTGGAAGGAAAGCCGTTCGCTGGAATGGAAGATGCTGTAGGAGTAGAGAACTGCTGTTGAATTGTGAAAGGATCTTTACCGATTTAGACTTGAATGATGGTGAGAAGAGAAGGCTAGCCTCGAGACAGTTGCAAGGGTTAGCGCTTCATTGATGGAATAGTGTGACGGTCGGAGTGCTAGAGGAAGAGTTGACTTGGGATGACTTCACGAGGAGGTTTGAGCAAAGGTTCTTGTCTGAGGTTGCCAAATCGACGTTAATGCAGAAGTTTATGGATCTTGTCCATGAACAGATGTCTGTGATCAAGTATGCTGCTAAGTTTGATGAGCTATCTCGATATGGGTATGCTTTGGTTGACACAGATGTCAGGAGGAATGAGCAATTCATTAGAGGATTGAGGCCAGAGCTAGGAAGGATGGCTATGACTCACATTAGAGAACCTTATCATGTGATGGTGGAGATGATTGTCCGACATGAGGAAATGCTTGCTGTTTCAGCTAGGGAGAAGTCAGTTGAGTCTTAGGGTTCTTAAGGAAGAAAAAGGAAATTTTTTAAAAAGAAAGGATCCCAGAATGGAGAGGCAGCTAAGAAGGCAAAGGCTGATTTGGTGTGTTATAAGTGTGATAAGAAGGGTCATTATGCCCATGAGTGCAGAACTGGAAAAGGAAAGAAGCCTGCGGAGAAGAAGAATGTGAAATGCTTCAACTGTGACTAGGTTGGGCATTATAAGAACCAGTGTCCAGAGCCAGTCAGGACGGATAGAGGGAAGGTGTTTGCTATTGGACCACCATCTTCTTCTAAACCAACTACAACGGAGAAAGGAAAGACTATGATGGAAGACACGCTTTTGATTCAGAGTATACCTGTTAGGGTAATTTTTGATGTCGATGCATCACATTCATTTATATCTCGGTGTTTGGTTGATAGGTTATGTATAGAACCCACGTACCTTATTACTTCCTTAAGGGTTGCAAATCCAATAGGAGGGTATGCAGCTCTTGGGATGACATGTGGCCAGTTAGAACTTGATTTGATTTGCATGCAGTTTGTATGTTTATGATTTCATAGATTTCGAGATCATCTTAGGTATGGATTGGTTGGGTAAGTATGAGCCTAGGATATTTTTCCAGGATCGGAAAATATCATTCAGACACCCAGATAGTTATAACCGAATCATTTTCTCGATGGAGAATTCCAGTAAGAGTGTTTGTGCTTTGTTGAGTGCCATGGAAGCTAGAGAAGAACTTAGTCGGATTCATTTGGTTAGTGAGTTTGCAGATGTATTTGAGCCGGTCACTGGATTACCCCCGAAATGAGCTGTTGAGTTCCGAATATACCTTGTATCGAGAGCTGAACCTATTAGTAGACCACCTAGAAGGATGACACCCACAGAGATGAAGGAATTAAAGATGCAGTTAGTTGATCTTGAGGGAAGAAATTCTATCAGACCAAGCAGTTCGCCTTGGGGAGCAGCTGCGGCATTTGTGAAGAAACCATATGGGTCATTAAGGATGTGCATCGACTATCATAAGTTGAACGAAAGGACGATCAAGAATAGATACCCTCTACCAAGGATTGATGATCTGTTTGATCAATTGAGTGGAGCCAGAGTATTTTCCCAATTGGATTTGACGACGGGGTTCCATCAGCTGAGAGTGGCGGAGGATAGTTTTCCTTTGACTGCATTCCGAACTAGGTATGATTCATATGAGTGGTTAGTAATTCCATTCGGATTGACGAATGCGCCTGCTTTCTTCATTGATTTAATGAACCGAGTTTTCAGAGAGCACCTGGATAGGTTTGTGTTGGTGTTCATAGATGACATTTTGGTGTACTCTTAAGATGAAAGAGAGCATGAGATTCATCTTAGAGTGTTGTTGGAGACGCTGAGGAAAAATCAACCGAAGGAGAAGTTTTCCAAGTACCATTTCTGGAAGAAAGAAGTTAAGTTTCTTGGTCATTTGGTTTCGGAGGAATGATTGTCAGTTGATCCAGTTAAGATCGAGGCAGTCAATAATTGGAAGAGACCAGAGATGGTAACCGAGGTTAGAAGTTTTCTTGGACTGGCAGGCTATTACCGGAGATTCATCAAGGATTTCTCGCGGATAGCAGTGCCTTTGACTAAGTTGACCAGGAAGGACGTGAGGTTTGTTTGGTCCGACAAATGTGAGGAAGCATTCCTTAAGTTAAAGCATTTGTTGACCAATGCGCCAGTGCTAGTAGTTCCAGATGGTAACCAAGGGTTGGTAGTCTACACTGATGCATGTGGCACTGGATTGGGAGCAGTCTTGATGTAGAAGGACAAAGTTATCGCTTGCGCATCTAGGCAGCTTAGACCACATGAGGTAAGGTGTCCTACTCACGACTTGGAGTTAGCTACGGTGATTTTTGTCTTGAAGATTTGGAGGCATTATCTGTTGGGAGAGAGATTTGAGTTGTAAACCGATCATAAGTCATTAAAATATTTATGCTCTCGGAAGGAGTTGAATATGAGGCAGTAGAGACAGCTGTAGTTTTTGGCTGCTTATGATTTCGGTATAGAGTATACTCTAGGGAAAGGAAATAAAGAAGCTGACGCTCTCAGTAGAAAACATCATAATGTGGTGTTAGAGATGTTGGCAGAGTGGAAGGATCTAGAAGCTTAAGCCAGTTGTGGGGTGCAGTTGAGATCTACTGCTAGTTCTAGTCAGGGTACTTCCATGTTTTCTTGTTTAGAAGTTCGACCAGTGTTGATCGAAAGGATAGCTTCTAAGCAGAGAGAAGATCTAGTTTAGACAAAAAGATTAGAAGGCTTGAAGGAGGATTAAAGATTGATGACCTAAAAGATTTTAGTCTTGACCAAAGAGGATGGTTGAGGAAGAAGGAACGATTATGTGTTCCAGATGTAGAGAACCTAAGGAAAGAAGTTCTAGAAGAATGTCATCGATCGAAGTTTATGATTCATCCCGGAGGGACCAAGATGTATCAAGACATTAAGATGAGCTTCTATTGGAAAGGCATGAGAAGGGATGTTGGCTTGTGGGTTAGGCAGTGTATTAACTGTCAACAACTGAAAATCGAACATCAGAAGCCCATTGGGTTATTTTAGCCTTTAGATATTCCAGTTTGGAAATGGGATTTGATATCGATGGATTTTATAGACGGGTTGCCAAGGTCAAATAGAGGAAATGAAAGCATATGGGTTATAGTGGACATGTTGACCAAGAGTGCCCATTTCGTTCCAGTAAAGTCCACCAGGACGACACCTGTTCTAGCAAAGTTGTTTATGAAGAACATAATTAGACTTCATGGGATTCCTAGTAGCATAATCAGCGACAGAGATGCATTATTCACTAGCAAATTTTGAAGGAGCCTAAAAGAGGTATTAGGTACCAAGCTCAAGATGAGTACAACATATCACCCATAGACGGATGGGCAGACAGAGAGAGTCAATAAGGTACTCGAAGATTTATTGAGAGCTTGTGTGTTGGACTTTGGGGGATCTTGGGAAGATCACCTACATCTGATTGAGTTTTCCTATAATAATAGTTATCAGACTGGTATAGGAATGGCGATTTTTGAAGCTTTGTATGGAAGGCCATGTAGATCGCCAGCATGTTGGTTAGAGGCTGGAGACAGATTGATCTTAGGTCTAGATTTAGTTAGAGAGGCATCAAAAAAGATTGAGATAAATCGAGGACGGATGAAGGAAGCTCAATCTAGGCAGAAGAGTTACGCAGACTGAAGGCGTAAAGACCTAGAGTGCTCGGTGGGAGATCGAGTTTTCGTTAAAGCATCATCGATGAAGAGTGTGGTATGATTTGGGAAATCGGGAAAGTTGACCCCGAGGTATATTGGTCCATTTCAGATTATAGAAAGGATTGGAAAGCTCACGTACAGAGTAGAGTTGCCGAGCAGTTTGGCAGGTGTCCATAATGTATTCCATGTGTCTCATCTTCCTAAGTATGTGCATGATCCAGAGGCCACTATTCCTCAAACAGAGTTGGAGGACTTAGTAGTAGAGCCCGATTTGACTTTTGTTAGACAACCAGTACGGGTTGTAGCGAGAGATGAGAAAAGGCTGAGGACCAAGACAGTCAAGTTGGTAAAGGTTCAATGGAGCGACAACTAGAAAGACTATACTTGGGAGATGGAGGACGGGATTCGAGGGGCTTATCCTGATCTGCTTTGATGGTATGTTTATATCAGATTTATATAGATTGGTTGCTAGTCAGATAGGCTAGTATGGTTGTTAGGAGATGTTACAGATGATTGCTATGTTTGCCAGTTGGTCCTTACTGAATTTCGAGGATGAAATTCTTTAAGGAGGTGAGCCTGTAACACCCCTAATTTTATTGACATTATTCAGGAGATTTAATTAGACTAAATTAAATAGAATAATGTAGATGAGGGGATTGAGGTAGATTAATTAATTAGGTGGCCGTGCTTATTAAAACTAATGAACTTATATAAATGGTTAGTAAATTAAACATAAGGGCATTAGGGTAAATAGCTGCCCACACCTCCTATCCTTATACTATTCTCATTAGGCTTTACGCGTTCATTTCACCAAAACAAAAATACTTACAACTGTGAGAAGCAAAGTCAGCCATTAGAAGAGATGAAAACTTAAGAAAAGCTTAGGATTCAAGCTAGAGGAAAATCAATCTCAAACAATCTCTAATCTCCTTATCTCAAGCAAGGTGAATAATAACTTCTACATCTCTATTTTGATTTTCACATCAAATGATTTTGGATTTAAGGATAAATTTGTTTTATGATGTTTTGAATGATGATATGCTTGTTTATGATTTATAAGAGTTTAAACAAGGTTATTTAATAAAGGATATGCACGGTTTAGGGTAAAACCAAGATGATATGATTTTTAAATGCCATGGGAAAATTTTATGTTATAGAAAACATGATTTTGGAGATGGGTTTCATTTCTTATAATTTTCCGAGTACATATGGATTTTATACGAATTTTCTAATGAAGAAAATGAATTATTGGGTTATAAATTATTTACGGCAAAAATAATGATTATTTGGGTTCGACGTTTTTATATGTTGGAAAAAATATTAAAATAGATTTTTTGAGATTTCTCCAGAATTTTCCTAAGTGTTTTGATGAATATATAAAATTATTTAAGGTATGTGACTTAAATGTTTTATATATTTATTTAAGAAGAAGGGGCATTTTATAAAGTAAAATAATTATTTAAATTTGAACTTGCGGCAGCATTTTTCTGAAAAGTAAAGTGTTAACCAATGAGAATTTGATAAAAGAGGCAGGTTAGTTAAAAAGTTACCTTCTTTAAGTTAAAAATAAGAAAATCATGCTTTTAGATGTTTCAACCATTTTAGGCATAATACCTTCCGACCCAGACCTTTCGTCTAAGTCAAAAGGATTAAACCTTTCAGCAAGGTCAAACCAATGCTTATGGTATCAAATACTTGGTGCGTAATGAATTGGATAGAGTCAAAGGGTTTGCAGTCGAAAGGTTGATGGCCAAAGAGGTTGGGTTATGTTTGTTTATAAACTAAAGTTTTTACCTGCTTTGCTTTCGAATTAGAGCTTTCGACTTGGTCGCCTTCAATCAGGTCAAATGTTTAAGGAAAGGTTTTAAACCTTTCGACAAAGTCGAAAGGTTACTGCTACTTTTTATTGTTTGTTTTGAACCTTCCGATACAGTCGAAAGGTTTGGATTTTATATAAGTTGTTTTATATATATAAAACCTTCCGACACAGTCGAAAGGTTAGGCTTTGAAAGGATTTAAGAGACCTTTCGGCAAGGTCGAAAGGGTTAGTTCCGAAAGGTTGTTTCAAAGGGATTTTGAATAAGAACTTCCGCCTTAATTTTGTTAAAACCCTTCGAAGGGGTCGGAAGCAGGAGCTTTCGGCTTAGTCGAAAGGTTTACATGTTTTAAAAACCAGCCGCTTCTCCCATTGCTTTCGAAAGGTTTCAAAGCTTTCGACTTAGATGAGTTACCCTTGATTTATAATTGAAGTATAACCCAAGCTTTCGAAGGTGTTGCTTTAAAAGGCGGAGGTCTATTGTTTTAAATGAAATAATTTAAGCTTTCGAAGTAGACCTTCCGGCAAGGTCGAAAGGTTGCTTCCTTTGTATTCGAAAGGTTTGCGCATGTTTTAACTTGAATCCATAAGTTTTTGAAAGGTATATGTTATAAGGGTTGAATGCTTTCAAAAGGTTTAAATTACCAAATGGTTTCGAAAGGTTGTTTTGTAGACCTTTCAACAAGGTCGGAAGGTGTGGTTTTGAAGGTTTGAAAGCCCATACTCTAATTTTTAAAGGAAAACCCACGGCTTGTATAAAGGAGTTCTATAATGGCTTTAAGTATGTGATTTTGGAGAAGTATTTCTTGGATAAAAATATAAGGTAAAGATGTTAACTATGTTATGATATATATATTTCAAGGACTTTAAACCTACAGGAGTGGTATTGCTAAACTGTTGTTTTACTTCTTCAACTTTGAGTATATTCACATGATAACCCATAAATGTATTTTAGGAAAATGGGTAGAAGAACCAGCTTGGTTAACTCAATAGTCAATATAAATTGCTTAAACTCCTGAATGAGTAGAATTGCATCCAGGGAGTCAGGGTGACCAAAATATAAGATGCCTAAACTTTGTAGTTTTTGGTGCATACCAAAAGGTTCTTAGTAAACCCATGAAAACTATGATAGGTAGTTTTTGGTGCATACAATAGGTTTATAGTTAACCCATGAAAACTATGTATTAAGAGTAGTTGGCAGGGGCTAATTTGTTTTGTAGTGAACCCATGAAAACTATATCCGGATTAAGAATTGACATCAATCAATAGGTTCCTAGTAAACCCATGAAAACTAGGATAAGTAAGTGGTTAATGGATGTATCAGTATGTTCCTAGTCAACCCATGAAAAATAGGATGTGAAGTGAGTTACTGGATAAATCCATAGGTTCCTAGCAAACCCATGAAAAATAGGATGTGAAGTGAGTTACTAGATAAATCCATAGGTTCCTAGCAAACCCATGAAAACTAGGATAACTTGATTAGTTATTGAAAAGTCCAATAGGTTTAGGAGGACCCATGAATTGATTATGTTATCTGGCAGGAGCCTATAGGTTCTTTGTGATCCCATGAAAACTTTGAATAAGACAGAGTGTCTATTAATTATGACAAGGTTATTTGTAAACCCATGAAAACTAAAAAGGTTAATAGTGACCCTAGAAACTATAATTATGACAGGGTGTCAGATTAAACTGGGAATGGGAATTCTTAATTATTCTTAAGTATGCATATCATCATAATATTTTGAAAATGTATGTTTTAACCATTGTGGATACATGAGCACATTATATGGTTTTATAAAGGTTTTTAGGATACTAGTGAGGGGAAAAACTGTTCCGCTAAGCAGCGTGGCTCACTAGATCACCAAAAGGATTGAGATGTTAGATTATTATTCATACTAGGCTTTATGTCTGACTCGAAGTTTTTGTTTTCCCCTTGAACTCTCGGGTACTCAATTGATTTTGAGTAGTTTAAGATTTAAGGTTTTCAGGTCCTCTTCTTAGACGAATAAAGCTTCTGGAGACGTGCAGGAGGCAGATAGTTAATTAAGGTTTTCTTGTCCGCTGTGTGTTTGTTTGTAAAGGCAGATTTATGAGCCTTACTATATACTTTGATCAACCAAGGGGGCATCTTCATATGTTGCTCTTGGCGTATTTGTAATAATTATATTTTGCTGAACGTGGTTAACGTAATTTGGGATTATGTAATGAATGTGAAATGTTTTGATTTGAATATGGAAATGTATTTTTGAATTGTTAATTTTTTTTCCATATTTCTGTAATCTGTGTATCAATGAATCTAACACCGCCGTATTTGGTCGTCGAAGATTAATAACTATGGATGACTGCTGAATCTGTAGCCGTTAGTTTTGGACCTCCAAGTAGAGGGATGTTACATATACCTTCACATCGAAAAATCGCATATGCATTCGATCCAAATCAGGAATTGAAGAAAGAATCGTTAGATCTAGAATTAAGAGATGAAGCAGCTATCCAAACTGCAGAATATCATAGAAGAATCTCAAAATACTACAATTCGAAAGTGAAGACAAGATCATTTCAAGAGGGAGACTTAGTACTTCGAAGGGTGATGGAAAACATAAGAAATCCTATGGATGGACCGCTAGGACCAAATTAAGAAGGTCCCCTAATTGTATGCAAAGTAATTCCCCCTGGAGCTTACAAGTTATGTCAACCAGACGGCAATATGGTTCCTAGAATGTAGAATGCGGAACACTTGCGACCATATTTTCTTACAATGAATGAATAAAAGCACCTCTTCCTTAAAAGAAAAATCTACATGGTTGGGAGTGAAATTCTCCTTGCACTTGAACATTATCCTAAACGGTGAAAGCGTTTATCCGCGCCGAGTTGGATAGGTCAAAGCGCCTCCTGGAAGGAGGTTAGAGTAAGCCATTATCTGCGCCATGCTATGGCTAGGTTAAAGCATCGATAAGCCCTTGACCGCACCATACTATGGACAGGTCAAGGCGCCTCCTAGAGGGAGGACGGAGTAAGCCTTTGGTCCCCCCATGCTATGGCCTGGCCAAGGCATCGAACAAGCCCTTGATTGTGACATGTTATGGCCAGGTCAAGGCACCTCCTGGAGGGAGGACGGAGTAAGCCCTTGGTCCCGCCATGCTATGGCCTGGCCAAGGCACCAAAGAAGCCCTTGATCGTGCCATGCTATGGCCTGGTCAAGGATCCTCCTGGAGGGAGTTTGGGTAAATGCTTAGGTCTTGCTTGTGGATAAGCTAACCAAGTGCACCAGACAACAACAGACTAAGACGTCTGAGCCCGAGAAGCGGTATATCAAATAAGGGACTAAGAAATCCGAGTCCGAGAAGCGGCATATCAAATAACAGAATAAGACGTCCAAGCCCGAGAAGCGGCAAACAATGGACTAAGACGTCCGAGCCCGAGAAGTGGCGCATCAAACAATGGACTAAGACATCCAAGCTCGAGAAGTGGCAAATCAAACAGCAACAACATACAAAGCCTAAAGGGTAATATATGTCAAAAGAGTCGAAACCCAAGGAGCGGTACAAAACATAAAGTTTAAATAAGATTCTATAGCCTCCGACTAATTATCAAAAAAAGAATTTCATAATTTCACTTATTAATATCCGAATTTGAGTTTCGGGTCTTTCATTATTAAGTTCGAGACTTCACTTATTAATACCCAAATCAGGGTTTCAGGTCTTTACTAATAATTTATGGTCTTAATCATACCTGAATCTGAGTTTCAGGGCTATTACTAGTAATTACTGGACTTCGGTCATTAATGCTCGAATCTGGGTTTAAGAGTTCTATTATAAAGACTATTATTATGGATTTCTGGTTATCTTCCACTAATACCCGAATCTGGGCTTAAGATTTTTATCATGAAGACTATTATTATGGATTTTTGGTTATCACCTACTAAAACCCGAATCTGGATTTCGGGTCTCTAACTATTGAATTCTGAACATCACTTATTGATGCCCGAATCTGGGTTTCAAATTTCTGGTCTTCCTAATACCTGAATTTGGGTTTCTAGTCTTTTACTATCAATTTTTGGATTTTATTCCTGAATCCGGATTCCAAGGCAGTTGGAATTGAGGTCCCAATGGACTTCTGGTCTTCAATTAAAACTTTGATTTTGTCTTATTAATACCCGAATCAGGGTCATTGGCTTACTACTACTAACATTTTAAACATTTATCAACATCTGAATCTCAGTCCTTGGATCATTATTATTTCCAATAGGAATTTCTAAATGCCTATTACTTATCCCCAAATAAGAATTCGTGGTTTTCAATGACTTATTTTCAGATGATAGCTCATGGCCTTTTATTATCGAATATTTGTTGTCACCAGTGAAAAACTTCTGGACTTCAATTACTATATGCCTGGTTTTCTATTAATATAATGGGAGTTCGGTTTATGAACCTCTTTTGTAACTACAAAAGTTGAAGGGTGGGACTTCCATTATTACCAGACAAAAGTTCCAAGTTCCCAATCGTTTACAACTGTATATTTTTTATCATTTACTAACTCTAGATGAAGACCAACCAATTTTTATTATTTCCAAACTTAGGATTCAAGAGCTCTACTATACTAACATCATTTACAAATCACTAAGCATAGTTTTATGCAAGTCATGATCTAACAATAGAAAATGTTATTAACTTTGAATTTTGTAGGGAAATGAGGTCATTAAGAATGAAGTAGTTGTTAAATTTTTATCCTAAAGAACAAAATCTTCTTTCATACAAGGGGGGGGGAGCAAAATGTTAACCATACAAATTCACTTAAGGATAAAGGTATGAAAGAAGACTTATAAAAAGTACCGAACTTCACAAGAATTGAAGATATGAGTTTCTCCAAAGTTCAAAAGCGGCGTTTCAAAGGTATTAAGGTAGCTTTCGAAGGAGTTGCAAGCTTCAGGTGCCCTTACAAATGACAAGCAAAACAAATGCTTTCGAAAGGGTAGAAAGAAGGCAAAGTTACCCTTTCACCTCATCTAGACCTTTCGACGCAGATGGATTCACTTATACAAGAGAGGCTAGTATGGGTACGAAACACCTTTCGAAGGTATTGAACGATAGATTCACATACCAGAACTAATTCCTTCAAAATAGTGGGTTTCGTCATTGTCAATCTACTACTTGAAGAAATGATTCCAATACACATCTTTTGAAAGCAAGAACAAGCCTTTCGAAACGGTTGGAACCCTTTGAAGGAATGATGAAAACTCCATATGAAGGCCCAGTGTCCTTTCGTTAAGACCCAGTCGTCGCACACCATTCCTTTCGAAGTTATGTGAAAGCTCAACCTATCTCTCACTTGCAACGGTATAGCAACACAAAGTGAAGAGCACTCTTACCCCCCCCTCTTTCGACGAAGTCGATAGCAGTCCAGTAAAAAGCAAAGTAAAAGGGATACTCAAACTTTAATGGCGGCGGAAGGTTGTAAAGGTGACCCTTTCGACTGGGTTGAAAGGTCTGAAATTAAAAGGTAAAGGCGTAAGAATGTTTGAGAAAGGTTAAAAGAAAAGCCTTTTGACCACATCGAAAGGAGGCACGTAGAAGGATGAAGGAAGGCCTTTCGACCATGTCAAAAGGATGCACATGGAAGATTGAAGGAAGACCTTTTGACTGAAGCGAAAGGATGGGCATGAAAGGGGGCCAACCTGCATCTATAAATACGACCCTAGGGGTCCGAGTTTGGGGAATGAATTTTAGGAATCCTAAATTCTTTTTCCTATTTCTTAGCAAACCAAATCTTTGTAACCCTAAATCAATTTGGGAAAAGCTCTTTTACTAGTAACTCAATTTGGATTAATTCTAAAAGAAGAAGCACATAGATTTAATAAAAATTTTGATCATGAGAAAGATCATTTCGATCATTAGCTTGACTAATGACCAATTGCACATGATGCTTACTTATTTTCTTAACTCTTATTTGTCTCGTGCGATGCAATGGGATAAACTTGGACAATGTGTATTCGAATCACATTATCATCATGTTTAATGATATCAAATGTTAAACAAAGATGATGATAGTGTTTTAATGTTAATAAGTCCATGAAACTTATATTGTCCAAGATGTTATTCCATTACATATAGAACATAGAACTTGTATAATGTACATTGAGACCACTTTAAAAAAGCAAATACCCTTTTGACCTGATCGAAAGTGGCTTTTCAAATGGGATTCGATGTATGAAAATTAAGCTATGCTAGTTAGATGGATATCTTCGAAAAGTGTATTCATATTTCAACATATATAACCCTTTCGAAGGAGTTCTTTCCAAAAGAGCAGAAACAATATTATCGAAAGCAAATTCTTCTTTAGGAGGTATGATAGTCCTTTCGATAGAATCGAAAGGGACAAGAGACCGATGTTTTTCCTCCCACTTAAAAGGGGATGCAAATGACCCTTACGACTCGCTCGAAAGGAGTCATTAAGGAGATGATCTCATCTTAACCTTCGTTTTAAGTGGTTTATTGGTCTTCTTAACTATAATTAATACTTTCATAAGGCCATCCTCCATAAGCAATCCGTCCTAATCAATTCATTCGAAAAAAGGGTTTCGAGGAGATTGGTCATTTCTAAAAAAAATCTTTTGAGATGTTAATAATGTTTGTTGTTTATAACTTAGCTTTGGAATGTTGACAAGTTTCCTTGTTAACAGATGATCCATTATCAAGCTATAATATTTTAGTCACGGTAACTCAGATTGGATGTAGTTTCGCCTAACATTCATCTTTTTTCATTGCGAGCGTGTTTCCTCTTGTTTGAGGCAATTTCGAGATTATGGAAAATTTACCCATAACACTCGTATGTTCATAACAAGGTTGTAAAAGTCGTTAGGCAGACGTTAGGCAGTTAATGAGGGAGTAGGGATTAAACGCTTTTAGGTGGACATTAATCGAGTATTAATCGAAACATGGAATTTTTGAAGTGTATTTTAGATAAATTTTTAGTGTTTTGTTCAATGTCGATTGATTTAAATTAGAATTTAGGGATTTTGAATATGATTATGAATAGCCAAGAAGGAAAGATCGTCTAAAACTAGCACATTGGTGCTTGTGGCGTTGAACCTTAAGTTAATGCATAACTAGTGCTTGAATGCATGTTATGATTCTTACATGATATAATAAACCTTGTCTAGGCGGGCCTAGGAAAATCGCTAGGCGGTAAGCCTCGCTTAGCGCCTAGGCGAGCCTTAGACGGAGGCATAGAAAGAATTTACAACAGTGGTTCATAGGTCTGTCAACGGATACTTTCGAATGCGGATAGTGGCATATCCGCATTCACATCCGAAATCATTTTTGAATGTAGGATATATGTATTTGCAAATACGGACGGATATCAGATAATTATCTTCTGCCTTACCGATCGACAGATCAAGAATCATAAATATAAAATTTTGACTTAAAAATTTATTTTTCAATATCATTGATTATAAAAATATGCAAAATCAACAAATATGATGATAATAAACGGTTTGGAGTAGTTAATATGCGCTAAATGCAAATAATATAAACTAGTATCTTAACAATAAATGCATTTATTTCATTATTTCAAAATATACATAAAATAAACCATAATCTTGATAAAAACCGAACGGTTAATTTTCAAAATGTGGATGTGTTCATATCCGCGTCTGCATCCGCTTTTTCGAGCAGTGCATATTTATTCGCTTTTCAGATGTGGCTGTGGACTGATTTTAGATATTTTTTGTTTTGTTTTAGATATTCATTTATGGCCTTAAATCTACAATAAAAATCAGAAATGTAGTCTATTTTCCGTGATTAGTTCTAGAGAAAAACATTTGATATATGTTTGGTGTAGAAGCTCGGTGTTGTAATTTAACCTTTACTGTGTAAATCACGTGGCACGTGAATGGCACGTCTTGTCTCGCTCGCAAGCAATTATATCCTATAATTATGTATCATTATTCCATGAGAAGAATAAATCTCTCATTAATCACCGAAAATCTAAAACCTTCCGTACTTTGTAATCTCAAAACTAAACAGTAGTACAATTACTAACTGTGTACTAAAGGCATAGCCAAGCCCTGTTATGTGTTTGTCTTCGTTTCTATTAGTTATTACCCATATTTTTCTAGTTTAATTTCCTGTTATTCATTGTATTTTAGAGCGACGGATTCACTTTATTACAGTCAATAAAAGTGCAAAATATATCAGAAGCACATGTTATTACACTAGTTCATATCTCTTGCTGTGGACATGATAAATGGATACAAATTGCATTATTGTTACCAAGGACAAAGATCACAAGTATAGTTTAGCTTTTGCATACTCCAATTAACTTTCTCAAGAAGCACAAACATTTTTTTTAATTCCAAAATGTGAATAAAAAGTGCTATGTATATAAAATCTACACTACTTTTTTATACGGGTCTTACATGATATGTGATGTGTGTAGCTGAAAAATATATGTGGAATTTATTATTTAACAGTGAAATCAGTATTTATTTTAGGCCAACCTTTCAGCCAAGGTATAAGAAATATACACTGATAAAGAAAAGCTTGTCAAGCGAAAGTGAATTGAGTCCAACATTAATGTCCAATGAAACGTTTTGTTTTTGATCTATAACATCACAAAGTCAAATTCTGCATGAAACGTGATTCGTACCATCGAATACATGTTGACTCGTAGTGTATTATTATACTATAGAGGAAACAAAAATGGGTATCCACTTATCCACAAAAAAGTTAAAACCAAGTGCCACCGTCAGTTGTCTATTGTGGGGTCTGCACCAACAAAATGACTTATCAGTGTTGTACTACAATTGTTATCGTTTTCTTCTTCTTTTCTTTTTTCATCTTTTCGGCTCTGGCTTTCCAGCTGCCCACGGTTCGTTGTCAACTGCTCTGTGGTTAGTTGGTTTATGGCATCAGTTATATTGAATGGATATATTTGTTTATGCATATTAAAGTCTAGGCAATTTTTATTTGAGCCCAGTGGTTTGCTGTACATTTTATAAATTTTAATTAGCCAAAAATGCCTTCGATTAAATTTCTTAATTATATATTTTTTAATATTTTCAACATCACGCAGAACGCATACGAGAATTTTGTTTCAATTCTCGCAGTAGATGTGTAGATTCATGCATAATCACGTAGAGCGAGTGCATGATTTATGTACCTATCACGGACTGTACCTACAAGGTTTGCAGGCATATCTTGCTGTTGCCCTACAGGGTAAGTCCTTATATTACGTAGACCTATACACGGTGGCCAAAACGATTTAAACATATTAATATAATGTCTATTTACATAAATGTATTTTTTTCCAATTAAATTTTATAAAATTTATGGAGCTCCTCGCCACATTTTCGGTTTCAAATATAGTTTGCATAAATTTTATGGTGCAAATAAATATCATCATTAACCAGCAAAAACAGCATGTATATGTTGGAGGTGAAGCATGGAACAATACCGGCATGTTAATTCTAACGTAAATTTTAACGCAGTGGAGTGGATGAATTTGAGGTAATAGGCACATGGTTTAAGAACAACTTATGAAAGAACACAACACTATGCAACCCAAACTAAGACCTAAAGTGGTAAGATCGGTCAAGGGATACTTCTAGATCATATCCGCATTCGCATTCAAAATCATTTTAAAATATCATATATTCGTATCCATGAATACGTATGGATGTCGAATATTTATATGTGTTGCCCTAAATTTTGGGTGAACAAAAACTTTCTGAAGAAACTCACAAAGTCGGTCCGTCCGTCGGATCTTCGCTCAGCCAACTAGTTACCTGTGTCAGCAAGCGACAAGTCATTTGTCATCTACGGTCAATCGCACCTACTCCGCATCCGGAGACACCCGGGATGGAATCACAGCCCTCAACCATTACCACTTTCTTCAGGATCACAAAGAACGACGGGCGCCGAAGCACGTCTTCCTGATTCTGCACGGCCTCCTATCGCATCCTCTTAAGAAGTTCCCGTGCATGGCTCCTCCAATGTCGTTCCCGCATATCAGGATGATCGCCTCCTTAGACGTCCCCTCCTCTTCCACGTGGAACGGACGGATGAAGCCCTTAAGTGACCCGCCTTCCCTTACAAGGCACCGAGCGCTCCCAACAATCTGACGATCCTCTGAAGTCGGTCAGCCAATCTCTCCTAGAGGCATAAGCCCAAGCCTGCTCCTCCGGGCCTTCCTTGGCATCCTTTCGCTTAGCAGCCAGAGCCATTCCCAGCCTCTTTGGCACCCGCCCGATCCGGCCCTTCATCCCAATTCATGCGTCAAATACCACATCTTCCGTGCAACACCATTCCTTAGCGGCCTTCCTCCCCCTCTAAGGCCCAGGTCCGCCTTCGGCACAATCCTTATATCAGAAGTAGCTCTGCTCTCACGTGACTGTCTGTCGACTTCGCTCTCCACACGGCTGCAACCGGGCCCTGCATGTCCGCCCTCCGTTGGACGCCCGGGTAGTTCAAAGCTGACACCAGACTGGCTATCACGTATGGCCTAACTACTCCTATACAGGGAACCGTCCGACCGCGGTGAACCGACCGCCTTATGTACTTTGCAATCCTAAACCTACCAGTTAGGACCGCCCGCTTAACCCGAAACAGCTTACCATGAAGTATCATAACCATTTCCAATCCAACTGCTCCAAAGTACATACCATTAGAGAAAAGTTCCATTCTTCTGTCAACAATACTCCACATCTAGCCCTTTCCTCTCCCCCACCTTTCCAATAGCCAATCAGAACGCCTGCACCCTTACCTACTAAAGCCTGCCGCCTTTCCTAGGTTTATCATAGACCCTTCTTTCCAGTTGGTAAGCAATCCGAGCCGTGGGCTCGAATCTGCTTTCTAGCTGGCTCTCATCCTACGTTTCCTCCAATCCAAGGCACATAGTCTCTCTAGCCCGCCATACTCCCTACTATGGGCAAGCGCCTCTGTCCGCTCCTGCCTATCTCAATCCATATTCCCCCTAAGCAACTGACCAATAGCAAAGGGCCCATCCGGCCACCCACTGCCTGGGGTTGGTCGGCCCACAACCAACCTTGTGGCTCAAACATGTCCGCGCCCTCCACCAACGACGATCCTTCCCTCCAAAAAGTAAGCCTATTGGCACGACGGTGCGATCACATTTTGATGTTCGGTCGGGTTTTCCGTACTCGTGACAAGAATCGGGTCAACAATATACTACACCCATGATTAATAAAGTAAATTTTTTTTTTACAATCTTAGAACCTTTGCAGGAATAATGCTGATTAATAAAATAAAATAAAATAAAAAATACAATGATAATAAACACTTTTGAACAAAAAATATTAAATTATACATGTATAATAACCATGAAAAAGTTGTAGATATCAATCATTTTATGTAGTAAAATATACATAATCTTAATCTCTATCTTACTAAAATTCAGACGGATAATTTTGAGGTAGTACCGTATCCGTATCCGTTTTCTGAATTTCAGATATTTTTTCATTTTTGGGATACGGATACGGATGGATTTTGTATTTTTTTAGTACTTATTAATAATACTAAATGTAGTCGGTGTTTTCCTAATGGAAAATAGTAACTGATCAAGTTTCTTTATTGCATAGTTTTCCTAACTTCTTGACACTTATGCAAGTAATGGCATTTGTGACTTCCACTTCTTTTTGATAAAAACCACATACATGACATATAAGTGAAGAAGTGGGTTTGCTGAATATGGAAGTATTTATATATCAGTACTATTGGTAAACTTCTGGTGGTGTATGCGTTTGCATTGATACACCTGGTGATGATTCATGCAAAATTATTCGGTACTCTACTAAGAGTTCCAACATAAGAATAATTTCAAACCATCGTAAACTACTAACATTATATACCTAGCTTTACCTAAAATACAAATCATCTAAAATTTGATTTAAAATATTTTGAAGACAAATTAATCCAACACATGTGTTATGAAACAAACAGGGACAATTGTGCCCTACTTTACGGTAATATATCATTCCACCGTGGCCCGATAAATTTATTATTTGTGATTATAAATTCCTATTATTGCATTGTGTGTGTGATAATATTTAATAATTGTGTCATGAAAGAGAGCATGGTCGTCCCATCTTCTATATGGACGTATTTACTCTTACTCACTTCATCGAGCATGTCAATGATGACGACGTAATAACGTGCACATGGCATGACAAGAAAACATAAGTGGCCGTAGTAAGCATATTTTAAATTATAAGTTATTAAAAATTACTTTAAATAATAAGTTATAAATAATTAAAATGATCTAATATGAATTTTAATTGAAATTCTATATGGAATCGTAGGATAAATTTTATACAAGAATGAGAGAAACTGCTCGAGGGTACAAGACGGGAAGAACCGACCGTTGACGAGGATGACTCATGGACTCGCCAACGCGGAATAGGCGTTATGATTTTAGGAACAAAGAGGTAATGTTTATGTATAATATATTTATGAATAACATATAACACATTGATTTTATTAATCACACAATATGTAATTCACACACTTCATTAAACAATGTTATAGGCTAGAAGCAGGTAAAATGGTTATAAAAAAGCTTAAAACAATGCGGAGATTGAAGAATTGAGAGCTAGGATTGCTAAGTTGGAGGACCAAGACATGCATCGATCTATGGAGATGACCCAATTGTTGGACGAGCGCATTACTGCACATACGCAGCAGCATGACACATTTTCTTCATTAGCGGAATCCGAAGGCGATGATCAGAATTGTAAGGTAAGGTTTTTTCTGTTTATGTTGAAATATTGTACATATATGCACTTTGAGATGAGTAAGGTAGTTTGACTTTGTTGCTAGGTAGTTTAAGAGTAACATATACAATGAGATATGTGAGGTTGATGTGATTTGATATGTATGATATATTTTTAGATATTGTTTGATGTGTGAGGTTGATTTGAGATGATGTTGGATGTATTTTGACATGTTGATTGATTTGAGGTTGGTTGTGGTTGGTTTATTGTATAGTATTGGATGTTTGAGTATATTCTTGGATGTTTGAGGTTGGTTTATTATTGTATATATTGATGTTTTTTTAATTATTGATGTGATATATCTGATTTGGTCTTTGATATATATGATTTATATGTGTGAAATTGAGCTGCGAAATATATTACTATATATGTGTTGTTTGGTGTTGAATGACTGCTGTAATAAAAAAACACTCCTGATTTTCGAATACTTCCGCAGCTACTGACGGTTTACTGGTAGTAACATACCGACGGCTAGCGATACCAAATTGGTATAGCCGTGACCTTCCACGTGTATACAACAGGTCGTTGAAAGCCATCGGTAGGGTCGTTAATTAACAGTCGTCGAAAATAGGGCGATGGAGCCGTCCGAAATGTCGTTGAAGAACAGTTCTTCGAAGATCAATATTTCGACGGTTATTTCCAACGGCTTCCGACTGTTTTTGATGACCGTCGATGGTTCCCAACCGTCAGAATTCCTGTTGTTTCATATAATGTACCTACCAGAAATAGCATGTATTTGTTGGAGGTGAAGCATGAAACAATACATAAACTGAAGTGAATTCTAACACACGGGAGTGGATAAATTTTAGGTATGCCACATGGTTTAAGAACAACTTACGAAAGAACGATACATAACAGTATACAACCCAAGCAAAGACATAAAGTGGTCGTTAGATTGGTCAAGAAACACTTCTAGATGCGGGTATTGTCATATCCGCATCCACATCGAATTTTTCTTCTTCAAATATCAGATATCCATATCCACAAATACATATGGATGTCGGATATTTATATATACACTCATAGTTAATAAAGTCAAAAAAATAAATATATGATTTTCTATTGTAGAACCTTTTCAAGAATAATGCTAATTAATAAAAATAAAATAAAAAATACAATGATAATAATCACTTTTGAACAGCAAATATTCATTTATACACATATAATATGAATTATAACTATGGTAAAATAGTATGTATCAATCATTTTATGTATTAAAATATACATAATCTCAATTACTATCTTAATAAAAATCATATGGATAATTTTCGAATGTGGATATTATCTTATCAGCATCTGTATTATTTTTTGGATTTTAGATATTTTTTCATTTTTCGAATACAAAAAATCACTTTTGGATAAAAAAAATTCATTTTGTTAATGGAAAATGATAAATGATCAAGTTTCTTTATGGCATAGTTTCCCTAGATTCTTGGCACTTAGAAGTGGGTTTGCTGACTATGGAAGTATTTCTATATCAGTAATATTGGTAAACTTCTGTGGTCGTGTGTGTGTGAAAGGTGTATGTGCTTGCATTGATACACTTGGTGGTGATTCATGGAAAATTATCATGTGGTACTCTGCTAAAAGTTCCAATATAAGAATAATTTCAAAACCCTCATATACTACTAACATTATATACCTAGCTTTACCTAAAATACAAATCATCTAAAATTTGTTTAAAAATATTTTCAGGACAAATTAATCCAACACATATGTTATGAAACAAACAGGGACAATTGTGCCCATCACAGTGACCTACATATTACTTCGTGGTACTATATCAATTAGATAAATATAGTCACTACATAATATTTCAATAAAAACATTTCCAAGTGCAAATCGAAATCAGAAGAAAAAAACAACGTCCATTAAATCAGTATTTTCTTATACATGTTTATACACATACAATTTACAGAGTTGAATACAACATTTAAAAACTTCACGAAGTACACGTATATTTCACCTAACAATTAGTCTATACCTCACACTCCCTTAATATTCAGATGGTAAACATATTCTAGACGAAACCATATACAGATTGATATATACGCGCACTAATATAGATATTCATATGGGTGTCAACCTTTATAAGGCGGTCTAGAAGATGAGCAACATCGTTCACAGTTGCATCTGGGTCTACTGATAACTTACATAATGCATCATTTTTTATTATTTTTTTGAAAAAAAAACTATGAATTTACCTTTTACAATCGGTAGAAGTGCTTGGTCTGAAATATATTTTCTGGACAAATCATGCAATGATGCCGAAGTAAAATTAAATGTTATATGACAGATTTATTCAACTGACCTTAGCTATGTTATAACGTGCTTCATAAGCATATTATCGAACTCTACTATCTTGATCAAGGAATGAGTTAAGTACAGGCAGAATAATTTCTTGGAAGGTATCAGAAATAAATGTTGGGGATTTTGCGGTTCGAGACAAATTTGATGGCGATTGAGAAGAAGATAAAGTTGTACTTCCGACTTCAAGGATCTATGGAATAGATTCTTTCAGACAATAGTTCAACCCACCAGATACAAACGGGTTATCGAACTATCGACTTTCAGGATTCAATGAAGCCCTATAACAGCGTAATCGGATTCAAAGTTTGCACGCCTTTGATCCGACCAAGAACACTTTAGCAATGGTTTTCGATGATGCAATTTGTATAGAATAGAAAGAAGAGGAAGAAGGGAGCAATTCTGCGACGATTTCTGAGTTTGCAACACCTGAGTGGCGTCACAAAAACAGAGCAATGGAGACGGAGTTATGGCATCGCAAAACTGCACTGAGAGGAAGAAGAAGATGATTCAGAAAAATTCGTTTTTGAAATGTTTCTGGGCGTTGCTATTTATAGATGTGAAGAGGTGCCTATTCGCGAAGTGTCACAACCGTTTGCAACGGTTCGCAATTTAAACGCCGCGTCCATTCATATTTTGCAACGTTCAGAAAACCGTTGCAATTTCCCGCCCTATATTCAATTTAGAAATTCGGTTTGGCCCGTTACTGTTCACATACGATTCAAAAAATATTTTTGTATCCGAAACCCGACCCGGCCTGGTTCGGTCGGACGGACGGCGGCGGCGCGCGTGGTGTTGCATGACTTCTCTCCTCACAACAAAGCAAACATGTGAGAGCCCCAAGGCCCCAACATCCACATGAGAAAACTATATTTATACAAATATAGTTCTTGATTTTCTAGCATGTGGGACTTATCTCTTCTTTCTTCTTTTCTTCTTCTCTTCCAAACAAAAAACCCAAACCCCAAAGCTATTTGAAAATTTTACAACAATCTCCCCTAATTTTCAAAATAAGAAAAATTAATAAATAGGATGGCTGCATCACTAGAGTGACTTACTACATACCCAAGTGGGATCAAGCCTATGTAGTTCTAAGATCAAGTTTTGCATCATCGTGAAAACCAACACATAAATGAAAGGTATCTTTTGGATTTGAACCTTTACTTAGTGTAAATCATTCAAGGCCTTATCGAGATTCTATGGTGAACGAATCTTGAACCAAGTATCCCTAATGATAAAACCAGAACAATCACACATGTTGATTTCCTTAGGTAAAGTGTTCTGTATTGCTCAGCACGTTAATGGCCATGTGCTTAAATCCTGGTTTATGAGTCTACTTAGAAAGCGGTCTTACTTTCCTAGGAAACGGCCTGATTTCCATACTCGTATAGGTAAGTCTCTTAAGGTGTTTCTGCGATTCACCTTTTAAGGTTTCTAGACTTATTAAGGATATATATCCATCCTTTGTTCTTGCAGAATCCAACACTAAATATTATGGGATTATCGATTTAGTTTTCCATAATCATTCTCTTAACTTGTTGGTACCCATTGAACTTTGTCTATCCTTTTCAAGACATAAGTTGGGTTTCTGTTAAGGATGATCAACCTTCATTCACAGACCTTAGTCTCATTTCTTGTGACTTTATAGAATCCATTGCCTTTGGAAGACTCTTTGTAAGTGGATCAGCCAAGTTTTTCTTCGTTTCTATGTAGTCAACAGTTATAACTCCTCTTTTGAGTAACTGTCTCACCATTTGATGTCTTAGACTCACATGTCTAGACTTTCCATTATATGTCTTATTAGACCCATTGTATATTGTTGCTTGATTGTCACAGTTAATCAAGACTACTGGAGATGGCTTCTTCCATAAAGGGATTTCCATTAATAAATTCCTAAGCCATTCCGCTTCTTTACATGCATCTGCTAATGCAATCAATTCTGACAACATTGTTGAGTCAGAAATATAGGTCTGCTTCTTAGAAGCCCAAGACACAGCAGCGCCTCCTAATGTAAAGATCCATCCAGTTGTAGACTTGGATTTGGATTCTACATTGTTCCAGGTTGCATCACTATATCCTTCTATTACAATAGGATATCCTTTATAAGATAAACCATATTCAATGGTTCCTTTCAAATAAGCAAAAACTCTGGAAATAGCTTTCCAATGTTCGAAACCTGGATTACTCGTAAATCGACACAATACATTTATAGCATGTGCGATGTCTGGTCTAGTGCAATGCATATCATACATAAGACTCCCAATAACACTGGAATACTCTAGTTGAGAGATAGTACGTCCAGTGTTCTTTTCTAATTTAATACTAGGATCTAAAGGAGTTGGTGCTGGTTTGTCATCGTAATGACCATACTTTTGTAGGAATTTCTCTATGTAATGAGATTGAGTTAGTAATAACTCCCCCTCTTTCCTAACAATTTTAATTCCCAAAATTACATCAGCTTCTCCTAGATCTTTCATATCGAATTTAGAAGACAGAAACTTTTTAGTTTCATTCACACATGATATATTGGAACCAAATATTAGCATGTCATCAACGTATAAACATATTATAACACTACCGTTGTTATCCAATTTTCTATAAATACATTTATCAGCATCATTAACAATGAATCCATATGACAGTGCAACTTTATCAAATTTCTCATGCCATTGCATGGGAGCTTGCTTCAGGCCATAAAGAGATTTCACTAATTTGCAAACTTTCTTTTCTTGGTCTGGGGTTTTGAAACCTTCAGGTTGTTCCATATATATCTCTTCTTCTAAATCTCCATTTAGAAAAGCAGTCTTTACATCCATTTGATGTATGACTAATTTATGAATTGATGCAAGTGCAATTAAACAACGTATAGAAGATATGCGAGCAACTGGAGCATATGTATCAAAGTAATCTACTCCATGTCTTTGCTTATATCTCTTAGCAACTAATCTGGCTTTAAACTTATCAATGGATCCATTTGTATTCAACTTTTTCTTGAATATCCATTTCATCCTATAGGTTTAGCACCAGGAGGTAAATCAGTTAAAACCCAAGTTTGGTTTAATAGTATAGAATTCATTTCATCATTGATAGCTTCTTTCCAGAAATTGGAATCTCTGGAACTCATAGCCTCAAAATAAGTTTTGGGATCGTCATCGACGTTCATTACATATTTAGTCACATTAAGGACTTCGTCCTTATTGCCTTCTACAAGATATGTAATGAAGTCAGGACCATAGTCCTTCTCTATTCTCGCTCTTTTACTTCTCCGTTGTTCAGTACTATTATCTGGTACTGATACTTCCTTGCTGTTTTGAGCAGGAGCATAATCATCATCATTGATATCATTAGCCATACTAGGTTCTGGACTAGATGAACTCAATGGGATCTTAACAGTTTGATTTTCAAAAAAAATTCTACATCTACAGATTCTATAACTTCTAGGGTATCAAGAATAAGGAATCTATAAGCTATACTATTAAGTGAATATCCTATGAAAACACATTTAAATGCTCTATTTCCTAACTTTGGTCGTTTAGGGTCTGGTTTTCTAACATATGCTAAGCAACCCCAAACTTTAAGTTTAGTTAGGTTAGGTTTTCTATTAAACCATAATTCATAAGGGGAAATATTATTCTTTTTAAGTGGTACTCTATTTAAAATATAACATGCAGATAACATAGCATCACCCCATAGGTTATAAGGTAAATTAGAACTTATGAGCATGGCATTAACCATTTCTATTAAGGTTCTATTCTTCCTTTCAGCAACACCATTTTGTTATGGTGTATATGGGGCAATACATTGGTGAACTATACCTTCTTGTTTACAAAACAAGGTGAATTCATTTGAGAAATATTCACCACCACGATCTGAATGTAATATTTTAATTTTAACTCCTAATTGTGTTTCGACCTCTGCTTTGTAAATTTTGAATTTATCAAAAGCCTCATCTTTAGTTTTCATTAGATATATATATGCATATCTAGTATAATCATCAATGAATGTTATATAGTATTGGTTACCACCATAGGTGATATGACTTTTTAAGTCACCCACATCACTATATACCAAATCAAGCAAACCAGTTTTCCTTTCTACGGATTTAAAGGATTTTCGATGTATTTCTGCTTGAACACATATTTCACATTTAGAGATGGTATCGAAATCACAATCAGAAATTAATCCTAATTTATGTATATTTCTAATGGAATTATAATTAACATGTCCTAATCTACCATGCCATAAATTAATAGAATCAACAATATAAACAGAAGATTTCTTTATTAGATTCAACTTAATCATGCCGTTACAAGAGTATCCCTGTCCAATGAATCTAGCATTCTTAGACAACACTAGCTTATCAGACTCATACACCATCTTTAATCCTCCTTTGTTAAGAAGGTATCCAGAGACCAAATTCTTACACATATCGGGTACATAAAATACATTTACTAATGTAAGAACTTTTCCAAAGGTGAAAAGAAGTTCTATAGTGCCTTTTCCCATAACTTTACTTGGAACCTTATTTGCTCCAGTAACTTCGTCGGCTTCTCCTTTATTTTCTTCGTAACTCTTGAACAGATTACGGTCTTTGCAAATATGAATGGTTGCTCCAGTATCAAACCACCAATCATTATCATTGCCGCTAACGGAGTTCGCCTCTTGCACTACAGCCACAAGTGTGTCTTCGACCACATTCACTTTTTGTTGTTTCTTCCGCAGACGGCAGTCTCGGGCATAGTGGCCGGGCTTGTTACAAAAATAACAAGCACCTTTCTTTTTGTTGTTGGTTTTGGAATGATTTTTTTCTTAAACTGTGTCTCATTCTTTGGCTTTAACTTATCAGTAATTTCAATATTATTTGCCTTAGAATGGGACTCAGTTTGCGGATTATCATCTAGATCGCGTTTGCGAGAGTCTTCTTCAATACGAAGATGACGCTGTAAACTATCTAAATTATAATTCGTTTCTGCATGCTTCATCTTTTTCTTATAATCATTCCAACTATGCGGAAGTCTCGAAATTATTACTCCAACAACAAAAGATTCAGGGAGATCAATTCCAGCATCTTTAAGTTGATTCACCAACAGTAAGATTTCGCTTACTTGTCCAATTATGGACTTATTGGTGACCATTTTGAAATCCATAAAATTGGAAATAAGAAACTTTTTATTACTTGCCTCGGATATGCGGTACTTATTCTCCAGTGCAGTCCAGAGTGCCTTCGCTGTTTGTAAGGTCCTATGAGCATTGTAGACTGGGGTAGATAGCGCATTCAGAATATGGCCTCTGCATAGAAAATCATCCTCTTTGCGCTTTGCACGTCTAGCCTTTAGAGCAGCATCATCCTTATCAATTTCCTCTGGGATTTCTTCCAAGTCATCTTCCAAAATGTAGAACAACTTGACGGTGATCAAGAAAAAATTCATCGTCTCTTGCCAACGAGTGAAATTGTCGCCATCAAAACGCTCTAATCGAGTTAGATGCTGATTCATAACTTGTAGAGCGCTCGAACCTTCCATGGTTGAAAACTATGGTTTGAAATTTGTTGGGGATTTTGCGGTTCGAGACAAATTTGATGGCGATTGAGAAGAAGATAATGTTGTACTTCCGACTTTAAGGATCTATGGAATAGATTCTTTCAGACAATAGTTCAACCCACCAGATACAAACGAGTTATCGAACTATCGAATTTCAGGATTCAATGAAGCCCTATAACAGCATGATCGGATTCAAAGTTTGCACGCCTTTGATCCGACCAAGAACACTTTAGCAATGTTTTCTGATGATGCAATTTGTATAGAATAGAAAGAAGAGGAAGAAGGGAGCAATTCTGCGACGATTTCTGAGTTTGCAACACCTGAGGGGCATCACAAAAACAGAGCAATGGAGACGGAGTTATGGCATCGCAAAACTGCACTGAGAGGAAGAAGAAGATGATTCAGAAAAATTCGTTTTTGAAATGTTTCTGGGTGTTGCTATTTATAGATGTGAAGAGGTGCATATTCGCGAAGTGTCACAACCGTTTGCAACGATTCGCAATTTAAACGTCGTGTCCATTCATATTTTGCAACGTTCAGAAAACCGTTGCAATTTCCCACCCTATATTCAATTTAGAAATTCGGTTTGGCCCGTTACTGTTCACATACGATCCAAAAAATATTTTCGGATCCGAACCCGAAACCCGACCCGGTTCGGTTCGGTCGGACGGACGGCGGCGGCGCGTGTGTGGTGTTGCATGACTTCTCTCCTAACAACAAAGCAAACATGTGGGAGCCCCAAGGCCCCAACATCCACATGAGAAAACTATATTTATACAAATATAGTTCTTGATTTTCTAGCATGTGGGACTTATCTCTTCTTTCTTCTTTTCTTCTTCTCTTCCAAACAAAAAACCCAAACCCCAAAGCTATTTGAAAATTTTACAACAATAAACATGATCCTATGCAAATTGAAAACATAACCATGAATAAAAAAACGTATGAGAAAATAAAGAATATTAACTCATTGTCAAAATGAAAATTAATTCGATAAGAATATTACATGTTAGAGATCCTTGCATAGGTGAATGAATGATATAATCTAACATCGCCAAAAAGAAAGAAGTTTTTAATGTTTATATACTCCTTTCCATCAACTTTCTAAGCCGATGCAATCGTTAAAGGCTATAAAAGAAGAGGAATACTCATCACATTCCTCGTTACTTTTTCTTCGTCTTCTTCTTCATCTTCATTCTATTTCTTACACTGTGTTTTGCTATTACCTACTGTTTTGGTAATACGACCATATACATCTTAAAACTTTACGATTTTTACCAAAATAGAAACGGCAACAATTGGGTTATCAGCAAAAACTGCTACCCACAACAAACATGATCCGTTTGGAGATGGTGATGATTTTCAGGCTTGGCAAAATCAGATGTTGTTCTATCTAACTACACTGGGTTTGCAAATGTTTCTCAAATAGGAGAAACCTGTGCCAAAATTAGGCGAAACTAGAGAAACCAACTACGGATACGCCCCATGAGCTTTGGCAATGTTGTTGATCAATTCCATGCCAGTTAGCCGGATGAGTATATTTGGGAGGTGAGATATCGACCTTTAATTATTCTCTTTCCATATAATAGCAACAACCTACTATTAATATTAGGTCTTCTCGGTCTCCTACGCTACCTCCTTCGGTCTTTTTCAATAAAATCATCACATAATTAATCACACGCAAAGATGTGTTTCTAGATGTTGATGCATGGAAACATTCAGATTTCCTATGCCAAAATTATATGCTAAACTGTCTGGACATGATGTTATACAAAGTGTATCGGCCTTATCAGACAGTAAAGGCTCTTTGGAATGCACTGGCCACAAAATACAAGACACGGAATGTCAGTTAAGAAATTCATCATACACAAATTCATGGACTCAAGATGATAGACTACAAATCTGTGATTGCTTAACTGCATGAACTACAAATTATCATTCATGATCTTGAATCAGAAGACCACAAAGTTGGAAAACCTTTCTTGGTTGGGCAATAACAGGAAAGCTGCCTCCATCATGGAGAGACTATCGCAACTATCTAAAGCATAAAAAGAAGGAGATTCCTTTACAAGACCTCATCGTTGGACTGAAGATAGAGGCAGATAATCGCGGGATTACACAATAAAAAAGCAATGAGGCATTTTTTACAAAAGGGTCAAAGAAGAAAGGACACTTCAAAAAAACAAAAAGAAGAATTTCTCATAGAAGAGGAAAGCACCAGAAAAGAAATCCAACGAAAATAAGTAGTCCAAAAAGTTTAATGGCAATTGTTGGATTTGTAGCAAGATGGGACACGCTGTTAAAGGTTGTAGACACAAGAAGGAGAACAATTCATAAGCAAATGTGGTGGATAACATGGAAGTGGATGAGTCCAATATTTCTGGAGTTGCGTCAGAATGTAATTTGGTTCAGAATCATACACAGTAGTAGCTTGACATAGGTGCTACTCGACATGTATGTTCTGATAAATCCATGTTTTCCACTTACAACAAACTTGATCAGGGAGAAAAACTCTACATATGTAATTCTGCAGTTTTCATGATTGAGGGCAGTGGGACAATCATCCTAAAGTTCACTTCTGAAAAAACTATTACATTAAATGACGTGCTTCATATTTCAAACATCCGCAAGAACCTAATCTCTGGATCTATACTGTCAAAGAAGGAATTTTGAATGGTCTTCGAATCAGACAAGATGATTCTATCCAAGGCTAGAATTTACATAGGAAGGGGATATTTATGCAATGGCCTGTTTAAGAGAAATGTAGCCGTAGTCGGCAAAAATACTATGTATTCTGATTATGCAATGAATAAAAATGAAGTTTCTTATTTGATTGTGCATGAAACTCTAGTATGGCATGATAGATTAGGACACATAAATTTTCGAAAAATGAAAGAACTTGCAAACCTAGGATTAATTTCAAAATTTCAAGTTGACAAAAAATACAATTATGAGACATGTAGAAGCAAAAATGGTAAAAAAAACCATTTTATACTATTGACAGGTGTACTGAACCATTGGGAATGGTTCATACTAATCTATGTGATTTCAAATCATTACCTACACGAGATGGAAAAAAGTACTTTATCACATTCATTGACGATTATACACGATATCGCTATGTATATCTTTTAAATAGTAAAGATGAAGCAAGTACATCGTTTATAAAATACAAAGTTGGAGTAGAAAATCAACTTAAGAAAAAGATCAAGGTATTGAGATCAGATCAAGGTGGAGAATATGAGTCACCATTTGAACAATTCTATGCAGAAAATAGAGTAATTCATCAAAGAACAGCCCCAGATTCACCACAATAAAATGGTATTGCCAAGAGAAACAATAAAATGCTAAAAGACATGGTTAACGCTATGCTATTAACTTCTATCCTACTAACGAAATCGTGGGGGGGAAGCCCTAAATATGTCTGATCACATTTTCAATAGAGTTCCACATAGCAAAACAGGAACAATTCCATATGAGTTATGGAAAGGATACCTAATACTTCAATGTGTGGGGGTTCTTAGCAAAAGTTTTAGTTTTTTCTTTCAAGAAAGTCAAACTTGGACCAAAAACTATAGACTGTTACTATCTAGGACCCACCGAAAATAGTAACGCATATAGATTTTTAATCTTCAAGTCTAATATAAATGATATCAGTATAATACAATCATGGAGTCAAGAGGTTCGTTATTCTTTGAAGATGTGTTTCCACACAACAAGAATGATCAAACATTTGTCCCTAAAAGGACAAGAGAAGAAAGGGATGAACCACATGACGATCAAACCCATTGTGAAAAGGATGAAATTGAACCAAGAAGAAGCATAAGGGCAAGAACTTTCAAATCTTTTGGCCCGGAATTCTTAACCTACATGTTAGAACATGAATCTCAAACTTATAAAGAGGCAATGTCGTCTTCAGAATCTTCATGTTGGAAAGAAGCAATCAAAAGTGAGATTGGTAGCCAAAGGATATCATCAAAAAGAAGGTGTAGACTTCTTTAATACTTATTCACTGGTTACACGAATAACCTCTATAAGAATGCTAATAGCGATTGCATCCATCTATAATATAGAAATTCATCAAATGGATGTAAAAACAGCATTCTTAAATGGAGAACTTGATAAGGAGATTTACATGGAGCAACCTGAAAGTCTTATTTCCAAGAGAGATGAGAAAAAAGTCTATAGGTTAGTCAAATCCTTATATGGACTCAAACAAGCTCCAAAACAATGAAACAGAATTTTTGATAATGTCATGATGAACAATGGTTTTCATATAAATGAATGTGATAAATGTGTTTATTACAAACAAGTTGGACAATCATATTGATGATTTGTCTATATGTGGACGATATGCTAACTTTAGGTCCCTACATTAAAGTTATAGAGACCATAAAGAAAAATGTTAATCAACAATTTCGATATGAAAGACTTAGGAGTTGCAGATGTTATTTTGGGAATCAAAATAATTAAAAACCTAATGTAATTGAATTATCTCAGTCACACTATGTAGAAAAATTAACTAAAAAATTCTAAAATTACGGAATCAAAGGGGTAAGAACACCTTTTAATCCATTGGAAGTACTGCATAAAAACACTAATGAGTGCATAATGCAACTGTAATACTCTCGTGTAATAGGAAGTTTAATGTATCTCATGAATTGCACAAGACTAGATATTGCTTATGCAGTAAGCCGACTAAGCAGGTATACAAGTAACCCAGGAAAGGAACACTGGAAAGCACTACTGAGAGTGTTGGGATATTTAAAGAATACCACAAAATTTTCATTACATTATGGAAAATACCCTACCATCTTAGAAGTATATAGCGATGTAAACTAGATTTCGTCAAAGAAATATGAATCAACAAGTGGTTATGTCTTTACCCTCGCAAGAGCAGTAGTGTCATGAAAATCTACTAAACAAACATGCATAGCTTGATCCACTATGGAATCTGAGTTCATCGCATTAGATAAAGCAGGCGAAGAAGCAGAATGGCTTCTTCAATTTTTAGAAGATATTCCATTTTTGCCCAAACCTGTAACGACCATATGTATTCGTTGCGATAATCAAGCAATGTTAAGTAGAGCACAAAGCTTTGTGTATAATGAAAAATCATAACATATTCATCGACACCATAACATAGTTAGGCGGTTACTCTCAAATGGCACTATTTCCATTGATTATGTAAGAACTAATGATGACCTAATAGATCCATTTACTCAAGGTTTATCAAGAGAAAAAATTGACTGTGCATCGAGGGTAGTGGTTTTAAAAGCTTAAACCAGAAGGAGTTACCTTATATGAAAACATATCCTAGCGATTGGAGATCCCACGGACTAGGATCAATAGGCAAACCAGTTATAAGTAACTCAGGAAGTAATGCATTTGTTTGGACTTGGTCCTACTCCATTCCTATGGTGCACAATAGAACTCGTGCCTACAAAAGTATTAAAAAGGTTAAGCTATGCTTTTAATGATGTCTATATCTTGAAAACATCAAGTGGAGTATATGTAGGATACTCTTTATGAATGCGATCACCTATGTTAGTGTGAGCTGGGTCGGCTCTTTGAGAATATTAAGGCTTAAATTCTCTAAATACACTCATCGAACCAAATTTGTTCAATACCAAAATGAACACAACCAAGTGATTAGTCGTGAAGGGAAACAATGCTTTGTAAAGCTTATTATTTGGTTATACATAACGGCTAATAGTTCAAAATGAAATAATTCACCGATTAGTCAAGTATATCCGATAGGTTTTAACTGAGGAAAGTTCAAAGTGAAATATCTACTTATCCTCGATATAGTATTTTTACATATGTACTCTATGATATTACCCTTTGTGTGAGGGAGACATATCGTCATTCATGTGGGGGATTGTTATAGATCCTTGCATAGGTGAATGAAGATATAGTCCCATATCGCCTAAAAAAAGAAGTTTTTCATGTTTATATATTGCTTCCCATCAACCTATATTTGCCCTTAGGGTCAGGTAATTTTGTGCGAGGGGAAGGACTTATATGATCATGGTTTGGAAACACATGCACGCGCCGCTCGCCTGTTCGACCGAGCGGCCGGGTTTGGTTTTGGGTTTAATGTGTTGCTAACATTTTACTAGAAAAAAAGCTTGTTTTGAACATTAGTTTTTTTCAAACAGATGCAAACAATGATGAACATACACGATTGTTTCAGATAATGCATCTGTTAGTGATGGAAGGATGCGACTGTTGGCTCAAAACAAAAACGACTGTTGGGCATTGCAAATGACAGATGAACAGAAAAGACCGTTGGACTTTGCAAATGACTGACGAACAGAAACAACTGTTGGGTGTTGTAGATGACTCTTTGATTCAAAAGAACAGACGCAACCTTCTGAACAGGCGCAACCGTTGAAGGCTATAAAAGGAGAAGAATACCGATCACATTCCTCATTCCTTTTTAATCATCTTCTTCTTCGTCTTCATTCTATTCTCAAATCAAAACATTATCAAATCACGTAGTAGACATACTCATCACAATCTTGTGAAAATTGTTTTGTTGTATCTTGGAAAACTTTGCAAACAAAGTTTTAAGGAGATTGCAAAGGCAAGTCTCAGAATTCCGTACCGTTTTATATCAGTATCTTATTTTTGTGCATCTGTATGCATGTTTTTCGTACAGTTCTTACACTGTGTTTATGTTGTTACTTACTGTTTTGGTAATACGACAATCTACATTACATGAATAGCGATACTACATGTCAAGAAAATTAATTTGATGAGAATATTACTGATTATGTTTCCACTACTATTTATACTATTTTTAGAAACTTCCAACCAGGAAACTGTAGGATGTGTTGACACATGATTTTGAAACGAATTTCTTAAGATAGCACTTGATTCATAAATTGTTTGCTGATAGATCGAAATGCTTACAATTTTGTAAAACTGCAAATCATATATATTTCAAGTGGCTATATATATATATTCATATGTATCATTTGCGGTTGTATGCTCATACTCCAGTCCCGAGTTATTTTGCAATTATCAATCATCATTTTTTTTCTCATAAACTCAAATTTGACAACCCATGTAGTAGATATATTTAAGCTGTAAAGAATTTTGAATTCTGATAACTGTTTTATTTGTTATAGTCGTGATAATGTCCATTCTTACGGAAATAAAAGCGTATAGATTTGTGTGAGATGTTTTGTTTTATAATATTAGACCTCATAAAATTGTTCAGTATATATCAAATGGATGATTATATATTGCTTCAGAAGTAAGAAGTTGATGTATTGGAAACTATTCTAGTTATAGTGGGATGAAAATTAGCACCTGTTCAAATTTGAACTTGTAACTGTTGAAATCAAAAATGGCACAATACCGAAGTCCTATAGAATAATAGAGATATAATAGAAAATATATGAAAAATAAAGAGAACAACAAGGTTTTTAATGTGGTTAGACAATCTCTGGCTTATGTCCCTGTAAATTATTGATTTGTTTGATTGAGAGTCGCTAGTAGAAGAGATTGACAATTTCTTACAGTTTAGAACAACCAATAGTGTCTACCTTAGTGACTACGGTGAGGAGAGATGGAAGATAAAGAAGATAATGAGCCAAAAAGTCCTATTCCAACTATTATAGGGTTTGTATTTATAGGGAAATCATCTAGCAGAATCAAAAGCCAATAAAATACCAAGTCCATATCCAGATCTGAGAGTGTAGGAGATGATATCGAGGCCCAATAAGCTATAAAATCATCTCGGTACCGACCCTAATTTTTTGGGGGAAAACTTCCTCTTCTTCTCTCTTTTAGCCATCCATCTCTGACTTGTTATATTCCGAGCACTTCTTCTTAAAGATCATGTTGTGTCAATGAGGATCTGATATCACTTGCACTTGTCTACTTTCCTACAACAAATCCTTGCAGTTTTTTGCCAATACCTTGAGAAGAATACTCTGTGACGATCACACATGCCATCCTTACACGATCCATAGCTTTAGAGGCCTACATGGGGCTAAAAAAGTGATCAGGATCGAGTAGGAATGCTCGATGCCGAGTGATCTTGAGTTTATCCCTATTGCCCTTCTAAGTATATTTCCAAGTCCACGAATTGTTTCGTCTTCATTCCAACGTCTAGATTCTGGTGAAAACTCAGTTGGCGAAAAAGCCGAATAACACTTGCCCTCCAGAAGATGCTTTCGTTGAGAACAAAGCATGCCCTAAAACAAGACGAGAATTTACTATTATACATGTACATCTTTTGGTATTCAAGAGTGCTTCAATGTGTCACATCCATTCTGTGAATATTTGTTCAATTGTTTTATATGATAGAAATTCTATTCTCCATGCTAAGGACAAGATCTATGCTTCTGAGATCGTTCCACGCCTTATTCAAGTATGCTCTTCATTTTCCTTGATTTTTCTTCAATTTTCGGCCTAAATTTCATCTCGATACCAAGTAGTTCTTCTTGGTGCCGAGTACTTCTGCTTGGTCCCGAGTACTATAAGTACTCGTGTACTTAGAAGAAATTTTTTCACCTATCCATCATTCATGATCGAGCTCCTTTCCACTTTCAGCTTGCTATTGACCCCTTCCCAAAGAAGACTCTTCATCGTAAACTGATCGCCCGATCGTCTTCTGCCATCCCTCCTTACCTGAAGGTTTCACTGCAATTGGAGAGCTGCCGTCGAGCTTGAGACATCATCGTCGACTACTACTATTCATGAAAATGCTTAAACTTGATCGCTTCCTTGTTCACATCCAAACTTCACCTGAGGAAGGTCCTTATGTTGTCGGAAAAGTTACCTTGGCAGCATCGTAATGCTCGTCATCGCTAATGGATGGGTCATTAATGGAGATGGCCTGATTTCGACTAGTGATTGGTCGGAGCAAACTCAAAAATTTCCTCGATCGTTCTCAAGTCCGACCCAAAGCACATTCGGGTTTGTCTTAGAGAGTGCTTGGGTGAAGCAATCAGTTGTCAAAACCCAAGTCTTCGCCTAATAAAGTTTCTTGGTTTGCTCTTACTAACACTTGACGAGTTGATTATCGCTGTTCGAGTATCAATAGGGCGGTTCTTTTCCAAAGAACGATCATGTTGAACGATCCCATTGCATTACATTTCTAGTTCTGCACTTCTAGTGTTTCTGTAAAAGAAAAACTTTTGTGTCACTCTAGACAATGTTTCCATTATCAATTATCTGACGATAACAGGTAAGATATGATGCACAATTCTGTCATGTGGCATGACTCATTTTTCTAGCATGAATGAGCTACCTATACAAGATGGTTGGTTCATTGTGTACGAGACACTAGACTCACACTGTATATATTAACACTTCCACTTACACCAGTCGACGTTCAAAGTCTAATTGGTCGACATATGTCGACATCCACTTGACTCTAGGCGCTGATCACATGGGTTTAAAATTGAAATAGAATTCCAAAATAAAACGTTCCTAACCACGTTGAAGGATAAGTTTTCCTATTCAGAATGACTCATCAATCGCCTCACTTTAGAATTAGTGTTGTGCCGTCTACTCCTGAAGCTGAACCTACCACCTCTTAGGCTTTGACGTCCATGCCTTCTGGATTTAGGCATTCAATTATTATTGAATTACAAGGAATGATCATTCCAGTAAATCCAATCAAGAACAACCTCCTACATTGAATGAGTACATTGGTTTAAGGGTTCTGGACGATCTGCCTGAACATGTGTCAATAACCCTTACTCCCAAAATACTCCAAACCATCTATCGTCAACACGGGATTCCTGAAAGTGATATCCTACTTCCTACCCAGGGATAATGAGCTCATAATCTTCCTTCGGGTTATACAGCCTGCAATAGATACACGTGCTTAGGCGGCGCTATAAAGCTTTTCAATCCATTCCTGTGCATGATTCTCCAAGAGCTTGGATTGGCTCCATCCTATGTTCATCCCAATGGATATGCGCTATTAAGTTCCTTGTATGTACTATTCATGAACCGTTTCCAATGACTTCCAAACTTCGAAGAGCTAACCCATATCTTAAGTTTCAAACATCGACAAGACTCGCCATCCCTCCTGATCGTTGAGGCCTGGTGCAAATGCAAAGTCATAGAAAAAATTCACAATAAGTGCTCGCATTTCAAGAACAAGTGCTTCTTTGTTCGCTGTCTGTACGGTTTCAATGGGCATTGGCTTTCCAGCGGTAAGACCTCTTCTCCTTCACTCTTCCCATACTTGGATTCCTCCCATCCAAGTGCCTAACTCATTAACTACTTCTTTGCAGATATACTCATGTTAGAGACACATGTTATGAGCATGTTGATACCTTGAAAGCTCTAAAGGGAATTAGCTACCAGCATCACACCATCGCCTATCTTCAAACGAATGAGAACCTCCTACCGTGCAACTTGCTGCATCCAAGTTGCTTGTTGTTTATGCGACCACTCCTCAAAGTAGCTCGAGAATGCCCACCTGATCTACTGCCCCCGCTCGCAACTCTGGCGATGTTCTTCAAGGGAAGGTTGAAAGTCCATTGGGTATGGAAAATGTTGATGAGCTAGCTGATAGGGCAGTAGAAGAACTTGCTGCTGGTGAAATCCCGAGAGAAGAGCGTGAAGGAGCCAGGATTCAAACGATCTCAGAAGAAAGTGAAGATGAGGGAAGGAGAGAAGGAAAAGAAGAGATAAGGGAAGAAGAAGAAAGCGCTGAGGAAGGTGACAACGACTATAATGTTATTTCAGAGGAAGACAAATCATTTGGTGAGACGTCTCCCGAAGGCACTGAGCTTCCTGTCTCACCTCACCCCAAACGTATAATCACCAGATCTCCCAAAAAATCAATAGAACCAAGCACGTCACCATCAGCCGAGGCAATCCCTCCTGCGAGTTATTTTGATGATATCTTTACTTCGTTAAGTGACTTCGATATTCCAATTATCGATCTTCTCAAGGATGGATCTCTGGGCTTCAGCTTCATGTTTAGGGGTATCCTTGCCGAAGGTGGCAAAACTCTAGCTTTACTTGCTTCCAAACATGGTCCATGGAGTAGTTAGGGTTGTCATTGCACTCTACACTTTACTAGGACCACTAACGCACAACCCTGCATTCATTTGAATCCTAAAATTCCTGAAATTATACAATCTTTTGTTTTTGTTTCAAGTACCATGGCAAGGGACATATACAATAAGCTTTAGTACGATGTTGGCAAGTCAAGAGGATGCACGTCTAATCAATACACACCTTGTTCTAGCTATTGACTTGATTACGAATCCGAAGAGGAGAGGGTTAGACATGAAGAAAAAGAACAAAGAGCGGAAGATGATCACTGTGAAGAAAGAAAGGAAGAGAAAGAAAAGGCAGGCCGAAGAAAGGCATGCCTAGTAATCTAAGTAAAAGGCACAAGGACTAACATGATCTCTGCGAATCCTCCAGTATTCCTGCGCCCCGCTTAGAATCCTAAGTTCATAATCACCAACGGACTTCTACTTCTTGCTCCTTAACTATAACTCCTCACTCCAAAGGAATTTTTGCTCCTCCATCTCCCATTCCTACCCCATCATCCCACATGCAAACTGCTTTTCCTGACCACTTCTTGACCGTTGTCATGTTTGACCATGACATCAAAACATTCCAAAGAAGAAGCATACCAAGATGTCCAACAGATTCAAATGCTCATTGATGGGTTATGAGTGGAAAAGGCTCTGCTACGCCCTCGCTAAGGTCAACCGGATTAATCATACGAACATTTAATCATTCGAATCCGAGAAAACGACCTATGATAGCCTTATTGAAGGGCACAAAAGAGACTTAGAGAAGCTTAAAGCAGAGAGAGAAGCCGCTTTAAAATGCGAGTCTAAGGCTAAAATCCTGGTGGATAAGATGAGAAAAGCCCATACTAGCATAGAACTTGTGCTGAAAGATTTGCCAAAAACTGCGCATGAAGTCAATGCTGCGTTAAAAATGCAAATGACTAAACAAGGGCCTGCCCTTATTGCAAAAGATGATACCATTCGGGCAGGGACAAGACCATTGAAGAGCATGCAGCCGAGGTTCAAAGGCTCTTAGTAGAAAAGGATAAGCTTAAGGAGCGCCTATTGTTGACAAAGACCAAAAAGTTAGACATGGAAATCGAGCATGCCATCGTCACGCTAGATTTGAAAGATCTTAAGGAGGAAAAGGCGAAAGAAAGAGAAGAACTGAACAATACTCTTTAGTAATTTTTCGCCAATGTGATTCAGTACAAGAATCTAAAATGGCCAGGGAATACATATGTCGTAACTCTTGCCGATGCCTGGGAAGAGATGTTGCGTCGTGCCGAAGTGACCAGTGAATGCCTCACCGAAAAAGAACCGATGGTTAACTACCTCGATGTAGAAGACATAATGAAACTTGAAGAAGGAAAGACTATTCTCCCTAAGGAAGATGTCGTCACTGCTATTGCTACTGTCGAAGCTTCCGCTGACCCAAGTGCATTAGGTCAGTTTGAATCTTCAACTCCAAAATCTTAGGTACTGTTGACGGATATTCTTATAACCAAGCCGGATAGCTCTGAAGCTACCTAAATTATCCCAACATCCACAATGAGAACTTTTTGAACCTTATATTCCTCCTTTTATCAATCAACCAATTTAACACTCACCCAAAGAAGGTAAAACTTTTAAATCTCCTACTTCAAAATCGAATCCGGGGAAGGTATATCTCTTGTTTCTTTGGTTTTCGAGAATCTCCGGTTCTCGTGCGAATCTATCTCTAACCTTTATCATTCTGTTTGCCAACTTGTATTGGAAATTGGCCAGCCCGCAATGAAAGTTGTGGGTAAATTTCAATTTTTTTACCCTACTGGTTCTTTATTAGGCCTATGAAGTCAAATTTATTTATAACATTTCTAAATTTTATTTAAATAAAATCTCTTATTTCATTTAAATTTACAAATTATAGATATAATTTTATTTAATTTATATTCAATTAAATATAATAGTACACATATGTATCATATACATATATCTCTCTGTATGTGATGTGTAACATAATAATCCGTGCAAGGTATAACATGCTCGTATATAAATGTTAGAATTTACATTGCAACGGATATGTTTGCTCATCCTATATGTATGTATGTAAACTTTTTATTTATATAAATGTTGAAAACTATGTATGTATATATATATATATATAACTTATATGCAAACATATTAATGATTTATATCTACATACTATTGCAGTAAGTATTACATATATATACAGATGTACATACATAATATAATTTGTTTTAAACATTTTACATATATACATATATGTGTATGAATTACAGTAACAAAAGTATTGTTATTACATTTACATATATATATATATATGAATAAATATATTTATAATATCTAATATGTGTATGTATAAATATAAATAGTATATTAATTAATTATATATATATATATATATATATTTTTGAACTTTCTAGATCGAATGCATGGCACAGAAAAATTTATTTATATTTTATTTCATAAAAAATATATATTAATTATTCAAAATACAATAAAATAATAATAAAAAATATTTTTGTGTTATATTATTCGAATTTTAAACTTTTAGAAAATCAAGCCTGATATATTAAAGTTATGAATTTTTTGTAGAATTTTCTATAGTAAAATAATATTTTTAATTAATTAATTGATTTCAACTGTTTATTAAATTGATTTTTTAAAAATATAAAAATTGATTTTTAAGTTATTATTTTTGGCTTAAGAGTTTATGTAATGATAAAAAAATTTGTAAAATTTAAAATTTAATTTTTGAAACTTATTTTATTATATATGGTTTATGTAATTAGCATATTGATTTAAATAATATTAAATAAATATTAAAAATTAATTAGCAGTCATCGAAAAATATAATCTATGCTGATATGCATTTATAAAATATAATTTTAACTACTAACATGGTATAATGATATAATTAAATACAAGTCATATAATTAAAGTTAGGCAGTATATTAATACACACACACACACACACACATATATATATATATATATAATATTGAAAGAAAATTTATTTGGCTATGCACTTCATATATATATAAATATGTTTTGTTAATAAATTAAAATATACATATAACCAATCTATAATGTGACAACATTGATGATACATATAAGAATCTCACCTAACTAGCAATATAATAATGATATATATGAATAGTAGAATATTATCCAAAAATTATAAATCAAATAGTATAGTAAATACAAGCCTAGTACTAATGCCATATAGCACATCCTGTAATGATGACTTCTCCCTCTTTTGAAATCTTCTCGATTCGGCAGAATGCTAATCCTTATCGTAGAGCTTTAGCTATCCAATAGCTATTGCCTTTTGAAATGATTTGGGATGAATTTGTTAGAGCTCCTTGTTGATGAAATTGGCCAGTTTTTATGGGGAAATGTTGAGCAAAAATTTATTTTTTGCATTAGGGTGATGGGTCCTTTTATAGTGGAAGAAAAAGAGAGAAATATGGATCACATCTCATTTCATTTCTCATCAAATTTCAACCATCCATCTTAAAACCGCTCTAGCCTTTTTAACTACCTCCTACAAGCCCTATTGCTATCGAAATACCATCCTAAAATCATAGGCTAATAGCCAATTAAGCCTAAATAAATATTATTAATTAAATCTAATTTAATTATTTGTCGATATCAAATATCAATGGATATATTTATAACTATTATAAATATGTACAATAATATTTATTCCTCAAATCATATTCAAAATTTTATAATTAATATTTCATAGATATTAATTAATTTAATTAATTTATAACAAATATAAACTAATTAAATCGTTTGGTCTAAAGAGAATTCATCATTCTGGTTGTGTCACTCGTCAGGTGTAAATTTGGTCGTCGATTAACATCGAACTACTCGAATGTTAATTTTCACATGTCACTTAGCAAGTAGTGTGACATTTTGGCCAAATTTATAGCTTACTTGGTTTCGGTAAAATCCAATTTTATATTATTAAGCGTTACCCGATTATGGCTTTTATTTACCCCAATTATCTTCGTCAAAACTATATCACTTTGGACTTATGGAATTTGGTAATGGTAAAAATTCCAGTATCATCCATATTCAACTCTATAGTCCAAACATAAACTCATTGGTTCAATAATAGTAATAATTATTAATCTAAATCCTTTGGCCAGAGACTTTAACTTTGAGTTGTGATACTAACCCCATATAACCGAGGAGACGAATCCTCTCTTGAATAGTGTTTCACTTCCAATACTTTCACTTGAACCAACTATAGTCATCTGATAGATGCCATGCCATGATTTGAATATAATCAAAGTGGAGCTTTCATATTAAAGATCTATGGTATTCTCAACTTGAGAGAACTGTGCAAATTAGTCACATTGATATTTTTGATTTGACCTTAGTTATATTAACCAGTATAAAACTATCGAACGAGTCGTTCCATAGTCATCCAATAATTATTAGTACGCACCCCTAAGGTGCCCCCAGCAGTCATGGTAATACACTGCCCAATATTTGGATAGCGTTACATACTCCGGTCTCACCGGATACATCAATATCTAGTCTCGATGCATCTTAACTAGGAACATTTAAATGGTATATTTGTTATGTAACGACCCAGGGTTTGGTCGCTTAAACTAGGCAATTATACATACATACATACATATATATATACTATATAGACAATAAATGAATTTTTATCGATAAATAAAATTGTTTTAATTTTTAATAATGATGGTAAAATCATTTTCAAAATTTTTTAACCAAATTAAATAGTTCGCAGAAAAACAGAAAATATGACTGAAGAACGTTTTCTGAAATTTCGAACTTTCAACACCGAAAAGTTGTTAGAAACATTGTTCATCTTTGTGCACTATATATACACATAGATGGATAATTAGCTATATAATAATATGCTTAAGAATATATTATCTTACGTTAATTATGTTTAAGAAGTGATGTGACAACTCATGGGTTTAAAAATAATAACTTATATATATATATATATATTTATCTCTTGTCATATCACTTGATATTTTCATCATTAGCCATCATTACTTAAGTGATATAACTAGAGTGGGGAGGGATTTGACATGAGAGAGGAAGAGAACAGATGATGTGACTTGACAAAATGATGAGGTGTGAGATCTTGCTTATAAATAGCCCTTGAATTTCTCATTTTCTTACCTCCTCTTTCTCCAACCATAACTTCTTCATTTCTACCTCTATTGGTGATCTTCATTTTTTAAAATCACTTGAAATTCCAATGGCTACAACATTCTAGTTGACCACTTTTTCAAAATTTGAATATAGCGATGTCAAAATATCCAATCTTTGCAAAGCAATTTTTCACCCAGAATTTCAAGTCCGAAAATTACCCTTCTTATTTTGATCATAACTTCTTCATAAAAAATCTAAAATGAGTGATTCTTTTTTTACAATTGATAGAGGAAAGAATTTCCTAAGACCTTTATTTTGACCACTTTTTAAAATTTTGTGATTTACCTTTCCAAAAATCAGTGGAAATTTGATCCAATTTTTGTCCATTTTTGTTGAAATCGATGATAACACGAAGCTCCTCTACCTTCAAGCTACTACCCCACATCCACCCCCACACCTCTAGCTGAGCCTACATACACTTGGGATAGGCCCACTTTGAGGAATGCTAGCACCTAAAGTCTTTATTCTTCAAAGCTAGTGAGTCGTTGGCAAGTTTAACTTAAGTTCGGGTAGCTTTTGTGGAAGTTTGGTGAGTAAAATAACTCACTTTTTAGTATAAAGGTTTTTTAAATGTTGACAATACATGTGATGAGTATATAGTGTTAAGATTGGTTAGTTATGATGTTGATAATTGTTGTTTTAATCGTGTTAGCCGTTGGATTTGGTTATGCAATTTGGTTGTGATATTATGTAGTTAGTAAGCATGAATCTTTGTGAGTATATATGTGGTATATGGTAAGGATGATGTATGTTATATGATGTATGATTGTCTATGTGAACTAAGGCCAAGATGTTTCGAAACAAATTTAGCGACTTTGTTTGTAATTGCGATGGATCCGAGACCCGAATGGAATCATATTTTGTTTTTTTAAAAAGAGTTAAAAGTTTTAAATTGGTTTTAAAGTTAGTATATCTAAGTTTAAAATTTTAAAACTTTCTAAAAGGTTAATAAATGTGAAATGGTAAACTTAGTGAGGTGTTTATGCGTTAAAAATATGTTAAAGCGAACTACACTCATAGCGATAGTCGCTATGGATGCAGTTCGACTAAAGTTTTGGATTCGTATTTCAATTTTTTTTAATTTGAAACTATTTTGTAAAAAGTTTTCAAACATAATTAGTAACATTAAGAAGTAATTAAGTTTGTAATTTAATTAATTAATTAATTAAAAGGTAATTGGTACTTAATTGGTAATTAAGAAGGTGATTAGAGGTTAATTATCACTTTAGTTAAGTTAATGACTGCTAATTAATTAATAAAGTTTTCATCAGTGAGTAATGTGGTTAAGAAGTAATTAAGTGATTAGTTAATTATTTAATTAAGATTAATGGTTAATTAATTATCTATTTAATTAATGGATTATTTAATTAATATTTGATTAATTAGGGTTTCACTTTTAAACAATTTGATTTAATCTTAACCAAGTTGCATTAGGAAGTTAATTAGTACTTAATCAAGTTCATTAAGACTAGTTAGAATTTAGTTATGATTTAATCTTGATTTAATTAGGGTTAATTAAGATTTAATCAGGGTTTAAGTTGATTAAATCTATTTAAATCTTTTCAAAGGTGATTTAAAACTGAAACGAATGTGTTTTAAATTAATTTTCTTTTTAAGGCGAACTGATTCCAAATCAAAGGATCTCTTGTTCGGACCCTTAAGTAACCCATATGATTGGGAGAATTAAATGACATCCGTTAGTTGAACAAAACACTATTCTTCTATAGTGTAAGTGGTTTGATTGTGTGGACATATGTTAAGCAGAATAGATCTCTGTTCTACTATAAATTGATTGAATTATTTGGACATCTATTTAGCATGACAAATCACCATCCTGTTGTTATGTTATTTGGACTTGTATATGCCGACTAGTTATATTGACGTGTTATTGCTTGATTGGATATGAACTGTATTTACATATATGGTAGCTTATGTGAATAATTGTTATGTGATTTGAGAATTGAATTGAAATTAAATGGTAAATTAGATTATTATCATTGGGACTGCTAATCCTCATTTGGAATTTATAAAGTATGGTTTTGAATTTAATTTAATTCTTTAATCAATTTGAGGCTAAGGGTTTATAAATGGTTTTTCAAGTTATATAATTCTTATAATAGTATTTATAAATGATAACTTGTTTATAGAAGGGGTTTTTACTAACAAAAAGGGTTATTAAGGTGTTTTACAAATGATGTTTTGTAAATGATATTTATAAAGGATGTTTTATAAATGAGTATAGAAAGGTTTATATAAAGAGTTTCAAAAATAGGAAAAAGGTTTATAAATCATTTCAGAGATTTGGAAAGAGGTTTATAAATTAACGTAAGAGTTTATAAAAATGGGTTATAACTTTATTTTGAAAGTTATAAGTTAATTAAAATATGAGATAAGCTTATAAAAAGGGAATTTTTGATAAAGGATAAGCGGGATGTTTTATTTCAAAGTAATGTTTGGTTATTTAATGTGGGATTTGGAAAGAAGAAAACTTTGAAAAAGTTTGTAAATATACTTATACTGATAAGATAAGTATATAATTTTGTTTTCAAGGCATAAAAAGTAAAATGTTTTGGTTATATACTTATACCAATTAGATAAGTATATAAATGTTTCCCAAGTATAAAGGAAATGTAAGGGGTTTGGAAATAGTGTTTTGAAAAGATCTTTTGATCAAGTTTTATAAAGTGGTTCTTTTAATTAAAGAGAATTAATAAAGGCTTGGTGGATCCCATATGGAAATTAAACCACGATTGGATGTTTGTTTATTTTATAGTTAAATAACCAACTATCAAATCTGGACAAAAACGTAACTTTAGAAATATCTAGGAGAAATGCAGGAATTATATGGTACAATTGTCATCGAAGGTGCTATACTATACGTATAAACTCATTTCGTTCTTCTAGGACGAATGATAAAGAAACCCATCCACTAACGGTTAGGATGTGAACTTCGCTCTTATCTTTGTCTATTTATTTCCTAAAGAACCGAGACCGAGTTTACTGGGACAGTCGAAGTTGTTTCGAAGAGACTGGGATCAGATATGTTATCCGAAAACCACTTCGATCCAACTCAACGTTTCGTTTTGAAGATATCTTGAAGAGCATGGAATCGAAGAAGGAGTTTAAAAGTGCAAGGGCTATTTTCTATTTTCCATATGAGGGATTCCCCGTAATGAATGTAATAGAAGTAGTGCCCTCGGTTTCTTTCAGTCCCAGAACGAACTTGTATGGATGAATGCTAGCATTGCATTGATGTCTGGAGGACAGTGTTAGCATTCCAAGTGGAAATTGCTAAAGAAAGGTAAAACGTAGCCTCAAGCCTCATTAACCGGGAATGACTAAAATAAGGGAGATGCAGCAGGGCTATGTGGGTCGCACCCATTAGAGTATGTCATCGCCTTTCTGGATGACCATTCATATTTCCAGATTCAGTTGCGCACAATGGCTCAGTAAAATGGTTGGGAACAACCAGGGCGATGACATATTCGGTACTATCCAGTAAGGGGTAGGCTAGTCCTGTGTTTGCAGGGGTTATTAGGTACGATCTCGGTACATTGTTCTAGAGGTGTACTGTGATGGGCGGTACCCCAATAGCACGGTCATTAGTTGGAATCCATTCTCTAATACGAGCTTTACGGTTTTAGTTGTATACAAAATATGTTGGAATGTGAGATGCAAACATTCCAGCTATTTTAATATTGTACTTTAAACTCTTAGACATCATTATAATATCACTAGATTTTCTGTAAAAATGTTTTGGTTATCGTAAGGTAAAAACTCGTCTGTGTTTATATGCGGCGAGGTCTTACAAGATACCTTTGATTTCAAAGGATTTTTCAAGTTAATAAATCAATAAAGTTTTTTTGTGATTTGAGTTTACTCAAGCTGGTATTTCAGACTGACCTGGGCATTATTTCCTTATAATTCTTGGGTCAGATTGAGCACGGTTGCCAGGTTAGCTTTAGATGCTTTGGAGCTATGGAGTCGAGTTGGAGGCCCAGGATATACTCTCATATTTCAGATATATTTCGTTGTTTATATGTTATATGTAGTTTATTTGTTGTTGTAAGGACAAGTGTTATAACTATCCAACTCCGACATGTATATGTATTCAAAAAATGGGTCTCAGATTTTGTAAAGACTTGATTATACTATATACTATTCCATTGTGTTGTGAGATTCCATGTTGTTCGGTTTCTCCTTATCTTTCCTTTTTACTTTCTTTCCCCTAACAACTTGCCTTTTCGGCACTTGGTGGTTAAGCATATGAATATCGAGGATGTATTAGTATCGACTTTTAAGGGTCGAAAAGCCAGGCTCGTTACATTTGGTATCAGAGCTGAAGGTTAAGCGAGAACCTTGGCTTTGGTGGGGTTTGACTCATCAAAGATAAGGTAACTGAGACTCTTTTAAGAGTTTGAGTGTGTGTGTATGGGAGTGCATATTTGTTAGTGATATAAAAATATTCTATATTTTGTTGTTTGATCTGTTGAGTGGCTTAAGGATTCTGGTAGATGCGTTTGGCCAACGTTATCAATAGGGTTTTCCTAAACACTTAAACAAGTTTAATCGACACAGTATTATTTTGAAATTGGATAAACCCAGTTAATTTGACTAGAATATATTTTATATATAAAAAGAATGATTTTTAAAAATAGTATAGTATAGTTGGTTAAGGTATTAGAAGATAATAATATGTTATTATTATTATCATTTAAGGCTTGTTTAATCATGTTTTCCTAGTTGAGCATTGACTATGGTTAGTGTGTATAGGAAGTTTCCTTTTTAAGATATGGGTTGGGTAAATAGGAATAGGGAAAAACATGAAAGGAATGCCTTATGAATTTAGTTTTACAATTTGACTATGAGGCGTTCGATGTTAATATTGGATTAAAATTTGATCAAAGGGTATTTATTAAAGGTTAGAATATTTGGAAATAAATATTTGAAAATGGAGCAAATAAGATGTGTCTTTTAAATAAAAAGAATTTCAGTTGAAAACTTGAGAACTTAAATCCCGGTGCTTTTGAAAAATGATTTTCAAGGTTTTGGAAAGTGATACTTGTATTATTTGAAAATAGTTTGGTTCCAATAAAAAAATTTATTGGAAATGAAAATATTAAGAAGGAAGTATTTTCTTTGGATTGGTTAGAGGGAATGAGTCTTGATTGCTTTGTGATGATCAGATGTTTGCCTAGGCGAACGTTGTAATACACTTAGTAAATTATTCTCTTTATTATTGTACGATCGAAACAAGTTCAACCCGAACGAACCCAAAGCAAATTGGCGATAAATGTTTTATTGGAAAATTATGGTATTGTTTCAGAAATGAGATTTTGAAATAAAGAAATACTTTTAAGTTAATTAGTTCGAGTGGATCGAAAATAACTTAAAATTAGGAAAGAGATGTGTTCCGATAGTAAGCACTTCTCTTGAGTATTACCCTTCTTTGTAAGAGAATGTATGAACTGTTTGGTAGTACCCTGTCCCTTAGTACCATTTTGAAGTTACTCGGGCTATAGATATATATTTTCCATGATTGAAATATAGAGTTTTATTTCAAAAAGTTTTGAGATAAAATCCGGGTATTTGGATCTTGAGTTTTCTTAAGAAGATAAATGCAAAATGAAATAGTTAAATCTAATAGGGTATATACTCTTAGGATGTGAGTGTTATACAAGTTAAACCTAAATTATTTTTATGAAATGTTTTCATAATTAACATTTGTGGAAATAGAATTGGTATTAGGGAGAACCAATTAGATAAATGCGTAGATTGGGCATAGATCATTTCTCCTTCTCATATAGTTTTGATCCAGGATTCGAGAATATGACTTTGACTTGTTGCACACCATTCTGAATAAGGATTATTACTCAACTTTTGACAGCGAGAACTTGACGAGGATTTTTGGTAGGGGACCAAAGTTTTCTATCATAGTATCTGACTATGCAAGGAGAATAGAGGTTCCAAATCAAGGAACCTAATCAGAGTCCGCACTAGAGAATCGGGTAAACGATACTAGTTCGGAGGTGAAGTTATGTATTCGAGAGGTGATCGAATCATATTTTGTTATGAATGATCTATGAACACTATGCAGACTTAGGGACAGTATTAGGTGTTCCTGTGGTGTAATTTCGGCGACGAAATTCATTTAAGGGGGTAGAATGTAACGACCCAAGGTTTGGTCGACTTAAACTAGACAATTATATATATATATATGTGTGTGTGTGTGTGTGTGTGCAGTTAAAGCGCCCTGCTGCTCCATAGCGTTTGAGGTGCGAAAAGTTATAGCGGAGATATACCGGGGATATAGCAAGATATAGCGGACGACTTTAAAAAGAGGAATGATGAACATTCTACATTAAAAAGAGGAACAATTATTACTTATTATTTCCCACCAAGCAAAACAAGTTATAATAAAGTAAAGATAAACAAAGTTGACACTTAAAAAGTTAGAACAAGTTATAATAACCAACAGCGTATATCATTGTTACATCAACTTTGAAGTTACCATAAAACTTAAAAGTAAGACATCATGCAAAATGCTTATTTATAGGAAAGGAGGATATAGCGGGGCAACAAAATCGGGGATATAGCGGATTATTGCCCCAATATCGGGGATAATAGCAGACCCGCAATATTGGTCGCTTTATAGGAATATCGTTGCCCCAAAAGTCCGCTACGGGATATATCGGGGCAATATCGGGGAATTGACTGCACACACACACACACACATATATATATATATATATTATATAGAAAATAAATGAATTTTTAAAGATAAATAAACTCATTTTAATTTATTAATAATGATGGTAAAATCGTTTTCAGAATTTGTTTACCAAATTAAATAGTTCGTAGAAAAACTGAAAATATGATTGAAGAACGTTTTTTGAAATTTCGACCTTTCGACATCGAAAAGTTGTCAGAAATATTGTTTTTCTTTGTGCACTATATATACACGTATACGATAGATAATTATCTATATAATAATACACTTAAGAATATATTGTCTTATGTTAATTATGTTTAAGAAGTGATGTGACAACTCATGGGTTCAAAAATAATAAACTTATATATAAATAAATAAATATAAATAAATATATATATATATATATTTATCACTTGTCATATCACTTGATATTTTCATCATTAGCCATCATTACTTAAGTGATATAACTAGAGAGGGAAGGGATTTGACATGAGAGAGGAAGAGAAGAGATGATGTGACTTGACAAAATGATGAGGTGTGAATCTTGCTTATGAATAGCCCTTGAATTTCTCATTTTCTTACCTCCTCTTTCTCCAACCATAACTTCTTCATTCCTACCTCAAATGGCAATCTTTTTTTTTTTCAAATCACTTAAAATTCCAGTGGCTACAATGTTCTATTTGACCACTTTTTCCAATTTCGAACATAGCTATGTCAAAAAACATAATCTTTGCAAAGCAATTTTTCACCCATAATTTCAAGTCCGAAAATTACCCTTCTTCTTTTGATCATAACTTCTTCAAAAAAAATCGTACATGAGTGATTCTTTTTATATGATGATAAAGGAAAGAATTTTCTAAGACCTTTTTTTGACCGCTGTTTAAAATTTTGTGATTTACCTTTCCAAAAATCAATGGAAATTTGACCCATTTTCTGTCCATTTTTGTTGAAATCGATGATAACCCGAAGCTCCTCTACCTTCAAGCTACTACCCCACATCCACCCCCACACCTCTGGCTGAGCCTACATACACTTGGGACAGGCCCATTTTGAGGGTTGCTAGCACCTAAAGCCTTCATTCTTCAAAACTAATGAGTCGTTAGCAAGTTTAATTTAAGTTCGGGTAGCTTTTGCGGAAGTTTGGTAAGTAAACTAACTCACTTTTTAGTAAAAAGGTTAGCTTAAATGTTGACATTATGTGTGATGGGTATATATTGTTAAGAATGGTTAGTTATGATGTTGATAATCATTGATTTGAATAATGTTAGCCGTTGGATTTGGTTATGATATCATGTAGTTAGTAAGCATGAATCTTTGTGAGTATATATATGGTATATGGTAAGGATGATGTATGTTATGTGATGTATGGTTGTGTATGTGAACTAAGGCCATGATGTTTAGAAACAAATTTAGGGACTTTGTTTGTAATTACGACGGATCCGAGACCCGAATGGAACCATGTTTTGTTTATTTTTTTAAAAAGAGTTAAAAGTTTAAAATTGGTTTTTAAAGTCTGTACATCGAAGTTAAAAGTTCATAAAACTTTCAAAAAGGTTTATAAACATGAAATGTTAAACTTAGTGAGGTGTTTACGCTTTAAAAATATGTTAAAGCGAACTGCACTCATAGCGATAGTTGATATGGATGCAGTTCGACTAAAGATTTGAATTTCTATTTCATTTTTTTTTAATTTGAAACTATTTTGTAAAAGGTTTTCAAACATAATTAGTAACATTAAAAAGTAATTAAGTTTGTAATTTAATTAATTAATTTGTTAATTAAAAGGTAATTGGTACTTAATTGATAATTAAGAAAGTGATTAGAGGTTAATCATCACTTAAGTTAAGTTAATGACTGCTACTTAATTAATGAAGTTTTACTTAGTGACAAATGTGGTTAAGAAGTAATTAAGTGATTAATTAATTATTTAATTAAGATTAATGGTTAATTAATTATCTATTTAATCAATGAATTATTTAATTAATATTTGATTAATTAGGGTCTAACTTTTAAACAATTTGATTTAACCTTATCCAAGTTTTATTAGGAAGTTAATTAGTACTTAATCAAGTTTATTAAGACTAGCTAGAATTTAGTTATGATTTAATCTTGATTTAAATAGGGTTAATTAAGATTTAATCAGGGTTTAAGTTGATTAAATCTATTTAAATCTTTCATTGGTGATTTAAAACTAAAACGAATGTGTTTTAAATAAATTTTCTTTTTAAAGCGAACCGATTCCAAATCAAAGGATCTCTTGTCCAGACCCTTAAGTATCCCATATGATTAGGAGAATTAAATAACATCCATTAGCAGAACAAAACACCCTTCTACACCAGTTCTAGTACGTGAGGGGGCCCACATGGCCGAAATCTGGAGATCCGGGCCCACTTTGGGATCGATTCGACCCTTGGTTCGAATCAATCAAGAAAGAGTCCAATCGAGCTGAAATTTGGGGTGGACATTCTTCATCATGTGCTTAAGCTTTCGTGAAAATTTCATAGCATTTGGACTTGTGGATCTCGAGTTATGATCGATTCGAATTGATGTTTCTCGGCAGGTTGGTTCGTTCGAATCGATACGATCGAATCGATTACTTCGACTCGATGGTGGCTCGTGGCTTCGTGATGACGTGGAGCAAAACTTTAGCTTTGATCCACTTTATTCGCCTACTTGATCGAGTCGTCTCGGAGATTTCGCTGCTTTGACTCGATGGATTCGAAGGCTTCAGTAATCCCTAGATTCGAAGTATATTTTGTTCGTATCGATAGTGATATGGTTCAATCGATACGAAGTCAACATAGCTGGATGGATTCGATGCAAGACATCCCAAAGGATCGATTCGAAGCAGAGCAGCTGGTTGGGTACGAAACAGGATATCTCAAGGATTCGAATATGGATTCGGGGGATGGATACGGAATGGTGTGACTTCATGGATTCGGAGGACTCCATCGTGAGGGATACAAACCACCGAGCCCAGTTGGATACGAAGTGGGGCAACTTGATCGATTCGAAGGACCTTAAGTTCGATGGATACGAACCTGATGGAGGCGAGGCTATTTACCTTTCGATCGATTCGAATGCTATGGATTCGAACAGAGGCAACACTTATGGATTCGAACATAGATTCCTCTAACTTGCATCGATCATAACTTGAACATATGAACCCGGATTGACTTGAGATTTGGAACGTTGACTCTCATGGCTTAGCTTGTCATGTCCTATCAATTTTGGCTCGATCTGGACTCGGACAAAATTCGTCGATATCCATGGTGAGCCTATGTATGACTGATCTCTCGGACGGACCGTCATTTGTCTTCCAGTCAACTTTTTGGTGTCACGGCCTTGCCAAAAGGCGGGATAACATTTGCCCCCCAAAACATGCCTTGCGATAGGAAGGTGTGTTTTGTAATGCCATAAGCTGGATGTTTATATCCTGTTGATGCCCTGCAAAGAAATTGATAGTTTTATATGACCTCAAATGACGACCGTTCGCGATCAAGCCATTTGAGGTGGAATTCGACCGTTCGCGATCTAGCATTTCTATATGGCCCCAAATGACGACCGTTCACGATCAAGTCATTTGAGGTGAGGGGTGCCGTTCGAGGCGAGTTGTGATCGTTCGCGATCGGGTGCCTTTCGTTGCGATTTGTGACCATTCGCGGTCGGGTGACGTGGAAAGAGGAATGTGATCGTTCGCGATCGTGTGCCGTACGAGGCAAAAATGTGATCGTTCGTGATCGAATGTCGTATTAGGTGAATTGTGACCGTTCGTGGTCGAGTGCCGTACGAGGCAGAGTGTGATCGTTCGTGATCGAATGTTATACTAGATGAAGTGTGACCGTTCGAGGTCGGGTGCCGTTCGAGGCTAATGGTGACTGTTTGAGGTCAGGTGCCGTTCGAGGCTAATGGTGACCGTTCGAGGTCGGGTGTCGTTCGTGGCGAAGTGTGATCGTTCGCGATCGAATTGTGACCGTTCGCGGTCGGATGCCGTTCGAGGCGAATCGTGACCGTTCGTGGTCGGGTGCCGTTCGAGGCGAATTGAGTGTGCCCGGGGAGGGACTTAGTATCATCAATACCAGGTTTCACGTTCGGGTGAATCCCCGGATTGTTCCTTGCAACGGTTTATCGCCATCTCAGAGCATGCTTAGGGACCGTTCGTGATCCCGTACATGTGTAAGTGGCTTAGCCGTTATGAAATCACAAGTAGCATTTTTTCATTGAAAATAAGTCTTTAGCAGAAATGTTAAACAAAGTCAAGTTCAAATATTCAAATCAAGATGAAACAAAAGCAAAGCAAGGATGTCAAAGTGTAAACTCCCACAACGATAGGGTTAGTAGTCATTCACAACATGCCTATGGACCGTTCGTGATCTCGCACATGTGTAAATGACTTACCCGTGTTGGTGAGAGGTTTACAACTTGTCCATCGTTATTTCAACTAATTGATAATCATACGATGTCCTGGCTCGGGGGCACCCCTGGCTGATGTAGACGGTGGTCGCTCTGGCTCTACCGCTGGAGCTCGCCTCCTCACATACTGAAGTAGCATACCGTTCCTGATGTGCCCTTCCACCTCATCCTTCAGATGTCTACAGTCGTTAGTGTTATGACCATTCAGTTCGTGGAATAAGCAGTATCTGTCTGATTTCCTCTCGTCAACAGTGGGATCCCTTCGTATTGGCCTACGGTAGGGAACTTGCTCTCGTGTATCTTGGTAGATTCGCTCCAAACTCTCATTCAGCTCTGAATAAGTGGTGAATCGTGGCTCTCTCCGCAGTCGCTTTGACCTGTCACCATTGTCCTCAGCCTTTCGTTTTCCTTTATCCTTGCCTGAATCATTTTCGAGAGGCTTTTTGTCTTTAAGTGCATAAACTTCTATTCCCTCTCCTTCTTCTCTTTCAGCATTAGCGTCTTCCAATCGTAAAAACTTTTCTGCCTCGTGATAGAATTCTCCTAGATCCATTGGCGGATCCTTAGTTAATGAATTTTTGAATTCCATGCCATCAGCTACTCCGGACACAGCTGCCATCATAACCATGGATGGATCTGGCCGATACACCGATGCTGCTGCCGCATTGAACCGCGTCAAGAAATTCCTCAAAGACTCCCCAGCTTTCTGCTTTAGCGTTGCCAAACTCATCACATTCTTGGGTCTTGAAATATGAACTCTGAATTGCCTCATAAATTTCTCAATCAAATCGGTCCATGTCCCAATGGAGCCGCTCTCTAGCTGTCTGAACCATAAAGCTGCTATGTCTGTCAAATACAATGGGAAGCACCGGGCCATGACTTCCTGTGATGCCCCCAGCACTTCCATGTGCCTTATATACCTCGTTAGATGGACCGCAGGGTCCGTCCTCCCATCATACCCTTCTACTGTTGGCAGTTTGAATTCTGGTGGGTTCCTAGCCAACCTAATCGCAGGAGAAAAGGGACTCTTGTTCACGTCTTCAAGATCTCTGTTTACTAATCCGCCTCTCATGGCTCGCCTGACCATCTCTGCCAATCTATCATTATCTCCAAGCTGTAGTCCTTGTTCACTACCTTCGATCTGCCCCCCGAGTCCTTGTGAGCTTTCGGGTGTCTGCCCCCCTGGCTGAGCATTCATCCCTCTATCACCGCCAGGTTGCTCGGATGTCCTTGTCTCTCTTCCCAGGTTCGGCATGTCCTAAGTGTGTGCCCCCCAGCTCCGGCGCTGCGTTAGATGGTCCTGCTCCGTTCTGGATTCTGGTTGCTCCTTGATTTTGTGCTCCAAGTTGTCCGATCTGTTGAAGCAAATTCTGGATCATTTCCTCCTGTCTCTTCATCATTGTCTCCATCTCATCCCTGGTGATGAAGACCGATGCTTGGTTTGCCCCCGAGGATGCCTCTTGACTCCCTTCATGCTGACTTTGTTCTGGTCTCTGCCTCCTACTTGTTTGTCTTGTCATGATGATTCAGATCTAAATTTCTTAGCCTTTTGATTCAACTTTCAAATGATAGAACTCCTGAGTTCAATTCTCGGTGAAAGCACCAAAGTGTTTGTGCCAAAATTGGTCACAAACCCTGAATGTTGTGAAAGCACCAGTGTATGAATATAAATCAACAATGTTCACACACAAATCTCAAATCTAAGCAAACAAAGTATCACAATTCAGAAATAATGAACATAAACACGAGATTTATAGTGGTTCGGCGATCTTGCCTACGTCCACTCTGAAGTTGATGATTTTATTGATGTTCACTTAATGATTACAATTTCTTCTGATGTGGTACAACTGATTATATGATTACAATCTGAATCTAAGGAAGCAGTGGTGATTCTGAGTAGATCTGGCAGAGTGTGGGTGCTCTTTTGCTCCTAGAATTATCCGACCCCTTTTCTGAATGACCAGGGGCTCTATTTATAGGTGTAGGGGGCTGATATTTCGCCTAAATTGAAGGGAGACCAGTTCTGGTACGTGAGGGGGCCCACATGGCCGAAATCTGGAGATCCGGGCCCACTTTGGGATCGATTCGACCCTTGGTTCGAATCAATCAAGAAAGAGTCCAATCGAGCTGAAATTTGGGGTGGACATTCTTCATCATGTGCTTAAGCTTCCGTGAAAATTTCATAGCATTTGGACTTGTGGATCTCGAGTTATGATCGATTCGAATTGATGTTTCTCGGCAGGTTGGTTCGTTCGAATCGATACGATCGAATCGATTACTTCGACTCGATGGTGGCTCGTGGCTTCGTGATGACGTGGAGCGAAACTTTAGCTTTGATCCACTTTATTTGCCTACTTGATCGAGTCGTCTCGGAGATTTCGCTGCTTTGACTCGATGGATTCGAAGGCTTAGTAATCCCTGGATTCGAAGTATATTTTGTTCGTATCGATAGTGATATGGTTCAATCGATACGAAGTCAACATAGCTGGATGGATTCGATGCAAGGCATCCCAATGGATCGATTCGAAGCAGAGCAGCTGGTTGGGTACGAAACAGGATATCTCAAGGATTCGAATATGGATTTGGGGGATGGATACGGAATGGTGTGACTTCATGGATTCGGAGGACTCCATCGTGAGGGATACGAACCACCGAGCCCAGTTGGATACGAAGTGGGGCAACTTGATCGATTCGAAGGACCTTAAGTTCGATGGATACGAACCTGATGGAGGCGAGGCTATTTACCTTTCGATCGATTCGAATGCTATGGATTCGAACAGAGGCAACACTTATGGATTCGAATATAGATTCCTCTAACTTGCATCGATCATAACTTGAACATATGAGCTCGGATTGACTTGAGATTTGGAACGTTGACTCTCATGGCTTAGCTTGTCATGTCCTATCAATTTTGGCTCGATCCGGACTTGGACAAAATTCGTCGATATCCATGGTGAGCCTATGTATGACTGATCTCTCGGACGGACCGTCATTTGTCTTCCAGTCAACTTTTTGGTGTCACGGCCTTGCCAAAAGGCGGGATAACAAGGTCCGAACTAACTTGAGCCCATCAAATGGTGAATCTGTTACGTTAATTTCAACAATTGAATTTCACTGTATTATTCTTATTAATGTGGCTCACTATATCCCAACTGCAATTGTCTTTCTCTTACATGCTTATTTGCGGGCAACGGATCATATCCTTTTGGGTACAACTATCAAAATATTATTTTGATAATATACTTGGAATCTATTTCGGATCTGCATGTTGTATCATATTATAGAGTCAACATTCTTATTGGTTTAATTAAACAACCGTGGATTATATATTTTTGACATTAATAAAAAACTCATAGTTTCTCTCCAATGTGCAAGAATACTTATTAGACATTCTAATGCAATGTGTTTGTTTAGCTTAGTTATCTCACCTTATGTAATTGGTTTTATCTTTGGATCATATCCAGTTCCTTTTTACTATTGATAATTTCGCAAAGAAATTCTTTCACTATGAAGTTGGTATTCCTTAAAACAACAATTGTCTCTTAGTGCAATGGAATAGGTATTCATAAACATTTTATGAATTTCCATATATGTACAATTGATTTAATTTTAGTTTACAAAATTTATGTTCAAAATATAAATATGTTATCCAATGATAGTCTTTCTCAAAATTCTTTTGGGGAGATTCATATAAAATCCCTCATAAACAATTATCCCATACAGACTTTTGACTCGCACAACCTGCCAACTCCTTGGTTTAGATTATGTTGGGGTTTCTTATAAACCCTTATCTTGTATGATTTTGTAAACTATTATTTAGATGAAATAATATTAACCTTGTGTACTGCTCTTAAGTACACGATCTTATAGAAAGAAATTAACTCAATGCCACTCTCAATTAATCGTACACTATCTAACAAAGTTTAATTACTCCTTATCGATACATGATTATGTATCATAGGGAGGAGTGACTTTTAAGATTGAATATTTATTCATGTTAGGTACATTTGGAACTCCTTCAAATATACTCACCCATTTGATCATATCAAATCATTTCTATCGCATGTTACATTATTTACCTCTGTTTTATATTCTATGGGCTTATCTTACACTCGTACATGCGTATCAAATACACATGTCCATGTCTATGATGACTCATCGATGAATTGATGGAGTACGTGGAAACATTTTGGTATTAATAGACTTACGATTGCATACATATATCTGTATCATTCTGAGGAGTTCATCAACTCCTATGATACTCCTACTAAATAGATGCATTGCCCTTGAATGTTTGAGATATAATTAACTAGTACCATATGATTCATAATCATATATAAAAATTATTTCTCAAAATTGGGCTTAGTCAATAATTCCAAAATAATTGTAAATAATTTTAGAAACTTTAGTACTTTTAGTCCATCACTTTTGTTGTGAAAACAAATACCACATTATAGTTTTATTTCATAACTAATATTCATAATATCATATTGAAATATAACTATGTCTATTTTTAATCGACATTGAAAAATAGTCATTATTTCATAAATAAAGTTCGGTATGTTATACGAAAACAATTGTCATATTTTGATGCAATTAATAAGTAGCTATATGGCATGCTCTCACTATTTATGTCATTATTGTAATATGTACTAATTCGAAGGTCCATTATTCACTTAATATAAATTATTTAGTTATTATACTACAACTAGTTTATAGCAGAGAGCTCTTTGATCAAATATCTTAAACTCAAAAAAAAATCTTATAGAAAACAATTTTCTCTACAAAAATACATTTTGGAATAGAAATCATATTTCATTTTCTAATGTTAAGTATCAATTACTGTTTTACAATTGTCATTTTTGATGTTTCTTTATGAAGCATTAGTGACATTTATTCTTTTCATCCCAACTGTACCTTTAAATCACATACACTCTTGTACATTTGTTATTCTTTCTAAATGATCAAACCAATCAAATGAATACCCTTACTACAACATCATAACGTACTCTTTACAAAAGCATGCTCGATCATCCTTAACGTTTAAGGACATCAAATATATTGCACTTTGCGTAAACTAATGAAACCGACGTTTCAGTGATCGAGTTCTTAGTTCTATATTGTAGTTTTGGTTTTGTGTTACATTTGACGCAATACGATCCTTTTGTGGTCAATTAAATTGAATACTCTAGCTCACAATACTATTTATTAGCTTATTTCTAATAAACTAATTTCATCGAAATGTCGTACATTACGAACTATGATCGTTCTCCATATAACACTTATATGCAATAGTATACGAATCAAATATCCATAGTCTTCTATTGCTCTTAGAGTTCGAAACTCATTGAAGGCAATACACGGTCTCGATCAAATAAACATGTAAATGACCAAATTATGAATGTATTAAGTAGTTGTAAAATTTGGTACTTGCATGGGTATTGAGGACATTAATATCTAATAAATATTTAATAGTAAGTATATGTATTATATTTCTATTTTTCAATCTTTAATTCAATTCATTTGTATATCTTAGTTGATAAAAGTTTTACCAATCGTATTAAAATGCACAAATTTATTAATGTAGATTATTGTAACATTGTATAGCATATGTTCTTACAATATTAGAAAGGTTAAATGTTATCATTTCATTTTTTTAATAAGGCTCCCACCAGTCTTTTATGTTTCACCAAACCCTAAGTCAAAACATAGAAGTCTTTTCACTAGTGGGTGTTAGGACTCGTCCATCTTGAAATTATGACATCGAGTCTGCTCAGTAAGTCATAGCTCCACGGATGATGGATAACTCCTTGTCGGTTGTATCATATACAACTCCTAACCCTTTGGCACTTTGTCCTAATTCCGCTCCGACCTTGTGTCTGCTTAATAAATCGAAACGAAATTATTCACTCATACCTATCATATCGTAACGACCTAAGTATAGTATATGTACCTTGAGTCTGCTTAATAAATACATATAGTTATCTTACTTAGTCTACTTAAAATATTAATAATACCACACATAACATTCCGAGCTTGAGTATGCTTAACGAGGAGTATGCAAGTAATTTATTAATATATATAATAGAGGACAACATTATATTTTCATAATCTTCAATATATTATATCGAGTGATATCGACTTATGGAATAATGTATTTCTTATGAATTACTCTCGTGATTCAAGTGTAAGACACATCAGAATTCACGTTATACGTACATTTACATATATATTTATTCTTTTAGTCTATTTAGGGTTTCTTTAATGTTCCACCTTTAGTTTATACATTCATATTATATAAGTTTTATTATTATATAATTTTTATAGTTCATACAAATTATATAATAGTCTTACATATAATATTATATTAATTAAACCTTATTTAATTAATTTTAATCAATTAACATTTTAATCAATTTTATATTATTTTAATATAACGTTTATATTAAATATTTATTACATACCATAACCTTATAGCATTACAAATATATCTTACATATGTGTGTATTCATTTAACTAATTAACCTTTAATTAATTAACCTTTAGTTAACTTGTTTAATTAACAATTTTAATTAAACTATATTAGTTTCAAAATTCAATTCATACACTTACAGCCATACTTAAGTTATTTTAAACATTTTAAAACATCAAAACATACATTATAATACATTATAATATATAATACATGTATACATTTATTAATTAATTAACTTATTTAATTAATTAATTTATTTTATTAATCTTATTAATAAATTTTGAAATTTTGAAATCAATATTTATATTTAGATATTTTGAATTTCTTTTATTATATTATAATTTTTATATATCCAAATTTTTTAACTTATAAATTTGTTTGCGCCAAAAATGGTCACAGACCCCAAATATCGTGAAAGCACCAGTGTATGAATACAAATCAACAGTATATGATCAAAAATCACAGATCTAAGTGATGTAGAGGATAAAAAATGAAGAATAATAAACTTAAAACAGAAAGAAACAGACAGAGACACAAGATTTATAGTGGTTTGGCTATCTTCGGCCTACGTCCACTCCAAAAGTTAATCTGTTATTAATGTTCTTCGCTGATTACAGTAGTAATTTTCGAGTACAATAATGGAGTTTGAGTTCAATCTTGATTTTGGCAAAGTCTGGACGTTACTAGATCCGAAAAAGTCCCTTTTCTATAGGCTCCAGGGTGCTAATTATAGGCGCTCCAGGCAAATATCTGGCCCAAACTTCGGGAGACCACGTGAGTGGGCCCACGCGATCGATCCCATGAAGTTTCGAATCGATCCGTGATCGATACGAACGTAATTCGTACCGATCAAGATTTTGTCCAATCGAGTCGAAACTTGGTGTGAACATTCTTTAGCTTGTACGTAATCTCCTGTGAAAATTTCATAGCATTTGGACTTGTGGATTAGGAGATATTATCGATACGAGTAGGAGTTTTCTTTAGGCTGTTTCATTCGACTCGATCCTCTTCGCGTCGCTCCCGTTCGTGTTGATACATTTCGTATCGATCTGTTCGACTTGATCTCGAGCACATGTATGCGAGGTGACATGGCGTGAGATTCCTGGATCGATCCATTTTTTGTGCCGAGTTGACCGAGTCTTATTCGTATCGAATACCGAAGCATTGTTCGTATCGATGTTAGTACTTCTGTTCTGTTCGTATCGATCATGTCGTATTGCCTGTTTGTATCGATCGCCACGACTCTGTTCGCATCGATTGTGGAGTATTGTTAGTATCGACCGGAGGCATCCCAACTCGTTTGATACGAACGACTGATGATGTGATGGATACGAACAGTGGTCGCACGATGGATACGAACTATCGAGGCTTGATGGATACGAACAGTGGTCACCTGATGGGTGCGAATAAGGTTTTTACTTAATCGATTCGAACAGTGTAATTCTGGAGAATCGGCGCGATGACCCTCTAGATGGATTCGAACATATGGACACGAACAGGACATCTCTGGATGGATCAATTCGAACGTGATTGATTCGAAATGATACGTTCCTGATGGATACGAACATCGTATCTTTCTCAACATAAATCGATCATATGAACTCCGATTGACATGAAATTTGAAACGTCATCTTTCATGGCTTTGCTTGTCATTTCTTGTCAATTGTAGCTCATTCTGGACTCGGACAAAATTCATCGACATCCATAGTGAACCTGTGATGTATATTCGATATCTGGGATGAATAATCACTGGTTTTCAGTTAAATTCTTGATATCTCGACTTTTCCAAAAGGTGGGATAACATTTTGCCCCTCAAAATATACCTTTTGGTAAAAAGGCATGTTTTGAATAGCTCCAAAGCGAATGGTGTGAGCTCATATTTTATTCATAGCTATAGAATCGGCGATCAAGTTTGTGGCTGTTCGAAGCCGGATCAGTGTCCATCTCCACTTGCGGAAGTCAGTAATCAAATCCTACAGCATTTCCGGACTATCGATGGTTACTCCGGACCCTTGCTAAGTCCATTCCAAACCTAGCGATCGAATAGAAAGATCCTGCTGCGCTCCGGCGTTGCTTTCTATCCCTTGCACTCTGGCCCCAGTGGCGGCATATAGCGATGTCTTGGTCTCTCTAGACCGATCATAGCCTCTCCGGGCTCTTGCTGAATCTCATCCTATCACTCTCTGGTAAAGGGGAAACAACGTCGAGTGAGCCGATCCTGTCGCTCTCTGGCAAAGCGGCAACACCCCCTGCACTCCGGTTCAGTGTCTCTGAACATTAAGCAATGTCTTGGCCTAAATCCTAGGCCGATCACAGCCTCTCCGGGCTCTTATCGAACTCCATTCCAATCACTGTCCGATGAATGGGGAACGACGTTAAGTGAGTCGATCCTGTCGCTCTCCGGCGAAGCAACTCACTTCCTACACTCCGGACCCCGCCTCTCCGGGTAGGGTCATAAAGCGATCACTTTCAAGCTGGTTTTCAATATTCATCCTTTAATTCTCTGGTCAAAAGTTTATTTCGAGAAATTCAAGTTCTGGATGTTCAATCTCAAACAATAGGAAAAACTAGGCATTGCCTCTCCGGGCAGAGCGGTCTATTACCATCTCAGAGCATGCCTGGGGATCTCTTCGGTTCCCGTACATGTGTAAGTGGAATTGCCGTTTTATTTTGAAATCAAATCTAAGAAACTTAATCGATCAAAGTTCAAATCCTGAACTTGGCCCTGGTCATCATGATCAATTGATGACGAGTCGTGATACCGATCCAGGATTAGCTCTGTTAGGTGGAGGCAGTAGTTGCTCAGGTCCTACGGCCGCTGTCCGATCTCTGGTGTATTGTGGCAGTCTACCACTTCTGATATGCTCTTCTACCTCATCCTTCAGATGGCGGCATTCATCGGTAGTATGCCCTTCTAGCTTATGGAATAGGCAGTACTTCCCACTCATGCGTTCCCGTTCTGTGGGATCTCTCCTGGGTAGTTTTTGATAGGGAAGCTGCCCCCGAGTATCCGTGTAGATTCGTTCCAGGCTCGCCGTCAAGTCTATATACTGTCCGAATCTGGGTTCTCGGAATTTCTTCCGTTTATCAGGACCATCGTATATGTCATCCTGCTTTTGCTTTCCTTTGTCCGCTTCGGACTGTTCTTTGGATGTTCCTTCACCTTGCACAACGTTTGTTTCTCGTCTCTCGGCGCGTGAGTCTTCTAGCCGAATGAATCTTTCAGCCTCATGATAGAATTCTCCAAGGTCTTGTGGTGGATCCCTTGCCAGAGAATCCTTAAACTCCGTGCCTTCAGCAACTCCGGCTACCGCCGCCATCAAAATCATCGATGGATCCGGGCGATCCACTGAAGCCACCGTGGCATTGAATCGTAGTAAAAAATCTCTTATGGACTCCCCGGTCCTTTGCTTTATCAAAGCTAAGGTCATCACACTCTTAGGTCGCGTCACGCGGACCCTCAACTGTCTCATGAAGCATTCCACTACCTCACTCCATGTTCTGATTGATCCATTCTCTAGCTGCCTGAACCAAAGCGCAGCCAAATCTATCAAATATAGAGGGAAGCATTGTGCCATCACCTCCTCGGTTTCCCCTAGCACTTCCATATGCCTGATATACCTGGTAATATGCATGGTTGGGTCTGATTTCCCATCATAAGGATCCAGCGTGGGTAACTTGAACTTCGGAGGATTCCTTGCATTTCTGATATTCGGAGTGAACGGACTTCGACTAACTTCCTCTAAGCCTCCGCTTGACAATCCTCCTCTCATAATTCGTCGTACTAGTCGAGCCATTCTTTCGTCTCCGTCCAGGGGTTGCCCCCTTAGCATGCTTCTACCCTGTTCCCCAGGCCTCGAAGGGTATTCGGGGTAATATTCTTCTTGTGGTTCATTAACATTGGCGTTGGCTCTAGCCTGCTGAGCTCCATCTATGGGTCTTCCAATGTCAGATCTCGAGGGTCTGCCCCCAGGTCCTTGTTGATTGCCTTCAGGTTCTTCGTTCTGATCTTCGATTTGACCTCCATTGGTCTCTGGGACTCTAGCTCATTGTCCTACACTCACAGTCATTGTAGTCGGTCCGAAATTCTGTGCTCCGGCTGTTCTTATCTGATCAAAGAAGTTTTGCATCATTTCTTGTTGAATCTTCAACAACCTTTCATGAATCGAATCCGCCATAGCCTACATTTCCTCCCTGGTAATGTAGATCGAAGCTGGTCCTTCTGCAGCTCCAGAGGATGCCTCTTGGCTTCCCCCTTGTTGGCTTCTCTCAGCTCTTTGTCTTCTACTTGTTTGTCACGTCATTGTCTTTCAAATCTGAATTCTTCAAGCTTTCAAATCTGAACTCCCAATCTGGTATAACGGGTGCTAGTTGTTCTTAATGAAAGCACCAAAGTGTTTGTGCCAAAAATGGTCACAAACCCCAAATATCGTGAAAGCACCAGTGTATGAACACAAATCAACAGTATATGATCACAAATCACAGATCTAAGTGATGTAGAGGATAAAAAATAAAGAATAATAAACTTAAAACGGAAAGAAACAGACAAAGACACAGGATTTATAGTGGTACGGCTATCTCCGGCCTACGTCCACTCCAAAAGTTAATCTTTTATTGATGTTCTTTGCTGATTACAGCGGATTACAACAGTAATTTTCGAGTACAATAATGGAGTTTGAGTTCAATCTTGATTTTGGCAGAGTCTGGACGTTACTGGATCCGAAAAATTCCCTTTTCTATAGGCTCCAAGGTGCTATTTATAGGCACTCCATGCGAATATCTGGCCCAAATTTCGGGAGACCTCTTATGGCCCGTGAGTGAGCCCATGCGATAGATCCCATGAAGTTTCGACTCGATCCGTGATCGATACGAACGTAATTCGTATCGATCAAGATTTTGTCCAATCGAGTCGAAACTTGGTGTGAACATTCTTTAGCTAGTACGTAAGCTCCTGTGAAAATTTCATAGCATTTGGACTTGTGGATTAGGGGATATGATCGATACGAGTTGGAGTTTTCTTTAGGCTGTTTCATTCGACTCGATCCTCTTCGCGTTGCTCCTGTTCGTATCGATACATTTCGTATCGATCTGTTCGACTCGATCTCGAGCACGTGTATGTGGGGTGACGTGGCGCAAAATTCCTGGATCGATCCATTTTTTATGCCGAGTTGACCGAGTCTTATACGTATCGAATACTGAAGCATTGTTCGTATCGATGTTAGTACTTCTGTTCTGTTCGTATCGATCATGTCGTATTGCCTGTTCGTATCGATCGCCGTGACTCTGTTCGCTCGATTGTGGAGTATTGTTAGTATCGACCGGAGTCATCCCAACTCGATCGATACGAACGACTGATGATGTGATGGATACAAACAGTGGTCGCACGATGGATACGAACTATCGAGGCTTGATGGATATGAACAGTGGTCACCTGATGGGTGCGAATAAGGTTTTTACTTAATCGATTCGAACAGTGTAATTCTGGAGAATCGGCGCGATAACCCACTGTGACGCCCCACCTCTATGCTCATAATAACAAAGAGTATTAAAAGAAATACTGTCTATTATTACGAAGAATAAGGCTGGATAGGAGCGACCATCCGTAATTGGCCTTACACTAATATTGGTTATCTCGATAGGAGTGGTATATACTTTTTATTTTTCATCTATTATTTATTTACTCCCATCGACATATCCAATTATCAGTATAAAACAAACTACGATAGTTCATAATAGTTTAGGACATTAGATATAACAATAACACAGATAATATAATTGCGGAACACAGATAAAAACAAAAGTCTCATATATATATATAACTGATGTCAGTTAATACATAGTTGACACAATACATACGATACAACTACAACTGTCGACTCTAGAAGTTATATATACACGTACATTATCGACTAATATACATGAATACATATCGTTCTATACAATGACACGACTACTACAAAAGGACAATGACAACTTCAGAAGATGCGAAAAGTCTTCAAATCCCGAACAGCAACTCAAAGAAGAAAGTCTACAACCTGAAATAACTCGGGTCTGACCCGAGTATTACATTCAAAAGAAAATAATACACGGGTCAGTCTAATTCAAACTCAGTTATTAGTGCATAGAGGCAATAATAATCAAACAGTCAAATAGACGACAGTCACAATAATTCCCGTCTATCCGACTCTTCAAAACAGAGAAAATATCAATTAAAATTTATACTGAGTGGCTGCAGTACACGCTAACGTGCACTGCCCCGCCACTACAGTGATGAAATACATAAAAGATCAACAAAAGCCCACAGACGAGCACAAGGTCAAAAGGTATAACAGACTAGACAACAATGAGTGCCAAGGCAACATGAAACAACACATACAACAAGTACATGCAACAGTGAGACTCGAGACCAATACAACACAGTGCCCAAAACAGTATCAAACTGACTCACTAGTGAGCAAAGTAAACATCATGTTTCGGCTATACTGGAACCATAAGTGAAACTCAATTCAGAAGTGAAGTGCAACAGTGAATGATTCAACATATCCAACTAGAAGTGCAGTGAACCCAAACAAAGTTCAAGTAATGAAGTAAAACAAGCACACATCCATGACCATAATTGTGACACTAATGGCAGAGCATATATGTACAAATCAGGGTAGAAGGAGATGCAGTGAAACAAGCTACAAAGACAACAACATGGATGCAGATTCAAGACTGTCTACCAGTAACAAAATGACCAAATGCAAAGTCACTAAACTCATGCAAGTTCAAAGAAACAACACAGTGCAGACCAGAGACAAGCATGTACAAGAGCTGAACTACACAAAGTCCAAATGTCACCAACATAACCAAAGTGAACCAGACAGCTATACTAGATGATCACAGACTGAACTACAGATGCAGCAAAAGATTCACAAATACAACTCAAAGTTTACAGAATGCAGACTACAGGGTCAAAATTTACAATGAAATCAGAATGCAAAATGGAGATAACAGAGACTAGAAACCACAAGCAATGCATTAAGTAAATGCAACTGATAATAGTGGTAATCACAAAACAACACTAACAGATCAGAGAATCAGACCAAGAATATCATGATGCAGTACATGAATGCAACTAAAATCCGCAAACATGCAGTACATAAATGCAGATCAATATCCAAACAGACTACAAGTGAATGTGTCAATATATACAACTACGAAGTATAGATGAAATGAATGAATCAAAACAGCTAACTCACATGACAACTACCAACAACAGAGGAGCCAAAGTCGACTATACAAAGAATAAAACCAGATGAAATTCCAATGTATTGCAGTTGCAAATAATTTCACTAAAGTGTCAAGAAATCAAAATTCAACCAAATTAAGTGACCGAAGGATGGCCATAGTTGAATAAAATCAACATCAAAAGATCAAGTCTGTAGTCCAAACAACTGTAGGTCAAATCAAACTATGCCAAAGCTACATATACCAACTATTATTTGAAGCCGTGGTGGCCATGAGCTAAGACAGTAAGTAAAATCGAACAAAGTCGAAAGTCGAACGATCTCGACATCGCCCAAAATATCAAGTTCAAATGCCGAAAATTGAATAAAATTTAACACTGTGGTGGCCATAGTTCAAATCGATGCCGTGAAAATCAAACAAACAAAATATATGAAGTTGAAGAACCCAAAGATCAATCACCAGCATCAAAATGAAATCAATTGGCCCAGATAATCAATCGGCCGAGCAAACAAATTGACAAATTCAAACAAACGAACGCAATTAAAGGAGATCGAATACATATAAACGAAAACAAGATCTAGAATGAAATTAGATGTGAGTAAATAAATTTACTCACCTCTTTCCAACGAACTCAGCCAAAATAGAAGCAGCTGAAAGCATTTCAGAGGCGAGCTTCTCAAAGCAAGGAGATCGAGTTGTAAACGAGCATTCGCGATCGGCCTCATCGAAGAAGAACGTAGCCGAAATCGACAAAAGCCCTCATTTGAACGAGACAGCCACCATTTTTGTTTTGTTTTCTTAGCCTAGGGTTTTCGAATGAATGAATGGATGGGTCTGGGTTGCGAACGAATAAGAAAGGGGAAAGAATACAACCCTTATCTCAATCAAAAGGAAGCCGGTTGAATTAATAAAGAAAAGCCCATATAATTCTTCTAACAAATTTTCAAATGAATTTAAACTTGATTCAAATCTGCATTAGCAGTTAAAAATGATTTAATCGTCGTTTATAAACTGACGCGAAAAACCGGGTTGTTACACCCTCTGGATGGATTCAAACACATGGACACGAATAGGACATCTCTGGATGGATCGATTCGAACGTGATCGATTCGAAATGATACGTTCCTGATGGATACGAACAGCGTATCTTTCTCAACTTGCATCGATCATACCTCGATCATATGAACTCCGATTGACATGAAATTTGAAACGTCATCTTTCATGGCTTTGCTTGTCATGTCTTGTCAATTGTAGCTCATTCCAGACTCGGACAAAATTCATGGACATCCATAGTGAACCTGTGATGTATATTCGATATCTCGGATGAGTAATAATTGGTTTTCAGTTAATTTCTTGATATCTCGACTTTGCCAAAAGGTGGGATAACAAAATTTAAAATCTTATATTTTAATTTTCAAACAACTTTGAAAATTAGCCCAAGGCCCAATTAAATTTGTGCATTTTCTATTAGGGATAATTTTAGGCTATGAGCTTAATAGTTAACACATGACTAATTTATGCCACATAGGCTATTGGTATCTGATACTATTGTTGGAACTGGACCAGCCCGCAGCGGAAGTTATGAGTGAATTTCAAAAGTTTTACTCTATTGGAGTTTTATTGGGCCTATGAAGTCTAATTTATTTACAACATTTCTAAATTTTTATTTAAATAAAACCTCTTTTTTCATTTAAATTTACAGATTATAGATAGAATTTTATTTAATTTATATTGAATTAAATATAACAGTACACATATGTATCATCTACATATATGTATGTGTGTGCATGTGTAACATAATAACCCATGCAAAGTATAACATTCCCGTATATAAATGTTGGGATTTACATCGCAACGGACATATTAGCTCACCCTGTAAGTATTAAATGTTGTCCAGATATATGTATGTATGTAAACTTGTTATTTATATAAATATTAAAAACTATGTATTTGTATATAAATGTGTGTGTGTGTCTATAACTTATATGTAAAAAGATTAATGATTTATATCTATATACTATTGCATTATATATTATATATATATATGTATGTATGCATGTACGTATATGTATATACATAATATAATTTTTTAAATCATTTTACACATATTCATATATATGTACGAAAAACAATAACAAAATTATTATTATTATTATTATATATACATACACACACAAATATATATAACTATATTCTTTTGCCAAGCAAGTAGGGTTGACTGGGCCCATATCGGATTTTATTAAAAAACAAAATCCACAAGCTTGAGCTCAACACGATGAAACTCAATGCAAATAAGAAAACAGGAGAAGAAGAGAGCACAACAAAGAAGACAAACCAAGGAAAACCCTAGATAGTCCATTTATCTTTATGTAGGCTCTCCACTTCAAAATTGCAACAAGTTAAAACAAGCTTGATTTCTTGCTGCATCATTCTAAGCAGCTCTACCTTATTTTTGTTGTCACCTTTAAACACCCTACTATTCCTCTCCCTCCATATCATAGTCAGAAGGCCTTTAGAATTATCATCAAACAAACAGTTTTAGAGTCTCTCCATCTAGTTGATCTGTAAATCAAGTTCCATTCCATCTTGCTGTCTCTGAAAGGGATATGCATACCTTCCTTGACCAGAATTTTGCTCCACATATCATACACCTTATCACAATTAAAAAATAGGTGTAGAGCATCTTCTCGACTGACATTACAGAAGCACCAAGTAGAAAAAATATTCAGACCTTTACTCTCCGGCTTAGAACAAGTGTGAAGAGCATTTTTTCTTAACCTTCCACGGGAGGTAATTGTGCTTTGGAGGACTATGGTTGTTCTGTAATCAATTCCTCCAGCTAAATTTTTCACCACAATTTAACTCATCCACCATTTTATATACGTCAGCAATGCTATGAGGCTTGGGTTTTCCATTCCAAACCACTGCCATTCAGTTGCCTCAGGACTTAGTTGTTTGAAGCTCAGTCCAAATAATTCTAATATCAAGGTTACTAGAATATGGTAAGGATATAAAACCATCAGTGGTGTAGGATTGAGATCTGGCTTCAAGGGAATACCAGTTTGTTGCCTTTGAGCATGATTAAGAACATTGAATATGATTAAACCCTATTAAGCCCATGGATCATGCCAGAAACTTACCCTTCTCGTGTCATATGAAATTATTTGAATATGAGGCAACACAACCTCCCTCAATCTAAGAATGTTCCTCCAAATCCACCCACAATCAGCTGGTTCATCCATATTCTAGAAGTGTCTATTGCCCAAATGGTGTTTCAGAGACCATGAAGCCCATAAGCAACTTTCACTGTTGAGAAGGCTATCCAAGTGCTTAGTGAATGCTACTAAATTCCACTACCTTATATTCCTAATGCCTAAACCACCAGAGGCAGTAGGTCTCTCCACCTCCTTAATAGCAATGGGGATTAACTTCTTTGAATGCATGTTGCCAGACCATAGGAAATGGTTTATGGCCTACCTGACTTTGTAAATGAGATTCTTTGGTAAAATAATAATTTTAGACCAATAAACATCCATTGGTAGAATGACTGATTTGACTAAGACTGGTCTACCAGGTTGAGAAATGTATCTATTACCCCAGCAGTCCATAGTAGCTGAAATGTTATCATAAAAAGGAAGACATTGAGAATAAGACATTCCCTTAACAGCAATAGGAACACCCAAATATGAAGATTTAGGATTCATAGGTTGCATTTTGGAGATTAATTGAATCTGTTGTGCTTTAGAGGTAGGCACACCTGCTATAAGAATACTAGATTTGTACACATTAATTTGTAGACCAGAGAAGGAATAGAAGCTTTCAAGGGTCTTTGAAATAAATTTGATAGATTGAGGTGTAGGCTTGGTAAATATGAGAAAGTCATTTGCAAACATTAGAGTGGAAATATGGGGATCTCTACATTTTGGGTGGAGATAGAAAGCTTTGTCATGAATCCCCTTGTTAATCATTTGAGTTAGAACCTCCATGACCAGCAAAAATAAATAAGGTGATAAGGGGTTGCCTTGTCTTATACCCCTAGTAACCTTGAAATATCCCACCAGATTTCCATTAAGGGACAAAGAGATCATAGGGATAGAAATGCAAGAATAAATCCACTTGATGAAATGCTTAGGAAATCCCATTCAGCCATAATTATTACTATACTCTCCTAGAGGACAGAGTCATATGCTTTTTTGATATCAATTTTAATCATAGCTCTAGGTGATATAGAAGATCTGTTGTATCCCTTAAGCAACTCATGGTAACAACATATATCAAGGATACTTCTTTGGGGGAGGAAGGCAGCTTGATTATGAAAGATCATTCTAGCGAGAGGCATTTTCCATCTAGGAGATGCATATGTATATTAAATTGTAGCAGGCAATGGGTGTAAACCGAGATACTTATGTAAGGTTATTGATCTTTAGGACCATAGCTAAAGTAGTAGCATTAATGCCTTGAATCATTTGACTGTGCTTGAAAAAATTGTTAACTGCCTCGATTAAATCTTTCTTAAGTATATTTATAATATCTAAATACGTATATGGATATATATGTATATATTATATTAATTATGTATTTAAAACACACACACACACACACACACACACATATATATATATACACACACACCTTTCTAGATCGAATGCATAGCGTAAAAAAATTTATTTATAATTTATTGCATTAATATATATACACATACATACATATATATTAATTATTCGAAATACAATAAAATAATAATAAAAAATATTTTCGTGTTATATTATTCGGGATTTAAATTTTTAGAAAATCAAGCATGATTTTTTAATATTACAAATTTTTTTCTAGAATTTCTCTGTCAAAATAATATTTTTGATTAATTAGTTAATTTCGGCCTTTTATTAAATTGATTTTTAAAAAATATAAAAATTTATTTTTAAATTTTGATTTTTTAGTTAAGAGTTTATATGATGATAAATTTTTTTTATAAAATTTAATATTTAATTTTTGAAACATATGTTATTTTATACGATTTATTAAATTAGTATGTTGATTTAAATAATAGTAAATAAATATTAAAAATTAATTTGTAGCCACTTAAAAATATAATCTACGTAGATATACATTTATAAAATATAATTTTAACTATTAACATGATATGATGATATAATTAAATACCAGTGATATACTTAAAAGTAGGCAGTATATTAATACATATATGCACATTAGTTAATAAAATGATAATAATTAAAATGAAATTTATTTGGCTGTGCATTATAGATCTATGTATAAAAATGTGTTTTCTAAATAAATTAAAACATACATACAACCAATCTAATATGTGATAACATTGATGATTCATGTAAGAATCTCACCTAATTAGCAATATAATAGCGATATATATACAAATAATATAATATTATCTAGAAATTATAAATCATATAATATAGTAAATACATACCTAATACTATTACCTTAAAGCACACCTTGTAATGATGAATTAACCGTTCTTGGAAATCTTCTCGATTCGGCAGATTGCTAATCCTTGAACCTTATACCTTTAGCTATCCAATAGTTGTCGTCTTTTGAATTGATTCGAGATGAATTTGTTGGAGCTCCTTATGGATGAGGTAGGCCAGCAATGATGGGAAAGTGGTAGTCAAAAAGTTATTTTTTGCATTAAGGTTAGGGTTTCTTTTATAGTGGAAGAAATAAGGAGAAACATGGACCGCATCTCATACATCAAATCTCAACCATCCATCTCTAAACATCTCTAGCCTTTTTAGCCTCCTCCTACAAGCCCTATTGCTACTGAAATAACATCTTAATTTTATGGGCTAACTGCCCATTTATGCCCAAATTAATATTATCAATTAAATCTAGTTTAATTGCCTGTCGATATCGCATATCGATGGATATATTTATAATTATTATAAATATATACAATAATATTTATTCCTTAAATCATTTTTGAAATTTTATAATTAATATTTCATAAATGTTAATTAATTTATGATAATTATAAACTAGTTAAATCGTTTAGTCTAAACTGGATTCATCGTTCCATTTATGTGACTCGCCAGGTGTAAATTCAGTCAGCGATTAACATCGAACTATTCGAATGTAAATGTTCACATGTCACTAGCAGGTGGTATGACATCTTGGTCAATTTTATCGCTTAGTTTTAGTAAAATCTAATTATATATTATTAAGCGTTACCCGGTTGTGAATTTTATTTACACCAATTCTTTTCATCAAAACTATATCACTTTGGACTTATGGAATTTGATAATGGTCAAAATTCCAGTATCGTCCATATTCAACTCTGTAGTCCAAACACAAAGTCCTTGGTTCAATAATAACAATTATTTTTTATCAAAATGCTCTGACCAGAGACTTAAACTTTGAGTTGACTTAAGTTGACCATGATACTAACCTCCTATAATTGAGGAGTCGAATCCTCTCTTGAATAATGCTTCACTTCCAATACTTCCACTCATCCAAACTATAGTCACTCAATGGATGTCATGCCATGATTTGACTATAATCAAAGTGGATCTTTCATATTGAAGATCCACGGTATTCTCAAGTCGACAGAACTGTGTAAATCAGTTACATCGATATTTTCTGTTTGACCTTAGTTATATTAATCAACATAAAACTATTAAGTGAGTTATTTCATAGTTATCTAATAACTATCAATACGTAACCCCTAGGTGCCTCCAACTGCCATGAGTAATACACTGCCCAACGTTTGGAGAGCGTTACATACTCTAGTCTCAATGGATACATCCATATCCAGTTATAATTCATCTTGACTAGAAACATTTAAAATGGTACATTTGTTTTCATTATGATAAATTACTCACGGTTACAACACTTTATAACTACTACCACAAAACATATTGTTTATAGATTTTCTATAAAATATACTTTTAATTAAATTAATTGATTAATATAACACATTATATCAAGTATATAACAGAAAGAAAATACCTTTTATTTCGCACAAGATTGGTTACCGATTTAGATATATATAACAAATTACAAAATTTCTCTTAGGGCATAACCCTAACTCTATCAACTTGTATGTCATCCACATCTCTCTCTTTTTCCATCAACCACTCAAGGCCTAGGTTCTTGTAACAACCTGCACCTTAATGGGCCTGAATTTCGACTAAATCGGAACCCAGGTCCATTAAGGTATGGATCGCTGATTTTGGTAACCTGTAATAAACGCAAGTATATCAGAGTGCAATCAGTATAAACTCACAACGAAATAGAAAAATACAATAGAACATACATACTGACTAAGGCTACTACTTTGGAATCAATATTATTCCTTAGATGTCTAATTTCCCCGTCTGCCCTGATCATGAATAAGAAGACTTCTCCATCTACCATTCCCGTCTAGCTCTAGTATCCCGTCCCTCTAAATCTATCATGTGGGTTGTAATGAGGAGGGGTCAAAATAACATTCTGGTAATTGGAAAATTACGTACTTTACCCATACCATTAGGTTATCCCGCTTGATCTCCATTTAAGTGTTATGTCTATTACTTACGGCTAATCTGTTAAGTCCTGTGTGCGTATGATATGCCTAGCCTAACCTCCTCCGAGGTGTGTGTATAAATATATATGTCTATATTCATATTTATGTAAATGATGGAGTACCCAAAAACCCGGACCACTTAATATTTCTTAAATAGGGAGGAGGTAGACCCAACGACCATTTAATACCTCGGTCCCCAAATTAGGCCCTCCGCGATGCAAATACTTGTCAATCGTTTCTATCTATAGAGAACGATGACCCTTAAATATGGCTTTATAATATATAATCTAATTACTATACTACTAACGCATCTCAAAGACTCATCTAAGGGTTAACCGGCCCACCTATGATAAATTTATTTTCGTCTGACCATCTATATTAATGTCTATGCATCTATCATACGGATCCTGCATTAGAAGGAAGCGAAATCCATCAGGGCATAACCCACCGACCTTTCACAACTGAAGTAGCCCACCGTCCTTCCACAAATGACATTCCATTTAAACTAACCTAAGTAAGTCAATTAATAATGCGCCTTTCGATTACTTAATACCTCTTATTGAAAATGAAGCAGACCCCATTTCCTTAAAAGAACTGGGTCAATTAATACTTCAAATCTGAGGTGAACCCTTGGGATATGTAACAACACGTACCTTAATGGGCCTAAAGTTCGACAAAAATTGAAACCGAAGTCCATCGAAGCACAAATCGTTGAATTTGGTACCTGCAAATAAGCATGAGCATCATCAGAGATTGATAGAAATATAAACTTACAGTGAAAACAATAATAGGATAAGAATACTAACTATGACAACTACATTAGAATTAATGTTATTCCTTGGACAGTATACCGTCACATCAGCATCGAGCATGAGAGAAAAGAAGACTTCTCCAACACAAAGCACATCCAGCTCCAATGATCTGTTCTTCTGTATCTATCCTATGGGTTGTAATGAGGAGTGGGCCAGAACAACGTTCTGGTGACTGAAAAATCTATAAACTGATTATAACATAAATTTATACCGATTGGCTTCCATTTAATAGTTATGTCCATTAAGGTTAGAAATTCTAATCTAACCTTGCATTGCACACATGATTACATACTTATCCTTTCCCAAGGTACAAAATACTGATGAAGCCTTGTCAACCACCCAAAATTTCAAACCCATTTGCTACTTAATACTTTTAAATATGAAGCATGCTTCTATAGTGCTTTTAAAAGAGAAATAACAGACTCTGACATTTAAGACCTCAATCAAGGTAGACCCCATTATTTAAGACCTAAATCAAGGTGGACCCCATCATTTAAGACCTATTCCCAAGGTGGTTTCCTACAAATGTTGTCAATGGTCGATGGGTCCTGGCTACAAAGACCTCTAACCACTATTTAAGGCTTCCGATATTTAATGTCCAACCATTACCACATCTATCATCGATAAAATCGTAGCCATGTGATAGACAGTACCCAAGCCACTTAATTCCTTTAAAAGGACTAGACGGACTTCTAACCATTTAATACCTATATTTTAGGCAGGTCCCCATCACTTAATACCTATCCCTAAATGGACTCCTCACTGGTACTATCGTTATTACGGCCTTAGCAATGTGAGAGACTGTACCCAAGCCACTTAGTACCTCATTAATAAGGACTAGGTAGACCCCTGACCATTTAATAACTCTTTATAGGTAGGCCTTTGTCATTTAATACCTAACCCCAAGGCGGACTCCTCACTGGTACTATCTAATTGACATTGCTTGGAAATTTCCTTGGGCTACTTAATACTTCTTCATAGGAAAGAGGCGGACCCTACAGTAACCTAATACCTCAAACTTAAAGCGAACCCTTCCCCAGATATCCACTATCACTCTATAAATATGGAATCTCAATAGGTTACTTCTTTCGATAGGGAGGCGAGCCCTACATCCACTTAATACCTCAATGCTAAAGTGAACCCTTTTTAAGACATCCTTATTTATTTGGAATCTCACTAGGTTACTTAATATTTTCTTTTAGGAGAGAGGCGGACCCTACAATCACTTAATACCTCAAACCAAAAGCTAACCCCTATGTAGATATCCCTCACCGCTCCTAATTCCAAATTTTGACCATTTAATACTTTCCAATTAAGAAAGCAGGCCCAATCTCTAACATTGTCATGGGTCCTAGGATTAGTGATATCTCACATCAGTAGTTAGTACACCCGACTGCTGGTAGCCTCAAAGTGAAGGGCAATCTTCCGATGAGTGACTTTACTAACCTCGCATCACTAACCTACTAAGTCCAATTAACCATCCTAAATCTTTACTTATACTATCTTAGGTAGACATTGGACATAGTTTACTAATTCCCCTTTTCATTTAAGGCAATAAGATTTACCTTAAATACTCATCTACTCATAAACCCCGTTTAATGCTCATAAATGTCGATTTATCCATAAAATCCTAATGGACATTTCCTAAGACATTTATGCATGATTACTAATTTCATATTAGTAACCTTTTATATTTATTCCATTTTTATCAGTCCCATTCATCCATTTACTCTATTAAACTATTTCAACCCCCATATTTATTACTATTTATTTCCCATTTATTGGAGTTCCAACCTTTTAAAATACTTTCTAACTAATTAATTGCCCTAAACGCAAATATTACGTGCAAGCGTCGTTATCAACTAAGTTTTATTTTGATTATTATAAGCGCAGTAAATTGCATATAAATATTTACTTTTATCAAATATATTCTACTTATATATAACTTCACTAGTATATTATTTTCAATGTTAATTTGTTGGAATCATATTCTAAAAGACTTCCGCTATAATTTCCATAAATTAGTCCAAAACAAAAGACTTAACTTTAAAATATAAAAGATTACATCATTTGAAATTACAAGAAATAACCATTTCTTTTCATTAATGAATTAGACAGTGTAAACTACCATGAATTCATACTTTACACATCTCTTTCTCTTTTTATTTGCAACTATTCCTTGTTAGATCAAATGCTGTATTCTTCCAAAAAGGGAAAGAAATCAGCTAATTTACAAATATTAAACGGATCTAAATTCCAACAATTCCAAACATATAAAAGTTTACATTCCAACAAGATTAGGGTAATAATCCAAATTCGTAACATTATTATATAATTTTTTTCGAATCTGGAATAAATTTCATTCAAATCTATATTCTAAATTCATACTTTTGAGATTGATTTCCAAATTAGGTTATAAACAATTCTAGATCACTTTATCAAAAATTGTATATAGGCGATATTTATTATATTAAGAATATATTCAATTCATTGCCTACAACTTATATACAATTATCCAGTTAAGCGTAAAAATCAAATAAACGCCAACAAAATAATTTTCATATATAACAATCTATAAAATTTTCCACTCACCTTTCAAAAGCGATCCAAATCTCCAGATCTGAAGTAGAATCTTTGATTCATCTACAAATCCTTTATAATCCAAGAAATATGTATAAATGGGTATATACATATATTAGAATTATAGTTCTGAGAAGTGATCTGGGATTGGGAGGGAAAATAGTTACAAATATATAGATTACCTCAAATACGCATATAGTTGATTCTATTGACTTTTTCTTTTATTATATTTCTATTCTTATCCGATTTGTATGAATATAGATATAAATATATTATTTTTATAGTTTAGAAAGAAAGTAAGGAAGAAAAATGACAAAGCTTCGCTAATGCCTCTAGAAAAATATAAAAAGAGAAGGGAGGGTTAGGCCTGAATTTATAGGCATAAGAATCAACCTCAACTGTTCAATTGAAATATATTAAATTCGGGCCGTTGTGGCCTAGTTTTATTGCTTCCTCAGTTACCCAACCGGTCGACCGCTATATGTCGGCTGGTCGCATTGAACGGTCATCCTATGGGCCCAACCGATTCATCAATAAACTTTAATTTTTCTTATTTATTTATTTATTTTCATTTCGAATTTGTTTTTGGTTCGTAACTTCTTTGTTTGGAATCCGATCACAAAACTTCAAATATGAAAATTGCTCAGAATTTCCCTACGAATGCAATGGTGCAAGTTTCATTGTCAAATTCCATCGTTTGCACAAATTTCATTTTTGGAGCCTAATTAATTAACTAACTAAATATAAATAACTAACACCAAATTACAGGGTGTTACATTCTTCCTCCATTAAAAAGAATTTCATCCTCGAAATTTCACCGATGACTAAGTCAAAGTTTTGACTCCGATTTATCCTAAACTACACAGCCAATAATGAGTGTACAACAAATTTTGGAACCAAATGTGTATAAGTGCGCAATGTATTACAATATAACTACACAGAAAATATGTATGCAGAATGATTCTAATTCGGATCATCATATATGAATGCATTTCTTTTGAAAACATTTTTGAAAACATGATGCAAATAACCTATATATACTGGCAATTCTACATGTGTGCTACTTTTTGAAAAATCTTTTCAACCAAAACCCCCGTACTCCTATGAGTAGAAGTATGAAGCAACCATTTTTGCATCCACTTCCTACCATTCAATAATCTAACACATCAAAAATCGCTTCCCAAACTTTACTCCTATGTCAAAAAGGGAATTTAGATGGAGAATTTATCATTCTTACCACTCTATAATCTTCATATTCCCATAATACAATAAACAATTTCCCACTGCCCCAGATTTACTCTAAATTTCCATGTACAAAACTCATAAGGATGCTTATTTTCAAGCTCTAAAACGGAATTAAGTTTAAAAGTAGACTCGCGCGCGTCGTCGACAAGGTATCACAATAGAATTTCTAAGGCTAAAACAGCTTTTCCCTTATTATCACCTGCATTTATCGCATCTTCGATCCTAACGCACCACTAAATTCGTAAATTCTAACTCTATTTTCCTTTCCTATGCCCAACATGTGACCTTCAAAATCAAAAATTTCATAAATTTCTTTACGCACATTTTCCCTTGAAATAGAATTTTGAACAAACTATAAAAAATTTAAGAGTAAAAAATAACTAAACCATAAAACATTTTTTTCTTTTTAAAGGGAACTTTTCAAATGAAGGAATTTTTTTTTAAAATATTTTCCTCCTTGAAATTCTGATAAACCAAGCCATAATTTTAGCGTAGTCAGAAGTCGATTATGCGATAAATGCATAAACCAAATTCTAATCTACAACTAATTTTTACCCATAAAACTTGACATTTTACATAAAGAAAAATGTCGACTCATATATTATTCAAAAAATTTAGCTTTTAAGGAATATGAGCAATAGCCACTGATATCAAAACAACATTATCATGTTCTTTGCTAAAATTTTCCAACTATTCTAAACTTCCAGTCATATATTGCATTTACTGTTAGTCAATTATACTGCTTCTTTACTATGCATATATAGGAGCGGTTCGCATGTCTAGAAAGAATAACATAGCAAATAAATAGGAACTCATAATATCGTGCGTGCCTTTTACAAGAGACAATTAAAAGTTACAACACAAACAACCTAAAAGAAAAGAAAAAATGCTGGAAGGGAAAATACAACAATACCATAAATCCTAAATAATTCCTACAGACTATGAGATGCCTTGCTCTACGGTTAGAGCTCGATCCATTTCCGTGACCCTTGAATGGTCGTAGCATGATGGCTACACACCATATCTCGTGCCGCTGGTACTACTGGTGTTGCTGACAGCTTCGGAATTAATATCTTCCTATGGAAGTATCTAATGATGGTAGAAGAAACCTTCTACTAAACTGCCTCTCCATGGAGATTGACCCATATCACCTAAAGATGAGACTGGCTAGGTGAAATTATGAAAAGTGACTTTGTGGAGTGCTAATCCTTGATCAACAAATTGAATCAAAAGGATGCGAGTCCAATTGATGGCGATGTTGGCAATAATAGTATAGGTGGTCTTCTGCACCTTAGGATAAATCCGGTAGTCACTGCCCATCTTAGGGATGATGTTGTGCTGAATGATGCACATAATCATATGGGCAGTCAGATGTAGATTATCCATCTTCTAAACACTAACATCCCAGGAAAAGATGTGATGTAAAATCTTTGAGTCGGTCACTTAAAAATCATCCAAGTCCACGTCCTTCGCGGAGGCCTCCAAAATCACAGCGAGATCATCATTAGTCAGCTCAATCAAGCCACTCTTCACCTCCAAACGAATCAAATTATTGCCTCCATTGAAATGGTAGATGCAGCATAGGTAACATTCCCGCTCAAAAGTCTCAAAGCAGATGATCGATGCAAATCCTACCGCGACGAATAGCTCTTCCAGCCCAAAAGCGGCGAAACCTTCTGCTCATTTTGATCCAGCTAATTGGCCTCTTAAGTGTTGAGACCATAATGGTGCGTGGAAAAAACCGACAGTGCAGAAAGGTGTCTTGGGCTCAGAGATGGTCGGAGGGAGGAAATAGGTATAGATCTTGAGTGATGATGGGGCGAGATCTAACATGAAAAACCAGCACGAAGGGGAGGCGAGGCTGCTACTCCTAGGAAAAAACAGCGTTGCCTAAGGGAAGAACGGAAGAGAGAGACTGATACTTAGAGGGGGGAGGATGGAGATTGGGTTCTGCTTGTTGAGGACGGAGGAATGAAAGAAGGCAACTGGAAATTCGAATGTGAATTTTATAGTTCCGTTCTAGGTTCAAGTTGTGCCAAAACTCGTTAACTCCAAGACCACTATAGGTTTACTGCTAGGAGGTCAATCGCTAGGTGGGCTTTGGACGTTAGTTAAACCTAGACCTAATTAGGGTTGGATTAAATAATAATTGTCGTTTCACACTGTCTCCTTCGATTCGAGACGATCCAAAAAATTTATGTCCTCATCACGGCAGTGTCAAAGCCTACCGCCTAGTCTCGAACCATGCTCCAACAATTCATAATAGTCCCAACAAAACTACTGTGACCAACAACAATTCCAAAAACTCAAAAAATTTCCAGCTGTTATTTCCTGCCTACTTTATATGGAAATATTCTTCTAATAGTTGGTGGGTACAACAACACTTCAAACTACATACCCCAATAATATTGAATGTCATTCCTATTTTTCCTATACCTTATAGAGAGAAGATTTTAAAAACCTCAATTTAGTAAACCGAAAAATCACCGGGCTAAATATATGCTCATTTATACTTGTTTCTAAATAATAGAAACTATTTCATACCAAAACTTCCCTTATAATTCAAACTTATAAAAATATTTCAGGGTTTCCAAAAACCTTTTTAAAACCCAAATTTCCCAAATTGGAAAACTATTTTCTTGCCAAAAAGCAAAATCAAGCCTTTACTGATATATATATATATATATATATATATATATAAGGATTTGAAAAATAATCTTTTATAAACTAAAAATTTCTTAATACGACCAACCTAATCATATACGTGTTTCTTTGAAAATTAAAATTTCAAAACTTTCCCCAAAACAAAATTTCCAAAATAAATCTTTGGAAAAAGAAATCCTTTGAAAACCCTTTTTCCAAAGTCTAAGGCATTTTAAAAATATACTTATAAAAATTCTCTCACAGGTTTTAGACTAGGGAATTCACATTAATTATTCAAATAAAAATTCGGTTTGCCATTGAAGAGGTGATCAATGAATGCACCCTAGCAAAAAATTGCCTTTGGACAATTGCAACATACAGACTCTAATTTCCTACCCATCTGGAATAGATGTGTATCTCCGACTGGAACTCATCATCAAATTCAAAATCAAAAAGTAGCTAGTATCTCAACCATCAAGTCAAACACCTCCAGTCTCCGAGATTTTGCCATATGTCATACTCATGCTCTTCATCAACAACGCTTTACGCATCGCCAGCACTCCATGGTGTACTTTGGAGTCGGCGCGAAAATCATAAATCTAAGATATTTCCAACCCATAGTTGCTTTGAGCATTCCTTTGGAGTGGAACTACAAGTAATTCTATAGTCCGAACTCTTAGAATCTAATGTAAAAATATAATATTACTGGATAGGAAGGTATGAATACGTTCTCTTAATTTATTTTAATTCCTTTGATCTACTAACCTAGGCTCTAATACCAAATGTAACAACCAAAGATCACCCCTTAAAGGGCGTAGCTACAAATGGTAACCCTAGACTTCCTTGTTTAACGGCCAGCCTCTCTATTGTCAACCGACCCATATTGTCGGGACGTGTAGGGGCAATAGACAAAGCTTCACCATCATTCACAATGCGAGAATCCTCTATCATGTAAGCATAAACATGCCAACAAGGTTTGGTGACTGGTAAATCTATAAATGTCCATAATATAAATTTATATCGATTGGCTTTTAATTAGTAGTGATGTCCACTAAGGTTAGCAATTCTAATCTAACCTTGCATTGCACACATGATTACTTACTTACCTCTTCCCAAGGTACAAAATACTGATAAAGCCTTATCAAACATCCAATACTTTCTAACCCATTTGCCACTTAATACTTTTAAATATGATGTGGGCTTCTATAATACTTTTAAAAAAGAAATAGTCAAACTTTGCCATTTAAGACCTCAATCAAGGTAGACCCCATCATTTAATAAATAAAGCAAGGTAGACCCTATCATTTAAGACCTATTCCCAAGGTGGGTTTCTAATAATGTTGTCAACGGTCGGTGGGTCCTTGCTGCAAAGACCTCTAACCACTATTTAAGGCTTTTGACACTTAGTGTCCAACTATTACCGCATCTATCGCCGATAAAATCGTAGCCGTGTAATAAACAGTATCCAAGCGACTTAATACCTTTAAAAGGACTAGGAGGACTTCTAACCGTTTAATACCTATATTCAAGGCAGTTCCCATCACTTAATACCTATACCCAGGCGGATGCCACATTGGCACTATCGTTATTACAGTCTTAGCAATGCGTGAGAGTGTACCTAAGCCACTTATTACCTCATTAATAAGAGCTAGGCAGACCCCTTACCAATTAACACCTATTTATAGGTAGGCCTTTGTCATATAATACCTAACCCCAATGCGGACTCCTCACTGGTACTATCTAGTTAACATTGCTTTGTAATTTCATTGGGCTACTTAATACTTCTTTTATAGGAAAGAAGCAGACCCTACAGTCACTTAATACCTCAAACCTAAAGTGAACCCTTCTTGAGATATCCAATCTCACTCTTAATTATAAATATAGAATCTTACTAGGTTACTTCTTTTGGTAGGGAGGTGGGCCCTATAGCCACTTAATACCTCAACACCGAAGTAAACCCTTTTTGGGACGTCCTTATTTATTTGGAATCCCACCAGGTTACTTAATACTTCCTATTCATAGTGTAACATCCCCCACTTGGAGGCCCAAAACTAACGGCTACGGATGCTGCAGTCATCCATAGTTATTAATCCTCCGCGATCAAATGCGGTAATGTTAGATACAATGATATACAGAAACACATGGGTATGAAAAAAATTTAAAACCATTAAACAAATTTCTCATTCCATTTCATATCATTTTAGATTCATTACATAATCCCATATTCGAGAACCACTTTCAGAGAAAATATAATTATTACAACATATACCAAGAGCGACATATGAAGGTGCCCCCTTGAATGATCAGAGTGTGTGTGTGTATGTAAGTAAACAAATTTGCCTTTACATATAAACATAGAGGAATAATAGAAAAGAACTCATAATAGCAAGCTCGCCTCCTGCACGTCCATAGAAGCTTATTCGTCTAAGAAATACCTAAAAAGCCTCATCTCTTAAACTACTCAAAATTAATTGAGCACCCGAGAGTTTAAGGGGAAAACATAAACTTCAAGGCAAACTAAAAGCCTGGTATGAATAGTAGCCTACCATCTCGAACCATTTAGATATCTAGTGAGACTACACCGCTTAGCAGAACGGGTTTTCCCCTCATTGGTATCTTACCCAAAAATTTATGATAAACCATATACTGTGCTCCTACGTCCACAATGGGTAAAAACATAGCAAGTTAAAATATAATGATGATATGTAAACAAGCAAAATATCCTAGATTTATCATCCCCATTCATTTGACTATCTGTCTCAGTTACAGTTTCTAAGGTCACTATTGACTTATTAGTTTTCATGGGCTGACTAACAACCTGTTTAAAGCTTATGGACTATCTCTCTGGTCTCATAGTTTTCATGGGATCACTAAGAACCTATTGGCCTCTGCCAATAAATTCATTTAATTATTTCATGGGTTCTCGCTAAACCTATTGGTATCTCCAATATGTTCCCTTATATCATAGTTTTTATGGGTTGATTATGAACCTATTGACTTTTGTCAGTAACTTAATCCGGATATAGTTTTCATGGGTTCACTACAAACCTACTGGCCCCTGCCAATAACTCTGACTAAACATAGTTTCATGGGTTTATTATGAACCTATATAAACCAACAACCTCTTAATTAGTCTTTGGGCATTCTATATTCTAGTCTACCTGACCTCCTGGATGCAACTCTATTCATTCAGGAGTTAACTTAATTTATATTCATTACTATGTCAACCTAGCTGGTTATTCAGCCTTTACTCCCCAAAATACAGTTATGGGTTCATTACATAATGACCATATTTATATAAGAATCATGTATAAAAATAATACCAACATCTTTGGTTAAATACCCTTGAAATCATTTCCCCTAGAAATTTGGTTAGTCCCTTTGAACCATTATTTTTATCAAGGCAAGCTTCTTCAAAAATTCCAAATTTAAAAGCATTTTAAAGCTCTCTTATAGTGCCATGGGTATTTTTCCTTTTAAAAACTGAGATTGGGTTCTTTTTTTTGAAAACTAAAGCTTTGAAACCTTAGACCTTTACTTTCAAAACCATTTGAATTCCTCTTTCGAAAGCATTCAAATCTTCTTTTCAAAACACTAAACATATGCCTTTCAAAACACTTTAAAACATCTCTTTTGAAACCACCAAAATATACCTTTTGAAAGTATTAAAGCATAACTTGCTAATTTATAGAAGCATAGTTTCGAAACTATTTGAAAGTACCCCTTTCAAAACCATTAGGTTTAATTTTAAACACATCTTTTGGGTCTAAGTGAATGCAAGCGAAAGTACCCCTTTCAAAACCAATAACCTTCAAATAAAAGGGTTTGGGGAAAAAAATATCGCTTCGGAACCATCCTTTCGAAAGCTTTTATCTTTTAAGTAAAATAATTGGAAGGTTAGTGTAGAAACACCTTTCGAAGCCATAGCCTTTGAAACCTTTAGTATAAGTGGCTACTGGAGCCCTTTCGAAAGCATTGACTTAAAAATATAGCAACTCATTCGAAAGCTACCCTTTAAGCAAAAAGGTGGCAACTTCTTCGAAAACTATGTTAAACCCATTCGAAAGCGTTCTTTTAAAAGCAAGGCAAACGGCGTTTCTTTAGAAAGCAAAATGAAGGCTTCGACCCCTTCGAAAGCTTGATTTCGACTCCATACCTGTTGCCTTTCACCAATCCCCTACGTACCAAAGCCTTGATACCTTGTGTATTGGTTTCGACTTGGTTGAGGTGGAAGTATAGGGTCGAATGGTAGCTACTGGAAGTGGCGAAATAATAAACTTATGCAAAACTATTTTTTTATTGCCTTTTTAAGTAATAGTTTCAACTAACTTGCCTATTTGTAAAAATATGATTGATTGCCATAAACTTTAACAAAATCTTTTCTAAAAGACTGCCGAATTTATTCAAGAATTAATTAAAAATAATTAACAAAATAGCACTTCCCTTTAACAAAACTATTAAGACATTTAATTCCTCCATCTTATATAATTTAATTTACATAGTAAATTACTTAGGAAAAATCCACAAAAATCATAGAAATTCACTTTCAGTATGTTAACCAACATATATAAATTTCAGACCCAAATTCCTTTATTTAATTGCTGAAATAAATATTTAAACATAATTATACATATCTTCTTTTGAAAATTCATAATAAATTATCCATACCTTTGATAATTACGAAAATTTTAACCCATCAACAAAATAATGTTTTTTATAACATATTAAATCCTAATGACATTCGGAACCCATTATATACGATTTTAGCCTTAAAATCAAATAAACCTTTTATCAAACAAACCTATTTGAATATACTTATCATGTAATCTAAGCATATTATCATTAAAATCATCATAGAGGATTTAAACTTAAACCCGAAATCAAATGCTCTTTAAAAAAGAAAATGAGATGGTTTTGATTATTCTTCACCTTGATTTGGATAAGGACTTGAGATTTGATCTTGTTTAATTTTCCTCGCTTGAGTCCTTAGCTTTTACTTGAATTTTCTTCTTCTTTTCCCCTACGTAATGGCCGGCTTGTTCCTTAGTTGTTTTAGATTTAGAACTTATGAAATGAAAATAAGAATAAGGTAAGGGTTAAGGGTTGCCTTATTCTTTTATTAGCTAACTTAGAAAACCATTTACATAAACCCATTCTTTTGGTTTTTGTTTAGTTAAGCATGACCTCTATTAAATTTTCAAATCTAAATTCCTCATTACTTTAATCTTTACATTATTCTATTTAATTTATCTAATTAAATCTCCTTAATAATGTTATTAAAATTAGGGGCATTACAGGCTCCATTCCTTAAAGAATTTCGTCCTTGAAATTTAGTAAGGACTAAATACTAAGAGTAGTAATCATCTGCAACATCTCATAACTACCATACTGGCCTACCTGACTAGCAATAGTCTATACAAAGCAAATATAGAACATACCCTCATAGCAGATCAGGATAAGTATCTCTAATCCTATTTTCTGTCTTCCAAGTACAATCCTTCTCATTATGGCTCAACTGAACTTTCACCAACTTGACCGTCTTGTTTCTTAACCTCTTCTCATCTCTCGCCACAACCCAAACTGGTTTTCTAATAAAAGTCAAATTTGGTTCTACTATCAAATCTTCCAACACTATCGGAGAAATAGTAGTCTTTGGATTATGCACATACTTGCAAAAATGAGATACGTGAAGCACATTATGGACACCTGCCATACTGCTCGGCAACTCTACTTTGTATGCGAGCTTTCCGATCCTCTCTATAATTGGGGATGATCTAACATATCTCGGTGCCAATTTCCCCGACTTTTCGAATCGTACCACACCCTTCATCGGTGATACCTTAATGAAAACTCTGTCTCCAACTGAGAATTCTAGATCCTTACCTCTCTTATCTGCGTAACACTTCTGTCTAGACTTAGCTTCCTTCATCCTTTCTTGGATCAACTCAATCTTCTCTGTCGCCTCTCTAACTAAACCTGGACCCAAGACCAATCTGTCTCCAGTTTCCAACCAACATACTACTGTTTTGCGTGGCCTTCCATACAAACCTTCACAAGGCGTCACTCCTATACTAGTCTGATAACTGTTATTATAGGAAAACTCAACCAAGTGTAGGTAGTCTTCCCAAGATCTACCAATGTCCAATACACAAGCTCTTAACAAATCCTCGAGCACCTTATTGACCCTCTTTGTCTGTCCATCCGTCTGAGGGTGATACGCAGTACTCATCTTGAGCTTGGTACCTAAAACCTCATGTAGACTCTTCCAGACCTCACTAGTAAACAAAGCATCTCGGTCACTGACTATACTACTAGAAATTCCATGCAGTCGAATTATGTTCTTCATGAACAACATAGCTAACACAGGTGCCATACTGGTTGACTTAACTGGAATGAAATGTACACTCTTGGTCAACCTGTCTACTATGACCCATATACTTTCATTTCCTCTATTCAACCTTGGCAACCCATCTAAAAAATCCACTAATATTGAATCCTATTTCCAAACTGGAATCTCTAAAGGTTGAAGCAATCCACTCGGCTTCTGATGTTCGACCTTCACTTGTTGACAGTTCGCACACTGCCTAACCCATACACCAACATCTTTCTTCATACCTTCCCAATAGAAGCTCCTCTTCATATCTTATTACTTCTTGGTTCCTCCAGGATGAATTGTGAATTTGGATCGATGACATTCCCTAAGAACTTCTATCCTTAAGTCCTCAATGTTCGGGACACACAACCGTCCCTTCTTTCTCAACCAACCCCTTTGGTCAAGACTAAAGTCCTTTTGATCATCGATCTCCGATTCAACCTCAAGCCTTCTAATCTTCTCGGCTAATAATAGATTCTCATTTTTCTTAGAAGCAATCTTTTCGATTAATACCGGCCGAACTTCCAAATAGGACCACATGGCGATGCTCTGACTAGAACTAGCAATCGATCTTAACTGCACACTACAAGTAGTTAAAGCTTCTAAATCTTTCCATTCTGCCAACATAGCTAACACCACATTCTGGTGTTTTCCACTAAGAGCATCTGCTACTTTTTTTCCTTTCCCAAGAATATATTCTATACCAAAATCATAAGTTGCTAAAAACTCCAATTACCTCCGCTGTCTCATTTTCAACTCCTTCTGGGAGAATAAATATCGACTTATGATCTGTGTATAGCTCAAATCTCTCCCCTAAGAGATAATGTCTCCATATCATCAACGCGAAGATCACCGCAGCTAACTCTAAATCATAAGTAGGATATCTCACCTCATGTGGTCTAAGCTGTCGTGAAGCATAGGCAATAACTTTACCCTTCTGCATTAACACAGCTCATAATCCAGTTCCACATGCATCGGTATACACCACCAACCCTTGGTTTCCATCTGGAACTACTAACACAGGTGCATTGGTTAACAAATGCTTTAATTTAAGGAATGCTTCCTCACATATGTTAGACCAAATAAACTTCACATCCTTCCTGGTTAACTTAGTCAAAGGCGCTACTATCCATGAGAAATCCTTAATGAATCTCCGGTAATTGCCAGCAAGTCCAAGAAAACTTCTAATCTCATTCGCCGTCTCTTGTCTCTTCCAGTTATTAACAGCTTCAATCTTATCTCGATCGACTGACAAACCCTTCTCTGAAACCACGTGACCAAGAAACTTAACCTCTTTCTTCCAAAAATGACACTTGGAAAACTTCACTTTCAGCTGATGCAGCCTCAGCGTCTCAAGCACTACTCTAAGATGATCTTTAGCTCTCTTTCATCTTTAGATTATACTAAAATGTCATCTATAAATACCAATACGAACCTATCCAAATACTCTTGGAAAACTCGGTCATCAAGTCTACGAAGAAAGCTGGTGCATTCATTTATTCAAATGGCATTACTAACCACTCGTACGAACCACACCTAGTCCGAAAGGCTGATAACAGAACACTATCCTCTTCCACTCTTAACTAATGGAAACCTTTCGCCAAATCCAATCGGGAAAATACTCTGGCTACACAACTGATCAACTAAATCGTCGATTCTTGGCAAAGGATACTTATTTTTGATTTTCCTCTCGTTTAACTTACGATAGTCGATACACATTCTCAACGACCCATCCGGTTTCTTTACGAACACCGCGGCGGCAACCCAAGGCGAACTGCTTAGTCTAATAAAATTTCTCTCTTCTAGATCCACAAGTTGAACCTTCAATTCTTTCATCTCGACCGTTGTCATCCTAGTAGGTGGTCTACTTACAGGTTCTGCTTCTGGCACAAGATCTATCCAAAACTCTACGGCTCGTTTTGGTGGTAATCCTGTAACCGGCTCAAAAACATCTGCAAATTCTCTTACTACTCAAACCTGACTTAACTCTTCTTCTACTTCCATAGTACTCAACAAAGTACAAGCATTCCGATCAGAACCCTCCACTAAGAATATAATTCGGTTATGACTATCAAGGTGTCTTAGTGATATTTCCCCATCTTGGCAAAATATCCTAGCCTCGTATCTACCCAACCAATCCATACCCAAAATGTTTTCGAAATCTATGAAATCGAAAATGTACAGAGTGCATGTAAACTTATGACGTAACAAATCAAGTTCTATCTGGTCACATCTCATTCCTCGAGTTGCATACCCTCCTATTGGATTCGCTACCCTTAAGGAAGTGATAAGGTATGTGGGTTCTAAACATAACCTATTAACCAAACGCTGAGATATAAATGAATGCAATACACCGGTATCAAATAGTACCCTAGCTGGTTTACTTCGAATCAACAGCATACCTTCCATCATAGTCTTTTCTTTCTCAGCAGCAGTTGGCTTAGTAGATGATGGTCCAACAGCAAAGACTTTTCATTTGTCCACCCTGACTGGTTTTGGACACTGTTTCTTATAATGCCCCACCTTATCGCAGTTAAAGCACTTCATACCCTTCTTGTCGGTGACCTTCTTCCCATTACCAGTTCTGCATTCATGAGCATAATAACCTTTCTTGTCGCACTTTTGACAAACCAGATTAGCCTTTGCCTTCTTGGCAGCTTCTCCCTTCTGGGTTCCCTTCTTCTTAAAGAACTTCCTCTTCTTGCCAAGGGAGCTCTGGGTTTCAACCTGCTTCTCCTTCCTATAAGTAGCAAGCATCTCCTCATGTCGGGTTGCCATTTCCACAACAACATTGCAAGGATCACGAAGATGTGGTAAGGTCGCACTAGCAATCTTGGGTCTCAATCCTCGAATAAACTTCTCATTTCTCTTGATGATGTTGTCAATAGTAGCATACCTATACCTGGATAACTCATCAAACTTTGCAGCATACCCAACCACCGACATCTCGCCTTGCACTAAATTTATGAACTTCCTCAATGATTTAGACTTAGCAACTTTAGATAAAAACCTTTCTTCGAATCTCCTTCGGAATTCCGCCCAAGTCAATTCTTCCTCTAGAACTCCAGCAGTGATACTGTTCCACCAATAAAGCGATGTTCTCTACAGCTGCCTAGAGGCTAATCTCCTCTTCTGCTCATCATTCAATCCCAAGTCAGCAAAGATTCTCTCACAATGCAAAATCCAATTCTCAACTTCTGTAACATCCTCCGTTCCCAAAAACGACTTCCCAACAAGACTGGTATAATCTCTGCTCAACTTAGCATAGTTGTTTCCTACTAGAGCCATGGGATTAGCTCCTCCAACATTCCCAGCCACTCCTGCAGCTACTCCAGCTTGCATCAGATTGATGAAGAACTGATATATCATCCCCATATCTACTAGCGGATTTCCAGCACCTACGTTGGCATTTTCATTTTGATTTGTATTTGCCTGTCGACCCGGGTTCCTCTTGGCATTAGGTTGAACATTTCCATTTGTTGTGGTGCTTCCTCCATCGAGATTTCCTCTTCCGTTTCCTGCCTCCATATCTTCCTTTCTTTTAAATCTTCATACAAGCCTTAGTAAGATACAGAAGAACGGTCTAAGAGAGAAGGGAATACATACTTATATATATATATATCTAATACAAGTACGTTACTATAGCGTAACCCTAACCCTGATCTTATTTTTGATTCATTTGATTAATTTTTGAAAATTCTTTTAGGTTTAATTTTTCTTGAGTTTTCATAAACCTCTGCTTTGATACCAACTTGTAACATCCCCCACTTGAAGGCCCAAAACTAACAGCTACGGATGCTGCAGCCATCCATAGTTATTAATCCTCGACGACCAAATGCGGTGATGTTAGATACAATGATATACATAAACACATGGATATGAAAAAAATTTAAAACCATTAAACAAATTTCTCATTCCACTTCATATCATTTCAGATTCATTACATAATCCCATATTCGAGAACGACATTCAGAGAAAATATAATTATTACAACAAACGCCAAGAGCGACATATGAAGATGCCCCCTTGGATGATCAGAGTGTATATATATATATATATATATATGCAAGCAAACAACTTTGCCTTTTCATTAGAACACAACGGAATAAGAGAAAAAACTTATAATAGCTAGCTTGCCTCCTGCACATCCCTGGAAGCTTATTCATCTAAAAAATACCTTAAAAGACTCAACTCTCAAACTACTCAAAATTAATTGAGCACCCAAGAGTTTAAAGGGAAAACATGAACTTCAAATCAGAATAAAAGCCTAGTATGAATAATAACCTACCATCTAGAACCGTTTAGATATCTAGTGAGACTACGCCGCTTAGCGAAACGGGTTTTCCCCTCACTAGTATCTTACCCAAAAATTTATAATAATCATATACTGTGCTCTTACATCCACAATGGGTAAAAAAATAGCAAGCTAAAATATCATGATGATATGCAAACAAGAAAAATATCCTAGATTTCCCATCCCTATTCATTTGACTATCTATCTCAGTTATAGCTTCTAGAGTCACTATTAACCTATTTGTTTTCATGGGCCGACTAATAACCTGTTTAAAGCTTACAGACTGTCTCTCCGGTCTCATAGTTTTCATGGGATCACTAAGAACCTATTGGCCCCTGCCAATAAATTCATTCAATTATTTTATGGGTTCTTCCTGAACCTATTGGTATCTTCAATAACTCTCCTTATATCATTATTTTCATGGGTTGACAATGAACCTATTGACTTCTGTCAATAACTTAATCCAGATATAGTTTTCATGGGTTTACTACAAACCTATTGGCCCCTGCCAATAACTCTTACTAAACATAGTTTCATGGGTTTACTATGAACCTGTCTAAACTGACAATCTCTTAATTAGTCTTTGGGCATCCTATATTCTGGTCTACCTGACCTCCTGGATGCAACTCTGTTTATTCAAGAGTTAACTTAATTTATATTCACTGCTGGGTCAACCTAGCTGGTTATTCCGCCCTTACTCCCTAAAATATAGTTATGGGTCCATTTATAGTGACTATATTTATAGAAGAAGCGTATACAAAAATAATACCAAAATCTTTGGTTTAATACCCTTGAAATAATTTCCCTCTGAAATTTGGTTAGCCCCTTTAACCCATTATTTTTATCAAGGCAAGCTTCTTCAAAAACGCCAAATTTAAAAGCATTTTAAAGCTCTTTTATAGTGCCATGGGTTTTTTCCTTTTAAAAAAAATCAGTTCATGTTCTTTGTTTTGAGAACTAAAGTTTTCGAAACCTTAGGCCTTCACTTTCTAAACCATTGGAATTCCCCTTTCGAAAGCATTCAAATCTTCTTTTCAAAACACTAAACATATGCCTTTCAAAACACTTTAAAAAATCTCTTTCGAAACCACCAAAATATACCTTCCGAAAGTATTAAAGCATAACTTGCTAATATATAGAAGCATAGCTTCGAAACCATTTGAAAGTACCCCTTTCGAAACCATTAGGTTTAATCTTAAACATATCTTTTGGGTCTAAGTGAATACAAGCGAAAGTACCCCTTTTGAAACCAATAATCTTCAAATAAAAGAGTTTGGGGAAAAACAGATGGCTTCGGAACCATCCTTTCGAAAGCTTTTATCCTTTAAGTAAAACAATTAGAAGGTTAGCATCAAAACACCTTTCGAAGCCATAGCCTTCGAAACCTTTAGTATAAGTGACTACTGGAGCCCTTTCGAACCCTTTAAGCGAAAAGGCGACAACCTCTTCGAAAGCTATGGTAAACCCTTTCGAAAGCATTCTTTTAAAATCAAGGTAAGCAGCGTTTCTTTAGAAAGCAATACGAACGCTTCGGCCCATTCAAAAGCTTGGTTTCGACTCCATACCGGCCGTCTTTCTCCAATCCACTACGTACCAAAGCCTTGATACCTTGTGTATTGGTTTCGGCTTTGTTGGGGCAGAAGTATAGGGTCAAAAGATAGCTACTGGAAGTGGAGAAATAATAAACTTATGCAAAACTATTTTTTAATTGCCTTTTTAATAATACTTTTCAACTAACTTGCCTATTTGTAAAAATATGATTGGTTGCCATAAACTTCAACAAAATCTTTTCTGATAGAATGTCAAATTTATTCAGGAATTAATTAAAAATAATTATCAAAATAGCACTTCGCTTTAACAAAACAATTAAGACATTTAAGTCCTCCATCTTATATAATTTAATTTACATAGTAAATTACTTATGAAAAATCTCCAAAAATCATAGAAATTTGCTTTCAATATGTTAACTAACACATATAAATTTCAGACCCAAATTCCTTTATATATATATATATATATATATCTTGAAATAAATATTTAAACCAAATTATACATATCTTCCATAGAAAATTCATAATAAATTATCCATAGCTTGGATAATTACGAAAATTTAAATCCATCTCCAAAATTATGTTTTACATAACATATTAAATTCTCATGGCGTTCGAAACCCATTATATATGATTTTAGCCTTAAAATCGAATAAACCTTTTATCAAACAAACTTGTTTGAATATAACTAATCATGTAATCCAAGCATATCATGATTACCTTGATTATTATTATTCACCTTAATTTGGATAAGGACTTGAGATTTGATTATTATTATTCACCTTAATCATGTAATCATGCAATGAGATGTTTTTGATTATTATTCACCTTAATTTGGATAAGGACTTGAGATTTGATCTTGTTTAATTCTCTTTGCTTGATTCATTAGCTTTTACTTGAATTTTCCTCTTCTTTTCCCCTATGTAATGGCCGGCTTGCTCCTTAGTTTATGTTTTAGGATTTTGAACTTAGTCAATGAACATTAGAATAAGGGTTTAGGGGTTAAGGGTTATGGTAGATGGTTATTCCCTATAATACCCTTGCCTTATTATTTTATTAGCTAACTTAGAAAACCATTTACGTAAATCCAATTTTTTTATTTTTGTTTAGTTAAGTAAGGCCTCTATTAAATTTTCAAATCTCAGTCTCCTCATCTCTCCAATCTTTACATTATTCTATTTAATTTACCTAATTAAATCTCCTGAAAAATGTTATTAAAATTAGGGGTGTTACAAGAAGGGTGGCGGATCCTACAACCACTTAATACCTCAAACCAAAAGCGAACCCCTATGAAGATATCCCTCACCACTCCTAATTCCAAATTTGGACCATTTAATACTTTCCAATTAAGAAAGCAGGCCCAATCTCTCACATCATCGTAGGTTATAGGATTAGTGACATCTCACATCAGTAGTAAGTGCACCCGACTGCTGTTAGCCTCAAAGTGAAGGGCAGTCTTCCGTTGAGTGACTCTACTGACCTCGCATCACTAACCTACTAAGTCGAATTAACCATCCTAAGTCTTTACTTATATTATCTTAGGTGGACATTGGACTTAGCTTATTAATTCCCTTTTATTATTTAAGGCGATAAGATTTACCTTAAATACTTATCTACCCATAAGTCACCGTTTAATGCTCATAAATGTCAATTTGTCCATAAAATACTAATGGACATTTCCTAAGACATTTATGTATGATTACTAATTTCAATTTATAAACCTTTTATATGTATTTCATTTTTATCAGTCTCGTTAATCCATTTACCCAATCAAATTATTGCAACTCCTATATTTATTACCATTTATTTCCCATTTATTGGAGTTACAACCTTTTAAGTTCCTTTCCCATTAATTAATTACCCTAAATGTGAATATTACGTGCAAGCATCATTATTAGCTAAGTTTTATTTTAATTATTACAAAACCAGTAAATTACTTACAAATATTTGCTTTTATCGAATATATTTTAGTTATATATCTTCACTAGAATATTCTTTTCCATGTTAAATTATTGGAATCATATCTATAAAGATTATCCGCTATAATTTCCAAAAATTAGTCCAAAATAAAAGATTTAACTTTAAAATATAAAAGATTACAACGTTTGAAATTACAAGGAATAATCATTTCTTTTTATTACTGAAATAGATAGTGTAAACTATAATGAATTCATACTTTACACACCTCTTTCTCTTTTTATTTCCATTTATTCCTTGTTAGATCAAACGCTGTATTCTTCTAAAAAGGGAAAGAAATCATCCTATTTACAAATATTAAATGGATCTAAATTCTGACAATTCCAAATATATAAAAGTTTACATTCCAACAAGACTAGGGTAATAATCCAAATTCATAACATTATTATACAACCTATTTCAGATTTGGAATAAATTTCATTCAAATAAATATTCTAAATCCATACTGTTGGGACTGATTTCCAGATCAGGTTGTAAACAATTCTTGATCAATTTGTCAATTAGAATATATAGGCGATATTTATCATATTCGGAATATATTCAATTCGTTGCCTACAATTCATATTCAATTATCCAGTTAGGCACACCAGTGGGATAATTTTCGTATTATAACAATCTATAAAATTTCCCATTCACTTTTCAAAAGCGATCTAAATCTCCAATTCTGAAGTTGAACGTTTGATTCGTCTCCACATCCTTTATAATCCAAGAAATATGTATAAAATGGGGGTGTGTGTGTGTGTTAGGATTATAGATTTGAGAAGAGATTTAGGATTAGGAGAGAAAATAGATACAAATATCACTACAATAAAAATACCCTATTACAACGCCCTTTTTACAACGAGCATTGGTTGCCCGTTGTAATAGAAGGCTATTACAACGGTCCATTCAGGCCCGTTGTAATAGATGCCTTATACAATGCCCTTTTTACAACCGGCAACGACTGCCCATTGTAATAGAATGCTATTACAGCGGTCCTTTCATACCCGTTGTAATAGATGCTAATTTTACAACATTCGCAAAATGCCCATTGTAATAAATGCCAATTTTACAACGGTCACAAAATGCCCGTTGTAAGAGGTGCCAATTTTACAACGCTCATAACACCCGTTGTAATAGGTGCTAATTTTACAACGGGATAAAAATGCCCGCTGTAATAGGTGCCAATTTTACAATGGTCATAAAATGCCCGTTTTAAGCGATGCCAATTTTACAACGATCATAAAATGCCCATTGTAATAAATGTCTACTGCCAATTTTCGATAATCAATAATTAATAATTACAATGCTATCTTAAAATTAATATTTATTATTTATTAATATTTAATAATTAATGATTAATAATATTATATTAATCATATGTTACTAATTACTAATTATATTATTATATTACTAAGTACTAATCATTAATAATATTATATTATTTATTAATATTTAATAATTAATAATTAATCATTAATAATATTATATTAATTATTTATAACTTATAATAATTAATGAGTAATCACTAATTACTAATTATTATATATAATCAGTATTCCAAAAGGCTTAATTTTACTTTCCAGTTATTAGTAAGTAATATCGATTAATTAATATTAAATATATAATAATTTATAATTAATAATAAATATTAATAATTTATGATTAATAAATACTATTAAAAATTAATATTAAAATTAAAAATTAAAATTAAAATTAAAAATTAATATTAAAATTAAAAATTAATAATATATACATATTAGTTATTAACGGTTAATAATTAACATTAAATTATAGTTAATAAATATGAAGTAACATTTAATAATTAATAATTACAATTAAATAATTAATTTTCACGATTATTTTCATTAGTCGTAAATTTTTCCTTAATTAATAGTTTCATTATGGTATTAACTAATACTTAATAAGTAATAATTAATTAGGACTAATATTAATTTTATCCAAATAAAAATGAGGTAAGAATAACGTTAAAGCCTACAAACACTAACAAATGTCGGCACTCAAAATTCATACGTGGCACTCTAAACCGGTTTTCATTCCCACCCGCCCATTGTACCGGTATGAGTAATTTATATTCAATTATAATTAAGGAATAAATGATTGAATTAGTTTTAATTTCTATTATAACTAATGATTATTAATAAATAATTTAAATATGATTTATAATTATATTTAATAAATAATAATTTAATATAATAATGAATTTATTAATAATTAAAACTATAATTTATAATAGTAACATATACCTAATGATGTATAATTGATACCTAATAAGTTTATAATTTATACATACAAATTTCTCCCCTGTGTATTTTCAATTTCTCGCTTCATTAAACCACGAAAATTTCGGGTTCCCTCCACGATTTCTTCCTACTCTAAATTAATCATTTACATAACATCCAAACTCATGTTTTCCCAATCCCTAAATCAACAAAACCACAAATCAATGAAACCCCGAAACAACAAATTTATCAGTGAGATCTCATTCTCCTTTCTACCGCCACACCATCCAAGAATGAGATCGAATGGCATATGCTGGCCTCACCTCTATGCCATCTCCTGCCAATATGTGTCGTGGAAGAGAATACGATGATTTTTTCGAGGAAATAACAAATGCTAAGGGCTCATTATGGTACACATTATGATTTTGCAACTGTTAATTATTTAATTTTAAAGAATCCATCCAACTCTCCTCTTTCTTCTTTAGCCGATGATCTTGCAACCATTAATACAAACTTATCCCCTATTTTAGGTTTTTCTAGGCTAGTCATCTTTTCTCTTTCCCTATGCTTGAGGCTTCTTCACTTGCCAATGAAGGTCGTTGGCAAAATGATGGGAATAATGTTCATCTTCATAATGAAATCGTTTTGGCTAATGATAGTGATAAACAAGGTGATGTAGTTGTATTGAATAGCAATGTTAAAGGGGTTGTGTTATTGGATAGGGTAATATGCCCTCCACTTGTTTGTGCAAATGTTGCACTTGAATATGCTAATGTATTGGATGCTGGAATTCCTGGTAAGCTTATGCATCCTTCTATAGCCCTGAACTTGGGTGCTTCTTACTTTAATAGTAAATGGTCTTCGCTACTTTCCTACGTGATACAAAACCAATTTACTTTGTATGATGGTGGAATCATGGTAGATGTTCCAGCTAAATTCGACATCCTACGCAATCATCCCAAATAGTAATTCATGTAAGTGACCCATGTTTATTAATATCACTTTTAGACTTTGAATTGTAGATAACTCATATGTTAGTTGTAAGTATTTACATCCAACAAAATATTTATCTAAAAATTCGATATGTTGATATGTACATATTTTAGTAAGTAAAGTGCAATATAATTTTATATAGATTGACAAAAGAAGTTAAAAATCATGAATCTATGCAAATAAGTTTAAGTTTATCCATGTCCTAGCTTAGCTACAAAATACGAGTATATATACATATAAATCTTTTATCAAATACTTTTGAAATTGTAACAATAATTTGATATATTCATGTTGATCATGAATTAATGATTTTATTCATGTCATGCTTGTGCTTACTACTTAAGGTTTTGTACACAACACTTGGAATGATTCTAGATCACATGAAATTAGCATACTTGTTTGTTGTTTACATCATTTTCAAAATATAAATGAATCCCGATCATGTTAAAAATAAAGACATTAATGTGGCTTGAGATTATTTTTGACAAGGAAGAAGGATTCATAATATAAAAAGTATAAACCATCGTTAAACATATATGTGCATATGTACAACTCGTATTTGCATTATATTATCTATTTTTTAGTACCGTTAGTATATGCCATAGAAGAAATATCCAAGAAGCTGATGTATTCAGTTTGGACTATATCCAAAGTTGCATACATTGGTATATTAAAGTATCCAAAGCCATGACTGTGTGAAATATCATAAAAAAACAATCACTGAGGCTATCAAGCCAAGAGTAATATTATGTTTGTTTGCAGTAGCCGTTAAACATAAATATCATGTTAATTCACCATTACGCCGAGACCATCCTTTTACTTAGTTAAGGAAAGAGCAAATATCATGTTAAATTACCAAATCAATGACCATAATTTATGGCGTTACTTCAGGAGGATCAAGTCTAGTGAACTTGAAATAAAAACTATGCCATTGGTAATTTCTAACCAGAATTTTCTTTTCATTACAAATGTAATTTATAATGTAGGATTTTAAATAAACAAAATTTTGAAAGAGCTCCAAATCTAATGTATTGATCATAACAACATAATACAATGTTGGATAATTTAAATCAACTATTTAGCCATACTATTTTTATTCCATGATAAAATCAATTTGCTAATGGTTAAAAATATTAAAAACTCTCAAAAAATAGCCAAATTGATGATATTCTTGCTTTTTCTTCAATTTGGTCACAATAAAATTACGCTTGTTTAAGTTTTAATCATTGCAAGTGGTTTAGTATGTTACTTTTATAAACCACATACCTTTAAGGTTTGAACAATTTAAATGGTTTACTGTAGTGCTTGAACATAGCACCAGGTAGCAGAGGCCGTGAGCAGTAAAGAAAGTCATGACAAGGTGTCGGAGCCAAACATGGTATCTGATGCTGGATTTGGAAGTGAGACCTAACAATGGAAGAATGGTCGAAGTCCTTGCAATAGGAAAAATTAAGAACGCGCAGCATAGGTTTCCAACATAATCAAGTCGGTAAGGCATCGATCTCAGTTTCATTTGCCACCTGAAGTCCTTCATCATAAATTGTAAAATAAAATGAGATGGTGCTATGTATTACATAATTAATTATTATGAATACTTACGAAGTGAGTTCTAATGATTTTGCTACTTCCTTTGTCACGTCAGGGGAGTCATTTTTTATGTACATGGAGAGAGACCAAAAGATTGAGGTAAGGAACATCAAACAGAAGGAAAGTTTCATTGCGAATAATACGCCAAGTGGTCCCTTCTTTTGTAGATGATGTTTTGAAACTTTGCTGCAAAAAGTATATGAAAGAGATGACACATTTCATAACAAAAGGTTATCCAACATTAGATGTTGATCAACAATAACGTTGATGTGTGGCAAAGGTGGAGCAAGCATAAAATGATCTGGTATGACAACAATTACTGAAGTTGAATTTCAAAATGCATTTATTTACTTCACATGCTTAAAATTTAGCTTTCCGTAAGTCAAATCTTGTTTTATAGATACATAAACCATAGCGGGATTATGAACATATTATGTAAAATAAATAAAACATTTTAGTAGTCAAATAAAAATCAAATAGAGACATCTATTGAAAATCAGGTATTGATACATAGAACTAATTTGTAAACAAAAGGTTTATAAGAAAGTTGGAAATAATTGCTTAAATTTATAACAATGAATCCAATAGCTCATTATAGGTACATAATTTAATGGTACCAAGACTGGTTAGAATCAAGTATGGTTCCTGGCAAATAAAACAAACACACAAAAATAAAATATAATCAAAAACATATGACATGTTTGGAAACTGAACACTAAACCTAAACATGTGAACTTGCTTAAATTTCAGACAATAGCAACCATTCAAATTTTAATAAAAATTATTTAAAACAAAATATGATTTTGTACAGTAATAAACTAATTGTTTTAATCATAATGTTCTTATTCATTTCTATTCAAAATGCTAGTAAAACGAAAACATTAGATATTTACATATTTGACCTTGCAATAATCTCAGTATGCATTTAGCTTGAGATTGTTTTTGAGACCTGGGTACCCTTATGAAGAGACGTCTAATATTTGTCTGTTTCCAACTGCCAGTATATGTTTTCAGTTGAACTCTTTTATATGAATGTTGTTGCGCAAACCATTGGAAATGGACGTGGAATGCACTTGTTAAATCAGTTGGTATGTATATGCAATAAATGTATATGGTATATTCTTAGTTTTTCATAAAATTTTTAGTTAGTACTATTTTTCTTTTGGATTTTGATATGATAAATTGTAAGGGTTGAAGTGCACTGCAAAAAATTATCAATTGAGGATGCCGAACTACTTAAGGCCAGATGTGTGGAGAGAGAATATTACACCAGAAGAGCAACTTCTTATAATGGATCAGCACTCTAGGTGGGGAAATAGGTAAGAACTCATGCATATAAAGAACCTTGATTTATAAATATGTGAATCATTATGTGGCTATAATTTGCTTTGTGGGCCAACTTAATTGTTGTACATGCTTGAGGATTTCGTACCTGTTGAATATAATTTGCCAGTACACTTCGATCACCTCTCTCATTATTTGTATTAAGCTTTACTTGGCATAACTATCATATGTTGAAACTAAAAATAGTAAATTGAGTGAACATATTTTTGGATAAGAATATTTTTGTATGCATCCTCTCTTAAAAATCAGACCATTTTGAGAAACTAAAAGAATGTATGAATATACAATAATACAGGGGTTACTTAATTATTTATGACTTGTACATCATACTCATAACTATAGAAAATAGAGAATTGTTATATAAAACCTATTATCAACCAAAATATATTACAAAAATGAATGGATCTCTTCATGAATATTTACATTTTTCAAATGAATATAGCAAGCCATTGAGTTGGGAAACTCGAATCAAGATTGCCCTCGGTACTGCTCGTGCTATCGAGTAAGTTTTACCTTGAAATCGATATATTCAACTTGGAAATGTCTCATTAAAGTAATTTTTTGAATTAATGCATGAGTATCAAAGCATATGCCTATTTTAATAATAATAAATAGTACATAATTATTTTATTTTTTGTTAAAGCTATCAATTATATATTCTCAATCTAAAAAAAATCAATTATAAAAAGAAACTGTGCCATTTTTTAAAATCATTTTGATCCTCTGGTTAACCACTTATGTGGCCCTGAATTTCATATTTTCATAAGTCTATGTCTATCTACTTGATTGTAACATATATGCCATGATCAGTCTGCCGTATAAAACTCTGATTGTATTCCTTAGTTCATTGGCATTGGCATAGGCATAGAAATAATCATATTCTTTTATTTAGTATAAAGCTATCAAGAATCATCGCCAACAATATGGAAGAACCAACTCATTTTAAATTTTTAGATAAAAATATATATTGTGGTTGTCTTGGAAGTAATGTAGTTTATTATTCTATCAGATATTTGCATGAGACCCGTTCCCCATCTATAGTTCACAAAAACATAAAGTCGGCTAACATTTTGCTTGATATCGAGCTCAACCCTCACCTCTCTGATTGTGGATTAGCACCATATTATTACTAGGTATGTTGAATTTCTTTATGAGTACAGGATAAACACTATTTTGTATTTCCCTATAAACACTATTTTGTCAGGGAAATAATTTAGGCCCTAGATACACTGCTCTAGAATCTACCAACTTGTCAGAGCACACAACAAAAACCGATATATATTGTTTTGGTGTGGTCATGTTAGAGCTATTGACAGGTCAAATGCCATATGATAGGTAACTAAATTCATAAGCATATAACTGCATATAATAGTTTGAAACCATACATATATAGGTGAGACATTTATGTATATGTAACTGTTGCTTTTTAACAGCTCAAAACCAAGAACATATAATTTAGTTGCATGGGACAAACCATAACTCCATGACAACGATGCACTGGCCCTAATGGCTGATCCAGCATTCTGTGGGCTTTATCCTCCAAAATTATTGTCCCGATTTGCGAATGTTATCTCACAATGTGTTCAGGTAAATTACCACACTAGTGACCGCTACCCGGTTATAAATTTGCACTTTCTATGCTGTTTTAGTCATCTCTAAAATGTATGTTCTACCTCTTTATCATTATTTGGAATTATTGGTAATGATGTTGTTACTTCTTAATCATGCAGCCAGAACCTGGGTTTAGGCCTGCATATCATGCACCGTTGTAAAAATGTTTACTACAATGGTTTTAAACCGTTGTAAAATAATCTGGGTCTATTACAACAGTGCATAAGACAATGAGCACTGGCCCATTACGAAACCCCTATTACAACGGGTATTGCCCGTTGTAAAAGGGGTATTTTGTTGTAGTGTATATAGATACTCTCAAATACGCGTATAGTTGATTCTCTTCTCCTTTTATTAGATTTCTATTCTTCTTCGATTTGTATGCATATAGATATAAATATCTTATTTTTATAATTTAGAAAGAAAGTGGAGAAGAAGAAATGGCAGAGCTTCGCTACTACCTCCAAAAGAATATGAGAAGAGAAGGAAGGGTTAGGCCTGGATTTATAGGTGTAAGAATCAATCTCAACCGTTCAATTGAAATATATTAAATCCAGGCCATTAGGGTCTGGGTTTATTGCACCAGCAGTTACCCAAACAATCGACCGCCTTATATGCTTCGGTCGACTACTCCATGTCAATCGGTCGTAGTGAACAGTCGGCTTGCTGGCCCGGGTGATTAACTAATAAACATTAATTTTTCTTACTTATTTATTTTCGTTTCGAATTCTTTTTTCTTCAGTAACTTCTTCGTTTGGACTCCGATCACAAAACACCAAATATGAAAGTTGCCCAGAGTTTAACCACGAATGCAATGGTGCATGTTTCATGGTCAAATTCCATCATTGGTACATATTCTATTTTTGGAGCCTAATTAATTAACTAACTACATAATTAAATAACTAACGCCAAATTATGGGGTGTTATAGTATATTTTTACCTCACCTATTCGCAATGCTTATCACTTCCCTATGGATCCTACAGTTGGAGATGTCTCACATCTATAGTAAATTATACACAGCTCTGGTAGCCTCTAGGTGAAGGGTAGACTTATTGAAAGAGTATATAATGTAATTGCTTGCCTTTATTCCAAATACTGGCAGAATATATACAAACGTACAAGGAGAGTTAGGCCTATAATTAAGCCTTAGATTAAGGATCTAACTGAGCTAATCTACAGCTATACTACCGATTAATATGCACTAGATAAATACATGGCATAAATAGATTTATACAATAAAACAGAATATAATTAATATTATATTCTAACACACCCCCGCAGTCGAAACGGGAGCATCACGAACGCTGAGACTGGCTCGAAAATCTTCAAATAAAACACGAGGTAATCCCTTGGTAAAAATATCCGCAATCTGATATCGAGAGGGAATATGTAGAACGCGTACCTCGCCTTTAGCAACTTTTTCCCTGACAAAATGAATGTCCATCTCAATATGTTTGGTACGTTGATGTTGTACCGGATTTCCTGATAAATAAATGGCACTCACATTATCACAATAAACCAGAGTAGCTTTGTGAATAGGGCAATGAAGCTCAAGTAATAAGTTTCTGATCCAACAAGAATCGGAAACAACATTAGCAACTCCTCTGTACTCGGCCTCAGCGCTGGATTTTGATAAAGTTGGTTGTCGTTTGGATGACCAACTAACCAAATTATCACCAAGATAAACACAGTAGCCGGAAGTAGAACGTCTAGTATCCGGACATCCTCCCCAATCAGCATCAGTATAAGAAATTAACTTACTCAAAGAGGATTTATATAGGTAAAGACCAAAAGATAAAGTACCCTGTAAATAGCGTAGAATACGCTTGAGAGCATTCATATGCTCGTGCTTTGGATCATGCATATGGAGACAAATTTACTGCACGGCATAAGAGATGTCGGGTCTGGTGAAAGTAAGGTACTGTAAAGCACCGGCCAAACTGCGGTACTTAGATGGGTCGTCACATGGAGAACCTACTGAAGCACTAAGTTTGGGTTTGGTGTCAATCGGAGTAGCACAAGGACTACAATTAGCCATGCCAGCTCGTTCTATGATATCTGTGGCGTACTGAGTCTGAGACAAGAACATACCATTATCATTGCAGGAAACCGCAATCCCCAAGAAGAAATTGAGAGGACCCAAGTCCTTCATAGCAAACACGCCACTCAAAAGAGCTATAAAACGCTTTCTTAACCTGTCAGAAGAGGCGGTAAGGATAATATCATCAACATATAATAAGAGGTAAGCCATATCCGAGCCCTGCCTATAAATGAACAATGAGTTATCAGAGGTACTGTGAGAAAAACCAATAGTGGCTACAAAATCTGCAAAACGCTGATACCAAGCTCGCGGAGCCTGTTTAAGACCATAAAGAGATTTCTGCAGTAAACACACATGATCAGGTCGACTCTTATCACGGAACCCCATAGGTTGATGCATGTAGACGGTCTCATTGAGATGACCATGTAAGAAAGCATTCTTGACATCTAACTGATGAATAGGCCAAGATTTGGAGATAGCAATGGTAAGAACAGTACGAATAGTAGCCGGTTTTACAACCGGACTAAAAGTCTCATCACAATCAACACCCTGCTGTTGAGTTTTTCCATCACCTACAAGACGGGCTTTATGCCTCTCAAAAGAACCGTCAGAATTCTTTTTGTGACGAAAAATCCACATTGATCTAATAACATTCACATCCGGTGGCCTAGGTACCAATTTCCATGTTTTATTTTCAATTAGAGCATTAAATTCATCTAACATTGCCGCTTTCCAATTAGGGTCACGAATAGCACTAACCGGGTCTTTGGGTAAAGGAGATATGGTAGTGGTAGTCGTGGAAGCTAGGTTGGAAACATATTTGGAGTTGGGTTTGTAGATTCCATTTTTAGCTCTAGTGGTCATAGAATGGGAGGGCAGTAAAGGCACGGGTGTGAGATTAGGAGTAGGCTGAATTATGTGGGGATGTTGGGCCGGCCCAGTTCGGTTGGTAGAGGGAGGTGGCGAATTGGGCTGAGGTTGAGGTTCTTGAAGATGGACAGTGCCATGAGAGTGAGACGGGTTTGATGAGTGTGGTCCAGGAGAGGGAGGAGGGGAAGTGGCTGTTTTTGCTTGCTGCCCAGCCGAGTGAGGAGTAGAGAGAGGTGGGCTTGTTTGCGGCCCAGGAGAGTGAGGAGGAGAATTTGATGGGTCTGCTTGGTGCGCACGAAGAGTGGGATGTCCCAAATCATTATTTGAGTGTTGTTGCATATAACTAACAAGGGGATTGACATCCAGAAAGTTGTAATCATTAATATGAGGAGTGTGAAGCTTAGCAAAAGGGAATTCATGCTCAATAAATTTCACATGACGACATATGATTATCTTCCCAGTTGACATATCATAACACTTAGACCCTCTATGATTTGGAGCGGGACCAAGATAGACACAAGGGGTTGACCTTTGTTGCAACTTGTGAATGGAAGTGGATGGGAAAAGAGGGAAACATAGGCAACCAAAAACACGTAATTCCGAGTAGATAGGATCACACTGATATAGAATTTGAGTTGGAGACTTAAATCCTAAAATTTTGGTTGGTAGTATGTTTAGTAGGTAAGTGGCCATGGCTAGGGCATGATGCCAAAATGAGAGAGGTAAAGAAGCATGTGCAAGTAAGGTCCGTATGATATTGTTGATTGATTTTATGTGTCGCTCGGCTTTTCCATTTTGAGGAGAGGTATGAGGGCAAGAGAAGCGGAATAGCATACCATTTTGATCAAAGAACTCATTAAAAGTGCCATTGATATATTCCGTTCCATTGTCACATTGGAAAGTCTTAATGTGACGATTAAATTGTGTGCGTATAAGGCTATGAAAGGATTTAAACAAATGTTTGACTTGAGATTTTTTAGCAATAGGAAACGTCCACAAAAATTTACTGTAATCATCAAGAAAAAGCACATAATAACAATGGCCAGAAGAACTCACAACAGGCGAAGTCCAAAGATCACTATGAATAATATCAAATGGAAAAATAGTGTTTGACATAGAATCATGAAAAGGTAACTTTGTAAGTTTCCCAAGAGGACAAGAAGAACAAAAACTCTTACAAGCCTTATTACAATCAATGAATTTGCTATTATTAAGAGAACGAAGCACAGCATCACCGGGATGTCCTAAGCGGTTATGCCATAGATCGGAGGAGATAGTAGTAAAAGCTGAATTATTGACTGGAGGATTGGCTTGAGTATTTGAGAAGATAGGATATAGGTCACCGGCACTGTCACATCTCATTATTTTGACTCCCGTCTGTAAATCATTCACAGAAAAGCCAAAAGGGTCAAATTCAACGGAAACTGAGTTATCAGTGGTGAATTTTCGAACAGATATTAAGTTCTTAATTAATTTAGGAGCATGTAACACATTTTTCAATTGAAAGGGTGGGTGAGGTGATGGTAAAGTAGTACTACCGTGACCAACAATTGGAATTAAATGTCCACTTCCCACAACAATGTTATCATTTATATTGCTCGAATTAAAATAAGAGGAAAATATACCTTGATTGGAAGTCATATGAGCTGTGGCACCTGTATCCATGTAGAAGTTGTTGTCAGGTTGAGAGTAACCAATTGAAAGAGCATTCATCGCCGCTTCAATGTCCGTGGGAGAGTAACTGCCAGTAGGAGCCATAGCATTGTAAGCTTGGGGACGTGTGCCCAAAATTCCAGGCCCAGCTGGACGAGACCCAGAAGGTTGGGCTGCAGCAGGTCTTGGAGCCCATGAGGAGGCCGGATACGGGCAGGGAGGAACCCAAGGAGCGCAGGCCCAAGGTGTTTGCTGCCAAGTATATGGCACATATGGGCCATGTAAGGGGGGTTGCTGGTGGGCCCTAAGAGGAGAATTGTGTTGATTTCGGCCCTTCCCAGAATTTTTAGAAGAATTGGATTTCTTTTGCTTTCCCCCTGTTGAGGAAGAAGAAGCAGAGTTGCTCGCAACGGTGGATGTGATGAGTGCCTGGTTACGGTTGCTTGAACCACCCTCCTTGGCTAGCCGATTTTTAATAGTTCGTTCAGCAAGTTTGAGGCGAGAACGACAGCTTTCGAATGAAGGCAGAGGTTCTTGGTTCTGAATTATGTCCACCGTACCGGCATAGGCTTCTGGTAAACCGGCGGTGAGCTTGAGGACCAAGCGGGTTTCGGAGAGAGGGGCATCAACATCAGCGAGACGATCAGCGAGAGATTTTATATGATTGCAGTAGGCATCAATGGTTGAAAAATTCTCGAACTTGAGATCGGCGAGTTCCTCCTCAAGGTGGGTGGCACGAGAGGCTTTGTTGTCTTGAAACATCGATTCGAGACGAGCCCAAGCCCCTTGAGCGGTGTCATCTTTGAGAAGAATGGCATGAAGGAGATCTGGGGATATGTTTCCATAAATCCAGTTCAAAACAGCGGCATCAAGACGCTTCCATAGAGCCGGATCAGCATCTTTGGTGGCTTGATAGGCGGCAATCTCCGTTGCCTCCGCAGGAGGAATGATATGATTATATAAATCATGGACCCTAACGAGTACCTTGAACAAGGTAGCCCAAGAATGATACATGCCCTGATCATCCAATGTTATGGGAATGAGAGATTTGACATTGGTGATGGTGAGAGCGGGGTGAAATTTTGAGGATTCAGAAGACATGAGTAGCAGCGGAAGATAGAGAAGGTGGGCGATTGTTAGGGAGGTTGAAGCCTAGGTCGAGACTGGCTCTGATACCATGAAAGAGTATATAATGTAATTGCTTGCCTTTATTCCAAATACTGGCAGAATATATACAAACGTACAAGGAGAGTTAGGCCTATAATTAAGCCTTAGATTAAGGATCTAACTGAGCTAATCTACAGCTATACTACCGATTAATATGCACTAGATAAATACATGGCATAAATAGATTTATACAATAAAACAGAATATAATTAATATTATATTCTAACACTTATGTTGTATAAATTTATTGACATTGTATCCCAACACACTAAACCAAACCAATCACCCAAAACCTAAGTGTTGGGCGAGGCAAACTAATTTATGCTCGTTTCAGAACATATAATTGAAGCTATATATTTCCTATTATGAAAATTATATTGCCTCCTATGTGTATTTAATAACATTAATACTTTACTTGTTCGCTATGTTCCAATTCTATACGCTTAGGCTTTGGTTTCCTCATTTCCTTCTTATGTCTAATTAATGTCAATTATCTGTAATAATTGGTCATTAATGTCAAAATTTGACAATCTCTAATTAAATTTATTTACCCATTCCAATCCATCTATTATGCCTACTAAATTTCCCCATAAATGCCATATTAAATTCTCTAATCACTCCTCATTTAATTCCTTTAACTCTCTATTAACTACAATTATATTGCCCATTAAATTTGTAGTTATTGTCCATAAAATTTGGAATTACTTGTAACAACCCTGGTATTGGTGATTACCTATGATATTAAATTATAACGATAGTATAATTTAATATTGAGAATAAAATGAAATAGAGAGGATAAATTTGTTTTAAATTGTTTATTTCAAATAAACAATGCGTTTGAAGTTAAAGATCGACCTTGGAATTTAATTGAATGGAGTTTTAGGGAATAAATTGGAAATATTGGAATCTTTGGTAACTTGAGTTAATAAATTAATCAAGGGATGTATTTCAACATTTAATTGTTGAAATAAAAATAAATAAATAGAAACAAAGTTTTAAAAACTTTATTTTGAGAGTTTGGAGTGAAAATAATCAATTATTGGATTTTAATTGAGTCAATGTAATAATATTGGTAATTATTGCCAATATTAACCTTTTATTAAATATAAAAGGAGAAATATGTACAAATTATGTATTTTATTAAAATAAAAGATGAAATATTGGTTGGAAATAATATTTAATGATTTAATGAAGTTAGAATGATTTATTGCAACTTATTTGACAAGAAAATAAATTTTTATTTAGCTTGTTGTGTTCAAAATGATACATTTGCACTAAAATTGTGTAAATTGTTAAATATTGTTAAAAATGGGGATTTATTGTTAAAATAAATTTTATTTTGTCACGATAACTATTTTATTTCAATACAATTGGATGTATACATTTTATTTGGCATATAAATGTTGAAATATGTGAATATAGTAATAAAATAGGTAAATGTATACATTCCTTTGTTATTTTTCTCAAAGTATATTTAGTCTTGGGCTTGTTTGGGTAAGAATTAGATCCATTAGCCCTCTCTAGAAAATTCTGGTAAGGAGAAAACATTCAGTACGTAATTATTCCTCTTCTTTCTCAAACTAAGTCATTTATAGTAAAACAACAAAAGAAAAAAAAATGGCATCCTCCCTGTAAATTCAATTTCCACTCTAAATTGCTGCTAATTCAAAGAATAAATCACTAAAACAATAAAAGAGAAAGGAAATCACAACCAATACTATAAAAATTTCATTCAAATCTATGAGCTTGATATGAATTTTGTCTGTAACCTGCTCTATTCTTTTGCATGTCTCTTTTCAAGCTTCTACAGGTTGCTGAAGGTCGTTTCTCCACCAAAAGCCATCATCTTCCTCTTGAAATCGCACAAAATCTTGCTAATTTGCTAAGGTGAGTACAACACTCACAATTGTTAACCAAAACTAGTGCTATTGCTAAGAAATCTGCTCTGTAAAACCTTCTGTATATGTTCATACTCTCTGTTGTTGCTTTTTCCTGTTTCTTGTTTCTGGTTGCCACTTTGAGTGGCCATATCTCTTTGATTTTCAGTCGAATTGCTGTTGGATCTTTTCTGGATTGTAGTTTAGTTGTTAAACTCTTTGAATGTCAATTTTCGCTGCAAAATTTGATTATTTGCTATGCTAATTTAGTGTTGGAAGTTGAGTTCGAAGCAGGAGAAGTACCCAGAAAAATGTCCGTAGTCTGGGTCGACCTGGAGGTCGACCCAGCAACCACCAGGTCGACCCCCTAGTTGGCTCAGTATGTGATGTCGTGGTCGTCTGTTTCTATATCTTATGCAGCTTGTTTTGTAGCATTTCCTTTGAATTGCTATGGTTTTGTCACTTGTTTTGATGCAAAATTTGTGATGATTTTGATGATGCTTATGGGCTATGATATCCATTAATGGATTAGCCAAGTTTTGGAGGAATTTATAATTTTAAAATTTGGTTTTATTTCGAATATCGATTGGAGTTATTTCTTCATTTTTCTTCGATTTCAAGCACTAATTCTTCCAAATAAATTTTGAGAAAATTTCTAAATAACTTGGTTTTTGAAATCATTATTATGAAATATTTTCAAATTATTATTAAACTATTTTAAAAATATTTATTTTCTATAATAAGGAGAAAATTCACTAAATTGCTTCAAAAATGGTTTCAAAAAATTATTTTTAAATCCTGTTTTCTCTAGAAAATTATTTTATAAATAATATATCTTATTTTTATACTTTTTGGAGATATGAGAAAGAGAATTAAAAGATTTAGTAAAATACGTGGTATGGGACACGTGAGTTTACTTTTTCGGTTAATTCCGGATTTGTACGATCGAAATCTCTTGAGTATGTTGTTTTGAGCTGATTATTGAGATTTGTAATTCCTATTATAGGAATTATCAGAGTAGCCAATATTTGGCGAGTTGAGAGGTTCGAGATCTCCTACTATAGGAGTAATAATCGATGAGAACCACTTATATATGTTGTTTTACTCGCTGATGAGACGAGGCGAGTCTTGACATGAGATTTCCCTTTTCGGGAATTATGGTTTATGAGAAACCACTATGAGATTTATTTTCACTTGCCGATGAGACGAGGCAAGATATATGAGTGTTCTAAGATTTATGAGATTTGAGATTTTATTTTATGATGTGGAGTTAACTATTGGTTAGTAAACCGTTTAGTGCGAACGTGTTGTATGGGACGCACATTAACACTTTTCGGGTTCCTTCCCGAGAGTTTGTGACACATCCACGAGTATGTCAGTGCTATAGACCTTCGGGTCATCTGAGTATGTGACTTTGCTCACCACGAGTTATGTGACTTCGGTAACCACGAGTTATTTGACTTCGGTTACCACGGGTATGATCTTCAGGTCCCTGAGTTAGGTACCTAAATTATAAATAGCACTAGACAAGAGTTTAGCACATGCAGCATTGCTTCGGCTTTGCAATCGAGGATCTGGCCAATCTGGGTTTTCTGAGATTTTCTGAGTTTTCCGAGTTTTATACGATTTCACCATTTTGAGATTTTGTTGCATCAATAGCCTAGGGCTACATGAGATGTCATATAGGGTGATTTCGTTTTCAAGAGATTTGAACTCTATTTTGAATTCTATGTGATTCATATTGGAAATCTTGATGAGTTTCCCTTATAGCATTTGAATGGTTACTTGCATTTATATTGAATGCCTTTGTGTTTGGAATACATATGTTGAACTAAACCCATTCATGCGACAACCCTTAATGAATCTATTCCATGGCATTGCATTTGAGCAATACTTGTATATCATTACTTTATAACTAAAGGAAGAGTTCCCTTATGCACTTATATTCCTCTTATCTTGTACTAATATCAAGTTCTAGTTAGCCTGACCCGTGTATTTATTACTTGGGTCAGACTGAATTTCAGGTTAGGTAGTTAGACTCTTAGCTTGCCTTACCTTTTGGATTTCACCATTGCTTTGGATATGACTAGTTTTTGTGTTGTAGTCTTTTTGTTGGGAACTTGTGATGTATATTCTTTTATGGGGGATGTGTGTGTGTGTGTCCATATATATATATATATATATATATATGGTGGTTTTGCCACTTGTGACGTGTTGTATGATATTTGATGTATGTATATGTATCATTTCTGTGTTGCTGTTCTGTGTCTTGTGATTGTTGTAGTTATTATATTTTGTTTCTGAATAGATCCTATAGCCACTATAGTAGTGTATTAGGTAGGAATTAAGTATGTCGAATACTTGAGAAGAAATGAAAAAAAATAAGTGCCAAAACCGACATACTTAGCTCTTATCTAATGCAAGACTATGATGGCCGCCCTTAACCAGCCCTATTCTCCGCATTAGCACACAAAATTACTATGTAATTCTCTTTGTTAATGTGGGTCTCGAGATGGGGCGTCACAGCTTGGTATCGGAGCAGGATTCAGAACGAAATGTAATAAACACAGAACAATACACACAAATACTATACATCAAGTATAATACAAGTGTAAACATCATCCCCAAATTGTAGTGAACCCAACCTTGTCCTTAATCTTTTGAGTCCTTTGGGGGTAAATAGAAAGGAATATGTATAGGAATGTTAATTTTATATTCCGTAGTATTCCTTATTTAGTGAATTCGAATTGCTAATATCTACCCTTATGAATAATCTTATCTTAACTTTTAGCTATGTCTGGAAGAGGAAGAGGTCGCACTTCGGAGACGGGACCGTCCAGTGGTTCTTGTCCCGAAGGGGTTTATATGTCGACCGATCAGATTCTTGAGCTTCTTAGGAGCACTCAGCCTCCTGCACTAGCTCACACTTCTCCTCCATGCAAATCCGCATTTGCGCGCATGTGCAGCGACTTCACCCACCTCGGAGGCAAGCTGTTCAAAGGCTCCGAGTCAGTTTTAGAGGTTCAAGCTTGGCTCCATACTTGCGAGCGCATCTTAACTCGCATGGAGATATCTGATTACCATCGAGTTCTTATGGCGTCAAGTAAGCTACAAGAATAGGCTTTAGACTGGTATGAGCTTCTTATAGCAGAGATGGATGAATTCACCCTCATATGGAAGCATTTTCGAGACAGATTTGAGCTTAAGTTCGTACCAGAGTCCGAGAAGGCATTCCTTGCCCGTCACTTCCTTGAGTTGAAGCAGGGCAAGTCATCAGTATCAGATTATGTTTCATCTTTTGAGTCTCTATCTAAGTATAGGCTTGAGTTCATTAGCACCCCATACAAGAAGAATCTTAAGTTTGTATCTAGACTTAAGAAGTATTTGAAGAAGTCGCTCATGTAAGCTCTCATTCGAGGAGCTTGTAGATTCGACGCTTCACCTTGAAGCTGACAAAAAGGAAAGGGATAGTAGTGACGAGACCGAGGTTCGAAAGAACCCACAGAAGAAGAAATTCCCTTTTAAGAGATCCAGGTCCTTTCCTCCCAAGAAGAAGAAGAAGCAAGGCAATTCTGGTTCTAGTTCTTTTGCAACCTCCTTCAGCTAAATTCTTAGCTTGCTTCAACTGTGATTCTCAAGATCATCTAGCTTGAGAGTGCCCTCATTCTCGCAAGTGTCTTTATTGCAAGCAAGAAGGACACATGATTTCTACTTGTGTTAAGAAGAAGAAGGATGCTCGTTCTGGCAATCTGAATGTGGAAAAGGCCTTTGGTAGTGCATCTCTGTCCCAAGGTATATCTCCTATAGTTCTTGAGGGTTCTATATTGTTCCATGATCGTTCTATTAGAGTGTTCTTCGATACGGGTGCGTCGCATTCATTCTTTTCGAAGGAACTCGTTGATGCATTGCAGTTGGATGTTTCTTGTTTGATTACTTGTTTAAGGATTGCGAATCTTATCGGAGGATCCACAACCCTTAATATGCTTTGTGAAGATGTTAAGATTCTTATTTGTGGCTTTTCTTTCCATGCGAATCTGCACGTAATTCCTTGCCTTGGATTCGATATGATATTGGGTATAGACTGGCTAGTTTGATACGATGCCAGGATTCTATGTTTAGAGAGAGTCTTATATCTTCGACACCCTGACTCTCCAGCTCAGTTTTCCCTTATTCTATGGGATATCGATCGTGATTCCGTAGCTTCTCTATTTTCTCTTGAATCTCGAGATGATGATGATGATGTGTCTCGAATTCCCGTTTTTCGTGACTTTCCAGATTTATTTGAGCCTATTTCGGGATTACCACCCAAGTGGGCTATCGAGTTCCGCATCAACCTTATTCCAGGTGCACAGCTTGTTAGTCATCCTCCCACGAGGTTATCTACTAAAGAGAATGAGGAACTCAAGAAGCAACTCCTCGAGCTTGAAGCCAAGCACTTTATTCGATCAATTTCTTCACCGTGGGGAGCCACGGTGGTATTCGTGAGGAAGTCCGATGGGACTCTTAGGCTATGCGTCGATTATCGCAAGCTTAACGAGTTAACCATCAAGAATCGCTATCCATTGCCAAGGATCGATGATATGTTCGATCAGTTGAGTGGTGCTAAGGTCTTCTCTCAGCTTGACCTTGCCACGGGATTTCATCAGCTCCAAGTTGTGGAAGATAGCATTCCACTTACAGCATTCCACACTCGCTATGGTTCATATGAGTGGCTCGTCATGCCGTTCGGTTTAACGAACGCCCCTGCTTACTTCGTTGACCTTATGAATCGAGTATTCTGGAAATATCTCGATAAGTTTGTTCTTGTTATCATCGACGACATTCTTATGTATTCTACATCCGAAACTGATCATGCTCGACATCTTAGAATTGTTTTGAGTATTCTTCGACAGCATCAACTCAAAGCAAAACTTTCTAAGTGTCATTTCTGGGAAAAGTAAGTTAAGTTCTTAGGCTATGTTGTTTCTTCCGAAGGCATTTCAGTTGATCCTTCCAAGATCGAAGCCATCCAGAATTGGAAGAGGCCTGAGAATGTTCATGATATTCGTAGCTTTCTGGGTTTGGTGGGTTATTACCATCGCTTCATCAAAGACTTTCCCGTATTGTGCTTCCATTGACTAGCCTTACGAAGAAAGGCGTTCGCTATACATGGTCGGATAAGTGTGATGCTTCCTTTTAGTGATTGAAGGAGCTTCTTACTAATGCTCCAGTTCTTATGGTTCCCGAAGGAAATCAGGATCTTATTGTCTATACCGATGCCAGTTATAGTGGCCTCAGTGCTGTTCTTATGCAGAAGGATAGGGTAGTTGCCTATGCTTCAAGGCAATTACTTCCGAACGAGGTTTGGTATGCTACCCATGATTTAGAGCTTTCCGCCATTGTCTTTGTTTTAAAGATGTGGCGTTATGATTTGTTGGGAGAGCACTTTACTCTCTTCACTGATCACAAGTCTCTCAAATACTTGTTCACCCAGAAAGAGCTCAACATGCAATAGTAGTGTTGGCTCGAGTTTCTAGCTTCATATGATTTCGACATTCAGTATACCCCTGGCAAGGGGAATCGAGTGGCTAATGCTTTGAGTCACAAGCATTCAGCTATTGTATCTATGATGATTACAGAATGGAAAGTTCTTGAGACTCTTTCCATGTGTGATATTCATGATCGTGCTTCCACCTCTGATTTACCTATTCTATCGTATAGCATGGAAGATCGTACTACTCTTCTTGATGGGATTGCCAAGGCACATCGGCAAGATTCTGATATATCCACTCTTATTCAGAAGTATAAGTCTTAATTCCATAATGATATTGAGGTGAGGGATTTCAGCATTGATATTCATGGGTGTCTTTGAAAGAAGAACCGTCTAGTCATGCCCTCTATTCCTGAACATAGGCGGGACATTCTGGCAGAATGTCACCGTTCTAAGTATACTATCCACCCAGGCAGCAACAAGATGTATGCTGATATGCATCGTCTCTATTACTAGGAAGGCATGAAGCGGGACGTAGCAAGTTATGTAAGCAATTGCATGACTTGTCAGCTTATTAAGGCCGAGCATCAACGACCCAGTGGTCTTATTCAGCCTTTAGAGGTTCCATTGTGGAAATGAGACCAGGTTTCTATGGATTTTATTGATAGCTTACCTCGTTCGAAGTTAGGCCATACCAGTATTTGGGTTGTTGTGGACCGTCTCACCAAGTCCGCACATTTCATTCCTTCTAAATCTAATAGGACGGCATCTCTTTTATCGAAGCTGTATATTAAGGAGATCGTGCGATTGAATGGTGTTCCTTCATCTATTGTATGCGATCATGATCCTCTTTTCACGAGTCACTTTTGACAGAGTCTCCAGCAAGCTTTGGGGACAAGGCTTAACCTTAGCACAGCTTATCACCCATAGTTTGATGGACAGACTGAACGGGTGAATCGTATCTTGGAAGATCTGCTTCGTGCTTGTATCTTGGATTTTGGTGGTAGCTGGGAGGATCATCTTCCTCTAGTTGAGTTTGCATATAATAATAGCTAACAAACTTCTATCGGCATAGCTCCTTTCGAAGCCTTATACGGAAGGCCGTGTCGTTCTCCATTATGTTAGCTTGAATCGGGAGAAAAGCTCATTCTTGGCCCCGAGTCTATTTGAGAATCATCCGAGAAGATCCACCTTATTTGAGAGAGAATGAAAGAGGCTCAGAGTCGACAGAAATCCTATGCGGACAACCGTAGGAGGCCTCTTGAATTCCTAGTGGGCAATCTTGTTTGTATCCGAGCTTCTCCTTTGAAGGGAGTGGTACGCTTCAGCTAGACAGGGAAATTGGCACCATGCTATATTGGTCCATTTCCTATTATAGAGCGTATCGGTCCTGTTGCATATCGTGTAGCACTTCCTGAGCAGTTTTCTAGAGTTCACGATGTATTTCACGTCTCGCAGTTGAGGAAGTGTCTATGAGATTCAGATTCCGTGCTTGATTCTCGTGCTTTAGAGAAGTTGGAGGTTTCTCCTGATCTATCTTATGTGCAGCATCCCATGAGAGTTCTTGCTTCAGAGACTAGACGTCTTTGAAATAAGAGTGTTCCGCTCGTGAAGGTTGAATGGTCCGAAAATCCCAATGACTACACTTGGGAAACCAGAAAATTCATCGACCAATCGTACCCCGGATTCTTATCTTCTCACGACGAAGGTAAGAATTTTCCATTTAAATCTATCTAAATTTCCTTTGTTTGATGAAATAAAGTATGTAGAATACGGATTTCCTCTAGAAATTACGAGGATGCTATTTTTATAGGGGGAGGTCTCTAACAACCCTGGTATTGGTGATTACCTATGATACTAAATTATAACGATAGTATAATTTAATATTTAGAATAAAATGAAATAGAGAGGATAAATTTGTTTAAATTGTTTATTTCAAATAAACAATGTGTTTGAAGTTAAAGATTGACCTTGGAATTTAATTGAATGGAGTTTTGGGGAATAAATTGAAGATATTAGAATCTTCGGTAACTTGAGTTAATAAATTAATCAAGGGATGTATTTCAACATTTAATTGTTGAAATAAAAATAAATAAATGGAAATAAAGTTTTAAAAACTTTATTTTGAGAGTTTGGAGTGAAAATAATCAATTATTGGATTATAATTGAGTCAATGTAATAATATTGGTAATTATTGCCAATATTAACCTTTTATTAAATATAAAAGGAGAAATATGTAGAAATTATGTATTTTATTAAAATAAAAGATGAAATATTGGTTGGAAATAATATTTTAATGATTTAATGAAGTTAGAATGATTTATTGCAACTTATTTGACAAGAAAATAAATTTTTATTTAGCTTGTTATGTTCAAAATGATATATTTGCACTAAAATTGTGTAAATTGTTAAATATTGTTAAAAATGGGGATTTATTATTAAAATTATCTTTTTATTGTTAAAATAAATTTTATTTTGTCACGATAACTATTTTATTTCAATACAATTGGATGTATACATTTTATTTGGCATATAAATGTTGAAATATGTGAATATAGTAATAAAATAGGTAAATGTATACATTCCTTTGTTATTTTTCTCTAAGTATATTTAGTCTTGGGCTTGTTTGGGTAAGAATTAGATCCATTAGCCCTATCTAGAAAATTCTGGTAAGGAGAAAACATTCAGTACGTAGTTATTCCTCTTCTTTCTCAACTAAGTCATTTTACAGTAAAACAACAAAAGAAAAAAAAATGGTAGCCTCCCTGTAAATTCAATTTCCACTTTGAATTGCTGATAATTCAAAGAATAAATCACCAAAACAATAAAAGAGAAAGGTAATCATAACCAATACTTGATTTTCTGTCGAATTGCTGGTGGATCTTTTTCGGATTGTAGTTTAGTCGTTAAACTCTTTGCATGTCAATTTTCGCTGCAAAACTTGATCATTTGCTATGCTAATTTGATGTTGGAAGTTGAGTTCGAAGCAGGAGAAGTACCTAGAAAAATGTCTGTAGTCTGGGTCGACCTGGAGGTCGACCCAGCACCCACCAGGTCGACCAGGCGGTTGACCTGGCCTTTGGGCTGGGTCGACCCCCTAGTTGGCCTAGTATGTGATGTTGTGGTCGTCTGTTCCTATATCTTATGCAGCTTGTTTTGTAGCATTTCCTTTGAATTGTTATGGTTTTGTCACTTGTTTTGATGCAAAATTTGTGATGATTTTGATGATGCTTATGGGCTATGATATCCATTAATGGATTAGCCAAGTTTTGGAGGAATTTGGAATTGTAAAATTTGGTTTGAATTTGAATTTAATTCGAATATCGATTGGAGTTATTTCTTCATTTTTCTTCGATTTCAAGCACTAATTCTTCCAAATAAATTTTGAGAAAATTTCTAAATAACTTGGTTTTTAAAATCATTATTATGAAATATTTTAAAATTATTATTAAATTATTTTAAAGTATTTTGAAAATATTTATTTCCTATAATAAGGAGAAATTTCACTAAATTGCTTCTAAAATGGTTTCAGAAAGTTATTTTTAAATCCCGTTTTCTCTAGAAAATTATTTTATAAATAATATATTTTATTTTTATACTTTTCAGATGTATGAGAAAGAGAATTAAACGATTTAGTAAAATACGTGGTATGGGACACGTGAGTTTAATTTTTCGGTTAATTACGGACTTGTACAATCGAAATTTCTTGAGTATGTTGTTTTGAGCTGATTATTGAGATTTATAATTCTATTATAGGAATTACCAGAGTAGCCAATATTTGGCTAGTTGAGAGGTTCAAGATCTCCTATTATTGGAGTAATAATCGATGAGAATATGTTGTTTTACTCGTTGATGAGACGAGACGAGTCTTGAGATGAGATTTCCCTTTTCGGGAATTATGGCTTATGAGAAACCACTATGAGATTTATTTTCACTTGCCGATGAGACGAGGCAAGATGTATGAGTATTCTAAGATTTGGGATTTTATTTTATGATGTGGAGTTAACTATTGGTTAGTAAACCGTTTAGTGCGAACGTGTGGTATGAGATGCACGTTAACACTTTTCGAGTTCCTTCCCGAGAGTTTGTGACACATCCACGAGTATGCCAGTGCTATAAACCTTCGGTCACCACGAGTTATGTGACTTCGATCACTACGAGTTATGTGACTTCGGTCACCACGAGTATGACCTTCGGGTCCACGAGTTAGGTACCTAAATTATAAATAGCACTGGACAAGAGTTTAGCATGTGCAGCATTGCTTCGGCTTTGCAATCGGGGATCTGGCCAATCCGGGTTTTTCGAGATTTTCTAAGTTTTCTGCGTTTTATACGATTTCACCATTTTGAGATTTTGTTGCATCGATAGCCTAGGGCTACATGAGATGTCATATATGGTGATTTCATTTTCATGAGATTTGAACTCTATTTTGAGTTCTATGTGATTCATATTGGAAATCTTAATGAGTTTCCCTTATAGCTTTTGAATGGTTACTTGCATTTATATTGAATGCCTTTGTGTTTGGAATACTTATGTTGAACTACACCTATTCATGCGACAACCCTTAATGAATATATTCCATGGCATTGCATTTGAGCTATACTTTTATATCATTCCTTTATAACTAAAGGAAGAGTTCCCTTATGCACTTATATTCCTCTTATCTTGTACTAATATCAAGTTCTAGTTAGCCTGACCCGTGTATTTATTACTTAGGTCAGACCGAGTTGCAGGTTAGGTAGTTGGACTCTTAGCTTGCCTTACCTTTTGGATTTCACCATCGCTTTGGATATGACTAGTTTTTGTGTTGTAGTCTTTTTGTTGGGAACTTGTGATGTATATTCTTTTGTGGGGAATGTGTGTGTATATATGATGGTTTTGCCACTTGTGACGTGTTGTATGATATTTGATGTATGTATAAGTATATCATTTTTGTGTTGTTATTCTGTGTCTTGTGATTGTTGTAGTTATTATATTTTGTTTCTGAATAGATACTATAGCCACCATAGTATTGTATTAGGTAGGAATTAAGTATGTCGAATACTCGAGAAGAAATGAAGAAAAAAAGTGCCAAAACCGACATACTTAGCTCTTATCTAATGCAAGACTGTGATGGTCGGCCTTAACCAGCCCTATTCTCCGCATTACCACGCAGAATTACTATGTAATTCTCTCTGTTAATGTGGGTCTCGGGGTGGAGCGTCACATTACTACTACTTCCTTTTTAACCTCCTAGTCATATAATTATTACCTTATCAAAAAAAAATACGAGTATCGTCATAAATCGCGCTAGTATATATATTATTAATTTTAATCGTTAAGCGCGGTTATACGTTTATATATTTTTCTGTTTCTAACCATTAATTCCTAAACTAGAACATTCTTTTCCACATTTTAATTTATCAGAGCCATCCTTCCAAAAGGATTACCGTTATAGCTTTCTATAAATTATCAAAAAATGAGACTTTCACTCCGTTTGAAATTACAAGGAATTATCTCTTTTCTTTTATTGAAATAGGCAGTGCAAACTATTGGGAAGAATATCCGTACTATACACATCTCTTTCTTTTTTTGGTTATATTCCTTGTTAATTCAAAGATGCGCTTTATACATTTATGGAATTAGATAATTTATAGAAATTGCACGGAACCCCACTCTAAATGAATTAAAATATAGAAATCCATAATCCAAGTCAACTAGGGCAACCTAATTTACAACCCAATTATAGATCTGGAATAAACTCTACCATTTTACAAACATTCTTCAATAATAATTACTTGGGACTGATTTTAAATTACCAGATTAGGTAGTACATGCTATTCCTATTTCAGTTACCTATTTTATAGAATAAGTAGGCGATAATCCTATATGTTTATTGTAGGCCTACAACTCATCAGATCTTTTACAGGCATAATAATTAAATAAAATTCAACAATATAAATTTCAATATTATAAATAAATTATATAATTTCTCAATCACCTTTCAAGCTTTCCAAATCTTTTAAATCTGAATCCATTACGTTACTTGACTCTTTTTCCATTCTGACCCAAAAGAATATATATAATAAGGTTTGTACATACTATTAAAACTATAGATCTGAGAACGGATTTGGGGATAAGGGAAATATAAATTTATAATCACAATGTCTTACCTTTTTTCTTTTGCAACATTGATTCACTTCTTCTCTTTTAATTTTCGCCCTTCACCGATTTGTGCATGTGTGTGTGTGTGTAATATTTTATAATTTTTAGAAGTAGTGGAGAAGGGAAAATGACAGAAGCTTTGCTGCTTGGATTAGAAAAATATGAGAAGAGAAGTGAGGGTTTATGCATGTATTTATAGGTGCTTGAGTCAACCTCAAATGTTAGATTAAAATAATTAAATCCAGACAGTTGGCCAAGGTTCAAACCTTAGCGCCACCCAAAGACTGATCGACTACTCCCCTATAGGCGGTCGATCGTTCGTGGTGGACCGAGCCATAAAAGGGGGTCGACCGATGGGGTCTGCGTTTTAATGTTTCTTTATTTCTATTTTTGTTTTTTTTAATTATTTCTACTCTAGAAACCTCAAATACTAATAACCTTTTCGTTTGGGCTCCTATTGTGAAACTCCAACTATGAAAGTTGCCAAGAACATCGCTACGAACACAATGGTACAAGTTTTCTGATCAATTCCATCATTTGCTCAAATCCATTTCACAGCCCAATTAATTATTTATTAATTATCACTAATTTTATGGGGTGTTACGTTCTCCCCCTTGAAAGAATTTCATACCTGAAATTTCCCAAAGGTTAAATCATGTAACATTGCATGAAACTAATCTAAGCTATCCAACCAATTTGCATGCAACCAATTTTGCAGTAAAATGTATACAAGTGCATGGTGTATCACAACATATAAGACCTACGTGCAAAATGATTCTAAATTAACGCCTCATATATGAATGCATTCTTTTAAAAATATTTTGATAATATGATGCATACAACCTATATATAGTGCCAGTTTTATGTATACGCAAGTTTTAGAAAATCAAAAATCATTTTTAACATAAGAATTTCCACACTTCCATGTGTAGAATTGTGGTTCAACCAATTTTGCATCCAATCCCTACTATCCAAAACCTAGCATACAGTTTTTAACATCCATTTTTTTTGAAAATCCATTTATTCTAAATCCATACTACTATGCCGAAAAAGAAATTTAGATGGAAAATTTTACAATTCCACTGTTCTTTTGGATACCTATTCCGTTGTACCTTGGAACCTTCTCTTCTGTCCCCAAAATTTTTGCAAAATTTCTAAGTATAATTTGCATAAGGAGGTTTTTTTTGGATGTTAAAACGTAATTATCCTAAGCGCTAGTCTTTGTTTACTATTAACAAGGTATGGAAATAGAAATTCCAAAGCTAAAACAATATTTTCCCTTATTATTGTCTATGTTTTATATACCGTCACCCTTGTTGGATAGTAAGATTCATATTCACTGACATGTCGACTCACCCTACATTAAGCATGTGGCACTAGAAAATTGAAAGTTTTTCATTTTCCATAAAGATTCTTTTTCCCACTTTCAATCAGACTTGAAAAATGGTTTGAAAAATCAAATTTTCAAAAGCATTTACAGACCATTTTTTTCAAAAGCACTTGAACAAAACTTTCTACAAACATTTGAACTCAACTTCCTAAAAGCATTTGAACAAAAATTTCAAAAGCATTCGAACATAAGTTTTCCAAAAATTTGTCGCTTCATCCTTAAAATAAAACAAGCCACGTTTTAACGCAATCGGGACTCAGTCTATGAGTTAATGCATATGATTAAACCTAGTATCGTGCAGTTAATCCTAGATTTGAGAAACTTTTTCTTTTATTCTAAAACAACAAATTACTTACAAACATATTTATAAATTTTAGCTTTTAAGACATAGGGATAGTGAACCTCTGATTTCGCAATAACCCTCCCAGGACCTCCGCTTGCTAAAATTTATTTTTCTTAAAATCCTAATGTTTTGGGATTAAAGCATTTTTGTAGTTGCTAACTTAATTTCCTAAATTATTTTATAAACTTCCACTCTTACCAACATTTTATCGCTAGTTAAGTGTCCTTATGAGATCTCCTTGTTTACACTATTTCTCAACATATATATATAGGTCTAACCTCATCCATAAAATCAACACAGTGATAAACTAGGAACATACATCATACCATATCGTACACTTTTCCCAAATTCGAAGGGAGACAACTAGCGATTACAAACTAAAAATCCTAAAAGAAAATTTTTGCTGGAAGCTGCCATTCATCATCAACTGGTGTTAATAATGTTGTGGCCCTAACACTCCTTATTAAATTAAGATGGATATTTCTATATGCTATTCAAATATGACTTAAACTTTCTTCCTTGCTCCTAATAAATGAGACTCATCCATTACTTGAATTATTACACCCAATCATGGGATAAATTTTGCACATTAGAACACTCTTTGGAAAATTATCTTAGTGGAATATTTTTTCTACCATCTATCTTGCGTTTTCTAACCTTGAGTTAACCATCAACCTTTATGTGAGTTTGCCATCTTATTACTCTTTTCTTCAACCATACTACTATCTTCTCTATAAAAAAAATCCCTTGACGGTATCCTCAAACTTTGGTATTTATTTTCTTTGTCCTTTATCTTTCATGTAAGTATGTCTTGGGACTTGCAAAAGTGTACTTCGATATTATTCCTCGTTCCTTTATGGCCTTCATACATTTGTTATAAAGTATTCCTAAGTTCATACCAACATTCCTTATATTCAACAAGGATTCCTTATTGCAACCCTACGAGCATCCATAGTTATTTTATTCGTAGCCTAAACCTTTACCCCATCTTACATAACAGTCATTTCTATTGACTTCATAAAAAATTGGTTTGGTTTTTCAGAACTCGTTTAAAAATTAAACTTCACGGTCATGAAGTACTTGATCAAAGATTTTATCTTTAAAAATATAAACTAGGAAATTTTTTATCAAATTCAAAAATTTATTGGTTTCAAAAAGGAATCATGAAAAAAAATCCTTTTTCTAGCCAGCTTTACCTTTTTAAAAACTTTCTACAATGTAAATTTACTTATTTCAAAAGTAGGATTTTTAAACCCAAAACAACTACCATGTTCAAACCCAACTGTTATACTAAACCTCTTTTTTTTCCAAAACCACCTACTATAACTTTAAACAATGAAAAGCGGAGTAGACAAGGATAACTTCTATCCTATTATTTTCGTACTATTCATGTTATTTCTGCTTCCACCTTTAATGGAGATTTTTATAGCATATAAGGGAGACTTCTAAAAGATATGCGCAATTGCAAAATCTATCTAAGTGCCTATCTAAAATACATGCACAATTACTACGTATTTATGGGATTCATTCATTCTTTCTATCCTATTCCTATTGTTAATACTTCAGTTATTGATTTTGATGGCAACAACCATATGAAATGTATATGCTAATGTTTTGCTAAGTTATATAGTATATGGTGCAGAATATCATACATGTGCTGAATCGAAGACTGTATAGTATCATGACTCAAGATAAAGATATAAAGATTCAAGATAAAGATATGAAGACTCATGAGTTAAAAGACAAAGAAATGAAGATCCCAAAGTTATAATTTAATGTATAGAGTCATTAGTAAATATTATTAAAGTCCTTAATAGCAATTTCTGATCTCCATCTCCAATTTCTGATTATTGATATTCTAAACAAAAATAAATTACTTTAATTTCAAAAATATATTTTAAATCTTTATAAAAGTTTTTTAAGTTTAAAAATATTTAAAATCTATGTTCAAAATATTTTATAAAGCATAGAATTTACAAAACATTTTTAAAGAAAACAATCTTCATTTGTAACTAGTATATGTCAACATACATATCTAGGAAATGTCGACATACATGCCACCAAATTATTTTTCAAATTTTGAATGGAATTGTCTATTCAACAAAACCCTTCACGAATGGATACATCAATTCATTCACTATATATAGAGGAGTGCAAAATGAATTTTCAACAACTAATTACTTGCTTTCTTCTTACTCTCTTGAAAATTCTCTTGAAAAATATACTCTATTCTCTTCAAAATCATATAGAATCAATTCATACATCATTATATTGATTCATCACTTCTTTATTACTGTGTTGAAAACATCTCTCTCTCATTTAAAACATCAAAGTGCTATCCAAGAGGCTATACGATCCATTGTATCCAAAGTACAAGGATTCATCTTTGGAAAAACTATTAACTTTGCTCGTGTTTGTTTGGCTGCTTGTAACCTATTCAAATCAAGTGGGTTTTCTTGTAACCCATTCAAATCAAGTGGATGTGCTTAGTAGCCTGTTCAAATCTAGTGGGTGTGCTTGTAGTCTGGTCAAATCAAGCGAGTTTACCTTGGAGGATTTGTCACGTAGCCTCGTCAAGATTGCATTTGGGTTTTCCTTCTACCTGGTTAAAGATTGACATTTGAAAAGAAATCTTTACAACCAATTGTACGGGACTGAATGTAGGAGAAATCCAAACTAGTATAAAATCCCTGGTGTCATCTCTCTAGCTCTTACTTACTTTATTTCTTTTATTTCTATCCGTGATTGCATCTGTAACTAATAGTTAGTGTAATCTTATGTTGTTAATCCATGATTTAATATTAACCTTGAAAGAAAATTAAAAAGATTTGCCTAAGTTAGAAAATAGTATTCTCCCTCCTTTAGTGTTAAATTAACCTTAAGACCCATAATTCCACGACCTACATTTGGTATCAGAGCATTAGGTTTTTAAAAACTTATTTATTTATTTTTGAAGATTTTAGAAGGCTAGCAACACTGCTAGTACTCTTTTTAATACTTTTATAGAAAAACAATTTTATGAAACCAATACGTTATTAGAAACTAATTACTTTTGAAAAGTCACTTGATATGTTAGAATGGTATAATGTTGTATTATAGGAACAAGAATGTGATATGGCAGATGGTGAACTGACACTTGATATTTATTCATCATAAATTAAGAAGGACAAATGGATACTGGACAATTGATGCTCAAGTCACATGATTGGAAATCATGAGACCTTTAAAGATGTTGTTTACAAAGATGGTAGATCGGTTAACTTAGGAAGTAACTCTAAAGGATATGTGATTGGCATCGACAATGTTGGTAACTCTAAAACTCCTACTATTTCTAATGTTTTTCTACTTAGGAATTTTAAACATTACCTGCTTAGTATCAGTCCATTATGTGATAAGGGTTTTCAAATAAAGTTTGAAAAATATGTTTGCCACATTGAAGATAATGAGTCAAACATTATCTTTGAAGGTACTAGGAGACATAATATTTAAATCCTAAGTATGAAAGTGTCAATGATAATATATGTCTTTTAGCTGAATCTAGTGATCCTTGCATTTGGAGCAAAAGATTTGGTCATTTAAATTTTAAATATATATCTAAAGTTGCTAGATATGAACTTGTTAGAGGTCTTCCTAAAATGAGTTTTAATGTCAACAACTTATGTGATGCTTGTCAACTAGTAAAACTTCATAAAAGTTCTTTTAAATCAAAAGATATGATTTCTACTTCTTAACCTCTTGAAACTTCTTCACCTATACCTTTTCAGACCCTCACAAACAAAATCGATAAATCATAATAGATATATTTTTGTAATTGTAGATAATTTTTCTAGTTTTACATGGACAATTTTCATAAAACTTAAAAGTGAAGGGGTCGTTTGGTTTATTTTGTATTTTATGTTTTTAGTTTTCAACATTAATTACAAAATATGAGAAAAATGAAGGGATGTCGGAAGGGATGAACGGAAGATTGGAGGGGACCACGAAGTGGACGGAGGAACGACGGAAGCATGAATTGTTGCTCGTGCTTCCGTTTTTCTCAAAACACGAAAAATAAAAAAAAGTTGTTTTCTATTTTGTGTGTTAAATTCGTTTTCTAAAATGGTCATTTTTCATAATATACATGCGTTGTTCGTATTTTTGTATGGACGAAAACTCAAAACTAAAAACGGTAAACCAAACATAGCCAAAGCTTTTGAAATGTTTAAATTTTTTACTAAAAGAATTCAGAATCAAATGTCAACTAAAATAAAAATTATTATGAGTGATCATGGAGGAGAGCTCAAAAATGAAAATTTTGTAATAAGAAAGGGATCACACGTAACTTTTCATTTTCGAGAACAACCCAACAAAATGGAATAGTAGAATTTAAAAATAGAACTATACAAGAATATGATAGAATGATGATAAATGATAGTGATTTACCTAAAAAAATTAGGCTGAAGTAGTTGCTATAGGATGCTATATTTTAAACAAAATATTAATAAGACTTTTGACCAAAAAACCCTTATGAACTATTTTATAATAAAAAGCCTAAAGTATCTTATTTTAGAGTTTTTGGTAGTAAATGTTTCGTATTACATTATAACTCCCCACCTTTATTCCCATATCACCCAAGAATATCATAAGCAATATTGTTAAGTAACATGGAGAAAAGGGCTGGTTAGGAGCAACCATCCATAATATTGCTTTGGGCGAGTATTGATACGTCGAATATTGTGACTATATTTTTTTTCATTTTCTTACAAGGAGGGATTCGACGTATACAATCTAGGTGTAAAACAATAATACAGTGGCTTACTAATAATTCAGAACAATATATCACATAACATACAACATAGAATCATAAGTCGCAATGAAAATAGAACACATCAAATATCTCATTAATGTGTAAGTCTACAAAAGGGAAAACTAGACTTATATATACAACAATATACATACATAGACTATGACGGGTCTAAAAGTATACATAACAACTCAAGACGACACCACATCAAATATCCAACATGAATACATGTATAACCAACTTCTCAAAATAAACTATATCATATAGATAACACTACATAGATCTACTATAGTTAGCCTACATCCAAAGTCACTGAGTCCCTATACCTATCAAGTCTTGATCTGACACGAGTATTATAAAATATAATAAACGGGTCAGACTATCTTTAAATATAAAAAGATGAGATTATAATAACAAGCATGCATACACAACACGGGTATAAAAACTCATATGGTAAATTAAACTAAACAAGTTCAACTACCATAATAATAACTCATAGCCAAGGATTCCAAACTCTAGAAATAGCCATAAGAAAGTAAATGACAACACATTACTGAATTCACCAAATCATAAAATACAAATTTAGCCTTTCATAGGCAAATCAAGATTATGGTGAAATCCTAAATCGAATCTCAATAAAAACACATAGGCACTTAGTGGAAAAACACAAAAGGACATCATTATCCATAAAATTTATTCACCAAACCCAAAATCACATTTATCCCATAAAAGCAAAACCCAAGAAATATGTGCTAAAAATCCAAATCTCACAGAATCCATAAATCAGTAATTATCCAGAAATATAAAAAGGGAGGCCTATCATAGATTGATGAGCATGAAAGCTCATTGAACATGCATGTTATACATAAAGGACCCATAGATAGATATGAAAACCCAGAAAACATAGACGAGCATAAAGCTCCATAGATGGGCGTATATCCTATAAATAAAGGTGAGAATGGAAGCCCATAAAACATAGATTAAGTGTCACAAACTCACGAATAGTAATCATTCGAGCAACGACCGTGTATCCCATAACCACTCGGGTTTACTTGAATATTTACTATTAGTAAACTCCACTCCATAAGTGTAATATACTTTCAATTAGTAACCGAGTTTCTCCAATGTCCCTTAACCACTTTGCGATACTTAAATATTTACTACAAGATTGTAAATCCCACTAGACTAAAATATTCAATTGAACAAGTCTAAAAATTAACCAATAAATAAATATAAATGTTCCATACCACTTGTATTGCTAAATCGTTTAATTAAATTTCTCATTCAAATGAAAGCAAAAATTGCAAGAAAGCAATAAACCTAAAAGTCATACAAAAATGCCCAAATAGCGTATAAAATAGGCAATGGCTAAACTAAATAAAATCAAATTAGGGTTTAAGATCCTGAATGAAAATAATATATTTGTAACATATAGAAAATGATTTCTAAACACTTTATTTATTTATGTATTTTCAAACTCCACATTTTAAAATCCATAAACTCATTTATTCTTCAACTATATATTCGTCTATTTGTTACCTGATAATATATGCTATAAATTCGAATAGTTCTCGAAACATATGTATATGGCTATAGTTGTTCTAAAATCCCTTAAAATCCATATACTGACATACTATTATTCATTTAGAAACAATATAGATTTATATTTCCAAAACCATTTTTTTAATCCCATAAAACTATTTCTACTAATAATACTTAATATTTTTGAATTTATAATTTACTTATTAAAATCACTTATAAAAAGGAATTGAATTTATATAGAAATTAGTTTTAAAAGAGGTATTTATAAATATGCTATCTTTTGCAAATTGCTTGCATTCAAACTCTATTCATATTGAATAGAGTAATATATAAACAACTTCACAAATAATTGAATCAAAAATTCATCAAAATCGAAAATTCTAGTCTCAGAAAATCACCGAACAAAGCAATTGGAATCATATAAATCGGATAAGGCAAAACTAAGTGCAAGCAAAATTATGGCGAGGAGTTAACAATAGCTGGAACTAACGTCCTAGGTGCTTGATTGGTTGACCAGTCTTAGATGACTGGTCGATAGGTGGGACGCTTGGAACATCAGTTCCAGGCATTCTTCTACCCACCACCAACGAGCATAAGCTTCGGTACGGTTACTTCGCATACCAGCATTTCAAACTTACAGTATAAACTCCAAATTACACATGCATTCAAACCAAAATTTTATCAAAGCAACTAAGCATTGGGAAGAGATGAAAACTGAAACACTATAAATGAATTTGATAGAGATAGCAGTTCAAATTTGCAGCTACAGAAACCCCAAAGTTATCACTTAAATTCTCAAATTCGATATGAAAATCAACTGCATGCAACAAAAAGCTTAGAGATAGATTATGTGAGGTTTTAAATCACCTTTTCTCCTTGCAATTAGGCAGCCAAAACATCTACAATAGCCTAAAACTAGAATCAACAAACTCTAGAAAACATCTCAACCCAAAACAATAACAACCAGAACTAACCACTATAAAAACTAAAATTGAGTTATCCAAATATTAGAACAGGACTAGAAAACATTATCTTGAATTTAATAGCTTCTAAAGTGTTTAATTTGCAATTCAACTGAAGCGATTGTATTCTAGGTTTACTAAGAAGAAAGGGGTTTCTTCTTTCTGTTTATTCTCAAACTTTTTGTTTACGGTGAAATGTACGTATAAACAAAAGAGAAACAAAAAGGGAATCTTTTTTGTTAACCTTACCAATGGGCTTAAACCCAATAAGAGAATATTTTTCTTTCTTTTTAAGTAAATCAATTCTTAAATCCTTTTTAATTACTTCTAAAGGCCTTCTATTTCACTCTAAAAAATAAAATCCTTTTAGTCATGGATTTGAAAATAAAAACTAACATAATTAAAATTCACAGATTTTCTTTTATTTAAAGTAAAAGGATTAAATCAACTAAATATTCCCTTTCTAATTTGAATTCTAAGTTCTACAATTTCAATGATTTATAAATGATCTCCAACACTTTGAAAATAATAAAATTTCTCAATTTCACATAGAATTAATCATCATAAATAAATTATCTTTTAAAAACATTCCAGATTAAATATTTAAATTCTCCAATTTAAATCATTATTCATTTTGTTTAACAACTTCAAAAATCCGGGTCATTACAGACTTCCTCCTTAATGAAATTATGTCCTCGCAATTTCCTAATCAAAGAAAAGTCTATAATATATTATCAAAATTTATTTTCCTAATTCTTCTTCAATATTTAAATTTTAACTAATCATCCCTTAAATATAAACATTGTATTAACTAAACTCCAATAATCTAAAACAATAAATTGATTCAATAAATTAGTTTACCAAAAGTCAACAACTTATTCGTCTTTATTTTCTAGATTGAAAATAAGTTTATACCAACACTTCACATTCATTTTTTTTAAAATATAACACCTTTTATAGTTTTAAAATACTAAATAATTAAGGTGTTAAAAGGATATTCATCTTGTTTAAATCTTATAGAGTAAGAATGTGAAAACAATATAAACACTTCCTTTAATTTTATCTTAAAATCCAACTATTTTTTTATTAAAAAGAAATCATTTCTCAAAGAATTAATTTTCCATGATATGAAAAATTATAAATTTTCAACCAAAACTCAACTTTTAAGCTCTACCAATTCAAAATTCCCATATTTGAAATTCATAAATTAGGAAAGCTAATTCCTTGTAAAAAATTACATTTATGCTCTAACCAATATAATTTTTCTTTCCTTCATTAAACTATTTAATATATCAAATCTTCATAGACTTCTTATGATTATAAAGAAAATTTAATTACTATATGTCATAGTCTTATACTAAAATCTAACTTAATTATAAAATCTCTTCCCTTGCTTTACAAAAGAAATTCTATAATCTCTTTATTATTTTGTAAAGCTATTTAAATTAGAATTATTCTTATTAATTTGACATGCCATATTCACAACCATCTCAATTGAAATGATAATCCAAATCATAACAATCATCAATCATATAAGATTTATGGACAACGGTTCGCAAGCTACAGAAATAGACTCAGGGAGCACAAAATTTTACTTTCAATAGCAAATCACAAAAGAATATCAACATTCATAAAAGTTGATTCACTAAATCTCAAAAATCTAAATTATCTTAGAAGTGCTAAACTCCTTTAATTATGGCGAAAACCCAAGTCTTAAGAATCCAGAAATCAATAATAGAAATCTAGAAAATAAAAAGGGCAAAGCACCAAAAATGCCAAACATTGCACATTTCCATTTAAAAGTAAAACTAAAGATGATTTTGGTGAAAACTCAATTCACATAGAATCTAAAAGTCAATAAAAGAAATCAAGAAATCAAAAGGGGCGGAGGCGCCTAAACTACACCGAGATTGGTGAACATAAAATCTACCGTACACATGCGTAAAATTCATGTGACAACCCGTGTAATGACCCCACCGCGATACCCATATTTGCAAAGAACATTACAAATATTGTCGTCTGCCAATCTGGAGAATACGGCTTGTTAAGGGCGATCGAATGTGTGTATATCTTTATACTAATACTGATACGTCATTCATACCTTTTTACTTAGTATGTGAACTGAAATTTGACATGTACAGTATTAATACAAAGTAATAGACACACCAATTTCTCAAAAGCAGAACAATATATCATATAAGCATCAGTCACAGTCACAGTAGAATAATAATCTCACATACATATACAAATTGCGAGTCTACAAAATAAAACCTAAACTCGCATAATATACAAGTTTTACAATTCTCTAATCTTGATTATACATTTTATATACAAGGTCTAAATTCATAAATGGGATAAACTAAAAGTCCAAATGTTTATCTCCTTGCTAGCATAACCATTCAAAGGTCAACCTGTCCTATAACCTGAAAAGTCTCAGCCTGACCCGAGCAAAATAACACCCAGGACAGACTATCTCTAAATATCCAATAGGGTGAGAACAAGATATAACACCAGAACAAACAACATACAAGTCAATACAGATGTCCGTGAAATAACAAGTCATAGGAATTAATTAACTTAGAGTTCATCATAAGGCGCATGGTTATACATTTAAGTCACAAACACATATTAGTCACTAAACACATAATATCATAATTAACTTAACAATCATCACAAAACACAAGAACATATATTTATTTCACTAACACAAGACACAAGAATATATATTTATTTCACTAACACAAGACACAAGGATATATATTTATTTCACTAACACAAGACACAATAATATATATTTATTTCACGAACACAGAATAGTCACAAAATCCAAATATCTAGAATCCAAGAGATCTTAATCCAAACCAATCGTAATGATTGTCTAAAACAATCGTAATGATTGTACTGGATACCCATAGCAAACAAACAAACAAATTGGAATCACTCGAACCGATCCGACACCAATAATCGTACTTAGTCCGGGAACACAGAATCATAGAATGACCTCGAGGATAGTCCATACCGATCAAGGTGATCGTTGAAACCATGACTTGATAAATCTACATTCATTTAGTATTACTATGTTATTATGTTTGAAAAGAAATCCAGGAATAAACTTCTTAAGGATCTAGCAGCCACTTGCCGCATACCAAAAGAGAGTAAACTCTAAAGTGCCAACTACTATCACCTTAGTAATCACTAGAATTTAACTAATACGTCCCATACCGTATGGTGAAATCCAAGTATTTAATAAAAGCTAGTAAATATCACTTATTACAGATACCACTGGAAAACCCGAATTACATTCTCTTAAGCATCTAGCAACCACTTGTCGCACATCAATAGAGAATACAACTCTAAAGTGTATTTAACACTTCCTAATAGCAATCATACGAAAACCAAGGCATCCTATACTAATTCAAATATTCGTTAATGGACTAGTAAGTTCCACTCAAACATTCTATTCAATGAGTTATACCATATTCGATGAAGACTTATTCGAAAGTATTTAAACCAATCGATAACACTAAGTCGATTATTAGTACTCCTCAAATTATAGAATTATGGTTCTCAAAATATTTTTATCTTTTGAGTTTATTATTTAAAACACTTTTTATAATTTCCTTAAATCCGTTTATTATTTAACTTTATAAAAATATTCACAAATTTGCTAAAATATTCTATAACTTTGAATTGTTCCAGGTTTTTACTTATATACACAAAGTTGTCTCAAATTCCCATATGGTTGTATTATTCACAAAACTATACTTTAAAATCATATTTAATTACTCTTCTAAATCCATATTAAAATATAACCATTTTATTTTAAAAAATAAATTAAGTTTATACTTTTCAAAACTATATCAAATTCTATGAATCCTATATTATTTATTTAATAAAATTGTAATACTTATATTCCGAATCCATAATCACTTTTATGTAAAAACAGATTAGATTTGTATTTCCAAAGTCATATTTCCAAATCCATAAATATTTTACTAAACATGCTTAATATATAAAATAACTTGCTAAAAAACATTTTTAATATTTATTAACTTAATTTAGAAATAATTCTAAGTTTATAAATATAAATAATTCTCTTTCGTAAAATTACTTATATACGAAGTTTATCTATTTATTTCATTTAACTCAAATTTATGACTTAAAGATCTGCAATTTTGAACCCCTAAATCTCATAATTTTAAAAAACTTGAAACAAGAAAGTTGTACGTAAAAGTATTAGCTTTAAAACCAGAAAAGATCATCCAATTTGGATTTATGGTTCAAAAGTTATGACCTAAATAATTTTCATATTTAAATTAATTGACTATGTCTTTCATTGACAGGGCAGCGACGAAGAAATGAACTTTTGATCATTTAAACTTCAAAATTATGCAAAAGCCAAAACATAAAAATTGTAGTAGTTAATCTAAGATTTCCAGATCATCAAGAATCACCAAATTCTGATAAGAAATGAAAAGGTTATGACTAAAACAATTCTCAGGTTTTAACTTCATTATTGCTGTCGTTTATTCTCGGGACAACGACACTAAAATGTATTTTTAACCATGTAAACCACAAAATATTACAAAACTCAAAATATGAAAGTTGTAGCACAATGTCATGCTTTCTAGATCTTAAAGAATTATTAATATCTGATAAGTAACGAAAATGTTACGCCTAAAACAATTTCTGTGTTTCAAAGCTAAGATTAAAACACAATACAGAGTGATTATATCTTCTACAAACCCAAATTACTCTTAGTAAACTGCATATTCACAAAAAGTAATGAACATAAAAGTTGTTCCTTATACAAATACATTTCAATTGAAGAAAACCTTACTTAATTTTGATCTACCAATTAATAGTCATTGCAATTTTAATATCAGGTTTCAACTTAAAAAAAATTGCACAAGGCAGAGCTACACCATCGGATTCAAACTCAATTTCGACCCTCTAAACTACAGAATTTCGTAATGCAATTGAAATTTTTTTTGTAGATAACTAAAAAATCTTTCTACCACAAAAAAATTGAGCATTTTGAAATATTTTACACTATAATATTGACTTTTTACTGCAGCAATTTTAACACAAAATTTTCAACGAACAACAACACCACAATCATTCAAGTTTACAATCAATTTACAACTAATTCAATTCAACAAATTGAAAGCAATTCAACAACAAATCATCCAATTTAATCAAAATGGCAAATAACAATTATTTTCATGGATTAGAGATAGTAGTGTGAGTGATTATAACTTCCTATAGCTTACTAAATCCCCAAATAATCCTTGCAAAACCCTTAGCTTCACCAAAATCACCTAAAACTCAAGAACAAAAATCCTACCAGTAAGCAATTCTATTTAAAATAAGATCAAAATCACTATTTTATGATTCTAAAAGATAGAGATAGGGTTTAGAACATTTACTCTATCATTATTGTACAAAAGCCCTATGTTTGCACCTTAGGATTCTAGGGTTTTACAATTGGAAAGAGGAAGAAACTTTTGATTCGGTTGAAGTAAAAATGAGAAATGAATCGTACGTATCTCATTTTTGACACTAGTATTAGCTACATGGGCCAAGTGGGTATGGTTTTAACCCATTAATAAAGTGTTACTAAATCCTAGATGTTACAAATTTTTTATTTTGCTTTTAACACTTATAAAATACAAATTTCTCCTTAAATAATGTTTTATTTAACATGCTTGGATTTTCCCAAATTTCCCAAAAAAACCCAACACAAGTTAAAAGTTCTTGTTATCCTGCCTTTTACCAAGGCCGTGATACCAAAAGATTAACCGAAAACCAAAGATAGTTCGTCCCGAAGATCGATTATACACTGCTTCACTATGGATATCGATGAATTTTGTCCAAGTCCGAATCAAGCTACAGTCGACAAGACATGACAAGCGAAGCCATGAAAGCTAGCATCCCAAATTTTAGGTCAACCGGAGTTCATATGATGGAGATATGATCGATGTTAGTTAGGAAAGATACGTCGTTCGTATCCACCAGAGGGTGGTTTGTTCGAATCCATCAATTTCGAATCCATCAGGAATGTACGACTTCAAATCGATCACGTTCGACTCGATCATGTTCGAATCGATCAGGTTTGAACCCATCCGAGGCCACACTATTCGAATCGATCTAGAGGGGCCTTGTTCGTGTCGGTTGAGCTTCGCATCCATCTACTGTGCATGGTTTCGAACCAATGAGACCGTACCCGGGCAATGCTCATCTGTTTGAATCCAAGAAACCCACGTTCGCATCAATACATTCGTATCCATCACATAGCCACTGTTCGTATCGATCATGGAACCACAATTCGTATCCATCGAGATGTACCACATTTTGTACCCATCGGAGGTAACACGGGGGCCTGTTTCGTATCGACCTAGACACCTCTCATCGATACGAAATCAGCTGCCATATGATTGATGCGAAGGAACCATCCATCGATCGATACGAAGTTAGTACCGAGCGATTGATACGAACGAGGCATATGCGTGGGAGTGACTCGGTCAATTCGACGCAAAATATGGATCGATTCGAAAGTCGTGCGCCACGTCATCACCTGGACACGTGCAACAATTGATACGATCAGATGGATGCGAAGGCTATGGATTCGAACTCGACAGCCTATGCAAAACCCAAGGTTGCATCGATCATATCTCACAATCCACCAGTCCAAATGCTATGAAATTTTCATAGGAGCCTACGTGCAAGCCAAAGAATGTTCACACCAAGTTTCGACTCCATTGGACCAAATCTTGATCGATACGAAATTGGTTTGTATCGATCGCAGATCGAGTCGAAACTCCATGAGATCGATCGCTTGGGCCCACTCACGTGCCAGAACGAGTCTCCCGAAGTTTGATCGTGATATCAGCCTCCTACGCCTATAAATAGAGCCCCAAAAGGCTATAGAAGGGGGATCTTTCCGACTCTCAAGCATCCAGACTCTACCGGATTCTATTTTGCACTTCACCATTACTGCTGTACTCGAATTTCAAAGCTATAATCCACTATAATCTGTTGTAATTGATTGAAATCATCAAGTGAACATCAATAAAGTCATCAACTTCAGAGTGGACGTAGGCCATATCGCCGAACCACTATAAATTCTGTGTTGTTTACTGTTATCTATTGAATCTTCTGAGTGTTCTTCATTCTTTATTCTTTGCATATTATTCATATGAGATTTGTGATTGTGAATCATCAACTGTTGGGTGTTTGTGACCAATTTTGGCACAAACATTTTGGTGCTTTCACTGAGAACGGCAAAGTATTCACGGATTCTAAAGTTTGGAGTTCAGATTTGGAGAGCTAGAGAATCAGATCTAGGAGGAACTATGGCAAAGAAATCAACAAGAAGACAAAGAACTGAAAGGAGTCAGCATGAAGGGAGTAAGGAAGCTTCCTCAGGAGCGAATCAGGCCTCGGTCTTCATCACCCGAGACGAGATGGAGATGATGATGGGAGCCATGTAGGAGGGAATGCTGAAAAGGCAAGAAGAGATGATGCAGAATCTACTTCGACAAGTTGGTCAAGTTGGAGTGCAAAACCAAGGGAATGCAACTGCAGGAGATGCTATGGATAGGGATCGGGAGCATGGAGCAACCAGAATTCAGAATAGAGCGGGACCATCAGGAACAGCACCAGAACTAGGGGCACTCACCCGGAACATGTCGACCCAACCGCAGGCAGGACACCAGGTGGAGTTGTGCAACACGACGTTGAAAGAGAGATGGATGCTCGGCCAGGAGAGCAGACTCCAAGAATCCCTCAAGAACTCGGGGGGCAGATCAGAGGCAACGGACAAGGGCCGCAGCTTGGCGACAGTGATAGATTGGCGGAGATGGTTAGACGAGCCATGAAAGGCGGAATGGTTAATAGAGATCTGGAAGACGTAAACAGGAGCCCCTTCGCTCCCGCAATTAGACAGGCTAGGAATCCACCAGAATTCAAGCTACCAATACTGGAGACGTACGATGGGAGGACGGATCATGCAGTTCATCTGGCACGGTATATGAGGCATATAGAGGTACTGGGGGCATCGGAGGAAATCATGGCCTGGTGTTTCCCATTGTATTTGACGGACATTGCAGCATTATGGTTTAGACAGCTGGGAAGTGGCTCCATTGGAACATGGATCGATTTGACTGAGAAGTTTATAAGGCAGTTCAGAGTTCACATTTCGAGAACCAAGAATGTGATGAGTTTGGCAGCACTAAAGCAAAGAACGGGGGAATATTTGATGAATTTTCTGACGCGATTCAATGCAGCGGCAGCATCGGTGGATCGACCAGATCCATCCATGGTTTTGATGGCTGCTGTATCCGGCATAGCTGATGGCACAGAATTTAAGAATCCATTGACAAGAGATCTACCTATGGATCTAGGAGAATTTTATCATGAGGCCGAAGGATTTCTAAGGTTAGAGGACACAAATGCTAAAAGGGAAGAAGGAGAGGAAGTTGGAGTTTATGCAGTCAAAGGCGGAAATCCCTCCGAAAGAGATTCAGGCAAGGATAAAGGAAAACGGAAAGCCAAGGATAACGATGATGGACCAAAGCAATCACGAAAGGAACCAAGATTCACCTCTTAAACGGAGTTGAATGAGACTTTGGGGGCGTATCTACCAGGATACTAGGGGGTAGATTCCCTATCGAAGGCCAATGAGAAGGGATCCGACCAACAATGAAAGAAGGTCCGACAAGTACTGCTTATTCCACGAGCTGAATGGTCATAGCACGAATGATTGCAGACACTTGAAGGATGAGGTTGAGGGACATATCCGGAATGGTCTGCTATCGCAGTATGTAAGAAGGGGAACATCAACGGTGGAACGAGAGCAACCACCACCTGCACCTACTGGGGACGGTTCAGGGTCGAGGCGCCAGCTTGTCATCAATTGATTGAAATAATAACGAACGAGTGGCAAACTCCACACCAACACGATTAAGCCATTTACACATGTACAGGACCGCGAACGATCCTCAGGCATGCTCTGATACGACTATAAATCGCATCAATGTAAGTGTTTGCACTTCGACGTCCCTGTTTTGCTTTTGTTTTCCATTTCTTATGTTTGGACTTGATTTTATTGGACATTTCTGTTGAAAAACTCATTTTGAATGTAAATTTGCTATTTGTGATTCCATAACGGCTAGGCCACTCACACATGCATGGGGTCGCGAATGGTCCTTAGGCATGCTCTGAGATGGCAATAAAACGCCATAACAAACAGTTCAGAAACTCACTCGAATGTGAAATCTGACATTAATGATACTAAGTCCCCCTCCCAGGCACGCACAATTCGCCTCGAACGGCACCCGACCGCGAACGGTCACAATTCGCCTCGAACGGCACCCGACCGCCAACGGTCACAATTTGCCTCGAACGGCACCCGACCGCGAATGGTCACAATTCGCCTCGAACGGCACCAGATCGCGAACGATCACAAATTGCCTCGAAAGGATCCCCGACTGCGAACGGTCATCATTCGCTGTAAACGGCATCCGACCCCGAATGGTCACGTACTACCTCGAATAACATACGATCCCAAACGATCGTCATTCATGGTCATGTAAAACTATCAATTCCTTTGCAGGTCATCAATAGAATATGAACATCCAGCTTATGGCATTACAAAACACACCTTCCTACCGCAAGGCATGTTTTGGGGGGCAAGTGTTATCTTGCCTTTTAGCAAGGCCGTGATACCAAAAGATTAACCGAAAACCAAAGATAGTTCGTCCCGAAAATCGGTTATACACTGCTTCGTATGAATATCGATGAATTTTGTCCGAGTCCGGATCAAGCTACAGTCGACAAGACACGACAAGCGAAGCCATGAAAGATAGCATCCCAAATTTTAGGTCAACCGGAGTTCATATGATGGAGATATGATCGATGTAAGATAGGAAAGATACGTCGTTCGTATCCACCAGAGGGCCATCGTATTGGTTTGTTCGAATCCATCAATTTCGAATCCATCAGGAATGTACGACTTCGAATCGATCACGTTCGACTCGATCATGTTCGCATCGATCAGGTTCGAACCCATCCGAGGCCACACTATTCGAATCGATCTAGAGGGGCCTTCTTCGTGTCGGTTGAGCTTCGCATCCATCTACTGTGCATGGTTTTGAACCAATGAGATCATACTCGGGCAATGCTCATCTGTTTGAATCCAAGAAACCCATGTTCGCATCAATACATACGTATCCATCACATAGCCACTGTTCGTATCGATCATGGAACCACAATTCGTATCCATCAAGATGTACCACATTTCGTACCCATCGGAGGTAACACGGGGGCATGTTTCGTATCGACCTAGACACCTCTCATCGATACAAAATCAGCTGCCATATGATCGATGCGAAGGAACCATCCATCGATCGATACGAAGTTAGTACTGAGCGTTCGATACGAACGAGGCATATGCGTGGGAGTGACTCGGTCAATTCGGCGCAAAATATGGATCGATTCGAAAGTCGTGCGCCACGTCATCACCTGGACACGTACAACAATTGATACAATCAGATGGATGCGAAAGCTATGGATTCGAACTCGACAGCCTATGCAAAACCCAAGGTTGCATCGATCATATCTCACAATCCACCAGTCCAAATGCTATGAAATTTTCATAGGAGCCTACGTGCAAGCAAAAGAATGTTCACATCAAGTTTCGACTCCATTGGACCAAATCTTGATCGATACGAAATTGGTTCGTATCGATCGCAGATCGAGTCGAAACTCCACGAAATCGATCGCGTGGGCCCACTCACGTGCCAGAACGAGTCTCCCGAAGTTTGAGCGCGATATCAGGCTCCTACACCTATAAATAGAGCCCCAAAAGGCTATAGAAGGGGGATCTTTCCGACTCTCAAGCATCCAGACTCTGCCGGATTCTATTTTGCACTTCACCATTACTGCTGTACTCGAATTTCAAAGCTATAATCCACTGTAATCTGCTGTAATTGATTGAAATCATCAAGTGAACATCAATAAAGTCATCAACTTCAGAGTGGACGTAGGCCAGATCGCCGAACCACTATAAATTCTGTGTTGTTTACTGTTATCTGTTGAATCTTCTGAGTGTTCATCATTCTTTATTCTTTGCATATTATTCATCTTAGATCTGTGATTGTGAATCATCAACTGTTGGGTGTTTGTGACCGATTTTGGCGCAAACAGTTCTCATATATCTTTTAATTATAGAATTATTCTATATAGTTAAATGTAACTTTTTAAATAAAAGTTATTCGCTTTATTTTAAAAAAATAAAGTAAACTATTAGTTGTAAAATCTAATTATAAAATAATAGGTCTTAATACTAATATTTAATTAAACATCCAATTTATTTAATCCCGAGTTCATTTTAATTTAGAAATTATAGGTAATAAAATTTCCAATTTTATCTTAAGATTAATTAAGATAAATCAAATCAATTATTCACAAAAACTGGATTTAATTTCAAAATTAAATTTCACAAAACACCATTTAAAATTAATTTCCATTACTAATCTTAATTAATTAGGTAATTAACAACAAGATTGTTACAAACTCTACCCCTTAAGAAAATTACATCCTCGCATTTTTCTAAATGAAAGAAATACATAATATAAATTTCCTCTTAAAACAATTATATGTTAACTGGTTTCTAATTTCATTTCCAAAGCATTCAATTAGTACCACTCCAAATTATAATGCTAAAAATCAAATTTTTTTTAGTTATCAAAATTTTCAAAAATTCTCAAAAATTTTCTAATGCCTTAAATTTACAGAAAATTTCGCCAGCGTTTCCTTTGTGCGGCTAGCGTTTCGAAAATTTACGATATGAATATAATTAAATAATATACATCTCATCTCAAGGATGAGGCATCCAGTAGGGAAAAAAATGTGATATGTAATTCGAGATACATACCTTATATTTGAAATATTAGCGAGTCCGCTAATATTCCTTAAGCAAACAATTTATAATCGTTTCAACGATATCTATTTAACTTCAGATACCTGCACCTATCTCAAAAATTCATATTTGAATTTAATATCAAATTCATGTCATGTAGGAGATATTAACAATTCATTATTACACTTTAATTAGATTGATGGCATAATATTCCATAACGAAAGAAATTCATACTTAAATTTCCAAGTTCTAATTATTACTTGTCAAATTGTCACGTTCGATGTTTAGGAACCCCTATCGATAACATGGCGTCCCACATATCGATCAGAATCCTTAAATAACGTCCGGATAAGTTAACACAATAGATAATCATAAGTTTAGATGGATTTATTTAATTATCACTAACATCCATGCATCCAATTTTAAATAAATGCAACCAAGCAATTAATTCCTAGCAACCAATCAACCAAAACATACATAATCACTTACCGTGGAACAATTCAATGTCTGAAGTTCCACTGTGCAACTCTGATTATTCCTGGATCATTAAATATTAAAATTTTAATCAAATTTCCCAAATTTTCTGAAAGAAAATAGTTCACTTTAATTTAATTCCTTCCAATTTAATTCCAAAATGTTCTTAACTCTAAAAGATTTTACTCCTTATTTCCCAAAGGTTTTAATGTCACAAATTCCAATTTATCAATAGAAAAATTTGAATTAATTTACGCCCCCAAATGATTACCTCAATAATCATTTTATATTCCTAGCCCTAATTAGATAATTAATATAACTATCTACCATACACCCCAATGGATAGGACTCTAAGTCATCTAGCTCTCAGATCCATAATATTATATGTTATAATGTGCAGACACAGCTCTGATACCAAGCTGTAACGACCCCACCGCGATACCTATATTAGCAAAGAACATTTCAAATAATGTCATCTGCCTATCTAGAGAATACGGCTTGTTAAGGGTGATCGAATGTGAATATATCTTTCTACTAACACTGATACATCATTTATACCTTTTTACTTAGTATTTGAACTGAATTTTGACGTGTACAATATTAATACAAAGTAATAGACACACCGATTTCTCAAAAGCGGAACAATATATAATATAAGCATCAGTCACAGATCATAGTAGAATAATAATCTCACATACATATACAACTTGCGAGTCTACAAAATAAAACCTAAACTCGCATAATGTACAAGTTTTACAATTCTCTAATCTTGATTATACATTTTATATACAAGGTCTAAATTCCTAAATGGGATAAACTAAAAGTCCAAATGTTTATCTCCTTGCTAGCATAACCATTCAAAGGTCAACCTGTCCTATAAACTGAAAAGTCTCGGCCTGACCCGAGCAAAATAACACTCGGGTCAGACTATCTCTAAATATCCAATAGGGTGAGAATAAGATATAACACAAGAACAAACAACATATAAGTCAATACAGATGTTCGTGAAATAACAAGTCATAGAAATTAATTAACTTAGAGTTCATCATAAGGCGCATGGTTATACATTTAAGTCACAGACACATATTAGTCACTAAACACAGAATAACAGAATTAACTTAACAATCATCACAAAACACAAGAACATATATTTATTTCACTAACACAAGACACAAGGATATATATTTATTTCACTAACACAAGACACAAGGATATATATTTATTTCATGAACACAGAATAGTCAAAGAATCCAAATATTCAGAATCCAAATATCAAGAATCCAAGAGATCTTAATCCAAATGGATCGTAACAATCGTCCAAAACAATCACAATGATTGTACTTAAAACCCGTGGCAAATAAACAAACAAATTGGAATCGCTCGAACCGATCCGATACCAAGGATCGTACTCAGACCGGGAACACAGAACCACATAATGATCTCGATGATAGTCCATACCGATCAAGGTGATCGTAGAAACCATGTCTCGATATATCTACATTCATTTAGTATTATTATATTATTATGTTCGAAAAGAAATCCAGGAATAAACTTCTTAAGGATCTAGCATCCACTTGCCGCGCAACAAAATATAGTAAACTCTGAAGTGCCAAATACTATCCCCTTTAGCAATCACTACAATTTAACTAATACGTCCCATACTGTATTGTGAAATCCAAGTATTTACTAAATGCTAGTAAATATCACTTATTACGGATACCATTGGAAAACCTGAACTACATTCTCTTAAGGATCTAGCAACCACTTGTCACACAACAGAAGAGAATACAGCTCTAAAGTGTAAAATACTTCCTAATAGCAATCACATGAATTTAACCAAGGCATCCCAAACTACCCGGTGAAATTCGAATATTCGCTTATAGTCTAGTAAGTTCCACTCAAACATTCTATTCAATGAGTTATACCATATAAAGTCTTATTCGAACGCATTTAAACCAATCAATGAGTTATACCATATTCAATGAGTTATATCATATTCATAGATTTGCTAAAATATTCCATAACTCTGAATTGTTCCAAGTTTTTACTTATATACACAAAGTTGTCTCAAATTTTCATATGATTGTATTATTCACAAAACTATACTTTAAAACCATATTTAATTACTCTTCTAAATCCATATTAAAATATAACCAATTTATTTTAAAAAATAAATTAAGTTTATACTTTTCAAACTACATTTCCAAATTCCATGAATCTTATATTATTTATTCAATAAAATCGTAATACTTATATTCCAAATCCATAATCATTTTTATGTAAAAACAGATAAGATTTGTATTTTCAAAGTCATATTTCCAAATCCATAAATATTTTACTAAACATGCTTAATATATAAAATAACTTGCTAATTTTTTTTTAAATATTTATTAACTTAATTTAGAAATAATTCTAAGATTTATATATATAAATAATTCTCTTTCGTAAAATTACTTATATACGAAGCTTATCAATTTATTTCATTTAACTCAAATTTATGATTTAAAGATCTGCAATTTTGACCATCTAAATATCATAATTTTAAAAGATTTAAAACATGAAAGTTGTAGGTAAAAATATCAGCTTTCAAACAGGAAAATGTTCATCCAATTCGGATTTACGGTTCAAAAGTTATGACCTAAATAATTTTCAGATTTAAATTTATTAACTCTCTCTTTCATTGACAGGGCAGCGATAATGAAATGAATTTTTGATCATTTAAATTCAAATTTATGCAAAACACAAAACATAAAAATTGTAGTAGGTAATCTATGCTTTCCAGAACATCAAGAATCATAAAATTCCGATAAGAAATGAAAAAGATACGACTAAAACAATTCTCAGGTTTTAACTTCATAATTGCTGTCGTTTATTCTCGGGATAGTGACACTAAAACGTATTTTTGACCATGTAAACCCACAAAATATTACAGAGCTCAAAACATGAAAGTTTTAGTACAATGTCTATTCTTTCCAAAACTAAAATAATTATTAAATTCCGATAAGTAACTAAAATATTATGCCTAAAACAATTTATGTGTTTCAAAGCTAAGATTAAAACACATGACAAAGAGGTAATATCTTCTTCAAACCCAAATTACTCTTAGTAAACTGCATATTCACAAAAAGTGATGAACATAAAAGTTATTTCTTATAGAGATACCATTCAACTAAAGAAAATCACACTTAATTTTGATCTACCAATCAAAAGTTATTGCAATTTTAATATCAGGTTTCAACTTAAAAAAATTTGCACAAGGCAGAGCTACACCATCGGATTCAAACTCAATTTCGACCCTCTAAACTACAGAATTTCGAAATGCAATTAAAAGATAATTTGTAGCTAACTAAAAAATCTTTCTACCACAAAAAAATTGTGGCATTTTGAAATATTTTACACCATAATATTTTCATTTTACAGCAACGATTTTAACACAAAGTTTTCAACAAACAACATAACACCACAATCATCCAAGTTTACAATCAATTTACAACTAATTCAATTCAACAAATTGAAAGCAATTCAACAACAAATCATCCAATTCAATCCAAACAACAAATAACAATTATTATCTGGATTAGAGATAGTAGTGTGAGTGATTAACTCACCTTTTAACTTCCTATAGCTTACTAGATCCCCAAATAATCCTTGCTAAACCCTTAGCTTCACCAAAATCACCTAAAACTCGGGAACAAAAATCTAACCAGCAAGCAATTCTAATTAAAATAAGATCAAAATCGCTATTTTATGGTTCTACAAGATAGAGATAGGGTTTAGAACACTTACCCTATCATTATTGAATAAAAGCCTCATATTTGCAACTTGATTTGGGGTTCTAGGGTTTACAATTGAAAAGAGGAAGAAGCTTTTGATTCGGCTGAAGTAAAAATGAGAAATGAATTATACATATCTCATTTCTCACACTAGTATTAGCTACATGAGCCAAGTGAATATGGTTTTAACCCATTAATAAAGTGTTACTAAATCCTGGGTGTTACAATTTTTTTATTTTGCTTTTAACACTTATAAAATACAAATTTCTCCTTAAACAATGTTTTATTTAACATGCTTGGATTTTCCCAAATTTCCCGACAAAACTAAACATAAGTTTAAAGTTCTCATACCTTTTAATTATAGAATTATTCTATACAGTTGAATGTAACCTTTTAAATAAAAGTCATTCTCTTTATTTTCAACAAAATAAAGTAAACTATTAGTTGTAAAATTTTAATTATAAAATAATAGATTTTAATATTAATATTTAATTAAATTTTCAATTTATTTAATACCAAATTCATTTTAATTTAAAAATTATAACAAATAAAATTTCCAATGTTATCATAAGATTAATTAAGATAAATCAAATCAACTATTCACAAAAACTGGATTTAATTTCAAAATTAAATTTCACAAATCACAATTTAAATTAAATTCCATTACTAATCTTAATTAATTAGGTAATTAACAATAGGGTTGTTACAACCTGCCTCCTCGATTCTCAGAAATCGATACTAATACATCATCGGTATTCACGTGCCACAAATCCAAGTGCCGGAGAGGCAAATTATTATGGGGTAAAAGAAAATAAAGATAGAAGGCAAAACAATAATGGAATCTCATATCGTATTTAGCAACTTGTAATCATACAAATAGTACATACAATCACTCTCAAAATGAGATATCAAGGTCATAACAAGTACTAACCCAGTTAGGATAGTTATAATGGCCTATCCCTACAGGTGCTTGTAGATACTTATAAATAATACAGACATAGCAGAAAGTGATACACAATTTCAATGAATAGATCTAAAATGCTCCATGCTCTACTCTCCATTCTCCATCCCAAAATGCTCCAAATAATCTAAATACTTGGCGGGCTAGGAAAATAGAGCACCCAAAGTTTAAGGGAAAAGAAAAATAAACTCCGTATCAGCCATGGGACTGGTGTGAGAAACTCAAATATGTGTTTTGAAGACAAAAGGATATCTCATAAGAACACACCACACATGAACACGGAACGGGTTTTATCCTTATGATAACCAAACCATTTGCTATGCAAAATCTAGGAATATTATTTTTAATGACATTCTTAGAATTTTTTTTCAAATAAACATATTAAAATAGCCGAAAGTGTTACATTGGTTAAATTAAACGGAATAATAGGTTTACAACTAAGTCTGAAAGCACTTATTGGAGAATTGATTTCCATTCAATAGCAGACAAGGGAATACCTTCCGTACAGTACATCTCTAGAGGGATGTATCGAGGATACACAAACAATCCTCCACATCTGGCAAGACTAGTCTATCCCTATTTGGTACTCAGATATGGCATGGACAGAAACTTAATATGACATCACCCTGATTGTAACCGACCTATCTGGGATCCCATAGCATACACCACATACTCGACATATAGGGAGTAATCTAGAAAGATGATGATCATACCCTAATGGTTGCGAACCACATAGCCTTACGGTGTACCCTATTTAAGCCATTACCGTTTGATGAGGCCTGAGGTAACGATTACCTTTCACATAGCACATTCCACTTTAAATGTCACACTGCCATTCCATGATCACACAACTGATTTCTACAAATGTTTGCACAAAAAATGGACAAACACCTCAAAGTTGTATGATCTAGTAGATCTTATGTTGTTCTTAGTGATTTGAACGATTTATGCAAATATATGAAAAGCAGGGGCTAAACTGTAAAAAGACACGCAAATTTATAGTGGTTCAGCCAGAATGTGCCTACGTCCACTTTATATGTTATTTCTCTTCTCTTGTTTTGATTACAAGTACAAAGCTTTGATACAAGTAAAAGAAAGTTGTTTGAAAGTTCTCTCCGTGCTTGAGCCCTCAAACTTGTCCCCCATTGGTGTACCTCTTCCCCTCTATTTATAGAGTGAGGCTGGGGGTAGGGGTCATGGATGTATATAACAGCTGGTGGGCCTGGGCTGACGCGACCTGGCCTGGTATTGTTGGTTCGGAAGGAGCATGGTTCGGAACGTCTCGGTCCGGTGGGAGCTGGTTCGGTAGGATGGAGTTGAAGTGAGTTGGTCCGGTAGGAGCATGGTTTGGTAGGAGCATGGTGGAAGTGAGTTGGTCCGGTAGGAGCATGGTTCGGTAGGAAGCATGTTGAGGGGACCGGTGTACTTGGTTCGGTGGGAAGCATGTTGGGTGGTCCGGCGTACTTGGTTCGGTGGGAAGCATGTTGAGTGGACCGGTGTTCCTGGTTCGATGGGAAGCATGTTGGGTGAGATGGTATTTGGTTCGGAGAGACCGGTTGTGGAGTTTTGGTGGAGCTGGTCCGGTTGTAACTTGGATCGGTGGAGGATGGCATGTTGGTTGGTTCGTTCGTGGCTGTGTTGATCCGGTGATGATGGTTCGGCTAGGCTGGTTCGATGGTAAGAATCCATCCAACATTTGCCCCCCAAAGTGGGGCATATGCTAGTATATGCCGCGCTTTGTTTCGGCTAGGGTGTTTTCATTTGGTCCCAGAGTGCCGAGCCATTTGGTTCGGTGTCTTGTATCTGCTTATAAATAGTGGCTACACACCTTCGTTATTCCTTACCGAACAGAGAGAGCCGAATCAAACTGAGTACCGAATCATCTGAGTACCGAATAGTCCAAGCTCTGAACCAGGTATGTACTCTTTTGCCGAATGAGCTTACAAATTCAGTACCGAATGAATTTTACATGGAAAATGCCGAATGATCCCTTGTGTTGGGATGCCGAATGAACTCTGTCTCTTGAACTATCGGACGGAACCGATGGTTTCTAAGTACCGAAGGAATCTAATACCGGATGAGCTTTAATACTTGTATTATCAGTGAAGTTCTAGGTTACATAATTCATGCATTTTGGTGATGTACTTTCTGTGTTTGCAGATAATGTCTCAAAGAGTAGAAACTCGATCAGGCAGAAAGAAGTCCCAGGGCGAAAGAGAATCTCCCTCAGTGCCCCCTGTTCAGCCAGGTCCGGAACGTCATGGATCTACCCCGAGATCACTAGTGGACGGGTACGGCCCTCAGGAGCTTTTGAACTCCCCGCCTGATTGCTTTCCCAGCTCCCTTAAGGAAGAGCAGCTTGATGTCATCTCCCGTTCTTTCGGGATTGATAGGGCGCAAATGTTGTTGCCAGGGAGAGAAGTTATGCCCTACGACCCTCCTGAAGGGTACTTTGCTTACAGCAGATACCACTGCATGTGTGGTGCCATTCCGCCTCTTAATGCTTGGGTAGCCAGCTTCCTTACATATCTAAAGGTGGCTCCATTCCAGCTTCAACCCAACTCCTATGCTATACTGGTGAGCGTCTTTGTCACCTTCCAGAGGAAGTATGGGCGTGCTCCTTCCAACCGGGAGATCCGGTACTTATATAATCTGAGGGGCTATAAGAAGGGGTCCCCATACATCAGCCTGGAGTCAGCGGTAACCTTCAAGCCAGTCTTGGATCTGTATTCTAAGTACAGCATGTTCAAGAAGGAGTGGTTCTTCGTCGGGGACGACTCTGTTTCGATTCGGCGTTTCACCTCTGGATGTAAGTCGATGCTTTATTTATAATTTCCATTCTGGTTGCGATGCTTCTTCTCATATGTTTCCATTTTTGCTAGCGACAGGTGGCTTTGCGGTTGTGGAGACTGATCGCCTGGTTCAGACGGCGGCTGAGATATAAGCTACCCCCGGGAGAGATAGATCAGCTGCCTACCTGATCAGAAATGCGACCCTTCTGGAGTATAACTTGATCCTTTCACAGCAGTCAGTAGTCAAGCAGAGGGAAACGGCGGAGGAGAGGGCGGCTGCTCAAGCTAAGGGAGGTGTTACAGTAGAGAGTGGCAAGAGAAAACCTTTCACAAAACCTCCAGCTGTTGGAGGCAAGAAACTTAAGAAGTCGAACGGTCCATCCCCCAGCAATTGTCCACTTACCCAGGGGGAGGAAGACGTAGAGAAGGAGAGAGGTGAGGGTGGAGATGACCGGAAAGGTGGTGATGGTATCGGGGCCTTGCTTCCTGGGCAAGCGGGCGAGATTCAGGAGTGGACGGATGATGCATTCCACCAAGCTTTCGAAGGGCTGGACGAAGAAACGGCTTTAGTAGAGAAATCCGGGAAAGCTGACAAGGCCAGGACCGGTACAGGCGAGTCTTCTCAGACTATTCCAGCCAAGGTGGCTCCGACGACTCAAGGTGAACTTTTGACTCCTGCAGGCTCCATTTATGATAGGGACTTAGGAATATTTTATGATCCGCTCCTGTCCTGGAATGAAATCCAGGACTTATTGCAGTATCCTACTCCTCCCCAGGGTTTGTATAACAAATGTGTTTCCTTTCCTCTTTTAACTTTTAATTTGCCGCGTTTCTCGAATTATGGATCAATGTAAGTTTGTGACACTTGTTCTTCATATCAGGAGTAGGTAAAATGGCTAAAGCCTCAGATCTTCGGCACAGGCTTGAACAATACAAGCTCTCCAAAGCTTCTGCCAAGCCGAAGCCTTCAACCCACCGTCCCGGGGATGTAGTCGGCTACCGTCCTCTTCTCGGGGTTATTGAAGAGGGTATCCAAAAGAGAAAGGGGGGTCATCCCTTATCTGAACCTTCACTTGGTCCTCAGCCCCCAGCTCAGCCTCTTCATGATATCACGAAGGAGGATACCGAATTCGTACCCTCTCCGCACCCGTCTGAAAATCCTACCGTTACTCAGATTGATCGTCCGGACTTAGCTCGAAATCCATTTGCGGGTCATCCTGATCTGGATCCAAGTTCCCATGATATTACCTTTGACGAGGTCACCGGTGAGCACCTTCTTCCCCGCAATCCCATGGTACGGGTACTTGATGAGGCTAAGTCCTTAGATCTCGATTTACTCACTACTCGAATAATTACTATGGGAGACGAGGCCAAGGCTAATATTGATCGGGTGGCGGAGGAGACTAAGAAGCTGATGGGGCATCATGCCCGACTGGTTAAGGCCGGAGAGGAGATTAGGAGTGCCAACATCCGACTACGATTGATGGTTTCGGATCAGGCCAAACAGCTTGTGGATCAGGCCATTCAGATTTCTCAGCATGAGGCTGCTTCTGGACGACTAAAGAAAACCATGGAAGAGGCCAGCCGGGCCGAACTGCGGAAAATAGAAGCTACTTGCAAAGAACGGATTGACATGGCTATTGCCACGGTGGACGAGGTTCGGAAAGCGGATCTTGAGCAGGTAGAGGAGTTGTCCGGGAAACTTGAGGCTGCAGAGCTTGCTCAAGCCAAGTTGAGGGAGGAGATGGAGGGAATGCGGGAATCCCTTCTGGTTGACTGCTCGAGATACCGATCGGAGAGAGATGCTGCCGTTGAAAGTTTGTCGGCTTCCGAGGCCCGGATGAGGGAGTTTGAGGAGAATGAGGGGATGATGGACGAAATGCTTCAAGACATGTACTTCCGAACCTGGAAGCAGGGCAACCTATCCTGGATGGATGATTATACTAGGGTCATGGCTAAGATCTATCTTCGGGCTCTGGAGGAGGCCAAGGCCGATGCGGATAAAGATGGTGGCGTGGCCTTCAGCATGGATGTGGTCACTGCCCAGTTTGCCAAGGGGGAGAAGGTGGCGGTGAAGGAGGGTATGCGGTTGCTTGCTGCTGAGGAGGCAGAGGTGCAAGTAGATGATGACGACCAGGATGGCCAAGAAGCATATGTTGGTAAGTCTTCCTTTTTAGTTTCCCCATTAACTTGGTTGCTTCTCACTAATGAATCCTTTCTCTGTCTGGACAGGTGGGCAACAGGACAAGGAAAAAACTCCAATGCAGCCGGCCCCTTGACTATACCTGGAAAAACTCCTTTTGTGGACTTGACAGGGTTGTAGATGTTAGTCTTAAAACAGTAAAGTAGCTTTTAGGTTGTATTATTTTGCTACTTGTAATAAATAGCTCTATTCTTGATGTGTAATTCTTTAACTTAAGCTGATTTTGTCGTCTTCTGAATGTTTGTTGCTATTTTGACATGTCGTATGAGAAATATAGCTACGTATATTCTTGTAATTGAATTGTGTTTGATGTCAGGTTCTGGTTTTAAAACATAATTTCATGACTTGCAATATTAGCGTGTGGTGTGAACAAATTATAGTCATGTATTTGTACACAAAAGAAGAAAATACCGCCTTTCATGTTTTAATCGTAGATGGCAGTTTTGAATATCTTGTATGACCGAGCATGGAACGCAGTCGAATGCCCTGCCATCCAATTGTGAGTCCCTACACCCATTGGCGAGTATCTCCTACTCTGCATCCTGTACTTTAGGGACTGTTATAGAGGATAGGGGAAAAGCTTTTTAAGTAAAATTGAAATATGTGAAAAAGTAAAACTTCCAATCACGGAAGGCCTTCGATGTGCTTAAGTTCGTGGCAAACGGGTTTTGTAGTCACTTTCCCTAGCTGTGGGTCTTGGAGACATTTGTCACCCATCTTACGCCTCCACGGGGAGTTAATTCTTTTTTACCACAACCGCACTTAAGACACATCGGAGCCGAGATCGCGCACAGTAACTACCCGGACCATTATGGCCCGTAATCGTGGGTATTATTCGATTTACTGTGGCCGGCTAGCGTGGGTGCCGATCGTCAACTGTGAACTGCCCCTGGCTGGCCACACCTTATGTTGGGGCTTATAGTCGGTTCACAGTTGCTGGCAAGCCTAACGCCGTAATGAGCTGCCTCGGCTATAGTCGGCCTTCTCGGTGGCTTATAATCGGCTCATTATAGTTGGCTTTAAGGGCCGTCGCGAGCAATGAGTTAACCCGCAGCAGAGGGATGCTGGAGCAAAAGTGTCTCATTGGCGAGGGCATAGATTCGCATAGTACCTGTTAGGTTTTGCCCAGGTGAAGTTGCACCGTGGAGTGCTTTGAGTGGAAATGCTATACGCATAGGATTTTGTTCAACATAAAAGGATAAAGTTAACAAGTAGCCAAGATATAAAGGAACAAGTTAAAAAAGAGACAAGGTTTTTTAAAGTGGTTCGGCATGAAAAGGCCTACATCCACTGATTCTCTTTGTTAATTCACTTCATATGGGCAGTACAAGTTAAGAAAAGTATCGACGGAGGTGCTGGATGTTCCATGCCCTCTGGAACACCTCTCCGTCCACTGTTGACAAAATATAAGCTCCATTGTGGAGATCTTTATGAATTACATATGGTCCATCCCAGATTGGGTCTAGTGCTCCGGGGCGAGGGAAGATTCGCTTGAGGACAAGATCCCCTTCTTGTAAGGTACGATGCTTGACTTTGGAGTTGTATTGTGCTTCCACTTTCTGCTTGTGGGCTGCTGTTTTAAGGACTGCATCATTTCTTCTCTCCTCAACTAGATCCAAAGACATGTGGAGGAGTTCTTCATTCTCTTCTGGGTTATAGTGGATCCTACGGTGGGAAGGCACAATGGTTTCAACTGGGAGCATAGCCTCTGATCCGTATGCCAAAGAGAAAGGAGTGTGCCCCGTTGATGTTCTGAAAGATGTGCGGTAGGCCCACAGTGCCGTAGGGAGTTCATCCACCCAAGCGCCCTTTGACTTTTCGAGCTTCTTTTTTATCAGAGTTTTCAGAATTTTGTTGACTACTTCGACTTGTCCGTTTGCCTGGGGATATGCTACGGATGAGAAGCTTTTATGAATTCCGTGCTCTCGGCACCAGTTGGCGAATTCCTCGCTGTCAAACTGAAGTCCATTGTCTGATATGATTTTGAGTGGGACTCCGTACCTGCATAGAACATTTTTGATCAAGAAGTTAATAACTTTTGCTGAAGATACTTTATTTAGAGGTTCCGCTTCCACCCATTTGGTGAAATAATCAACTGCCACTATAGCATATTTGGCCCCGCCTCGGCCCATCGGTAGCTCGTCGATTAAGTCAATTCCCCATATTGCGAAGGGCCAAGGGCTGGTCATTTGAGTAATCTCAGTTGTTGGTAGCCGCGGAATCTTAGCAAATTTTTGGCATATGTCACACTTTTTGACGAAATCTAAGGCGTCCTTGCTTAAGGTGGGCCAGAAATATCCATATCGGAGTATCTTTTTTGCTAATGTTTGCCCTCTGGTGTGATCCCCGCAGCTTCCCTGATGGATGTTGGATAAGATTTCCTTGGCTTCCCTCCCAGCGACACACCTTAATAACGGGTTAGAAAATCCGCGCCGATAGAGGATGTCTTCTTGTATTGTGTAGCGGGATGCTTTCCTCAAGATTTTCTTGACTTCGTTACGCCCGTTGGGTAGTGTGCCACTTTGTAGGTAGTCTCGGATGGGAGTCATCCAAGTCGCTTCCTCGGTTGCAGCTATCAGATTCACTTGCTCAAAACTTGGGGCCAGCTGCTTTGAGATGGTTACTGCCCCGAAGATGGTGATGTCTCTCACACTTGCTTGCTTCGCCAACTCGTCGGCCTCTTGGTTCTCTTCCCGAGGGATGTGTTTGACTAAGTAGTGGTCCAATCGGCTGAGAAGTAACTTGGTCTTCTTTAAATATGCTATGAGTCTCTCTTCTCGAGCTTGGAATTCTCCTAGTATTTGGTTAACAATAAGTTGAGAATCGCTATGAAGACACAAAGAATTGGCTCCGATTTCTATGGCAAGTTCTAATCCAGCTATCACTGCGTCATATTCTGCATCGTTGTTGGTGGCAGCGAACTCCAACCTTATAGCATAGTGCAGCTTATTTCCCTAGGGAGTGATTATTACCACACCTGCCCCCGAGCCTTGTTCGTTCGATGCGCCATCCACAAAGAGATTCCACTTGATGTCTTTTGCTATTTCCAATTGCTCCTTATCTTCGTTGGTAGTGAATTCTGCAATGAAATCAGCCATGGCTTGTCCCTTGATGGCGGTGCGAGGGTGATAGGTGATATCATACTGACTTAGTTTAATGCACCATTTAAGTAGTCGCCCAGAAGTGTCGGGACGATGGAGTACCTGCCTCAGTGGTTGATCGGTCAGAACTTTGATGGAATGGGACTGGAAGTAGTGACGCAGTTTCCCTGATGTGATTAGTAAACAGTATGCTAGCTTCTCAAGTTTAGGATATCTGACTTCTGCCCCGGTAAACCTTTTGCTGACGAAGTAAACTGGCCGTTGCATGCGGTTGTCTTCCCTTACCAAGGCAGCGCTTAGGGCGTGAGATGACACAGCGAGGTACAGGTATAATTCTTCTCCTTCGCTTGGAGTTGAGAGTACCGGTGGTTTCTGGAGGTGTTCGATTAAGTTAAGGAAAGCGGTCAGGCATTTGTCGGTCCATTCGAACTTTCCTTTGTCTTTCTTTAGGGCTTCAAAGAAGGGGACGCACTTGTCCGTCGCCTTGGAGATGAATCGGCTTAGAGCGGCCACTTTTCCATTCAAACTTTGCATTTCCTTCCGAGTGGAAGGTATCTTGATATCCCTTAACGCTCGGACTTGTTCAGGGTTTGCTTTTATCCCTCTAGCATGAACGATGAATCCTAAGTACTTTCCTGATGACACTCCGAAAGAGCATTTTAGTGGATTCAACTTCATTCCATATTGTCGAAGTACTTGAAACATCTTGCCTAGGTGGCTTACATGATCTTTGGCTTTCCTTGACTTTACCAGCATGTCATCCACATATACTTCCATAGTTTGTCCTATAAGCCCTGCAAACATCTTGTTGACGAGGCGCTGGTAGGTGGCTCCTGCATTTTTAAGTTCGAAAGGCATTACCTTATAGCAGTATAAACCCCGGTCGGTGATGAAACTAGTGTGGTCTTGGTCGGGAGCATGCATAGGAATTTGGTTATATCCTGAGTATGCATCCATAAAAGATAGGAGCTCGTGCCCGGCTGTGCTGTCTACAAGTTGGTCGATTCTGGGAAGTGGGAAGCAATCCTTTGGGCAGGCGTCGTTTAGGTTGGAAAAGTCAATGCAGGTTCGCCACTTCCCATTAGCCTTTTTTACCAGCACCGGGTTGGCGATCCATTCCGGGTAGATAGCTTCTCGTATGAAGTCATTGGCGAGTAGATTCTTTACTTCTTCATCGAGGGCTGCTGATCGCTCTGCCCCCATACTTCTCTTTCTTTGTTTTACAGGCGCCTTGGTAGGATCAATGTTTAATACGTGGCATGCTATGTCGGGGGCGATTCCGGTCATGTCAGCGTGTGACCAAGCGAATACATCCAAGTTGTGGTGGAGAAAATCGACGAGTTGTTCCTTCAATTCGGCTTTTAGTTGGGACCCAATTTTCAATAGTCTACTTGAGTCGTGCTTGTCTACAGATATAAACTCCATAGCCTCTGCAGGCTCGGCGGTGGCCTCCTCCTCTTTGTCCCTAGGGTCTAATTCATTGAAAGGGTCGCTGGTATATCGAAGAGGAGGGGCTTTCTTTAGTTGCTATGCTTCTAGACTTTTTGTGCAAAGGGCAATCTCTACACCCTTCCCTTTATCCTTCCTGTGGGTGTTGCGAAGTTCAGTCACATAGCAGTCTCGAGCAACGTCCTGGTCTCCTTCCACTTCCCCTACTCCATTGTCTGTTGGAAATTTCATCTTTAGGCACCATGGGGCTAGGACAATTTGGAAGTCAGACAAGGCCGGTCTTCCTAAGAAGGCATTGTAGGCCGAATGGTTTTCTATTAGCACGAACGTCTGCTTCCGTACAATGGAGCGGGGATGGCTTCCAATCTCAACAAAGAGGTCCAGTTGCCCGAGGGGCATCTTAGCATCCCCAGTGAAACCGTGTAGTGGTTTATCGTAGGGAGATACATCCTTCATTTATAGCTTCATTTTGTCGAATGCGTGTTTGAACAGGATGCTTACTGAGCTTCCAGTGTCTACCAGGATTTGGTAAACTTCGGCGGGACCAAGTCGGGCAGAGATGACCATGGGATCCATGTGAGGGTACTGCCTTCCTTCTAGGTCACGCTTACTGAATGTGATGTCATTACTTTCTTTCCGCTTCGGGTGGCGCTCTTCCATAACCGAATTGACATAGTCTTTATTGTCTCTAAGCGACTTTCCGTATCTTTCCATCTCTTTCCAGCTTCTGTCTGCGATGTGCGGCCCTCCTGAGATGGTATGGACCACTATCTTCTCTTGACTAGAGCTGCTAGCGTTGCGGTTTCCTCTGTCGGCCCCCGGTGAGGGTAGCCTTGGGTTTTCATTGGTAGGAGCTGGGGTCCTGTCTTGAACTTTTACATAACGTTCCCGTTTCTTCCTTCTGATGTGTTCCTCAATCAGATCTCGGAGATGATGGCATTCGTTGGTATCATGCCCGTGAGATTCGTGGAAGCGGCAGAACTTTCCAGACTTCTGTGTGTTATCTGATTCCTTCTTGTATGGTTGGCGTTTGTATCTAACTTCGCCTTGGGTGGCAAGGAAGATATTTTCGACGGTCTCGTTCAAAGGAGTGTAAGTGTCGAATCTTGGTCCTGGCCGATATAGGCGCTTTTCTCCCTTCTTGCCCCCAGCATTGTCTCTGGAATCATTTCTTCGAACGTCCCTTGCCACAGCAGGGGCATTGCCATGGGTTGTCTTATTTTGCTATCCTGACCGCCCCTCAACGGCAGCATCCTCAAGCCTCATGTATTTCCCGGCTTCGTGGAAGAAGTCGGGTAAAGTAGCTGGTTTTTCTTTTGTCAACCTTCTAGCAAATTTAGTGTCCGGATGCACACCACTACAGAGGGCCATTAGGATAAGCTTCTCATCGGCATCTTGGACTGTGGCTGCCGCGACGTTGAATCTGGTTAGGTATTGCTGCAGCTTCTCTCTAGGTTTCTGTTTGACGCTGAATAAGGAATAAGCGTCCTTAGGTTGCTCCACATGAATGCGGAACTGATTGATAAATTTTTCTTTCAACATTTCCCACGAGCTGATGGATCCCTGGGGTAGATGACAGAACCAGGAGGTAGCAAGATCTGCTAAGAAGAGCGGAAAGCATTTGCACAGTACTCCCTCTGTCGCCCCACTCATGAGCATATGTTGCGTGTACCTCTGTAAGTGTACAACGGGGTCGGAGGTTCCCTTGTAGGGTTCCATTGTTGGCATCTTCCATTCTCAGGGGGTGATAGCAATTTCGATATTGCGGGCGAAAGGGCTGGTTACCATAGTGCCTATCCCTCGATCTCTTTGCTCCCATTGGACACACTCTCTGAATAAGCGTGCCATCCTTTCATCAGAATTTGGAGCAGATAGAAATGAGTTTGGTTCTGTTCTGTGGGATTGATCCCGTCCAGATGACCTGTAGGTGTGGTATCGTCTATCATTCCTCATATTTTCCAGTGGCTGCCTTTGATCTTCTGGGAGCATGCTAGGGTCAGCTACAGTTGGCCCTTGCCTTGATCTTCCCCTGCCGGGTTCTGATCTAAGCACTTCCTCGGGTCCAACTTCGGGCTGGACTCTAGCTCGGCCCCGTTCACTGGCGTTTCCATGGTTAGGCAGTATGACAGGCTCAGCTACAGTTGACCTCCGTCCGGTACCTCCCCTGTTGGGTTCGGTACCAAACGTTTCCTCAGGCCTAACTTCGGGCTGTGCTCGGTCTCGGCTCCTACCATGGCTACTTCTGCCGTTAGCTCCTTCGAAGAAGGAAGATCTTTGTTGTCTCTGAGATCCTCCAGACTGGGACTCGCCCCATGATTCAGTGTTGCGGTTGGATACTTCAGCGTCCCTTAAGCGTGACATGAGATGGTCCACCAAGGCTTCCTGCTGGGACGTGAAGCGGTTAGTTACTTCAACCACAACTCTGTCCAAATCTGCCCTAGTAATTGCTGCAGGCTGTTCTATGGCAGGAGTGGTTGGGTTAGCCTGTCCTTCATTTGTTACTGCTGCCGGAGGAGGACGATTTACTTGATTCGTGACAGCTGGATCTGGAAGACTGCTGGATGCGATGTTTTTTCCTTTGTTAACATCTTTTCTCTGTTTGGGAGGCATGTTTTCCAAGTAGCGAACGATGCTGTTAGGAAAACTGTTAAGTGGATGAAGCTGAAGCTTCGAGCTTCTAGCTCTCAATGAAAGCACCAAAAATGTTTGCACAAAAAATGGACAAACACCTCAAAGTTGTATGATTTAGTAGATCTTATGTTGTTCTTAGTGATTTGAACGATTTATGCAAATATATGAAAAGCAGGGGCTAAACTGTAAAAAGACACGCAAATTTATAGTGGTTCAGCCAGAATGTGCCTACGTCCACTTTATATGTTATTTCTCTTCTCTTGTTTTGATTACAAGTACAAAGCTTTGATACAAGTAAAAGAAAGTTGTTTGAAAGTTCTCTCCGTGCTTGAGCCCTCAAACTTGTCCCCCATTGGTGTACCTCTTCCCCTCTATTTATAGAGTGAGGCTGGGGGTAGGGGTCATGGATGTATATAACAGCTGGTGGGCCTGGGCTGACGCGACCTGGCCTGGTATTGTTGGTCCGGAAGGAGCATGGTTCGGAACGTCTCGGTCCGGTGGCAGCTGGTTCGGTAGGATGGAGTTGAAGTGAGTTGGTCCGGTAGGAGCATGGTTCGGTAGGAGCATGGTGGAAATGAGTTGGTCCGGTAGGAGCATGGTTCGGTAGGAAGCATGTTGAGGGGACCGGTGTACTTGGTTCGGTGGGAAGCATGTTGGGTGGTCCGGCGTACTTGGTTCGGTGGGAAGCATGTTGAGTGGACCGGTGTTCCTGGTTCGGTGGGAAGCATGTTGGGTGAGATGGTATTTGGTTCGGAGAGACCGGTTGTGGAGTTTTGGTGGAGCTGGTCCGGTTGTAACTTGGATCGGTGGAGGATGGCCTGTTGGTTGGTTCGTTCGTGGCTGTGTTGATCCGGTGATGATGGTTCGGCTAGGTTGGTTCGATGGTAAGAATCCATCCAACAACAAACATATAACTCCTGAGCTCATACGTCTCAGGAAAGGATATTAAACTAAGAGAAGTTACCTTCCCAGCCACCAAACAGATGATACGTTCATAGAGATAAATTAATGTAATTAGAAATGCAATGTCAAACATTCATCCATACAAGTCGTCCAAGAACAAGACAATTTGAAGGCACTCTCCTTCCACATCCTCTCAGGGATTAACCCTAGGATTAGTAGCGAGAAGTCCTTGCATCGAAGATCTCAAATGAAGAATTACAGGCACATAATATGATATGGAAAATCCCTACTCGAGGGTTACTGACAAGCAGCCTTACATTTCATCTTCCAAATCATTTCCATATCTTCACTTCGTATACGTAAATTGGTTTGAAGTGGTTTCCAGATAAGAATTACTCAAATGCAACCCCGGTTCCTTCAAACCAATCATCGATAAAAAGATATTAGGTGAATAGGAAATTATTCTTTGATTGATTAATTTCTTTTCATCAAAATATCTTTTGGAGATATATATCTTTAAAACATTCTTTTTGGTATATACGGAATCATTAAAACCTATTTATCAAATCCTTTGATTACTTAAAACCTTTTTAAATCTTGGAAAATTTCTAAATCATTTCATTTTTCACTTAGGAAAATATTTCCTAATCATTTTCATAAGTTATATTGGAAAACATTATTAAGTTAAAAAGGGTAGATAGAAATTATACTAATTCCACTCAACATCAATTTCCATATTCAACCTTTAATATCCATCAAATAATGGTGAAATCACCTTTTAAATTCACACGGATAGTATAGGTTCCCTCCTTGAAATTTAATACCTAGTATATGAAGATCATTTCTATGCGAACCAAGTTGTCTGAATTTGGAAAATTATATCTTTTATACTTCAGGAAATTTTTTATCCGAGTAAATCAAATTTACTATCCCTTCCATTGGGCCAGTCCGGGTAGCTAGGGAGGGCAGGCAACTGGTTTCCCAAACCCAAGCCAAGAGACTACCTCTCTGTCACCCATAAGGAGGTCAAGTTATTTGATCAACTCTAAATCTTTTGACACACTTAGTTAACTTTTAATTTTAGAGCATCCTAGCTTTCCCTTCGATCTGCTCCACTCCTCGGTCGAATTTTCTATGACACTCACAAATGGAACAAAGGTATTAGTTGTTTCCACATACTTATTTTTAAAATTACTCAATTATTTATTTGAAAAGGTTCACACAAGATTTGGGAAAGAATAATTGAGTTAAACCATTGTTTGCAATAGTTATTAAAAAGTGATGCAAATAGTGTTTTAAAAGTTTATTTGATTAAAAAAACTTTTCGATCATTTGAAAATCCTTTTTACAAATCAAATCTCTTTTAAAACAACTTAAAAGATTTATAGAATTTATTTCACATTTTTAAATAATTAAAATTTTCAATTTTAGAACATTTACTACTTTAGCCTCCGAATTTCCAAAGCGCGATTTTATTAAAACTTGATGTGCTCATATTTTAAAATCTACTAAATAAAATGTCAATTTTCTTTCTTTGCTTGAAAACCATGATTATAAGGGTTTGGAAAATTCTTATTTCAAAGTATTATGACTCCGAATCCATCCAATAAATGGATTTAACTTTTAAGATGTGAAACCGCGAACTACTGTTACACGACGCGCCTATTTTTGACCAAATTATCAATATTTATTCAAACTTTGCCAAGACACTTTTAAATGTTTATAAAACATTTATAAACCACATTAAATCATTTTTAAGAGGTTTAGATATTCCATATACACCATTTCATTAATAAAAGGAAAGTGATTTCCTTTGTGATTTTCAATGTGTATTAAACGTGACTTGTTAATACAATTAAACTATAATATTAAATAACCAAACATGATGATCAAAGCATATTAAACATCCATTGCACACAACATATCATCAACCAAAAATATAATATAATTATGAGTTTCTAACTTGAATTTTGATCGGACTAACTTTAAATCGGTTATAGCTCCGCTAACTCAAATTCTACGCTTAAGTACACTCGAACCCTTTCCTTGGAAGGCTTGGTCTTGACCTTGGAAAAGAGGAAGGCTCATGGCATAGGGTTGCAAGGGTGTGGCTGTGGGTAATTTATTAAGAGAGGAGGAGTTTGCTTGAATTTTTAAAGTGGTTTGATATGTACATGTATATACTGTATAATTTAATTTTCTTTTGCAAATATTTTTGCCATTATTTCTCTAAGTATGGAAGACATGAAAGCAGATAGGAAAGCTTTTGGAATATGGATAAAAAGAAGTGAATGGAAGTAAAGAAGGATGGGGTGTATTTATAGGTATATGGAAGGAATAAAATATCAAATTTTAAGTGCAAATACATCATTACTTCACCACCATCACACCACCCTCCATCATCATGATGTTCGACCGAACCCACCTTCCCATGTGCAAGGCCATGTGCTTGTACTTGTGAGTGTAATCGTTGAATTTGGGATGCTTAAGTGTTAAAGAAAGTGAATAAAATATCATAATATTTTTGGTTATTTTATATTAAAATGTATATGTATATATGTGGGTATCCATGTGCATGTGAATGTCTTTATGTAAGGTTATATGTATATGTGCATATGTATGTCACATATAATCCATAATGTTGCACAACTTTTACATATTGAATCGTTACGAATTCCGATTTCGATCCTCGGTCACATTTTCACTTTTTAGCTAATGTACATATATTTGTAGATAAGATTTGGAAACTAATTTATTATTATAATAAATTAATTAAAATGAGCGCATAAAACCATATAAATCAATATTAAACCGTTGTTTATAAATAGTGTTATTATAACGATAAATCGATATCGATTTTCCTTATAATTTCAGATTACTTCTATAACTTTATAAAACCATTATAAGTTATTCATTATTGTTTTATAACTAATTAAACTAAATTATAATCATTTTAAAACCATTATTTAAATAACTAAATAATTATTAAATCGTTAAATCTCAATTTAATTTAATAAATTAATTATTAAATGTAAGGGCATCACTAATGATGTCATATTTTTTTTTGTAAATATTTATTCAAAACAAGATTACCAATATTATTTATCGTTCAAAACATTTTCATTTATGTTAAAATATCTTATATTTGAATACTTTGAATTTTTAAGAAATGATGAATTTCCAAGTTGTTACATACACTCCCCCTTAAAAGAATTTCATGCTCGAAATTAAGGATAAGAAGAGGATAACTTGAAATATATATTTGATAAAAATGAAATATATACAAGATATGATAAGTGACTACGCCATAGGTGGTGAGTACACTGTCTCCATACAACATTAATTCTAAACTCTGGATATGCCTTCCTCCTTCTTTCTGCTATTTCCCAGGTATAGTCTGTTGCATCACCATTCCATTGGACTTTAACCAACCTCACAACTTTCCTTCTCAATCGTTTCTCATCGTGATCCACGATACAAACTGGTCATCTAATAACTACCAAATTCGGTTCAACTTCTAAATCTTCTTGGGCAGCCTCTTCTATAGTCTGCTTTGGTCATGCACATATTTCCGTATATAAGATACGTAAAAAACATTATGCAAACCAAACAACCTTTCTGGCAATTCCACACGATAAGCTAATGGGCAAATCCGCCTAAGAATGGGAAAAGGTCCAATAAATCGAGTGCCAACTTCCATGCCCGACCAAATCTTACCACTCCTTTTATTGGAGAAACTTTCAAAATGAGAGAAACTTCCAAGAATACATAATATCCAACCGAGAATTCCTGATTTCTACGCCTTCTATCCGCATAATTCTTTTGCCTGCTCTGGGCTTCTTTCTGATCCTATTATCTCTTTTTGAAGCTTCTCGAATCATATCAGGACCAAGTACTAACCGATCACCAGTCTCAGTCCAACATGCTGGGAATCTACATGGATGACCATACAAAGCTTCATATGATGCAATGCTAATACTTGTTTGATAACTATTATTATAGGAGAACTCAACAAGATGAAGATAATTTTCCCATGATCCTCTAAAATCTAAGATACAGGCTTTCAGAAGATCTTCCAATACCAGATTTACTCTCTCAATTTACCCATCGGTCTAGGGGTGATATGTGGTGCTTATGTTTAGCTTCGTTCCTAAGGCTGACTGCAATGCTCCCAGAACTTATTGGTAAAGATTGGGTCTCGATCATTGACTATGCTGCTTGGGAAACCATGTAATCGAACAAATTCCCTCATGTATATTTCTGCAAGACTTGCAACAGTTCTCCTTGACTTTATAGGGATGAAGTGTGCGCTTTTGGTTAACTGATCTCAGATAACCAAGATACCTTCATTTTTGTTTCTTGATCGTGGTAAGCCGTCGATGAAATCCATTGATACTTGGTATCATTTCCAAGTTAGAATTTCAAGATGCCGGAGTAGTCCTGCACCTTTTATTGATCACTCTTAACCTGTTGACAATTTGCACATCTACTCACATGGATGGAAATGTCTCTCTTAATACCTCCCCACCAAAAACTCTTTTTCATGTCTCTATACATCTTTGTAACTCGGGATGTATTGCGAGTGAATAGTTGTGACATTTAGTTAAAACTTCCTGTCTATCCTATCAACATTGGGGACACATATCCTTCCATTCTTTCTTAAGATTCCCTGCTTATCCACTTTGAATCCTTCCCATCTTCCCGATATTACATTCTTCTCTACTTCCCTAGCTATTCATGTAGTGATCGAATCCTTGAGGACTCTCCTTTGTACGAAAAATCAATGCTGGATGCACCACTAAATGAGCTATAATGGCCTGCTTTCTACTCGGAGCATTTGCCACAACAATGGCTTTTCCTGGTGTATATAGAATATCCAAATCTTATGGTGCGAGGAATTCCAACCAACATTGCTGCCTTATTTTCAAGTCCTTCTGAGTGAAAAGATATTTCAAAGATTTGTGGTCTATGAAGAGCTCAAACTTTTCACCTATTTAAAGAAGGAATATTATTTACTAGGGTCAATCAAAGTTTATTTAAAATAAAATATAATGAATTCTTACTCAGTAGATAATGACTTCACATTTTTAATGCGAACACAACGGCTAATAGCTCCAAGTCGTGTGTTGTGTAATTCCTTTCATGGATCTTCAATTGTCCGCTTGCATAAGTGATGACCTTTCCGTGCTATATTAGAACAACACCTACCCCTTCCCCACATGCATCAGTATATACGGTTAATCCGTAGCTTTCGTTAGCAAATGCTAACATGGGAGCCGTAGCTAACCTTTTCTTGAGTTCCTGAAATGCTGCTTCACATTTCTGTGCCCACTCAAACTTCACATCTTTCGTAGTCAGCTTGGTTAAGGGAGAGGAAATTTTGGAGAAAACCTGAATGAATCTCCGATATATCCCGCCACTCCTAAGAAACTGCGTATGTCCTTGGGAGTTTGTGGTTTCTTCCAGTCTAGAACAGTTGCAATCTTTGCTGGATCAACTGCAATTCGTTCCCCGAACACAATATGTCCAAGGAATCTTACCTCTTTCTCCCTAAAGTGGCATTTTGAGAATTTAGCTTTCAGCACATTTCTCCTCAATATTTCTAACACAATTTCAAGATGCCCTTCATGTTCTTCCTCAGTCTTTGAATATATATAAATGTCATTGATAAAGACTAATACAAATTTGTTGAGTACTTCTCTAAATACCCTATTCATAAGGTCTACAAAATAGGCGGGAACATTAGTTAGCCCAAAAGGCATAACCAGACATTCATAGAATTCATTCGAGCTTATGAATGCGGTTAAAGGAATGCAACCTTCTAGCATCCTTAGCTGATGTAATCCTATAGCTAGGTCCATTTTTGAGAATACTCGAGCACCATGTAGTTGGTCAAACATATCATCTATGCCGGTTAGAGGATATTGGTTTCTTATCATTTGTTTGTTTAGATCTCTATAGTCCATACACAGTCTTAGAGAGCCATCAGACTTTGCAACAATAACCACTGTTGCTTCCCAACTTGAGTGACTTAGTCTTATCAGTCCTTTATTTATTAAATCATCAGTTTGTTTTCTTAATTCATCCTTCTCTTTCGGAGCCATTTTCTGAATCGAGTAAAAAACTAGCCTTGTATTAGGGAATAACTCTATGTTGAACTCGTTTTCTCGATGGGGTGGTAGACTTTTTACTTCTTTAAAAACGTCCAAAAATTCTTTAAAATTTAGTATTTCTTCTAGATGTATTTGGAATAAATTGAGCGCATATATATAACTTTCCTTTACTGGACTAGGGTTTTTACACTTTATCTTAAAATGTTCATTTCTTTTATTTTGCAGTTGCACCATCCTTTTATTACAATAAATAATAACTTTGAATTTGGACAACCAATCCATGCCGAGTAATATTTCAAATTCATTAAAGTTGAGGACTATTAGATCACATGGAAATATTTGGGATAGTTAGGTAACTTGGACATTTTTCAAATCATAACGAGATTAGTCATACCGCCTATTGGATTAGACACACATATGGGAATATCTAATATTTTTGGTTTAAGTTTATCAACTAATTTCTCATAAATTAAGCTATGGGAAGCCTTAGTATCAAATAATACCCTAACTAATATTTCATTAAAGTCAATTTTACCTTCTAGAACTCCCTTTCCCTTTACATTGGTAGAAGTTGAGGGTTCGTCTTTGATGGCAAAAACTCTAGCTTGCTCTCCTTTCTTTATCAGTGGGCATCCCATTATTCCATGCCCTGGTTTGTGGCAATTGTAGTAGGTTCCTTTTTGTGCTCTAGGACTTTAACAACTGGTGGAAAGGTGACCGTTCTGCTGGCAATTATAATAAGTAACATCTTTTAACCGATCTCCCTAAGATTCTCCTTCTAGGTTGCCTTGCTCTGGGTTCTTCCCCTGCTGATTAAACTTCCTCTTCTTTCAATTATTATTGCTACTGCTTTGAATTGTGGACGAATTCTTCTTGTCTAGAATTTCATATCGGAAGCCCATGTCAACCAAATCTACAAAAGTCCCTTTAACATGCACCGTCATCCTATCCTGGTATCGTTTCTTTATTCCGGAGATAAACATTTCATTCTTCTTCAAAGGAGTGTCTATCAGACCCGGTCCAAATCATGATAATTCATTGAATTTGCTAGAATACTCCTCTACGGACATCTCTTCTTGTTTTAAATCCATAAAACTCCTATAAAGGCATGATTTTCCAACTAGCATATACTATTCTTCCAAGATCTCCTTGAATCGTGCCCAAGAAAAATTGTCCTCCGATTCATTCATAGTAACGGACTCCCGCCAGACAAGAGCCTATCGTGTAGTTGCCAAGAAGTTAAGAATCTCTTCTGCTCATCTCCAATATTCAACCCATCAAAAATTCTTTCACAAGAGCAGATCCAAGCTTGAAATTCTATAATGGATTCCATTCCCTTAAAAGATTTACCACCCAAACTGGTGTAATCTTTGCATTGAGTTGCAAAATTAATTCGAGATTGTTCAGGAATTAGCTTCCTCCATTACTGTAGCATTTGATCGATCATTGGTGGTTGTGGCACTGTTTTTACCCGTTTCCCTTCCTCTTCTTCCACTCATCTCCTACTATCTACATATAGTTAGGAAATATCTTTAGGACTATAGATGAGATAATCTTAGAGAATGGCTTAAAATTCGAATGTACTTATTTGGATAAAATTTTCAAATGTGTGCTCTCTCAGACTAAACTCATTCTAGGGCATCACTAACCCTATCTTTAATGAGTTGACCCCATTAAAGCCTAGGTATTTCGTCCAACCATAAGCTCTGATACCAAATGTGATGACCCGCCTCCTTGATCCTCAGAAATCGACATAATACATCGTCGGTATTCACGTGCCACAAATCCAAGTGCCGGAGAGCCAGTTTATCATGAGGTAAAAGAAAATAAAGATAGAAGACAAAACAATAATGGAATCTCACATCATATTTAACAACTTTTAATCATATAGATAACACACACAATCACTCTCAAAATGAGATATCAGAGTCATAACAAGTACTAAACCAACTAGAATAGTTATAACAGCCTATCCCTACAGGTGCTGATAGATACTTATACATAATATAGACACAACAGAAAGTGATAGAAATTTCAACAAAAAAATCCACCATGCCCCATGCTCCATGCTCTATCCCAAAGTGCTCCAAATTATCTAAGTACTTGGCTGCTCAAATAAATAGGGCATCCAGAGTTTAAGGGAAAAGAAAATTAAACTTTGGGTCATGGGACTGGTGTGAGAAACTCAAAATACGCGTTTTGAAAACAAAAGGGTATCTTGTAAGACCACGTCGCACATAAACATGGAACAGGTTTTTACCCTATGATAACCACACCATTTGCTACACAAAATCTGGGAATATTATTTTTAGTGACACTCTTTGAAAAACGTTTTCAAATAAAGATATTAAATAGCCAAAATTGTTACATTGGTTAAATTTGACGGCATAATAGGTTTATAACTAAGTCCGAAGGCACTTATTGGAGACTGAATTTCCATACAATGGCTAAGGGAGTACCTTCCGTACAGTACATCTCTAGAGGGATGTACTGAGGATACACAAACAATCCTCCGCATCTGAAAAGACCAGTTTATTCTTTTTGGCACTCAGAAATGGCCTTGATAGAAATCGAATATGCAATCACCCCGGTCGTAATCGACCTATGCGGGTCCCATAGCATATACCACATACTCGACATATATAGACTAATCTAGAAAGGCGATGATCATACCCTAATGGTTGTAAACCACAGAGGCTTATGGATTACCATGTTCAAGAACTACCGGGTGATGAGGCCTGAGGTAAGGATTATCTTTCACATAGCACATTCCACTTTGAATGCCACACTGCCATTCAATGATCACACAACTGATTTCTACAAACGTATAACTCCTGAGCTCACACGTCTCAGGAAAAGGGTGTTAATCTAAGATAAGTTGCCTTCTCCACCATCAAACAGATGAAATGTTCATAGAGATCAATTAATGTAATTATAAATTCAATGTTAAACATTCATCTATACAAGTTGTCCAGGAACAGGACAATCCGAAGGCACTCTTTTACCACATCCTGTTGGGGATTACCCCTAGGACTAGTAGCGAGAAGTCATTGCATCGAAGATCTCAAATGAAGAACTACTACCACACAATATGATATGAAAATTTTCCCCTCGAAGATCAGTGACAAGCAGCCCTACATTCCATCTTCCAAATCATTTCTACGTGTTCACTTCGAATACATAAATTTGTTCGAAGTGGTTTCCGGATAAGAATTACTCAAATCCGACCCTTGTCCCTTCGAACCAATCATCGATAAAAAGATGTTAGGTGAATAGGGAATTATTCTTTGATTGATTAATTTCTTTTTACCAAAATATCTTCTGGAGATATATATCTTTAAAACATTCTTTGGTATATACGCAATCATTGAACCTTATTTATCAAATCCTTTGATTGCTTAAAGCCTTTTTAAATCTTGAAAAAATTCTAAATCATTTCATTTTTCACTAAGGAAAACATTTCCAGACCATTTTCATAAGTCATATTGGAGAACGCTATTGAGTTAAAAAGGGTCGATATAAATTATACTAATTCTACTTAACATCAATTTCCATATTCAACCTTTACTATCCGTCGAATAATGGTGAAATCATCTTTTAAATTCACATGGATAGTATAGGTTCCCTCCTTGAAATTTAATACCAAGTATAGGAAGATCATTTCTATGTGATCCAAGTTGTTTAAATTTGGAAAATTATATCTTTTATACTTTGGGAAGATTTTGATCCAAATAAATAAAATTTATTATCCCCTCCGTCGAGCCAATCCGGGTAGCTAGGGAGGGCAAGCAACTGGTTTCACAAACCCAAGCCTAGAGACTACCTCTCTATCATCCATAAGGTAGTTAAGTTATTTGATCGACTCTAAACCTTTTGACATACTTACTTAACTTTTAATTTTAGAGCATTCGGGCTCTCCCTTCGATCTGTTCCATTCCTTGGTCGGATTTTCTATGACACTCACTAATGGAACAAACGTACTAGTTGTTTCTGCATATTTATTATTAAAATTAGTCAATTATTTATTTGAAAAGGGTCATAAAAGATTCGAGAAAGAATAACTGATTTTAAACCATTGTTTGCAATAGTTGTTAAAAAGTGCTGCGAAAAAGTGCCACGAATAGTGTTCTAAAAGCTTATTTGATTAAAACAATTTCGATCATTTAAAAATCCATTTTCATGACTCAAATCTCTTCTAAAACATTTTAAAAGATTTATAGAATTTATTTCATACTTTTACAGAATTAAAAATATCCATTTTAGAACATTTACTATTTTGGGCTCTGAACTGCCAAAGCGTGATTTTATTTAAAACTTGATTTGCTCACATATTAAAATCTACCGAACAAAATTTCAATTTTCTTTCTTTGGTTGAAAACTATGATTATAAGGGTTCGAAAAATTCTTATTTCATAGCAATCTGACTCCGGATCCATCCTATAAATGAATATAACTTTTAAGACGCAAAACCGCGAACAACAGTTAGGCGACGTGCCTATGTGACCAAATTTTCTATATTTATTCAAACTTTTCCAAAACACTTATATATGTTTATAAAACATATCTAAACCATATTAAATCATTTTAAGAAGTTTAAATATTTCGTATACACCATTTCCTTAATAAAAGGAAAGTGATTCCCTTTGTGATTTTCGATGCGTAATACACATGACTTGTTAATACAATCAAACAACCAAACATGACAATCAAAGCATATTAAACATCCATTGCACACATCATATTATCATCCAATAATATAATATAAGTATGAGTTTCTCACTTAAATTTTGATCGGACTAACTTTAAATCGGTTATAGCTCCGCTAACTCGAATTCTACGCTTACGAACACTCGAACCCTTGCCTTGGAAGGCTCGGCCATGACCTTCGAGAGGAGAAAGGCTCACGGCCTATGGTTGCAAGGGTGTGGCCATGGGTATTTTAAGGGTAGAGGAGGAGTTTGCTTGATTTTTTGAAGTGGTTTGACATGTATATGTATATACTATATAATTTAATTTTCTTTTGCAAATACGTTTTCCATTATTTATCTAAGTATGGAAGACATGAAAGTAGATAAAAAAGCTTTAGGAATACGAAGAAGAAAAATTGAATGGAAGTGAAGAAGGATGAAGGGTATTTATAGGTAAATGGAAGGAATAAAATATCAAATTTTAAGTGCAAATACATCATTACTTCAACACCATCATACCACCCTCCATCGTCATGATGTTCGACCAAAACCCCCTCCCATGTGCAAGGTCATGTGCTTGTACTTGTGAGTGTAAGTGTTGACTTCGGATGCTTAAGGGTTAAGGAAAGTGGATAAAATATCTTAATATTTTTGGTTATTTTATATTAAAATGTATATATGTGTGTATCGATGTGCATATGAATGTCTTCATATATGGGTACATGTATATGTGCATATGTATGTCACATATAATCCACAACGTTGCATAACTTCTACACGTTGAATCGTTACGAATTCCGATTTCGTTTCTCGATCACATTTTCACTTTTTAGCTAATATACATATATTTGTAAATAAGATTTGAAAACTAATTTCTTATTATAATAAATGAAAACAACCGCATTTGAATTATAAAACCATATAAATCAATATTAAACTGTTGTTTACAAAAGGTGTTATTATACCGATAAATCGATATCGATTTTCCTTATAATTTCAGTTGACTTCTATAACTTTATAAAACCATTATAAATTATTCATTATTGTTTATAACTAATTAAAATGAATTATAATCATTTTAAAACTATTATTAAATAATTAAAATAAATATTAGATCAGTAATCTCAATTTAATTAATAAATTATTAAATGCAAGGGCATTATAAATGATGTCATATATTTTTTTGTAAATATTTTATTCAAAACAAGATTACCAATATTATCTATTTTTCAAAATGTAACGACCCGCTATTTTGTGCCATTCGCATCCGCACATGTCAGACTTGAATTGCTCAAAATATCAGATTGTTAATTTATATTTGGCAAAACTCAGCATATACAGTAAATAAATAATCACAGAATCACAGACACAGAGTAATATAACATATAAGCAGCGGAAACAAAAGAATAGTAGTTCATGAAGCTACTACTATATATATAATAGAGTTAAAACAAGATACAACAGAAGTCTCGAATACAATAGTGAAATAACAAAGTCTGAATATATCACTAGAGTCAACTGAATAACCGGAAGCTGAATAGATATAGATGGATCTCCAAGCGAAGCTCCAACTCCAAAGGTGAGTCTCTAATGTTGTGACACTCAGTCTGACCCGAGCGTAAAGCAAAATACAAAACACTCGAGTCAGGATTAACATTCTTATATCAATAAATTCAACTCAAGTGAAATATCAACTGAATTACCAGTAACTTAAAGGATGTTTGGGATTTCCATCCTCTAAGGATCGGTGGACTATCTACTATGTAGTAATATACGCTATTATAATATGTCTATAGTAAAGTAAACTATTAAAATAGCGTTAAGGCGTTACCCATATTCCCCTTAATACATTTTTATATATTCCCATAGTCTATACAGTACCGTAATTCCTCTGTAAACTGGAGGGCTATCAAAGGGTACTCCATAGGTATGGTACTAACCAAACTCATAGAAGGTGCGATAGGGCATGCGACACGGCACTCGAGGCAATGCCAGGGTAGATATACCGTTTGCAGATCCAGACCGGTGGTAACGCATAGCAGCTACTACCGCCCACCTCGTGACACACTCCCAAATCAAATCAAGGGTGCACCCAATCAAATCACAAAAGCAATAGAATGGTATCGAAGAAATGTGTCTGATAGGAGGAATGACCTCACTTGGACCTGTGTAGCTTCTGTTTTAGCCGCATCAAGCTGACTCACGGGAGTTAGGGCTATGTAAATACCATATAGAATCATCACCAAACCATCCTACTTCATTCTGGAATCTCCACCACCTACATAGTTGTTAAAGTGGTTTGCGATATTGGTAGAGAGTATGACAATATCCGATCCCGGTCTCTTTAACAACCAACCGTTATTATAACACCGCGGTCATTTCATTTCAAATCATATTTCAAAACCAAAATATCTATCTATTTCAAAACTATATCAATACGATATCATTATTCACTTCAAATAATATTCATTTCCAAAATCATAACACTTTCCAAAATTATAACATTTCGAAACCATAACACTTTGAAATCATAACACTTTGAAATCATAACACTTTGAAATCATAATACTTTCCACTCAAACAGTTTAGATATAGAAATAGTATATGTAATAAAATAGATTATAAAATAAAATAGTTTATATAATAAAATAGTTTATATAATAAGATAGTTGTATATTAAAATAGTTATAAATTTTAAAAAAATAGTTTATATTAAAATAATTAGTATATTAAAATAGTTATATATTAAAATACTTTAAAAAAAATAGTTTCCTCAAATTTCACAAATCGATTCAGATCAACTCAAATTCCAAAATTCAATTTAATTTAATCTCAATTCGCCAATTTCAATTTAGTTCAAAACCATTTATTTGTATTGATTTCAAATACATATATTAACTACAATTTAAACCATTTCAACTTCAACAAATTTCAAAGCTTAAATTCATTTATATTTCAAACTTAACTTTACCATTATTTAATATTGAAAATTCACTTAGTCAATCCAATATCATTTAAATAAAACCTTAAATTACAATTTATATAAACTAAATATTCCCTTCAATTTATTTACTTGAAATATTCATTTAATCACTTTAAATCAAAATCAATTTATAAATCATATCTTTAAAATCTCAAATTTAATAAGTTTCAAATCGGTTTTATTTAAGAAAAATTCAAATAAATTTCAAATAAATTCCTATTTCTCTTTCCAACTTAATTTATTAAAATTATTATAAAATCTATATTAAAGATATAATATCTTAGAATCAATATTTATTAAAACCACATATATTTCTTTTCAAAACTTTGGAAATCATTTTCAAAATATATATATAGACCATATAATTTTCTATCCTATGGTCAAGTGATACAGATATTTATCATTTCAATCCGCAATTTAAATCTCTACGGGTCTGTATCTTTTCAACCCGCAATCCCAAATTCAATTCAATGAAAATCGCTTGGGTTTATCATTTCAACCCATAACGATTTTCTCCTATTCTACAAGATTGTTCGGGTATGTATCATTTCAACCCATAGGGAATTCTATACTAACAGGGAACTTGCAGAGTGAAAACAGTTATAATAATAATATAACATATCAACAACAGAGATATATCATCAATAACAAATAAAATAAAATATAGACAATAGGGTATGGTGTCATATCCCACAGGTGAACAATTTCAGATAATAGCATATCATATATCATATATAGCAATAATAAAATTAACAGTTCAATTTAGCAGCATATTTCAATTGTCGTTTCAATTGAAATCAAATTTAATAAATATAAGAACGTTAATCGTGAGTAATTGCTCACCTTTCGAGGCTAGAGAGAAAAGACAATGGAATGAGTTACGGGTCCAAGCACGAATTTCGAATTAAAGCACGATGGACTCGAGTTCGACGGACAAGCTGATAAATAGGAAGTGAAACAAATCAGAACCATCATGATATAACTGTAACAAAATATACGTTATAATTTTCTCTAAAACCAAATTTTTATAACACACATTTAAAAATAAGATATATATTTATATTTTTAAATCAATATTTTAACTCTAACATCTTTAAAAAAAATCTATATATATTTGAAAAACTAAGTTCACAAATACTTACATATGAATATATATATATATATATAAACAGCTCATATATGACATATATTATATGTATTACATATTTAACAAGAGAAGCTACTGGTTAATCCCAAAAACAAATATACACAGTTAAACGTCTAATATACTACATAAAATAAAACGTTAAAACACATACTTAAAACCTATAACATGTATTATATGTATAACTTTTATAAATTTGTATAGACAACAGATCTTATAAGATCCTTACAGACTTATAATCAAAAAATAAAAATAAATAAATAAATAAATAAAAATCTATATGTATACTAGAGAAATCAGTGCTTCCAATCAATATATATCTCAATATATATCGATATATATATATATCGATATACCATAACATATATGCATATAGAATTTAGTATTATTATGAATATATGTAAACTTATATGTGGACCAGTTGATCAAATCTGGACATCCGTCCTGATTAACTAGATTGGTATATAGGTACCTATATGTAAAAGCCTTTGAGTATATATATTTCATAACAGAGAAGCAAGATCTAATACAAGTAATCAATATATATGTACTGCAAACATAAATACTTCTTTTAAAATATACATACTTTAAACGTCCATAAACCATCACATCTAATGCAATATATACCTATATATTATTATTATTTTAAAAACACATATAGGCAGCATATAAATACTTATATACATATGCACGAAACTTACTTTATATATACCCTTCTTACCTTAAATATAAGGGTAGAAACAACAGGCCAAAGCTTATAATATAATACACCTATATATATCTAACTGTAAACAAAATTTATATATATAACTCATCCAAGATAATTTGTAAACATCACTATATATACGTATAAACTTAAATAACTTTTTATATAAACAGATCCTTAAATATATGTAAAATGCCACACGTATATATATACATACCTTATAATATAAAATATAAAACTGCAATCAAACTGGCTAATCGGCAAATGGTTATGACGTGGGTTTGATGGTTCAGGTGTAAAAGATAACATCACAGAGGTCTACTTTATCACATAAACCAGACTGGGCTGTGTACTACTGTCTGGCCCAATTCCCTTTATATCAAATGTGTATAAATACCGTATACAAGACTGTATTAAATCATTCACTCTGTATTCATATTATAAGAAATAAAGCAGTTTACATTTTCTCTTCAAATCTTCATATGGTATCAGAGCAAATCAAAGCCTAACAGCAAAAATGCCATGCCATTGATCAAGATCAGATCTAACAATCATCATATCAAGATCAGGCTGCATATTTGATTTTGAATCATTTAAGAATCATTCAGATTCTCATCATCCTTTCTTATTTCTTATTTTCTGTTCCCTCTAATTTTCAATCTAGATCAGATTCAATATCATCATATCTAGATTGAATTGTGTCTCTTTCCTGTCTGAATCATCTGAGAAATATAATATTTCTCATCATCTTTACTACCCTCCTGAATCAAGATTATAGATCAAAACTTGCACTGTGCCTTGCCTAGGAGTCCAAGAACTCTTCTGGCTGCTCAGTTCTCAGTTCTTTTTTCTGATCCTATACTGTTCTCTTTTCTTTAATTTCTGTTTTCCTGATTTCTGAGATCTATGGCTGAAGGAGATCAAGATGTCTCTGCCTCCTCCAGCACCAACACCAATTCCAGATTTAATCCAACAGAAGAACTCCTGAAAGAGATCATCAAACCTCAAAGCCAACTATTATCGATTCAACTGTATGAAACCAATTTCTTGCTCTGGAAGTTTCAAGTCAACACAGCAATCAAAGCATATGGGCTGGAACAATACATCCAAGGCACCATAATCACACCACCAAAGTTCACTGCAGACAAGGATGGAAAACTTGTCAGTAATCAAGAATTCATTATGCACCAAAGGCAAGATAGCCTAGTCAGTTCTTGGTTAATATCATCAATAAGTGCTAATTTACTCCCTCAGATAATTGGATGCAACTCATCCCATGAAATCTGGTCCACAATAGAGCAGACCTTCAGTACTCAGTCTGCAGCCAAGATCATGTACTACAAAAGACAACTGCAAAATGTCAAAAAGGAAAATCAGTCAATGAGAGATTATCTTGCAAAGGTTAAAACCTTATGTGATCACTTGTCCTCTGCAGGACACAAGGTGAGTGACACTGAGCATATTCTATCAATTCTTGGAGGATTAGAGGATGAATATGAATCAGTGGTAGCAGTTATATCATCAAAGGAAACCTTACCCACAATTCAGTATGTTCATTCTACATTACTAGCTCATGAGGGCAGATTGGATCTCAAGAAGTCATCCACATCAGATATGACTCTAAATTTTATCTCTAATAACAAAACCAAGAATCAAGAAAAGGGTTCTAGTAACAGAACTCAACAATATAACAATCAGAGAGGTGGTCAGTCCTCCAGATCACGAGGAAGAGGTGGAAGATGGCCCAACAATGGTGGAAACAACAGACCCAGATGTCAGATCTGTGAGAGAATTGGCCATACTGCTAACAAATGTTATTTTAGATTTGACAGTAACTACACTCCATCACAACAAAACAACAACAGAGATAGAAACTATAATCCCAGTGCAAATGTGATGAGTGCTCAACAAGAAATCAGAGGTCAAACCGACTGCAATAATAATGACAATGCAAAAATTGAAGATATTAATGATAGCAGCTGGTACCCTGACTCTGGAGCCACAAATCATGTCACAAACAACTTGGCAAACTTGAATCTTGGCAACAAGGAATATAAAGGTACACAATCTTTACTTATGGGGAATGGTGAATCAGTAAAAATTTCACATTCTGGAAATGCATACATAACTGGAAAAAAACAGTTATACTTGCACAACCTATTAAGGGTACCCTCTGTCAAGAAAAATCTATTAAGCGTATCACAATTTGCTAAAGATAATAATGTGTTTTTTGAATTTTTCCCACATTACTGTCTAGTTAGAGATATTCTAACAAAAGATATTCTCTTACAGGGTAGAGAAACTAAGGGATTATATACTTTCACTGTTGATAATTCAAGAACATCTGGATGTAAAGAAAAATGGTGTAATATGTCTGAAATCAAAACTGTGAATAACTGTAAGAATTTTGACATTTGGCACTGTAAGCTTGGGCATCCTCATGTAAATGTTGTTAAACAAGTGTTGAATGAAAATAATATCTCTTTTAACAATATTTCAACCCCATACATTTGTACTTATTGTCAAATGGGTAAAAGTCATAAACTACCATTTCTAGACTCCAAAACCAGCTACAACAAACCTTTAGAACTTGTTGCAACTGATTTATGGGGTCCAGCACCCATATCAACAGACTATGGGTACAAATACTATATTTCCTTTGTTGATGCATACTCTAGACATGTATGGATATATTTTTTGAAAGCAAAATCTGACACTTGCTGTGCAGTTCAACAATTTATAGTGCAGGCAGAAAAACAGACTAACTGTCAACTAAAAATACTTCAGACAGACAATGGAACAGAATTCTCACCTCTTAAGAAACTGTTTCAAGAGAAAGGTATCACACACAGGACAACTTGTCCTTATACGTCTGAACAAAATGGTCTAATTGAAAGGAGACATAGGCATATTGTTGAGACTGGTTTAACACTGCTAGCAAATGCATCATTACCACTAAAATTCTGGCCTGATGCATTTGCCACAGCAGTCTTTCTGATCAACAGACTTCCCACAAAAATTCTAAAGTTAAAAAGTCCATTAGAAATGCTTTATAATATCAAACCCGACTATCACAGTTTAAGGGTATTTGGTTGTCTATGTTTTCCGTATCCTAGACCATATAATTCTCATAAACTGAGCTACAGATCATCACCATGCACTTTTCTAGGTTATGCTACAAATCAAAAGGGTTATAGATGTTTATCTAGTAATGGAAGGATATTTATATCCAGACATGTTGTGTTTAATGAACAAGTGTTCCCCTTTAGCAACTCTAAAGTTAAGACTACAGAAAAGGTTCACAATTCTAAGTACTCTTTAGTACCTTTACCTGTGATAAGCGATAAGGCAGCTCACATTCCTGGAGAAAGAGCTCGAGGCCATGAAAGTCCACAACACACAGTGATCACTTCAGAACCAGGTCATGGACAAATCGAGCCATCTAACTCAGCTTCCCAAACTTATCAACCAGAAAGTCAATTGCAGCAAAACTCAAGTCACACATTAGATAATTCTCAATCATCTAATGTGCCACATGAGGGTGAGATAGATAACAATGATCATCAGCAAAGCCCTGCAAGAAGTCCTGCAAGGACTGGACATCATATGGTTACAAGGGCTAAGAGTGGTATATTCAAACCAAAATTATACAATGTAGCTCTAGAAAATGAAGAACCAAGTACATTCAATCAGGCCATACAACACGACAAATGGAGAACAGCTATGAATGAAGAATATGATGCCCTAATGAAGAACAAGACTTGGGATCTTGTTCCTCAACCCACTGATAAGAATATTGTAGGCTGTAAATGGACCTACAAACTAAAAAGAAATGCTGATGGATCAATTTCTAAACATAAGGCAAGACTGGTAGCAAAGGGATATTCACAACAGAATGGTTTTGACTTTACTGAAACATTTTCTCCTGTTGTGAAACCCACAACCATCAGAATCGTTCTCAGTATTGCCTTATGCAGAAATTGGACTATAAAGCAATTAGATGTAAATAATGCATTCTTAAATGGTGTTTTGCAGGAGGAAGTTTATATGGAACAACCTCATGGTTTTCAGAAAAAGGGAAATGAGAGACTAGTATGCAAGCTGAACAAAGCAATCTATGGTCTCAAGCAAGCACCAAGGGTTTGGTTTGAGAAATTAAAGACAACTCTATCCAAACTGGGCTACAACTGCACCAAATCAGACAACTCTCTTTTTACTAAATTCAATTCTGATGCTATTACTTATATACTGATTTATGTCGATGATTTTATTATTACAGGAAGTGATGATTTAGAAATCAACAATCTTATTCAACATCTCAATAAGGAATTCTCAATCAAAGACCTTGGGAGTCTAAGCTACTTTCTAGGAATTGAAGTAAATAGATCCTCAAAATCTTTGATTCATCTCAGTCAGAAAAAAATATATCAGTGAACTTCTATGTAAAGCAAAAATGGATCAATCCAACTCAATTTCTACACCCATGATAACAAATGCTCATCTATCAAAGACTAAAGGAGAAATGATCTCAAATGACAGCCAATACAGAAGCATAGTGGGTGCACTTCAATATGCAACAATTACCAGACCAGAAATTTCATTCAGTGTAAATAAAGTTAGCCAATTCATGCAATGTCCAACAGACGAACACTGGAAAGCTGTCAAGAGAATACTAAGATATCTCAAAGGAACATTACATTATGGGCTAACTATGGAAGCATGTAAAACAATCAACATTACTGGTTATGCCGATGCAGACTGGGCAAGTGATATAAATGACAGAAGATCAACTAGTGGCTACTGTATTTTCTTAGGTAAAAATCCAGTTTCATGGTGCTCAAAAAAACAGACAACAGTGTCCAGATCAAGCACAGAAGCAGAATATAGAAGTGTGGCTAATGCAGTGGCAGAAACTATGTGGATTGAATCTCTACTAAATGAATTGCAGATCAAAACTGAAAGCAAGACAACTATATGGTGTGACAATCTTAGTACAGTATCCCTTACTGCTAACCCTGTTCTACATTCCAGAACCAAGCATATGGAGCTAGATTTATATTTTGTTCGTGAACAAGTTGCCAAGGGAAAGTTAAACATTAACCACATACCTGCCACTTACCAAGTTGCTGATATTTTAACAAAACCATTGTCAAAGATGAATTTTACTCACTTCAGAGAAAAGCTCAGAGTCACGGATCTCGGAAATCAGACAAAGCGTGATGCGAAGCAGCAGGCAGAAAATTGACTTCATCTTCCCAGACTCCGTTCTAAGCACTCTGAACTTCGAGCACTTGGCAACATGACATCTTTGATCAAGTCTCGCATGCTTAGCAACTTGGAAAGCTGCTCTTATCTCATCTGAAGGCAGCAAGAATATTTCATAGGTCAATCCTATGAAATACACTTGAGCCTGTTAAGATTCAGATAAACTATTCAAGTGACGTTGTAAAGATCTCAACTTTCTCGCAGATCTAAGCTATTCTTTGTTTTCCAGTATGGCGGCTCATTTCTTTCGTTCTGGAAGAGAATAGCAAACCCTAGCTCGAGTGTTGGGTTTGAGGGGGAATAAAAGATAACATCATAGAGGTCTACTTTATCACATAAACCAGACTGGGCTGTGTACTACTGTCTGGCCCAATTCCCTTTATATCAAATGTGTATAAATACCGTATACAAGACTGTATTAAATCATTCACTCTGTATTCATATTATAAGAAATAAAGCAGTTTACATTTTCTCTTCAAATCTTCATAAGGTGGCTCGATCAGGGAGCATAGTTTATGATGGCTGCTGTGCTCGGCCTGGGAAGTGGTGATGGCCGGTTGAGTGGCATGTGCATATAAGGCTGCGCATGCGTTAGGGAATGGAAGAGGGTGGCGGAAAGTTTGGGTGTTGAGAGAGGGGAGAAGGCTGCTTCGGTCAGAGGCTTGCCAGGGGAGATTTGGGCGAGCTTGGAGGCAAGGCTGCGGCTCCAACTATAGGGTGACGGGTTGGGGTCGCGTGCTGTTCGGTGGAAGGAGGGGAAGGCGGAGATGCTCGGGCTGAGGTACATGGTTGAGGGTGGTCGAGGAAAAGAAATGAGGGGGAGAAGAAATATATATATATAGCTACAGAGAAAAATGTGAGAAGCTGTACATTGATATATGTATAAATTTTCCAGTTGAAACGTTAGAAATAAAAGAATATGGTTTCGAGCCTAGTTAAACTAGATTTTAGCAGAGGAAAGGAACACGGCTTCTCTATATTTCAACTTTAAATAAATATATTATATATATATATTTCTTTATTAGTTATAGAGAACGAAAATGGGAAGAGGAAGCAACACAGAAAGAAGAATGAACAGAAGGCAATAGTCGAGAACGAACAGATATTAAAATGAAAGTGGGCAACCAAAAGTCCAACGTCAATACCAAGAAATAATTAATTTTAGTGGCTGACAGCTTTGCACGCTGGGAAATGAATAGACAAAGGAAACTAAAGGACTCAAAAATGAAAGGACTCAAAAACAGGTACCGATACGATTAACCGCTTCGTGGTTTCCGCCACGTACCGGACACCGAAACACACCAATGAATATACTGCGGAGATCAGCATGACGAGACGATCAGAACGGTATACAGATATCAGTGGTACGATCATCCTATCAAGAGTGGATAATCAGTACCAAAAATGCTGCTAAAATGTCAGAATTTAGATAAACGGAGCAATAGCAGTCCAAATTTGACGAAACGGAATATGACGTCTCACTTAGAAGATGATTTATAAATCTATTATATAAAAATATTCAGATTTCGAAGATATTTTATTATCATCAAATATTAATTGATTAGATTTAAATAAAATTTCACAATAAAATAAACTTGCATATTATTTGACGAAAATTTACCATTTACTATGTTTAAGTAGGCGTATTCCAAATATCAAAATTTTATTTTCAAATTCAATTATTTAAAATTTCACAAAAATTCAGTTAATTACGTAAATAAAGCCATTAAAAATTTAAGAGTCGTTACACAAAACATTTTCATTTATGTTAAAATATCTTATATTTGAATAATTTGAATTTTTTTCGAAATGATGAATTTCCATGTTGTTACACTTCCAAGATAGAAATGAAAGTCTACAAAGCTCCAAGATAGACATAAAAATCTACAAACTCCAAGAACAAGTCTAAAATCATCAGAATAAGTGTCAATGGGGTTCAATCGAATAAGTCTAGGAATTAACTGAAGAAATAAACGCAAGTGTTTCATATCACTTATTCTACTAGTTCGTTTAATTCAATTTCTCATTCAATCGAGAATGTGCTATTTTTATATATAAAAATAGTTTTTCTTTTTGAGACTATTTTGAAAATATTGCTCTATCCAAATTAATACTAGCTATTAGAAATATAACTTGTTATATATTTATATATATGTTAAAATCTTGCTTTTCAAACAATTCAAACTACTAATACTTATATGTTTCCAAAATCGGGTTTATATTTAAATATATATTTTTATTGAGAAAACAATTTTGTTTAAATATATATCTCTTTGAAAAATATAGTTTGAAAACAATGCAAAGAGGCGTATTATGCTATAACCAAAGAGCAATTTCCATGGAAGTGAACATCAAAATAAGTGCATCAAATGAAAGTTAGAAACAACCCAGAAGTTGAGCAAGGAAAACACCAGAAACTAATCCAAACATTGCCAGAACCCGAGCAAAAAAACACGGCAAAAATTGCAAGAAGTAATAATTCAAAAGTCATTAAAAGTCGGCTTTTATAGCCAAGGATAAGAGTAATGAAAGCAAAAGCAAACTTGGGGTCTTGAAAGCAATTATTTTTGAATTCAATTACATATGTAATTATTTCTAAAAGGTCATATATATGTGAATATTTTCAACATCTTCTTTAAAGCAATGAACTTCTAATAGTTAGGGCTCAAATATAAAAGTTAATATCCATTTAAATCATAAAATGATTTGCATAGAAAATCATAATATCACACACTATTCTTCTTAGCATATCTCTTAAAAATAAACATTCACAATTTAAAAATATCAAATAATTTAATGTGTCGCCTTGCCATCTGTTTATAGCGAATCATTATGTTAATTGGCTGCAATGTTGCCCATGAAGTCAACATGGCCTTGCCACTGATCTCTGTTATTGCTAAGGTTTGGTGGCTGCACACGTCATCTAAAATTAATACATAAAATGCATTTTTACTATTTTTTTAATTTTCTAAATCATCAAAAAATTTGAACATATTAGATAAAAAAATTCTAAATTTACTTTCCAAAATATCTTTCCACAAAATATTATTATTTCCATAAATTATAATATTCAATTCCAAAACTTTTGTTAAATATTATTATTATTATCAAAACTTCAATTAATATTTTCTTTCCAAATAATGATATAGTTCATAATTTCTTCTTTTTAAAATATTATTATTCTTCATGATACATGTTTTTAATATTATCACATTCGTATATACATGTATATATACTTTTTCACAAAATAACTTTTCACTTCCAAAAGTTTATTTTATATGCATATAAATATATTTTTCCAAAACAGTTATCCCATTTAAAATAAACTCACTTAAAATTTTAATTCATTCTTAAATATTATTTATAACTCATTCACAATTATCTGTAATACTCAAGTATTATAACCCAAAATTACTATGTCTGACTATTTCGTCAAAGCGTTTAGGAATCCCTATCGACACCGTGGCATCATACGTCTCGATCAGAATTCATAAAACACCCAACATGCGACTTAACACAAAATTAATTCCAAAATTTATAAATCTCTAAATTCTCATACAAATGAAAATCTATCAATAACAATTCAAATATGCAACCATTCATCCATGCATACAACATTCAATCAAACATAAATAAAAAACTAATTACTATGCTCAACAAAAACAGTATATCAGCTTCCGCTGCGCAACTCTGATCTCTAACGGATCAGAACACCACTACACAATACTTAACTTTTAAAATCATTTTATAGAAATAATTTGCAGAGTAATTCAAAATTTCCACAAATACATCCCAACGATGGTTCCCAATAATCATTTATACTTCTACTCTAAATAGGAAATAAATCCTAATTTCTACCCAACACACCCAAGGGACGGGACTCTAAGTCTATCTAGGCCAAGATTCGTGTTTCTTATATTCTATATTGTTATGAACCTCTATGCTAATACCAATTGTAATTCTCCACCTTTATGCCCTTATGTGAGAATATTATAAGTAATATTGTCAAGTAACAGAGAGAATAAGGCTGGTTAGGAGCGACTATCCATAATATTGCTTTGGGCGAGTATTGATACATCGAATATTGTGACTATATTTTTTTTCATTTTCTTACACAGAGGGATTCAGCGTATATAATCTTGGCGTAAACCAATGATATGGTGGCTTGCTAATAATTCAGAATAATAAATCACATAATATAAAATACAAAATCATAAGTCGTAACGAAAATAGAGCACATCAAATATCTCATTAATGTGTAAGTCTACAAAAGGGAAAACTAGACTTATATATGCAACAATATACATACATAGACTATGACGGGTCTGAAAGTATGCATAACAACTCAAGATGACACCACATCAAATATACAAATGAATGCATGTAAGACCAGCATCTCAAATAAACTATATCATATAAATAACACTTCAAAGATCTACTATAGCTAGTCCACCTCCAAAGTCACTGAGTCCCTGTACCTGTCAAGTCTCGGTTTGACCTGAGTATTATAATATATAATAAATGGGTCCGACTATCTCTACATATCCAAAGGTGAGATTATATTAACAAGCATGCATACACAACAAGGGTATAGAAACTCATATGGTAAATTAAACCAAACAAGTTTAACTACCATAATAATAACTCATAGCGAGTGATTTCAAACTCTAGAAATAGCCATAAGAAAGTAAATGGCAACACACCACAAAATTCACCAAATCGTAAAACATAAATTTTGCCTTTCATAACCAAATCAGGATTATGGTGAAATCCCAAATCGAATCTCAATAGGAACACATAGCCACATAGTGGCAAAAGGACATCATTATCCTTAAAATTTATTCACCAAACCAAAAACCAGTTTTATCTCGTAAAAGCAAAACTAAGAAATATTTGGTGAAAACAAAAATCTCACAGAGTCCAGAAATCAGTAATGTTTATCAAAAAATATAAAGGAGGAGGCATATCACAGATTAATGAGCATGAAAGCTCACCGAACATGCGTGTTATACATAGATGGTCTAGAGGAATCACAAATGGATATGAATACCCATAAAACATAGACGAGCATAAAGCTACATAGATTAGCATAAATCTCCACAAATGGGCGTATAACCCATAAACACAGATAAGCATGAAAGCCTATAAAACACAGATTAAGTGTCATAAACTCACGAATATTATCATTCGAGCAATGACCGTATGCTCCTTAACCACTCGGTTTTACTTGAATATTTACTATATGTTTGTAAACTCCACTCAATAAGTGTAATCTACTTTCTGTTAGTAACTAAATGAGTATCGCCCAATGTCCCATAACCACTTTGCGATGCTTAAATATTTACTAAAAGATTGTAAATCTCACTCGACTAAAATATTCAATTGAACAAGTCCAATAATTAACCAATAAAGTAATACAAATGCTCCATACACTTGTGTTGCTAAATCGTTTAATTAAGTTTCTCATTCAAATGAAAACAAAAAATTGCAAGAAAGCAATAGACCCTAAAGTCATACAAAAATGCCCAAATAGAATTTAAAATAGCCAATGGCTAAAATCAATAAAATGAAATTAGAATTTTAGGTCTTGAAAGTAAATAATATAATTTTAACATATGGAAAATAATTTCTAAACACTTTATTTATTTATTTACTTTTGAACTTCACATTTAAAATCCATAAACTCGTTTATTCTTCAACTACATATTCATTTATTTGCCACTTCATAATATAGAATATAAATTGGAATAGATCTCAAAACATATTTATATAGCTATAGTTGTTCTAAAATCCCATAAAAGCCATATATTGACATACTATTATTAATTTAGAAACAATATAGGTTTATATTTCCAAAACCATTCTTTTAGACCCATAAAACTATTTCTACTAATAATACTTAATATTTTAGATTTATAATTTACATATCAAAATCACTTATAAAAAGGAATTGAATTTATATGAAAATTAGTTTGAAATCGGTATTTATAAATATGCTATCTTTTGCAAATTGCTTGCATTCAAACTATATTCAATTGAATAGACTAATATATAAACAACTTCACAAATCATTGCATCAAAAATTCATTAAAATAGAAAACTCTAGCCTCAGAAAATCACTGAACAAAGCAACTGGAATCGTATAAGTCGAATAAGGAAAAACTAAGTGCAAGCAAAACGATGGGGAGGAGTTAACAATACCTGGAACTTACATTCTGAGTGCTTGACAGGTCGACCGGTCTTACATGACCGATCGACTTGATGGGATGCATGGAAACGTCAGTTCCAGCCGTTCTCCTACCCATGTTGACGAGCATAAGATCTAGTATAGTTACTTTGCATACCGGCATTTCAAAATTGCAGTATAAACTCCAAATTACACACACGTTTAAACCAAAATTTGATCAAAGCAACAAAGCATTGGGAAGAGGTAAAAACTGAAGCATTGTAATTGAATTTGAAAGAAAAAACTGTTCAAATTTGCAACTAGAGAAATGCCAAAAATATCACTTAAATTCTCAATCATTCAATATGAAAATCAACCGCATGCAACAAAAAGTTTAGAGATAGATGATGTGAAGTTTTAACTCACCTTTTCTCCTTGCAATTAGGCAGCCATAACATCTACAACAGCTTAAAATTAGAATCAGCAAATCCTAGAAAACATCTCAACCAAAACAATAACAACCAGAATTAACCACTGTAAAAACTGAAATCGAGGTGTCTAAAAGTTAGAACATGACTAGAGAACGTTACCTTGAATTTATTAGCTTCTAAAGTGTTTAATTTGCAATTCAATTGAAGAGATTGTATTCTAGGTTTACTAAGATGAAAGGGGTTTCTGCTTTCTATTTTTCTCTAACTTTTTGTTTACGGTGAAATGTACGTACAAAATAAAGAGAAATAAAAGGGAATCTTCTTTTTTAACCTTACTAATGTGCTAAAACCCAATAAGAGAATTTTTTTTCTTTCTTTTTAAATAAATCAATTCCTTTTTAATTACTTCCAAAGGCCTTCTATTTCACTCTAAAAATTAAAATCCTTTTAATAAATGGATTTGAAAATAAAACCCAACATAATTAAAATTCTAAAATTCACAACTTTTATTTTATTTAAAATAAAAGGATTAAATCAACTAAATATTCCCCTTTTAATTTAAATTCTAAGTTCTATAATTTCAATGATTTACAAATGATCTCCAACACTTTGAAAATACTAAAATTTCTCAATTTCGCAATTATTTAGAATTAATCATCATAAAGTAAGTTATCTTTTATGAAAAAGCCCAAATTCCAGATTAGCAATTTAAACTATCTAATTTAAATCATTATTCATTTTATTTAACAACTTCAAAAATCAGGTTGTTATGTAAATACTAAAGATAATTTAGATAAATGTGATGCTAAATCGGACATAGGAATTTTTATTGGTTATTCTAATAGAAGTAAAGTTTATATAGTTTTTAACATAAGAACTAACATCACTAGAAAAACATTACATGTTTCATTTGATGAAAATTTTAAAATCAATAACACCAGTTTCGACGAGGAAGAAAATATTAACAAAATTAAAAATAATGAAACCACCAATAATTAAAGTAATAATAACTCTAAAAACTTACATCCAAATAAAAGAACAAAAAATTTGAAAGATCGTCCTATAGAAAAAATTCTAAGAAATATAGAGTCGATTGTAAAAACATGAAATTAATTAAATAAAATGTGTAATGATAGCTTTTATCTCAATTAATGAACCTAAAAAACCAAAGGAAGCATCATTAGATGATTCATGATTCTTGCCATGCATGTAGAATTAAATCAGTTTACGAGAAATGATGTTGGGAATTAGTTCAAAGACCTGAAAATAAATCTGTCTAAAAACCCAATCCATCATGCTAGGACAAACATATAAACACAAGACATCATTTTCAAAGAGATAACGTAAATAAAGTAGTCATTTCACTAGAATTTATCAATATTAAAAATCAAATATATGGTATATTAACAAAACCTTTACCTCGAACACCTTTTATTAAACATAGAAAAGAATTAGGAATATGTTCTTTCTTTGAAATACAAATATAATAGCTTCTTTTTTCTAAATTTAAGAGAAAATAAAAATGTCAAAATTTCCCCAAATATGTCGACATACTCTCTTCCTATATGTCGACATATATGGTAGTTTCCTAAAAACCGATTTTCCCTCTTAAATTCAAAATTCGAAATATAAGTATATAACCACCAAATTTTGTATTCTATCCGATTTCTCTGTCCTTTTCTTTTTGTAAACTCCAAATACAATAAAATTTAATGGATCCTTCAAGTTCCAAGAGATAAAGAGAAGAGACCACCTCCTTAAACTACAATACCACCACTCTAGGCCCCTTCCAAAACACCTCCATGGACAAAGTTACCAAAATAGAGGATTATCTAAGGCATGTCCTCAACATGCTTTTAGATATAAAGGTCATCCAAATATGCCTCTTAAAGGAACAAGAAAAGCAAGGGTGAATCCTTCGCAACCTTTGGAAGCATCTTTGGATAATGAAACCAATCCAATAGTGATTGACGTGGAAACTCTAAATCTTGTCATTCACTATCCCATGGATGATGAGGCAGAGGAGGAAGATGTTACTAACGATGACGACGAAGTCAAGTGTGTAGGAGAGGTTTCCTTTGATCGTAATGAAGAATCTTGTGGAACAAAAAGGAAATTTTTGTTTCCACTATACCTTTTGTCCAATCCATAAGTCTACCATAATAAAAAGAAGAAGAATTATATCATAAGTTTTAGTTTGGCTTGTCTAGGTTTGGATAGTTAGTATTGTTAGGTATTGATTTGATTTGGTTTGTTTAGATTTCTATGCTTGGATTGTTAATTTTGGTTTGTATAGTTTGATTTGAATAAATAAAGATTATCTTTTCTTATTTATTTAAAGACTCCATATGTTAATCATTGTTTATACGTAATAATTATATCATAATCATATTTAATATCCTTATATATGTTTTCAATGATTTTAGTCCAAATTTATTGATATTGACTCTACAGTTTATAAATATTTTATTTACAGAATTTTTATTTTTCACCCATATCTGTTGATAACAAAGGAGGAGAAAAATATAAAATATACACATGCATATATTCAGGAAGAGTTATGTAATTCAAGGGGAGTTATATCATGTTTTACATATTGGATTATTTAATGGCTGTCATCATAAAAGAGGTGCAGATTGTTAATACCAAAATTATTGATTTTGATGACAACAACCATTTAAAATATAGATATTAATGTTTTGCCAGGTTATATAGTATATAGTGCAGAATATTACACAGGTGCTGAATCAAAGACTGTATAGTATAAAGACTCAAGATAAAAATATAAAGACTAAAGATAAAGATACAAAGACTCATGAGTTCAAAGATAAAGAAATGAAGATCTCAAGGTTATAAGTTAGTATATAAAGTCATTAGTAAATATTATTAAAGTCCTTAATAGCAATTTCTGATCTCTATCTCCAATTTCTGATCTTTGATATTTTGAACAAAAATAAACTACTTTAGTTTCAAAAATATATTTTAATTACTTTATAAAAGTTTTTTGAAGTTTAAAAATATTGAAAATCTATGTTCAAAATATTTTATAAAGTATAGAATTTTCAAAACATTTTAAAGAAAAAATCTTCATTTTAAACTAGTATATATCGACATACATATCTAGGAAATTTTGAATGGAAGTCTCAATTCAACACAACCCTTCACGAATGGATATATATGTTCATTCACAATATATAGAGGAGTACAAAATGAATTTTCAATAACTAATTACTTACTTTCTTCTCACTCCTTACTATCTTGAATATTCTTTTGACGATATACTCTATTCTCTTCAAAATCATATATAATCAATTCATACTTCATTATATTGATTCAATACTACTTTGTTACTATTTTGGAAAATCTCTCTCTCACTTCAAATATCAAAGTGAGATTCCAAGAATCTATAGGATCCATTGTATCCAAAGTACAAGAATTTGTCTTTAGAAAAACTATTAACACTACTCGTGTTTGTTTGGATGTGCTTGTAGGCCATTCAAATCAAGTGGGTGTGCTTGTAGCTCATTCAAATCAAGTGGATGTGCTTAGTAGCCCGTTGAAATCTAGTGAGTGTGCTTGTAGCCCCGTCAAATCAAGCGAGTCTACCCCGGACTCAGAATATATGAGGGTGTGTCTCATAGCCTCGAATTCAAGATTGCATTTGGGTTTGCCTTCTATCTGGTTAAAGATTGGCATTTGAAAAGGGATATGTAAAACCAATTGTACGAGACTAGATATAGGAGAAATCCGAACTAGTATAAAATCTTAGGTGTCATCTTCCTAACTCTTACTTTACTTTATTGCTTTTATTTTTATCTGTGATTGCATCCATGACTGACTGTTAGTATAATTATGTGTCGTTAATCTATGATTTAATATTAATCTTGAAAGAAAATTAAAAAGATTTGCATAAGTTAGAAAACATTATTCAGCCCTCCTTTAGTGTAGTAGCCTTAAGGTCCATAACTATGCAACCCACACCTATTGCTTCTCTCCTATATTATTTCTAACTAGATTACTAATCCTATTTTATACAATTCCTAATGCTATTTCTATCTTAATTTATAATACTGCTACTATTAAAATCTCTCCTATCTTAGTTATCAGGCATTTTTACCCTTCTATTTCCTTTACTCCGTTTTAATTGAGTACCATTTTCAATTATCCACTACTTAAAAAAGAATTTTAAAATTGAACTTCCAAACTTTAAAAAATAGGAAAAATCATCGAACCAAACACTTGCCTTCTTTTCCATCCATTTTAAAACTGAAAAACCCCTTTTTTCAAAAACCTTTAAATTAAAACTTTTGACCCAACCAATTTTAAATTAAGAATTTCAAATTTTCTTTTCTTTTTCAGAACAACAACTTCCCAATAAATCCTTTAGAAAACCCATTCAAAATGTGTCAAGGAATATCCAAAAATCTTTTTGTCAAATTCTTCCACATAGGGTTAGACATAGAAAAGGCACTTTAATTGTCCTTTCTTTTGGACTTCCTTCTTCCTACTCTTTCTTAACTCTTCTTTGTCAAAAATCCAGCTATTTTCAAGTGGTGATTAATGTACACTTTCTTGTGAGAACTTTCTCCACTCCTATTATTCCTTACTATGGATATTTGCAACATATAATTTCATACTTTCCATTTGTCTGGATGAAATATGCATATGCATCTTTAATCGGCAATCCATCAAAACCTACGATCATAAAGCAGCCTACGCCCAAAAAAGGAGTCAAGCACCATCCCTCCTTCAGGATTCTTCTATATGTTGTGCTCATGCTCTTCTAAGTCAACGCCTTTCGTACGGCCTATACTCCATGGGGTAATCAGGGAAGATATATAATTTGAATCTATTTATTGGCCCAACTCACAGTCGCCTCGCCCATCCTTTTGAAATATGGTCGCAAATACTCCTATAGTCAGAATTTATAGAGTTTGGCATATAGTGTGTGTGTGTGTGTGTATATAACTATAGGTAAAAATACAAATACGTTCTCTCAACATATCCTAATTCCTATGATCGACTAACTTAAGCTCTGATACCAAATGTAACAACCCGCACCTCAGTGGTCCCAAATTTCGACTAAATCGAAACCCAATTCCATTAGGGTATGGATCATTGGTTTTAGTAACCTGTAATAAACATAAGTATATCACAGTGCGATCAATATAATCTAACAACGGAATAGAAAAATATAATAAAACACACATACTGACTAAGGCTACTAGCATGGAATCAATATTGTTTCTTGGATATCTAATTTCCTTATCAGCATTGAATAATAAGACTAGCATATGGGTTGTAATGAGGAGGGGGGTCAGAACAACGTTCTAGTGGCTGGAAAATTACATACTTTACCCATACCATTATTTATGCCGATAGATTTTCATTTAAGTGTAATGTCTATTACATACGGCTAATCCGTTAAGTCCTATGTGTGCGTATGATATGCTTAACCTCCTCTGAGGTATAACTATTTATATGTCTATATTCGTATTTATCTAAATGATGCACTATCCAAAAACCTCGGCCACTTAATACTTCTTAAATTGGGAGGAGGCATACCCAATGACCATTAAATACCTCAATCCCCCAAGCGGGCCCTTCGCAACGCAAACGATAGTCAATCAGTTCTAGCTACAGAGACGGATGACCCATACATATGGCTTTATAATTTATAATCTAATTGTCATACAACTAACGCATCTCAAAGACTCATCTATGGGTTACCTAGCACACCTCCGATAAACAAATTTTCATCTAACCGTCTACTTTGAGGACTGTGCATCTGCCATACGGATTTTACTGTAGTAGGAAGCGAAATCTATCAGGGTACAACCTAAGTCTTTGCTACCGCTCACTCAAGACCACCGGAGGTCATAGCCTATATGTCGGACCTACTACTAAATATCGGTACAAAATACTGATATAACCCGCCGACCTTCTACAGCTGACATCACATTTAGACTAACCGAAGTAAGTCGATGAAAAATGCCACATTTGGTTACTTAATACCTCTTATTGGAAATGAAGCGGACCATATTTCCTTAAAATTTCTGGGCTATTTAATACTTCAAATCCAAGACGAACCCTTAGTATATTTTTCCCTCACCTATCCGCAATGCTTATCCCTTCCCCAAGGGTCCTACAGTTGGAGATGTCGCACATCAGTAGTAAGTATACACAACTCTAGTAGTCTTTAAGTGAAGGGCATAATTATTTTGTGTAACTCTACCGACCTTGCATCCCAACCCACTAAACCAAACCTATCACCCAAATCCTAAGTGTTAGGCTAGGCCTACTAATTCACACTCGTTCTAAACGTATAATTGAATTTATATAATTTCCTACCATTAAAATTATATTTCCTTCTACGTGTATTCAATATCATTAATACTTACTTGTTCACTACGTAATTATTCCTATTTTATACGCTTAGGCTTCGATTTTCTTATTTCCGTCTTATGTCTAATTAATGTCAATTATCCATAATAATTAGCCATTAATGTTAGAATAGGAAAATCTCTGATGATATTTATTTACCAGTTTCAAAATCCACGTATTATGCCTATTCAATTTCCATATAAATGCCAAATTAAATTCTCTACTCGGTCCTCATTTATTCCTTTAACTCTCTATTAACTACAAATTTATTGCCCATTAAATTTGTAGTTATTATCTAAAAATGTTGGAATTATTACTCCTTTCTTTTTCAACCTCTTAGTCCTATAATTTTTACGTTATTAATAACTAACATGGATATCGCCATAAGTTACGCTATATACATATACATACATACATATATTATTTTTAGTCTTCAACTGTGGTTATATATATATATATTCTTATTTTTAACTATTAATTCCTAAACTAGAACATTCATTTCCATGTTTTAATTTATCAAAGTTATCCTTCCAGAAAGGATTACCATTATAATTGTCAATAAATAATCCAAAAATGAGACTTTTTCTCTGTTTGAAATTACAAGAAATTATCTTTTTTCTTTTATTGAAATTGACAGTGCAAACTACGAAAAAGAATATCCATACTTTACATGTTTGTTTCATTTTTGGTATATTCCTTGCTAATTTAAACAACACACTTTATACATTTGTGGAATTAGATATTTGTGGACATTACACAATAATAGATATAATTAAATTATACCCAACTCCAAATAAATTAAAAGTAGAAATCCACATTCCAAGTCAAATAGGGCAACCTAATTTACAACACAATTATAGTTTTGGAATAAACTCTACCATTTTACAAAGATTCTTCAATAACAATTACTTGTATCGATTATAAATTTCCAGATTAGGATGTATCTACTATTCCTATTACAATTAACTATTTTGTAGAATATGTAGGAGATAATCCTATAGGTTTGTTTTAAGCCTACAACTCACCAGATCTTATACATGCATAATAATTAAATAAAATTTAGTGATATAAATTTCAACGTTATAAATAAATTATATAATTTACCACTCACCTTTCAAACTTTCCGAATCTCCTAAATCTAGATCCATTTCTTTAATCTACTCCTTTTCCGTTCTAACCTAAAAGAATATGTATAATAAGGTATATACATACTATTAGAATTACAGATCTGAGAAAAGATTTGGGATTAAGAGGAATATAAATTTATAATTATAATATCTTACATTTTTCTTTTGCAATATTGATTCTCTTCTTCTCTTTTATTTTCCACGTTCTCCGATTTGTATATATGGTAATATTTATAATTTTTAGAAGTAGTGGAGAAGGGAAAATGGCAGAGCTTCGCTGCTTGGATTAGAAAATATGTGAAGAGAATGAGGGGTTAGGCCTGTATTTATAGGCGCTCGAATCAACCGTAACCGTTAGGTTTAAATAATTAAATCCGAGCTGTTAGCTAAAGTTCGTGTAACGACCCGTATTTTTGGGTATTCGAATTTGAATATTTAATTTATTTAAATATTTGGATTTGAATTAAATCATAAAAATATCAGTTTTAAATTTAGACTTGATTTTCAATGACGTATTTTTGATTTAATTTTTAGAATTTTTCCATAATTTTTAATTTGGAAAATAACCAAATTTTCATTTGACGTATTTTATGGCAAACGCTAGCATTTTGAGACTTCATAGAATTTAATAACTTGTCTATTTTATTTTTGTTTTGTGATCGTATAACATTATTATACGCGATCGTAATTTGCTTTCTGTCAACCGCGGTTTGTAATCAGACGCGATCCGGTGTGGCAGGATACTGAAATTTAAATTAAAATCTAACACAGGTATAGTACACACAGTACAAGGATTTTACGTGCAACCTCCATCTTGCTGCCTTGTCACTGCCTGGCTCCTGCTACTCCTTCCTTTTAGTTTCTTTGCCCCCTTGATATTTCCTTTGGCTAGGCTATAAATAAGAAACCAAGATGAGCAACAGAAGGGGACTTTGTTTATTTTCTTCATTCGCTTACGGTTAACATTTCTAAGTAGAGAAATATGATTTTCCTCTCATTCAAAAATCATATTCCTCCAATCTGTTCCATATTAGTCGAAACTCTTAACTACAAAGTTGTTTGTCATCGAGTCTAGTATTTTTAGAAATTGATGGCGCGCGATTTCGTCTAATATCGATCGAGAAATCCTCATATATCGGTAAGGGGTTAAAAATGCTCTCAAACTTCAAAAATTATTTTCTCCCAATCTATGAAGAATTGATCGACGTCGTATGTGTCGTTGGAGTTGTATGGAGGTGTAGTATTTTTAGGTGAGTTTCGACGCGATTCCACATCGATGATCGACGTTCAATGATTTCTAGGGTTCGAGTTGGTGGTCAATTCGAGCAACGATTGAAAAAATGGAGAATGCTGTAATGTCGAGCTAGGAGAAGGCTATGTCGTGGAAAAATTTGGTGAAGCACGACGCATAAAAGTGTCGCGCATCTGTTGGGTTCGTCGAGGTTGAGTTTTGGAGCGCGATGGCCAAATGGGGTGCGCGCATGTTATCTCTGGGTCTGGAAGGTCGGGCTTGCGAGGAGAAAAGAATTGGCGAAGTTCGTTTGTCAAATTGGGTAGAGTAGCTTCGTATCACTAGTTGAGTGCATGGGCGTGCACAAGGATACAACCTGGTGGATAATGAATAGAGAATGGGGGAAGAAGGAAGAAGCTTGGTTATCGAGTTAGGCATTTTCTTTGGGCACTGTGCCGTGTTAGTCCGAGGTGAGAACATATATATATATATATATATATTTACTTGTTTGAATTATTTAAAGTATTGAAAATTAAAAATTGAATATCTTACTCGTATGAAATCCGATTGACATGCGGATTTTTGCATTGTACTTGTATTGACGAGTACAACTTTGTAGTGTAACTTGTAGATAGCTTTGGATGTGTAAAAATTTAGGGCCTATGAAAATGGACATGATTCAAATTACATTATTTTAATTAATGACATAGTTTAAATTTATACACCTTAAAATTTGATGTTTATTTGGACAAATAAATTACTATTGAATTAAATTGGATTGAATATGATAATTGAACATTGGTTTAGTGGAATAAAATATCGTTCCGCTAATTAAATTAATTTGACAATTAATTAGCAGAATAAATTCTCGTTCTGCTATTTTATGGATTTGGACATTTGATTTTATACCATTAATTGATATTCAACCTTGAATATGTGATATATTAATTAATGATGGTTAAGTGCTGGATTTATTTACATAGTCGTTGATTATGTAAATATCTATTGTTAACTTGAAAAGTTAATGGAATAATAAGGTAACTTGTTTAGGTACCATGGTGATCGTTAAGCCTCCTTCAATTTTAAAAATTAAAAATTTGGTTTGGAAGTTATTTAAGAATAACTATTGTTTATTAACGAGATTTAAAGCAATAACTATTTATTATTAGTTTTAAAGATAATTTATAATTGTTTCAAATAATGATTTAAAGTAAATTATTTTATTAATATGATTCTTAAAAGTTATATTTAAAGTTATTTAATTATTGTTTTAAAATGTTTTAGTTTAAGTGTTATTTTAAAGTTATTTAGTTATGGTTTAGGAATGTTTAATTTATATTTTAATTAATTATTTAAAAGATTATCTGTATTTTAATTCTTGATTAAAGTTAATTAATTATATTAATATAAGTTATTTAATTATATTTAAAGGATAATTAATTCTCATATTGATATTAGTTTAAGGTTAATTGATTACTATTTTAATAACGTTTAAAGTTAATTAATTATTATATTAATATTGATTTGAAATTAATCTATTAATACAATAATAGTGTTTGAAATTAATCTAATATATTATTAAATAGATTCTAAAGTTATTATTTTAAATAAGATTTGATTAAAATGAAATAAAGGGATGTTTAAATAGTAATTTTTTATTTAAAGCTATTTTAAATAACTTATGGTTTATCAAGAGAACCTTATTAACTTAAAAAGTCTATTAACGAGTTAGGTTAAATATAGGGAGAGTTTTATAAATGGCTTTGAAAAATTATGAATTTTTTTATAAATGAGTTTTTAAGATCCGAGAAGGTGAAATTTTATAAATGGTGCTTGGGGTTTATTATGAATGTTTTATAAAGGGATTGGTGCTTTGGCTTTCTCCGTTTAGATGAAATTTGGGTTTGATCATTGAAGTATGATTTAAAAATGGAAAATCTTTCTAACTGTTTAGTGAATACACTTATACCATTAAGAAAAGTATATGGTTATATTTTCTAAGTATCGAAAATATAGTGGTTCATGAATATACTTATCATGTTGAGGTAAGTATATGGAAGTGATTTTCATGTATTTGAAATGTGATTTTAAAATAATGGAAATTTAATTAAAATGAGGCTTAGTGATTTCTATGAGAAATATAATCTTTGTTTTGAATGGTTGTTTAGTTGATAGTTAAATAACCGACTATCAAATCTGGACCAAAACGTAACTCTGGAAATATCTAGGAGAAACACGGGAATTATATAATACAGTTACCGTGGGTGGTGCTATACTGTATGTATAAACTCATTTCGTTCTTTTAAGACAAATGATAAGGAAATCCTTCCACAAACGGTTAGGAGGTGAACTCCGCTCTTATCTTCGTCTGTTTATTTCCTTAAGAACTGGGGTTGAGTTTACCAGAATTATCGAAAGTTGTTTCGAAGTGACCGGGATTGGATATGTTATCGGAAAACCACTTCGATCCAACTCAAGCATTTCGAACTAAAGACGTCTTGAAGAATGTGGAATCGAAGTCGGAGCATTGAAGTGCAAGGGTTGCTTGCTACTAGTCCTAAGGGTGATTCCAAAATGGATGTAGTAGAAGTAGTGCCTTCGGCTTGTCCTTATCCTGGACAACTTGTATGGATGAATGCTGACACTGCATTATTACCTAGAAGGTAGTGTTAGCATTCCAAGTGGGATTGCTATTCAAAAGGTAAGCATAGCCTCAAACCTCATCAACCGAGAATGACTAAAATCAAAGGAGATGCAGCAAGGCTAAGTCGGTCGCTCCCATTTGGGTGTGTCATCACCTTTATAGATACATCTACGTATTTATGGTTCAGTTGTGCATGAGATCTCGATAAAAAGGGTTGCATAGCAACCGGGGTGATGACATATTCGGTACTATCCAGTAAGGGGTAGACCGATCTTGTGTTAGCAGGGGATCTAGGCGAGGTCCTCGGTGCATTTTTAGATGTGTACTGTGATAGGTGATACCCCAGTGCCTAGTCATTGTATGGAATTCATTCTCCAATAAGCGCCGTACGGTTTTGATTATGCCCAACTATGTTGAAATGTGAGATGCAAGCATTTAAGCTATTTTCATATTTTACTTTGACCTCTAAGCATTATCATATTATCACTAGATTTTCTGATATAAAGGTTATGGTTATCGTAAGGTAAAAACCCATCCATGTTTATGTGCAGCGTGGTCTTACGAGATACCTTTGATTTTAAAGGATTTTAAAAATTATAATAAATAAAATTCCTAGTGACTTACGCTGGTTTTACCAGACTGACCCGGGCGTTGTTTTCCTATAATGCACGGGTTAGATCAAGCATATTTCCAGGTTTATAAGGATATTTGGAGCTTCAGGAGAGGAGCTAGAGGCCCAGAGACGTATTCACGTAGATGACTATATTTATGTTGCATACATTGTTGTATATTATTTAGCAATTGTTAGGGCAGGTTATTATAATTGTCCTAGCTGGAATAGGTCAGTAAACTCTGATTGATGTCTGTATATACTTATATTACAGATTTGTTTTGTGTAAGAGATTTGTTATATATTATAGATTATTCGTTCCGTTGTGAGGTTTTGTGTTATTCGGTTCTTCTTGTCTTCTTTCTTCTTTCTTTTCCCTAACTATCAACTTTCCCATTCAATTTGGATTGGACATGTATGGTTTATAGTCAACTTGAAGTGTACGGAAAAGTGGGTCGTTACAGTTCAGACCCTAGCCACCACCGAAAGACCGATCGACTGCTTCCCTATAGGCGGTCGACTGGCCCATAGATGGGTCGACTGATGGGGTGTGCATTTTAATGTTTATTTATTTCTATTTTTATTTTTTAAATTAGTTACGCTTGGAAACATCAAATGCTAATAACTTTTTCATTTGAGCTCTGATCGCCAAACTCAAATTACAAAAGTTGCTCATAAAAATGCCACGAAAACAATGGTGTAAGTTTTGTGGCTAAATTCCGTCGTTTGTTCACATTTCAATTTTGGAGCTTGATTAATTATATATTAATTGTCATTAATTTTATGGGGTGTTACAGTTCTACAGCCATCTTTACCACATCGACCTTCGTCTACACGGGACTTATTGTTTCTATTCCTGCCTCCAGATTCGTCCCAGGGCTTGATTCTAAGAAGATAGCCACTCTAGACTTCTTCCTCTAGAGAAGTGCTTTGTTATTTAATCTTTGTTCCATTTTGATGTTTTGTGCTTTTATATTCTGTACCTGTTTACGTACAACTACATGCATATACAATATAATTGCCTACACATATAGCATAACTGCATGAATCACAATTTACATATATTATAAATGTTTATTTCCTTGCAATGCTTTTATTTATTGCAACTCGATGCATATAAATAAAATTCATGCGATTGCTTTAGTTATATTTCATAAATTAGCCTCGTTTATAGCCGCCAAAGTGTTACAATTTGGCAAAAATAAACTATAGTTTTTAACCAACTCCGTGGTTATTCCTGTTCGAAATAGGTCAAGTTTCCTTCGACCATTAACGAGTTATGGATAATTCAAGTTCTATGTTATTCCTTATTTATAGGGAACAACAACTTGATCATCAAACTCTTGACGCCCCCAATCTCGCTAGTAACCGGACGCGATTAGTGTTTTAATCATATGGGGCAAATTATCTGATTGTCCCCAGTTCAATTATACTTTTCTGGCACTGATAGTAGACCGAAAGAATTTGATAGTACCTATTTTCAACCTTCGACGACTATTCTCAATTATCCTCGGCCAAACGTGTCCCGCTGAGCTGCAAGCGCAGTTACGAAGGTTTTGACCGTACAATAGTTCAAATATCCAAGAACCTATAGTTTTGAACGCTTATCTTCGGGCATAAGATCCAAGTCTCACCTAGCTCCGGGTGTTGATTGAAAGTGTCCGTCAACCGTCCTCGCCTATCCTTAGCCTATCGTATCCTACCAGGCTGCAAGCGTGGTCATCGGGGTTTTAAATGCACATCCATTTCTATTTTTGGATACTGACATATTATCTATTCGATTCCGAGTAATCCTTCTTGATGTCGCCTAATTCTGAGCAACATCCAATACTTGAAGGTCGGGATCGAATTTTCCGATCGACCCTTATGTGGTCTTTCCTTCTTGACGTTGCCTAACTTTGGGCAATGGCAAATACCTAAAGGTCGGGATCGAATTATCCCGATCAACCCTTGTGTTTACTCTCCCTGGTCCTAATGTTGGACCAAAGGAGTTGGTACCTTAGGGTTGAATTATTCGATCGACCCTAAAATTACGCTCCCCGACCCTGATCCTGGGCTAGAGAAGTTATGACTGTTTCCAGGTTTTTAATGCCAAGGTCGAATTATCTGATTAACCTTAACAATTATCCTCCTCAGTCCAGGTCCTGGACCGAAGGAGTTTGTACTTGATTGTACTGCTAATCGGGCATCGTAGAATTTTTGCTTGTAAGAACACAGTTTCATCGCTTCAAGAAGCGAATTGTATTTATAAATGAAAAATGCGGCAAGTCCTGCCTTACTACATTGCCCCCAGAATTCTTAGGTGGCTTATTTATGAAAATAAACTAAATAAAACTAAGTATAATAGTGCCGTAGTAAGTCGTTGTTCTATGCCCGTAGAATTGAGATTCTGTCGATAGTTGTTAGCTTGAATGTTCCATCTCCAATCTTTCGCTCGATTGCATAAGGACCTTCCTAATTTGGACCAAGGGCCCCATACTTGGGAGAGCTCATTTTAAAACAAGATCCCCTACCTTGAAGGCATGATTATGGACCATGGCATTAAAGTGTTGTGCTACTCTTTTCTAGTGAGTAGCTACCCTTAATTTCGCTTCTTCCCTTTTCTCATCAACCAAATCGAGGGAATCAAGTAAGAGTTCCTCATTTACCTTTGAATCATAATGCATAGTACGATGAGAAGGGATTTTTAGTTCTATCGAGATCATAGCCTCTGATCTGTATGCCAAAGCGAAAGATGTATGTCCAGTCGTAGACTTATGAGTCATCCTATAAGCTAACAATACCAGTGGGAGCTCATCGACTTAGTTGCATATAGCCTTAGTTAATCTGTTTTTCAAGGTGGAATTGATGATTTTGTTCGCAGGCTCCACTTGCTCATTAGCATGCGGATGTGCTACTGCTAAAAAGCACTTCTTAATCCTATACCCATTGTAGAAATCCTTGAATTTGGAACTTTCAAGCTGAGTTCCATTGTCCTTATGATCTTCTGACGTATTACAAACCTACATATGGTGTTCTTCCTAAGTTGCTCACCATTTTTGTTGTGATTGTGGAAAGCGGTTCCGCTTTGGCCCACTTCGTGAAGTAATCCACCGCAACTATAGCATACTTAGTTCCTCCCTTTACAATCGGTAGCACTTCGATAATATTAGTTCCCCAAACCGCAAATGGCCACAAGCTAACCATTTGTGTAAGCTCTGTAGGTGTGGCGCTTGGAACCATTGAAAATCTCTAGTAACAATCGCACCATTTGGTAAAATCAACCACATCCCAATTTATTGTTGGCCAAAAGTATCCGTAGAAAGGTACTTTTTTGCCAATGTCGGCCTCCCTGTGTGATTACCATAGCCACCCTCATGGACTTCCACAAGGATTTTTTTTAGCCTCGTCCTTGGTTACACACCATAGCAAGAGGGTAGAGAATCCTCTCCTATACAACACTCCTTCTTGCAACATGAATCTTGGTGCTTTTCGAAGGAGTTTCTTTCGTTCATTCCTATCTCTCGCGAGAGTTCTTTTGAGAAAAAGTTCATTGATTGGAGTCGTCCATGACTCCTCTTCCTCCACGGTCACCAAAATCCACTCGATATCCATTTGATCGATACTTGGAGCCTTCAAAACCTCCATTGGAATCAAATCAGGTATTTGCACTTCCCTAAAACTAACTAGTTTAGCCAATGAATTAACCATTGCATTTTCCTCTCTGGGATGTGCGTAATCGTATAATGCTCTATGTCATCCAATAGCTCCGGTGCCTTTGCCAGGTAAGGAGCAAGCCTCACACCCTTTGGCTAAAATTCCTTCCTCAACTCACTAATTAGGAATCACTGAATATATGCAGCATCCTTATTCCCATTTGATTTTCCATCCTTAGCCCTACTACCAATGTCTCATATTCAACTTCGTTTTTAGTCGTGGGAAATTCCAGCTCCGGTGCATAAAAAATTGACTCTTCTTTCGAAGTTTCAATCACTACTCCTGCACTTGAACTATGTTCATTAGAAACTCCATCCACAAATAGCTTCAAATAGGAAAGCATGACTGTATCATCCTTTTCTCCACCATCTCGCGCAGTAAACACAGCGATGAAACCCACCAACGCTTATCCATTTATCACCCTCCTCAGGTGGTAAGTTATTTCATACTAACTCAACTCTATGTTCCACTTCAATAACCTCCCTGAAGTCTCTGGTTGGTATAACACCTGCTTCAAAGGCTGATCCGTTAGCACTTTATTCGGATGAGCCTAAAAATATGGCCTAGCTTTCTCGATGTAATCAACATGCAATATGCAAGCTTTTCTAAACCTTATGTAGTTCTTTTCAGTGTATGTAAACCTCTTGTTGATATAATAAACCGACCTTTGAATCCTCGCCTCCTCACTTACTAATGTTACCACTAAATAAAGTAACAAATCCTATCTGTCCAACGATTTGGATAGAACCGGTGGCGTTTCCATTTGCCTTAAAAAACTCCTCGAAGGTGTTTGATGGTCTCGATTCCATTCAAATTTCTTCTTACCCTTCTTGATGGCATCGAATAATGGTATGCACTTGTCCGTCGCCCTTGAGATGAGACAACTCAAGGCTGCAACTTTCCCATTTAAGCTTTGCAACTACTTCTTCGTGGTCGAAGCCCTTACAATCCTTAAGGTGTTAATCTGCTTCAAATTAGCCTTGATCCCTCTTGAATTCACGATGAACCCCAAAAATATCCCCGATGCAACTCCAAATGAGCATTTTAATGGATTCAACTTTATTCCGTGCTTCTGCAATACCTTGAACATTACTGAAAGGCCATCCATATGATTCCATGATAGTCATGACTTCATGAGCATATCATCCACGTATACTTCCATCGTCCGTCTGATCTGCTTTCTAAACATAGAATTCACTAACCTTTGGTATGTAGCTCCAGTGTTCTTTAAACCAAAAGACATTAGAGTTATTACACATATATTGATTTTGAAGACAACAACCATATAAATATAGGTATTAATGTTTTCTCAAGTTGTATATAATATTTTGCAGAATATTAAACATGTACAGGATAATTGAGTTTGAAGACTAATCAATAAAAGACTAGAGATCAAGGTTCAGAGATGATTAAGACAACTGAAGACTCATGAGTTAAAAGACAAAGACATGAAGAGTTCAAGACTACAGATAATAGTTAACAGACATTAGATAAATTTGTTAAAGTCCTCGAATAACAACTTTCTTTTCATTGAATACTCTCTCACTAAAATATTTATTTCTACAAATACTTTATAAAAGTTTTATATATTAAAGTATTTAAAAAAATATTTTTTAAATTGTTTTTACAAAATATCATAAATTTGTAACACTTTAAAAGTGTTGTTTTTCTCAAAAGAGAAGGATATGTCGATATATCCCACATGAGTATGTCGACATCGTTGAAAGTTTTATTTAACTTTGAAAAGTTATGACTTTTGGCTCCATCTCTTTACTAATGAACATGTCCCTTCACATACTATACAAAAGGGACTATAAAATGATTTTTTTTAGACAATATTCTCTCCATTTTTCTTACTCTAGATTCTCATTATATATTTCTCAAAATCCACTTTCTATATTCAAATCCATTCCAATTCAATCTCTACTTCACTACATTCATTCTCTATAATCTACTCATTATTTTGCAAGTATTCTTTCACTAATTCAAAGTAAAAGGGCTATAGTATATTTTGTATCCAAGTTACAACTATTTGTATTCGGAATCAAAAACTCTCTTTTTGTGTGGGAGTGCTTGTTGCCCATTCAAATCAAGTGGATGTGCTTATTTTCCATTCAAATCAAGTGGCTGTGCTTGTTGCTCGTTTAAATCAAGTAGGTGATCTTGTTGCCCACTTAAATCAAAAGAGTCTATCCTGAGCTAGGAAAGTCAGAAGGGTGTATCTTGTTGCCATGAAATCAAGATTGTATTCTGGTTTACTTGCTACCTGATTAAAGTAGGCGTTTGAAAGAAAATATGTACAGATAATGTATATGACTGGATGTATGATTTGTATAGGAGAAGATGTATGATTGGTCAATTCGAACCAGTATAAAACTACTGGTGTCATCTCTCTTACTTTTACTTCATTTTTTATATAACTATGACTACTTGTTAGTATATATCTGCACTGATTATCCATGTTTTGATTTAAATCTTGAAACTATTTAGAAAAGTTCTATATAAGTTATAAAATACTATTTCATCCCTCTAGTGTTATAGTAGACTTAAAATCCATTCACGCCAGTATAATTCATATTACATCGTTTTCCACATTTGGTAGAGCGTTAGTTTTTCAACAACTCGTTATTTGATTTTTAAAAATTAGAAATGGCTAGTAACACTATTAGTAAACTTTTTACACTTTTGTAGAAGGACAATCAACTGCTAGACCCTCACCATTTAATGATAGTAATTATGCTTACTGGTCATGTAGGATGAAAATTTATTTACAATCCAATGGCTTAGATATTTGGAGCATTACACAAAGTGAATACACTGAACCCCAAACTGAATGAACCATAGACCAAAATACACAAGTACTCAAACTCAAAGGCCATGAATATTTTATTTTGCTCCCTAGATAAAAATGAATTTAATCGAATTTCTATTTGTAAAACTGCTTATGAAATTTGGAGAACTTCGCAAGTTACACATGAGGGCACCAGTAAAGTAAAACAAACTAAGATTTCTATGCTAACCAACCAGTTTCAACTTTTTAGAACGAAAAAAATGAGTCTATTTCTTATATGTATTCTAGATTTCAAGATATAGTTCATTCATTAGTATCATTAGGAAAATTTTCTCAAAAGAGGATTAATTTAGAAAAATCCTTAATTCACTCTCTTTAGAATGGGATCAAAAGGAATTTCAATAATGGAAGCCAATAATATTAGTATATTAAAATTTAAAGAATTAAGTGGTGATCTAATGTACCATGAAGCACAGTTGCAGGGCAAAAAGGAAAGTAAGGCAACCGAAAAGAAGTTAATTGCATTCAATGCAACAACTAACGACTAAGATTCCGGTGACGATGATAATGATGAGGCAATTGCTCTTATGACTCGAAATTTAATTTTTTTTATGGAATACAGAAAGAAGAACAACTTTCAAAAAACTAAAAAAAATTCTTGAAATGAAAATGTTTTAAGTGTTATGACCCTAGTGAATCTGGCCTTATGTGTTACGACCGTGTTGAATTTGGCCATCTAGAAGAGACCGCCCTCATGAGAAGAAAGCAAAGAATTCACCAAACACCGATTCATTTAAAAAGAGAAAAGGGGCTTTCAACGCAACCTTGGATGATTCTGATGCAACATCCCTTGATAACGAACTAGGCACTGAAAATATCAACATCTGTTTCACGGTGATGGAAGATTAATCAAGTCAAACAAAGGAAGTAACGAAATCGGTATTTTTTACATTTCATTTCATATTTTATTTTTTCTTTTCAAAATCTATTTAATATAGGAATAATATATAATTATAGTAAGTTTATATAAATATATATATATATATAATTATACAAATATATTTCTTTATTTTTTGAATATTGTAATTCCAACATATATATATATATATATATCTATGTGTGTGTGTATATATATATATATGTATATATATATATATATCAACATATGCCACCTAGGTATGTCGACATATCGGACGGAATTTGAAGAATCTTTTCAAAATTTGAACTTTTGAAATTCTCTCTCTTTTGCATTCAATTCAAAATTTGAAAAGACGTCCTTTTGGTTATCACATGTTCATTCAAACTCTATAAATTCACTCTTTCTAACCTCATTTTCACAAACTGTATTTCAAAAATCAAACACATTCTTCACTCTATTTCTTCTAAAAAAATTCATAATGTCTTCTTCAAACCAACCCTCTTCATCCAGAACCATTAGGCTTACTAAAAGAACCACAAGTCAACATTTTAATGATCAAGAGTCCATTGAAACATACATTGAGTATGTAACATATGGTAAAGTCTTTTGGGGAAGATTTACTAATTTTAATGAATTATATTCTTACGGTTTACAAGATCTTGCTTCGAAAAATGTTATTTTTAGTTAGCCAATATATAACAAAATAACTTTGATTGCTATGCCAATTTGGTCAAAAATGTTTTAAGCTAATTTAACCGGATAGTTTTATTAAAGAAAAGAAGGTTAAATTTGGAGTAGTATCAAAAATACTATTACTGTTTTAGAATGTGAAATTCTTGGTCAAATTCTTAATTGTAAAGTAATGGAAATGACCTCATCACTTTTGAAATTGGTTAAGAAAATAGAGAAGTTATGCATGATTTGTTTTCAAATGATGTAGAATATAGTTTTGAAGGTAAAAATCTTAGGCCAAAAGCAAGATTAATGATTTTTATTTTACAACAAAGTATTATACCGAGGACAGGGAAATATAACAACCCTATTCACAAAGTTTTCAAATCTCCTTTTGCTATTTTCAGAAAATATGACATAAATTGGGCTCAAGTAATTTTGGATGACTTTGTTCAAAATAAAATTTCTAGATATAAAAACACACTTTACCATGGTATGTATTTACTAGAATTTTCAACTACTTTGGTATTAACCTAATAGGTGAAAACATTTTTGTGTCATAAAGTTTTTGACAAAAATAACCTCTCTCTCATGCACATTCCTTTTGAATTTCAACCCTATGAGCCTCTTACCAAAAAGGAAGAAAGATTGGAAAGAGAAGAAGAGCAAGATATTCTTTAGGAAGAAGAAAGTGATGACAGGGAAATAGAAGAGGAGGAAGACAATGAAGAAGAGGAGGAGGAAATGGATACATCTCTTGAAAGCTATGACAAACCATCTTGCTATTCGAACAAAGAGATCCTTAGGAATCAAGAGAAGCTTCTTAATAATTAAAAGAAGCCGAAGTGTTCTTTTAGTAAAAAAATTCACTAGCCTCTCAAACAAAGTTGACAAATATTTTGGGAAGATAATGAGAAAGTTTGGTGCAAATTCTTCTTCATCATCATTCTAGATCTACTTAGCTATCTTTATATTTTCTAGTTCTAACTATGTCATTTCCTTGCATTTTTTATTATGTTTATGTATCTCTTAATTTTATTAATAAAATTTGTTTAAAGATTTCATTTTGTTGTCAATTGTGTTCTTTTGTTCTCTAGAATCATAAACCAAAATAATATATAATACAAATAAAATATAAAAACAAAAACATGTAATTTATTGCAAGTATGTCGACATAACCAACATACGTATGTCGACATATTCTGGTATTTCCAGATTTTGAATTTCAAAAGATTAGTTATCTTAATTGGAGGGATTAGTTTTTAATCTGTCTCTTCATAAAACCATATTTCTTCCCAATAAAACTCAAAAATCCATTCATCCTCTTATTTTATTCTTCTTCACACATCTCTTTTCATAAAAATGAATTCAAACATTAATTTTTCACAACAAAATCTAAGTGACAATCTAAAGAAATTATTCAATCATTCAAGAATGCTCTTTGCTTCATTCTTCATAATCAATGACACTTAGAATTGAGTCAAATGCAAATGATCAAAAAATAAGAAAAACATTTTGATTCTCTTTGATGTTTGATTTCTTATTTTGCTAAATAAGTTCAAAGCAATGCCTCAGAATGCTCAAACTCTAAAGTGAAAGTAGAACATGAAGATTGAAAAGTTATCAACACCAATCCAATCTTTGGATCCACAAGATGGGTCGAAGTTTGTAAAACCCCGTAATTTTAGGATGCTTTGAATATTTAAATTTTAGGTATTTAAATATTTAACTAATTTATTTTATCGATGGGCTGAAAAAGTTGATTTTAGTAGATAGACTTTTTAGGACTCGAGGTTATTTCCATTGCGTCTGGATGGTCCAAGTGAACCAGAATGAGTATAAGCATTGATTTATTTTGACTGTTTGGTTCTAAGTCAAAAGGTCGAGTTCGATTAAACATATCAAGCGACTCGAAAAGCTAACTTTTGAATGTGTTGGAATTAGGTCTCGGAAATAGTTCCGTTAAGTTTGGAATAAGGGTATTTGACTAGGAATTCCAATGAGCATGTCTTGATTGGAGTTTGTAAATTTTCGGGCGTGAATAGTATCGGGTATATGTCTATATAAGGATCCCCCACCCTTCATTCATTTTCCCAAACTAGAAATCAACCCTAGCCGCTATTTTTAGTAAACCATTATCCAACGACCGTCATTCATCATGACCACCGGAGGTGATTTACCCTTCGACCCCAACCAGAGAAATAATCGCGGTGAGGAGATGAATGTTTTGAACGATGGGATTGGATGGAGGAGCGTCATGGTGGCAGCAATCTAAGTTTGATGGTGATGATAGTAGCGGCCGAGGTTGGTTTCATTGGGATGGGGACGGCGGTGGCCAGCTTTGACAAAGATGCGGTGGGCTCTGGCAATCCACGGTGGCATCAGGGAGGAGATGAAGCGAAGGCAATGACTTGAAATCGAGTGCGGCCTGGGTTGTTGTCGAAGGTGGATTAGTGCTAAGATAGGGTAATTAGTGGTTAACGAATGTAATTAATTAATTAATTGTATTATTTGTAAATCTTATAAATGCAATAACTTGTCAATGCAAGGTCCAAATCGAACGTCGGCAATCGTGCTGCACTCCTAGGAACAATATCTATGTTATGGAATTGGATTGGTGGAGTTTAGAGCTGGTAGAATTTCAAGCTAAAATTGAATGCTGTCCGATTTTAGACGGAATCAGAATGCTTCGACGATAACTAAAATCTTGTTGAGTTAAACATATCTTTTTGATTTACCAGTAAGATATATAGTAGATAAATTTTACTATTTGTATTTGGTTGAAATTTTTGGTTGTATGCTTGGATGTTTTAATTGGTTGATTGTTTGGTTTGGATGAATCGTCTCTTTTAAAATCAGTCAATATATGAAATCATTTATAGGGAATTTATCTTATGTACATGGAATTTGTAGAGGGATCCAACAGGATTCCTCGCCATTGTTAATTTATTTTCAATCATATTCCTATTGTATGAATTATTGGATATCAAAACTTGATTGTTTGGCCCTATTGGTTATGACATTGTTATGTGTTAAAACTTAACCCTATAGTGATAAAAATCAATAACAACATTGGTTAAGTGCTTAGTGGCCATTAGCCTTAATTCAGTATTTTGAAATACTATTAACTGCCGTTTTGGCTTGAAATGAGTTTTTGATTAGGAGAATGATTTCAAATCTAATCTTTGGGTTTTCTGGAATATTTTTATTTAAGTAGATTTCAAATTTCTCTATTTTACCTCAACCTTTTTATTTGTCTTTTTAAAATCATTTAGAAATGTTTTAAAGTTGTTTAACTATCATTTTATAATGATTTAAAGTTGTTAACTATTGTTTAATAATATTTAAAAGTTGTTTGTTTCTATTCAATATTTTTTTAAAATTTATTTATTAATATTTTAATATTGTGAAATGTTATTTATTTAAATAATTCGTATTGTTTGAAGATAATTATTATTTATTAATAATACTTTAGAAGTAAATTATTTATTATAATAAGGATTTTGAAGATTAATTATTATATTAATAATGTCTGAAATTATTAATTATTATATGCATAATGTTTTGAAGTTATTTATTATTATACTAATATAATAAAGATTTGAAGTAAATTAATTATTTCGTTAGTGACGTTCTAAAGGAAATTGATTATGTTATTAATGCTTGTTGAAAAGTTAATTTATTATTTATCTATAATGTTTAAAGTTAATTAATTGATCTGATTAGTTGTATTTATAAATAATAAATTGAGTTATATAGGAATTTCATCTAATAAAGAGTTTATAAATACAAATAGAGTTTTGAATTTGTAAAGGGTTTTATAAAGGCTTTATAAAGAATTTTTTTATAATGGTTTTTAGAAAAGATTGTTATAAAGTAATTTTAGAAGAGATTTTTATAAAGGATCTTTATGAAGGAGTTCTATAAAAGAATAAAGTTTTATAAAGGAGTTTATAGATTTATAAAAGGAGTTTATAAATAGTTTCATGGATTTATAAAAGGGCTGTATAAATGGTTTAGAAATTTATAAAAAGAGTTTTATCAATGGATTTAGAAATTTATAAAAAGAGTTTTATAAATTATTTTATAGGTTTATAAAAGAGTGATAAATTTTTTAGAAATTTATAAAAGAGTTTTATAAATTGTTTTAGAGATTTATAAAAGAGTGTATAAATTATTTTAGGGATTTATAAAAGAGTTTTATAAATGGTTTAAGAGATTTATAAAAGGAGTTTTACAAATAGTTTATGGATTTACAAAAGGGCTTTATAAATTGTCTAGAAATTTATAAAAAGAGTTTTATAAATGATTTTTGAGATTTATAAATAGAGTCTTATAAATTGTTTTAGAGATTTATAAAAGAGTTTGTTAAATTGCTTTAGAGATTTATATAAGATTTTATAAATTGTTTTAGAGATTTATAAAAGAGTTTATAAATTGTTTTAGAGATTTATAATGGGCTTTATAAATGGTTTAAAAATTATAAAAAGAGTTTTATAAATGGTTTTAGAGATTTATAAAAGAGTTTGATAAATTGTCATAGAAATTTATTAAAGAGTTTTACAAATTGGTTTTGAGATTTATAAAAGAGTTTATAAATTGTTTTAGAGATTTATAAAAGAGTTTTATAAATGGTTTTAGAGATTTATAAAAGGGGTTTTATAAATAGTTATGGATTTATAAAAGGGCTTTATAAATGGTCTAGAAATTTATAAAATGAGTTTTATAAATGGCTTAATAATTAATAAAAGGAATTTTATAAATTGTTTTAGAAATTTATAAAAGAGTTTGATAAATTGTTAGAGAGATTTATAAAAGAGCTTTATAAATTGTTTTAGAAATTTATAAGGGACTTTATAAATTGTTTTAGGGAGTTATAAAAGGGTTTTGTGATTGGTTTTAGAGATTTATAAAAGGTGTTTTATAAATGGTTTTAGAGTTATATAAAAAGGAGATTTATAAAACAAGATGAGATTGATTATCAAAAATGATCTTTAAATAATTATGGTGGTAAGGAACATCATTCCATACTCAACACCAAATAGGAAATTTTCTCCGTGTTTGTGAATATACATATAACATAGAGATAAGTATATGAATACATTTTCTAAGTAGTGAAAGTGTAGTGTTTTTGTGAATATACTTATACCATTGAGATAAGTATATGAATATTTTTACAAGTATTGAAAGGGGTATAAAGGGTTTCTGATTATATCTTTGTAAAGGTATTTTGATATAAGTATTTACAAAGTTATTTTAATTAATGAAAGGATTAATTAAAGAGGTTAGTAGTCGCTTATGTGCTTAACCAATGTTGGTTTCCTATGGAGATAAATCCCTGATTTTGATTGTTGTTTTATTTGATAATTAAATAATTAACTATCAAACTTCGCTAGTTTTAAACTATCGTTATCGGTTCGGGGAGACCGTGATCAAATATGTTATTCGAAAACCACCTCGAACTGGTATAAGCATTCGAATGGATGACATCTTGAAGATGATGTTTCAAAGACGGAGTTCTTTGAAGTGCTAGGGCTGCTTGCTACTAATCTAAGGGTGATTCCGAAATGGATATAATAGAAGTAGTTCCTTCGGTTTTGTTCAAACCCAGAATGAACTTGTATGAATGAATGATGGCGTTGCATTTCTTCCTTGAGGGCAGGGTTAACATTCCAAGTGGGAATTGCTAGGAGGAATCAGGTAATCGTTACCTCACGAGCCTCATACCTAGTAAATGACTAAAGCAGGGACATGCGGTAGGGCTAAGTGAGTCAATACCATTAGGGTATGATCATCCCTTATCTAGAGTCGACATCTATGTATGCTTCGGGGACCATTATAGTTGTTTATCAACCTGAGGGTGATCATATTCAGTGCTATCTAGTAAGCGGTGGGGTTGGTCCTGAGTAGCCGAGGTGCAGCGTGTTGTAGCCTCTAATACATTTTATCTAGAGGTGTACTGATTCGGTGGGTAGACCCTTACCCTTTCATATTTGGAATCCATTTGCCAATACGAGCCTTCGAATTTGATTGTATACCTAGTATGCTGAAATTTAATAATGTAACAATTTCGGCTATGATTCCATATTTATTTTAAACCTAAACACTATTATAATATCAGACGATTTCCTATGAAATGTTATAGTTATCGTAAGGCAATAACCCATCCTTATTTATGCGTGACATGGCCTTATGAGATATTTTTATTTTCAAAAGGTTTTTATAACATTAAAATTCAATTGAGGTGTGTTTCTCACACTGGTTTCCGGGCGTTACCCGAGTATGTTTCAGAAGTAGTTCTAGATGCATTGGAGCTTTAGGAGATGCCCCGAGACCTATTCATGTATCATTTTATTTCTACTGCATTTTTTGTCTGTTGTATTTATCTGCAATTGTAAGGATAGATTATTATAACTGTACATGCCGATGGTAGATTAGTACTCTGATTGATATGTATATATATTACCGTTTTCTTTCATTAAAGATCATTGTGTATATTATAGTTCACTCGTTATGAGGTGAGATTCTGTTCTGTCTTTTATTTTCTTTCACCCCAACAGTATATCTTTCCGGCACTTGGATGCTTGGCACGTGAATACTATGAATGTATTAGTGTTGACTTTTACGGGTTAGGCTTGTCATTACAAAGTTCCCAAGAAATACTGTTTTAATATGTATTTATTATTTGTACTTTTTAGTATGTATAATTAAAAACTACTTTTTATGCAATTAATTGTGTATAAGTGTGTATAAGAGTAAAAATTGTGATGTATGGTTTAGATAAATGCAATTATAATTGTGTGTATGTATATATTAAGTTATTTCTCAAAAATATTATTTCATAATTAATATTTATTTTGATTCCATATACAACATTATCATAGTTCATAATATTTGATATATCACTTTAGGGGAAGTTTATTTTTCTTTATCCATTTTTGTTGATGACAAAGGGCAAGAAAAATATAAAATATAATATATGCATATACCAATAGGTAGTTATTCAAAATAGGTGGAGTCAATCAATTTAGGGGGAGTTATATTATATTTATAATAAAAATATTTACATGGTTGTCATCATCAAAAAGGGTGAGATTATTAATACCACATATATTGATTTTGATGACAACAACCATATAAATAAAGGTACTAATGTTTTCTATAGTTGTATAGAATATTTTGTGGAATATTACATAGGTACAGGATAATCGAGTTCGAAGATCGATCGGTAAAAAGACTAGAGACCAAGATTCAGAGTTGATCAAGACAATTGAAGACTCATAATTTTAAAGACAAAGACAAGAATAGTTCAAGACTATAGATAACAGTTAATAGACATTAGATAAAAATTTTAAATTCCTTGAATAACAACTTTCTTTTCTTTGAATACTCTCTCACTAAAATATTTATTTATTTTCAAGATATATTTCTACAATACTTTATAAAAGTTTTATATATTAAAGTATTTAAAAAACTATTTTTTAAAATGATTATACAAAATATTATAATTTTGTAACACTTTAAAAGACATGTTGTTTTTCTTAAAATAGAAGGATGTGTCGACATATCCCACATGGGTATGTCGACATATGTACCGTTGAAAAGTTTTTTTAATTTTTGAAAAGTCATGATTTTTGGCTCCATCTCTTTGCAAATGGACATGTTCCTTCAAATACTATATAAACGGACTGGAAAATGAATTTTTTTAAATAATATTCTACTCATTCTTCTTACTCTGAATTCTCATTATATATTTCTCATAATCCATGTTCTATACTCTTCAACTCCACTCAAAGTCAATCTTTACTTCACTACATTCATTCTATATAATCTACTCGCTGTTTTACAAGTAATATTTCACTAATTCAAAGATCAAAGTGCTATAAAAGGGTTATAGGATATTTGGTATCCAAGTTACAACTATGTATATTTGGAATCAACAACTCTCTACTACTATTTTGTGTGGGTGTGCTTGTTGCCCATTCAAATCAAGTGGGTGTGCTTTTTGCCCATTCGGATCAAATTTGCATGCTTATTTTCCGTTTAAATCAAGTGGATGACCTTGTTGTCCGGTTTAATCAAAATAGTCTACCCTGAGCTCGAAAAATTAGGAAGGTGTATCTTGTTGCCTTGAAATCAAGATTATATTATAGTTTGCTTGCTTCCTGATTATAGTATGCATTTGAAAGGAAATCTATATAGATACTACATGACTGAATGTAGAAGTGGACGGTTCGAACCAATATAAAACTTCTAGTGCCATCTCTCTTTCATTTACTTTATTTTTCATATAACTGTGACTGCCTGTTAATATATATTTGTGTTGATTATATGTGTTTTGATTCAAATTTGGAAACTATTTAGAAAAGTTCTATACAAGTTATAAAACACTATTTGCCCCCCCCCCTCTAATGTTATAGTAGCCTTAAAATCCGTTTACACTGAAAGTGACTGTAGGATCATGTAATATGGATATTATCTAAACTACTTGTGTGGAATATAAAGTAAGTAAATAGCAGTAAAATAAAATAACACCAGAGATTTTTATACTGGTTTGAACTCCCGTTCTACGTCCAGTCTCTGACTCCTTCTGGATTTAAACTAGCAACCCTCACTTAACCCGAAGGAATAGGTTTACGCCGCCTGAGCAACCGAACATGACTTTGACCACCTGAGCAACCGAACATGATTTTCCCGCCTGCGCAGTCGAATAGGACTTTGATACAAATGAAATGTTTTCTTGACTTTGCGTGCTCTTGTTACAACACAGATTTGTCAAATGAAGTACACCCTTCTTATAATCTTTTCCTCAAGTATTATATATATATTTGGTGCTCATGAAGATAAAGGAAGTATAGAATGCTTTAGAAAAAGAGAATTATAAACTTAATTTCACAATTTCTAAAAAACTGAATATTCAAGAGAGTAGAGAGTAGAAAGTTGAGTTAAGTTATCTTGAATGAAATGCATATATATATATATATAATGATTGAAAAGTTATAACTATTTGCAAATAGTTCTGTTGAATTGGAAATGGTCACAACTCTTCGTGGAAGATATTCCTCTTCAGGAAGAAGAGACATCTCTTTAGAAAATTTGAAAATATGACAGTTTGAACAAGTTTAGTCTACTGAATATAGTTATTTAGTCGACTAAGTTGAAACAGAAAATTACCAGTTCGAATATGCAGTATTTAGTCGACTAAATATTTGATTTAGTTGACTAAATCTTGTATTTATTTGACTAAATATTTGATTTGGTTGACTAAATGTATTTAGTCGACTAAATATTTGATTTGGTTGACTAAATGTATTTAGTCGACTAAATATTTGATTTAATTGACTAAATATTGTATTTAGTTGACTAAATATTTGATTTAGTCAACTAAATATTTGATTTAGTCAACTAAATATTTGATTTAGTCGACTAAATATGTATGATTTTCAATATATGCAGGTTTGAACTTGAGGAAAGATTTTAACAATGAATACTAAAACTATACCAACTTTAAACACAATTTTGTCGATTGTTTGATAATTCATGAGGATTTAGTCGACTAAATCTTGTATTTAGTTGACTAAATATTTGATTAAGCCAACTAAATACGTATGATTTTCAATATATGCAGGTTTGAACTTGAGGAAAGATTTTAACAATGAATACTAAAACTATACCAACTTTAAACAAATTTTGGTCGAATGTTTGATAATTCTTGAGCTCCTTGTCATGAATCAAAATCTTGAAGTCCAACATTCTCCCCCTTTTCGATTGATAACAACTTCATATGAGATAAATTTCAACAAAAATTTATGGACTATAACTCCCCCTGAATTTGTGCTGGTATCTTGTAAACCTACAAAATTTGTTAGTGTAACACTAGTATAATTTATACTACACAGTTTCCCACAATTACTTGATAGTAGTACGGTCCCAAATCCATTATAAAGCTGGTGTGCTCCAGATCCGGTATATGCATCGATATTTTATATCCTAAATAAGCATCCATAAATGAGAGCAACTTATGTCCTATGGTCCCCTCGACCAGTTGGTCAATCCCAGGCAAGGGAAAGCTATCCTTCGGGCATGCTTTATTCAAATTCGAATAATCAATACACGTCCACCACTTTCCGTTCGACTTCTTGACCAACACGGGATTCGATACCCATTTTGGGTATAAAGTATCGTGGATAAAGCCATTCTCCATCAGCTTATCCACTTCCTCCTTTAGCACAGCGGATCGCACCAGAACTAAACTATGCCTCTTCTACTTTACTGTTGGAAACCTGGGGTCCACAATGAGTGCTTGACATGCAACCTCCGGCAATATCTCGCACATATCTGAATGTATCCAAGCAAATAGGTTCGAATTCCCTCGAAGGAAATTAACCAATTCCTTTGTTAATCCAACATCGAGCTACGATCCAATTTTGAGAGTCCAAGAAGGATCATCCATATCGAATGGAACATCAACAGTCAGTTCGATTAGTGTCACCCCACTTCCTATGACTTTATGTTGGGATCTATAGACTTATCGAACCTGCTATGGTTCCCAAGATAGGGTTTGGGCTTTAATTGATATGCTTTCTAATTCTTAATGCTTAGAGCCTTCTCCATATTCTTGCCTTTCTCTCATCGTTTTGCTTCCTTCAGCTCTGCGATATAGCATTCCTTTCCTATGCTCTACTCTCCTTGAATTGATCTGACCCCATTTTCGGTGGGGAACATCATCATCAAGCACCAAGAAGTCAAAGCTATTCTAAAATCAACCGAGGTCGGTTGACCCAAAAAGACATTATACGTCGAATACTCGCTTACTATAACAAACATTTGGATCCACACATCCTTGCGATCTCCATCACCCAACTCAACCGATAAATCAATCGACCTAACCGGTTGCCTCGCCTCGCTCGTGAATCTTTGAATTTTGGTTTTATAGGCCTTAATATGCTTCATACTTATTTTCATTGGATCAAATTGTAACATCCCGTATCTTGAGGCCAAAAGCTAAGCGCTACAGATGCTGCAGTCATCTATAGTATTAACTTCTAGTGATAAAATACAGCAATGCTAATGGTATCCATAATATCAAAAGCACATGAACATGGACAAGATATCAAATTTCAAAACAACACTTTACTGATGACATTTCAAAAATAATAATTCATATCCATGTTACATAATCCCATATCGTTTCCCACGTAAATATTTATTATAATCATTACAAAAATACACCAAGAGCGACATGTGACGATGCCCCCTTGGTTGATCAAAGTAATATAGTCATATCTGACTTAATACACAACGGAATAGAACAAAACAATCGGCAATTCCTAATTAGCTATCTGTCAGCCACCAGCTTGTCTCCGGAAGCTTTATTCGCTAAAAAGACTAAAACCTGGAAACCCTAACCCTCAGCCTACTCGAATCAATTTTGAGTACCTGAGAGTTTAAGGGAAAACAAAAACTTCGAGTCAGACATAAAGTCTGGTGTGAATAATTCTGTTACATCTCGGTTTACTGGAATTAAGTGAGACCACGCCACTTAGCGAAACGGGTTTCCCATCACTAATACCCTCTTTAAAACATATATTTTGCAAATCCTTTCCTACAACCAAACTGGTTAATCAAACTGATTATGTCGAAATAGCAATATCATTTATGCTAATAAATGGACTATCTATCCAAAAACAGGTAATAAGTAGACTATCTGTCCACAACATAATAACAAGGTCCGTTATGCTACAAATGGACTATTTATCCATAAAACTGGGCTGACTGCCCGCAAACTGGACTAACTGTCCGAATCAAAATGGACAAACTGTCCGAATTATTTTCTTAGGGTTAATACCCTATATCTTTTTCCTTGAAAACCTTTCCAAAATGATTTAACCTTTTAAATCATACTTATATAAGGAAAATATATTCCTAGCTTTATCTAAGCCATTTTTCCATGATATATATACTTTACTCAAATTAATGTTGATGGGGTTTAATAACGATTAACTACATATCCTTCCAAAACATGTTAAAACCCTTTTTAACTTGAAAATACTTAGGCTACATTGCCTATTTAATACATTGAAACATTTGTTTAAAACCGTTAAACAACCCATTCGAAACCATTGAAGGTAATCCCTTCGAAACCATTGAAAGACCCTTTCGAAACCATTAAATGTTGCCTTTCGAAAATATTAGAGAAACATTTCCTTTCTTTTCTCCGAAAGCTTCAAAATATCAAACATCCTCCTTTTAAAAACTTTTAAATATTGCCTTCCAAAAACATAGGAAAAACCCTTCATTTCAACCCTTTAGAAACCCTAGGGAACCACCTCTTTCGAAATAGTCAAAACTCAATCCTTTCGAAAGTACTTTGGGTTCAATTTAAAACATGTGGAAACCTTTCAAAACCATTCAAAAATTTACCCCTTCAAAACCTTTGAAAAACATTTCGATCAAAACTATTTGGATTCTACCTTCAAGTATAGCAAAAGGATCAGAAACCCATTAAAGTCGAAAGCATCTATTTCGAAACCATTTAAAACTATCTCTTTCGAAACCAATTTGAGTTTTGCTTTACTTATAGAAAAAGGGTCTATAAACATTTAAGTCGAAAGCATCTGCTTTGAAACCATTTCCTAAGTAAAAAGTGATGGTGTCGAAACCATCCCTTCGAAAGCATTGGAGAGGTGGCCAAGTTTTTAGAAAACAAAACAACCCTTTCGAAACCATCTAGGTCGAAAGGTGAAAATGCGGCAATAAAAGGTTTCGAACTAGTCGAAAGCAATTATTTAAAAACAAAGGTGCAACCCAATCAAAACCATTTCCTTTAAATCGTTTGACCTGTCGAAAGCTACTTTGTCGAAAGCTATTTAGTCGAAAGCAAGTAGGCATATTTCTTTAATTTAAAAACAAAGGACTGCCTCAACTCCTTCGGAACCCCTGGTTTCGAATCCCTACCTTCCGCCTTCATCCAGTTCACTACGTATCAGTTCCCTGATACCATGTGCATTGGTTTCAACTATGTCGGAAATGAAGATGAGGAGGCGGAACCTGGTGCCGATGGTGCCGAAACAATTAAAAACATGTAGTAAATAGTTCTTTCCACCTAACCTGCCTTACTTGTCTAATTATGATTGGTTGCCTCTTTCTTTACCAATAAAAAGTGCTGCACTTTTCAAAAGTGCCACCGACTTTCATGGGTTAACAAATTTAAATTATTTTGCAAAAAAGCCCCTTCTTCTCTCTTAATTATATAAAACATTTAAGTCCTATACCTTAAATAATTTAATATAACCATTAAAACACTTAGGAAAAATCTACAAAAATTCCAGAAAGTCTCCTTTAATATGTTTTCCAGCATATAAAAATTTCTTAGCAAAATCTTTTATTATTTAGCCGAAAATAATTATTAACCCAAATTAACATTTTCTTTACTAGAAAATTCATATAAATTCCACATAATTTCAGAAGATTCTGAAAATTGAAACCTATCTCTAAAATATTATTTATGATCTTAATAAAAATTCTCAAGGCATTTGAATGTCATTTTATAGATTTTTCACCTTAAATCATATCATAAAATCAATATGAATATACATAAATCATCAACATGTATATATAACCATTCCATCATTCAAAATCATGGCAAATCAATGCAAAATATTTTAGGCATTCATCTAAAAACTAAAGATACAATAAAAAATGAGATGTAAACATTATTCACCTTAGCTTTAGAGATTAAAGAGATTGAGATGTGAATATATTTGATTTGAATTAGCCTTTTCCTAGCTTTTCTTCCTCTCTTCCTTGTTAATGGTGGCCGGCCCCTTATTTTAAAGTTTGAGAATGAAAATGAACGTGTAAAATTTACATGGCCATGGGTTATAGATATAGGAATGGTTTCTTTCCTACTTTAGCCCCCCCCCTTCTCTATTTCAATTTAAACCCTTCTTTTAATTCATTGTTTATATGGCGCGACTACCCCTTAATTAAATCAAATCTCAATCCCTTAATCAACACATTATTTTATTTAATTTGGCTAATTAAATATCCTAAATAATGTTACCAAAAATCTGGGATGTTACATAAACATTCTCCTAGACCAGATGTTCAAAGAACTTTAACTATCCACTAGGACCCGACGTACCCGTTAGTCCAATAACAGCCGTTATCACTATAGGACCAAAAGTTGGTGCTTTGACTCCATCAGCATCCCTATTCCTGAAAACTATATCATTTGTGACCATCCTTTATTGCTTAGCTAGAGCTTTGTCCTCTATGGCAAAGCAACTCTCCTGTGGTATGTGCTTCAATGAGCTCGTGTACTGCTCCATTTCCTTCTAGCTTTTCTCCGCTGGATGAGGTCATCTTGTTATGGTATTTATGACTAACCTTCCACCAATGCACCTGGGACCTTCTTTGTTGGGTCCAAGCTGGTTCCCTTAGGCATTCAGCCCTAGGGGTCTAGCATCTTGTCCGCCATCCTGTGGATCTCTAACAACTGTTGTAGCTTTTTCTTCTTTATCAATTCATTAATAAAGTATCCCAAGTGTCGGCACTCATTTGTGTTGTATCCATGAGTTTCATGGAAAAAATAGTACTTTCCTGAGTGTCCTCCTCGATCGCCTCCTTCCTAGGTGGCCTTTTATAACATTTCCTTTCTTGCATAGCAAGGTATATATTCTTTAATGTATCGTTCGGGGGTGTATACTCATCTGGCCTCATATTTGTTGGGTGCTTTTTGGATTCATACTGCCTACCACCAAAGCGTTGATTCCTTTTCTTCTAATTATTAGAATTCCAGACATTAACCGCTGCGTTACCAGAGTTTTCCTCAATTTGTTTAATCGCCATGTTGCTCTGGATTACTTCCTTCGACTGCCTACCATTAGTCTGTCCGACCGCCTGAATTGCTTCTTTTATATTCAAGAATTGATTGGCCTTCCTATAGAATTCTTCCGTAGTCGTCGATTATTTCATCTTCAACCATTTACCAAATTTTGTATCCGGATGTACACCCCAGACCAAAGCCATAAAAACCATATCCTCCTTCGTGGAATGTTAACCTCTGTAACTGCCACATTAAAAAGATTCAAAAGCCTTTTTAATAACACCTAAGGTCCTTGAGTTAGGCTCCATAAATTTCCTTGCCAACTCATCAAATTTTGATATGGACTTTGGCGCGAGCCAAGTAAACCACATCGACGAAACACCCTTAAGAAAAATAGGAAAGCACCTACATCGAACTGCTTCCATTTCCCTAGCGCTATACATATGTCATTTATATTTGAAGAAGTGCTGATTGGGATTAGTAGTCCCATTGTACAATGGCATAGTTGGCATCGCAAACTACCTAGGATACTCCTCCCTCGGAATGTTCTCTGTGATTGGAGTTCTGCTTGGTTGGATCCCTGATCCTTGCTCTTTCTACCTTTGCTTTCTTCTACTAACCATTTAACCATATCTACTATATAATCCTCGCTATCACAGTACTCCATAGGTCGACTATAAAGCTCTACGTCGAGTGTTTGGCTCGATAAAAGATCTCGGTTTGCCTGCTTGCGTCTAAGTTCTCCCGTCTCTAGGAGAACCAATCCTCCGGTCTTCCATTGACATCCGGTTAACTCCATTGTAGTTGTTTGAACTCTAACATCATGAGCCACATCATCAAGTTCATAATCCTCACCGTCATGTTGCATATCATCCTTCAAATCAGATAAGTCCGTGACCTCGGCTCCTCGTCCCCCAAAGTGTCAAAATTCTTCTCGGTGCCGACCTGATTATGGTGGTACCAAGTTGAACTCCTTTGGCAGAGGCCATTCGACTTCCTTCAGCAACTCCTTCTGCAGCTCCCGTATCCCTTTTCTTCTATTTTTGTTTGCTATCTTGCCTATTTTGACCAAAAAAGGACGAGTTTCCTTCTTTAGAACTAGCAAGTGAAATCTCCCACCCGCTCCTGCTGGTTCTTTGGGACTACTGGGTTAGCAGTGCTATGCCAGCATCTATCTTTTCCATTAAAGCCTTTTGATTGTCAACTAACTTCTGATTCAGCTCCTACATCATTTGGTCAAATTCCACTCTGGTAACCGTCTTCCATAGAGCAGATGGCCCTAGTACTGCCTACTGGTTGTTAACCTCCATTTGATGAGTAGTTCCTTCATCTTCAGCCAGTACTCCAAATTATCTTTCAAATCTCCTAGAGGCTATTGATTCCTTTATGCTAGTTCCTCAAATTCTTTAAAGCAAATCTTTTAGATCTAACTTCTGGACACTCCAATCCAAAGTAGAAAGCTAAATATTCCTGAGTTCAATTCTCGATGAAAGCACTGATATATTAACACCAACAGTGGCACACAACCCAAATTCTTGTAGAATAACGGAGGACTAGCATAAAATATATAAGAAACAAAGAGAACAACAAGGTTTTTAAAGTGGTTCGGCAATCTCTGGCCTATATCCATTGTAAATTATTGATTTGTTTGGTTGAGAGTCACTAGCACAAGGAATTGACAAGTTTTTACAGCATTGAACAGCCAATAGTATCTACCTTAGTGACAATGGTAAGGTAAAATAGAAGATGAAGAAGATAATGAGCCAAAAAGACCTTTTCTAGTTGCTATAGGATATGTATTTATAGAGAAATCGTCCAATAGAACAAGAAGCCCATGGGATACCAGGTCCAAATCCAGATCCAGGGGTGTGGGGTTGATACCGGGACCCAATAAGCTATAAAATCAACTCGGTACCGACCAAAAGTGATCAGTGCCGCCCTGATTTTTCAAAGGGAACTTCCTGTTCTTCTCTCTTTTAGCCTTCTATCTCTGACATGTTATGTTCCGAGCACTTTTCCTTAGAGATCGTGTTGTTTCTGTGAGGTTCTGATATCACTTGCACTTTTCTGCTTTTCCACAGCAAATCTTTGCAGTTATTTGCCAATTCCTTAAGAAAAGCGCTCCATGATGATCACCCATGTCATCCTTCCATTATCTATAGCTTTGGAGGCCTACATCAGATCTGTACCGAGTAGAAATGCTCGGTGCCCAGTAGTTCCATTAACTCTGATTTCTCTCCAAACTCTTGTGTTCATCCATATTGCCCTTTTAAGCATATTCCTGAGTCCGTGGATCGTTTCGTCTTCATCCTGATGTCCAGATTCCAGTGAAAACTCGCTTGGTCAAAATCCCAGATAACAGTAACCTACAACTTGTTAGGACTAAGAGTAATTGAATGAATTAATGAGCAATAAAGCAAATGTAGTTTTATGTCTATTGATTACTTTATGTCTAGTGAATCATATTAATTTTTAGTTTATACTTATATATGTAACACTAAGAAATAAGTTGAGATAAGAAGAAAATGTCCTTTAAAAAATTAAATTAATCATATAGCGTTGAATAATAAAATTTATGGAGGTTTTCAGTTGTCTCTAATTGTAGTAAAAAAGACCACTCTCTTATGAACTTTAAGTTCTTTTATAAGTAACAAAGTAAGCACCAAAGAGGAATTTGGTTTATATAGTCCCCAAAAATTTATAACTTCAGTTAACATGTTTTTACATTTTTTTTTGTTCATCCTCAATAGAGCTTCATTCAATGCATGACGTTTCTCTTTAAACATTTTCAAGTGGCATTTCGAGAAATTTCTCTTTTAATATGTTCCTTCTGCAATAAATTTGCATTGTTTGTATTTTACTTGATAGATAACTTGATGTTTTTCTAATGTAGATCATCCAATTTCACTTTTCTCTATTGAGTAATCAAATAGTACTCTCAATTAGATCACACTGCTAGGAATTGAACCTAGATGGGTAAGAGCATATGAAAGGGCTTGAACCACTGTACTACAAGCAATTTCTATAATATAATGTCCTGCTACATAACTAATTCAATTTTTTTAAAAGCATCCGGAATATTTTGTTGCCCCTTTCGCCATCTTCGGTGGTGTTACCCTAGACGAAGGTCTCGCTTACCTTGCCTTTGGGCCGGGCCTGAATTAGATGTTTATAACACTCATGAAGATATTCCAACTATATGTCCAATATCCACAATTTCCTATTAGAACCTTTATAACTCGGTGACTTTCCCTCATTTCATATCTCTTATCCAACTGTATGTCCAGTATTCAGATAAAGAAACAAATTAAACATATTCGACAAGGACACCATTTTAGTTTATTCAGAAGACACTACGTATACAACTATATAGACAAAAGCTAGAAAAGTAATTTATGATTGAATTATTTACAACTGTTATAGTAGCCAGTGATAATTTAACTCTCGCTCTGGTTTTAGATTGTAGAAGCTTCTGACGATGCCAATAGGGAAGGTGATTTACTAAAACTTTACCGCTGGAAACCAATGTATTCCTCATAAATAATAATGGTTAGCACAAAATTTGATTATCGGAAAACCAAGATAATGTATGTTTCAATTTTCACCTTTATACATACGTTTTATAAAAACAAAGTAAACGTAGGAACAATCGTGCAAATTAAATGTTTACCTTACACTCATGAACATTCTAATATTTAATTTGCTATATATGTGTATGTACTATTATAAAGTAATAGAAAACTGTCAATATGCCCATAAAATTATAAATTTAGATGTAGCTTTCTTTCAAATTTATTCATTTGGCTTATTCAAGCTACTTATATTTTACTTCAGTTAATTTATGAAATTGTACTGTACAATGTATTAAATGTACACTAAACACAACTTAGTTGAAATGGTACAGTTACATCAGACCATAACATCATTTTTTTTCTAGCATACTTAGACTTAAAACAAAACAACATTAAAAAGTAAAAGTACTTCTGTATATTATCATCACTGAATAAAAGAGACAACAGACTTTTACTATTTGTTACCATAATCGAGAACTTATGTTATCATGATCCGGGTTTCAGGATTGCTTATTTTTTGTGATATAAGACCACTCAGCAAGACTGACTGTAAATAGAAAACATTAGTAAGCAACAAAACTAAGAAAGAAAGTAGCCAAGTCTTCGTTAGTTTTGAAAAAAAAAAATTCAGTGTTCTAGTCCAAATAAATCCATAATATTCGTCAAAAAAGCTTCTAACAAAGAATGGAAAAATAAGGAGTCCGCTCAAAGCGATTGTCGGACAATCTAGGTAAAATTTGAATCTTATTACTACAAAAATATCAAGATAATGATCGCTTGCGCATGAAGAATATAAAGTATTAAATTTTGGTGTAAGACTATTTATGTTATTTTTCATCAATGTGAGAACACTTGTCAAAACTAATTAAATAGTTGACATTTAGTAGATACAAAATAATCAACCATATACCAAGCTTAAGGCAAATGGTTAACTTAATTAAAAGTAGAAATGAACAAAAACCAGTATTCCTGCAAATCATCTTGACTTACACGAATGAATTATAGTTTTATTGTGATTTTCTATGCGAAATTAAAAGGAAATATGGAAAATATGTCTTTATTCAAATGTATATAGACATTAAACCCTAACATTTATTCCACATAACTTATATTGCATTAACTGTTAATAGTTATAACACATAAATTATAATATACTAACATTAAGTTGGTATAACGTTAGAAATACCATGCTACCTTCAGATTTTAGAAACTAATTCTTGCCATTTAAACCAAATCAAAAGTACAAGTGAAGAAAAAAAATCTTTATTTTTGCAAATTAACTTCCCTTACTGGTGAAAAATATTATTCTAAGCAATCTTCTGTTTGACATAAAGAAACTTGGAAAGTATATCTTCTTTTAGAATTCAGATGTGCATAGACATTAGAAATACCATGCTATTTTAACATTTTAGACTGTAAATTTTGCCATTTAACTTTCTGTTACATTAGTAACATTTATACTTTTATACCAAATAGTGTAGACCTATAATTGTAGGATTACATGTGTATAATAGATATCACCTAAACCAGATAAATTTTTTAAGAAAGCGGTATTATAAACATCCCAATATTGCAATTACAATTCGACGACTGTTCTTTGTTTTATTTTGAATTCACAGATCTGTACAAACATAGCCAGGAAGAAATTTCATGGTATAAAAGTAGAATGAGGTAGGTTTGTACAGTTTTGTCATATATTTCAGTTATTTCACCTATGTATAACCGTTTCCCCACAACTATAAAGTAGAAACAAACAACGTACATAACTATACTGAGAAAAAGGTATGACGGGAGCTGAATCAAATGAACAAATATATATACTACCGTAGATCATCTAATTTATCTAATATTATACGTATGAAACATAGTTCCCAATAATTTATATTTTAAATAAAGTTATAAATAAGACGAGGTACATCGTTTTCGAAATGAATATAAAGGTACAAACTTTTAAAAGTTTCTAAATTTAACGTGTACTATGTGTGGATAACACAATCAATAAAAAACAATAACAAACGAAGACACTATACATATAATTTTATTATGCGGTGAACAAAAGAAAATTTTGATATTTTGAACACGCCAAAGTTACAGATATTTTTCATGATATCTTGATTTTAGGTACAAAAATTTATTGTTGGGATTTTCTCGCATATGGTAAGGTGGAACGATAGTTTGAAATTAGAATAGTCACAAATCGCTAAATAACTTGAAGAAGTGGTGTATAAATATGAATTGATGGACACGTTGGGATCCTTTTTATTACAATAAAATGTATGTCAACTCATATACATATGCCACGTGCTAGAGATTGGGAGCTTGGTCCGACTGCCGTTACACAACAAGTGGTATCGGAGCTGAAGGTTACGAACTGGGCAATGCAGGAAAACAATGCTCTCAAAAGTACTCCAAGGGATGCGAGTCAAAGGGAAGATTGTTAGGATTGTCTAGCATGTGATAAGGGGGAACGACGGTTTAAAATTGGAATAGTCTCACATCACTAAATAACTTGGAGAAGTCTATCCCACCATGAGAGAGATGGATACATTAATCAATTTTCATCCACTTCATTAACTTAACATTTACGGGCATCATTTCATGAATTGTAATCATTTTATCTTTAAACTTTAAGATTTATGTTTATTCAAAGACTAACATAATAACTTCAATCGTGGAACAAAATTATATGTCAATTACCATACTATGCTACTTTCACCGCTATAGAAGTCATGCTAACTACATGGCATCCTACATTCACCCGGTCATGTGAGAAATATTGAAACATCAAGTAAAATCCACTGAAATGTGGTGAGGAAGAGAGAAAATAGTACAAAAAAGCAAAATAGACATGGACTTAAAACAATGCAAATACAGTAAAAATATAATATTCCTAAATTAGAAAGCATGAAAATACTTCTTTATGCATGAATAATTCAAACAAAAAGGGTTTTAAAAAAACTCACAAGCGACCATCGTATACCAAAAGTAAGTTCAAACCTCGATGTTAATGATTAACCGATTTCAATGTCAAAAGAAGTAGATAGAACTATGAATGCATCAATGTGGTAAGCGAAAAGTAGAGTTAGTTGAAAAACTGATTTCGCGAGATAGATATTGGACCGAAGAGAAAAGGGAGATTACCCGAACACGTACCTAATCTCCCTGAAATCATCATCGTCGATGATATGCTGTGTGGGTTGGTACTTTTTGTAACCAGCTTGAACAGTAGGGTTTTCCAAGTCAATGGAAATTTTCTCGTCCGAGGATGATATCTTCTACGACTCAAAGCTTCTTGCAACCAGTTTAAAATTATGGTCTGCAGGGATATTGGAAATTTGCATACTTTGTTTTGATTTCCTTATGCAAAAGATGATGATATGTGGAGAAGTAATGAAAATTGAAGGAGAGATGAAAAAAATGGGGTTGATATGGTCAAACAAATTATGAACGATTTGAACTTTTGTTGTAGAAGAAACGTGGTTTTGAGAATTCGGCATTCGGTTAAAGGAAAAAAAGTAAGATGACCCATTGTTTAGTATTTTAAAATACTTTGTAGCAGGGAGGCCACATTCTTGACCGCTATGATATTTCAATTTAGCATTATTAAATAATAGATCCGCTTTAAGCTCCGCTATTTCCGCTACACCCGCTAAATCAAGGTTTTTTAGCACTTACTTTAGCAACATTAATATATAAAGGTTGATTTGACTAATTCTCTTTTAAAATAAATCAATAAATTTAGGGTAAAGACCTAAATTTATGGCATACGTGGACATAAGTGTTCAATATAAATTAGAAATCTAATGCAGTCACCAAATCTAGTCTGCATAATTCATGGTGTTCTTAGGTTTTATTATATAAGATGTTAAACCAAAAATTGGTATAACACTCATGATGCCAAGTATGATAAGCCAGAACTTGATTTTACACCCTTGGTTACATGACTAAGCATAGCTTAGTTGGTATTGACCAAATAGTGCTTTGGAATCAAAAATAGGCTTAGCATTCCTAGGTACAAGATGATATCATTAAGAAACGGTTTCATAATGCCCATGGACTTTTGAAATAAGATATTTGAAAGCCTATGTCATATGATCACAGAAGAAAAATAATAGGTTGTGAATATATGTGATAGTCCATTAAGTATGTTAATGAACTAAAGAGGCAATCTCATGGTTCATAGTCCAATATTCATATGCAATAGGCAAGATAGTGAGTATGTATATAAACACTAGTTTAGATTGAAACTCATGTAATTCTATATGAAATAAAATAATGATAAGCTTTGGGTCCAAAGAGTTTTATTATATGCATATCCATGATCAATAACGTCCAAAGTGCACAATCAAGGTAATAGGCATGTCCAAATCCTTATTCATATAGTTCCATAATGATTACAATCAAATCAAGTTTTTCTCCAACTCAATTTAAGGCTACAATTGTTTAATTTTGAGAGAACGGAACAGAAATGATCGCCCCTTCCCTTGTGCCCCTAAGTCCTTATTTATAGGGATTGAGGGGTGTGACATGGCTGCCACATCCGACATGCCTGGCTTTTGGCATCAACCATGTCTATGATGCCCATCGTTATGCTTTTTTTTGACAATCTTCGACTTCCCTTTATGTATTGGTGAACTACAGTATCGTGTGTTAATGCTTAACATCCAATTTTCTTTGATAGCCTTTGTGGACACTAATGACATCCTACATCAATATCGCATTAAGGATCTTGGCATCCTTTAAAGGTTGATGAAATGCGACATCACTAAGGCACAACATTAATAATAGATGGTCTTTAATAGATATGACATTGCTTAAGAGGCATCGTTAATCAGAGGTGTCATTAATAAGAGGTGGCAATTGTGATGAGTGACATTAAAGCAGAGCGACATTAGAAGGACATGACATTGAAGTGGTGTGGCATCAAAGAGCAGCAACATCAAAAGGAAGTGGCATTGAAGAGATGCAGCATTAAAGAAGAGAGACATCAGAAGGAAGCAACATTGAAGAGATGCGACATTAACCTAAGGCGATATTAACTAGATGTGACATCCATTCTACCTTCATGGGTGATACATCATGATAGTTTACGGTATGATGTCATTTGATTCCAGTGCCCTAATGATATACGATACCAGTGGTGCACGACATTAATTCATGCCTTGGTGAAACATAGTATTGGCTTCATACAATGTCATCCACTAGTAATATACGGGATGCAGCATTGATGGCATTCAATATCGTTGGTCATTTTGATGTCTTGCGACATTATCCATTTGCCTTTGTTGAAGGTGTGCGACATTGATGTTGTGTATGATGGTGGCATTCGATATTCTATATCGCATTGATGACTTCCTTTGGCTACAAGATTCTTTGATCCCAGCACTCTTATATTCGATATGCCCTCATGCCTTCGGAATCAATATAGGTGGTAACAGAAGCTCCATTATGAACTCTATTAATTCGACATCATATTCTCCTTAGAAATTATATGGATGACATTTGCCCCCTCCATGTACAAATGAAGCTTTTTACACTTAAAACAATAAATTTCCTTGCTTTCTCAATCCTTCATAAAATTTTCTTTCTAGTCCTGTTTTCCTGTAAAACATAAAGTGAATGATAATTTCCAGAATTAACTTTAAAGCTAATTTTAATTTTAAGCAATGCTTTTTGGATTTGATTAAGCTATAAATAGGTATATATTTTTCATACTATCAGTATAAGTCAAGATTATAAATTTGCTTTGAAAGATCAATTAATAACTATAACTTCTCAAATGGAAGCTCAAAAGGTTATATGGTGATATCATAGGGGAGAGGATAAGAAATTACTTCGGTGGCATCATGAATAAAAGATCAGAAAACCCATCTGACAATATCAATTTCCTAACTAGAAGACCAAAAAATAATTCTGATAATAAGAATGTCTTGAATAGATGCCCAAAAGATTAGAAATCCACTTAGTAATATCAATTTTCAAAATAGGAGAAGTCCAAAAAATTATCTGGCAATAGGCATATTCTGAATAGAAGACCAGAAAACTATTCGATAATAATAATATTTCAAATAGAAGACTAGAAAACCATTTGACAATAATAATATTATGAATAAAAGACCAAAAAACCATCTAACAGTAATAAAAGGCCAGAAAACCATTTAGCAATAATAATATAAGACCAGAAATCCATTTGGCGACAATAATAGAAGACCAAAAAATATATCTGGCAATAATAATAGAAGACCAGAAACCATCTGACGATAATAATAGAAGACCAGAAAACCATTTGGCAATAATAGAAGACTAGAAAACCATCTGGCAATAATGCTTTCTTTTATGGAGAAATCCCGCTTTCTTTATTTTGAAGCATAACAGCTCATATTTGATGGATCTTCCTCTAGAAGATTGCTTGATTTTTATTTAGGAGCACAAATGGCTCATTTTTACAGATCTTCTTCTTGAAGATTGACTGATTTTTGCTCTGGAGCACAATAGCTCGTATTTGATTGAGTTCTTTTACCTCTCTTCAAGCTTTGGATTTCTTAGTCCCTTTTCTTTTCGGCTTTCTTTGGGCTTTGGACATCTTAGTCCCTTTTCTTTTCGCCTCCCTTTGAGCATTGGACATCTTAGTCCCTTTTCTTTGTCACCATCTTAGGCAATGATCTCAACTTGGATCAAACCTCTTATCACCATCTTAGGTGATGATTTAGGTCTTTTGTCTAGTACCTTTGGTTAGCTATCTTAAGTAGAACCAAAGACTTACCCAACCTTCCTCCAGGAGGTGCTTTAGTAGGGCCTTGTAGATGGTACTGAAGGCTGGTTCGATGCTTTGGTCAGGCCATCTTAGATGGAACCAAAGGCTTCCTCCATCCTCCCTCTAGGATGTGCTCCGGCCATGCCATGTAGGCGGGGGCAGAAGGCTTGCAGATACTTTAGTCAGACCTTTTCAGACCGGACCAAAAGCTTACTCTGACCTCCCTCTAGGAGTTACTTTAACAAGGCCATCTTGGCGGGGACAAAGGCTTTTTCCTTTATTTAAGGAGAGCCTTACTTCTTTTCATGGTTGATCTAGTAGACACTATTGCTTCAACTTCTTTATTCATTCATTGTCAGGAAATACGGTTTCAAATGTTCGGCATTAAAGGGTTACTCTAACCTCCCTTTAGGAGGTGCTTTGACAAGGCTATCTTGGCGGGGACAAAAACTTTTTCCTTGATTTAAGGAGAATCTTACTCCTTTTCATGGTTGATCCAGTAAATACTCTTGTTTCAACTTCTTCATTCATCCATTGTCATGAAATATTATTGCAAATGTTCGGTATTCCATGTTCTTACTATTATGTTGTCATCGGGTTGGCATAGTCTATAGGTCCCATGTGAGATTACTTAGGGGTCCTTTCCAATTTGGCCTGAGCGGACCATCCGCTGGATTCTTAGTATTTTCCATAACTCTTCGAAGATAAAATCTCCCTTCTGAAATGATCTTTTTCATACTTTAGAATTGTAATACTTGGATATTCTTTATTGATACTCAGTCGTTTATATGGCTGCTTCATCTGTTAAGTCATTGATTAAGTCCAAGGATTCTTTCTTTAATTCTTGATTGGGATTAAATGCATATGCAATCCTTCGATGAGAGGGTACTTCAACCTCAATTGGGAGCATGGCTTCACATCTATATGTTAAGGAATATAAGGTTATTCCTGTTGCTGTTTTAGTAGAGGTTTCTATATGCCCATAGTACAAGAGGTAGTTCTTGAAAAACACTAGTCGATAATATAATAGAAGTATGGCTAACTAAACTAAGAAAATAATAATAGTTATCCAATGTAAAGTAAATAAAGGAGGCACACCAAGATTTTATATTGGTTTGGAGCACCTCTCATACGTCCAATCCCTAAGCACCTCTTGGAAGCTTCGTTAGCAATGCCCTCGCTTAACCCGAAGGAATAGGTATAGTACAAATCGTCTTAACCTTGTGCCCGAAGATCTCCAACAGGACTTGATACAATAGAATAAAAGAAATCTAACTTTGTGTGTTCTTGAATAACACGTATGAGTCAATATAGTACTCCCTTCCTATAGTCTCTGTAATATGATGATTTGAATGTGCTGATATAGGAAATTGAAGAATTGAATGCTTTTTAAATCGTGAGTATATAGAAAGTATAGAGTTTGTAAACAAGTAAAAATCGGTGTATTAAAAACATGAATTTCAACTCTATTTATAGTGTTGAATAGTTCTTATCTAAAGGTCGTAGCCATTGAGAAAGTAGCAACCTTTAGAAAAGAAGATATCTCTTCAAATTTTGATTTTCGGCGAAGAGACACTTCATTTCCTCCAGGTCAAATGGTTGATATTTGAAATCCGTACAGCTAAAATTGTTAAGAAATAAAAACAAAAAGTTTAAAGTTCAAAACTAATGTTTTCAAACATCTGAAAATTGAAGCCAGACGTCTGAAAATATACAGTATTCAAACAAAAAGTTTCTAGTGTAAATACTATGCTTTTAGACATTTGGAAAATGATTTCAGACGTCTGAAAATATATTTCAAATGGCTAAAAGCAAGTAAACTTTTCTTTATAAAATTTCCTCCATTTATTCGTTTGAATTGCCTTTAAAAAACTTTTTTATTTCTAAAATAGAAAATATAACTTCCATAAAAAATATTTTCAAGACTATATTCATGTGTATGTGTGAAATCATTATATAGGAGATTGTACAAAATAAAAAATACAACTAACTTGTTTTTGGATCTCCAATCTTCTATCTCGATTCCACCATTAATCGTTGTTTCTCCATATATGAATTCCTGCAAGTAATAATCGATACATACAAACATATGTGTGTGGGTGTGTGTGTGGAAATGTATAGTTGTCTCAATAAAACTTATAAGGGTAGGATCTAACAATCTCCCTATATTTGATGATGACAACTATCTTTTATTACGAGTATATATGCACTTAAATAGCTCCCCTATCTACATGCTTAATAAAATTCATCCCCCATCAATATGCCCACACTATTTCTCCCAATTTTTCATCAACGAAAAAAAAAATTTAACAAAAAGTAAGAGAGAGAAATGGATAGGAATGAGAATTAACATATCATAACACATAAATATTCAACTCATAACAAGTACAACATAATATTCAACACATAACAAATACAACATAAACACAAACCATACCATTGTATGAAACACACAAGATTATCACATAATGTATTTTTAGAAAAGATCTTAATAATTTATGACACCATGAACAAGTAATACCACACCATAAACAAAAAAGCAAAAACCACACCATGCATTTACTCCAAGATAGCAAAGAGATGTCCATGATCTATAGAAGAGAAATGGGATATAATATTGACATGGAAAAATATTAAGAATTGGAATTTTCAAATGAATAACTATAGAAATAAGAAAATTCACCATACTATTCTCCCCATGAAGGAGAAGGAGTCGGAGAATGGCTAGAAAAATTCTTTCACATATTCTTAAGAATGATCTTGATCTCTGTGACCTCATTTATCACACGATCAATTTTAGATTTAACACGATCAACTTTTGATTCAACATGATCCACTTTTGATTCAGCATGATCAATCTTAGATTCAAGGCGATCAATTTTTGAATTACATTTCAAAAATCCTTCAAAAATCCTCTAGTTATGTCCTTCTCAAGTCTCTTTTGATTTTTTATTGTCATAATGGCAGAAGATTATAGCTCATTTATTCCAAAAGTTTTGAGAATACCATGAATTTGTTGAACCAACTCAATTTTTCTTTCTTCTTCTTCGTCACCACTAGACTCATCTTCATCCTCATCACTACTACTCTCCTCTTGAATAGCAGGTTTTTTCCTTTATCTATTGAAGTTAGAGCTCAGATGAACCAGTTGGCAGTGCATTTATACGTTGTATAAAAACTTCAAAAGGCTCATACTGTGGAACTTCTTTCGGTAATTTCATGATAGAAAAAAATTTCTTGTCTGCAATCTTAACGCCAATAATGTCTTGCTTAGCCTACGAATATTTTGGTCAATGAGAAGACTAATGATGTATGCCGAAAACACAAGAGTATTTTTCTTGTAATAAAAGTTGTTTCAAAGCTCATGATAAATATAGTCGGCCCAATTCACTTCAATATTACCAATGATAGCATAGAGAGCTTTATACTTAAGGTCATAAATAAGTTAATGACTTCCGAGGCGAGGAAATATGGTATTATTTAACATTCTTAGCAAGAGACTTGGACGAGGTCATAAGTCTTTAGATTTTGAATTTTCCCTAATACCGTTCCATAAGTGGTGACTTATTTCATCGCTCTTCCTATTTTTAATATCAACTTCTTCTAAATCCATCCCTTGTTTTCCAATTTTCAAAACTCAAGCAATGCCAATTTTGTGAATTTTAATAATGTTATCATAGAAGTCTAATGTAATTACAATTTAGATGAAGTCTAACATCTATCATTCTCAATCTATCCTTCGTCTCAATGAAGTCTAATGTCTTTAAAATTTAGATTGGCTAAGAAAAGTTGGGCACTTAGGGTGTCGATTTGAACATTATTGTCATGCATGTCGATTAAACTTGTTATTCTAGCTTGATCGGTAAAAGCTTGGAAATTATATGCCATAAAATCGTTAAGGTTGTAGAAAATATCTGTAAACATCTTCATTTTAGATTGAAGCATGAATCTCTCGATACTTTTATTATTGTGGTGCGGCCAAAACTTGATTTTCTCTTCGGATGGGGTTCTCGTAGAAATAGCTTCAGTGGTTGATCTCTTCTTGGAAGGTTTTGGGGCCATAAAAGATTCTTTGGTTTTAATTTGAGAAAAAATTGGAATTTTAAAGCTTGATTTTTAGAAAGGTAAGCTATAAAGACTTGAAAGGGTAGGTTAAAAGGAGGAGAGATGGTAATAAATGGAGGTTCGTAAAGGTGAAAACGTATGCTGACTGGTCAGAAAGACAGGTTTCCAGACTTTCAGACGTCTAGAATTATTTTTGAACGTCTAAAAATATACAGGGTTTAACCCAAAATATTCTAGTTAAAAACAAGGGAAATCAGAAGTTTGGAAATATTGTTCAGGTGTTTGAATTATAAAGGAAATTTTTTTTATTTTCCCAAACATGTATTCAGACGTTTGGTACACAGATTCAACGGTTTGAATATACTTAAATTCAGATATGGGACTATATTATATATATGTGTGTGTGTGTGTGTGTTAGTTTTGAACTTATGACTAGACCATTCATTTTAATAATATATTTATTAATTATAATATATTTGTTGATAAAAATTACTTTAATACAATATATTTATTGATTGTAATTTATGGAGAATATATTTATATAAATAGAAAATTATCCAAATTTATTTTCTTCAGAGGATTCTGATTCCTTAGATGTGGCTCGATCCCAAGAATTTGGTTCATAGATCTTCAATGGAGGATTTTTAGCTGGAGATTCCCTTTTTATATGAATCATTTCCCTAGTTTGTGAATGCCTACAAAATTTCATTAAGTTTCGTTCAATAAAGTTTAAATGTTCGCCTTGTCGGCATTGTTTCCAATATATTTCTTTTTGAAGGCCCAAACATTCTCTTCGATAATGACGTAAATCATATATTCGATGGTCATCAAAGGCCATTACAATTCCTTCAAATTTCAGGGAAATTCTCACCTTTTTCCTTTAGGATAATAATCGGTATGATGATTTTCTAGAGGGGTCGAAAGATTTATCATAGGAGATCGGTTCCTTTTGGAGGATTAATTAAGGATGAGCTAAAGTTTTGTGAGACGCCATTGTTGAATTACTATGTAAGCTTTTAAATTTATTTGAAAAAAAAACATTGTTGGATGTTTTTGAAAAATAATTTTGGATGGTTTATATAAGTATGTGAAAGATATAAAAATAGCTTTTGAACATAAGGCTAAAAATTACTTAGCCACTCATTTATCTAAATTTAAGTTAATATTCTAAAAATAATATAGATTTTGTTTTTATTCTTAGAGAGAAATTATGGTTGTTATGTTAATTATTCATAAACTTAGGAGGTTTTTGTTTAGGTTAGTTCTTGTTATGAGACAGTTCCTAGTTCACGTTATAGTTTAATATACGTTTGTTCATGCAATGGTTTAGCGATAATATCCATGATTTGGTTTTCGGAGTTTACAAATTCTAGTGATATTACTTCTTTTTCTATATTGACTCGTAAGAAATGATGATGTATTCGATGTGTTTTGCTCGAGAATGATCTACCAGATTTTTTGAAAGGTTTATAGCACTTGTATTATTATAATATATTAATAATGTATGTAAGTAAACACCGAAATCTCTAAGTTTTTGTTGCATATATATGACTTGTGTACATGCTAAAGCAGCAGAAATATATACCGCTTCAAACGTCGATAGTGAAACACAATTTTGTTTCGTACTAAACCATGGTACTAGATATTATCCGATAATATGACATATACCACTCGTACTCTTTTTGTCTATTCGACATCCTCCAAAGTCAGCATCGTTGTACTAGCTTGAAAGGACATTCTTTTGGATAAAAGAGTCCATAGTCTCCAGTATTGTTTAAGTAGCGAAAAATTTGTTTCACAGAATGTAAATGTTATTCTTTAGGATTTGCTTGAAATTGTGCACACAAGAAAATACTCATCATAATATCTAGACGACTAGCAGTTAAATATAATAGAGAACCAATCATGCTCCTATATAGTTTTAGACCAATGCTTTTTCCATTTTAGTCTTTATCGAGATGAATCGTAGTACTCATAGATGTTGGTTTACCTGATGTATTTTCCGTTCCAAATCGTTTTATTAAATTATTACAATATTTTTATTGATTAACAAAATTACCGTTATTTAATTGTTTAATTTGTAGACCGAAAAAATAAGATTGTTCTCACATATAAGTAGGGGTGAGAAATTGTAACGACCCGAAAATTCATCACTTTAGGAAAATTTCAAAATATTCAAAAATAAGATATTTTAACATAAATGATAATATTTTGAACAATAAATAATATTGGTAAACTTATTTTGAATAAATATTTAAAAAAAATTTGGAAGATATATCGATAAAATGACCGAAAACCGTTTTATCAACAAACAGTCTTAGACCATCCAACATTGCGCACGAAGCTAGATACATACACTCATTTATCTATATAAGTGAGAATATGTAATAAAATAATTTATTTTATTTTGAAAAAATAAAAGTATATATGACATCATTAATAATATCGCAATATTGGAATAATTGAATTTTGAGTTTAAGTTGAGTTTAGATGATTTAATAATTATTTAATTACTAAATATGCTCTTTAATTATTATATAATGATAGATATATCATTATCAAATTTTGTTTACAAATATATGTATATTAACTAAGAAGAAAAAATATGACTGGAAATCTAAATTGGAATTCATAACGATTCAACATGTAAAATTGTGCAACGTTGTGGATTATATGTGACATACATATGCACATATATGTGTACACTTACATGAAGACATTCACATACACATGGATACACACATATATACATATACATTTTAATATAAAATAACAAAAAATATCAAGATATTTTCCATATACTTCACCCTTAAGAAAAAACAAAGTCAACACTTACACATCCAAGTACATGCACATGGTCAAGCACATGAAGGGGGGTTTCGGTCGAACCGTGTGAGGTAAGAGGGGTGTGGGATGTTGAGCAAAAGATGATGTATATGCACTTAAATATCTTGATATTTTACTCCTTCCAACTGCCTATAAATACCCACCATCCATCTCCACCTCCATTCACTTCTTCTTCTTCATTTTGCTAAGTTTTCCTATTAATTTTCATGGCTTCCATACTTAGAGAAATAATGAAAAAATATTTGCAAAAGAAAATTAAATTATATAGTACATACACGTTCAAAAAACTCCTCCTTTCCACCTAATTTCCCCACGGCCACCAACTTATTCCACCATAGTCGAGCCTTCCACCCCTCCTAGCCAAGGCCGTAAGCACCTACCACCATCCCAAGCAAGAGCCGAGCCATCTAAAGGCATTAGTGCATGGGTTCGTGAGCTTAAAGTTCGAGTTAGCGAAGCTATAGCCATTTTTATGTTAACCGTTTAATCCAAGGTGAGAAAACTCCACTTATATTTATATATATACTTTGGATGATGATATGATATGTTGGTTTGGTTGCTATGTTTGATCATCAAGTTTGGATGTTAATTATATGTTTATTTGATGTTGAAATGATTCACGTATAATACACGTCGAATATCGCAAAGGAACTCACTTTCCTTTAATAAATGAAATGGTGTATATGAGATTGTTAAACCTCTTAAAAATGGTTTAAAATGGTTTATAAATGTTTTATTAACACTAAAATCCAATTTGGTAAAGTTTTGACAAGTTATGACAATTGAGTCAAAAATAGGCGCGTCGCGTAACGGTAGTTTGCGATTTCGCGCTATAGAAAGTTAAATCCATCTATACGACAGATTCAGAGTCGGAATTATTCGTAATAAGAATTTTCTAAACTCTTATAATCATAGTATTCAAACGAAGAAAGAAAATTAAGATTTCATTTAATAGATTTAGAAATATGAGAAAAACAAGTTTTCAAAATAGTCGCGGTTTGGCCGTTCGGAAACCAAAGCGACAAATTCTTTATAATTGATATTTTTGATTCTTTAAAAATATGGAATAAATCCGATAAATATTTTAAATTTTTTTAAAAGAGATTTTATTTATAAAAATGAATTTCTAAATGATCGAAAAGTTGTTTTGATCAAATAAACCTTAAAAATGCTATTTGCAGCACTATTCGCAGCACTTTTTGCAGCACTTTTAATAACTTTTGAAATATAGATTTAAACTTAACAATTCTTTTCCAAATTTCTTATAAATGTTTTCAAATGAAAATTTAAGTGTTTTAATAATGATTTGAAGGTTTTATAGTTTATTTAAAAGAGTTTAAATCAATGTTTTGAAGAAAAGCTGTTAAATTCAAGTAATTTAATCTTGGCTCTAAAAGCTGAGGAGTGGACTGGATTTTTCTATTCAAGAGATCCAGATGTGGGATGCTTAAACTAAGGAGATGTTTAGGAGCAACCAGTGCTCTGTCTCACCTAGCCTCTTTCCTGAGAGAGGGATAGATAAGGTCGAAATGTCGGAAACGAGACAAGTATAAAAGGTTCAAAATTTATAAATTTGAATTGATACAACTTGGATTGTATGGAGGTAATTTTCTTCTACTTGGGGTTAAATTCTGGGGAGGGAACTTGTACTAACCGTATGAATTTAAAAGGTGATTTCACCGTTATTCGATGGACAATACTTGTTGAATACGAAAATTGATATTAAGTAAAATTACTATAATTTCCATGGATCCATTTTTACTCAATAATGCTTTCAAATATGACTTAGAAGAAACGATTTGGTATTTCCAAAGTTAAAGAGAGGTTTAATGATTTCGTATATACTAGCAAAGAATATGATTTAAAGATTTATATCTCTAAAAGGGATATTTTATTGGATAAAAGATATTTATGAATAAAATGATAATCACCCCCAAACTTAACATCTTTTTATCGATGATTGGTTCGAAGGAACCAGGGTTGGATTTGAATAATCTCTATATGAAAACCACTTCGAACCAATGTACGTTCGAAAGTGAAGACATGGAATGATAATATAAGAAACGAAGGGCTGCTTGTCACCGACCCTTGGGGGAAATTTCCCATATCATATATATATATGGCAGTAGTATCTTCATTTGATGTTTGATGCAAGGGATGCTCACTACTAATCCTAGGGATGTTTCCCAATAGGATTTGGTAGGAGAGTTCCTTCGGTATGTCCTGTCCTTGAACAACTTGTATGGACGAATGTCTAACGTTGCATTTCTAATCACATTGATTGATCTCTATAAATGTATCATCTGTTTGGTTGGCGGGGAAGGCAACTTCTCTTACCTTAACACCCTTTTGTGAGACATATGAGCTCAGAAGTTATACGTTTGTAGAAATCAGTTATGTGATCATGAATTGGCAATATGGCATTGAAAGAGGAATGTGCTATATGAAAGGTAATCATTATCTCGAGCCTCATCATATGGGAATGACAAAAACAGGGGAGGTGCGGTAGGGATATGCGGGTCGCTCCCATTAGGATATAGTCATCAGCTTTCTAGATCACCCCCTATAATATGGGTATGTTGTGTATTCTTTGGGATCCTAGGATAGGTCAAGAACGACCGGGGTGATGGCGTATTCAGTATTATCCATGGTAAAGGTAGGCCGGTTCTATGTTGGTAGAGGTTGGAGCCTGGGGTGCATTTTTCTAGAGATGTACTATCGGAAGGTAGTCCCTTACCTTGTCATTATATGGAAATCCATTCTCCAATAAGTGCCATCGGACTTGATTGTAGAACATATTTTGTAGCTAGTATGTTGGAATTTAATCAATGTAACAATTTCGGCTAAGATTCATAAATTTATTTGAAGAGTATATTAAAAAAGAATGTCATTAAAAATTATATTTTCATATTTTATGTAGCAATGTTTTAGATATCATAAGGTAAAAACTCGTTTCATGTTTATGTGCGGCGTGGTCTTACGAGATACCCATTGTTTTCAAAAATTCATACTTTGAGATTCTCAAACCAGTCCCATGACTGACCCGGAGTTTTTTTTTTCCCCTTAAATTCTGGGTGCCCTATTTTTCTATGTAGCCAAGTAGTTAGGTAGCATGAAACTTTTGGGAGAAGCTTGGAGCATTTTGGATGGAGCATGAAACTGGAGGGTCTTTGTTGAAGTTAACTATCACATTCCGCTGTGTTTGTATTTGGTATCTACCAGCACTTGTAAGGATGAGTCGTTATAACTATCCCGGCTGGAATAGTACCTACTAGTACTCTGATAGAGAAATTTGGAGTAATTGTATGTATTACTCATATGTATAACTATGTGTTGAATAAGATGTGAGATTTTATTATTGTATTGTCTACTATCTTTATTTTCTTTTTACCCCTAACGGTCGGGTTTCCGGCACTTGAATTTACAACACGTAGATACCGAGGATATTTTAGTGTCGATTTTTGAGGGTCGAAAATCCCATTCATTATAGAAATATTTGGTTAGAACCGAATTATTCGGCCAAACTGGTTAATTTCGATCGGTTCGGTTCAGTTTTGAAACTAAATCGGTTTGAATTCGATTTGTAAAATAATTTATTTTGGCTATCGATTTAACCAAATTAACCAAACTTTTATTGTATTATCCATTTTATGGTGTTGCGGTACTTTAAATAATTTGTTTAGTGATAAAATACAAAGTTTACCTGTAAAAATTGGATCAAATTTCATTATAAACACAAAAAATATTAAATAAAATCTCTCCAAACATAAATTTATTTTTTCCTTTGAGTGAATCAATCATTTGAGTAATTATATCGGTTAAATCGGTTGCCGACCGAATTAACCAAAATTAATTCGTTTGATTCGATTTAGTTTTGAATTTTTTCGATTCTAATTCGGTTTGACATTTTTTATATCAAAACCGACCGAACCGACCAAACGCTCACCCCAATATGTGAGACATCTCAAACTCATTTTTCATTACATTAGAAAATTCATTGCATAAATTTTCATTTATGGAACCAAAATTATATCATCTACGTAAACTTGAATAATTGATATATCTTTATTATCCTTTTTAATAAATAAGGTTTGATCGACTTTTCCAATTTTAAATCCAGAAGCAAAAGGATAGCTTTTTAACCGTCCGTACCATGCACGAGATGCTTGTTTCAAACCATAAAGAACTTTCTTAAGTTTGTAGACATGATAGGGATATTTTTCATGTATGAATAATGGTGGTTGTTCTATAAAAACATTTTCTTTAATAAAATAGTTCAAAAAAGCACTTTTAACATCCATTTGATAAAGTTTGAAGTTATGGTGACACGAGAAAGCTAGTAGAATACGTATTGCTTTTAGCCTAGTGACTGGAGTAAACGTTTCTTCATAGTCTATTCGTTCTTCCTGATTGTATCCTTGAGCGACTAATCTAACTTTTTTTCGAACGATATTTCCATTTTCATCAACTTTATTCTTATAGACCCATTTAGTTCCTATGACTATTTGATCATTTGGTCATGGAATCAATTCCTAACGTCATTATATTCAAATTGGCTTAATTCTTCTTCCATTGCTATAATCTAATAGTCGTCTGTAGAAGCTTTTTTTATAGTTAATTGGTTCAATATTAGATTTGAAAGCAACATGGCCCATTTGGTTTAATTGTCTTCGTGTAGCAACTTTCTTATTGGTATCACCAATTATATTACATAATGGATGATCTTTTAATAATACTGGAGGTGATTTTAGCTCATTATTTTCTGAATGAATAGACTCAATTTGATGTTCATTTGAAATGTTTCATTTCGAAGAAATAGAGATTTTGATATTTTCATCGTCATCGTTATTAGTATTAAAATTTTCATCAAATGAGACATGCAATGTTTCCTTAATTATGTTGGTTCGTTTACTATAAACCTTATATGCTCGCTTTGTTCCGAGTATCCAACAAAGATACCTTCATCGACTTTTGGATCAAACTTACCAAGAAGATCTTTTGTACTCAAAATAAAACATTTTGAGCCAAATATTTTATAATAGGATATTTTGGGTTTTCTTTCAAAAAAGAGTTTACAAGGTGTACTTTTAGTTAATGGTCATAAAGAAACGCAATTTAACACATAACAAGTTATAGCTACTACTTCGACCCAGAAGTTCTTTGGTACACTTCTACTGTTTAAAAGTGTTCTAGCACATTCCTGTATGGTCCAATTTTTCCTTTCTACAACACCGTTTTGTTGCAATGTTCTAGGAAAAGAAATATTATGACTTATACCTATTTTATTACAAATTTTTTGGAAGATTTTGTTTTCGAATTCGCCTCCATGGTCACTTCTTATACTTTTAATTTTTAAATCCTTTAAATTTTGTATTCTTTTAGCAAAAAATTTAAATGATTCAAAAGTAGTGTTTTTATGTTTTAAAAAGATAGTCCATGTATATAATGAAAAATTATCATGTATAACAAAACATATTTACTGTGATTTATCGATCTTGTTTGCATTCGACCAAATAAATCTAAATGTAAAAGGTCGAATGGTTGTTTTGTTGAAATTTCATTCCTAGCTTTAAAAGATGATTTTTTGAGTTTTCCTTTTTGACATGCATCACATAAGTTACTTATTTTAAAATTCATTTTATGTAGACCTCTTACAATGTTATTTTTAGCTAATTTAGGAATGTTTCTAAAGTTAACAAGGAATAATCTCTTATGCCAAATCCATGGTCATTAATATCTACGACTAAACATACATTATTATCATGTCTTATTTTCATTTTAAAATATAAATATTATGATTTATTATTCTTCAAAAATTAGATTATCGTTTTTATCAATGATGTTACACTTATTTTTTTCAAAAGTTATTTTAAAACCTTTACCGCATAGTTGACTAATACGTAACAAATTATGTTTTAAATTCTTTACCAAATAAACATTAGATATTAAAGGGAGGTTAGAAATACCGATAGAAGATACTCTCCTTGCACAATGACATATCCTTTGGAATTATCTCTAAACGTGACTGTGCCACATCCATATAAGAGATATTAGTTTGTATCTTTGCATTTCAAGTCATGTTCTTCGAACATCCACTGTCGAGTATCCATTTTTCCTTTTTATTTTGGGGTACCTGCAACAAAGAACAAAATTTATTGGTACACACTTCCTCTGTTAGGGTCCTGAGGGTTAAATATAAGGTGACTAGACTATACCCAGGTTGGTTTGGTAAGATCTTTACATTGAAAATATTTATTAAGGTAAACTTCACTTATGAATTTATCTATATATTTTTTTCCTAATCAAGTTATTATTGGTTTTTAGCACCCATATTTTAATGATCTTTTTTATTTGACTATTTTTGGGTTTTCTAAAACTTGTATATAAGTAGCATGTTTAGATTGTGACTTAGGCCTATTAGATTTTTTAAAACCTAAACTATGCTTGTTATTAGATGGTTTTGATATACTAATTAAATGCAATAAATTCTCTTTCCCTTTATTAAATTTTGAAATATTAGTTGATGAATCTTTTATTTTATTTTCCAATATAATCTTTTCACTTGTTAAAGAATTATTATTATTTTCCAAAAAATTTACGTTTTCTTCCAAAATATCAATAATTTCTTGTAAATCGCTATTGTTTTAGCTAGGATCCAAATTTCATTTTTAGTTTCTTGAAAATCTTCATTAGACTCAAAATATTTACATAAAATTTGTAACTTTAAAATTTTTTTCTTCTAAAATATGGTTTTCTTCCTTAAGCACTTTATTTTCAAATTCTAATCTATTTATATTTGCAGTTCATTCCTTATGAATTTTCCTTCAGCTTCTAAAATTTTCATCTAATTCTAAAGCTATTTCAATTACATCTTCAAAAGAAATATTAGAATATACCTCATCTTTAGTAGCCATGAATAATGTTAGTCCCTGAGGAGTTGGTTTTGATGACAACAACCTTAGAATAGATTATAAAATATAAATACTAACATTACAAGTTTAGATATATATGTATATGCAGGATCTAACCATGCATGTATCAAGAATGAAGACTGTACAGTATAGAGATTCAAGATATAGAGAGAAAGAAGACTCATGAGTATCAAGATTATCAAGAGTTCAAGAGTTCAAGGTTAAGTTTGTTTTATTAGGAATATTTGTTAAAACTCGTAGAAAAGCACTGGCATCTTAATATCCAATTTATTCGTGGAATGGAATCCACTTCGAGCCCATTAAAGGGATGGAACCCTAAGTAGGATGGAACCTACGAAAATCTAGTGGGACATTGTTTTGTATCCACTAATTTTAATTCAAATGATTTTACAAAATTATCTTGTTTTCAAAACTTTCCTTTTAAAAGATTCAAAACTCTCTATCCTGATTTTAAATAATTTTAGCCTCAAAAACATCTTTAATTTCAAAGTCAAATTACTCTTGATTTTAAACTATCTTTTCAAATAATATATTTAACTTTTAAATATTTATACTTAGGTTTAAATATAAAATTATAGTTAAATTATGTATATATTGTTCTTTATATTTACTTATGTATTTCAACTATAGTTAAGTATATTTATAAAGTTTAAAATAATTTTAATATAAGATAGAGGCTATTTTCAAAGAAAATCAAAACACCAAAAATTCCTTTGGGATGTCGACATGCCCAAGTACCCCATGTCGACATAGTGTCAGTTGGTTTCAAAATTCAAATTTCAAAAGAAGTGTCTATTCGCCATTACTCTTCATGAATGGTCATGGCTGTTGCTCTTCTATAAATAGGGGTCAGTTTCAACGAATTTTTAATCACTTTTTTCTGGTTTTCACTCCTCTTTTTCTTCCATATTTCTTAATACAAAATCATACCATTACTCTGCCGAAATCAACATCGAATCATACTCGATTACTTCTAGTTTGATTCTCCATCACTATCTCTACAAGGTTCTCTGTGCTATTCAGAGTTATAGACTTCTTTGTAATATATTAGCGAGAAAAGGTGTGATTGTAGCCTTGGAAATCAATTAAGCGAGAAAAGGTGTGATTGTAGCCCTGGAAATCAATTGGGTGAACTTGTTGCCCCGGAAATCAAGTATCTCTACCCAGAGGATTGTCATTCTGGAGGATGTACCTCGTAGCCTTGAAACCGAGGGTTGTAATTGTTGAATTGTTGTTGAAAGGAAATCCGTACTTGTGTTGCGGGACTGGATGTAGGGTAACTCCGAACCAGTATAAAATCCGGTGTGTTCTTTCCTTTACTGCTTTTACTTTATATTTGCATCTATGTTTGATTCTGTGTTCATATCTATGTCTGATTAGTGTATACACTGTTAACAAATTAAGATAAAACTCAAAAAGATTAACAAATTTCTTAAAACACTATTCACCCTCCCCCCTCTAGTGTTAATTCTAGCCTTAAGATCCTTAATCCGCATTTCTCACATTTGGTATCGGAGCTTTGTTTTCAAAAGTTTCATTATCTGAATTTTGAAAATTTTCAAAATGGCTACTAACACTAGTACTGCTATTACCACCAACACTAGTTCATTTGTAGAAGGTCATTCTACTGCCAGACCACCACTTTTTAATGGCAGTAACTATGAATATTGGGCATGTAGGATGAAAATATATTTACAATCTGTAGGATTAGATACTTGGAATATCACACAAAATGAATATTCTGAACCCACAACTAATTTTGCACAGTGGACCACTAAGCAAAAGACTGTTGCACAAAATAATTCTAAAGCAATGAATATTCTGTTTTGTTCACTTGAAAGAAATGAATTTAATAGAGTGTCAGTTTGTAAGTCTGCATATGAAATCTGGAAAACTTTGCAAGTAACTCACGAAGGAACAAGCAAAGTTAAACAGACCAAAATTTCCATGCTCACAAATCAGTTTCAGTTATTTAAAATGAATACTAATGAGTCTATTTCAGATATGTATAGTCGATTTCAAGATATTGTGCATTCTTTAATATCTTTGGGAAAGTAATTTTCGAAAGAAGATCAAGTTAGAAATTTTTTAAATTCTCTCACTCCAGAATGGGATCAAAAGACACTTGCAATTGAAGAGGCAAATGACATCAGTACTTTAAAGATAGAAGAATTGATTGGAAATCTAATGTCGTTTGAAGTTCAAATGATCAGGAGAAGAGAAAGCAAAGCATCTGAAAAGAAATCAATGGCATTCAATGCATTGACCGATGGATCAGACTCAAACAGTGATAATGATGAAGAGATAGCATTTATGACCAGGAATTTTAGGAAATTCCTGAAGTACAGGAAATTGAATAGTTCCAAGAGAAACAACTTTAAGAATTCCGGTAATCAGACTACAGTACCAAACTTTATCAAATGCTTCAATTGTGACAAACCAGGTCATATCAAAAGAGACTGTCCGTATCCAGATAGGCAGAATCCTCCTATGAACAATGAACCAGCAAAGAAACGGAAGCATGCATTTACTGCTACTCTAGATGACTCAGACTCGTCCTCAAGTGATGATGATCAGAAGACGGATAATTCGAATTTGTGTTTCACTGCAGTTCGCGACTCCGACGAATTCAAAGAAATGGATTCAGAAAAAGGTACACGTTTACAATACAATTGGTTGAAATTGCTTGCATAGAATTAGTTGCTTGATTGTTTGATTGATTGATTTTGAATTGATATGTTATTTGAATTTTAAAATTTATTTTCTATTTTTACTATTATTTTATTATTATTTTTATTATTTTTGACACATTCTGAAATATATTATAAGTACAATAATATTTCAGAAATATAGACATTAATAATAATATATATATATATATATGTATTAGATAACTTAGGAAAAATCATGTCATGAAAATTCAAAGGCACATGTCGACATGGCCCCTACCACGATGTCGACATACCTACCTGAATTTGAATTTCAAATTTTGAATTCAAATGTTTGAATTTCCCTCCACCTTTTCACTTCATTTATTTCTCTAAAAAGATACCTTTTGACCAGAGAATATGTCCTTTGAAAGTCCATTTATTCACTATCTTTTATCATATCTTTTCACTTTCATTTTCAAATTCAAACTCTCTCTTCATATCTTCAAGCTCTCTACTCTCTACTCTAATGGCTTCTTCAAGCAACCCCTCAACCATGAGAATTTCCAGAAAAATCAAAGAGCAATTATTCAATGATCCGGAGGCAATTAAAGCATACATCAATTATGCTAATTATGCCAAAGTCCATCCCGGAAAATTTGCTATTTTTCAAGATTTTTCTTCTTATGAAATTGATTCTCTTTTTGCAAACAATGGTGTTTTAAGTCTTATTGACTCTTCTCAAAATGATTTTGTTTGCTATCCTAATCTTGTCAAAATCTTCTATGCTAATTTAAACCGTGGTTTTTATAATGGAAATGAGAATGAAATTTGGAGTAGTGTCAAAGGCACACAAATTGTTTTGAATTGTGATCTTTTGGGTACCATTCTTAATTGCAAAAGCACGGTAATGGATCTTTCTAGTTTTAAAATCGATGAACATGATCGTGAGACATTTCATCATATTTTTGAAGAAGATGAAAACTTTGAATTTAAAAACCGAAACTTTCGTCCTAAAGCGAGAATTGTCAACCTTCTCTTACAACATACTTTGACCCCAAGATCGGGAAATTTTAACAATCCTACCTCAAAAGTGTGCAAAGCACTTTTTGCTATTTTCGGAAATTATGATATCAATTGGGCGCGAGTTATTTTGGATGAACTTCATCCTAAAAATTTTGAAATGGGAGAAAACACTTTATATAATGGAATTTACCTTACTCGGATTTTCAACTATTTTGGAGTGGATTTCAAAGGTAAAGAATTTGTCTCTAGAAAAGTTTTTAATATCTCAAACATTTCTCTCATGAAAATCCCATATGTTTTTCAACCTTATGAGACTCTTACCGAAAAGGAAGAGCGTTGGCTTATGAAGAAATGGAAGAGGAAGAAGAAGAAGAAGAAAGGGATGAAATGGAAATAGAAGAAGAAGAAGAAGAAGAAGAAGAAGGTGAAACATCCTTAGAAAGTATTGAATATCCTTCTAATCCATCCAACAAAACCCTTCTCAAAAACCAAAAGATAATTGTGGAGAATCAATGGATTTCAAAACGATCCATTAGTAAGAAGTTGGATAACATTTCTTCGAAGATGAACAAGTCCTTTAAAAAGTCAGCAAGAAACTTGGACTATTTTCATCATCTTCATCTTCTAACTAGTTTTTATCTTTTAGTATCTTATTGTATTTGTCTTAGTTTGTTTTATTTTGAATGTTCGTGTAGTTCTTTATGTTTAATCATTGTATTATCCTATTATGCAATGAAATTGAATTTCCTTCCTGTCATCTAGCTTATTTTATATCTTGAATAAATGTTAGTATATTATAGAAATATATATACATCATTATTCACAAAATAAAATTATCATCAAAATTCACTATAGTATGTCGACATACCCCCTTTGACCATGTCGACATGTACTGGTCAGAAATGACAATCCATTTTGAATTTGAAATTTGAATAACTACCATATGTCTATTCATTTCAAACGAATTTCTACACATATATATACCCTTTTCTTCCAGAAATCTTCTCTGAAATTTATTTCTCATTATCTATATCCTTCATTTCTTTCTCTAATTCAATTATGGCCAATCCTATTCACAATCTATCTGAAAATCTTGAAGAAACACTCAATTCATTCAAGAATATTCTCTCTATCATCCTCCGTAATCAACGTCACTTAGAATTGAGTCAAATGCAGATGATCAAGGAACAAGAGAGACACTTCAATGCAATTCGTTGGATGATCTCCTCCCTGCACAAGGATGATAATGAAGCACATCCTCCCGTTTCTCTATATGTTGATAATGAGAATTGGGATGCCATCAAACAAGACCCTATATTTGGAGAAGATGGATGGGTAGATGTTCCTCGAAACGTTTAATCTTCTTTCTTTGTTTGATTTGTTTGAATTAATTTGTTTGATTTGGTTTGAATTGATACTTTGTGTGGATTGATTTTATTTGGTTTGAAGTTTGGTGTGTGAAACATATATATTAACACTGAAATGAATATAGTTTTTAATTAAGTTATTATGCTTATAAGTATCATTATTTCTTAATCTATATATTATATATTCCGTTGTATAGTTTATCAATGCAGGTACTGAAGTCCAAGAATAAGGGGGAGTAAGTTTTTTGTTGATGGCAAAGGGGGAGAAGTATAAAATAGGGTAGTTAGGCATAGATTAAGGGGGAGTTGTTAGTTTTAGGGGGAGTTATTAGAGTTATTAGATAGAAGGAATATTTTATAAACAAAGGTTGTCATCATCAAAAAGGGGGAGATTGTTAGTCCCTGAGGAGTTGGTTTTGATGACAACAACCTTAGAATAGATTATAAAATATAAATACTAACATTACAAGTTTAGATATATATGTATATGCATGATCTAACCATGCAGGTATCAAGAATGAAGACTGTACAGTATAGAGATTCAAGATATAGAGAGAAAGAAGACTCATGAGTATCAAGATTATCAAGAGTTCAAGAGTTCAAGGTTAAGTTTGTTTTATTAGGAACATTTGTTAAAACTCGTAGAAAAGCACTGGCATCTTAATATCCAATTTATTCGTGGAATGGAATCCACTTCGAGCCCATTAAAGGGATGGAACCCTAAGTAGGATGGAACCTACGAAAATCTAGTGGGACATTGTTTTGTATCCACTAATTTTAATTCAAATGATTTTACAAAATTATCTTGTTTTCAAAACTTTCCTTTTAAAAGATTCAAAACTCTCTATCCTGATTTTAAATAATTTTAGCCTAAAAAACATCTTTAATTTCAAAGTCAAATTACTCCTGATTTTAAACTATCTTTTCAAATAATATATTTAACTTTTAAATATTTATACTTAGATTTAAATATAAAATTATAGTTAAATTATGTATATATTGTTCTTTATATTTACTTATGTATTTCAACTATAGTTAAGTATATTTATAAAGTTTAAAATAATTTTAATATAAGATAGAGGCTATTTTCAAAGAAAATCAAAACACCAAAAATTCCTTTGGGATGTCGACATGCCCAAGTAACCCATGTCGACATAGTGTCAGTTGGTTTCAAAATTCAAATTTCAAAAGAAGTGTCTATTCGCCATAACTCTTCATGAATGGTCATGGTTGTTGCTCTTCTATAAATAGGGGTCAGTTTCAACGAATTTTTAATCACTTTTTTCTGGTTTTCACTCCTCTTCTTCTTCCACATTTCTTAATACAAAATCATACCATTACTCTGCCGAAATCAACATCGAATCATACTCGATTACTTCTAGTTTGATTCTCCATCACTATCTCTACAAGGTTCTCGGTGCTATTCAGATTTATAGACTTCTTTGTAATATATTAGCGAGAAAAGGTGTGATTATAGCCTTGGAAATCAATTAAGCGAGAAAAGGTGTGATTGTAGCCCTGGAAATCAATTGGGTGAACTTGTTGCCCTGGAAATCAAGTATCTCTACCCAGAGGATTGTCATTCTGGAGGGTGTACCTCGTAGCCTTGAAACCGAGGGTTGTAATTGTTGAATTGTTGTTGAAAGGAAATCTGTACTTGTGTTGCGGGACTAGATGTAGGGTAACTCCGAACCAGTATAAAATCCGGTGTGTTCTTTCCTTTACTGCTTTTACTTTATATTTGCATCTGTGTTTGATTCTGTGTTCATATCTGTGTCTGATTAGTGTATACACTGTTAATAAATTAAGATAAAACTCAAAAAGATTAACAAATTTCTTAAAACACTATTCACCCCCCCTCTAGTGTTAATTCTAGCCTTAAGATCCTTAATCCGCATTTCTCACAAATAACACGTTTTCTTGTTCTCCATCACTATCACTATCGCTTGAAGAAGAGTTATCCTAAGTCACTTAGAAAGCACGATTGCTTCTTTTTGGATTTTTTGAATTTTCTTTTGAAGCTTTTCTTGTCTTTGTTTAGTTCGGGATAATGTTTCTTCATATGACCAAACATATCACATCCATAGCATTTGAAGGTTTATGTATTATTTGAATTGTCTGGTCTTTGCCTTATGACCATCTTACTGAATTTTCAGAATTTCTTGTATTTCTTGGTGACGAACACAACATCTTCTTCATCAAGCTCCAAATCCTTATCATCGTCATTTACCTGAAAAGAAATACTTCATATTTCTTGGGCTAATTCTTTTCTAGATTGCAGATCTAGAATACATTTCTATAATACTTTCATTTTGAATGATTGAAATTGAAATTTTTAATAAGTAAATCTTAGTTTGTTTAACCTTGGTAGTACCTTTATGGGTAATTTGTAGCATTTGCCAAATGTCATAAGCGGTCTTACACATCATAACTCTAGAAAATTCGTTTTTATCTAATGCATAGTATAATGTATTCATTTCTTTAGCGTTGTTGAAAGCAGCGGGCCTTTTGAGCATCTGCCAAGGCACTCATTGCAGTAGTAGGTGTTTCATGTTGAGTTTGAGTGGCTAGCCAAATATCAAGGCCACTATATTCCATGAACACTTTCATACATGTAGCCTAATATATATTTAATTAGAACTAGTAAAAAATTAGGGGATGAGTAGTAGATTGACCGTCTTAAAATGTTTAAAACTCATATTAGCCATAATTTTTCAAAATTTTCTTAAGATTTAGAAAATTCCTTGCACCGATACCAATTAAGAAACATAGTGGATCATATAGTAGAAATATGGTAACTAAATTAAACTAATAATAGTATTTATGCAACGTAAAGTAAATAAAGGAAACACACCAAGATTTTATACTAGTTCGGAGCACCTTTCATACGTCCAATCCCTAAGCACCTCTTAAGTGTTTCACTAACAACGCAGGCGCTTAACCTGGAGGAATAGGTATAGTACAAATCGTCTTAACCTTGTGCCTGAAGATCTCCAACGGGACTTGATATAAGAGAACAAAAGAAATCTGAGTTTGTGTGTTCTTGAATAACACATATGAGTCAATATAGCACACCCTTCCTATAACCTTTGTAATATGATGGTTTGAATGTGCTAATATAGGAAATTAAAGAATTGAATGCTTTTTAAATAGTAAGTATATATAAAGTATAGAGTTTGTCAGCAAGTAAGAATCGTGTACTAACAACATGAATTTTAACTCTATTTATAGCGTTGAATATTTCTTATCGAAAGGTTGTAGCCATTGAGAAATTTGCAACCTTTAGAAAAGAAGATGTCTCTTCAAATTCTGATTTTTGATGAAGAGACACTTCTTTTCGTCCTAGTACATACAGCTTATTTTTAAAATACAGACGGTTGAAATTGTTCAGGAATAAAAACAGAAAGTTTAGAGTTCAAAAATAATATTTTCAGACGTTTGAAAATAGAAGCCAGACGTTTGAAAATGTACAATGTTCAAACAGAAAGTTTCTAGTGTAAATACTGTGCTTTCAAACATTTGGAAAATGATTTCAGACGTCTAAAAATATATTTTCAAACGGTTGAAAGCAATTAAATTTTGTTTTTTTAACTTGTCGCCATTTATTCGTTTTAATTCCTTTGAAAAACTTTTTTATTTCTAAAATAGAAAATATAACTTCCATAATAAATATTTTCAAGGCATATTCATGTGTATGTGTGAAATCATCATATAGGAGATTGTACAAAATAAAAAAAAAATACAACTAACTTGTTCTTGTATCTCCTATTTTCTATCTCGATTCCACCGTTGATCGTTGTTTCTCCATATGTGAATCCATGCAAGTAATAATCGATATATATATATATATATAGAAATGTATAGTTGTCTCATTAAAACTTATATGGGCAGGATCTAGTAGTTCTTATACCCAATTTTCTTTAGCTTTGTCCAATCGTTTCTTGAGAATGGTCTTAATAGTTTTATTGGCTGCTTCAATGGATCTATAACGACTCTAATTTTGATTAACATTATTTAGGACATTTAATTAGGTATTAAATGAAATAATGTAAATGGTTAAAGGATTGAGATTTATATAATCTAAGGGGTAGTCGTGCCTATTTGAACTAATGAACTAAGAGAATTAATATGAATTAAGTTAGGGTAGTAGACAAGGGCAATATATGAATAAGTAATAATCATATACCATAAACCCTTACACACATTCATTTTACACGTTCATTTTCACAACCTAAAACAAAATAAGAGGCCGGCCACCATTAAAAAGAAAAGGGGGAAGACAAGCTAAATCAAGAGGAAGAAGCTAATCAACTTAATTCAAGAACAAATCTTAACACCTTAACAACAAAGCAAAGGTGAATAATAGGTTTCTTCTCATTTTTTTTATTTTTCGATTACTAGATTGAGAGGATCCAAAATTTATTTACAAATTTTTTGCCATGTTTTAAATGATTAATGGATATATATATATATATATATATATATATATATATAGACACACACATACACACACTTGTTGATGATTTAGGCTATTTTATATGGATTTTATGATAATAATTGATTTAGAAAACTTATTAGATGACATACAAATGACTAACGATTTAAATAGGAGGTCAGAAATATTATTTTGGAGATGGGTTTCAAGTTTCATAATTTTTTGAGTTATTGTGGATTTATTATGAATTTTCTAGTGAAGAAAATGCTATTTTGGGTTTAAAATTATTTAAGGCCAATGATGGCTATGGGTCCGAAATTTAAATATGTTATAAAACATATTAAAAGTGATTTATTAGAATTTTGGGAGAATTTTCCTACGTGTTTTGTTAAGTATATAAAATTATTTAAGGTATGAGACTTAAATGATTTATATGTTTAAAATAGGAGAAAGAGCATTTTGTAAATGTTTTAAATAAACAAATTCTGAATTCGGCAGCACTTTTAGAAAAAAATTTGGAAAAGAAATTGGCAACCAATTATATTTTGACAAATAAGCAAGTTAGTTGGAAAGAAATTACTTTAAAAGGAAAGAAAATAGTTTTTGTAAGTATATGTTGTTTCGCTACCATTGGCGGCAACCTTTCGATCACATAGCTCCACCTCCAACTAATTCAAAACCAATACACATGGTATCAAAGACTTGGTACGTAGTGGATTGGAGATAGGCGAAAGGTATAGGGTCGAAATATAGCTTCCGAAAGAGTTGAAACTTTGTTTTGGCTTTTAAAAGAAAACGCGCTTGCTTTCTTTCCAATGAGATGGCTTCCGACTTGGTTAATTGGTTTAAAGATAAGCTTTCGACCCAGGTTGCCGCCTTTTGTTTTAAAATGGCTTCCGACAGTGCCGAAACCTTTTTTGCCACAATTCTACCTTTCGACCTAGTTGAGGCCGCCTTGCCTTTAAACCTAGTTTCAGAGGGATGCTTTCTACTTTATTAATGAAACTGCTTCTCTAATGCTTTCGAAAGGAATGGTGTTGAAGCCATCTACTTTCTTTCCTTAGGAAACTGCTTTCGAAAGAGTGCTTTCGAATTGGTTGTTTTAAGATCCTTTATTCTGATGAAAGATAAACCCATAGGTTTCAACTTAAATGGTTTTAATGGTTTCGAAACTATATTCCACAAGCTTTTACTTGAACCCAATTACTTTCGAAAGGTTACTAATATAGGTTTCGAAGGGGAGGTTCCCCAATATTTTCGAAAGGTAAATGATAAAGGTTTGAAGGGGTGATTCCCCAAAGGTTTCGAAAGATACTTAAGGTATTTTAAATGGAAGGTTTCCAATTGCTTTCGAAAGGCAAGTTTTATGTTTTGAAAAGAGAATGTCTAAGGTTTATAAAGCTTTCAAAAGAGATGTTTTCATTGTTTTCGAAAGGATTATTGTAAATGGTTTCGAAAGGTATGTTTTGGCTTTTTGGCTTGAGGTTATAAAGCTAAGTAGTTACTTGGTTTCGAAAGGTGTACTTTCAATGGATTCGAAAGGGTTACTTTTAAGGGTTTAAATGTTCTCATCAACAAAGTTTTGTGTAAAGTACATAGAATATGGCAAGGTGATTTGAGTAAAGCATAGAAATATAATTTCCTTGTTTAAATATGATTTAGAGGCTTAAATCAATTTGAGAGAAAATGTTTTCAAAGAAAATTTATGGGTAGTTGACCCTAAGTAAATTGACTCAGATATTAGAATACCATATAGGACTGGTATAGGGTTGCGCCCTATATATTAGCTATTAGCCCCTAGCTAATTTAGTCCAAAATTCCAGTGTGTAGGGCTTAGTCACAGGTAGACTTAAATGATGGTTACATACAAAAAGGAATATATGTATAGAAAAAGAAAATAGGTTATTGTTGAGCCCGCAAAACCATTAGGATCAGGACACCCTGGGAGATGTAAGTTAGGGGCAGACCATCCGGAAGTTTGTCTAACAGATGTTAGATTGTTTGTTATTTTGTCTGGTAGGCCCGAGTCAGCCAAAGGTTAGTAGTTAGCCAAACAAACTACATTGTTTCGGACAGATGGTCTATTTATTACCTGTTTTGAGCATATATGATATTTGCTATTATTGATATATCAGTTTGATTAACCAATTTGGTTGCAGGATTAAGATTTGCAAAAGAAATGTTTTAAAAGGATATTAGTGAGGGGAAACCCGTTTCGCTAAGCGGCGTGGTCTCACTTGATACCAGTAAACCGAGATGTAATAGTATTATTCACACCAGGCTTTATGTCTGACTCGAAGTTTATGTTTTTCCCCTTAAACTCTCAGGTGCTCAAAATTAATTTGAGTAGATTGAGAGTTTGGGTTTATAGGTTTGGTGAGTGGACGAATAAAGCTTTCGAAGATGAGTAGGAGGCTGATGCTAGCTATATTTAGGAGTTGTTTTGTTTTATTTCCACTGTGTTGCGTTAAGTCTTCTATAACTATTTAGTACTCTGGTAACCCAAGGGGGCATCTTCATATGCCGCTCTTGGCGTATTTATGTAATAATTATATTTGATTTGAACCTGAAAAACGTTTTGGATTTATGTAACTTGGATATGAAATGTTGTTTTGAAATGTAATTAGAAAAGTGTTTTAGTCTATGATGATTTTATTTCATATACAAGTGCTTTTGATATTATGGCTACATTAACATTACCATATTTGGTCACCAGAAGTTAATACTATGGATGACCACGGCATCTATAGCGCTTAGCTTCGGGCCTCCAGATAGGGAATGTAACAGGCTCCATTAGCCTTGGGTTGAGCTACATATGAAAAACTCTTGATGATTCCATTTCTATTAAGAATCGGCTAAATTCTTTGCTTTCAAATTGAGCTCCATTGTCGGATATTATCTTATGTGGAATTCAAAATTTGGTGACAATATTATTGAGTACGAACTTGACCGCTTTTTCTGATGTGGTAATTAGAACCGGTTCTGGTTTTACCCATTTGGTGAAATAATCAATGGCTATCACTGCATATTTAGCTCCTCCTTTAGATATAGGTAGTGGTCCGATTAAGCCAATTCCTCATACATTGAAAGGCCATTGGCTTGAGATCGAACTCAATTCAATTGGTGGCAGATACGGAATTTTAGAGAACATTTTTCACTTTTCACACCATTATAATCGATAGCATGGCTAGTCATCTGAGGCCAATCAAAGCCTTATCTCATAACTTTCTTTGCTAACTTTATACCACTAGAATGATCTCCGCAAAAACCCCTCGTGGGCTTCCTTCAATAATTTTGATCCACTTTTTGGGCTCACACATCTTAAATAAGGGAATATCCTTTCCTTGTAGAATATTCCATTCATCATATTGAAAGTTAGGACTTGATGTTTCATTCTTCTTGCTTCTTTTTCCTTTATCGGTAATTTTCATTTACCAAGTATTCAACAGTGGGCATCATCAAATTGTTCTTATATTGATCGTTTGTCTCTGAATGAGGAGATCTCTCTTAGAGGGTATCACTTCCATTTTCTTTTTCCTCCTCCACATGTGTTAAAGCTTGGGATCCGATTAATACCATGGATTCATTTCTTGATTTGAGGGCCTTTTCTTCTATACAGGGATTTGGCTGGTAGCCTACCGGTACAATCCATGTTTCTGGTTCTTCTCATGAGCTAGCCAAAGAATCGGCATCGGAATTCTTCCTTCTCCGCACTTGATTATGGAGAAATCCTCAAATTGGGTTAACATTTTCAACATCTTCTTGACATAAAAGACCAACTTGGCATCCTTTGTCCGATATGTTTGATTCAACTGATTTACCATTAATTGGGAATCACTAAAAATCTCAATCTAGGAATCTTAAATATTAGGGCCAATGTGAGTCCTGCCATTACATATTCATATTCTGCTACATTATTAGTGGCTAGAAATCCCAATTTCATTGGATAATGTAAACGGTGTCCATTGGGGGTAGTAATTACTTATCCCGCTCTAGGATCTTCTCATTTGAAACTACATCTACAAACAATTGACACATAGGCTTTAAATCCTTCTCCTTTTTCGATTTCTCCTTGATGAATCATGTACATTCATTAATAAAATCAGCTAGGGCTTGTTCTTTGATGGCTACTTAGGGTAAAAATTCAATATCATGTTGGCTAAACTCTATTCCCCCTTTGATGACCACTCAGGGTAAAAATTCAATATCATGTTGGCTAAACTCTATTCCCCATTTCACTAATCTTCCTGAAACTTCAGGTTTACTAAAAACTTGCTTGAGTGGGAAGTTGGTTAAGACCTTGATCGGATGTGCTTGAAAGTAAGCTCTTAGTTTTCGCGCAGTGAGTATTAAACAGTATGTCAATTTCTTTATAACTGGATATCTAGTTTCTACGTCTTTGAGCCTTCTACTCGTATAATATACTAGAAGCTGAGTTCCTATCTACTCTCTTACTAGAACAGAACAAATGACATGCTCAAAGATTGCCATATAAAGGTAGAGGTTTTCCCCTATCTATGGAACTAGATAGAATTGGGGGTTTCTCAAGATGGTTTTTGATTTACTTAAAGGCTTTCTGACAATCCTCCCTACATTCAAAGTTTTTCTTCTTCTTAATTACATCAAAGAATGGGATACATTTGTTAGTGGCCTTAGAGATGAGTCTATTCAATGCTGCTACTCTTTCATTTAGGCTCATCACATCTTTACTTGTCTTAGGTTCTGCCATATCCTTAATAGCCTGAATTTGGTCAGGGTTGGTTTTGATTCCTCTAGCATTGACAATTTATCCCAAGAAATTTCCAAACTGAATTCCAAAAGAACATTTCTATAGGTTTAGCATCATCAAATGCCTTCGCAATACCTCGAACACCTCTTCAAGATCCTTCAGATGGTTGCTTTCCTCCTAATATTTAGCTAACATATCATCCACATACTTTCCATGTTTCATCCAATTTGTTCTCTGAACATTCTGTTTACCAATCTCTGGTATGTCATTCTAGTGTTTGTTGACCCAAAAGGCATTACTTTGTAACAATATGTTCCCCAATCTGTTGTAAAACTGGTATTCTCCTCATCCTATTTGAACATCGGAATATGGTTGTATCCAGAATAAGCATCCATGAAAGATAAGAGCTTGTACCCACTTGATGCATCGACTAATTGGTCTATTCTTAGAAGGGGGTGGCAATCTTTCGAGCATGCCTTATTAAAATCAGTATAATCAATACATGTCCTCCATTTCCTATTAGATTTCTTGATTAGTACTGGATTGGCTAACCATTTCGGATAAAGTACTTCTCTGATGAACCCGTTTTCGAGCAATCTCTTGACTTCTTCTTTCAAAGCATTGGACTAAACTGTGTCAAATTGCCTTCTCTTCTGTCGGATAGGTATGATACTCGGGACTATATTCAAAGCATGAGACATAATGGTCAGATCTATTCCAAGCATATCCAAATGGTTCCAAGTGAATACATCTCTGCTGGATTGAAGAAATTGAATTAGTTCTCCTTTAATTTTGCTATCTAGTACTTTTCCAATTTTTACTGTCTTTGTTGGATCAATTGGATCCAAGCATATTTCCTCAAGATCTTCTTTGAGCTTCATTCTTTCTTGTTCACCTCTACAATCTAATTTAGTGACGATCTCCTCACCATCTATTTCATCTTCTACTAAGTTTGTTTCTTTCCTCTCTTTTCTTTTCAGAGAAATCAAATCTTCTTAGTGCTTAGTTTTCTCAATGGGCTTGGTTTTTGCTTTGGATAATTGGCTTGAAGAACCCTCATCTAAAGGCTTTTTAATATCAACTTTGATTAATTCAATTTTTCTTTAAGTCATAGCAAGAAATATTGTCTCGTTTGTATTGCTCAAGAGTGGCAAAGTACATTTCACGAGAGCTAAATTGTTCTCCCCTCATGGTTCCCCATCCGCTCTTGGTTGGGAATTTTACCATCAGATATTTTGTTGAGACAAAAGAATCAACCTCATCCAAAACTAGCCTCCCAAAGAAGGTGTTGTAATAAGAAGGAAGATCCATGATGACAAAGAGAGTCTCAAAGGTCCTGGAAGGCGGTGGAATTCCTATCTATACCAGAAGTCTTATCTTCCTAATAGGAGTTGATCCTTTGTTATCGAACACAAAAATGGGCTCAAAGCTCGGCTCTAGCTTTTCCTTCGGGAGTCCCATTTGGTCAAAGGCATGTTTAAAAATCACGTTGACTGCACTTTCGGTATCCACCAGAATTTTAGTAACCATAGAAAGTCCAGTTTTCCCAGTGATCATAAGCGGATCGTTATGCTGATGACAAACTCCTCTTAGCTCTTGCGGAATGATGGTTTGGCTATGCATCTGGATGTGGAACCTGGAACCTTGAGCGGCAGCTCTTCCTGAATAGAGAAAACCCCATCTTTTGCTTCTTTAATATAGTGATTTCTTGCTCCTTTATTACTTCTAGCTAGATGTGAGCCTCCGTAGATAATATCAATTCTGTTGAGGGTTGGAATGAAATCCGATTGAATATCGCTTTCCTCTAAATTTATAGCAATTGTTTGGGAGCCTTTAGTTGCCATCCTCAAAATGAGCAGCTTTTTTATTATTCTTGATAAACCCCTTCAGGCATCCAGAATGAAGCATGCATTGAATTATGCCGGCCAACAATCGACATTCATCTGTTTTATGTCCATTTGCCTTATGATAGGCACAATAGTCTTCCCTTCTTCTTAGTTCAGGGTTGGTCTTAGCTTTGGCAGAAACCAGAAAGTTACCATTTTCCTTCACTGTAGCGAACATGTAGGATATTGGCTTGTTCAAAGCAATATGATTGGTGTTTGGGACCTCTTCCTTTCTCTACTTCATATTGTGGTGGTTATAGCCAGCTTTTCCCATTTCTTTCTTTGTCTGAGCTTTCTTCTTGGCATGATACATTTCATCCATACGGATGAATTTATCAGCTTGAAAGTGGAAATCCTATGAATCCCTACATCCATAAATATAGAGCTCTTGCCAGAAAGGTGTCTACTATATTATCCTTGAGCGCACAACCATTAATTTGTCCCTGTCAGTAATATCTTCTGCATTTAGTGCCTCTATATTAAACCTCTTAAGATAATCACCCAATAGCTCTCCCTGTTTTTGCTTGACATTAGCTAGTATGCTTTAGTCAATTGTAGGATCTTTGCAAATATAAAACTGTGCCGAGAATTCGTAAGAAAATTATTTCTAGGAATAGATGGTCTTTTCACGATAATGTTTATACCACTTACTTGTTGTGCCCTAGAAGGTAGTAAGGAAAAATCCACAACGCACTACTCTGGATGCGCTATAAAGGTTCATCTGACTTTTAAATCCCATTAAGTGATCATCTGGGTCAGTAGTCCTATTGTATCTTAAGGATGAAATTTTGATGTGGGATGGGATCTTGGTGGACATGATCTTGTCTTTAAAGGGGGCATCTTAATGGTTATTGTTGACCCTATCATCAAGAGTTCTTTTCCCTTTAAGATTAAGTATATCCTTTGCCATTTTCCCGACCATGTCTCTTAGATAAGCCATGTCGATGTGGTAATTGCTCCTATTAGGTTTGTATTCTTTAGAGGTTGAACTTCCAGATTGTTCATTGGACTTCTCCATTAATCTTCCTTGGTAATTCGCTTTAGCCTTATTATCTACCATTGATTTATGGGAGAACTCTGTTGCTTTAGCTTCTTGATCTCCTTTTCTCTTTTGTGGAGTCATAGTTAGCTTGCCTTTGCCTCTATTCCTAATCAAAGAGGCATCCAAATTTCTTCTCGGAGATTTAACTTCCTCCCCTTCGGTGAGCTTGCAAGTTTTGGAAGATTTTTGTGCAAGGATCTTTTCCAATAGCTCTTGCATCATCGCCACCTGTTGTGTTAAATATTTTATTTTAGCTTCAATGCTGGTGGGATTTGCTAGCTCTGATGGCTATCCAGTTTCCACGTTTTCCAAGTTGAAGTTGAAGGGGACGTTCTCTTCAAATATCACCCTTTGTGTAATTTCTTCATTTGAAGTGTTAATTCGCCTTGATCCCACCATTTTTCTAAAGCAAAAGGAAATTCACATAATCAATTTAAGGAGAGAATTACAAAGAATCGGAGGTTCAATCCCTCCTTCTAGTGCCAAAATGCTAAACCAAAAATTGGTATAACACCCATGATGCCAGCTATGATGAGCTGAAACTTGATTTTAGCATCCTTGATGACACGACTAAGCATGGCTTAGTCGGTGTTGACCAAATAGTGCTAAGGAATCAAGAATAGGCTTAGCATTCAAGGTTAGGTACAGGATGATATATTAAGAAACGGTTCCATAATGCCCATGGACTTTTGGAATAAGATTTTCGAAAGCCCATGCCATATGAACAAAGGAGAGAAAGAATAGGTTGTGAATATGTGCAATAGTCCATTAAGCATGGTAATGAACTAAATAGGCAATCCTCATGGTTCATAGTCCAATGTTCATATGAAATAGGAAAGATAGTGAGTATGCATATAAACACTAGTTTAGATTGAAACTCATGTAATTCTATATGAAATAAAATCATGACAAGCATTGGGTCCAAAGAGTTTTATTATATGCATATCCATGATCAATAACGTCCAAAGTGCACAATCAAGGTAATAGGCATGTCCAAATCCTTATTCCTATATTTCCATAATGATTACAATTAAATCAAGTTTTTTTCTAATTCAATTTAGAGTTACAATTATTCAATTTTGAGAGATGAGAAAAGAGATTATCATCCCTTTCCTTATGCCCCTAGGTCCATATTCATAGGGGTTAAGGGGTGTGACGTGGCTGCCAAATGTCACTTCCGGCATGCCTGGCTTTCTGCATCAACTATGTCTATTGCACCCATCATTATGCTTTGCTTCGACAATCTTCGACTTCCCTTTATGTATTGGTGAACTACGGCATTGTGTGTTAATGCTTAACATCTAATTTTCTTTGATAGCCTTTGTGGACTCTGATGACATCCTGCATCAATGTCGCATTGAGGATCTGTGGCATCCTTTAAAGTTGATGAAGTGTGAAATCACTAAGGCACGACATTAATACTAGACGGTCTTAAGGAGATATGACATTGCCTGAGAGGCAACATTAATCAGAGGTGGCATTAATAAGAGACGGCACTGGTAATGAGTGGCATTAAAAAGGAGTGACATTGGAAGGAAGCGAAATTGAAGAGATAGGGCATCAAAGAGGAGCAACATTAGAAGGAAGCGGCATTGAAGAGATGCGATATTAAGTAGGTGTGACATCCATTCTATTTATGGGTGATACATTATGATGGTTTACGGTATGATGTAATTTGGTTCCAGTGCCCTAATGATATACAATACCAATAATTCATAACATTAATTTCTGCGTTAGTGAAACATAGTATTGGCTTCATACGATGTCATCCACTAGTAATATGTAGGATGCGGTATTGATGGCATTCAACACCGTTAGTCGCTTTGATGTCTTGCAACATTACCTGTTTGCCTTTATTGAAGAAAGGCGGCATTAATGGTGTGTGATATTGATGTCGTTTGTGCTGGTGGCATTCGATATTCCATATTGCATTGATGACTTCCTTTGGCTATAAGTTCTTTGATCCTAGCACTCTTATATTCAATATGCCCTTATGCCTTCGAAATTTATGTTGGTAATAACATATGCTCCACTGTGAACTCTATTAATTCGACATCATATTCTCCTTAGAAATTATGTGGATAACATAAGATAAAATAATATTTTTTCCTACGCAAATGATGTGATAATGGGAATAAATTAACTTTAAATTTTTTATTTTATGAATCTTTTTGGCCCTCCATTATTTTCCGCTACATCCCTGCTATAACTTTTTTCACCTCAAACACCGCAAAGCACTTTAACTACATGACAACGAACTACAAATTGCTAATCAAAACCTCAATTTCATTAGGCGATTTCCACTAGTGTCATCTTCACCACATGTGGGTTATATGTGGTACTTTGATGAACACTGTTGGAGGAAGAACCTTACTTATAACATGGATTTAAATGTTACACATCCACATGCATCGCTATTGGGGGTATATTGTAAGGCTTCACTATAAGAAATTGCATAACATAACACGTAGAAAGTCCGTTATTACATTATTCCTAATCTCTATCATATTACTTATTGATATCAGTTTTACACTCTACCTCCACTGTCATTGATATTATTGGGTCTTTAGTCATTGATCAAGGAGTTGTATCTCGAGTCATCGTGAATTTACTATGGCCATCTCAGAGATTTGTTTCCCTACCTCAGCATATTCTGCCCACAGCCATAGGACTAAACATACAATTAAAAATAATACATGGAAAGACTAAAATCCTTAAAAGCCACATTAATAGTTGTGTATACGTTAAACATATTCAATTCTATACGTTGAATAAAATCTAAGTTTATAAGGATATAAGTTAACTTTGTCAATATAACTTCTTACTCTTGGCTTCCATTTTATCACTATGATGAAGTTTTCATCCAATTTTTTTAATCAATTATCTCATGTCTCTAGCATTCCTTTTCTACTTTCCTCTCCAGCCGTTTCTCCCTTATATACTCATATTTTTCTCATCCTAATTCTTTTATTCTTTTTGTATAGAAGACATAAGGTCTACAGTATCATGTACATGCTAGCTATAATCACTGGTATTCTTCAATTGTTGCTCACCAAGCACCCTTCTAACACCACTTTAGATGAATGAAGTGTTATTTTATGAATCAGATTATCCATGATTTAAACCCTCATCCATATTCCTCGGTAGAAAACATATATTTGTATGCTCCTTGTTCACTATGCTTTATTTTTCCTCTGTACCAAGGTAATTGTAAACATGTAAAAAGGTTGAATATAAATTGCATAAGCTTCTTGCATTCTACTAAACTATCAAGCAAATATGAATGTCATACAGTTGGTTAAATAAGAATGTAAATGGATAACAATGGTATGATTGTTACCAAATCCAAATCCTTTGCCCTAATTTCCTACCCTCTAAGAAATAAGATTTCATTCAATTATTTGGTAAGTAGTGTTTACATATTTCATTGAGTTTTTAATGAATCAACAGATCTTGGTTATTAGGTCGACGATTGTTGAATAAGTTGCATATATTTTCCTAAAATGCAAATTCACTTTGAGATGCACCTTTATGTGGATCCTTCTAGAACTCAACTTTGTCAAGTCTTTTATGAGATGCACTTGGTGGGCTTTCGTTCCATTAGTAATAGGCAATATGCTAACTTCATTCTCCTCATTTATCACTAAGCTTATTGCATGTTCTGGTATTGCTATACATAAAAACAAATCTTCACTATCAATGAGACTAGAAAAGATCGGAGGTTTTTCTAAATGATCCTTTAACTCTTAGAAGGCTTTTTAACATCCTCGGTCCATTCAAATATCTAATGCTTCTTAGTAAGATTAAAAAAGAGAATGTGTTTATCCATCACCCTTGAAATGAATCGATTCAACACTGCTAATTTTCCATTTGGACCACTATATATTTACTTGTCTTAGGTTCATTCATATCCCATATCACCTTTAATTGGTCGAAATTAGCTTTTATCCCATAGGCACCGCCTATATACCCTAAGAATTTTCCCGATTACATTCCAAATAAGCATTTTTGAGGATTCGATCGACTATCTTGCATAGTATCCAAAAAAATTCATCCAAGTCTTTGACATAATAGATCTTTTTTTTTGAATTTACTAGCATATCACCTACATATACCTTTATATTCCTTCCAAACTGATTTTTGAACATTCTATTGACCAATCGTCGATAAGTCACACACGTGTTTTTGAGTCCAAAGAGCATAACCTTATACCGATATGTTCCCAAATCAGTGTTGAAACTTGTATGCTTTTCATCGGGTCTAAATATGATTATATCCCGAATATGCATCACTATGCCCGATCGTGGCTTCAACAAATTGATAAATTTTGGGAAATGTAGCAATATTTTGGGTATGCATTATTTAAATCTATGAAGTAAACACAAGCAATCCATTTCCTAATAAGCACTGGAGTAGCCAGCCGTTTTGGATAGTAAACATCACGGATGAACCTGTTCTTTAGTAACCTTTCTACTTCTTCTTGCAAAACAAACGATCAAACTCCATCTAGCTTCCTTTTCTTCTACCTTATTGGAGTGAAGCTTGGATTAATATTTAAAGCATTACACATCATCGATGGATCAATCCTCATCATGTAAGAATGGACCTGTAATGAACCGCAAATTTGACATTGCAAAGTATTAAATTAATAAGGAATGAACTTTCAATAAAAGAGTGAATTGGGTATCGTGTTATAACCATTGTGAAGGTTTTTCTTAGACGATCAGTTTGATATTTATTTCGATGCATTTAGAGTTACGGTTAGCGAAATAGAGGTGTTATAGTGTTTAAATAGCGTACGTAGTTGTTTCGGACCAATTCGGATAAACAACCTATAGCCTAGCCTAATGACTATATAAATGAGGTTACGGAACCCTAGTCATCGCCTCTATCTTCATTTTACTGTCTAATTCCAAAAATCCCCTAATTAACTGCTAATAGTATATGATTATCTCTAATCCAAAATTGATTTAAAATTCAAAAGTTTGATACCCGTTAAATAATATATCATTTCGAAGCTCACGATAAGAGGAATCAACAGTAAATGTATGTTTGTCATAAAAATGCTTAAGTTAATCAAAATTGGAGGTCAAAACTGCTGCGGTGAAACCCTAGATAAGCAAATTGGGTATTTTTTATTCGATGACCAATTGATACAATTGAAGGTGCAGATTTGTAGTGCTCGATGAGAGGAACTTAGGTTTGGTTTTGATTTTTAAATGGAGCAATAACATGACTGGAATTTGAATTTGAAGTTGATGGTGGCCACAACTTTGACCAGCGATTGGTGGCAATCAGAGCACCTAGGTGAGTTGGCGGTGGTCCTGTTGGGTAGCGGGGGTCAGTAACTTTCAGATGCAAGTGGTTTTCTGGCAAATAGAGCTCTGAGGTGGTAGAAAATCATGATCAAAATTGGCCAGGCGGAGGTGATTTCTACAGTTGACCAGAGCCGATAAACTTTGTTTTAGTCGCTGTAATTTTTATATTGGCAAATTAAAACCTGAAACTTCTAACCTCCATAACTTTTGCATACGAACTCTGATTCACGCATGGTTTCTTTTATTGGACTTGTATCAGAATTCCAAACAATAAGGTACTCGGTTTGTTGAGTTTGGAGTCTACCGGTAAAACCACGTTGGTATGGTTTTTTACTCAATTCCTTGAATTTTTAAAATATTAAATGCATATCCATCAATGCAAAATTATAATTATCGATAAGTGCTCAGGTATATTGATAATTGTTTGGATATATTATGCCTTGGGTTGATTGTTTATTTGTTATTGCTATATAATTGGATTTTTTAAATTGTAATTAACCTTGGATTTAAGGTATAGATGTAATTAATTGAAATAAAATAGGTGAATTGTGTAGTAAGGGGGAAATTAGATTAACAAATAATAAACAAGATTATTTACATGTTTTGTGTGATGTTTGTAAATAACAGTGGTTGAATGAAATAAAAATAAAATTAATGGAATAAATTTAGTAAGGTTATTATTTATGGATTTTTGGGGAAATTCATAAATAATAACATAAAGTATATTTCAACTAAATTTGGAAGATTTGCTATTATTATTTAATAAAGTGAGATAAAATACGATATTTGGAGAGATTTGAAGTAATGAGATTACAATAATATCTTTGAAGTATATTATCAATTTCGGAGAATTATTATTATTGTTAAGGTAAATAAAAAGTGCTTTTATAATAAACAATAATAAAATAATTCTATACTTAAGAGAAAACGATGGTCATAACTAATGTTTCAAATGAATGTAATATGTGATTAATGGTTTATTTTATCACATATGTTGTTTTATAACGATGAGATCGCATTTGGATGTGTGTGGAATATTTTACCATCATTACTACATTGTGTGTTGTTAACTATGATTTTACCGTGTTGATGTTTTTGTTACTAAAATAAGGTTTAGTACACATTTGATGACTTAGTGTTTGTGCTACTAATGCAGCGGTTTAATACATATTTGGTTGATTTATACTTACATAGATGGTGTATTACTAATGGTTGATAAATTGGTATATGTGAGTGTGTGTTCCTATGTATGCTGTAATTATCTTACTTGATGTTTGGGGTTAACATTTTGAATTGTCAAATATTTGTAATGTTTAATGGCTAAGTATGCTATTATTGTTGTTACGCCATATTTATGATAATTGATTGGAATGGTTTGATAGGAATAGTGTTTTATGCTTATAGTGATTGCGTTGGTTGCAGTGGTTGCATTGGTTGTATGGATGCTATGGTTGGTATGTGCCAATGACTTTTGGATGCAGGATAAGAGCATAAAAAAGAACTATGTGGACTTGATCCCCAAAAAGAAGTACATAGGTAGTCTTTTCCTTTGCAATGTCTATTGAGCCGATGACCGTAATGTATAGGGTTAGGCACAATCCAAACACGGTTGAAACCTTTTTCCTTTGTATTGTGTATCATTTGTACAGTTGTGAAGTTGCAGATAGGATCAGAAGAGGGAATGAAAAGTGGATGCAAGCTATGTCGTGGATAGCTGATTTGGGATATTCTTTTATACCATTGTTACAGTGTTCGCAAGTTGGTAATAATCAATGTATTTGAAATGTAAATTGATGTGATAGTGTTGTAAAATAATTATTGAGACAATTTTCTTATATTAATGTTTGATTCTTCTATGAGGTTTTTCTTCCCTAGCTTAGTTGTTGAAAATTTAAATTTTAAAACAAATGATCCACTATTTTTGATAGCAGGAATTAGTTTCAAACATATTTTGCAAAGTTTGTAATTGATTTCAAATGTTGAAAATAGTAGGATGTTACACTTGGTATATCGGAGCTTACGTTTAGCGATAGTCTTGGGAATACTTGGGTATGTTAATTTACACTTTTGGTTAGGTTAAAATATAGAATGAGAGAGTGTTGTTATTTATGTTTATATGCTTTGTGTGTATTGATTGTGTGTGTAACCACAATTACCTTATCTTAAGATGTTAGTTATTTATAGTGACCTTTAAGTGGGAAATAAATACTGTAGGAACAGGGTAAGATGAGCACTTAAAGGAAAGGCTAAGTGTTGGTTATAACCCAAGTGACACTCATGTGACATTAAAACCTAACCTTAAAACATAGGTCTGTTTTGATGGAATTTTGACTTGAGAAATTATATTAAAAATATACATTTTGGATTTTTGAAAGGTATTGTATTTAAGAAGTAAAAAATGTATGTTTTGGATTTAAAGAGATTTATTGAAGTTTTAAAAAAGGTATGTGTATGACCTTAATCGATTAGTCAACTTAATGTTGATACTACTCCATGGATGCACGTAGGCAGGTCAATGTTTTACCAGTCCTTTTGTAGTATACTTGAGATAGATTTTTTTCACTCACCGGATTTATCTCTGACCCACTCCTATTTTTCTTTTTATTATATCACTAAGTTGATGGACTCCGGTGACATGATTGACATGGCGGCGAAGACTTTATATTGTAAATATTGTATAAATTGTAAATATAACATATAATAGTATATTTCTATGTGTTGTGGTTTGGTTTGGGATTTATAGTATAGATCTAACTATGTATTTGGATATATGAATTGAATATATGGTGTTTTATATTATATGTTGTTTCCTTCCATTGCGAGTTCAGAAAGAAAGTAGTTAGATTTTATTTAGTTTACATTTTCTCATATCGTAACGACTTGTCATTTTAAGTCTTTAAGATGTTAACATCGGTTCAAGCGTTGAATCCATGGCTCAAAAAAGGTGGCTTGGTACATATATACACATTTCTCTCCATGGATATGTATCTTTTTGTAAGTTTTCCATAAAAATTCAAAAATGTGTTGTTAACTAGGATTGAACCTATGACTCCAGCATTCAACACCTTCTCCATATCTTCCTTTTCCAAGCGCAGAAATTGATTTTCTTTTCTATAATAATCCTTAAATATAGTTGGCTTTTTCATCGTCAACCACCTTCCGAAGTCAGTCTCCTTATCCGCCCTACCTACTATCGTCATCAGCACCACATTATCTCGTAGATTCTTTACCTCTGTAATTGTTGTAACTGAATTGTTTCAAGTAACTTTTCAATGTTTCTTTCTTCCTTTGATGGATGTTAGCTAATGATAATGCATCATTCTATTACACTGAGTGGACTCTGAATAGATTTAGAAACTTGTTTTCTAATTAATCGTAAGACGATATGGATCTAGGTACCAGCCTATAGAACTACGTCGTCGCAAGTCCTTCCAAACATAACAAAAAGCACTATACTTCATGTCATCATTAGTCATACTTCAGCAGATGTTGCATCGAATCAGTCAATCCATTGTAGCTCGGCATCGGTGGCACAAAAAATTTCTTTAGATACCTTGTTGCCCTAATCTCCATTGTAAACAGAATTTGACTAGAGGCATTCTCACAACTATCATCCTGTTTAATTTGCTGAAGCAATCTCCAGATTGTTTCAACGAAGATTGCTTCAACGATCAATTCATAGTTATTTTCCTTTTTCCCTGAATAGCAGTCATCGTGTACATCACCATGTGTTCGATTCTAAGTGCGGCCATTATGGCCACTACCCAAACGGTCACAACTATCACTATGATTCCTAGTCTCTCTGTCTCTAGGGAGTCCATTCGTCTGGCCTCCTTAAATGTTGATTCGGGATGCGTCCTCTATGAGCATCTCTATTTGAATTTTCTCTAGTTTTTCCATCCACGGGACTCACATCTCGATCGGTATAAACACCAGCAACCCCTGAAGAACCCTCAATATTTTCCTCTCTCCTTGATAGATTGCTTGATCCATGATGCATCCATACTAATCCATCGTAGGTCCTAGGGGTTGATTCTATCTCTTATCTTTCATCTTCCACTTTTTGTCGGCTCATTCCCAGGTCTATGTCAATCAGAAGAGCTTCATGTATCTGAGCTAGATGGAGATCTTCTTCATTCTCCATGGATGCTAAGTCAACATCCACCTTTCTGTTACGATTGCTTCATGGAGGCAAATTCCTTTATATCTCCTCCGCAATTCTTTACTCGATATTTCCATTTCTTGTCCATGGTAGCCACTATGCTCTCTACCTCTTTTTTTGTCACCACATTCAATGGAGATTATGCTTATCGATCACTATCTCCACGGTTTTCTCTAGTGGGTTCTTTGTCAATAATCGTCTTACTCTTCTTTGGTCCCATCTTTCTATCGAATCCTATTGGAAATTTTGGCAAATCCTAGTAGCAAGCTGAGATCCGGTCCTGATCTTTAACATTCTCGATGAATGCACCAAAAATGGTAGCCTTATTTTCAGGATAACGCCCTCTAATTGATAAAAAAATTAAATATTGAATGAATGCAAAGGGAAATAAGAGATACACAAGAGTTTTCAGAGTGGTTTGGAAAATCACTAGCCTACGTCCACTTTTTTTTTATTGATTAGTTCATGCTAGAACTACCAAGGTTACAATCAAATTTTGAAACACAATGATTAGATCTCCAAATTGGCAGATCTTTCCCTAACAATGTTAGTAAAAGTTCCAAATCAATAGAAATTGGCAAAAATCCTTTTTTAGTTGAAGAAGATTGTTATTTATAGTTGATTTCGCCCTTCACAATTACTAGATCTAGTCTAAATTCGTCAAGCGACAAGACCCAAAATAATCGGAAAAAGAGGAAGTCGTTTTTGGATCAAATCTCGAGGCACGATGGATCAATACTAATCAATCCATGGACTAATACCAATCCATAGCCTTGGTCTAAAGCCCCTATTTTTCTTCAGTATTGCCTTAGTCTTTAGAAAAAAATGGTGATTATGATGGATCGATATCAATCCAACCAAAAAACTCAAAACTTGTCTTTTCTCCAAGATAACATAGGGATCCATAGTACAAACAGATTAAGCTGATTTTCCATTTTAATGGATTAGGACTGATCCATGGAATTAAGGCATATTTCTCTTATTCCTTCTTTTGCTCCTTGTAGTTTATCATCTTTTTTGACGCAAAAAAGGTGTTAACACCCAATCAGTATAAAAGCACCATAAATCCAATGATTATCTTCAAACAAAATGAAGTGGAGAATAAAATATGAAGAACAACAAATTAAAACTGAAAGAAATGAACACAAAGGGTTTTGTAGTGGTACACCAAACTCTGGCCTATGTCCACTCCGATAATTTTCCTTTTATTTATATTGTTGATTATAGTTACAATGATTTGAATTCGAGTAATAAAAATGGCAGAGTTCAGCCAAGAGAGTAGAAGGAGGAGGAAGTTCCCTTGCATTGAGCTATCCATCCTGCATTATAGGTGAAGATCTAGAAATATCCCATTGAAAATTTGCGTGCAGAAGCCCAAGGACCAGGAAAACCCCTCTAGAAAAGAAGGGGCCCACTGTGGCAGATCCTAGGGATCGGTGTCGGCCCCTATAGGGGGATCGTGTCAATCCCTATTCTTTGAGGATGAGGGCCAGTGACCCTTGGTGGTGGTCCCCCATTATGCCTTCTTCTTATTTCCTGAGTTGTTATACGGTGTTGACTAGGTGAAATTTGAAGATATCGATCGACCCTTTGAGTTGAGCTATTGAGTTAAGTGTCCATAGCCATAGTGATCTGATCCAATCTTCTGCCTAGGGGAAGAGATAGGTATGATCCTATGCCTAGGAGAAGGGATAGGTACCGATCCCCTGTCTAGAGGAAGCACCAATCCATACTTACCCAATTTAGGGATGCCATTCGTCTTCCGCTCGACTATCATCCATAGCCTTGGTTATACTTGATTTTCGAACCTAATAATCACCTCTTCGGTCTTCCTGCCTTAGTGATTACGAATTTTTTAGTTAAATCCACTCGTATACTGCCTGATCAAAAGGCAAGTTTAACACTTGCCCCCCAAAATATGCTTTGCGGTAGGAAGGTGTGTTTTTAATTACCATAAGTCGAAAATCCAAAATCCATCTATAGCCAAAATTTCCAATCCTATCATTTGCCAAACCAAATTGTCCTAAACCATCTTATGTTCGCCCAGGAGTTAGTTTTTGCATGCCGAATCCTTAATCTCTCTGGATTGTTAATGAAACCCGCAACTGCTTTGAGTCGATAGTCAATTTTGAAACCATTCCAAATCCATAGCCAAGTTCATATCCATCCAAAGTCGGTAACTGAATCCATGACCTCACCAGATCATTCACCAAACCCAAAGCCCCGATCTCTTTGGATCATTATCCAAATCCTCGACCTCTCTAGGTCATTAGCCAAATCCATGACCTCTCTGGGTCAATATCCAAATCCATAACCATTTGAAATCCTAGAAGTCGGTAAGCCAATCAGTGATCTCTCCAAATCATTATCCATGTTCATGGTCTCTTTGAACTGATCAATGGTCTCTTCAGACCCGTTCTAAGCCCGTTCCACTTACTTTCCGACAAAGGGACTTAATGACGACCGAGTCGATCCTGTCGCTCTCCGAGAAGCGACTCACTCCTTGCACTCCGGCCCTTTTAGGGCATATAGAGATGTCTTGATCCTCCTGGATTGATCATAGCCTCTCCGAGCTCTTGCTGGACCACATACTGTTACTGTCGGATGAAGGGGAAACAACGACAAGTAAGTCGATCCTTTCACTCTCCATCGAAGCAGCATTACTTCCTGAACTCCGTTCAGTGTCCCTGAACATAATGTGATGTCCTGGCCTTCCTAGGCCGACCATGGTCTCTCCAGACCCTTGTTGAACCTCATCCAATCACTCTTCGGTGAAGGGGGAACATGGATAAGTAAGTCGATCATGTCGCTCTCCAACGAAGCGACTCACTTCATGCACTTCGATCCCCAACTCTTTGATCAAGGACATAACACGATCAATTATGTACTGATTTCCTTTCTCTAGCCTCGACTCTCTGGTCATGGGCTTAATCGATGATGTACGAATCCATCCTGTCGCTCTCTGACAAAGGGACTTACACCTTACGATCATCACCCCATCTCTTCGGCCTGGACGGCCGCGACCTGCTTTGTTCATCGCATTAATGCGGATTTAAGTGTTTTAAGATCTGTTCATTAAATTTGAGTTTTAAACAATCAAAGAACCAGAAAAAACTAAGTACTGCTTCTCCAGGCATGGCGGTTCATTGCCATCACAGAGCGTGCCTAGGGACCACTCATGATCCCGTACATGTGTAAGTGACTTAGCCGCTTTATTGTAGAGTTTATTATTTATTTGGTTCGTGCCACCTCGATCAATAGATGACGATCTATGCCCCTGAGCCGGGCCCGCTCCAATTTGTTATGGATGATGGGTGCTCTTGTTCCATCCTTGTTGTATGATTCCTTACATAATGTGGCAACCTGCCATCCCTAACATGTTCCTCAACCATATCCTAGAGGTGCCTGCAATCACTGGTAGTATGCCCATGCAGTTCGTGGAACATACGGTATTTTCTAGACCTATGTTCCCACATCGTAGGATCCCTCCTTGCCGGTTTTCAATAGAGGAGTTGCCCACTTGTGTCCAAATAAACCCGTTCTAAGCTTTCCGTCAAATCCGAATAAGAGGAGAACTTCGGCTCCCATTATTTCCTTTGCCCTTTTGATCCATCACAACCATCGTCCAGCTTTCTTTTCCTCTTATCCTTCTTGGACCCTTATCCAGATGGTCCTTCACCTCTCACAGCATTTACTCCTCTTTGTTGGTTCTTGCGTCCTCCTGCCACAAGAACCTCTCAACCTCATGGTAAAATTCCTTGAGATCCATTAGTGGATCCCGCTCCAATGCTACCTTAAAATCTGTGTCGTCGGAGATCCTAGATACTGAAGCCATTAAGACCATCGATGGATCTGGTCGATACACTGAAGCAACTACCGCATTAAACCGTGTCAAGAAACTCTTGAGGGATTCCCAACCTTCTGCTTTAATGTCGTCATTGTCATCACATTCTTGGGGGCAGATGATGTGGACCTGAAATTGCCTCACGAACCTTTCCACTAGCTTGTTCCATGTCCTGATTAAGCCATTCTCCAGCTGTCTAAATCAAAGCGCAGCTAATTCCGTCAAGTACAAAGGAAAACATCTCGCCATGACTTCTTCTGATGCCCCCAGCACTTCCATATGTTGGATATATCTCATCAAGTGCACTGTAGGATCCGACTTTCTGTCATACACCTCTAGTGTTGTCAGTTTGAACTCCGGTAGGTTCCTAGCTTGCCTGATATTTGGAGTGAATGGACTCCAATTGACATCTTCCAAACTCCTATTGGGCAATCATCCTCTTATTTTCTGACATACCAGCTTAGCCATCCTTTCATTATCATCCATAGGTAGCCTCCAATCCATATTACCAGCCTACCCTCTGACTCCACGAGGGTATACTGCACGTGCATCCGCATTTCGATCTGCATCAACAGGCACAACATCGACCACTGTCCTACCCACATCCTAACCAACCCGACCCAGGGGCATGCCTCCAAGCCTTGGGGGTTCGGTACCGACCCCTCTGGGGGATCAATGTCGATCCCCTGATGTTGGCCGGGGGCTGCCCCCAGTTGCTCCGCTGCGATCTCCTACCTGTTGGTTCCATTTCCATGATCCCCGTTCTGATTTTCTACTACTCCTGCTGCTCCAACTCCTTGATCCAAATTGCCAATAGCTCCTACTATTCTAGCCTATCCAATTTGCCTGAGGAAATTCTGCATCATCTCCTCTTGTCTTTTCATCATCCGCTCCTGCATTGCCTCTATCATAGTCTCCATCTCATTCCTAGTGATGTAGATGGAGGATTGATTAGCTCCATCTCATGAGGATGCCTAATGACTTTCTCCATGATGACTCCTATCTACCAATGCTCTCCTTGTGGATTGCCTAGCCATTTCTTCCTAGATCTAAGTATCCAAGCTCCAAATCAAAGATTCAAGCTTCCAAATCCATGGGTGCAAGTAATTCTCATTGAAAGCATAAAAATGTTGACATAAAAAATGACACCACACCCAATCAGTATGAAAGCACCACAAATCCAATAATTAACTCCAAACAGAATGAAGTAGAGAATAAAATATGAAGAACAACAAATTAAAACCGAAAGAAATGAACACCGAGGGTTTATAGTGGTTCGACTAATTCTGGCCTATATCCACTCCAATAATTTTCCTTTTGTTTATACTGTTGATTACAGTTACAATGATTTAAATTCGAGTAATAAAAAGGGCAGAGTTCAGCCAAGAGAGAAGAAGAAGAAGAAGAAGAAGGAAGTTCCCTTGCAATGAGCTATCCATCCTGTTTTTGTAGGTGAAGACCTGGAAATATTACGTTCAAAATCCACGTGCAGAAGCCTAAGGACCAAGCGAACCCCTCTAGAAAAGATGGAGCTCACTGGGGTTGATCCTAGGCATCGGTGCCGACCCATATAGGGGGATCGGTGCTGATCCATATTCTTTGAGGATGGGGTCAGCAACCCCTGGTGGTGGTCCCCCATGGTGCCTTCTTCTTGTTTCCTGAGTTGTTCTACGATGTTGCCTAGGTGAAATTTGGAGATATCAATCGATTTCCGTTGAGTTGAGCTGTTGAGTTAAGTGTCCATAGCCATAGTGATCTAATCTGATCCCCTGCCTAGGGGAGGGGTTAGGTACCGATCCCCTACCTAAGGGAAGTGCCAATCGATACTTAGCCAATTCCGGGATGTCATTCGTCTAAATTCGCTAGACATTCATCCATAGCCTTGGTTATACCTAATTTCCGAACCTAATAACCCCCCTCCGGGCTTCCTGCCTTGGTGATTATGAAATTATTTTAGTTAAATCCGCCCGTATACTGCTTGGTCAAAATGCAGGTTAACACTCTTCGAGTCTAGAGTCTATTCCTTCATCATTTTGTAGTCCAATTACATCAAAATGTCACTTAAGTAAAATACCAGGTAAAAATATGTGTTTTCGTTAATTAACTTTAAATTAATTATTAACCATTTAATTATTATTCAAATAATTTTAATTAATTTTATAGTCATAGCATTCATAATTATTTTAATTTAACTATTAAAATTATTGTTATGTATGACTTTATAAATATTCAATTTAAATTCAAAAACCTTTTAAAATTAAATTTCTAATACCATATTCGAATTAAAAAATTCAAAATTTCAAAATTAATATGTTTTCAAATTAAAATTAAATTTTTTAAATTTATAGCCTTTTCAAATTTGAAATATTATATGGTTCAAATACGTGTATTGGAACTAAGCTCGAGGCCTAAAACTTGGGTCGCATACATAGGGCATAGGTCAATACTCAAATCACTCAATGTGCCAGGCTGGGCCAGATGTCTAGACGATCAATGCACCACTACACCTTAGTTTAAGAACCCTTTCTAGACAGTCGGATTTTGTGATCCTTTCTTTAATTGGGCCCTGATGTTGGTTGGATTGCATTAACATAATGTGGGCGCTGATACCGTTGTTGGTTTGTGTGCATTAGGCTGTGGACAATTAGGGCAAAATTCCAAAATGTTATCTAAATTAGTTAAAGCTCATGATCGTGTTATGTGTTGATGTAAATAAAATATTATATCAAATCATATTTAATATATTAGAAATGTATTATTATAAAGGAGTTTTATCATTTGAGTTTTGATTTATTGTTAATTATGATTTTCCTTTAATAATATTATATATGTTATTATTTTATTTTTGTTTAATTTAACTTAGTATTTTAATTTACGCTATGTACACATTCACAATGCAAACATTGTACAATAAATAAAGTAGACTAATCTAGTGTACATAGATGAATAGATGTCGTGTGTATAAAATAAACATTGGGACCTAGGGTGATTATATAGTGTGTGATACTAATGGATGACAACTTTGGTCATATATTCATACACACATGTATACATGGTATAATGTCAAGGGATGATAATTAAGACCATATGTTCACGCACTGGCACACAATGTTATTTCTACTAATAAGTATTCATTAATGTGTGTGTATAGGGAAGGGGGTGTGTGTGTATAATAAATTTTTCTAGCCACAATTTATGAAAAACAATTTCAATTGAGTTCTCTAAGGGAAACAATTAAGGGAAACAATTTAAATTGAGTTATGATAAGGAAATAATTTAATGGAGAAATAGTTTAGATAAAGGAAATAATTTAAATTGAGTTACATAAGGGGAACAACTTGAGGGAAATAGTTTAGATAAGGTAAACGATTTAAATTGAGTTATATAAGGGAAACAATAAAAATCGGTTTAAAACTTAATTATAATTATATATACATTTTAAAACTATGGGCTTTGCACTTTAGATCCCTATTTTTGATGTTGTTATAAGACCTATAGCATTTAATATGTAAATTAGATCCTTATTTTTCTAAATTAAAAATCACAAACTAGCTTGCACTTTTCTGGTACAAAGTGCAAGCTAAATTGCGCTTTTCAAAAAGTTTTTCAAAAATTGAAATATCAAATTTCTTTATTCATAAATAATAATGATTGTTATTTAAGTATAATTTGAGTAAATAACTACGGTTTTTCACCATTATCGAATTTTATAAATTATTTATTTTTTCCTTGAAAACTACAACTCAACTTTCATTTTTCAAAAAAGTGCAAGTTACCTTGCGTTTTTTGTTTTTCATAAATAAGGACCTAATTTACATTACCATTGCTGCATGGACATTTCTTAAAACATCAAAAACAGGGACCTATAACTATTTTACTATTTTCACTTAATTATACATTTTACTTAGTGGAAAATAGGCATTAGGACAAACTTTGAAAAAAATTAAGGCTGAAGGACATCAAGTTTCATCTTTGGGCTGAAGGACAAACTTTGAACAAAAATTAAGCTGAAGGACAATGCTAGTTAGAACTAGCATTTTGTATAGTGTAAAAACTGAATATAATGCTAGTCTAACTAGCATTTTGTATAGTGTAAAAACTGAATATAATGCTAGTTAGAACTAGCATTGTCCTTCAACCTAATTTTTTCCTAAGTTTTTCCTTCAGCCAAAAAATAAAACTTGGTGTCCTTTAGACTAATTTTTTTATCAAAGTTTGTCATTTTCCCTAATTCCCTCTTTTATATAATTACCATATAAATTAAGTTAAAATTACATTTTGATATATGTATGTATGTATATGTACACATTTATTTAAAATTTGAATTGAGTTTGACTAATTCAAACACACACATGCATATATATATATAAATACACATATACATACATATATACATATATATATATGTGTGTGTGTGTGTATTGAAACAATTTGTTTTATTGAAAACTAAAACAAGTTTGAATATGTATATGTATGCATGTGTGTGTGTATACATACACACACAAATCTAAGGCCTTGGAAAATTGTTGTGTTTTTTCAAAAGTATAAATAGATATATTTTGTCATAGATTTCATACATACATACATACATATATATATATATAATGTGTGTGTATTTAGGTTAATTTTAATTTTCAAAAATAATTCATTTCATGGTCGAGAAAATATAAACAAAAAAACACACGCACACACAGATATATATATATATATGTACACATATATATAAAGGAAAACATGTACCTTTTTACGATACATATTAGTTTTAGATCAAAATGACTTACCGAAACCCTCCTGCTTGTTAACACCTTGTATATGATTTAGCTTTCCTCTTTGAAGACCGTCTTCTTCCTTGAAGTGAAGCAATAGTGGAGGCTATGGTTTTGAGTTTTAGAAATCATATTCCCGATGGCTATGGTAATGAAAGGCCTCTTCTATTTATAGAAGAGGAGTGCCTACCTAATGAGCGTTGCCCCTCCTTTATCTAACCCATGCTATTAAATAACAATTCAAATGTAACTAATACAGTTAAATTAAGATGGGATCGGCCTTAAAATTCGTTAAATAAATATGGCCTCGATTAAACACATTTAACTCTTATTTATTATTTAATTAAATATTATTGTTGATACGCTATATTTTGATCAATGACAATGTGCTTCAACAAAAAGGAAGAGATATGTGCAAAGCTAAAGGGAGAACTATGAAGACCAAAGATACCATAAGTATGATTTAAATATAGGTCTTAGTTTAGATTCGTTGTTAAAATCTATCCTCAAGAAGCTTGCACAAACACAAGAACACATTTCATAACTTAATTTTTTAGTTAAGTGTTCACTGTGCAGAAACTACCAGTTCAGTCGACTGAACAGGAAATTTCAGTCGACTGAACCTGTTACAGAATTACAACATGCACGGTTTCAGTCGACTGGAATTCCCTGTTCAGTCGACTGAATTCGAACCTGCAAATTTTTAATGAAAAGACACCTTATTCTTCCCAAGAGTTGCAACCATTCTCCAATGGTAATGGATGCATCTCTTGCCTGAATCTTTTGCAAATAGATACACCTCTTCTACACCTATAAATACTTGTTTCTATCATTTGCAAATCATGAATTCTAATTGCTTTAATCTCTCTATTTTCTTGAACATACTTTCAGATTTCTTAAGTTTTCAAAAGCAATCACAAACCACTTCAATTGCTTGAATCTCTGATTTATCTTAAATACTCTTTTGATTCATAGCAATTTATATTTCCTAAATCTTCATAAACACATTTCATATTCTTGAGGATAAGATTATAGGAAAGTTGTACTCAATTAGACTCATTAGTGTTATCAAGAACACAACAAGTCAGAAATACTCTTTGTATCTAGTTGAAGTCCTCTTCGGTAGTTGAGGCAAGAAATCCCGTTCGGTTGTTCGGGTAAGTTGTAAACCTATTCCTCCGGGTTAAGTGAGGGTTGTTTGGTTAGTTGAATTCCTAAGAGAAGCTTAGGGACTGGACCTAGGACAAGAGGTCTGAACCAGTATAAAGTCTTGGTGTCTACTTTACTTACTGCTTATTGCTATCTACCTAGACCATTCCACTATTCCATATTATACGATCCTACCGCATAGCCTCTTTCAATTGGTATCAAAGCAAGGCCGTCCTATAACCATAACACCGTTATTAGACATATTGATAATATGGAAAATAACACAAGCACAACAACTGCCTATAGTTCTACATTTGCGGAAGGACAATCTACCCAAAGACCCCCCTATTCAATGGACTAAACTATAACTATTGGGCTACAAGGATGAGAATTTATATGCAAGCAACAAGTTTCGAAGCCTGGAATGCTACCCAAGCTGAGTTCGTTGTACCCACGACCGATTATTCTACATGGACACAAACTCAAAAAAATGAAGCTTGGGCAAATGCCAAAGCTATGAATATGTTATTTTGCGCCTTGGATAGAAATGTATTCAACCGTGTTAGCATATGTACTACTGCACATCAGATATGGAGTACACTTAGAACCATACATGAAGGCACAAACAAGGTCAAACAAACAAAGATCTCCATGCTAAAGAACCAGTTCCAAAACTTTAGAATGCGACAGAATGAATCCATCAATGACATGTACTCGAGATTTCAAGACATTCATCATGCTTTAATAGGACTAGGAGAAAAATACACGGATTTTGATATTGTATCTAAAGTTCTAAATTCACTCACTGATGAATGGGAGAGAAAAGTCTTAGCAATCGAAGAAGCAAATGATCTATCTACAATGAAACCAGAAGAATTAATTGGAAATCTTATGTCGTATGAAGTAAATATGCAAGCTAAGAAAGATCAAGCACAAGAAAGAAAGAATGTAGCTTTTCATGCGGAAAAGGAAGAATCAGAGTCTGAAGATGAGGATTTAGCATTTATAGCCAAAAATTTCAAGAAATTCTTAAGATATAGAAAATAAAATAAAAATGGATTCAAAAAGAATTTCTTGAACAAACCTACATCCTTGAATATAGAATGTTTCATCTGTCACAAGAAAGGTCACATGCACAAAGATTGTCCCGAGCAAAAGAAGGAGAATCAGAGAACTCTCAATAACAAAAACAAGAAAGAAAAATTCAAAAAAAAGGCATTCTCTGTAACATGGGACGATTCAGATTCATCTTCATCTGAAAGTGAAAATGATAGCGACAATGAACAAGCGAATGTATGCTTTATGGCTCAAGAATCTAAGGTTAGTAATTTAACTTTCGACAATTTAATTGATGTAAACACTGAACTTTTGAGCATAATAAAAACTCTTAAAAGGAAACTCGTGAAAATCAAAACAAAGCTGAATTTGAAAGAGATATGTTAAAAGATGAAAAGAAAATTCTAGAAGAAGAACTTGAAAAGGTTCAAGAGTCTCTTTCAAATTCGAAAACTCAATTATCTCTTTTAAGTCAAGAAATTGAAACTCAAAAGACAAAGAATGATATAATTGTTTTTGAAAATCATGAGTTAAAAACTAAGATTAGACAAGTTGAGTTAGAAAATAATAGTCTTCAAGCTAGATTAGATAACATCACTAAAAATGTCTCTAATTTTAACAAAGGAAGAGAAAATTTATCTAAGATTTTAGAAAATTCTCAATCCTCCTCAAATAGACATGGATTAGGATATAAAAAAAAGTCAAATATTCCTAAAAAGAAAGATACAAATCTTAAGAGGAATATTGATTCAAAACAACAAATTTTATTAAGAGAACCTATTATACCAAAAGAAGAAACTAAGATAGTTAAAATTTGGGTTCCAAAGACTAACAATATTTTAATTAGGAATAAATATATTAAAGCATTTATGGATAGTGTTCATAATAATAAAAATTATATTTATAAAAAGGATACTGAACCAAATTGGGTTTGGTTTCCTAAGTTCTAACTTTTAGGACCCTATTGAAAGGTGGGTACCAATAATTTTGTATTTATTTTCGGGTCCCACTCAAAAAGAAGAAATGGATACTAGACAGTGGTTGCTCAAACCACATGACCGGCGACAAAGATATGCTTACAAACATCACATACTTTGATGGTGGCTCGGTTACCTTCGGAGACAATTCAAAAGGCTATATCATTGGCAAAGGAGATGTGAGCAATTACGGTACATCGAATTTACCTTTTATTACAAATGTTTCATTAGTTGAAAATCTAAAACATAATCTACTAAGCATAAGTCAACTTTGTGACAAAGGTTTTAAAATAACTTTTTCAGAAAGTAAATGTAGTATTTTTGATCAAAACCAAAATCTTGTTTTTGATGGAAATAGAGATAGGAATATTTATGTTCTAAATATAAAGATTAATCATAATACAAATATGTGTTTACTAGCCAAAGATAATGATCCTTGGTTGTGGCACAAAAGATTTTGTCATATTAATTTCAAAACTATTAGAAAACTTTCTAAAAATGAATTAGTAAGAGGTTTACCTAAGATAAACTTTAAAATAAAAAATCTTTGTGATGATTGTCAAATAGGAAAATTAACAAAATCATCTTTCAAATCTAAGAAAAATATTTCAACTTTACAAACACTAGAATTACTTCATATGGATCTTTTTGGACCAACACAAGTTCAATCCATTAATCATAATCGATATGTATTTGTAATAGTTGATGATTTCTCAAGATATACATGGACTATTTTTATGAAAAATAAAAGTGATACATTTGAGCATTTTAAAACATTTGTCAAAAAATTTCAAAACACTAAAGATTTGAAAATTAAGAATATACGAAGTGATCATGGTGGCGAATTCGAAAATGAAGCTTTTGAATCTTTCTGTAAAATGAAAGGAATAAATCATAACTTTTCATTTCCTAGAACTCCTCAACAAAATGGAGTAGTAGAAAGAAAGAATAGAACATTACAAGAATGTGTAAGAACACTATTAAATGGAAGCCTTCTACCAAAACATTTTTGGGCAGAAGCCGTAGCTACTACGTGTTATGTATTAAATCGTATTTCTATTAGACCATTAACTAAAAATACTTCATATGAACTTTTTAACAATAGAAAGCCAAATATCTCTTATTTTAAAATATTTGGATCAAAATGTTTTATTTTAAATACAAAAGACCAACTAGGAAAATTTGATCCGAAAGTTGACGAAGGAATTTTTGTAGGCTACTCAGAACGAAGTAAGGCATATCGAGTTTTTAATAAACGAACAAATATAATCGAAGGAACTTTACATGTATCTTTTGATGAAAACTTTAATAAAAACTTGAGTATAAAAGATGATGACAAATTTATAATAAATACAGACAATACAAATCTTGAAAATATGAATAATACCGAACTTAGATCTCCACCTAGAATCTTACAAGTTCACCCTGTACAAAACATAATCGGTGAAATTGATTCTCAAGTTAAAACTAGAAGTCAACTAAACCAAATGGGACATGTTGCTTTTATTTCTACATTAGAACCTAAAAATCCTAAAGAAGCATCAACAGACGACTACTGGATTGTTGCTATGCAAGAGGAGTTAAATCAATTCGAACGTAAAGATGTTTGGGATTTAGTTCCCCGTCCTAATAATCAATCTGTTATAGGAACAAAATGGGTTTACAAAAATAAAGTAGACGAACAAGGAAATATAACTAGGAATAAAGCTAGACTAGTAGCACAAGGATATAATCAAGAGGAAGGTATCGACTTTGAAGAAACATTTGCTCCCGTTGCAAGACTTGAAGCAATACGTATTCTATTAGCCTTCGCGTGTTTTCACAATTTTAAACTTTATCAAATGGATGTTAAAAGTGCTTTTCTAAATGGTTTTATAAAAGAAAATGTGTACGTAGAGCAACCCCCTTTATTCATACATGAAAAATATCTGGATCATGTATATAAATTAAAGAAAGCCTTATATGGTCTTAAACAAGCACCTCGTGCTTGGTATGAGAGACTTAAAAGCTATTTACTAGATTCAGGATTTCAAATCGGAAAAGTAGATCAAACTCTATTCATTAAAAACACTACTAAAGACATTCTAATAATTCAAATATATGTAGATGACATTATATTTGGTTCAACTAATGAAATCTTGTGTAAAGAATTTTCAAATATAATGACAAAGGAGTTCGAAATGTCACACATGGGAGAATTATCTTATTTTCTCGGATTACAAATTAAACAATTAACGAATGGAATTTTCTTAAACCAAGAAAAATATTGTGCTAATCTAATTAAACGTTTTGGAATGGAAAACACTTCTGGAAAACCTATTCCTATGAGTACCACAACTCATCTCGATCGAGATGAAAATGGCAAAAGTGTAGACCAAAAGTTGTTTAGAAGTATGATAGGCTCTTTACTATACTTAACCGCTAGTAGACCAGACATAATGATGAGTGTATGTTTATGTGCACGTTTTCAAGCTAATCCTAAAGAATCACATTTAAGAGCCGTAAAACGAATTATGCGATATCTTAATAATACTAAGGACTTTGGTCTTTTTTATCCAAAAGATTGTCCATTCGAGTTAGTGTCATTTAGTGATGCTGATTTTGGTGGATCTCGAACTGATAGAAAAAGTACAAGTGGTACGTGCCATTTCATTGGAAAATCACTTGTATCTTGGTTTAGTAAGAAACAAAATTGTGTTTCACTTTCAACTTGTGAAGCGGAATATATATCTGCTGCTCTGGCTTGTACCCAAGTCATATATATGCAACAAACACTTAAAGATTTTAATATAAATTTAACAAATTTTACAATATATTATGATAATACAAGCACAATAAATTTGTCTAAAAATCCGATAAATCACTCTCGTACGAAACATATTGATATTCGCCGAGAACAGAGTTATACATACATCAGGAATAAATAAATAATGCAGCGGAACAACATGATGCAGTGGAATATATATAAAATAAACAGCATATAAATCTTTATCATTCTTGATTACATAGAACTTAGAATCTAAAAATAAATTTTCCATGTCAAATTCAATATTTAAATATTGCGCTAATTACAGCGTTCAATTACAACTGTAATAAATTCATTAATAATAATTTAAATTCCAATAAATTCATTTATTTTGATTTACGTTCTTATTATTCAATCAACAATACCCTATGAATTTTAACATAAGTTTACATTTTATTACATTCATTATTTTACAGTTACCATCTTTTACCATATTAGCTGCAATATTTATATTTAATTACATTAATTCCAACCATTGATTCCAACATTTTTTTTTATTCCTTATTAACTTACAATTATAATCAAATTAACTTTACAATTATTTCAATTGATTGAAATTACATTAAATTAAATTCTAATAACCCATTCCATTTATAAATCATAAATTTTAATTTCTCCCAATATTAAATTCTTAAATCTTATTAAATTTAATAGTTTTAATTATCAAAATTACGGGTCATTACACACTCCCTCACTCAAAACTTTTCATCCTCGAAAAGGAACGAGAAGGAATTAAAAAACCTGATATAATTTTATTCAAAACATTCAATTTATAAACACTTAAAATTTACATAATTAAGTATTTTAAATAAAATATATCAATTTATAAACAATTAAATTTTCCATATTCAAGTTTAATAAAAGTTTGAAGATGTTTTCACTTTCACAAAAAATTTCTAAGTCTTAAATTCATGAAAAATTTCGGCAGAGTCTCCTTTGTACGGATAGGTCCGAAAAATAATAATATCAATAATTACAATATATATATATATCACATTTCAAAAATAGAACATCCCAAACCATGGAAAAACAATAAAATATCGCTATAAAACCGTAATCCAAAAATGTACCTATTTGTTGGGCAAACAACTTTATTTATGAAACCAAAAAGTAGTAGCTATTGCTTCCAGAAACCTGTATTTCACTTAAATAATCCAAAATAGTGAGAATTATGTACAAGAGAAATATTTATTGTTTCAATTAGTAACAAAAGCAAATCAACACAAAACATATGCAAACAAAACTGTACAACCATCATATGCAACCAAAGAATCCATCATACATCCATAACAATCAAAACTAATGGTTTGTTCGGGTTCAGAAACTTTTCATCATACAAGGATGATAAATAAACTAATAAGTGTACCTTACGCTCAACCGCCTTAGATAATTACTTAATAAATTATTCATACAACCTTAAACAATTTGAAGTATCCTTTCGCAACTTCCCATAAGTCAAACCATACAAATTTAAATATTATTTAAGTTTATTCGATTGATATCTTTTCACATCATTAACCTCAGATTTATTTTAAATTCTCATTTATTCATACAATGTCATCTTTTTTTTAGTTTACATTCATTTACTTGCATAAATTATTTCGCATTCAATATCTGAAGTCATCAATAAATCAATTCTTGAAATATTATATAAGTTTCCTTGTAATTTAATTCACATTCATTTACTTAAATAACTTGATTTCCATTTAATATGAATATTCATGATGTTACCCGGTTGTTTGACCATGTGACCAGAGGCTCGGCATAGAAAGGTCGCTCGGCATCTTGCCTCGTTCGGCATTGAGGGGTCGTTCGACATCTTGCCTCGTTCGGCATTAAGGGGTCGATCGGCACCTTGCCTCGTTCGGCATAGAAGGGTCGCTCGGCATAGAAAGGTCGCTCGGCATGAAGCCTCGCTCGGCATGGAAGGGTCGTTCGACATGAAGCCTCGTTCGGCATACGAGTGCAGTTCAACACACATCCCTCGCTCGGCATACGAGTGCAGTTCAACACACATCCCTCGCTCGGCATACGAATTCCGTTCGGCTTGGATGTGTGGCTCGGCATACGAGTGTCGTTCGCACTGAGACCTCGCTCGGCATCCTCTGGTTCGACCAACCTCGCTCGGCAATTGTCGTTCGGCATCTATGGCTCGGTGCGCAGAAGTTACTTACCACAGGCCGAGGTACCTTGTTCCTAGGCCCATGAGGGAAGTCCAACCCATCTTCGTCTATAAATAGAAGGGCAGGGGCACAGTGAAATGGACCTTTTTTCGAGAACACTAGGGAGACTCTGCCATTTTCAAGACTCTTTCTTTTTCAGTTAAAACTTGTATTCAAGTTGTCGGTGTACGGATTGTATCTGTATTCAATTATTTGAAAAGCAATAAAGATTAAACTCAAAGTGGACGTAGGCAGTTACGCCGAACTACTATAAATTTGGTGTTCTTGTTTTTTACAGTTATTATTGCATTCCACCGTGTTATTCCTCAGTTTTAATTTACCTTCTTCATTAATCTCTCTACACAAAACTCTCTTTGGGTGTTAGTGACCAATTTTGGTGCTAACATTTTGGTGCTTTCATTGAGAGACGTTCTTAGGCCAATAGGATCTACTTTGAAGCTACTAGATTGAAGAAATCCCCCGAAGGAGATCCAAGTCATTTACATGAAACCCGTTGATTCTACTCGGAGTTTCTACCAATAACTCTACAATGGGAAGACCACGTACTAGATCAGCCTCCCACAACGCGGATGTCAACGAGACTGCTAGTGTCCAACAAGTAGGACCCAGCAATCAACAGGTTAATCCGGGAGCAGGGACTGTCACTGCCCAAAATCAAATGGAAGCTGTCACTAGGACAGAGTTCAACGAGCTGATGAGAGAACTCATGGAGAGCAGGAGACAACTTAGCGAACAGATCCAAGCTAATGCTAACCTTATGACTCAGCTTACTCAACAACAGCATCAGAATGCTGGAGGAAGCCCCGCTCCTTATTCCTCCTCCGACAGCTCTTCCTCATCTGATGAACCTCCCAAGCGTAGACGTCGTAGAACGGAAACAACGCAAATGGGTGCTGCTGATCGATCAACCAGGGTTGGTCCGGGTTCTCTACCTTGAGCAATGGCTCCTCACTTACACCAAGAACATCACACTCAAGCTGGAACGGGAAACTTAGGATCTGGAGTACGAGTGGAAGCTGGACAGCCGGCACACCAACGTCTTAATGATGCTGGTCTCTAGGATACACACTTGGTAGATCGCCAACGGAGGAGACACCGACCAGAACAGTCTCACAGAACAGACACCAACCTGCCATCTTCCATACAAACCCCAGACCTATCAGCTATGGTCAGACAGCTGATGAAAGAGAATCAAGGCTTATCAAATGATGATTGGGGGATATCCAGGAGTCACACTCCGTTCACAAATGTTATCTTACAGGTCGAGTACCCCAGGAAGTTTAACATGCCGACTATTCCGGCCTATGAAGGAAAGACTGATCCCCGACAGCATGTGATGAGGTATGAATGGATGATGGACTCAGTTAGAGCGAACGATGCAACCAAGTGTAGATATTTCCCAATAACTTTATCTGGAATCGCTATCATGTGGTTCATCCGACTTCCTCCGTGGACTATCTCCAACTTCGATGAGTTAGCGATGAAATTTGTGGAACAATTCAGGATTCATGCCACTCGTCCCAAGGATGTGATGTCCTTGTCCAGTGTAATTCAGGCTCCAGGGGAGTCATTGAAAGAGTACTTGCAAAGATTTCATGTTGCCGCAACTGAAGTTAGCAACCCCAACGACCATGCTATTTTAATGGCCGTGATGCGAGGGGTAAATCCAGATTCAGAGTTTGGAGATTGGCTGGCGGGAAAGCCTCCGACTACGCTAGAACGTTTTTATTCAAAAGCACACCAATTTATAAGAAGGGACGAAGCTAAGTGGACGAGGCGAGATAATGCACCGGTACATGGTAAGGAGGCTGTGTAGAGTAACATTGCTATAAAATAATTCGGTGACAACTCTGGAAAGGTACAAGTCAATGTTCAAAACAAGCCTGAACAACCTAAGGGATCCGGTGGGGGAAATCCCAGCAAGAAAAGGGAAGCTGAAAAGTGGAAACCAAGGATCCCAACTTACAACGAATACACTCCTCTGAATGCATCTTTGGAAAATATTTACTTGTCAACTTGTAATACTTTCCAATATCGAAAGCCACGGCCAAAAGAGTCTATTGAAGAGCAAAAGCAGACTGGGAAGTATTGCCGCTTCCATGAGACTTACGGGCACAATACCGACGAGTGTAGGCACTTCCATGACGCTATAGAAAAGTTGATTAGACAGAAAAAGTTGCAGGAGTTTGTAAAGAATCCTCAAGAGGATGGACAGGGAACGTCCAATCCCGGTCGTGCACCAGCTCCACATCACCCTGAGGAGCCTGCTCGGGCTATGGGTAGACTGGTCATAAACACGATAATAGGTGGACCTCACCCTGCAGATAAGAACTGATAAGAAATGGAGCGGTATGCTAACTCCTTGAGGCATGCGGATTTTGAGTGTTGTTTGAATGTGGAGGATGGGACCCCCGCTAAACAACAACGCATGATGACGGACGATATAGTATTCAGGAGCAGAGATGTTGATCAGGTGGAGGCTCCTACCGTTGACCCGATGGTCATATCCGCGACAATCGGGCCATCATTTGTGAAAAGAATTCTGATTGATTGTGGATGTTCTGTTAATATCATCTTCAAAAAAGCATATGACCAGATGAAGATGGAGACGAAAGATTTAAAACCATCTAAAGCTCGTATCAATGGCTTTAATGGTGTTGCAACCGATGCGGTGGGTTATGTTGAATTGCCAGTTGAACTAGGGCAAGGTGAACGTAGGAGGGTGCGAATCCTACCTTTCATAGTTTTGGATGTTGATTCTCCATACAATGTATTTCTGGGTCGACCGGCCTTGGCGGAGTTCAGGGCAGCTTTGGCCCCGTGGTGTTTAACTCTGAAATTTCCGATAGACAAAGGAGTTGGTGTTGTACATAGCGATCAGGCGACTGGTCGTGCATGCTATATGGCTGAGCTGAGAGAGGCCCAGCGAAGAGAGAAGGGAAAGGTTATGGACAGCTCCGTCCACAACCGAGTCGTTGAAAATTGACAAGTAATGCCCGAGCCCTGGCTCGGGCAACATGATCGGATCTATAGAGACATAGATCCGAGAGATGATGATGAGGAACCCAGGGAAGAAAAAGCAGCGCCGGCTGAACTGACGATTGACATTTCAGTCAGCCGAGACGATCCGTCGCGAGTACTTAAGATTGGGTCACAACTCAGCCCCTCGATGACTGAGGATCTCACTGATTTCCTCCAAGCGAATCTAGATGTTTTCGCTTGGACACATTCTGATATGTGCGGGATTTCTCCCGCTATTGTGAGTCATATGTTGAACATAGACCCGAAGTATGTTCCAGTAAAGCAGAAAAGGAGAGGCATGGACCCGGAGAGGTCCGTGGCTCTCAAAGAGGAAGTGGACAAACTCAAAGCCAATGGGTTCGTCCGCGACGCCCTCTACCCAGAACGGGTCTCTAATCCTGTACTAGTGAGAAAAGCGAATGAGAAATGGAGGACTTGTGTTAATTACTCGGATTTAAACAAAGCATGCCCTAAGGATAGTTTCCCATTACCTAGAATTGATCAGCTGGTCGACTCAACGGCAGGGCATGAGTTATTATCATTTATGGATGCGTACTCGGGATATAATCAAATCCCGATGCACATTCCAGATCAAGAACACACCAGTTTCGTCACAGACGTTGGACCGTACTGTTATGTAGTGATGCATTTTGGGTTGAAAAACGCAGGGGCGACTTATCAGCGCTTGGTGAATCGGATGTTTAAAGACCAAATTGGTAAAAAAATGGAAGTCTATGTGGATGACATTCTCGTGAAGTCACGGCAGTCAAACGACCACATTCGAGACTTGGCGAAGATGTTTGATATACTCAGGAATTATGGAATGAAAATCAACCCACTGAAGTGTTCCTTTAGTGTTGCATCGGGAAAGTTTTGGGTTTCATTGTTAATGCACGAGGAATCGAAGCTAACCCGGAGAAGATTCAAGCTATCCGAGACATACTAGTACCCAGAACTATAAAGCAAGTACAAAGCTTGAATGGAAAAGTAGCCGCGTTGAGTCGATTCATATCCAGGGCCATAGATAAGTGTATTCCCATCTTCGATGTAATAAAGAAGGGAAAGAGAAATTTTGAATGGACGCCCGATTGCGAAGACGCATTCCGAGCTCTAGTAAGGCATTTGGAAAGTCCTCCGGTGCTGTCGAAGCCTGTAGACCATGAAGTGTTGTATGTATACTTAGTTGTATCCCAACACGCAATCAGTACAGCTTTGGTTTGCGAGGAGGACCGAGTTCAAAAGCCGGTGTACTATGTCAGTAAACGTCTAACGGGGGCAGAAAGAAATTATCCCAAAATTGAGAAATTGGCCTACTGCCTGGCGATTGCATCACGCAAGCTACGTCCATACTTCCAGGCACACTCGATCAGTGTCTATACCGATCAACCCTTGCGACAAGTACTCCAACGAAAAGAAACCTTTGGAAGTATGTTAAAATGGAATATCGAATTGAGTCAGTTCGATATTACCTACCGGCCACGAAGGGCCATACAAGGGCAAGCGCTAGCAGACTTCATTGCTGAATTCACCATGTCAGACGAATCGAACGATTATGATGTCATTCCGCCTATTCGATGGAAACTGTACACTGATGGGGCATCCAACGACCATTATTCTGGGGCTGGTATAATACTTGTGACTCCCGAAAATCGATCAATTTGTTACGCTTTAAAACTCAATTTCCCAGCCACAAACAACGAAGTTGAGTATGAAGCATTGGTTGCTGGCTTGAAACTTATCAGGGAACTCGGAATAAAATCGATTGAAATCTTTTGCGACTCACAATTGGTAGTGTACCAAGTTCGAGGAGACTATCAAGCAAAGGGGCAGAGACTCGCCCCATACCTTGCACGAGTTCAAGAACTGTTGGCAGACCTTCAATACTACGATATATCCCATGTCCCGCGCGAGCAAAACAGAGGCCGATTCATTGGCGAAGTTCGCAAGTACAGGCGATGCATGGCAGCTGGGCTTGGTTCCCGTCGAAACTTTACAATCTCTAAGCATAGACGAAATGGAGATAGATTATGTTCTAGAAATAGAAATTGAAAAGGAGTCGTGGATGACCCCATTCAAAAAATACATATTACACGGAACTTTACCCGATAGAAAGAACGAGAGACGACAAGTCGTTCATAAAGCTTCAAGATATATAATGCAAGATGGAATAATGTATCGGGGGGTTCTCGGTTCCCTTACTCCGGTGCATCGCCCATGGTGAGATAAAACGAGTTTTGATGGAAGTGCACGAAGGAGAGTGTAGCGACCATACTGGGGGGGCAAACACTCGCGAAAAAGATCCTCCGCTATGGATATTATTGGCCAACTATAAATCGGGATGCTGCAGACTACGTGAGAAAGTGTGACAAATGTCAAAAGTTTGCGAAAATCCCGAGAGCTCCGCCAGCGGAACTCACGCAACTGGTTAGTCCCTGGCCATTTGCAATTTGGGGGATCGATATAATCGGTTCCTTACCGATTTCCAGGGGTGATGGAAAGTATGCAATTGTTGCGGTTGATTACATTACTAAGTGGGCAGAAGCAAAGCCTTTAGCTACGATCACCACCAAAAAGGTAATTAATTTCGTTGTACGAAACATCATATGCCGTTTTGGCCTCCTGCGAACTATCATCACAGACAATTGAACTCAATTTGAAAGTAGAGAATTCAAAGAATTCTGCCAAAAATATCATATTGATAAAAGGTTTTCGGTGGTCGCTCACCCTAAAGCGAACGGGCAAGTGGAAGCCGTAAATAAAATAATCAAGCTAATATTAAAGAAACGACTAGAAAATGCTAGAGGAAAGTGGGTGGATGAGCTTCCGACAGCGCTCTAGGCTTACAGAACCACCCACAAGTCCGTGACTAGCCATACTCCATTCACCTTGGCATATGGCGCTGAAGCTGTGATACCCGTCGAACTGGAAGTTCCTTCTCATCGGGTAATCTATTATGATCCCAAGATGAATCAGTATCTCTTATTGGAATCACTGGACTTTGTTGATGAAAAACGTGAAGAAGCTGATTTGAGAGCGGCTGCACATAGGAACAGAATTGCTCGATATTATAATGAAAAATTCCGACCAAGAAGTTTCGATGTGGGCGGTCTTGTTTTGAAGCGAGTCTTTCCGGCCCCATCACATATGAATCCCACATGGGAAGGTCCATATGTCATCGAACGGAAGCTTGGAGAAGGAACTTTCAAGCTAGCGACTGTTGATGGCGCGACACTCCCCCGAGCATGGAATGGCGAACACCTACGCCGTTATTACACTTAGCACAATTATTTCGCATTTTAGTTGTAATTATTTCCAGTTTACGTTCCTTTCGTTGTTTTTAGTTGTCAGCATGTAATAAGACAATTTAGTCTGTTTTTATTTGTTATGATCAATAAAGGCTTAAAGCCGTCTTTTCCATGAAATATTGATGTTACCATATAGTGCACTTCAGTGACGAAGATTAAATTGCGTTATTCTATCTAGCGTATGAACGCGCATTCAAAACTGAAAAATCTCTAGGTCCCCAAAGTGCGGACTAGAGTACTCTGAGTCCCTAGAGTGCGGACTAGAGTATAAACGACTGAAAAATATCTAAGTCCCCGGAGTGCGGACTAGAGTACTCTGAGTCCCCAGAGTGCGGACTAGAGTATAAACGACTGAAAAATCTCTAAGTCCCCAGAGTGCGGACTAGAGTATAAACGACTGGAAAATCTCTAAGTCCCCAGAGAGCGGACTGGAGTACTCTGAGTCCCCAGAATGCGGACTAGAGTATAAACGACTGAAAAATCTCTAAGTCCCCGGAGTGCGGACTAGAGTACTCTGAGTCCCTAGAGTGCAGACTAGAGTATAAACGACGGGAAAATCTCTAAGTCCCCAAAGAGCGGACTGGAGTACTCTGAGTCCCCAGAATGCGGACTAGAGTATAAACGACTGAAACATCTCTAAGTCCCCGGAGTGCGGACTAGAGTACTCTGAGTCCCCAGAGTGCGGACTAGAGTATAAATGACTGAAAAATCTCTACGTCCCCAGAGTGCGGACTAGAGTACTCTGAGTTCCCAGAGTGCGGACTAGAGTATAAACGACCGGAAAATCTCTAAGTCCCCAGAGAGCGGACTAGAGTACTCTGAGTCCCCAGAGTGCGGACTAGAGTATAAACGACTGAAAAATCTCTAAGTCCCCAGAGTGCGGACTAGAGTACTCTGAGTCTCCGGAGTACGGACTAGAGTATAAACGACTGAAAAATCTCTAAGTCCCCAGAATGTGGACTAGAGTACTCTGAGTCCCCAGAGTGTGGACTAGAGTATAAACGACTGAAAAATCTCTAAGTCCCCAGAGTGCGGACTAGAGTACTCTGAGTCCCTAGAGTGCGGACTAGAGTATAAACAACTTCGAAATCTCCAAAGTCCCCTGAGCGCGGACTAGAATGTTCTGAGTTCCCAGAGTGCGGACTAGAGTATAAACGACTGAAAAATCTCTAAGTCCCCAGAGTGCAGACTAGAGTACTCTGAGTCCCCAGAGTGCGGACTAAAGTATAAACGATAGGAAAATCTCTAAGTGCTCAGAGGGTGGACTAGAGTACTCTGAGTCCCCAGAGTGCGGACTAGAGTATAAACGACTAAAAAATCTCTAAGTCCCCAGAGTGTGGACTAGAGTATAAACGACTGAAAAATCTCTAAGTCCCCAGAGTGCGGACTAGAGTATAAACGACTGAAAAATCTCTAAGTCCCCAGAATACGGACTAGAGTACTCTGAGTCCCCAGAGTGCGGACTAGAGTATAAACGACTGAAAAATCTCTAAGTCCCGAGAATGCGGACTAGAGTATAAACGACTGAAAAATCTCTAAGTCCCCAGAGTGCGGACTAGAGTACTCTGAGTCCCTAGAGTGCGGACTAGAGTATAAACAACTTCGAAATCTCCAAAGTCCCCTGAGCGCGGACTAGAATGTTCTGAGTTCCCAGAGTACGGATCAGAGTATAAGCGATTCAAAAAATCTCCGAGTCATATGGAAGTGAACTAGGGCTTATATAACTCACAAGGTTTCAAAATTTGACTACAAGTTATACAGTGAGCCGAACAACAAAAGTCATTTGAAAGACAAAGAACGAAATTTTATTCATTAATTCAAAATGAAGTCCTACTACAACTTCTCCCAAACTCGGGGCAAAAAGTTTATCTACAACGGCTATGAAAATAAATAAAAATAATTACATAATCCAGGCTGATTCTCGTTGAACGAGCATGATATTTACTTCTTTGACTTCTTCTCCTTCTTCGATTTCTCTGACGACTCCTCCCCCACGCGTTTTCTTTTGGACGTTTTGCTCACCTGAGAAGGGGTGTCAGAGGAAGGAGGAACTTCTAACGGCCTGGTCCCACCTGGAAAAATAATCTTCAAACGCCTGTTCAATGGGTCGTTGAGTTCTACCACTTGAGGCTCGACCTTAATTTCGGCCTTCTTTCTCCCCTCTTCAGCGACATGTTCCTTCATGCTCAGCTTTGCAGTGTGTTTGGAGGCGCCAGTAATTTCAACTTCGTAATGTTCTTCGATGGGCGATGGATTGTCGGATTTGTCTTCGTTAAGCGCCTCAATCACTTGAGCGTCAGGTCCGGGGGTCTCTTCCGCTTGCGTTGTTTCTCTCATCTTCTCCTCCTTCTCCGTGGCGGCATCGCTCCTTGGAGTAGGTACGGGATCAGGATGACCTACGCAGAATCGTAAGAAACAAATGTTAGAATACATTTATCACTCGCTGAAAGCGAGAACCCTTTGAACTTTGGAGGAAACGTTATGTACCAGTATCTGGTTGACTCTCAACTGTTCGAGGAGTTTCGCCTTCTGTAATGGGAGATAGAACAGAAATATCGAGACCAGGATCTTCTGGGTCGTAACCAACGTGTTTTTCGAAGGGGTCAAGTGGTAGGCGATCAGTCGGTTGAGTAGGGGGAGAAATTATAGGCTTGGCTCTAGATGGGCCGGCAATGTCATTTTTCCTTTCGGTGAGGAGGAGTCTCTATTGTAGAGAGCCTTCGCTGCAGACAAGTCCGAAGGCTCATTCCCCCGGAGGAATTCTTTCACTAAAGCTTCCTCATCGACTTCTTCCGTTCCCAACTCAACCTTTCTGATCTTGATTAAAGTCTCCCATGCTTCGGCCAAAGATTCGAGATAACCCTCGCCGAGAAATGTTAAGTCATGGTAAATGAGGACTCGAGCGTTGTACTCGGCTATAAGCGGATCAAATAAGCATTTGATCTCCTCCCTACCCGCTTCGGTGGCCGCCTCGAGGCGAGAATCCATCTCCTTAAACGTTATCCTTTTGCCCTCTTCATGGGCTTCATCCTTCAGCGTCTCAGCCTTGGAGAGTTCTTCGTCGAGCTTTGTCTTTAGGAGTCGTGTAGCGACAATCTCGTCGAAGTAACGTTGCAAATCCTCTTGAGCAGCAACCTTTTCTTTTTTCTCTTTGAGAAATAGATCCTCCAGCTCTTTGACTCATTGAGCGAGCACGTCTCTATCCTTTTGAACAGAATCTTTCTCTAAAGCTAAGGCCCCACAACGTTGAACCGCTTCATCAATTTCTTTCTTATGTGTCATCTCCAGACGACTAACGACCTCCGCTGTGTCTTTAGCATTCTTTTGGGCAGCTTCAAGTCAAGACTTGTATGAAGAGAGCTCTTCATCATGAGCTTTAATGATGTCTTTGTCATGAATAGCCGCGAGCTTCAGACGGTCGATTTCATGTTGACGCTCAATAGAGACTTCCGAGACTTTTTCAACCAAATGGATGAATGCATCATGTTGAACGTAGACGTCGTTGTTACATGCAATGGCGCTTTGCTTGACGTGTCCTGGAATGGGATGGATCGCCAGAAGGAACTTTAGACCATCAAAGCATATTTTTGGGAATGTAGCCTTGAGCTCGGCCAGCTTTTCCGATACCGACGGATCTTGTGCGGGAGTAGGAGGAGTTGGTTTTGAAACTACAGTTTTCTTGTAAGGCCTTGTGCTGGAAGAGCCTGAGTGTTGATCGCGGGGAGTATTGGACTGGGACCCTTTATGGCCAGATTTCTCCCTGCCTTGTTCCGGGTGAGAAGGAGAATCGTAATGAGATGAAGGCTGATGGTAAGTTTTCCTTCGGGATGATGAATCTCGAGAGCGGTAATCTCTGTTGCTGTCATCATCTCTATCTCGACGTTTGTCGGAGCCCAAATCTCGTCCAGAATGATGGAAAATAGAGGAACCACGGAGGCGGTCAAATCCATGAGAACGCCCCATATCACCTGCATAAAAATTAAATGAACACGGGTTAGCCAAAATCACATGGTGACTGAAGATTGAGTGCAGGGTGAAGTGTAAGTGTTATCGTGTGTGTCCTAGTGTTTCCCCCCAACGGACCAGTTTTTTTAGCTTTACTAATTAGAGTTTTCTCTCCTTAATTTTGGACTTGAGCGCCTTCATCACATTTCGCGGGCGAGCGAAGCTTCAGGGCTTCCGGATCATCGAAGCCATAATTAAGAAAATCGTCTGGAATAGTGAGGTCCGACGAGCCTTTCAATGAACTCTCTAAGTGTTGAGGATAAGGCCCTCTCTCTACTGGAGTGATTGTGACCTTAGTGGTTCTGCCCGCTGTCTTTTTCCTTAATTTGTAAGTCAATTTCTTCTTTCCCTTTGAAGGAGGAGGCGTTACTTCAATGTCGTGTACCTCAACCACCGGTTCCAGAGTGGGATTGACATTTTCACCCGATGCTTCGGGCACCTTAGTTTCTCTAATCTCGCCCTCCTCAGGTGTGTCAGAGGCACCATGTGACGAAGGCCCAACTTGCCTTTTGCCTTTCTCCAAAGCAAGTCCAGTTGTAGTAGTGCCATGAGGAAGACTTATTCGGCGACCTACCGCCAGCAGCCCAAACTTCGAGAGCGATTCATTAGAAATAATGGACCTAATGTCCCGGTCTTCCACAGGGGTAGCTTGGATAGCTTCAACGGCCTCAGAATACCCGGAGCCTTCGGGACGTGGGTTGATACTTGTAAAAGTAGAAAAAGAGTTAGAAAAGGTGCAATTTCCACCAAATGTAAGTATTGATCCGAAAAAAGAACTTACTCCCTTCCACCCATCTCCTTGCAAAGCCAGGGGGACAGCGCACGTAAAACCACTCTTGCTTATACTGGGCGAATTTGCTCCACGCCCATGTGAGGATTTGGCACTTGCTATGTGGCTCGAGGAATACAAAGGATGGGCTGTCGTACCGTCTCTTGAAACGGTAAATGTAGCGGATATCGTCAGGATTCGGGAGCCTGAATAAAATACTCATGAAGAGAATGCACGTGCCATATAAAAACGCGTGACTATTGGGATGTAACTGCGCTGGGGCGATCTCCATATATTGCAGCAGATCGCGGAGGAAAGAGTTGAATGGTGGCACACTACCAACCCAGCATATAAATTTGTTGCAGGCCGTATATCCGACTGGGGGCAAGTGAGGACGATCTTGTCCCGACGGAACCAGCACATCGTCAAAAGGAATCCCGTGTATTGAGCATATGCGATGAAGAGCACTTTCGTTAATTCTCGAAGCTTGAGAATCGGCCGGATTGTCTAGGAAGATCGCTGCATCCAAGGCGTCGGGAGCCAAGTCAACGGAAGCGATCGTGGGGCTCGGAATATCTTGTACAGGAGTAGTCGATGGATTTGAAGTTCCAACTACTTCCTGTGGGGAAGTTTGCTCAGGTCTATCTGAGACTGTGGCAGAGATGGATTTTCTAGACATCTCTGATGAATGTTGGATCTGATGAAACACCTGTTTGAACTATATACTTGAAAAACGATCGACATTAGACATAACAACAAAAATACTCCCCCGTGTGGTATGTGAACTAGTGCAACCATTCAAGTATAAGTGCCAAAGAATTACAAGTCGTAAAGTTGATGAACTAAAGTTAAGCTTTGAACTTTCGTCTTCGAAGACCGTCATCGCTGACCGTCTCCGAGAGCTTGTCGTATGATGGTTTCTATTTTGAACTCGGCATCGACACTGTACGTGGAAGTTTATTATCTGTTTTAGTCAAGTTAAGTTCAGGTTTATAGTTGTTGAAACAGAGAGATTATTAGTCCAGATTAGTTTGATATGCTTGTCCGCTTAAGTCCTTGTCCCTGTTCACTGTCATATGTTCGGGCACAGGAAATAAGTTAAGTCAACATGCATTATGTTCGAGTTGAGATGGTTCTGACTGTTGTGACCTACTACCAGACTTAATGCCGAATGACACTGCAGAGACTCGACTATTTATTGCCTGCGTCACTCTCTTACCTTCCCTCTCCACCGTTCGGCATGCGGCAAGTCATGCCGAACCGCAGTCATGTCGAGCCGCATCGCTCGGCACTTTGCCCTCAACTCCAACTTCCTTCCTACACTCCCTCTCCATCATTCGGCATGTGGAAGTCATGCCGAGCCATAGCCATACGTCTTCCTCCAACTCATTTCTTCAAATAAACTAAATATCAACACTTTAACTCGCATGCCACCCTCGACCAACAGTCCCTACCCTCACCGATTCTTACTAAGCCGACACCATCTTCCTTCCTCCTCTCCATCTAATCCTAAGGCTCATTTAAACCCTAGATCCATCTTCCTAATCTATACGACTTCCATCATTTTTGAGTTAAACGAAAGTCGCAAATTCGAATTTTGTACGAACCCCTAATTGGAGAAGGTCGAACAAGTAAGGGGTTCATACCTAGGAGAAGGGGTCAAAGTCTAGTGAAGTACTCGATTTAGAAGTGGAATCCATTCAGGCTTGCTGTTGAGGGCAGTCGAGAGGTAACGTATGGGACTCGGGGATTTAAAGAAAGGTTGAGATGTTAGCAAGAGTTTGGGGAAAGGTGAGTTCGTAAGGGTGTTAGAGCGGAGGTAAAAGGTAAAAGGGAGGAAGAGGAGAAGTATTGACTTTTATAGTAGGAAGGAAAGAAGGTGAAGAGACAGTGACCGGTAGAACCGGTCAAGGTACCTCGGTCGTTCGGCATCAATATTTCATTCGGCATCAATATCTCGTTCGGCATCAAGGCCTCGTTCGGCATCAATGCCTCGTTCGGCATCCATGCCTCATTCGACATTCAAGCCTCCCTCTGCATCCAGGAGTTCGTAAGGGTCCACTATCGAGGAGACAGACTAAGGGCTTAAAGAGAAACGCGGAGTGCTCATGGTTCAAAGCGCATCATGTTCATCCACATGATACACTTTGGGGGGGCAAGTGTTACCCGGTTGTTTAACCATGTGACAAGAGGCTCGGCATAGAAAGGTCGCTCGGCATCTTGCCTCGTTCGGCATTGAGGGGTCGTTCGACATCTTACCTCGTTCGGCATTAAGGGGTCAATCGGCATCTTGCCTCGTTCGACATAGAAGGGTCGCTCGGCATGAAGCCTCGCTCGGCATAGAAAGGTCGATCGGCATGATGCCTCACTTGGCATGGAAGGGTCGCTCGGCATGAAGCCTCGCGCGGCATGGAAGGGTCGTTCGGCATAATGCCTCGTTCGGCATACGAGTGCAGTTCAACACACATCCCTCGCTCGGCATACGAATGCCGTTCGGCTTGGATGTGTAGCTCGACATACGAGTGTCGTTTGGCACTGAGGCCTCGCTCGGCATTCTCTGGTTTGACCAACCTCGCTCGGCAATTGCCGTTCGGCATCTATGGCTCGGTGCTCAGAAGTTACTTACCACGGGCCGAGGTACCTTGTTCCTAGGCCCATGAGGGAAGTCCAACCCATCTTCGTCTATAAATAGAAGGGCAGGGGCACAGTGAAATGGACCTTTTTTCGAGAACACTGGGGAGACTCTACCATTTTCAAGACTCTTTCTTTTTTAGTTAAAACTTGTATTCAAGTTATCGGTGTACGGATTGTATCTGTATTCAATTATTGGAAAAACAATAAAGATTAAACTCAAAGTGGACGTAGGCAGTTACGCCGAACCACTATAAATTTGGTGTTCTTATTTTTTACAGTTATTATTGCATTCCACCGTGTTATTCCTCAGTTTTAATTTACCTTGTTCATTAATCTCTCTACACAAAACTCTCTTTGGGTGTTAGTGACCAATTTTGGTGCTAACACATGAATAAACATTTCATACTTAAGTGTTTCTACCTTTTAATTCACATTTATCCTTTCTTTTATAGTGCCAATTAATAATAAACTTATTTATGAATCATTTCAGTCATTTTTTAAGTTTATAAACATTTTCTTATATAATATTCACTTTTTACTATTAAATCTAATTATTAGCATTTCAAAACATTAACTTATGCTTATAACATTTCTTATACATCAAAATTCTTATTTATAGAAATAATTCTATTTGAACACTGTCATTACTTAAGCTTTACTTGTATAATATTCTATTGCATATTCCTATTTAACATTACTACTTTTTAAGCATTTCTGGTAAGTTATATATATGTTTTAAGAATGTAATTGAATGTTACACAAGTTTATCTTATTCATTTTAGTTAACAAAAATATTCAATAATTACATCTTCTAAATTTTCATATCTTTTGATTTACAAGTTACAAATTTCCAATTTCTTATATATTTCATTAATCACTTAGCATCTAATTTCTTATTTTTCATTTTAGAAGTTTCCAACTATTAGAATAGTTAAGATTTCATTTCATTATAATAATTGAAATCCCTAATTTATAGAAACTTAAGAACTAAATGTCGGGTTCATTTCAAATCATTTTAAAATTATATATATGTGTGTATATATGTATATATGTATATATACTCATATCTTTTATATATCCAAATCATATTTAGAAATTTAAAATTAAAATTTGTTTATCAAAACAAATGCGTAGTAAAGCTACTACAGCGGTCTTCCCACTTTGAAACTCGAAAATGAATGTCGATGATGCGGCCGTCATCACCAAAATTATTTTCCAACGACAGAGAGGGTAGTACAAAACTTATTTCTTTTTTTAAATTCCTTTTAAAACATTTCTTTCAAATAAAATTGAAAATATTTATATCCAAGAATACTTCCAAATAATACTAATATTATATTCCAAAATCTTTGAAAACCATTTTCAAAACCCCGGAACTTAAGTTCTCAAATTTCCAATTCATATTCACTTTATTTGTAAATCTTATTTTTGCAACCAATATTTATAAAATTTCACTTCCTAACAAACATATCACATACAACTATATCTATTTATAAAATTTATTCTTTTATATACAAAATATAATACTAGGTAAAATTATTTCATTTACCTATATTTCAAAAACAATATTGTGTCGGTCTGCCCTATTAAGTATTTAGAAATCTCTATCGATGCCATAGCGTCCTATGTACCGACCAAAATTTATAAATACTAAACAGAACAAATTAACACAATATAAAAACATTTTATAACACTAACAAGTACGCTCTCTCATATATATACACTCAGACAAACTCATTCTAGGGTATTACTACCCTATCTCTAATGAGTCAGACACCACAAAGCTAAGGTTTTCGCTAAACCAAAGCTCTGATACCAACTGTAATGACCCAACTTTTTGGACGGTTTAAATCGATAATAAACTATACATGTCAACTCAAACCATTCAAAAAGGGAGGATTGTTAATGGGGTAAATAAGAAAATAAGAGAAAAGGAAAGAAAAACAAAACACAGAATCTCATAGCTGAATGACAAAATATAATAATCAAATAAACAGTTCATGAAGCTATTTTACAAATAACATTTGATTACACTTTTATAATACAGATCAGAGTTATACATACAGTAGGAATAAATAAATAATGAAGCGGAACAACATGATGCGGTGGAATATATATAAAATAAATAGCATACAAATCTCAGTCTTCATCCTCTAGAAAGATAGTCTTCAACGTGCTAAAATACTCAGGCTGACCCAAGCATAATGAAAAGACAAAACACTCGAGTCAGAACTAAAAGGTCTTATGTAAGTTAAAACAACAGTAAATAAATAAGAGTGTAACGGCTTTAGAGATATTTACGGAATTTTACATCTCCTATCCAGTGTCTAAAGTGCATGTCATAACTCAAGAGATGTTCGGGATTCCATCTCCTAAGGATCCGTTAAACTATCTACATATGTAATACAATATGCTATTATAATATGTCTATAGTAAAGTATTAAAATAGCATTAAGGCGTTACTCATATCCCCCTTAACACATTTTTATAAATGTCGTAGTCTATACAGTACCGTAATTCCTCCATAAACTGGAGGGCTATCATAGGACACTCCATAGTGTACGACACAAACCAAACTCGTAGTGGGTGCGATCAGGATAAATATGGCAAGGCGCGCAAGGCAATGCCCAGGGTAGGATTCTACCATTTTGCACTTCCAGACTGGTGGTAACGCATAGCAGCTACTACTGCCCACCTCGAGACACACTCCCATAATCAAAATCGAGGGGTGGTCACCAATCAATCACAAAGTAACAGATATGGTATCAAAGAAATGTGCCTGATCGGAGGAGTGACCTCACTTGGCCCGGTATAGCTCCTGTTTTAGTCATTTTAATTATGACCTGAAGGTCAAGGCTATACATCATTGTTCTCTTACTTCATTCCAGTAGCGTTTGCCAAACCATCCTACTTCATTCTGGATTCTCCACCACGTGCACAGTTGTTAGTAGTTTTCGGTATTGGCAGAGAGTATGACAATATCCGATCCCGGTCTCTTTAACAACCAAACGCTTATTTCACACTGGTTGGTTCTTTTACATTTCCAAAACCGATTCATAATTGATATCAAAATATCATATTCACTCAAAAATCATATCACTTTCGAAATCATATTCACTTACGAAATCATTATTCACTTTAGATCATATTCATTTTCAAAATCATAACCACAAAATAGGTTAAACCATTATATCAAAATATTCGCATTTAAACCATCATATCAAAATATTGGCAGTTAAACAATTAAATCTAAATTATAACAGTTCCAACTTTAAACAGTTTGAATATTGAAGGTAGTTTATATATTGGAATAGTTAGACATTAAAAATAGTATAGATATTAATATATATATATATATATATTAAAGTTGTTTATAAATTTAAAATAATATATATTAAAATTGTTTATATTTTAAAAACAGGTTATAGATGAAAATAATTTATATATCATAAATAATTTATATATTAAAATAGGTTATATATTAAAAATAGTTAATGTATTAAAAATTATTAATATATTAAAATAGTTTATATGAGAAAAATAGTTTATGTGTTAAAAGAGTTTGTATATTAAAAGAGTTTATATCGAAAATAGTTTCAAATTAAAATTGTTTCTTCAAATTTCACAAATCAATTCAAATCGACTTTAGTTCCAAAAAAATTCAATCTAAATCAATCTCAGTTAAACAATTTCAATTCAAAATACTAAAGGTTTCAATTCAAATTCTCATTAAAACCATTTCAATTTATATCGGTTTTAAATCCATGTTTGAACTACAAATTTAAACCACTTCAAATTCAATAGGGTTCAAAGTTTAAATATTCAAACATTTACAATAACTCAATTTTGATAAATTTCATTTATATTTCAAAATTCAACTTTAAGATTCCAATTTGAATTCTTTAAATAATTCATTTAAACCAATTTCAATTTTCAACATTTTAAAGTTTGGATTTTGAAAATAATTCAGTTCATATAAATCTAATTTTATTTCATAATATCATTTTACTGGATTTAAAAATTAAGGATTTAAAATCATTTAATTTAACCAATCCGATATCCGTATATAATTTTCTACCCTATGGTCAAGTGATACAGATATATATCATTTCAATCCGCAATAATTTAAATTTCCGGATATATATCATTTTAACCCGTATCGCGAATCACAATTTCCAAATCCATAAAACCGCTCGGGTTTATCATTTTAACCCATAACGATTTTTCCCTAACCTATGAGATCGTTCGGGTATGTATCATTTCAACCCATAGTGATTTTCCTAACAATAACTAAGGGAACTTGCAATGTGATAACAATATATAAAATAAACATAACATCCAAAATGTCAACAATTAAGCGTCCATTATAGTCATCATTCAAATCAACCAATAAATCACAACAATTAACTGGTTATCATTATCAGGTATTTACTTGCAATTCAATTCCAATATTAATTAAATGGCTATTAAATTCAATATAAATTCAACTAAAATTTAAATGACAATTTAAAATACCAAACAGTAATCAATAATTTCTAGTCCCATCATAAATTAAATTTAACTAACATAAGATGGTTTAGTATTCGTGAGTGAGTTAAAACACACACTTTTGGTTTGTCGTCGATTTAAAATCCAAATTAGGTCCAAAAATTTAACTGTCTCAGAATGCAGCCAAACCAGTTCCATGATGTCCGAAATTTCGATACGATTGCAACGGAGAAAACTGCGTGTCAATCGTAGCTCGTATCAAAAAGTTATGATAGTTAGAAGTTTGGAAAATTAAATTAAATTAAAAAAATAAACAAAGGGAAAATTAGTAAATAATGTTACCATACAAACCCTAATCTCTTCGTTCACGTACGCGACCCTCAGCAACACGAACCGCCACCTTCCAGTCAAAATGGCCGACGCGCCCTTCACCTCCGACCAGATCTGAGAACGTGCTGGCCTCGCCACCTCAGGGCACCTCCACGGCCAAAGCGCGCGTCCCAAGCATTGCCTAAAGCCTCCACCGCCGTTCGTATTCATTCGTCAATTCCGGCGATTCTGGCCATCTCAGAGACGAACGAAGACCATGGATCTATAGCTCTTGACACCCTCTATAAGCCTGTACCTCCTGATCGTCGTAAGGATGAATATCCACCGTTAAAATGAAAACCCCAGTTTCAACGGTCGATGTTTCTTCATTGTTTTCTAGTCAAATGGTGCATCAAACTGAAAAATGAATTGCTGCAGTAGGTTGCGCTCGTCGAGGGCTATCCAACGATATATAATATGACATAGTTTGAGAAGTTTAAAATTTTCGATTTGATTTTGATTTGAAATTGAATTTGGGAATTAGGGTTTCTGCCATTGGGAAGGAAGGAAGGAATAGATGAAGATAAGCAGTACGTACAGAAATCAAAAATGAGAAATAGTTACGGTTTATAACAGCCTATAAATAGGCAAAGGCAGATAAGAAAGAATGGACATATCGAATTGGTTCGAAACGATAACACGACTCGAAAAGCCCGTTCCGTTTCCGAAACGAAAGTAGGTCATCCAATATATCAAAATAGATGTTTTCGATATTTTGAAACTCAATGGAACTAGTTTCAAACCCAAATTCCATTGTATACAGAAGTAAGTTTTTAAATTCAGGTTATTTTAATTAAATTCATTAAATTGATTTCTATGCGTTTCGAGCCCGCACGATCAAACGACAAGTTCGATCGCTACGAAACTTGAAACCTTATAATAATTCACTGTTACGGATCCGATGAAACTAGTTTCATCAAAATCCGAGACAGTGGCCAAAATGGCTATTTTTCACGTTAAATAAATAAATTATTATTAAATTGATTTAATCACTTTTCAAATTAAAATTAAAATGTTAACAATCTTTATCATTCTTGATTACATAGAAATTAAATTTTCATGTCAAATTCAATATTTAAATATTGCGTTAATTACAGCGTTCAATTACAACTGCAATAAATTCATTTATTTTGATTTACATTCTTATTATTCAATCAACAATACCCTATGAATTTTATTGACATAAGTTTACATTTTATTACATCCATTATTTTACAGCTACCATCTTTTACCATATTAGCTGCAATATTTATATTTAATTACATTAATTCCAACCATTGATTCCAACAATTTTTTTTAATTCCTTATTAACTTACAATTATAATCAAATTAAGTTCACAATTATTTCAATTAATTGAAATTACAATAAAATAACATAATTAAATTAAATTCTAATAATCCATTCCATTTATAAATCATAAATTTTAATTTCTTCCAATATTAAATTCTAAAATCTTATTAAATTTAATAGTTTTAATTATCAAAATTACGGATCGTTACATATTATTTTGGAGATATTGATGCGTTTGTAGTGAATTTGTTGTGGTTTGGACTCAATGTGCATTATTTTATATCTTTTTGTGATGGTTATGTGATGTTTATGTTCGTTATTATTTATCTCTGATAATATATATTAGTAGCATGTCCAATTTGACACAAATAGTTTGACTTGTAAAATATTTTGCTGTGATTTGTATTGGATAGAGTCAAATTTCAGTAGAATTCTGCCAAATTTTGCATCAGATTGTGGTAAAATCACTTTTTTTTACATTTATGTAGCATTCGTAGAAAGAGAGTGGTCGGTAGGACGTAAGGAATTTGTAGAGAAATAGTGGCGTAGAGATGGCGTTTGAAGCTTTGGCGCATGGACGGATAACGTATGGAAAATTTTGCAACGTGTTGTTTTCCAACATCTATTTTGGTGTTGGCATGACGTAGGGAATCAATTTCTCTATGCCACATCGACGTCAAATGCGAATTGGAATAGGAAAACTGTTTTGTAATGGTACGTGTATGATGATAAAAGCATTTATGTTTGCACTGAAATATGGCACAAACACCCAAATGAGTATAGTAGAGAAAAGAGCGAAAAAAGTAAGCAAAAACAATAAATAACAAGACACGAAAGTTTTATAGTGTTTCGGCTAATCATTGCCTACATCCACTTACCTTTGTTGCTGATTTATTGTTGTTTACAACTTCCATTCTTATGGATCGGTATGGATCATCGGGATTACAAGGAATTATAAAGAAAATTGTTAAGAGAGCCAAAAGATCCCTTGAAATGATGCCTCAACCTCCTATTTATAGCCACAGGTCGCCTGAAAGCTCTCCTATACAATCTCCACCACGTTCCTCATCCTAGTAGCAGTTAAGCTCGAGAAAATGTGGCCATGTCAGCATGCATGATGGATCGGTACCAATCCATAAGATCACCTTATGGACCTCTTCAATTGGTTTTTTTTATGTGACTTGTAGTTAGCTTCGTGTTTCCCATCCTGTTTACTCTGCTAGAAGTTCTTTTCTGGGTCAACAAAGTGGATCGGTGGTGGAATGGAATTTCTAATTTCGAGTTTTTGAGATGCTTGATAACAAAGTATATGTGATCGATTCAATGAAGCTTGGAATGGACCACGATCACCAATGTTTGAAGGTAAGGGAGTTCGAGGTGTTTTGGGTGGAGTTGTATGGATCGGTATCGATCCATAGGCATGGATCGGTGCTGATCCATATCTTTGTTCGAAAGTTGGACTTCGGTCCTGCTTCTTGAAGCAGCGTGATGTGTGGATTATTTTGAGAGGTTGTTTGCATGTTGCCAACCTTATCTCTTGACTCTGTTTGATATCCAAGTTGTTTGATCAATGCAATTCGTTTGAATATGGCCTGGTTAAAAGGTTGGATAACAATATGTATGATAAACACGTCATCGTCGCATGGAAAACCGTTAGAAGAGATAAGTCCGTCTTAGACGGTGAAAAAGTTAACGCCTACTTTTAAATGTTTAGGCTGTGTTTGGTTTATCATTTTTAGTTTTGGGTTTTCGTCCATACAAAAATGCACAAGACGCATGTATATTATCGAAAACGACCAATTTAAAAAACGAAATTAACATACAAAATAGAAAACAACTATTTTTTATTTTCTATGTTTTGGAAAATGATGGAAGCACGAGAAACAATCCATCCTTCTGTCGTCCTTCCATCCCCTCTGTCGTCCCTTCATTTTCCTTCCATTACCTCATTCATCACTCGCTCCTCTCATATTTGACGTACATATTTGAAAATAGAAAACTTAAAATTCATTTTTAAACCAAACCCTACCTTAGTTTTTTGCTAGCTTAAGCATACCGTTATAAAATAATCTTTGTGAGTTGGATTCTTCTCGTTTGAGTTCAAAGGATTACATACCGAGATTTTCACACGCTTAAATGGTCAGAAATGGTGCATAAAGATGCTATAATGAGTACATGTTAACACATGGGTATTATAATATAAATTTTGTTTACTCCTCTTGTTTGTATGTAGGCAGATTATTATGCATGCACTCCTGAAGAAGTACAAAACATTTAAACGCTTGTGGAACAGTTAACCGAGTCAGATGTGCATGAGATTAAGTCACTTCTGTCTCATATGCTCCTTCTAATCACATCCACTCATCAGTGTAACTTTATTATTCGGTGGAATCCACTGTACAATATAGTAGGTACATAATTTATTGATAAATGGTTGAAATTAAGTTGACACATGTGGATGTGAGATTATATCCTCTGTCATGTGTCTCTTTTAATCACATTCATTCATCATTATAATTTTATTTTTCGGTGGGATCTAGTAAAAAGGATAATCAAACCGACCGTTAGGGAGGTTTGTTTACTGTCATTGGCCAAAACCAAATACTCTGAAGCCAAAATAATATTCCCTCTTTCTCGTGCTATTCTTTCTGTTTCTGTCCTTTTAAAATTTCACGCCTAATTTTTCGCTTCTATATTTTTGCTCTTTAGCTACACCGTTTCTTCCACAATTTTACAACTGATTCTCCACGCCTAATTCAAACAAACCCCGATTCTCCACATCTTCACCATCAACTAACCTAACCAGACCACCAAATCCACCATTTCATCGCTCTTTTGTCGAATATAGACAGCTAGATCCATCACTCCACCAGTCTTTTACTGCCTGTATCTCACCAGACCCTTACAACCATCATCTCCAGGTATGAAAAATTAGGTTTCTAAAACTTACTCAATTTTTATTACTGATTGAATTTGTTATAAATAATCTCAATCTACTTGCCTCAAAGTATGACTCAACTGAGTATGAAAAATTAGGATAATTCGATCTATGGTTACTTTTATTACGTGGAACCACATGCTTGTTTGTGGTAGATGAGCCAAAATTTGAATTTGTATTATAACTTTAATTTGACTGGGTACATTTGATAACTCAATAGGGAAGTCGGAGGTCGAGTTGATAGGGTCCAAGATCGAGTGGTTTGCCTACAAGGTAAGCATTCATGATTGGATATGGTTTGTGATTTTTTAATTTTCCAGATGGCTTCAGCATGAAAATTATGGATCTTTTTTTTTTCAGCCCTTGGGTATGCCTAAGGAAGCTATTGTGTGCTTCCAGCATGCTTTGCAACTGCGTTCAAATTATGCAATGACATTCGCTAAGATTGAACTTTTGTAATATTAATTTAGAAGTTAAGAAAATCAAAGTGGACTATTTTGTTCCTTGTTCAACCAACTACTTATGATATTTGTAACTTTATAAATGCTTGTTTTTTGGTTTAGTTTCTCATTTCTCCAATGATATATGAACAGATTAAAGCCAAGTGCAGCCTTTACTGGAATTAACATCATATTCTTTGCATGACCTTAAATTATAAGCACTTACCATTGCTGAGCCTTGATGGTATTCACTAAAACATTTTTTAAGTACTTTAGGGTGCCTTGCAACTATATATTATGAACAAGGTAAGCTAAACATAGCAATAATTAATTACAAATAGGCTATAGAGTGCGCTTCTGGATTTGCGGAGGCATACAATAATCTAGTTGTTGTTTTTCCTTAATATTCTTTGATGGTAATAATCATCTACCTGACAGAATTCTTGAGCATAATCGTTTCCTTGACGTCATGTTTTAAATTTTATAAGGAAATGCTCTGAAAGACTCTGGTTGAGTGGAAGATGCAATTAATTGGTATCGGGTGATTCTTTTTCTCCTTTGGTGGTTATATTGTCATAGAGCTTCATTGAATCTTAACATCCAGTTTTTTACTTTCTTTTATATTTCTTTTTTATATAGACATGCCTAGCTTTTCAACCTAATCAGCCCCAAGCGCTCTCAAACCTTGGAAATATATACATGGAATGGTGAGCTATTAAATCATGTATGTGTGCATGTTTGTATATTGTTGCATATAACATGGCTACACTTGCACAATCTGTACTGCAGGAATATACTAAATGTAGCTGCTTCATTTTATAAGGCTACATTGTCTGTGACAACAAGACTATCTGCTCCTTTCAATAATCTCGCTATAATACACAAACAGCTTCTACTCAACCTCCTATGGCCTTAGCTTCTGCAAACCTACTATTAGTAGACATGTTCTCATTTTCATTGTTTGCACCTAACTATTCTCCTCCTTTGGTTTCCTTACCCTTTTAGATTTGTACTTGAAGTAGCATCACCATTAGTTATTAGTACATCTACTCAACTGCATCAGTGGATGCATTGCATCAATCACAGAGGTGTCCACATACTGCTCGACGCCGCAACAGTCTATAGAGGAAACAATGATGCTTCTAGTAAAATATTTTCATTATTTGGATTATCTCGAATTAGCGGTGAAGAGTAGAGAATGGTAGATTGGTCTTGTGCGCTAGTTGCAGCATATTCTGGGAAGTCTACTATTGAGAAGACGATGCAAAAGCTTAATGTTAATGCTGCTGACAATGACTTAATCATCAATGTTTGAGACTAAGTCTATATTGCTTATGTATATACTGATGAGCTTGTATTATATTTTGTGTATTATATGTTGTGTTTGTGCTTACTTTTATAGTGCTTCTGTATATGGTTTTAATGTTGTGGTTGATTTTCATTCAGTAATGGATTAAGGTTTTGTTACGTTATGTGGAGCTGAGAACAAGTATTGGTTCTAACATAAAGTTGACTTACTTTTTGGTTTTTTTTAAAGTAACGTAAACAACCTGCATACAATCATATGGTTAGGATACTAAAAAGGATTAGACTATCCAATGTTCTAATTGTTAGTCAGCAGTACATTAGAATTCAGAAATTTGAATAAGCATACAAAAAGCAACAAAATATATGCTAGAACTGAAAAGTCAGACTTGCATTCATAAGGCGAGAACAAGTGAATAATAGTGAAATTAAAGATAGTGCAGTTAGACTTGCATGCATAAGTTTAGAAATAATTTGATTTTTCGCTTTAAAAAGCATCAAACCAACATATGTTATGTGTTCTTTATTTCTCCTCTATTATATACAATCCAATTAAGAAAAACAAAAGTTAAGAAAACACAAAATTATTTATGGAAGTAATGTGACATTCAATTAAGAATTTTTTTTTAAGAAAACACAAAATCACTTATGGAAAAAAATGTACCTCTGCAATTCGAAGTATAATTAAGATAATAAACCATACTCAGAGATATGTACATTAACCATAAGACAGTTTGATAAAAAAATTATAGATACATCTTTACAAGCCAGAATTTGACATCATGGCACAACAATACATCATGAGGAAAAGCAAGCTCAATTTTACTAAGTATGGATTTCAGTTCAAAAAATAGTTTGTACCAAGGGAAATTTAAACAATTCAACAATTCTTTTTCTATAGAAGCACATATATATGGAACAGCTATTTAAACCTAAAAAGAAACAGAAAATCTTACAGAGCGTATCTTAATTGTTGAATTTGAACATGATTGCATAAGAAGTTGAATTAATGTGTTGATCCAACGATATGATTAATTTAAACATCTTTTCTACTAGGTAATTTATTATCCTTAAGCATAAAGATGATAATTTCGGTTGTGGTTAGATCTATTATGGATATATGACCACAATTTCCCTAGGACTGTCTTATTTTTTCCTTCGTCGAGCTCTGGTTATAAAAACAGGAACTGATTTGTTCTATGTTATGTCACAAATTGTCTCAATATAATTTCATACAAAAAAAAAACATATGATATGCATGTATATACAAATACATGCATACATGTTCGTAGGTATATGTTATTTATTACATCCATTAATTGTTTATTGTTTCCTACCATAAATTTTCTTTATTGTTTCTATGTTTTGTTTTTAACAATACAAATAAGTTCTTTTCAATAAATTATTATGCACTTAATTGAAACTAACAAAAAATATGAAAAAATATATATATTTTGTTCAAATTATAAATTCAAACGGTCGGTTCTTCACCGTTGCACGGTTGTACTAGTTTATTGATAAATGACTGAAATCAAGTGGGTACATAAGACATAGTTATTCAAGGATTTACCGTTATTTGGAAACAGAAGATTTGACCTGAACGTGCATGAAGTGTTGTCGTTTTATCCAAGGATTTACAGTTTTTCTTTTGATAAAAACTCATAAAATACAACTTTTGCGGGATATCCGATCTTTCAGTTTGGCATCTACAATAGTGGCCATTTTAATGGTCAAGATGTACTTAGAAGCTGTGTTATTGTTTTGGGCCCAAGAACATCCAAAATCTTTAGTTCGTAGCTAGGCACAAGTTCATTTGCTCATCTGCAAGTCTATTGTGCATTTGCGCTGGCTATACAAATATGATTAGATCGATGTTATTGTTATTGAATAAATTGTTGGAAGATTATATGAACTAGTAAAATCATTTATTATTATTATGTTATGTATTCTCAATTATAACGCAGACTCGTTTATTTCAAATACAGAAATTTTTCCAGATCTTGAAGGGCAATGCCGTATGCCTTACTGCTAAATATTCAGACTTTACTCAGCAGTTTGAACATGTTTGCCTATCTAGCATATATTTCCCACCTATTAGTAAAAATGCTTACTCCATATTATGTTGTATGAAATTGTATTAGAGTGTGGAAGCTGTTTAATGAGCAAGATACGGTTCTTGTTCATTACTTGTGTGCAAGTCCATCATGATATTTCTATATTTTTGTTTATTCATTCTAGGGCTGTTATGCTAACGGTAAATTTACCATTACCATACTATTACCAGCCAATCGGTTACCATTTTCGAGTGAAATCAGTATACCAGTTTAATCGGTATGGTAACGGTAAATTTACCATTTTCTACGGTAAATCATCGGTAACATTTCTTCAATACCAGCGGTAACGGTAATTTTACCAGTCAATTTATAATACATGTATATTCATGTAACATGCTTTATTATAGGCATTTAGAACCAAGCAAATGATTAAATTTAGTTCATTAACCAAGTGAAATAATGTTAAATACACTTCACTTCTTTCTCATTTATGTCTTTTATTAAGTAACACTATAAATTGTATAATGAAGCATCGTTATGGTGTGAATACGTGTTATGTTACTAACCTTTTTTTAGACAAACGGTAATTTACCATTACCAGTGTAACGATTACCAGATTATCGGTATACCAGTGTTCGGTATACCAGCTTATCGGTAACGGTAAGCAATTTTCGTTTACCAGTAAAAAGGGCATGATAGCGGTATTTGTGAAATGATAACCATTACCATAACCGTCCTAATTCATTCTGTATGTATTTCAATACATAGGACAATGCAAACCAGGTACCACTATAACATGACCATTAAACTATATAACATATTGCTGTCGACAGACAAATCTATGTAATTTACAATCGTCCAAGAATATTTGACCGAGATCCATTATTGGGTTTCAAATAACATCGCAATCGAAATGGTTAAGGCTCATCAAAAATATAGAGGACTATAAAACAGCTCAAAATAATACAGGTTCATACTGTTTTAATGTTGTTTTTTGGAATTTGACTTTTGTTAACAACAGGTTTCTCTGTTTTATGTGAGCTATTGTTGCTCCTGCTATCGAATAGTTTTCCTGCCTTTCCTATTGCAAGAATCAATTCCAGTTGCTTTTGTTGTTGCTCCTGTAGAATGACAGTAGGTAACAGTCAACAAATTTCTTATATGAAAAACATATAATATAACAGTTTAGCATCTATATGAGAGTTAACAAGCACATTCGACCAAAATTGTGCAGTAGTGTAATAGAAAGAATCACCAACATGTAAACATAAGCCTCATAGATATTTATCATCGTCCGCCTGAAAATGATGAGGGTTGCAGTATATGCAGCAAAATCAAACGATATAGCCACAAGACACAAATACATAGGACCTGGCGAAACCAGAATCAAGCTGAATGTTTGAAGGCGTGACAATCGTTATGAATATGATTTGGATAATATGCACTTATCATAATTGAACACAAAGATCTGGCCTGCAACTCAGTTGGGTAATATTTGGTTTCTATTTTGAGAGACCATCAAGTCGGGTATGGAAATGATACACACACACACTAAATGATCTTTGGGTCAAACTAAAGGCTGTAAACTTATTAATGCTTTGTAAAATGTAAATCTACCCACAGCGATCCTAAATCTTTAAAATTTAGAGGCAGCTAAACAGTGTTAATAAAAAGAGAGACAAACATACCTGCATTGCCAACAGTACTTTCTGAACTTCAACAAGCTCCTTCTCAAGAACATCTTCTTGCAAAGCAAGTATTCTAGTAGTCTCAGAGTTCTTCTGCGCCAAAGCTGCAGTCTGCAATCCATTTAAAAATTCATAGTAAACAAATGGTTGATTTTGCAGGCTATACTGAGTCTTCTGCCCAGATTCGAAGAAAACTGAAATATGTATCTTTGTAAAAGAAGCAACATATGTTGCCAAAGTTGAAAACTATTTTCAGCATATTTTTTTTAAAAAAAAAGGACAATTACAAACGAAGAAATCATACAACTAAAAGAGATAAACTGGTTAGGGGTAATGTGATATGGTTTTCTAGACACAGGCTCTAGAAGTCATGAATTTGAACCACTGAGACATCAAAATGAATGCTCTGCTTGAATAAAATACCGCTCTTACTATCAAAAATAATTATAATAAATAAAATAAAAAAATCATACGACTAAAAGATGTTACATGTCAGGCTTGATGATATCATCTGAATCCGTTTAGCAACAGTGAGTTTATGTGTACGCAATCAATCGTGGAACCATCAAAAAACGTTTGATCATACTGATGATTGCACAATATGTGATTCACTTGTTACAAAGGTTGCACAATATGTGATTCACTTGTTACAAAGGTTGCACAGTGGTTACACGGTATGATAAGAACACCAGTATGTATCATACAACTAGTAGGTTGAAGTAGTATGGTACCTAGGCCAAATGACAAATATCATTACTGCTGCATATGACATGGATGACTGCTATACCTGTTATCACTTTAAGTCCAAATAATTTTGAATGAATGATTAGCGAACCCATGCATGAGCGGGTTCATTTGGGTATCCAAGTACAAATTTGCAGGACACTTGTTTATTGAAGGGGTTGGATAAGTTGTACTTGGGTACAATGAATAATGATAAAGGTTACATAAATGTTTTATTTATATAAGTACCACAATTGTCACCTGTTCGGTAATTTGATGTGTAGTTAAACTCAAAACATTGTAATAATAAAACTAGAGGGTTCATTAACCCACATATCAAAAGCAACTGCATAATATTAGACGCATGTTATTTACACCGCAGTATCCACTGCATTTTACTCTTCAATTTTTTGTAATGCGTCTTACTTGTAATTCGTTCAGCAATCTAATTCCGTTTATTCTCAAATTGATCAGCAATTCATTGCCGAGCACATACTGATCTACAGTATCACCAAATGAAATTGTTAGATGTAGATTAAATAAAATAAAAATAGTAAAATGTAACGGATATTGTGGTGTAAATAACGTCCCTCCGATATTACAAGAAGATTTAGATTAAGAAACGATGGAAATACCTCAGCAATGGGATCTTTAATAGATTTCCTCAACACTCTAAACCTAATACCAAGCTTCTCAACTTGCTTTGAGAGTACCCTAACAATAGAAGCTGAGCTTTTCAGATCCTCTTCCACTTTCTCAATTCTTGAAAGCAAATTTGTACCTGAACCATCTTTGCTTGCACTACAAATTCGGGCCCACTGCCTCCTACGAATCACACTCCCGATAACTATAGAACATCCAAATAAGAGAATTTGGTAACCAAGCATTCTGCTTCCAAAACTTAGGTTTAAGGGTTTAATTACATTAGGGATCAGCAAATGAAGAACATATCTTATTGTATAAAGTGTGGGCGGAATGATGAAAAGCACTTCGGCGATTGACAATAATGCATCTAAGCTGATCTCGTCTGAGGCGTTTCTTTGTGAGTTCCCATCCATGCATTTGCCTACAAAACAATCTTCAGTTACGTTTTTTTTTCTTATTTCAATTTGGGTGAGTTAAAATTATAGCATCTAACATCTAAGATTCTAAAATTGCTATTCAACATTTGATCTTGACATTCAAGCAAACTATCATCAATTGTAATTGGAATAATATTTTGTATCATTTCCTATTTTGCTTTGTCTGAACAAGTGTATGATGCACACAATGTTGCATGCATTCACGTGATGCGAGGATGTGAAAATGCGAGATAACGAAATTTCCGAAGATCAATTATTTACTCTGACGATGGTTGAAAGGACGAACGAACAATGAATATGTGTAGAGGTATCAATGTTTGTATGTTCATGATTCAAATTGCATGTTCTAGTTATTACTTATTAATAGTAGAGATTAATCTTTAACGACTATGTTGAACTGATTGTTGACTGTAGCAGCAGAAGTTGTGATTTAGCTTTCTGGAATGAGTTGTGGACTAGATCGCTCTCCCTAAGACGTTCCCCGGTACTTCATGCAAGGCAGACGATTAACAACATTGTCCTTGGGATAAAACAGCCTAGATTCTGATTTTGTACCGGCAGCTGTTTGCACAAACGAAACACCGTTCGTCTATCATCCTTGTTAAGTTCGGGGGAGAATCGTTGTCTGTTGGTGTAAAATAATTGTTTCAAAGGAAAATATAATGTTGTTTTGCCTTTACGATCTGTCTATACATTTCTTTTGATAGGCATAACATACAAAAGGCAAAACCATACTTTGGGTGCGCAGGGAATATAGCAACATGCAAAAAAAATCGAGGAGAAATGATGAACTTGGTCTCTCCGGTTTACTGCATTATCGAATTTTGAAAATAACGTTTCAAAAATATCTCAGTTTTATCAAAAAACTTTTGTCCAAAAAATAAAGGGACACTATACCACTAACCCAACCCTGTCCGACCTGTCTCACATCGGACAGTCGGACGGACAGTGTGCACACGTGTTATCAAGCATAGCTCCCTTCCTCAACACAAGAGAAAACATTTGGTGTCCAAAAGTCTTAATATGACACTTAAGAATACTATATTTAGTATGATTCTTTTTCTTAATGTCCCAAGATGTAGGACCATCCCAAGATAAGGAGTCCCAAGACACTTCTCAAAAAAATTTAATAATTTACTTTTGACAATATTTCCAACACAGCATCAAATAACTCTAATAAGAACATAAACCAAAGAAGAGTGATAGATGCAGTTCTTTTTTTTTATATTTTATATCCCCCACAGCACGCTGACAAAGCTAGGTCATCACCTTTTGCTCCACCCTCCCCCCCCCCCCCACCCCCAACCCACACACAAAAACCCCCCAACCCCCACACCACCCAACCAGAAAAAAAAAAACCTCTTCCCCTCAAACTGAGTGGGCTCGTGTTAGTGATCAAAGAAGACAGTTTTTATTTACTTGACCTACTTTATATCTGTGTTGGTCAACCAAATTACATAGTACAAAAGATATGAGTAATATCAATTCTTAGATTATTATTATTTTTCTGGATTTTACGTCTTGGATGAACAACAGCTCATAACTTGTCCAGAAAATACTGAAAGCTACACTTACCCAATCTAGCCATTAATTTCAATTCCAAACAACATTTTTTTTAAGGAGATATTTTCTAATTAATTTCTCTATTGATACAGAAACTGGTTAAGACTGTTCTGGTTGTTGCACTGATTCAAGAAAATGTATCTATCATGCTACGAATAGCATCAAATAATAATGTTTGTTCTTATTAATTGTTTCTCCAAAAGATACTGTTATCCATAAAATATTCTCAGGAACAAAAGTATGAAAGAAGGAACACAAGAGCATTGAAAAAGATCATAAAGCATCAAGATGGTCTGGTTAATCATAACTTCCGACAAGGAGCTTTCGACGAGGTCGAAAGCTATCTTTCGAAGTCCATATACCCAAACCACACAAGGCATTTGGTTCTGACTCATTATATGCACGTTGGAGAAGTTTTCCAAGAAATCAACCCCTTTCGAAAGCATACCTAGCCTTTCGAAACGGTTGGAGCCACTTTCGTCCATTAGGAAAGAGCTAAACACCTATTGGCAGAAGGTTGCAGTGCTCCAAGTCACTCAAGGCAAAATGAGGTTTGGTTTCGATAACATTGTTACACTAAATATTAACCTTTCGACTAAGACGAAAGGTCTATCAACAAAAGCAAAGGAAGAGAAACACAACCCAAACCTTTCGAAAGAGTCGAAGGGATGCAATCATCAAATTTCACTAGCATCAAACCTTTCGAAGGAGTCGAAAGGTTCCGTCTCTAGTATCCAAAGTGTTCTTACCTTTCAAAGGGGGTGAAGAAGTCAAAACAAGTGTGAGCAAGCACTTAATGACCTTTTCGAAAGCATAATAAGCCTTTCGAACCAGTTGAAGCACATCCAGAGTACCTTTCAACAATGATGAAAGGTTTATGAAGAAAGCAGCACTCACAAGTCAACAAAGAATGAAAGACAACCTTGCGACAGCATTGAAGAAGAGCAACCTTCCGACAAAGCCGAAAGGTTGACAATAAACAAGAGAAGAACAACCTTCTGACAACATCGAAAGGCTCACAACAACCAAAAGAAGAGCAACCTTCCGACAAAGGCGGAAGGTTCATAATAGTAGATGAAAAAGCAAACCTTTCGATGAAGACGAAGGGTTTAAGGCGGCATATAAAAGGGAGACCTTCCGACCCAGTCGAGAGCATGAAGTCGAAAGGAGGGCCGCCTGCATCTATAAATAAGACCCAAGGGGTCCAGTTTTTGGGGATGAGAATTTCTCTCATTCTAACTTTGTAACTTCTTAAGGAAATGATTGAAACCCTAATTGAGGGTGATTTGGAGAAATTTAATAAAGTGAAGCTTTTTCTTGAATAAAAAAGGAAAGTACTTAGCTTTGTTAATTACTTTACTGCTTGTATAAATCTTTGTTGGGTTAACTCATATTTGCAGGTTCAACCTCATCGGAAGGTTCTTGTCGACAAGATCGACAACATTCCTGAACAATCAATAACTGCAACCTTTCAAAATCTTAAACCCTTCAACCTAAACCATTCAACAAGGTCGACAACCTATTTGGATTAACATTCACTGAAACCTTCCGAGACTGTTGACTCAACTGTTTTAACCTCTCAACAAGGTTGGAATCTACTCAATATAAGTGATCAAACCTTTCGTCCAGGTCGGAAGCTACTACCTTCTCACCAAAGTAATTGATTTCTTACCCTAATTCAAGGAAGCCCGTCTCCCTAACCATTCGATAAGGTTGAATCCTACCTTTTGAGGACTCAATTCAGGAAAACCTAATCTAATCAAAAGAAAAGCCTTTGTGGAAGACTTCAAGCGAGCTCAACGAAGCCGGAAGGTTACTTAGCTCTAAACCTTTCATCGTCAACGGAAGGTCTGATTCGCAAGATACTTACAAGTGAGGATACAAAAGCAATCCTTAAGGGAATCACACCCTCCGAACTTACCACACTACTTGGAATAACTTTGGAGTGTTGACAAGAAATCTTGTTAACATTCTGATGCTAGAAGGAGGGGCTCGAACCTCTGATCTCCGATAACTTTCATCACCGATCAATTATATAAAGAGCCTTCCTTGACTAAAAGAGGAATATGGACAAAGCTAAAAGTAGTAGCAACAATCCAAACGAAGAGGCTACATCACAGTCAACCTTTAAAGGTCACATGGTATCAAATCCTAACTTAAGCAAAATAGAAGTTGGGTAACCTTCAACCCTAACAAAATTGGAAAGCAATATGATCAAGGTTCAGAATCAACGACCACAAAAGATGGTAATAAAGGAGTATTCAGAAAGAGCCCTAACCCGGAAATTAATAAAGATTATGGAAATGGAGAACGAAGTTCAACCTCCAAATGAGATAGAGGATCAAGGGTTAAACTCAGATAGTCAAGTAAATAAATCTCTTGAGCAATCAAATAGTCTTATCCCATAATACAACAGGAGAAGTAATAGAAATGAGACCAACCAAAATGACAACCTACACCATATAGTGGTTAATGCACTTAGAGAAAAAGAAATTTATGGTCCTGAAGAATATGTTACCCTACAAAAGGCCCTCTTTTCCGAAGAAATAATAGCGACAAATCTTCCTCCACACATTCAAATTCCTTCGCTAAAATATGATGGGACAACTGATCCAGATGATCACCTTGTCGTCTTTGAAAACTGGATGAACTTGTACAATGCTCCGGAGGCAGTTCGCTGTAAACTTTTTTCCGTTACTTTTCAAGGAGCAGCAATCAAATGGTATAGGAGTTACCAAATGGAAACTATCTATTCTTGGGAACAATTTACTTGCGACTTCGTGGCTCAATTTTCTATATTCAGATATACAACTATGGACTTTAGCTTGCTAGCAACCATCAGACAAAAGCCAGGGGAGCTACTTGGCGAATATTTGAACAGATTCAGCGCAGAAGCATTAAGGGCAGAAAGTACAACTGATAGAGAAAAGCTTATGGCAATTCGATCAGGGTTAATTGAACAAACCTCATTCCAGAAAGACCTTTATATCAATGAGTGCAAAGATTTACAATATTTCTTTCTCCAAGCTGAGAAGTTTATTCAATTGGACAAGATGCACCATGCTAAGAAAGAATTCCATCGAGAATTCAAGAAAGAGAAATCTGATTTTAGGCGCTTGACAAGAGGCCAAGGGAAAGTGAAAACCCAAAGGGAAGTCGAAGAAAGAGTTCTAAAATGAATTGTGCAGTCCTGAGCAAACCCCTCTCCTACATATATGTTAAGACAAAAAGAAATGAGAATTTTATTGCACCTTAAAAAGTTCGAAGTGCCCCAGAGCCAAATAAAGAAGGAAGTTACTGCGAGTACCATAAAGCAAATGGACATGAAACTGATGAATGTCGTGTCTTATCAGATAAAATTCAAGGCATGGTCAGGTCGGGATTTTTACAGGAGTTCATCAGGGAAACTTGAAAGACATCTTATTCAAACTAAGTGGAAAACAATTCAGCAACTCCAAAATGCAGATTCCTATCAAATCATGAGGACTCGCGACATCGGTTCAACTATAAACTTTCTCTCTTTCTTTTCATAGCTCTTTAACTTGATACTTCAATTTGTATGGTACATTGATCATGCACTGATTAAATTTTGAGTGCATTACAGGTAAAAGCAAAATCAAACCTAAGCACTCGACAAACTCCAAAATACTTAAAGAGGACAACTCAGATGCCTGACACGAGGCAATTATCAACAGTTCAGTCAACACCAAGGCTTTCCTGTAAGAAACGTTGAATCACTGCTAAACTCAATTCCAATTTAGGAGAAAACCCATATATACCAAATCTATTTTTAGCAAGTGATTTCAAAAGGAAATTTCTCAAATTATATCCTCTTAAGAAAACTATTTTCAGTCGCCCCATGGCCTGGGGGGAAACAAATACTTATTTATCTCAAAAGCAGATTTATGCAACTAATTTGAGATATTATATAGCATTAATAAATGCGCACCAAAAGACTTCAAACTGAGCAATAATAATGTTTCAAAAGTTTACTAGAATCATGGACGGAGATAAGCCTATTCATACTTTTTCAAGAAAAATTTTGATAGCACAAAAAGTTTATTGAAACTCAAACTAGAGAACCCTATTCTCGACTAAAAGGCTTTTGGTTCATGAATCATGACCTCTTAGTCTTCTATTTGAGATTCGTGTTTCCATTACGAGAACGGCAAGAAAGTTCTTGCAAAAGATTTAAAAAAAACTCTTTCATAAAAAGGATTCATGAGTCCAAACTATTTTTCAAAAGAAACTCTTCAATATAATAGAAGGGTCTAATTACAAAATTCTCTCTCAAAGGAGACTCCATTTTAATTGGCCAAAAATTATTTTCATAAACAAATACTCAAGCCTACGATGTTATTCCGTAGCACCGCCTAGAGGGAGGGACATAAGCCCACGACGCTATTCCGTGGCACCTCTTAGAGGGAGAGATAAAACCTCTAACGTCCATATCACTTCTTAGGGAAGGGTTAAGATAAGCACCCGCAAAATCAAAAGCCCATAACGTCCATATCACCTCTTAGGGGAGGGTCATGATAAACACCCGCAAAATCAAAAGCCCATAACGTCCAAATTATCTCTTAGGGGAGGATCTGATAAAGCGCTCATCAGCAGCCTTCTGAAGAAAGGTCACCTAAGTACATATCCCTTTGAGACAAGGGAAGCCCAAAGAGAGGCTCATCAAACAATGGACTAAGATGTCTAGCCCAAAGGGAGACTTTTGATAGATTAAGATGTCTGAGCTTAGAGATTGGCTCATCAAAGAGTAGACTGAGAAGTCCAAGCCCAGTAGGGGCTCCAAATAAAAGAATAAAGACAAAGATGTCTACGACTCAAAAAGAAAGTCAGAACCCAAGAAAGTTAAGGGTTAAAGAAACATATCCGTCATTTGAGACAAAGTTGGAATCCTAGAAAATGATACACACAGAGGCAAAGAATATGCTAATGAATTATAGAACTTCCAATCTTAGGAAAATGATTCTTACATCAATGGATTAAGAAACTTTCATACCCCAAAAAAGCATGAGACCAGAAAATGAAAGAAGGAATCCATAACATGGAAACAAAAATAAAGACTGATACGAAAACCAAAGGAATGGAATAAATAATAAATTTTTAGTCACAAAGCTAAAGTACTTCACTTCAAGATCTGGTTAAGAAAGCCACTACTGAATCCTTTGGGATAAAGTGAACGATTGGATAGAAGAGTCTGTTATACCTGTATATACATATATACATATACTACCAACTTATAGACACTTTAGGAGCAACACATTTATTAACAGGAAACTTTCCCGTGAATAACCTTAGAATTAAGGTTAGATAAACTTAGTTATCTTTTATTTGAAATCTACTCAATATGCTACTATTATATATATCTATGGCTTCGTACTTATATTGAATCGAGTTTTTAATATTTAATTCGTCAGATGAGATCCTAACGAGACTTTGGATAAATTCTTGATTTCGTGAATTTTGAGTTTCACCATTTCTATTAATGCAAATTTCAGTTTGGATTTCGTAAATTCTGAATTTCCATATTGCTTTTTATGATGATTTATAGATTTCATATTCATGTTTTTCTTGTCAAATTTCCATGATAACTTCTACTTGAATCCTCGGTTTCGTGAATTTTGAGTCCATATTGGTTTCTTATGATGGTTTATGAATTTCAGATACTGAGTTTCTCCCCATTGAATTTTCGTGATGATTTTTTATTGGTTGCTTTGTTTAATGAGTTCTTGATTTCTTAACTCCTTTATGGAGTTTCCATGTTAATTTATGAATTTCCAATTGATTTTTGTGATGATTTGCTGATTTTGTATTCGTGCTTTCTTTATCAATCATGGTGATGATTCCCCACTGAATTATTGGTTCAATGAATCTTCAATTTCTCCATTGACTTCTATGACGATTAATGAATGTTACATATTACAATTCCCCATTGAATTTTCGTGACGATTTCCTATTGATTACTCATTTCATGAGTTCATGATTACTTGGTTCCCTTTATTGCGCCTCCATGGTAATGTATGGATTGGCTGTTGGTTTTTTGATTTTGGAATAAGAACGGACAGGTTTTAGATCACATTTCTGATTTTTGGATTTTAAATCCCTGATTTAATGGAATTCGACCTTATTTATTTATTTATTTTTGTGATGATTAGTGAGTTTCAGATGATCTTTTGTCGGAATTTTGAGAATGATGAATTCTGTAATTACTTGACGGCTTTCATAACAATTTATGGATTTCTGGTTTCCATATTGAGCGTTTGATAATCCTTTATAAGATTCTTGATTTAATGAATTCCAAGGTTTCCTTGTGAATCTTTATGATGATTTGCGAATTTTGCGTTCTCAATGGATTGAGAATAATTTCTTATTGGATTTTTAATATAGTGAATTTCGAATTTCTTTGTTGGTCTTCGCAAATTCACAAATTTGGTTCTCTATATTTCCATGACAGGATTTGGATGGTTTCCTGCCTATTTTTTTTTTGATTTGTTGAGACTCACGTTTTCCTTTGGATTCTGATGAGAATTTATGATTTTCCTATTCCCGGCCGTCTTATTGGATTTTCAGGTCCTTGATTTTAAAAATCTTGTGTTTCCTTAATTATTCTCATCATAATTCGTGAATTTCATGTTTCTATTGTCCTTATTGAGATTTTTGATGGTCACTAATTGGTTTTCTGATTGAATGAATTCTGAAATTTTCTTGTGGATTTCCCTGATGATTTATGGATTTTCTATGCTCGATTTTCTCATTGAATTTTGAATGATCTTTTGTCAATTGACCAGTTTTATGGACTTAAAAATTACCTTGTGAATTTTGATGACAATTTATGAATTTCACATCTCCGAATTCCTTATGGGACTTTTACTGAATTCCTAACTTTATAAATTCTATGTTCTGACATTAAATTTTACGATGATTTGTGAATCTTCCATTGAATTCAAAATTTGATTTCAATACGAGATCTTCCTGACACCAAATGGAATCATTACGAAACTACTTTCTACTTTTTCACTAAATGGGAACTACCAATTGATGGTTTAAAGTTGAAAATGAAGGAAACTTAGAAGGACAAGGAAGTCCCGAATAGCGTGATATTGAGTTCCACATATTGAAAAAGGTTTAACTCAAAAGAGAAACATCAAGAGTATGTGATAGACTTTCTCCAAAGGTTCATTTATTTGAACCGATATCTGCAAATCAGGTGATATTACTCCACATTTTTAAGAAATTTTAATTATTGTCATTACAAAGCAACTTATCTGAAAATATTACCCTAATGACATCTTGAATACTAGCTTCATAAATTTAAGATTGCTCATTAAGGTCTCATAACAAAGTTACAACCTTAATAGAAGTTATAATCTATTTTGCAGAAAGCAAAGAAGAAGTTCACTGGAGTTTTGTCCTAAAGGACAAAAGCTTCTTTCATACAAAGGAGGACTAAATATCCATAAAATATTCTCAGGAATAAAAGCATGAAGGAAGAAACACAAGAGCATTGGAAAAGATCAGAAAGCATCAAGATGATCTGGTTAATCATAGTTTCTGACAAGGAGCTTTCGACGAGGTTGAAGGCTATCTTTCGAAGTCCAAATATCCCAAACCACACAAGGCATTTGGTTCTGACTCATTATATGCACGTTGGAGAAGTTTTCCAAGAAATCAACCCCTTTCGAAAGCATACCTAGCCTTTCGAAACGGTTGAAGCCACTTTCGTCCATTAGGAAAGAGCTAAACACATATTGGTAGAAGGTTGCAGTGCTTCAAGTCACTCAAGGCAAAAGGAGGTTTGGTTTCGATAACATTGTTACACTAAAAATCAACATTTCGACTAAGACGAAAGGTCTATCAGCAAGAGCAAAGGAAGAGAAACACAGCCCAAACCTTTCGAAAGAGTCGAAGGGACGCAATCATCAAATTTCACTAGCATCAAACCTTTCGAAGGAGTCGAAAGGTTCCGTCTCTAGTATCAAAAGTGTTCTTACCTTTCGAAGGGAATGGAGAAGTCAAAACAAGTGTGAGCAAGTACTTAATGACCTTTTCAAAAGCATAATAAGCCTTTCGAACCGGTTGAAGCACATCCAAGGTACCTTTCAACAATGACGAAAGGTTTATGAAGAAAGCAGCACTCACAAGTCAATAAAGAATGAAAGACAACCTTGCGACAGCATTGAAGAAGAGCAACATTTCGACAAGGTCGAAAGGTTGACAATAAACAAAAGAATAACAACCTTCCGACAACGTCGAAAGGCTCACAACAACCAAAAGAAGAGCAACCTTCCGACAAAGGCGGAAGGTTCATAATAGCAGATTAAAAAGCAAACCTTTCAATGAAGACGAAGGGTTTAAGGCGGCATATAAAAGGGAGACCTTCCGACCCAGTCGAGAGCATGAAGTCGAAAGGAGGGTCGTCTACATCTATAAATAAGACCCAAGAAGTCCAGTTTTTGGGATGGGAATTTCTCTCATTCTAACTTTATAACTTCTTGAGGAAAGGATTGAAACCCTAATTGAGGGTGATTTGGAGAAATTTAATAAAGTGAAGCTTTTTCTTGAATAAAAAAGGAAAGTACTTAGCTTTGTTAATTACTTTACTGCTTGTATAAATCTTTGTTGGATTAACCCATATTTGCAGGTTCAACCTCATCGGAAGGTTCTTGTCGACAAGGTCGACAGCATTCTTGAACAATCAATAACTGCAACCTTTGAACTGCAACCTTTCAAAGTCTTAAACCCTTCAATCTAAACCTTTCGACAAGGTCGACAACCTATTTGGATTAACATTCACTGAAACCTTCCGAGACTGTTGACTCAACTGTTTTAACCTCTCAACAAGGTTGGAATCTACTCAATATAAGTGATCAAACATTTCGTCCAGGTCGAAAGCTACTACTATCTCACCAAAGTAATTGATTTCCTGCCCTAATTCAAGGAAGGCCGTCTCCCTAACCATTCGATAAGGTTGAATCCTACCTTTTGAGGACTCAATTCAGAAAAACCTAATCTAATCAAAAGAAAAGCCTTTGTGGAAGACTTCAAGCAAGCTCAACGAAGCCGGAAGGTTACTTAGCTCTAAACCTTTCGGCGTCACCGGAAGGTCTGATTCGCAAGATACATACAAGTGAGGATACAAAAGCAATCCTTAAGGGAATCACATCATCTGAACTTACCACACTACTTGAAATAAATTTGGAGTGTTGACAAGAAATTTTGTTAACAGATACTTATGATGAACAAAGCAACATTCTAGTACCTTTTGACTAATTCTATTTGCAGCCGCTAGTATTACAGGTTATCATATTGCTCGGCAAACCAAAATTCCAATATAACTCGTTATTTACTTTTTACTCATCAAATAAAATAAATGAAATATAAACCATACTTTATTTTTTCATGAGTCTCCAATTTTCTCTATATAAAACCTAATTTTCTTTTAACATACTCTTCTCCTCAAAACCAGTAATTCTTGAATAAACCAAATATTCCGCTTTACAAACCCCACCAAAAATTATCCATTTATCATTATGACCACATCAATTATTTTAAAGTTGTGCTTGTTTGAAATGATGAACACCGATTGTCAATTGTTGAACGTTGATTACTAGTAGTTAAATCTTCAATAACGGATGACAAAATTACCCTTCTTTATTAATTCATTCTTTTTACGCAATGATCATTAAAAAAGAAACAAAATGGATAAAGAGTGATAAAAAGTTGAGATTCAAAACTGGAATGATAGACAAAGAGGAAACAAAAATATAAACAATTCTTTAGTACTATAAAATAAAATTACCATCTTACCATTTCCATTAATTAAAATAATGAAATCTATGAATCATGAGTTGTTAAGGCGAGCAAAAATAAATTTCCCCTTTCCAAACCTTTTTATTAATTTTGAATTTTCTTGCAAAATTCAAGTTCTAATATTTGACATATTATTATTATTTTTTACCTTTTTTATTTCTACTTAGTAATTTCTAATATCTAATTATTTCGATTTGACATTTTTTATTAATAGAATATTTAAGTTTGATTTTTTAAATTTTGAATTTACCAAAATTTGAGATTCTAAAATTTTGAACTGCCAAAAAAATGAACTTTCAAATTATGGATTCTCAGGAATATGAATTTTCAGAAGAGTAAAAGGATTTTCAGAATATTTAGTATCTCAAAATCTTGATATTTCAGCATTTTGATGTCTCAAAAGATTATTATTTCAATAGATTGAATTTCCTCAAATTTGAATTTTCAAAATTCAGTTTAAAAAAGTTTGTTTTCCAAAATATTCGAGTTTCAAAATATTTGAGTATTTTTTTATTTTGAACATTCAAATATTTAAGTTTCAAAATTTTCAATTTTATACGGCCAGTTATTTGTAAGGTACAAATGAAAGAAATTCAGAATTCATAACTCGGAAAAAGTAACAATAACGACCGATTACTTTTTCACTGAGTAAACGATTTAATTTTGAAAAGATCTGACAAACAAAACGATGCAATAAAAGTTCTGTCGTTAAATTGATTGTTTACTAAGCATTCATCTAGTTGAAAACAAACGAACACTAAAACTGCAAGCCTTAGGGTCTATGCGCATATGTTCTTCCCATGGTAATTCTCACGTCAGAAGTGAGTTATGTCTACAGTCAAAAATACACATTTCCAATGATCCAAATTCTAAAGTTTGTGTATGGTTTAAGTTCGTAGGTTAGTCCTTATGTCTAACATAAGAAAACATATGGTTTAGTTTCTATATATTTTCATTTTCTAACCCTTTTTTTCAATCCTAAATCTCATTTTTCTTTGCAAGTTCAATGGTTTGCAATTTTCAGTGTTTTTATCCACATAGATGTTCATGAACTCTACCATGTGGGATTTACAACATATCTAAGGACTCAGGTTGACAAACTTCCACACGAGGTGCACCACTGTGCTTACTTGTAAAACTGAGATTTAGCTTAAAGCTAAAGAAGCACAAAACAAACTTGATGATCTACTGTGAAAACGGAGGATGTCTGATATGCTGCTTAAGTTGAATGCATTGCGGGACCCTGAAAAAACTATCACGAACAAGGGCTGATATAGCAGAGGCCTGGCAGGGACTTAATCCTGTGTTAAATTTTTGCATTTAAAATTATAAATTTAGCCCTACTTCCGTTAAAAACATTTCCTCCCCGGTCCTTCTCATGTTTCACTTCCTCTCTTAATAACATCATCGTTCCCTAAACCCTGATTTAAAAACCAAAATACCTACCACCATCATCCACCCACAGCCTCCATTAGAGAAGCTGCCGCTGTGGACCATTTGCGCTGCCTCCATCCCTCTGCCATCGTCGAAAAGCCTCGACCATCAGGCTTGTCAACAAACTTTTTCTATTTGTTGATTTTTCCTTGTGTTTCTGAATTGACAACTTTTGCGAGTAAATACTAAATTGTAAAAATAAGTGCTAACTACATATTTACTGCTAAATTGTACTGATGCAAGGTCAACAAACATCTTAAAGTACTAACCATCGAAAAGCCTTCTTTTCTAAAATGAGAAAATGGTCAACAAACGTGACAATATTTGCATTTGCCAAAAAAACAAGATGCAACTTTTTTTTATCGAGTTCCAATATTTTTGTATGCACGTAAATTATCTTTGGAGGCACAAAATAAGTTCACTTACAATAAAATAAGGTCTGGCATAAGACATGACAATTTTTTTTCAAGGACCATAGTAAAATATTATGTACGAGTTATATTGGGGAAAAGTTTAATTACGATCTGATATAAATCTAATAGCGACTGTCTACTCAATTTGATGATAATGGTAACCACATAATTCACTAGTAACTTTCTATTCAATTTCACCCTGAAACTTGTCTACTTTTGTAAAATTTGAAACTCTTCTACTCATTTTTCCTTTCCGTAAATTCCCAATTGTTTTTGTCTATTATGGTTGGTTGCATAGTGTCGCACTCAGGAAAGTTTATGCACCTTGAAACTATTTCAGTATTAGTTACTTCTGTTACCTTCATGAGTTTCAAATTTTGTTACATTGAGAGTTATAAATGGATTGCCTTCTTTATATTCAGAAGAGGTTAATGTATTTCAAAAAAATCAATTGTAGGATGAACATCTTCAACATGTTATGGAACAAGTTCAATGAAAAATGTTCATTAGCCTTTTGGAAACCAGAACATTGAGGCTTCTGAAAATTGTTGCACGAATTTTGATTTCTCTAAACTTGTGCCTGTGCCAGGCCATAAAATTTTGATTTGTCTAAACTTGTGCCTGAGCCAGGCCTACGACCCAGCTTATGAATTATAAACCTAGTATTCGTGAAAAAGTTCCTAAAAAGTACTATATAATATGCATATGTCAACCTCGTAGAAATGATTTTAAAAGGATATGTTCCAAAAAACAATTCAGAAGGTTTAATCCACCATTGTTTGATGAGTTTGAATGACTCAAATAAAAGTTTTCAAAATGAGATTTAAATCCTAATCGAAACGAGATTTAAATCGTAAAGCGTAGATTCACAAGATCTATATTTCAAGATTTATACACACTTTGAAAATGATTTTGATATTTGAACTTCAACATCTAAATCAAAAGGTCCATTTTCTATCTCGTTCCATTTTGTTTTGTGTGGAAAATATTAGAATTGGAGTTGTGGATTCAAATAACTGTGTTGAATATATCAATGTTGATTGAAAGATTTTAGATAAAGGGAGAGATCCGATCTGAAACAAGATTTAAATTACAAGATTTCAAGATAATTGATAACAACGCTCAAATATAACATTGAAAAATAGATTTCTTATTATCTTTGTTGATATCTATTTAAGAATGAACGTGGGAAGCAAGGAGGTTGAGACCAAGATTTGAAATTCTAATTTCGATCTCATTTCTTGTATTTGCTAATTTTAAAATTAGGCTATATTCCGCAAACTTCAAAAATTCCATCTCAATTCTGATTCTGGTTCTTTCAAATTTTTGTTTTATTTATAAATACATTAATGAATATTACGAAATTGTATTTAGTTTCACAGCTTTAAAAAATAATCAAGAACAAATTAAAAGTGGGTTAATATGATTTATTTAATGAAGAACATTAATTAAATTGATAGAGTTATAATTAAAAACATTTATAGAGGAATTTAGAAATTGAAAGGATATGGGAATTATTTACAATAATAGGGCCTAATTGGTATAATTATGTATTTATCATGTTTGGGTTATAATAAGATATTAGCCTATTTAAAATCCCTCCATCTCCACCATTATTTCTTACTTTCATAAAACCCCAATCGCTTTAGACCGAGGTTCTAGAACTTTTGGGTTTTAACTCCCGGGACATCAAAATGAATGCTCTCCTTGAATAAGGTATCGCTCTTATTCTTAAAAAGAAAAAACTACTTGCATTCAATCCTTCACCATAGCCTATCATCGTTGTAGCTCGAATTTGTGTAGCCTAACTTACTTGATTTGATTCGAACAAAATAGATATTTATCTTTCATTTGTTTTGCTTAAATATTTTCTCATGATTTTCGATTTCCCATGAGATCTTGATGATACTCTTTTACTACTGCTTTTTTAGCAATGATTATTTTTTTGAAAAAAAAAGTCGATTGAAATCAAATTTTTAGTTAGATTACATCCCGATCAACATCATAACTGAACTTAAATGACCGATATTCTGATGAGATGAACGAAATTTCAAACTTTGGTGAGTAGACACATTTGTTAGTGAAGGGTTTATAAACCAGAGAAAAAAAAGTTTCCAGAAGATTCTAATAATGATCATAAATTTACTTCAAGCAAATGTTAAGACTTAATCAGAAACAACACATTAATACCAATTTAGCAAGAATGAAAGATGAGGCAAAACATCTAAAAATGACTTTAAATGATGAGAGATGGTGGTAAGATTTAGATGAAGTTTCCACTTTTTGTACAAACATATTATCTCTATTCCATGTACGGAAGATGTGTGAAACAATGACAAATTTTCATTACTATAACGTTGAGTCATGCAACATTGTCGTTATTATGTAATAACAATGGTTGTACTGTCAATTCAATAAATCAAACCCTGAATTATTGTTTTGCATTGTTGTCTTAATTAATCCGACTCATTTGCTTCATTTGGCAATAGGAAATCGATCTGATTGGCTCGATTTTTTCCAAATGCACTTTTTTAATATTCATCTTACAGAACTTTTGAATCAACTAAAAACTTTCGTTATAAAATATGTGTTCAAATGGTGATGCTTTGAATTTAAAAGGATAAGCAAAAAAAACTCGATTAATATCTATTAGTTTACAAGGTTTTAACTTTAGCTTTGCTTTTATCGATTGCAACTACCATGGTGGAGTGGGAATTTTTGAAATGAAGATCGTAAAGAGTCGACTTTGCAACTGGATATTGACCAATGGTTGAATGATAGTTTAATCATCTACATTTAAAAAGATGTATTCAATAGTTTGTCGGCTGAAGCTATTATGAATTGTTTCAAAATATGAAAAATAGAAGATGACAAATATAAGTATGTAACTTGTATTTTTTTAATGAAAGGGCGGTTCTTTAATAAGAATTGTACTTTATTCAAGCATAGCACTTATTTTGATGTCTCGAGAGTGCAAACTGCGAACCCAAGACCTCTAGAATCTAAATGCAGAGCGTTGCTTCACTTGCCATTTGAATTAGTGGTTTTTGATGTCTGTAACTTGTATTTGAAACTAGAAACATATAAAACATTTGTTTAATTTTCATCACTTATTTTTAATTATTAGAAAAAAAATCAATATTTTATATTACCCACCCCGATCAAAAATCCATCACTGATTACCAATGATGATAAATTATAGATTAGGGATATGAATAAGATCTAACAAGTTCAAGAAAAAGGCATCAAAACAACTACAATTACTAAAATCTCTTGACGGGAGTATGCATACATATTTAAGAGTATCAATTGCTTGGAATATGTTCAAAGGAAGGGATCCAACTTCCAGCCATCTAGAATTATGGTGCATCCTTCATAAAGCGACATCAAAGATAATATGATGATGTTTGGTGAAGTTGATAGTAGCTAATTCAACGATGTTGAGTTCACTTAACTTCGTCGAAGATTCATTCTACTCAAAATGATGGTCCAGTATCACAAGCTTGTCCTAGAAGATTCCGATCAACTACTCGGGCCCTGCTTATATTCTTGGCCCTTCTCATGCTCTTGCCAACGATGGTTTAAATTATAGATATAATCATCTAAAATATTGAGTAGTTATAACCTAGAAAGGTTGTTTTCGAACATCTACTTTGTGTTGGTTACCCAAGATATTGGATCATGAAATGATTTAGGTTATGTGGTGTCTATGCATTCTGATGACCTTGAGCTAGAGGTCCATCTTTGAATCCAGAAACATAAGAATGAGCAGAGATAGTTATAATTATACATTGTATTTATCATTTAATATTGCATTGCACTGAAAAAATTAATAGTAATGAAAACATTTTTACATTGCAGTTTGTTTATATGTAATTTTAAGTTGTAATTTTATTATTTGGGGAACATTTATTTACAATAAGTGGTTGTTGATAAGAACATCAAGTAATATGAATGCTAAAAGGTTGTTTGTTTACAATAAGCGTTTGTGGCTTCAGTAGTAAGTGTTCATAACTTCTAGTTATATTTCAATTAGTGATATCTTACCGTTAGATGATTTTCTACATTACAATTTTTCAACTAGTGATTGAGTTTAGATATTTTTTTCTACTATTTATTTCTCTTTCATATTACATTTATTAATTTTCTTTTTAAATTTCAAAGAATTGTTTGTCAAGGATCACTTAGACTGAGGTTTTAGAGGTCATTGATTCAACACTTCGAAATATCAAAATGAGTGTTCTACTTGAATAAAGTATTACACTCACTATTAAAAAAATTCCAAAGAACTGTCATCGTCTCTTTTTATAAGCTATTAATTATTTTAAAAGGAAAATGTTAAAATATTGTTTGTTAATATTGATCATATTTGATTTGATCAAAATTTATAATGGTTTTACTTTATTTTATCTAAATATAGTTTCACTTTTCAATTATTTAATTTTACAGTTGATCGAATCTATTTAGAAAAGTTATTATTTATTTATATATACGGAAGGATGATATTGTTATATGTATTTGTTGATTTAATAAATAAAGTTTATTTAAAACTTAGAAAGGAGGTAAATAACCAACACTTTAATATTTAGTATTCAAAGCAACCAGCAATCAGCAATCAATATAAAGCAATCTCACTTCCAAACACGTCTCTAATCTTCCGCCCAGTTTGGCCTTGGTGAACTTACCATAAAGATATTATCCACAAACACAAAACTTGGTGAACTTACCATAAAGATATTATCCACAAACGCATGTTAAAACTTCATTCAAATATAGTATTTACTAACTTGAGTTAAAAAAAGAGCCCATAAACATATTTTAAAAAGGTATTGGTTTTTACACTCCACTTTTGAATATAAGAGAGTCAGTTTTTATTAAAAAAGTTTTTTTATTACGATGGGTACTAATCAAACTAGGCTCCTCATAAAAAAATTACAATCAAATTGACTTATCTGTCCTTTTTTATTTATCTTAATTTTCCTTTAATTGTCATTAACCTTTCAAAATCATTAATCAAATAATGGAGAATTCAAACTCACCTTCAGATGGAATTACAAGTGAGAAAGATACAAGATTTTTTTCTTACTCAAAAAAGCATTCAACACATTAAAATTAAACTCTAATTTTTATCATAGTTAAAAAAACATGCAATAAATTGGATTAAAAAATTACATTTCTATTACTTTTTTAGCAAAGTTTGGATCTGATCGTGAAGGTCAAGATGAATTTTTTTGTTCTAGCCATTATTTTCTTTTAAAAGAAGGAGGCGGAGTGTAAGTGAAAGTGCTTAGTATTTTGATGTTGGCCCCCGTAACAATACCCTTTTAAAACGCAAAATATGCTAAATACTTGCATATTATCTTCTAAACAGTAATTTATCAAAGCAATACTAATCAATAACAGTGGAAAAATCACTGACCTGAGGAATACACATGAACACGCATACAATTCGATTTCGGATTCTTTTCAGTTGCATTGGAAATACCGAAAAATCCAATCCGGTTTGCATTGGTAATTGAAAACGAGTGCAGACTGCATTTGATTCTGGGATGAGGTGTCGTTAATGGATTTTGAGCAAAAGCAATTGACATAATCGCGCCTGCAATTTCTTGAGAGTGCAAATTAGGGATTGCCAGGATTAGGACGAAGGATACGAGGAACTAGTCATTGTAGTATTCTTTTTTCTGCCAAATTGATAATTAAATCTTCGTTTTATAGCAATTTCAATACAACTCCATTAGCGAAAAAAATAAAATAAAATATTGGCTAATTTCTTGCTACTCCTAAAAATATAATAAATTACCGTACATCAAAAATTACTTTGACTTTTAGAAAATTACCTTTTTTACATCTTTGTCATCTTTCCTTTTTTAAACTTTAAAACTCGGTTACAAAAAGCTAAAAATTTCTAGAATTCCTAGTGATAAATTTGTTTAAAATTCAAAAAAAATAAATTTTAATTTTTGATGCTAATAATGTAAATTATTTAATTGTTTTTAATCTTAATGTCATCAAAATCAGCTTTAATTTTAGAAGAAAAAATTTAAGCATATTCGAATTAGAGTAGTTAGTTGTGAAAGTTGTCTTAATTGATGTTTTAGGTTTCATTAACTTCATCAATAAATGTATAAATTTAATCATACATCATTGATTTTAATATTCTAGTTAGATTTATAAACTAAAAATGCAATTACAAACAATGGTAACTTAGTCATAGATTTTCTTAGTAAAATAGTGGTGTATATTATAAAAAAATTGGTGTATGAATAGAATTTGACCAAAAAAAAATTGGATAGTTGATAATATATAATTGTTCGGGGATTCTTATGCAATATATAACATATTACATGTCATGTCTAGTGATTGGAATCATGCTACGCAAAAACAAAAAAATGTGACCTCATGGTTCAAAGATGGGAACATCTAATGTAGAATACAATAGTCTATGATTTATGTTTGATAATAATAAACATATATATATATATATATATATTTGTTTAAATTTATTTGTTATTGTACTATTTTATTTTTCACATAATTAAATAAATATTTGTTGAATAAAATAAATAACACAGAATCATATGCAAATAAATATTTTATTCAAACAAATATTTTATTCCAAATTCAAATAGTACAAATTTGTACTCTCACTACATTTATACATTTTCAATTACAATACAATTTCAAATTACAACACAATTTTCACTATACAACTTTTACATACATTTCACCTCACTACATTCACTCGTATTTGTTCTTCAACTCTATTCCAGTTTGTATCCAGCAGCTGAATTATCTGCAAAATAAACACTGACGCAGTAAAATTGAAAAAGAAATATTTTGCGGTGTAAAATAATAGTGTGTTTTGAAAATGTTATTTGCCTCAGTTATTTGGATTGTTCGTCATCATTTATTTTGAATTCATCTTACACGAACAACTTGTGACATGCACAGTGTATCACTGTATATGCCACAAGGCCGTGCACACCGATATACGCTTGCTTGATAAAATTGCAAGGACGGGTGAGCGCAAGGTCAAACTCAACCAAATGGTGGATTCAACTCAGGTGCAATACAAAAACAAGAATAGAATGATCAAGAACAAGTTTCAATGGTCAGTCAACATGATCTAAAATGAAATCAAACTATAAGGTAGGTCCAAATACAAGTGCACTCAACAAGGCACCAGCATACATGCATGAACACACATATATCAGTTCAGACTCAAATGGTCAGAAGCAACACCTGAAGACCACATAACCAAATGACAGTGTATATGAACAAAGTGAGGAAACAACAATCAAGCACATATGGTCAGAAAACACATCAAACTCTACATGGATTCAAACTAGAACCAAGAACTAAAACAAACCAGTACAACCAAACCAATGGCACAAGTACATGGTGTACACAAGTGGTTCCAGTAAAATACAAGACAGAAGCATGTTCAAATGATATGGTCAGAGCAGCGGTAGCATACATGTGAAGATCAAAACAATGTAACATGCAATAGAACTTCAAGTACAAGGCTGAATGCAAGTACTCATGTTCAGTTACAAGAAGACTTCAATAAACACAAACACACACTACATCAAAAGCCAACCAAGTCAACAGCACAAACGCAAGACCAAACCAGTGGAGTGTATCAGACTCAAGTAATCACATAACCAAGTATACAAGACATGTACAAGTTCATATACACAGACTCAAAGCATTGCAAGGAACCAAACTTCGAACCAGACTAGTCAACATGAAGACACAAATGCACAAGAACAAAGATGACAACCAGATGCATGGAGACCATTCAAACTCCAAACAAGAATCAAGCTACAACATACATATATACATGTATGTTCACACATGTATATACACAGTGCATACATATGAAATAAAGACTCAACCCAAATCAGCCACAGTGCAACATGAACCAGAACCAAAAAGTAATGAACAAAATTGTACCCAACTTCAAGAGCTACAGAGAACACACAATGGTACAAGACAGAAGGACAAAGACTTCAAAATGCACAAGAACCAGGCTCACAAACACATATCAGTTCATATGGATATGCAAGTAGTGCAACCCGAAGCAAATGCAAAGCTATGCCAGAGAATCACTTCAGACTATCATATGAAAATGAAAGCAAGCCAGTGGATACTTCAACAAACCACAGCCTCAACCAAACAAGTGTACACAAGACTACCAACCCAGTTAAATGAACTACAGACCAGACTTAACCAACAAACAACAAGCAGTTTTACGTGAATTGATACAAGTATTCAAAAATTATAAAACAATGAAGCAGTTACATGAGTCACGATACAACTATAGATGCAAGCAAGCAGTCAAAAAAAGTCATGGTTCGAAAGAGAATGTAACAGCAGTTAACAAAAATTCAAAATGCCAAAGTCAAAGCCGATAACGTGAATTGAAGAAGTCATAGTGCCAGCGAAGATTGGAACAGAGGTAATAACACGTATTAACAAATTACTCCCCGAAGTCATAGGAACTGAAACAAAGCAATTCACGAAAATTCGAATTACAATGAACAAGTCAAGGCCGAAATAAACGAAGTAAATTCAAAGTCGTGGAGCAACACGTATGGGATGAGCGAGTCAGAATAAATCATAAGCGCTCAAGAAAAATCAAATGGACAAGTGTAAATCAAGAAGAATTCAAAGAAAAATATACGAACGTAAATATAGGGTGTTCGTTCCCTATAAAATCCCAAGCATCATCATTGGCAAAAATTCATTCGAGTTTAAGAAAACACAAAAGCTAGCAAAATAACGAACAAATTTATAACTCGAATCGAAGTCGAGCAAAATCAAAATCGAATAAGAAAATCACGTACCAAATCATAGCATTCAAGCTCGACAAAACTTGAAGACATCGTGAATTATCAAGGCCAAGGAATCAATTGGGAAGGCAACTCAAATTATCACTGAAATCGATCAATTTTGAATCGGAGCTTCAATCGAACAAAACCCTAGTTTTTGGAAGAGGAATGAAGAAAGCATCGGCCACGAAAATAATAAAAGAGAGACGTCTTTTTGCTTTAATATTAATTGGGCCGACTCTATTATATTTTTCTTTGGGCTTGGATTTTTAATAGGGTTTTGTTTATATTTTTTTTTATTTATTTTGTAATTTTCCTTTTTAAAATTGTGTAACTCTCTAGTCATGTGACTAGGTTACGAACTACGGTGGTGTAGTTTGAGAATTCGCAACTCAGTGGCTGAGTCGTGGTATGTTTTAAGCATAGATTTAGGTTATTCATTAGTGGGTGTCAGAAGTTTACGTGTGTAAGCGTCTGACTACTTAATTTCTAGTAGAAACCTCGGGGGCAGCACGTAGGCAGGGTTTTGCCGAAGCTAGGTAAATTTGTGTGTGATCTCTTCTGCATTATCTTTCTATTTTATTATCTGTGATTGCTTTTATTTCCATATTAATTTTATTATTATTAGTACCACCCTATTCACCCCCCTCTAGGGTGAAAATGATCCTACAAGTGGTATCAGAGCTAGGAACAAAAATCATTTTTTTAATTAAAAATTTGATTTTTTCTAAAAATTTTGATTTTTTAAATGGCTTCCTTTAATAATGCTTTTGCTGAGGGTCAGTCTATAGTTAGGCCATCGATGTTCAATGGTGAATACGCATATTGGAAAAGTAGAATGAAAATTTTTCTGAAAACCATAGATGCGTGGAATATTGTTGAGACGGGATATAGCATACCAACAATAGTGGTAGATAATCAAGAAGTTACCGATGGATCAATGGACAGATCTTGAAAATAAACTACAATTTGCTAACGCTAAGGCTATGAATTCTATTATTTTTTCATTAGATCAAATTGATTTTAACCGTGTCTCACATTGTTTAACTGCGTAGGAATTTGGTACACACTTGAAGTGACTCATGAAAGAACCTCCCAAGTCAAAGAATCTCGCCTTGCCATGCTTAGTAGCGAATACGAGAACTTCACAATAGCAAAGGATGAAAGTGTCAAAGAAATGTATGGACGACTTTCTAATCTCGTATATAAATCAAAATCTCTTAGAAGATCATACACAGAGATGGAAATAGTTCGATAAATCCTCAGAATTCTTCCATGAAATTTTGAAGCAAAAGTGACTGCTATTCAAGAATCAAAAGATCTGAAACAAATTAAAGTTGAAGAACTCATCGGAAATCTCACCACTTATGAGCTAGAAATCAAATTCAAGGAAGAACGTGAAGGAGGTGATATGTGAAAGAAATTAATAGCTCTGAAAGGAACAACGGAAAGTGATGACGACGACGACGATGATGGAGCAGCTGAATTGGCACTGATAATAAAGATATTCAAAAGATGGAACTGAAAATATGGACATCCTGCCCTAAATCAACAACTGAAGAATAGAATCGTCAAAGTTCTAGACAACTCAGAAGAGCAGGAGATCATTTGTCACAACTGCAATAAACCCGGTCATATCAAGCCCAATTGTCCTCGGAATCGACTCAGTTAAGGAAAGAAACCAAAAAGGATAAGTTTTGCAGCTACTTGGGATGAAACTGATGAAGCTGATAAAAGCACTGGCAGTGAAAGTGAAAAAGGAAATCTGTGTCTTCAAGGAGAAACAACCGACAGTGATGATGATGAGCCAAGCGAGGTATCAAAACTCACTCACTCAGAATCACTTATATATTTTCATGAGGTAAATGGCTGTTTTGAAAGACTTAGGAAGAAGTACGCTAAACTTGAATCACAAAAAGATAGTTTGATAGAACTAAATAAGCAGCTTGATCAATTGGTTAAAAACTATCGAAATAAGATCCTTAAGTGTGATAAGTGTCCATTATTCGAAGAAGAAATTAAAAAATCAAAAATTAAAATTAAATCGCTTGAAAATGATATTCTGATTTTGAAAGAAAGTGAAAATACTAAGAGAGAAAATTCTATCAAAAAGTGCACTTTGTTTTTGAATGAAAATGAATCTCTCAAAACACAAGTCTAACAATTGTCTACAACTTTAGGGAAATTTTCCAAAGGAGAAAAATCACTAAATATGTTATTAGGGAAACAAACTGTTAATCGTATTAGACAAGGACTTGGATATACTCAATCTGAACGTGTTAGAAGCGAAATTAATAAATTCAATTCCATGTGCACGATTTGTGGAAAAATTGGACACAATCACAATAATTGTTGGTGTAGACCCAAACACGTGAAAACCATACCAATTTGTGTTCCAAAAGGCATGAATATAAAATCCCGTAAAGTCAAACAAATCTGGGTGCCGAAGGGAACAAATATAGATTGTCTTGGGTCTACACAAACATATTTTTCAAAATATTTTTCTACTAACAATCATGGACCTATAAAAACAAATAGGTCACAAAAATCTTTCCTCGTGTAGGTGTGGTGGCAGGCTAAGGAACAATAAGAGCGGTACCTAGATTCTGGCTGTTCCAGGCACACGATGGGCGACAAATCAAAGTTTCCTTAGCCTAGAGAATTAAAAAGGTGACAGAGTCAAAATGGGTCAAACGATGTATTATATGTTGAAAATCTGCACCATAATCTGATTTCAATCAGCCAGTGATCAACTAAGAAATTTTTTGAGCATCACAGTTAAATTTGACAAGGATGAAAAAGGTAAGGTAGTTGATCAAAAAGAAACATCAAGGTATGATTGATCACTTCTTCATCTTACTGCTTTTAGACATTGTGTTCCCTGCCTACTTGTGTACATGGTTTCAATCATATCCAAATGAATCTCATTTTAAATGCTGTAAAAATGATTATAAAGTATTTGTTGCACATCTCACGGTTTGGTCTTTGGTATCCATATGATAACTTTGAGTTAAAGCGGTATTCAGATGCAGATTATGCTGGTAGTCTAGTTGATAGAAAAATAACTAGTGGAATGTGTTTTATGTAGGGACATTCATTAGTTGCATCACATTTCAAAGGAAATATCTGCATAATTTTCATTTTAACTGATTTCCAATTGGCAGAATTTTTTTTAAAACCCCTTCCAAAAAATAGTTTTTTGTTGACTTCGTTTTAGATTAGGCATTTTAGAAATTTGATTTTATATTTATTTTTCGATTTGATCGTAAATGGATACATTAACTAATCTAACTCCCTACCAATTATCGAAAAGGTAAATAGTGACTGAAAAAGTGATAAGTGTTGATATTAATCAAATATTATTACTTGAGACGGTATATTTAGTAAATTTCTTAAAAAATTTAAACAAAATTTGTAATAACTTTGATTGGTAAAAATTCCATGACCATCTCTATTTCTATCATATTTCTAACGACCATCACTCATCAAAATTCAATATAGTATGTCAAAATGTGGTATTTTAAACAGGAAATTATTCATTATTTTAAAATTAATTAGCAATAAAATTATCCAAAGTACTCACTCTCATTTAAAAGTCCTCACTGTTATGCATGGATGAATTACTTGGAATTTTTTATTATGTACTTTCATGCTCATTTAAAAGTCCTCACGGTTATGCATGTACGGAACACATATCAAAATTGATTATTAATAGACGAGTTGATTCTAATCCCATTTAAAAGTCTTCACAGTTATGCGTGGTTAGAAGATACTTGAAATTCATTTTTTAAATTTGAGAATACTACTAATCTCATTTAAAAGTCCTAACGGTTATGCATGGTTAGTAAGTATTCAAATTCCTGCCATAAATATACCACAAATAGATGCAACTATATGGTTTATATACCGTCATCACCCCTATCACTCTAAAGTGGAATATGCGCCTAACAGAGTATTTAATATTTTTGTTTGATTTTTTTATTGAAATTTAATATTTATACTCGATTAGGTATTAATGTTGTATTAATGTCTATCACTTTATCTTTATTTTTCTAACACTATTACTCTTTTGCTGATAACAAAAGAGGGAGAGAGAAGTTAAGATTTTGGCAAATAAGTCAAGTCATATTTTTTTATTTGCATATTCTCATATAGGTTCATTTGCATATTTTTTATTTATTTTCATGCATATGTGAAGGGGGAGTTTGGTGTAGGGGGGGCATTCAAATAGGGGTAGCAAATAGAATCATCAAGGTCAAATACATTTAATAAAATCAAAATCTTAATATATGTTTGTTATCATCAAAAGGAGGAGATTGTAGAATACAATAATCTATGATTTTTGTTTGATGATAATAAACATATATATATATATATATATATATTCGTTTAAATGTATTTGTTATTGTACTATTTTATTTTTCACATAATTAAATAAATATTTGTTGAATAAAATAAATAACATAGAATTCATATTCAAATAAATATTTTATTCAAACAAATATTTTATTACAAATTCAAATAGTACAAATTTGTTCTCTCACTACATTTATACATTTTCAATTACAATACAATTTCAAGTTACAACACAATTTTCACTATACAATTTTTACATACATTTTCACCTCACTACATTCACTCGTATTTGTTCTTCAACTCTATTCCAGTTTGTATCTAGCAGCTGAATTATCTGCAAAATAAACACTGACGCCGTAAAATTGAAAAAGAAATATTTTGCAGTGTGAAATAATAGTGTGTGTTTTGAAAATGTTATTTGCCTCAGTTATTTGGGTTGTTCGTCATCATTTATTTTGAATTCATCTTACATAAACAACTTGTGACATGCACAGTGTATCACTGTACATGCTACAAGGCCGTGCACACCGATATACACTTGCTTGATAAAATTGCAAGGACAGGTGAGCACAAGGTCAAACCCAACCAAATGGTGGATTCAACTCAGGTGCAATACAAAAACAAGAATAGAATGATCAAGTACAAGTTTCAATGGTCAGTCAACATGATCTAAAATGAAACCAGACTATAAGGTAGGTTCAAATACATGTGCACTCAACAAAGCACCATCATACATGCATGAACACACATATATCAGTTCAGACTCAAATGGTCAGGAGCAACACATGAAGACCACATGACCAAATGACGGTGTATATGAACAAAGTGAGGAAACAACAAGCAAGCACATATGGTCAGAAAACACATCAGACTCTATATGGATTCAAACTAGAACCAAGAACTAAAACAAACCAATGGCACAAGTACATGGTGTACACAAGTAGTTCCAGTCAAATACAAGACAGAAGCATGTTCAAATGATATGGTAAGAGCAGCGGTAGCATACATGTGAAGATCAAAACAATGTAACATGCAATAGAACTTCAAGTACAAGGCTGAATGCAAGTACTCATGTTCAGTTACAAGAAGACTTCAATAAACACAAACACACACTACATCAAAAGCCAACCAAGTCAACAGCACAAACGCAAGACCAAACCAATGGAGTGTATCAGACTCAAGTAATCACATAACCAAGTATACAAGACATGTACAAGTTCATATACACAGACTCAAAGCATTGCAAGGAACCAAACTTCGAACCAGACTAGTCAGCAAGAAGACACAAATGCACAAGAACAAAGATGACAACCAGATGCATGGAGACCATTCAAACTCCAAACAAGAATCAAGCTACAACATACATATATACATATATGTTCACACATGTATATACACAGTGCATACATATGAAACAAAGACTCAACCCAAATCAGCCACAGTGCAACATGAACCAAAACCAAAAAGTAATGAACAAAATTGTACCCAACTTCAAGAGCTACAGAGAACACACAATGGTACAAGACAGAAGGACAAAGACTTCAAAATGCACAAGAACCAGGCTCACAAACACATATCAGTTCATATGGATATGCAAGAAGTGCAACCCGAAGCAAATGCAAAGCTATGCCAGAGAATCACTTCAGACTATCATATGAAAATGAAAGCAAGCCAGTGGATACTTCAACAAACCACAGCCTCAACCAAACAAGTGTACACAAGACTACCAACCCAGTTAAATGAACTACAGACCAGACTTAACCAACAAACAACAAGCAGTTTTACGTGAATTGATACAAGTATTCAAAAATTATAAAACAATGAAGCAGTTACATGAGTCACGATACAACTATAGATGCAAGCAAGCAGTCAAAAAAAGTCATGGTTCGAAAGAGAATGTAACAGCAGTTAACAAAAATTCAAAATGCCAAAGTCAAAGCCGATAACGTGAATTGAAGAAGTCATAGTGCCAGCGAAGATTGGAACAGAGGTAATAACACGTATTAACAAATTACTCCCCGAAGTCATAGGAACTGAAACAAAGCAATTCACGAAAATTCGAATTACAATGAACAAGTCAAGGCCGAAATAAACGAAGTAAATTCAAAGTCGTGGAGCAACACGTATGGGATGAGCGAGTCAGAATAAATCATAAGCGCTCAAGAAAAATCAAATGGACAAGTGTAAATCAAGAAGAATTCAAAGAAAAATATACGAACGTAAATATAGGGTGTTCGATCCCTATAAAATCCCAAGCATCATCATTGGCAAAAATTCATTCGAGTTCAAGAAAACACCAAAGCTAGCAAAATAACGAGCAAATTTATAACTCGAATCGAAGTCGAGCAAAATCAAAATCGAACAAGAAAATCACGTACCAAATCATAGCATTCAAGCTCGACAAAACTTGAAGCCGTCGCGAATTATCAAGGCCAAGGAATCAATTGGGAAGGCAACTCAAATTATCAATGAAATCGATCAATTTTGAATCGGAGCTTCAATCAAACAAAACCCTAGTTTTTGGAAGAGGAACGAAGAAAGCATCGGCCACGAAAATAATAAAAGAGAGACGTCTCTTTGGTTTAATATTAATTGGGCCGACTCTATTATATTTTTCTTTGGGCTTGGATTTTTAATAGGGTTTTGTTTATATTATTTTTTATTTATTTTGTAATTTTCCTTTTTAAAATTGTGTAACTCTCTAGTCGTGTGACTAGGTTATGAACTACGGTGGTGTAGTTTGAGAATTCGCAACTCAGTGGCTGAGTTATGGCAGGGTTTTAAGCGTAGAGTTAGGTTATTCATTAGTGGGTGTCGCAAGTTTACGTGTGTAAGTGTTTGACTACTTAATTTCTAGTAGAAACCTTGGAGGCAGCACGTAGGCAGGATTTTGCCGAAGCTAGGTAAATTTGTGTGTGATCTCTTCTGCATTATCTTTCTAGTTTATTATCTGTGATTGCTTTTATTTCCATATTAATTTTATTATTATTAGTATCACCCTATTTACCCCCTTCTAGGGTGAAAATGATCCTACATCTAACCACTAAGATAATGGTGTTGGACTTCCGACCTCGATATTTCAAAAAGAAAATACACAGCCCACTTTTTACTATTCACACCCTTTTTTATTTCAAAACTACCGTTTACTTTTTTACCGTCTCCTTCATTTCTTCTTCTCTCTCTTTATAAAACAAAATTCTTATCAGCAATGGAGGCTGAACGTAGATCCAAACATCGATAAGGTAATTTCACTTAATATTGTTTTATTTTTTCAATTCTTGTCTCATCTCTGTATTGATGGTATGAAACCGCAAAAATCTAATTTTTATTTGTTGCGCAAAACAAAAAAACCCTAATTTACCGAACCACATATGCCATGGACGTGGTTTCTTCAACAATAGCACTTGAGCTAAACGTTGTTATGGTAGTAACCATGTTAGTGAGTACTATGGATTATGCCACAACCTTGCTCTTCGTTGATGTGGTTATTATTGTTGTTATTATTATTTTAATTTTTACCCTTAATGTTTTTGAGGTTAATTTATTCCTTATTGCAGATTCTTCAAATGAACCATTACGTAATCCCCTTATGGTTTCTGAAAGAAATCGACGTGCGAAAGCGAGGAAACATAAAATAGAAATCAAATGGAGGAACAAAGTTGGGATGAGCATGATATTCAAGAGAAAAATATTAAGCAAAACATGGAGGAGAAAAATGTAGAGCTACATATCGAAGATTAAATTATTGAAGAGCAAGCTACAAATGAAGGTATTGGTGCTTCTAGTGGTACACACGTAATACACAAACAATTTTTGGTGGATTGAAAATTGTTGATGTAATTAGTAGTTATGATACTCATGTTGCTTAATTGATAGGGAATGGCAAGGTATGCCTTACAATCTGTTAAATAAATTATTTTATCAAAATAGTATAATTGTTGATACCAAAAATTGTCTAAAAACCTATAGAAAAGTTAAGACCTAGCAAATACTATAAGGAAATTAAAGAGAACACACGAATTTTTATAGCGGTTCGGCAATCTCTGGCATATGTCCACTATAAATTATTGATTATCTGATTGAGAGTCACAAGTATAAGAGATTGATAAGTTCCTAAAGCCTAGGACAATCAACTATGTCTGCCTTAGTGACTATGGGGGGTACAAAAAGAAGTTGAAGAAATGAAGTGCCAAAGGTCTTGTTTCAGTAGTCATAGGGTCTGTATTTATAGAGGAATTCACCAGTGGAATCGGAGGCCCATGAAGTACAAGGTCTAGACCCAAGTCCAAAGGTGTAGAAGGGTAAAAGTGGGCACAGTCAATAGTAGAAACCACTCAGTACCGAGAGGGTTCTCTTGGTACCTAGAGGTTTCTCTCGCTACCGATAGGCTTTTTGTAACTTCCCCTACCTTAAGACCCGAAGCTAAGTGCTACAAATGCTGCAGTCATCCATAGTATTAACTTCCGGTGATAAATTACGGTAATGTTAATGGTATCCATAATATCAAAAGCACATGAATATGAACTAACATCGACATGGATTCAAAAACAACTTTTCTGTTTACATTTCACATCAATATTTCATATTCAATTACATAATCCCATAATCGATTCTCAGGTTTTGATCAAATATACTTATTATAAATTACGCCAAGAACGATATAGAAGATGCCCCCTTGGATGATCAGAGTACTAAATAGACAATCAGTCTTAATATAACACAGTGGAAATAAAACTAAATAACTCCTATATAGCTAGCTTTGCCTCCGCACGTCTTCAGAAGCTTATTCATTCAACTTACTAAACCTGAAAAACCTCAACTCTCAATTTACTCAAATCATATTTTGAGCACCCGAGAGTTTAAGGGGAAAACATAAACTTCGAGTCGGACATAAAGCCTGGTGTGAATAATACTATAACATCTTGGTTTACTGATATTAAGTGAGACCACGCCGCTTATCAGAACGGGTTTCCCCTCACTAATATCCCTTTTTAAGGCATATCTTTTGCAAATAAAAAACTGCAATCAAACTGGTTAAAGCAATAGTAGCAATATCATATATGCAAATAAATAAGGTAATCAATGGATTATCTGTCCAAATAATATAGTTTTGTTTGGCTTACTATTCACCATTGGCTGACTCGGGCCTACCAGACATACTCAATTATCTAACATCTGTTAGACATACTACTGGGCTATCTGCCCTTTACTATCTTCTTATAGGGTTAACTAAACCTAATTTTGTGGGCTCATCAATAACCTATCTTCTCCCTGTATATTCCTTTCGGTGTGTAACATCATTTTAGTCTTACCTATGACAAAGCCCTATACACTGGAATTTTGGACTTATATTAGCTAGGGGCTTATTGGCTAAAGTATAGGGTGCAACCCTATACCAGTCCCATTTAGTATTTTAATATCTGAGTCATTTACTTAGGGTTAACTACCTCATCAACTTTTCCTTGAAATCGTTTCTTTCAAATTGATTTAACCCTTTAAATCATACTTAAACAAGAAAATATACTCTTTGTTTTACTCAATTATCTTTGCCATGCTATATACACTTTACACCAAACAATGTTGATGAGATATAATGGGATTATCTATCCCTCCAAAGTAAGTTAAAAACCCTTTATAACTTAAAAGATTTTAGGCCATGAAGCCAAGGTAAACCAATCGAAACCTTTGCTTAAAACTTTAAACAATACCTTTAGAATGCATTGAAAGTTCCCTTTCAAAATAAGTTAACAACTATACCTTGAAACATTAGGCCAAAAGGCCAAAACATACCTTTCGAAACCTTTTAAAAATAGGCCTTTCGAAATCATTGAAAGTGTTCCTTCGAAAGCTTTATAAAACCTTAGACTTCATCTTTTCAAAACACTTCAAACTTGTCTTTCGAAGGCATTAGAAACCTTCCATTCATATACTAAAGGTAAACCTTTCGAAAACATTGGGAATCTCCCCTTAGAAACCTTCATGGTATATCTTTCGAAAGCATTAAAGTCCTTTACTTAAAACACACCTTTTGAAAGCATTGGGTTCAAGTAAAATTTTGTGGACATATCTTCGAAACCATTTAAAACCATTCTTTTTGAAACCTTTGTGTTTAACTTTCAATATATCTAAGGGTCTTAAAAGAACTACGGCGAAAGCATTGCTTTTGAAAACATTATTCCTAAGTTAAAAGAAAGTGGATGGTTTCAAAACCAACCCCTTCGAAAGCATGGAGAAGCGGCTTCAAAGTTTAAGGCAAAAGAACCCTTTCGAAGGCATTGATTCGAAAGGTTGAATGCGACAGCAGGGATTTTGACCCCTTCGAATGCTTATTTTAAAAACGAAAGGCAGCAACCTCTTTCGAAAGCCCTTTTCTAAAACAAAGGCATATTTGACTAAGTCGGAAGCTATTTCCTTCGAAAGCCTCATTTCGTAACCAAAATAGTTCTGAGTTTATAAAGACTCGTCCCATCCCTTCGAAAGCATGTTTCGACTATATTCCTTCCGCCTATCTCCAATCCACTACGTACCAAGGCATTAATACCATGCATATTGATTTCGACTAGGTTGGAGGTGGTAGTATATGGTCAAAAGGTGGCTGGCGAAAGTAGCGAAACAACAATCCTTTAAAAAACCGATTTTTAACTTTTTAAAGTAATATCTTTCCAACCAACTTGCCTTATTTGTCAACATATAATTGGTTGCCAATTCTTTTTCAAAATCTTTTCTAAAAGTACCGCTGAATTCAATAATTAACAATTAAGAACATTTAACAAATTACCCCTTCTCCTTTTATAAACATATAAAACATTTAAGTTTCATACCTTAAATAATTTTATATCCTTAACAAAATACTTAGGAAATTCCCACAAATCACTTTTAATATGTTTTCTAACATATTTTAATTTCTGACCCAAGGCTAACATATAATAGCCGTAAATAATTTAAACCCAATTAACCATTTTCTTTACTAGAAAATTCATAATAAATCCACAACTTAGAAAATTATGAAACTTGAAACCCATCTCTAAAATAATATTTCTGACCTTATATCAATAGCGCTAGCCATTTGTATGTCATTTAGTAGGTTTTTTAGATTAATTCTTATCATAAAATCTATATGAAATAGCACATATCATCAACAAGCATATATATATATATATATCCATTTAACAATCAAAACATGACATTTTACTTTGCAAAATATATTCAGATCTGATCTAGAAACCGAAACAATAAAAATGAGATGTAATCTATTATTCACCTTAGCTTGTTGTTAATAAGGTTGAGATTTGCTCTTGAATTAGTTTGATTAAGCTTCCTACTTTAATCCTTGCTTATCTTCCCCTTATCTTCTTCTAATGGTGGCCGGTCAAACTTAGGTTTAGTTTTGTTTGTGAACGTGGTAAATTAAAATAAAATGAGGGTTTAGGGTATAATAATATAACCTATTCCTATTTTGCCCTTATCTTAATCATCTTACTTACTTCATTTTAATTCCCTTTGGTTCATTGATTAATTAGGCACAACTACCTTATATTATTCAAATCTCAATCCTTTAACCATTTACATTATTTCATTTAATTTATCTAATTAAATGTCCTAAATAATGTTAGTCAAAATTAGGGTCATTACATTTTGTTGGTGGAATCTTCCCTCTTTCTTCCATATTGCTTCGAACATATGGTCTACTACATTCTAAACACTTTTCCTTGAAGAGTGAGTTGTCTCTTGATAATATCCTTAATACTATTTGTCTTTTCCTGCTTTCTTTTCTTTCTTATCGTGAATCTTTGGAATTGCTTGCCTATTCCTGAAGAAAAAGAACGTCGTGATGACCATTTGAGTTGGGGCTTCACATACAAGTGGTTTTGGGACCCTAAAGTGGAACAAAAGCTCTTGGTACCGATTGGTCCACTTTGCTCTTTTGCTTTTGCAACTTGTTGAATATGATCTTTTTGCTCTTCTGGACGTATTTCCAAGTTTGTGAATCATTCCATCTTCATCTTGACGTTCCAAATCCAGTGAAAATATGCTTGGTCAAAAGGTCGGTTAACACTTACCCTCAGAGTATGCTTTCATTGAGAACAAAGCATGCTCTGGATCAAGATAAGTACTGACTTGCTACTTCCTGATTTTGGTTAGTTGTTCAAAAGTTTGCTTCAAAGACTGCTTTTGTTATGTAGATATTCTTTTAAATGCTTTTCATAGCTGAAACTCTATTTTTCACACTATGGACAAGATCTACGCTCTGTAGATCATTTCATGCCTTAGTTAAGCTTGCTCTTCCTTTGGTTTGACTTTACTTCGGTTCTCGGCTCAAAAATTCCTCTCGGTACTGAGAGATTCCTCTCAGTATCGAGGGCTTCAAGACCCCGAATGCTATATAAACAACGCTTAGAAAAAATTTCTCAACTTTTCAGTCCTCGCCTTTGTCTCGTGTCGATCTCTTACATCTCGATTCCTTTGAGCCTACTGCTCTCAACCTTCTTATTCCTTGACCATACCACTCGCCGTCGACATAAGCTCATCATAGTCGACCTTAGCTTGCTATCGTCGACTGTCTAAAATCATCGTCGTCTCCAAGTTTCCAAATCCTCGATTTGTCAACCAATCTTCTCAAAAGTGCTCAGACCCGATACCTTTCAAAGCCTTAGACTTTGATTTGAACAATAAGGTTAGTTGGAAGCCACCTTCTGCCGTGGTGATGATCTCTGGTCGTCGATTATTGCAGCGGTCAAGGTTATGCCGAGTGGTTGTTAGGTGATTAGAGTTGGTCAAGGCACTCCTTAAAATTTACTAGGGTTTCTCCTAGGTTTGTTTACAGTTGTACTTGGAGTTGTGCATAGCAAAAACATCCAACTCTCGAAACTCCGAGTTCTTTGTTGCGAAAATGCCTTGCCCAATCTTGATAAGCACCCAACCAATCACACATTTCTATTTGTAAGCCAATAGGACAGTTTACTTTTGAAAAATCGTCACATTGAGTGTATTCCGATATCTGAATGACTCTATTGCATAGCATACATATTCATTATATAACCTAATATTCCTACAAAAGAAACACTCCACCTTGCTCTGGACAACAGTTCGGTTGTGCCGTGTGACTCATTTTTCTAGCACGAGTGAGCTATCTACATAGGATGGTTCGTTTGTCGTGTAGAGGACATGTGACTTACACTACATAGATTAACACTTTTACTTTCCCCAGTTAACGCTCGGAATCCGACTGGTTAACACACGTTGACATCCTTTAGATTCTGGACATTGGTCACATGGGCTTAACAGTCAAAATAAAACATACCTGACCATGTTGAATGCCAAGTTTTTCTATCCAGAATGACTCACCGACCTCCACATCTTTAGATTGGTGCTGGGAAATCTACTCCTCTCAAAGCCGAGTCCTTCACGGCTCATACTTCACCATCCATACCCGTCAGGCCCCGTATTTCAATCGCTGTTGATTTATAGGGTGCATTTGTACCAACAAACCCATTGCAAAATCAACCTCCTCCCTTGAATGAATATGTCGATTTAAGGATCTTGGATGACCCACCAGAACAAATACCCATAGTTCTTACTCTGAAGATGCTTCAAAACCTATGTCGCAAACACATGATTCCTAAAAGCGACGTACTTCTCCTAATACAAGGTGAACGAGCACACCATCCTCCGCTTGGATACATGGCATGTAACCGGTATATGTATCTAAGCGGTGTTGTCCCGCTTTTCAATCCTTTTATGTGCATGATTCTTTAAGAGCTTGGGTTGGCTCTATCTCAAGTTAAGTCCAAAGGGTATGCTTTCTTGAGCTCCTTGTTCGTGCTTTACATGAATCAGTTTCAATGGCCTCTATGCTTCAACTAGTTAACTTATCTTCTGCACTTCAAGGAAAGGCATGACTAACCATCTTATATAATCATTGTAACAACCCTTACCTTAATGGGTCTGAATTTCGATTAAATCGAAACCCAAGTCTGTTAGGGTATGAATTGTTAGTTTTGATAACTTGTAACAAACACAAGTATATCAAAGTGCAATCAATATAGACTCACAGCGGAATTAAAAATAATAATATAACATATGTATTGACTAAGGCTACTAGCTCGAAATATCATTCCTTAGATATTTAATTGCCTTGTCCGTGCTGAGCATGAATAAGAAGACTTCACCATCTGCAGTTTCTGTCTTGCTTCAGTATCTTCTGCTTCTAAATCTAACCCATGGATTTTTATGACGAGGGGGTCAAAACAACATTTTGGCTATTGAAAAATTACATACTTTACCCAACCCATTAATTTATGCCGATTGACTTCCATTGTGCGATATGCTTAACCTAACCTTCTCCAAGGTATAACTATATAAGTATATGCCTATCTTCATATATGCCTAACCGTTTCACTACCTAAAAACCATGGCCACTTAATACTTCTTAAATAGGGAGAAGGCAGATCAATGACCATTTAATACCTCAATCCCCAAAGTGGGCCCTCCGCAACATAACCGTTGGTCAATCGGTCCTAGTTATATAGATCGATGACACCTAGATAAGGCTTTATAATATAATTGTCATATTAATAATGCATCCCAACTCTACAACTTACCCTCAACTGTAGGCCAAAGGCCCTTCCCAATTCCACACAGCTGTCGTTGGTCATGTCCTAACAATGTGAGAGAAAGTACCCAAGCCACTTATTACCTCTTTAACAGGAATTAGGCAGACTCTGACCATTTAATACATATATCCTAGGTAGGCCCCTGTCATTTAATGTTTAACCCAAGGTGGACCCCTCTTTGGTACTTCTTAGCTAACATCGTATAGAATCTCATCAGGCCACTTAATACTTCTTTATGGGGAGAGTGAACCCTATAATAGCTACTTAATACCTCGACCCCGAAGCAAACCCCTCTCGAGATTTTCCACTACCGGGCCTAAATGCTATCCCCGACCATTTAATTCTTCTTAAATAGGAAGAAGGTGGACCCTACAATAGCTACTTGATACCTCCGATCCAGAAGCAGGTCTTACGTCCTATGCATATCGCTTCCCTATAGGTCCTATGGTTGGAGATGTCCCACATCAATAGTAAGTATACACAACTGATGGTAGCCTCTAGATGAAGGGTAGACTTCTATTGTATAACTCTACTGACCTTGCATCCTAACCCACTAAACCAAACCAATCGCCCACTAATTCACGCTTGTTCTAAACATATAATTGAAGCTATATAATTTCCTACTATGAAAATTATATTGCCTTCTACAAAATATTTAATAGTATCAATACTTACTTGTTCACTACGTAATTATTCCTATTTTATATGCTTAGGCTTTAGTTTCCTTGTTTCCTTCTTATGTCTAATAAATATCAATTGTCCGAAATAAATGGTCATTAAATTGGACGATCTCTAATGTTATTTATTTACCAGTTTCAAAATCTACCTATTATGCCTGTTCATTCTCCCATAAATGCCATATTAAATTCTCTAATAACATTTATTTACTAGTTTCAAAATCAACCCATTATGCATATTCATTTTTCCATAAATGCCATATTGAATTCTCTAAAGACATTTATTTACTAGTTTCATAATCAACCTATTATGCCTATTCATTTCCCCATAAATGCCATATTAAATTCTCTAACCAGTCCCCATTTAATTTCTTTAACCCTTTATTAACTGAATTTATTTCCATTAAATTTGTAGTTAATGTCCATAAATTTTGTAATTCATATTCCTTACTTTTCAGTCCTATAATTAATATGCTATAATAAGTAATATTAATATTATCATAAATTACGCTATATATATGTTTTTATTTTTAATCGATATGCATAGTTTTACATATATATTTTTTTATTTTCTAATTATTAATTCCTAAACTAGAACATTCCTTTCCATGTTTTAATTTAATAGAGCTATCCTTTCAAAAAGGAACTACCATTATAACTTTCCATAAATTACCAAAAAAATGAGACTTTGCTCCTTTTGGAATTATAAGGAATTATTTATTTTCTTTTATTGAAATAGACAGTGCAAACTACAAAGAAGAATATCCATACTTTACATATCTATTTCCTTTTGGTATAATTGTGACAACCGCCCTACACTGCCAATACCCAATATAGCTGAATAATGCGTTGTAGCAGTGCTCGGCCGATGCGGGGCAATCATCAATGAAGTAAATAAGCAACATAGAACCTATCATATATCTCAAAGTGCATCGAATAAAATATAATAGCAAACATCTCAGATATAAAATAGGAAAAACAATAAACAACTGAATGAACCACATCATCAGAGTACATAGATCTATATGGTAATTATCATGAGTAATAAAGTTATACATCAAATAATAACTCATAAATTTCCTCCAAATAGTAAGGCACTAGTAATCTCTATAATGTTGTGCAGTGGAATAACAAATGAGTAAATATAATAATACGAGAGAGTAGCCTCCTGCTCGCTACTTGTCCAGCTCTACGTGCTCACTAGACCTGGTATCCCTAACATACTCATTTTAAGAGTATTTAGAGTAATATGACGAAAAGCATAAACCCCAAGATAGACAATAGTCTAGCGTGAGCGGTAGAAATCTCAAATATATAAAGTCAATATGCTAGGAAAAATGATATGAGAAATCATACCTGGCTTATCATAGAATCCACAGAGTTAATACGTACAAAAGATATATGCTACTCTATGATAGTCATCATAAGTATATCATACATCAAGGTAGTAAGGGTGTCTAGATATATACATCAATAATATTAACATCAGGTTACATCCCTAAGGTGATAAACAAACAAAGCAACCATAACATCCATCATCCATCCTCACATTCACTCACTCAGTGCATTGGATATATGATACTCATATACTCCATCTTATCATCAAGGACTAATCAATGTCCCTGGCCAGTCGATCCATCAGGGTACAAACATGTTCTAACGTCAAGGAACTCTGCCATATCATCACTATGTCCTCACATCAAAGGACTATATTATATAAACCTATCCAAGTCCTGACGTCAAGGAATTCTGGGTCTGGGCAGATCAGGTCCTAACGTCAAGGGACTCTAATCATCTCATGTACCCTTATCTCAAGAGTGTACCTCATCATCTTGAGTATCGGCAATCCCTTTGCATACATCTTCCATAGTAGAGCTCATCCTCATCTCGGAATTTTCATTACGACTCCTGTCTGAAGTCGTCGTGGTTGGGAACTATTCTCGACAATCATTGTTAGTCGTAGAATATCATCATTCTTCCCATAACCTTCCCCCGATAGTTCCCTTAATCTGACTCATAGCCTACTCTGCATCTCGAAGTGTAGCTACCAATCATCGAAGTCATCACTTCTCATCACGCAACCCCCATCGTCGAGTCACGAGTGGTCGTTGTAAAAAATTGTCGAAATGGTCGTCAAGAAAATCACTTTAGGGTTGGTCTAAAGTCAAACCTAAGTTTTTGCCGCATTGACCAAAAGCAGGACCTAAAATTTTTTAACCCGAAGTTGAATCCATGTAAATTCAGGAATTTCCCCAAGCATACTCCGGGATCAGTACCGATCCCTGACTTAGCTTATTTTTATTTTTCTATGAAAACGCCCTAGGTCAGACCTGAGTTTTTGCCCCAGTGACCCGAGGCATGTCCCGAAACAATCCACCATCGATCCATACTCCCAAAGTCGCCACCTATCCATCAACATCTTGAGCATACTGACTTCAAATAACTTGAAATTGGAAACATACCCTCATGGGGCCTTCTTTGTCATCTCTTATCGATCTTGCCAAGTTTGGGACAAAACCATGGATCATCACCAATCCATGACCACCGATCCCACACTTTATATATGAGCTCTAGCACATCTCTCCATGCTCCACCATGGATCGCACATTGATAGGGTCAATCCCTGTGACGACCCGCAAATCCGTACCCTTTGAATCGACAATAAACCACACATGTCTGACCCAAAAATCACAGACTGACGGAAAGTCAGGAGAAAGAAAAGAAGAGAGAAGAAGAGAAGAGAAGAAAGAGAGAAGATAGAACAAAACAGAACAATACAGAATCTCACATCGCAGCGGAAAACATATAATATCATATCAATGATCTTTACAAAACAGAAACTGTATATACATACATCAATCAGAGTACAACAATCAATCAATAGTTATCAGCATAAACAGTTATAATAACCTGTCCTCATAATTGTCGACAATATACAACAACTAAGCACACAATGCAGCGGACAAAATCAAGCAAAACGGATACGTGTATACAAAATGAAGATCTTCAACTCTCCTGTTGAAGCTCCAAAAGCACCAAAACTGAACCTGTAAATATACTCGGTCTAACCCGAGCATTGAAAGGGAAGAACGCCCAGATCAGTCTGGAAAACAAACATGAGAAACACACTCAACTGAATTTATTAGATTACCAAACTTTTCCTTTATCAAAACAAAAGTATCTCGTGAGACACGCCCACACATAAACACGGGCATGCTTTTACCTTACGATAAATAAAACATTTCATATCAAATCCTCTTATATTATACTAGTGTCTAGTATATATAGCCACAAGGGCCTCTTTAGCAAGTGCAATTAGTTTTTAGGACACACAACTGAAATAATTACTTTAAAGGACAAAATGCAAAATAATTAGTTTCTAAGGCCTAAAAACCTATGAAATTATGTCCTTGAAAGTAATTGGACTACTGACTTTGTGCTTAAAAGTAATTATCCTGTTGACTTTGGCCTTGAAATTAATTTCTGTGGATGTGTGTCCTAGAAATTAATTGGACTGCAAAGTTTGTCCTTCTAGTGAAATGCCCCAAAATATTAATCATAGTCGAAATGGTTACCCATATAGCATTTCGAGGCTATTCATTACGCCTTTACAAACAAAATCGCAGCTCGTAGTGGAGTTTGGATTTCCATACTAATGACCAGGTGAAGGGACTACCTTCCGACAGTACATCTCTAGAAGAATGTACCGAGGACCATCACAAAGGATCCTCTACCAACACAAGACCGACCCACCTCTATAACTAGATGGTACCGAATATATCATCCTCCGGTCGTTACCGACCTTTACCGAGGGCCCTCATAGCATATAAACCACGATAATCAGATACACAATGTCATAGCATGTAAAGATATATCTAGAAGAGGATGATCATATCCTACTTGGGAGCGATCCACTTAGCCCTGCTGCATCTAACACTGTTTCGGTCATTTCCGGTTGATGAGGCCTAAGGTAACGATTACCTTTCACAAATCACAATCACATCACTATGAATGCCACACAGCCATTTCCGTTGACTACTAATTACCTTCCACAAAAATACAACCCTTGAGCTCGTACGTCTCAAGGAAGGGTGTTAAGCTAAGAGAAGTTGCCTTCTTTGCCACCAAACAGATGTACGTTTGTAAAAACCAATGTACGTAATCTTCAGAGATGCAATGTCAGACAAACATTCATACAAGTTGTCCAGGAATAGGACAAACCGAAGGCACTTTCCTACCACATCCTATCGGGAAATCCCTAGGATTAGTAGCAAATAGTCCTTGCATTGGATATTTCACAATGAAGAGACCACTACTACTGGATGTATATTGGGATTTTAACCCCAAACGATCAACAAGCAGTCCTCCACTATGAAAATCTGGAATATCAATATCATCATAAGAAACCTGCACAATCGTTGCATATACGTTGGTCCGAAGTTGTTTTCAGATAAATCTGATCCCGGTCTCTTCGCACCAACAATGCAAAAGCGTTTCTCAACCACACACAGAAACTAAGTCTCATAGACTTATCACGTCTCCAACTTTCAACTTTCTATCCTTCGGGCCAAGAAGGAAGCTCGATAGATTGGAGTAATACTCCGCACTAACGAATCAACATCCTCTACACAAACGATAATCAAGCCTACAGAGAAGGCTACGTACTAAGTGTATGACTAAATAATTCCCACACCAAGTCGAGAAACTAAAATGGCCAAATTTGATAGTCGGTTATTTAACTATCAAAGCAAACAAACAAATATTTAGCGCCATATACAATCACTAGGCCCTTTTAGTTAATCTTTTATTTATTTAAATCACTTGCCAAATATTCACTTCAAAATATCTTTAAAAAGATATATTCTCAAACCATTTCAATATTTCAATATCGGAAAACATTTCAATATACTTATTTAATAATAAGTAATTCACAATTCAATTATTTTCAACACTTATAAAATATTACATATACTTAAATCAGGATTAAGTATATATTTTATTCTTTAAAGAAAACATTCTTTTAAATATATTTATTTGAGTCAAAACGAATGTTGCGTAAAACATCGTTACGACAACCCAAAATCAACAGTATAGGGATTCGAAAATAAGATAGATATATAAATCCCAATACTATACAAAAACATTTCCTTTCGAAAATCATTTACTATAACAACAGTGTTATAGTCCATCATTTCTTACTTCTCGTAAACGTCTATTTCAACAATGAACGTTGAAATCTATGGTTTTGATACTTAACAAATTTTAAAACATCCTTAAAACCATTTAACTCCATTTAAAATATCACTTTCCAAAAATATCCATTTTATTCAATGTATTATTCATTGTCCAAAATCGTGAATATAGTTCCTTAACAAATTCCCATACTTCTACACATTTAATCTAAAGGATAATTCACTGTCCAAAATCGTGAATTTAATTCCTTTAACAAATTCAAAAATCAATAAAACATCTATTTTCAAAATCACTTAAAAATCCTTTTTAATTTGAAAACATCACTAACATTTTTAAATTTCCAAAATAGGCCCAATGCTGCAGCAGCACTAAATACATCAATCACAGCATCCAAACATCATATATCACATGATAACAGCATATATCACAATATCTATAAATAAATCAATACTGGTGAGGAATCCAGTTGGATCCCTCCAACCTGTCACCTGCAACAAATATACATATGAGAATATGTGTACAATGTCCGCTTTGAGGCAGACGCACGTTCAAAGGGTCATCCGCTCATACACGGGGACGTATAGGGTCTCATTTGCTCCAATAGGCAGGAATATATCCAAATACCAATCAATATATATAATATATCATCCAAATAATCATCAATCATCATAAATAATATTTATTCTCACTTATATAAAAATATCAGTGAGTCAGAAAGAGTGAGTTGTACTCACATTGCTTCCAATAGCAGTTGTAGTGTTTTATTTCGAATAAAATTAAACGACCGTTTAATTTTATCCAAAATTCACACTAGCTCCAATCAAATCCAAACTAGCTCTAAAATGTAGTGCTCGTCAATATGAACTCAACGCAATTCGTTTCGTCAGAAACGGACCTCGTATGACAAAGTTATAGCGTTTAGAAGTTTATACGAATTTTATTATATAAATAAATTACAAAACCTTTTTAATTTTAAACCTAGAATCAATATCGGCCGCACGTTTTGCAAACTGAAATCCAGGCCGATGAACATCTTCTTCCTCCCCCAGGTTATATTCACGTACGAAACCCATAGCCGCCATTTTGCTTGAATTTTCACGGCACCTATGGTCATCGAGGAGATGATCAGACACTACCAGACGAGACGCCGAAGCGAGCTCCACCAACGGCCACCATATCACGAAGCTCGGCCTCCATCTCGACTTGAAAATCGCGCTTGAACGTGATGCCTTCAAACTGAAATTGCCGTCTATCTACCATGAAATTTTCGATATTAGCCGTTCATATCGAAGATCTCGACGAGCTCTATATATTTCATGTTGGAAGTTTTTCACAATTGCTTATGGATTTGGAGATTTTGAGGGGAGAAGATAAGCTAATTTCGGCCATTGAAAATTAAGGTGGCGGCTGGCCCTAACTTGGCTAGGGTTTGAGTGTGTGGGTGTATATATATGTATACTAGTGGTACGGCACGCGCTTCGCGCGTGATGATGACACACACTTCACGTGTGAATTGTTTTTTACAAATTTTATACGTTTAATTCCATCGAAAAAATATGATTTTCACAAATACTTAACAGCATTTTTGCGTTGAAATGATGTGCAATTAGTTTTAATTTTACTTTCTAAAATGCAACAACTATTTTTATTTTTATTATTAATTAATAAAGAATGAATTTAATTTTTTATTAGTTTGAATTTTTATTTCTGTTATTAATTAGTAAAAAACGACTTTGAAAAAATACTATTTGTTAGATCCTATTTTTAAGTGATATTAAGATTTCGATAATATCCATAGAGGGACGTTTTGAATTGGTAAAGGAAACTTATATGTTAGATCCTATTTTTAAGTGGTATTAATATTTAATAATATTTATAAAGGGGCATTTTTGGTAGTTCACGTTGATACCAAAAAAGTATGACACCAAAGGTATTACAACTATTATTAAAGATAGTTTTAATTTTACTTTCTAAAATGCAACAACTATTTTTATTTTTATTATTAATTAATAAAGAATGAATTTAATTTTTTATTAGTTTGAATTTTTATTTTTGTTATTAATTAATAAAAAACGACTTTGAAAAAATATTATTTGTTAGATCCTATTTTTAAGTGATATTAAGATTGATAATATCCATAGAGGGACATTTTGAATTGGTAAAGGAAACTTATATGTTAGATCCTATTTTTAAGTGGTATTAATATTTAATAATATTTATAGAGGGGCATTTTTGGTAGCTCACGTTGATACCAAAATAGTGCGACACCAAAGGTATTACAACTATTATTAAAGATATTTTACTATTCAAAAACCCTTTTCACACTTGATATTTTTCCCGATCTCAAAACGAAGCGTGCCGCCTGGCGTTTATAATGTTTTACCCCTATTCTGAACGCAATGGAATATATATCGAGAGCCAATTCGATCGTATTTGGAAGATAGGTTTTCAAATCGACTATTTAAATTTAAAATTCACATAAACGAATTTCTACGCGTTTTAGCTTGCCCTGGACAAACTGTAAATCCGATTAACACAAAATTTGAAATCTTATCATAATATAACATTACGGATCCGATGAAACTGGTTTCGTCGAAATTCAAGATTGTTAGAAAAATGGTCATTTTCACTCGTCAATTAAATATTAAAATATTCAATTTTAACAAATTAACTTTTAAATCAATTTAAAAAGTTTACCAACATCATTCTAATTCAAATATGATTTATTACAACTTTACAAATCATTTTTATTCACATTAATTTCAAATTCCAACTATTTCTACAATTTCAAATATTAAATTAACAATTTAATTATCCAATTAAACCACTATATTCGAAATATCAGTTATTCAGATTATAAATTAACTTGTGAATATTTAAAATCAATTAAATATTCGAATTTCAAATGACTGAAATTCTGGGTCGTTACAATCCCCTAGTACCAATCCATGGGGATGAAACTTCAAAAGGCTATAGCTTGAGCGTACCAACTCCAAACGTCTTGAAACTTGGTGTGTAACCTCTAGAAACCATCCTCGTTGCCTCTTATAGATCACACCCTTATCTGAGCAATTTGAGTTTATGGATCTGTACCGATCCATGACCATGGATCATCACTAATCCATACTTTGAATGCTTATATCTTGACTAACTCCAGTTGACCTAAAATTTAGTGTGCAACCTATAAAGCCTTGCTTGTTGCCACATATCGATCAAACACTGATTTGACCACTTTGAATTTATGGGTCATTGATGATCCAAGAACCGATCCTAAGTCTAAATCACCATTTGATTGGTGTTTTCAACCATTCAAACATTTAACAATCACACATACATCATATACAAGCAATAAGAACTGCTAAATATTCAATATACCTATTTTAAAGAAATCTAAATCTAAGGTTAAGGATTCATAAGAACCTAAGGATCCATAAGAACACGTTTTTGTAAATCAAGTCCAAATTGCCTAAATTTCACGTAGATGGTTAATTATAGTCTAAGATAATTTTAAAGATTTTTATATAATTTTTAAAACATCATTTATGGTTTATAATGACCTAATTGGCAAGTGATATATCTAATCACTCACCAAGCACCCAAATTTATCACTCTTCCCCTTGAATTCGAATTGGACAACAAGCAAACCAAATTCCCAAGCATAAAAATGATGAACAAAGACCCCTTTTCACTATTTGCCCCTCTACTGAAGATCTAAGCTAGATTTAAGCAAGAAAAAGTGTAACTTTTAAGGAAAAGATGAGAAATAGAGGTTTGGAGATGTTTTTGGGAAGATGAAAAGTGAATCAACTCAGCCCCAACACCCCTCCTATAGCATCCCCCCCTTGGAGGCCCAAAACTAATGGCTAAGGACACTGTAGTCATTCATAGTTATTAATCATCAACGACTAAATACGATAATGTTAGATACACTGATATAATAGAAACACACGGATATGGAAAAAATTTAAAACCATTAAACAACTTTTACATTCCATTTCAAATCATTTCAAATTTATTACATAATCCCAAATACAAGAACCACGTTCAGAGAAATTATAATTATTATAACATATGCCAAGAGTGACATATGAAGATGTCCCTTGGATGATCAGAGTCTAAGCATAGGCAATTAACCAACTTTGCCTTTACAACAAAACACAGCGGAGTCAAAATAGAAAAGAACTCCTACTAACTAGCTTGCCTCTTGCATGCCTTTGGAAGCTTATTCATCTAAAGAGGTATCTGAAAACCTCAACTCTCAAACTACTCAAAGTTAATTGAGCACCCGAGAGTTTAAGCGGAAAACATAAACTTCGAGTCTGACAAAAAGCCTGGTATGAATAATAACCTACCATCTCAAACCATTTAGATATCTAGCGAGACAACGCCGCTTAGCGAAATAAGTTTTCCCCTCACTATTATCTTATCCAAAACTTTATGAAAACCATATACTGTGCTCCTACATCCACAATGGTTAAAACATAATGATTCAAAATATTATGATGGTATGCAAACAAGTATATCAATTTTAGATTACCCATCCCCATTCATTTTGACCATCTGTCTCGGTTATAGTTTCTAGGGTCACTATTAACCTATTAGTTTTCATGGGCTTACTAATAACCTGTTTAAAACTTATGACTCCATGCCTGGTCTCATAGTTTCCATGGGATCACTAAGAACCTATTGGCCCCTGCCAATAACTTCATTATTCATGAGTTGTCCTTGAACCTATTGGTATCTCTAATAACTTCCCTCTTATCATAGTTTTCATGGGTTGACTATGAACCTATTGACTTCCGTCTATAACTTAATCCAGATATAGTTTTCATGGGTTTACTACAAACCTATTGGCCCTTGCCAGTAACTCTTTCTAACATAGTTTTCATGGGTTTACTATGAACCTGTATATCTGAAAGCTTCTTTAATCAGTGCTTTAGGCATCCTATATTCTGATCTTCCTGACCTCCTGGATGCAATTCTACTCATTCAGGAGTTAACTTAATTTATATTCACTATCGGGTTAACCTAACTAGTTACTCTTCCCTTTCTCCTCAAAATACAATTATGGGTCCATTTAAAGTGAATATATATATATATATATATATATTAGAAGAATCAAACATAATAACATCAACCCATGTGGTCTAATATCCTTGAAATCATTATCATATGAAACATGGCTAATCCCTTTAACCTATTATTTTATCAAGGAAAACTTCTTCAAAAACTTCATACTTAAAAGCCATTTTAAAACTCCTTTATTTATGCCTTGTTTTTTCCTTTAAAAATGAGATTGGGTCTTTTGTTTTGAAAACTAAGGCTTTCGAAACCTTAAACATTTACTTTCGAAACCATTGAATAACCTCATTCGAAAGCATTCAAATCTTCTTTCCAAAACACTAAGCATATGCCTTTCGAAACACTTTAAAATATCCCTTTCAAAACCCTCAAAACATACCTTTCGAATGTATTAAAGTATTAATTATTAACTCTTAGAAGCATAGCTTCAAAACCATTAAAAGTACCCCTTTCGAAACCATTTGAAAGTATCCCTTTTGAAATCATTGGGATTATTCTAAAATATCTTTTGGATTAAAGTGAATATAAACGAAAGTACCCCTTTCGAAACCATTAGCCTTCATATAAAAGAGTTTGGGGAAAACTGATGGCTTCGGAACCATCCTTTCAAAAGCTTAACTCATTTAAGTAAAATTTTTGAACGATAGCTTCAAAACCCCTTTCGAATTCATTGCCTTCGAAACCATTAATCTTATTTCGAAAGCTTTAAGAAGTGGCTTATTACATTTATAAACAAAAAGCTACCTTTTGATCTAGTTGATGACTTCATTCCATTCGAAAGGCATAAGGTCGGCAGTAGGGTTTCGAGTGGGTTGAAACTACCATTTTCGAAAGCATTGAATTAAAACAAGGCTACTCATTTGAAAGCATTCTTTTCAAAACAAAAAGGTGGTAATATTTTCGAAAGCTATTTAAATAGGTTTCGACCCCTTCGAAAGCATCCTTTTGAAAGCAAAGCAAGCGCATATCTTTGGAGAGTAAAGTAAAGGCTTCGACCCCTTCGAAAGCAATGTTTCAACACCATACCTCCCGCCTTTCTCCAATCCACTATGTATCAACTTATTGATACCTTGTGTATTAGTTTCGACTTAGGTGGTTTTGACTTGGTTAAGGCGGAAGTATAGAGTCGAAAGGTACTACTGAAAGAGGCGAAACATAATTTCTGAGTAATGACTGTTTTAATGCCTTTTTAAGTAATTGCTTTTTAACTAGCCTTCTTAATTGTAGACATTTAATTGGTTGCATAAACTTTTCAAATTCTTCCTAAAATAAATCTGCCACAATTATTTCAGATCTAATTAGAATAATTTAGCAAATAAGCCCTTCATTAAGCAAAACAAATAAAACATTTAAGTCCTTCTTCTAAAATAATTAAATTTCCATAATAAATTACTTAGAAAAAATCCCCAAAAATCATAGAAATTCACTTTAAACATGTTACCTAACATATATAAATTTCAGACCCAAGTTCCTTCAAATAATAGCTGAAATAATTTTATACCCAATTTATTCATATTCTCCTTTAAAAATTCATAATAAATTTTCCATAGCTTGGAATATTATGAAAATTAAAACATATCTCCAAAATAATGTTTTTCATAACATATAAATTCCTAATGGCATTCAGAATCCAAAATAAATGATTTTAGCCTTAAAACCATATAAATAATTATCAAACAAACTTGTTTGAATATAACATATCATGAAATCCAAGCATATTATCATCAAAAATCATCATAATAGGTTTAAACTTAAACCCGAAATCAAAATGATCATTAAAAAACAAAAACAAAGATGGTTTCGATTATTATTCACCTTGATTAGGATAAGGAAGTTGAGATTTGATCCTTAATTAATTCCCCTTGCTTGATTGCTTAGCTTGAATTTGATTTTCCTCTTTTTCTTCCCTAGGTAATGGCCGGCATGCTCTTCTATGATTTACGTTTTTGAGTTTTGTAAAATGAATGTGTAAAGAAAGTGGAACATGGGTTTAGTGGTTATGGGATTATGGTGGCGGCTAATCCCTATAATGCCCTAGCGTTCTTCCTTCATTAATTAATGAATGAATACATTTTCATAACCCATTATTCTTAATTAATTAGCACGACCTCTAAATTATTCTTAATTAATTAGCACGACCTCTAAATAAATTTTCAAATCTCAATCCCCTTATCATACTAATATTTACACTATTCTATTTAATTTATCCAATTAAATCTCTTGAACAATGTTATTAAAAATTCGGGATGTTATAGGCTCCCCTCCTTATAGAATTTCGTCCTTGAAATTCAGTAAGGACTAAATACTAAACATAGCAATCATCTATAATAGCTCCTAACTACCATACTAGCCTACCCGACTAGCAATAGTCTATATAAAGCTAATATAGAGCATACCCTCACAGCAGATCAGGATAAGTATCTCTAATCATGTCTTCTGTCTCCCAAATATAGTCCTTCTCGTTGTCGCTCCACTGAACTTTCACCAACTTGACTGTCTTATTTCTTAACCTTTTCTCATCTCTCACTACAACCCAAACTGGTTGTCTAACAAAAGTCAAATTCGGTTCTACTACCAAATCTTCCAACTCTATCGAAGGAATAATAATCTCTTGATCATTCACATACTTGCGAAGATGAGACACATGAAATACATTATGGACACCTGCCATACTGTTCGGCAACTCTACTTTGTATACGAGCTTTCCGATCCTCTCTATATCTTGGAATAGACCAACATATCTCGGTGCCATTTCACTGACTTTCCAAATCGTACCACACCCTTCATCGGTGATACTTTAATGAAAACCTTATCTTCAATTGAGAATTGTAGGTTTTTATGCCTCTTATCTGTGTAACTCTTCTATCTGGACCGAGCTTCTTTCATCCTTTCTCGGATCAACTCAATCTTCTCCATCGCCTCTCTAACCAAATCTGGGCCTAAGAGTAATCTGTCTCCAGTCTCCAACCAACATGCTGGTGATTTGCATGGCCTTCTATACAAAGCTTCAAAAGGTACTATTTCTATACTAGTCTGATAACTATTATTATAGGAAAACTTCACTAAGTGTAGGTGATCTTCCCAAGATCCACCAAAGTCCAATACACAAGCTCTCAATAAATCCTCGAGTACCTTATTGACTCTATATGTCTGCCCCATCTGTCTGAGGGTGATATGCAATACTCATCTTAAGCATGGTACCTAACACATCATGTAGACTCTTCCAGAATTCACTAGTAAACAAAGCATCTCTGTCACTGATTATACTACTAGGAATTCCACGTAGTCCAACTATGTTTTTCATGAACAACTTAGCTAAAACTGGTGCCGTCCTGGTTGACTTAACTAGAATGAAATGAGCACTCTTGGTCAACCTATCCACTATGACCCATGTACTTTCATTTCCTCTATTTGACCTTGTCAACTCGTCTATAAAATCCATGGATATCGAATTCCAATTCCAAACTGGTACCACCAAAGGTTGAAGCAACCCACTCGGCTTCTGATGTTCAGCCTTCACTTGTTGATAGTTTGCACACTTCCTAACCCATAAGCCAACATCCTCTTCATACCTTCCCAATAGAAGCCCCTCTTCATATCTTCATACATCTTGGTCTCTCCAGGAAGAATTGTAAACTTGGATCGATGACATTCCTTTAGAACTTCTTTCCTTAAGTCCTCAACATTCGGAACACACAACCATCCCTTTTTTCTCAACCATCCTCTCAGGTCAAGACTAAAATCTCTTAGATCATTGATCTCAGTTCCTACCTCAAGCCTTCTAATCTTCTCGACTAATACTAGATCCTCTTTCTGCTTAAAACAATTCTTTCGATCAACACTGGTCGAACTTTCAAATAGGACAACATGGTAGTGCTCGGACTAGAACTAGCAGTCGATCTTAACTGCACACTACAAGTAGTCAAAGCTTCTAAATCCTTCCATTCTGCCAACATAGCTAACACCATATTCTGATGTCTTCTGCTAAGAGCATCCCCTTATTTATTTATTTTCCCAGGTGTATACTCTATACCAAAATCATATGCCGGTAAAAACTCCACCACCTCTGCTCTCTCATATTCAACTCCTTCTGAGTGAATAAGTACTTTAAAGACTTATGATTTGTGTATAGCTCAGATCTCTCCTTTAAGAGATAATGTCTCCAAATCTTCAATGCGAAGATCACTGCATCCAACTCCAAATCATGAGTAGGATATCTTACTTCATGCGGTCTAAGTTGTCGTGAAGCGTAGGCAATGACTTTACCCTCTTGCATCAACACAACTCCTAATCCAGTCCCACATGCATCGGTATATACCACCAATCCTTGGTTTCCGTCTGGAACTACTAACACATGTGAGTTGGTCAACAAATGCCTTAACTTAAGGAATACTTCCTCACATTTTTTGGACCGGACAAACTTTACATCCTTCCTGGTTAACTTAGTCAGCGGTGCTGCTATCCGCGAGAAATCCTTGATGAATCTCCAGTAATATCCAACAAGTCCAAGAAAACTTCTAATCTTAGTCACCGTCTCTGGTCTCTTCCAATTATTAACAGCTTCGATCTTATCTGGATTGACTGAAAACCCTTCACTGAAACCACGTGACCAAGAAACTTAACCTCTTTCTTCAAAAAAGACACTCGGAAAACTTCGCTTTCAGCTGATGCTGCCTCAGCGTCTCAAGCACTATTCTAAGATGATCTTCATGCTCTCTTTCATCCTTAGAGTATACTAAAATGTTACCTATAAATACCATCAAAAACCTATCCAAGTACTCTCGGAAAACTCAATTCATTAGATCCATGAAGAAAGCAGGTGCATTCGTTAATCCGAATGGCATTACTAACCATTATATGAACCATACATAGTTCGAAATGTTGCCAATGGAATACTGTCCTCTACCACTCTTAACTGATGGAAACCTGTTGCCAAATCCAATTGGAAAAATACTCTGGCTCGAGACAACTGGTCAAATAGATCATCCATTCTCAGTAAAGGATACTTACTTTTAATCATCTTCTCATTCAACTTACGATAGTCGATATACATCCTCAATGACCCATCTGGTTTCTTTACAAACACCACGGCTGCTCCCTAAGGCGAACTGCTTGGTCTAATAAAATTCCTTCCTTATAGATCCACTAGCCTCACCTTTAATTCCTTCATCACGGTCGGTGTCATCCTGCTAGGTGGTCTACTGACAGGTACAGCTCCTAGCACATGATCTATCCAAAATTCAACAGCTCGATTCGGTGGTAGTCCTGTAACCGGCTCAAAGACATCTACAAACTCTCTTGCTACACGAACCTGACCTAACTCTTCTTCCACTTCCATAGCACTTAACAAAGCACACCCACTCCGGTCAGAATTCTCCACTGAGAATATGATTCGATTATGACTATCAGGGTGTCTTAATGATATTTCCCTATCCTGGCAAAATACCCTTACCTCATATTTACCTAACCAATCCATATCCAAAATGATCCCGAAATCTATGAAATTAAATACAAATAGACTGCATGCAAACTTATGACCTAACAAATCAAGTTCTAACTGGTCACATCTCATCCCTAGAGTTGCATAACCTCCTATATGATTCACAACCCTTAAGGAAGTAATGGGGTATATGGGTTCTAAGCATAACCTATCAACCAAACACTGAGATATAAATAAATGTAATGCACCGGTATCAAATAGTACCCTAACTGGTATACTCTGAATCAAAAGCGTACCTTCCATCACAGTCTTCCCTTTTTCAACTATAGTTGGCCTAGCAAGTGATGGTCCAATAGCAAAACTTTCCCCTTGTCCGCCCTGACTGGTTCTGGACACTAATTCTTATAATGCCCAACTTGGTCGCAGTTAAAGCGCTTCACTCTCTTCTTTTCTACAGCCTTCTTTCCCTTGCCTATCTGGAATTTATGAGCATATTGACCCTTCTTATCACACTTGAAACAAACTAAATTAGCGTTTGCCTTCTTGGCAGTCTCTCCCTTTTGGGATCCCTTCTTCTTAAAGAACTTTCTCTTCTTTCCCCGAGAACCCTAGGTTTAAACTGGCTTTCCTTTCTCAAAAATAGTAAGCATTTCCTAATGTCGGATTTCTATCTCTACAACTACATTACAAGGATCATGGAGATATGGCAGGGTTTCCCTAGCAATCTCGGGTCTCAATCCCCGAATGAACTTCTCATTCCTCCTATTGACGGTGTCAATAGTAGCATACCCATATTGGGACAACTCATCAAACTTGGTTGCATACTCAATTACCGACATCTCTCCTTGCACCCAATCTATAAACTTATTTCACAATGCTGACTTTGCAACTTCAGACAAAAACCTCCGCTCGAATCTCCTTTAAAACTCTGCCCAAGTCAACTCTTCCTTTGGTACTCCAGCCATAACACTATTCCACCAATAGAGCATTGCTCCTTGCGATTTCCTAAAGGACAGTCTCGTCTTCTGCTCATCATCAAATCCCAAATTAGAGAAGATCCTCTCACAATGCAACAACCAATTCTCAACTTCTATAGCATCCTCCATTCCTACAAATGACTTACCACCAAGACTGGTGTAATCTCTACTCAACTTAGCATAATTATTCCCAACTGGAGCCACAGGATTAGCTCCTCCAACATTCCTAGCAACTCCAGCAACTGCTCTTGCCTGCATCTGGTTTACGAAGAACTGATACATCATCCCCATATCTACTGGCGGGTTTCCAACACCTACATTGGCATCTGCATTTTGATTAGCATTAGCTATCGACCCGGGTTCCTCTTGGTATTAGATCGAACATTTCCATTTGTTGTGGTGCTTCCTCCACCGAGATTTCCTCTTCCGTTTCCTACCTCCATATCTTCTTTCTCATAAATCTGCATACAAGCCTTTGTAGGATATGGAAGAACGGTCTAAAAGAGAGGGGAATAAGTACTTATATATATATATCAAATACAAGTACTTTACTATAACGTTATCCCAAACCCCAATCTTATTTTCCAATTCATTGGATTATGTTTTGGAAAATCTTTTAGGTTTAAATTTCTTTTAAGTTTTCATAAACCTATGCTCTGATACAAACTTGTAACATCCCCTACTTGGAGGCCTAAAACTAATGGCTATAGATGCTGCAACCATCCATTGTTATTAATCCTCGGCGACCAAATATGGTAATGTTAGATACATTGATATAACAGAAACACATGGATGGAAAAAAATTTAAATTCATTATACAACTTTCATATTCCATTTCAAATCATTTCAAATTCATTACATAATCCCAAGTACGAGAACCATGTTCAGAGAAATTATAAATATCACAACATTGCCAAGAGCGACATATGAAGATGCCCTTTTAGATGATCACAGTCTAAACATAGGCAATTAAACAACTTTACCTTTACAACAAAACACAGCGGAATCAAAATAGAAAAGAACTCCTACTAACTAGCTTGCCTTCTTAGGTCTTCGAAAGCTTATTCGTCTAAAGAGGTACCTGAAAACCTCAACTCTCAAGTTACTCAAAGTTAATTAAGCACCCGAGAGTTTAAAGGGAAAACATAAACTTTGAGTTAGACATAAAGCCTGGTATGAATAATAACCTACCATCTCAAAACCATTTAGATATCTAGTGTGACCACACCGCTTTGCGGAACGGGTTTTCCCCTCACTATTATCTTATCCAAAACTTTATAAAAACCATATACCGTGCTCCTGCATCCACAATGGTTAAAACTTAATAATTCAAAATATTATGATGATATGCAAACAAGTAAATCTATTCTGGATTACCCATCCCCATTCATTTTTACCATCTGTCTCAGTTATAGTTTCTAGGGTCACTACTAACCTATTAGTTTTCGTAGGCTTACTAATAACATGTTTAAAACTTACGGACTCCCTACCCGGTCTCATAGTTTTCATGGGATCACTAAGAACCTATTGGCCTCTGCAAATAACTTCATTATTCATGGGTTCTCGCTAAACCTATTGGTATCTCCAATAACTTCCCTCTTATCGTAGTTATCATGGGTTGACTATGAACCTATTGACTTCCGTCAATAACTTAATCTAGATATAGTTTTCATGGGTTCACTACAAACCTATTGGCCCCTGCCAATAATTCTTTCTAACATAGTTTTCATGGGTTTACAATGAACCTATCTATCTGACAACTTCTTTAACCAGTGCTTTAGGCATCTTATATTCTGGTCTTCTTGACCTCCTGGATGCAATTCTACTCGTTAGGGAGTTAACTTAATTTATATTCACTACTGCGTCAACCTAACCCCTTTCTCCCTAAAATACAGTTATGGGTCCATTTAAAGTGAATATATATATATATATATTAGAATAAGCAAACATAATGATATAATAACATCAACCCCTGTGGTTTAATATCCTTGAAATCATTTTCATATGAAACATGGCTAATCCCTTTAACCTATTATTTTATCAAGGAAAGCTTCTTCAAAAACATCATACTTAAAAGCCATTTTAAAACTCCTCTATTTATGCCATGGTTTTTCCTTTAAAAATGAGATTGGGTCTTTTGTTTTCAAAACTAAGGGTTTCGAAACCTTAAACTTTTACTTTCAAAAAAATTGGATAACATCCTTCGAAAGCATTCAAATATTCTTTCAAAAATACTAAGCATATGCCTTTTGAAACACTTTAAAGCATCCCTTTCAAAACCCTCAAAACATACCTTTCGAAAGTATTAAAGTATTACTTATTAACTCTTAGAAGCATAGCTTCGAAACCATTGAAAGTACTCCTTTCGAAACCATTTGAAAGTATCCCTTTCAAAACCATTGGGTTTATTCTAAAAATATCTTTTAGGTCAAAGTGAATATAAATGAAAGTACCCCTTTCGAAGCCATTAACCTTCATATAAAAGAGTTTAGGGAAACTGATGGCTTCGGAACCATCCTTTCGAAGGCTTAACTCATTTAAGTAAAACATTTGAAGGATAGCTTTGAAACCCCTTTCGAAGCCATTGCCTTCGAAACCATTAAATCTCTTTCGAAAGCTTTAGGAAGTGGCTTATTACATTTATAAAAAAAAGCTACCTTTCGATCTAGTTAATGACTTTAATCCATTCGAAAGGCATAAGGTCGGCAGTTGGGTTTCGAGTGGGTTGAAACTACCATTTTAGAAAGCATTGAATTAAAACAAGGAAACTCCTTCGACGGATTCTTTTCGGAAAAAAAAGGCGGCAATATTTTTGAAAGCTATTTAAATGGGTTTTGACCCCTTCGAAAACATCCGTTTGAAAACAAGACAAGCATATATCTCTGGAGGGTAAAACAAAGGCTTCGACCCCTTCGAAAGCAATGTTTCGACACCATACCTTCCGCCTTTCTCTAATCCACTACATACCAACTTATGGATACCTTGTGTATTGGTTTCGACTTAGGTGGTTTTGACTTGGTTAAGGCAGAAGTATAGGGTCAAAAGGTACTACTAAAAGAGGTGAAACCTAATTTCTGGGTAAAGACCGTTTTAATGCCTTTTTAAGTAATTGCTTTTTAACTAACCTGCCTAATTGTAAACATTTAATTAGTTGCTATAAAGTTTTCAAATTCTTTCTAAAATAAAAATGTCTTAATTAATTCAGATCTAATTAAAATAATTTAACAAATATGCCCTTCCTTAAGCAAAACAAATAAAATATTTAAGTCCTTCTTCTAAAATAATTAAATTTCCATAGTAAATTACTTAGGAAAAATCCCCAAAAATCATAGAAATTCACTTTTAACATGTTATCTAACATATGTAAATTTTAGACCCAAATTCCTTCAAAAAATAGCCGAATTAATTTTAAACCCAATTTATTCATATTCTCCTTAGAAAATTCATAATAAATTTTCTATAGGTTGGAAAATTATGAAAATGAAAACCCATCTCCAAAATATTGTTTCTCATAACTTATAAATTCTTTATGGCATTCAAAATCCAAAATAAACAATTTAGCCTTAAAACCGTATAAAACAATTATCAAACAAACTTGTTTGAATATAACATATCATGAAATCCAAGCATATCATCATCAAAAATCATCATAATGGACTTAAAGTTAAACCCTAAATCAAATGATCATTAAAAACAAAAATAGAGATGATTTTTATTATTATTCACCTTGATTAGGATAAGGACGTTTAGATTTGATCCTTGATTAATTCCCCTTGGTTGATTGCTTAGCTTGAATTTGATTTTTCCCTTTTCTTCCTTAGGTAATGGCCGGCTTGCTCTTCTTTGATTTACATTTTTGAGTTTTGTAAAATGAACATATAAACAAAATGGAACGTGGGTTTAAGGGTTATGGGATTAAGGTGGCGCCTAATCCCTATAATGCCCTAGCGTTCTTCCATTATTAATTAATGTATGAATACATTTTCATAACCCATTATTCTTGTTTAATTGGCACGACCTCTAAATAAAATTTAATCTCAATCCCCTTATCCCATTAATATTTACATTATTTTATTTAATTTATCTAATTGAACTCCTAAACAATGTTATTAAAAATTAGGGGTTGTTACACCTCCCTAGCTCCAAATCTCGAAACGGGCTAATGGGCTTGGGTTTGGGCCTGCCTAATTACCCATATAGTTGCCTAGAAGCCCTTAAACTTAAAACAACAATATCTCTCAAATGGTAAGTCTATTTTCCTATTGTGAGCCCTCTACGGAAAGAGAAACTATCATCCTAAAGCAATAGAAGTGGTTTCAGACCCTAACCCATCTCCTATCAAAAGTTATGGGCATACAATATTTTCAGGGTCAAAAAGATCACATAGAAATTCGGCAAAATTCATAGATATAGAAAATGTCCTTAAGAGTCATTTTCCAAAATTATAAAATCATATGACCTCATATGAAAATAATATAAATATTCTACAATCCTCCGATACATAGAATACGGATCATTACATTCTTCCCCTTTTAGGAATTTTGCTCCCGAAATTCCATAATCAAGTTAATAGGGTCATTCCGCATGCGTAACCATCATATACAAACATAGACAACCATCGCACATCAAACATTCATACATAGCAATAAATAAAATTTGAAATGTCTAAGCTTATCCTAGTATGCAGGATACTATGTCATAGCATATTTCATGATATCATAAGTGAAAGTAAAAGCGAAGAATAGAAAGTCTCACCAAGTAAAGAGCTCTAGATATGCTGTCCTTATGCTCTCCTCAGTCTTCTAATTGCAATCGCCTTCATTTTCACTCCACCGAACCTTCACTAACTTCACCATCTTCCTCCTAAGCTACTTCATATCATGTCCGACGATACAAATAGGCCTACTAGGTCTTGATGCCTCTGGTTCAATCTTGATATCAGATAGCTGATCCGGTGCGATAGTTACACTTGAGTCATGTATAAATTTCCACAAGTAGGAAACATGGAAGATGTTGTGCACTCCCACCATCTTTTGATGTAAGTCAACTCTATAAGCAAGGTTCTCAATCCTCTCTAGTATCAGAGAAGGACCTACAAATCTCGGTGCCAACTTCCCTTTACTATCGAACCGAATTACATTCTTCAATGGAGAGACCATGACAGATACCATATCACTGACAAAGAACTCTAAATCTCGATGTCTCATATCAGCGTAACTCTTCTGTCTATTTTGGGCCACTTTCATCCATTGTCGGAAGATCTCGATCTTCTTCGATGTTTTCCCTGGCCATATATGGCCTTTCCCGCCAACTTCCCACCAACAAGAAGGAGCGTTGCACAGTCGACCATATAGTGCCTCGAATGGTGCTATACCAATGATAAACCGATAACTATTGTTGTATGCGAATTCAACAAGGTGTAAGTGATCATCCCACAAGCCCCCAAAGTCTTAATATTCAAGCACGCAAGAGATCCTCTAAGATATGATTCACTCTCTTAGTTTGTCAGTCAGTTTGAGGGTGAGTTGTGTTGAGGTATAGCTCTATCCCTAATGCTTGTAAGCTCTTCCAAAACCCATTAGTGAACAACGGATCTCGGTTACTCCCAATTCTCTTTGTCACACCATGGAATCGTACTATCCACTTCACGTACGAATCGACTTGTTTGGCTGCCATCCTATTTGACCGAATGGGTATAAATCTAGCGCTCTTGGTCTCGACTATGACCCAAATGCTCTCGTACCCTGCTCGAGCCCTTAGTAGTCCATCGATGAAATCCATCGATACTTATTCCCATTTCCACTCGGGAATTTCTAGCGGTTGCATCAAACTAGTAGGCTTCTTCTATTCAACCTTAACCAACTTGCAGTTCATACATTTAGAATAAATGTCCCAATGTCTCTTTTCATCCATTCCCACTAGAAGGTCTGTCTCATACCACGTTACACCTTATTACCGCTTGGATGAATAATCAGTCTTGAACGATGGCATTCTCGTAGAACTTTATCCCTCAACCCATTGATATAAGGAACAAAGAATCTCCCGTCCTTACGGAGCCAACCATCTCGGTCAAGTCTGTACTATCTCATATCCTCAGACTTTACTCTAGTTTCAATCTTAGCAATGATCTTAGCTAATCTGGCATTTCACCTCTGACTAGTACCAATCCACTCAATCAGGGTAAGTCTGATAGTCAAGCTCACCAACATCTCTGGCTCTAGCTTACATCTAGGTCAGAAATCATAACCAGTAATATTATCTAATTATGTCCGTCTAGGAATATAGCACCCAAGCTGGCTTGTCTCCTACACAAGGCATTAGCAACTGCATTACCTTTCTCGACTGTATATGTAATATCAAAATCATAGGAGGCTAAGAAACTCTAACCAACATTGTTGGCAAAGGTTAAGACCCTTCTACGAAAAGAGGTACTTCAATGATTTTTGGTTAGCAAATAGCTCAAACTCTCTCCTAAAAGGTAGTGCTTCCAAATCTTCAACGTAAACACAATCACTGCTAACCCTAAATCATGGGTTGGGTATTTCTTCTCATGTGGCTTTAGTTGTCAACTAGCATATGCAACAACTTTGCCTATCTGCATTAATATTATGCCCAATCCAGTACCATAAGCATCTGTGTATAATGTCATCTCCTCATTCCTGCTCGTAATGGTCAATACTGGTACACTCGACAACTTTTCCTTCAGACTTACAAATGCATGTTCACATCTCACATTTGAAGTAAAAGTCTGATTATTTTTCGTCAAGTGAGTCAACGGTGTTGCTACCTTAGAGAAGTCCTGGATGAATCGTCTATAATATATAGCTAACCCCAAAAAACTTCTCATATCCGTAGTGTTTTTGGATCTAGTCCAGTCTCAAACTGCTGTGACTTTTGCAAGATCAATGGTAATGCCCTGCTTAAAAACAACATGACCCAAGAATCATGCTTTCCTCCTCCAGAAGTGACATTTAGAAAATTTCGCCTATAGTCGGTGCTCTCTCTACACCTCCAATACAATCCTCAAATGAGTCTTGTGTTCCTATTCTTTCCGTTAATAGACGAGGATATCATCAATGAACATAAGCACAAATTTATTTAGCCGACCCATGAAGACACGATTCATGAGATCAACAAAGTATGACAGTGCATTGGTTAGCCAGAATGGCATAACCAACCATTTATAATATCCAGATGGCATATGAGAAGTGATATTGTAACAACATTGGTTGTGATTACATGGAATTAAACAAAAAATATAATTTAATTTATCTTAATTAATTTGGAGATGAAATTGGGGAATTCTATTTGACTTTGTGCCAATTTGAAATAAATTTTGAATTAAATAAATAAGAAACTTATAAAATGGGTTTCCAAGCGAGAAAAATATAATTGGGAAATTTATAGTAAAATGGTTAGAAATTTATATAAATAAATCCCTAAGATGAAATATCAAATTGATAGGCCTAAATATATTTTCTGTGCATTTTTATATAATTTATATGAATTTATATAGATGCGATCTCATAATATATGAAAATCAGTCCGGTTTTGTGTAAACATGATTGGGTATAAAATCACATCAAAATAGTATAAAAATGATTTCCAAATTCAAGATACATATGTATGTGAATTTATAAATTTAATTATGGATTTATAGATATATATTCTAAGAGACATGATTTATTTAGTGAGAAATGGAAAACAAACAATATTTTCAATTATGAAACAAATTATATCGAATAAATATATAAAATATATTTATAAACTGTATTCAAATATTTATAAATTGAAATTTGATATATGAGGTCTTACTATGATTTTATTCTGAATTTATAATGATTTTTAGGTATTTTGAAGGTTTATATATATGTGAAAAGAATATATTTCTATTTTTCTAGAAACTAGTTTAAAAACACCGATTTGTACAACAATTTTGAAATGATTTCTATTTAAACATTTTGATGAAATGAAATTAGAAAGGCAGTAGAGAATTATATCTAAATTTAGAAGAAAACGGATCAAAAATCCGATTAAAAACGAGCGAGAAAAAAGAAAAACAAAATCTGAAATATATACAGATAATAGGCTACCTGTTTCAATCGGCCACCGCAGGTGCACCGGTGGTCACTACGGGTGCATCGGTCAGGTTCACCGGTGGGGCACATTTTGATTAGTTTTTCTGATCAATCAAATCCAAATCGAATGGGGTTTGGTTCGAGGTTCTTCTAGGTATTCGGGCAGCGATTAGGCTACATCTTTGGACTAGAATTCTAGATTTGATTTGTTTTAATTTGGTATGTTAGCATTTGACTAAATTTGAGAAATCAAATTATACTTTGTAAAATCATTGTTTACAGGTAGTTGTGTATTATAAATGAGAAAACAATAGCAATTAGTAACACTTTCCTTATTGGGTCAATAACTCAACCACTTGACCAATGTAGAAAGACTTGGAGAGGAGAAACAAACAAGTACACACCTTATTCTCATTCTCATTTCTTAGTTCTAAAAACCTAGAAACAAACCCCTCCATATTTCATACCTTAGTTTCTAAATCCCCAAATTAAAACTAAAAATCAAAGGGTTTTTGGCTAATTCAAGTATAAATCTAAAGAAGGTAATCTCCTCCATCTCTTTATATGCTTAAATTCAGTTATTAGTTTCAGTTTTATCTTAGGTTGTAATCCTATCTTCTCTAATTTTTTTATTTTAACCTAGAGTACTGGCTAAAAGATGGCGATCTTGTAGAATTAGAGCATTTTTCATTTAATTTAAGTTTAATTAGTGAGTTAACCTCACACTTCCAGGCTATAATTCATTGCATGTTGCTGTTTATAATCTAGTTGAATCTATGATTAATTGCTTTCAAAGTTTTGTGATATTCAAGTTTCATGTTGCATATTAATATTTACTAAAACCATAGACTAGCAATCCATCATGTTTCCTAATCATATGGATGTTTTGATGCCATGAAATTGCATGAAATGCTCGTATAAACGCCCTAAATCCACACAAAACATCGGGATCAAACACCACCATAGGGGACCAATCAGAGGGAAACCTAGAGCTGAAATAGCTCTAGGCCATGGTCTAACTAGTGGACTGGTGGTATCCACCAGTGCACCGGTTGTATGCTCTCCTGGGGCTATTTCAACTCCAGGAGACACCCCTCCGACTCACCATTTGCTCGCTCGTTCATCGCTTGTTCTTTGATGCTTGTTTCTTGTGTTTTGTGGGATCTTTTGCACTTCTAGTGGCATCCATTGCAACTCATTTTCTAGTTTATGTAATGCATATATGGAGATGATATAGAGTTGCACTCTATGGATCCACGTGTTTATGTAGTTTACCCGGATTGAAATTCTTTGTTTCCAAACAAAATTTCGGTGTCTATTTTAGTGGTTTCTAATTCTTATTTTCAGATTTTTATTTATGAATTTGTGAATTCATCTTGGGTTATTATTATTTCATAGAAATGCTCTATGGATCCATGGTATAACACAAAATTTTATTGCACGTTTTTAACTTGAATATTCAAGAGAACGGTTTCCAATTTCAAACTGTTTTCCTATATTTTCAAGTACAAGTATATTTTTCTATACAAAGGATATTTAGAAATATATATAATAATATATATTTTTAGAATAATAATGGTTTATAATGATTCAGAATAATAGTTTAAAATTGTATTTTCATATAATGATTTAACAAGGACTTTTCAATATACATAATAGCTTATAAAACCATATTTTCCAAGAAAGATTTTATAGCAAAGTATTTTTTATAAAAATTGCACGTTATCAATGGAATGAGAAGGCGATTTAAATGGTTTAATAAAACGAGTGGTATGGAACACTCACGTTTTTTTTACTTAAATTCCCAAACTTGTTCAATTGATCCATTTAGGTAAACCCGTATGGTATAACACACACAGTTGTTACTTATTTGGTTGCTATTTGAGAGTACATGACACTTATCAATGATTTTCTGACTCACCCTTGGAGTTTATAGGCTTTTTCCTATCTTTAAGTTTATAGGTTTATACCTATCTTGGGTTTATAGCTCTCGCACCTATCTTGGGCTATAGCTCTCGTATCTTGGAGTTCTATTAGCTTATGCCTATCTTAGAGTTACTATAAGTCACACCCATCTTGGAGTTCTATAGACACTTATGTCTATCTTGGGTTTACATGCATGTAGGTGAATTTATTCACCAATCATCAAGTTTTGGCGCCTTTTCCCCTTTTGTGTGATTTCTATATTTCTATTGGTGATTTCTAGATTATATGTTGTTATCACCAAATAGTTTTAGGGGTTTTGCTTTTAGAAGCTATCTTAGGTTTTGATATTTGGTGATTACATTCTTAGAGTTTATCGAAGCATTCTTGATGGTTGCCAATACTTGGCTTTGTGTTTATATTTGAGATCTATTTCATTACATTCATTATTTATCTTACTTAACTCATTTATTATAGCCTAGACTGACCCCTTTATTATTTCATAATACTCGGGTCAGACCGATATATTTCAAGTGCTCTAGTTTGACAGTTCTAGAGTTTTTCACTCCGGTTATCTAGTTATCATTCATCTTACCTTCATATTACATATGTGTACATATTCATGTAGTGTTGTATCTTATATCGAGTTTAAACTCATTTAAATGTACATATTTGTATCTATGGGATGTAGTACTTGTATATGTTGTGGTTCGTAATGACCATAATTTTATAGTCGACTTTATGTAACTATTCGATTTGATCAGCTTGTATATATTTATATTTCGTTATGTATATTCCGTGATATGTGATTTTGTGATTTGTATTTACAATATATTGTTCTTGATTATTATTATAGCCACCGTAGTTTTCTTTTAAGCATGGATTGCACATGTCGATTCCACGTGAAAAATATATAACATATTAGTCGACATATCAATGCTGGCTTAAAGAAAATTTCACGGATGGTCGCTCCTAACCAGCCTTATTCTCTGTGTGTTACCCGGTACCTTGACCTGACTATATTGGGCTGATCACGCAGGCCAGGCTCGACTGTTGATGAGAAGGATGACCATGATGCAACGGTTTCATGACCAAAATACAAAGTTCAGACAGTTGTACGGAGACCGGATGGGACGGATTTGGTAGATGGACAACCCGGGATGTCAGAAAGAGAGGAGTTAGCCTATATGAGAGAGCGATCGGCATAGTGGATGATAGATATGAATGAGATGGTATAGGGATCGGTTTAACATGAAGAGTCCATATGTATTGGTATGATCACTTGGTTAGATAGCCAACTTAGGTGGGGATGTAGAGATCGGCATAGGACATGGTACCTAGTTCAACATGGCTCATCAGCGCTAGATGGGTTAGTGTAATATGATGGATAGGCAGGGGTCGGCATGCTGTATTTGTAATGATGGATCGACATGGTATAGCTCGTGAGAGATGGGTCGGCATGGTATGGTTTGTGTGAAATGGATCGGCATGGCTCGCTCATGGGGAATGGATCGGCATACATTTCTCAGGAAATATGGATCGGCATACGTTGAGGAACTAAGAGGTTCGGCGCTATTATCTGGAGGGATCGGCACTCCCTTGACCAGATTGAGATTCGAACTAAAGGACTACAAGAACCAAAGCTCCACGTATCCACACAGCCTGATATCTGAAGCACCATCATGTTAGAGCATAAGGTAGCTACCATAGGGATCGCTAGCCAAAACTCAACATCTGGAGGGATCGGTAACGATCCCTATCCATTGAGAGTTGGGCCTAGCCCTCCCTAAGGTGAGCCTATATGGTCGAAGAGGTCCTGTTGCCGAAGTTCCAGTTAGATTGGAGGTCGCCTTTCATCTATAAATGTAGGCATATGGGCCATTTTGGGGCCTCATACGGTGTTAGTTAGATTCCACCATCACTGTAATCAACTTCCTCCATTCCTTTCTTATCTCTTGCTGTTTCTTGCTGTTTGTGATTGTACTCAAGTTAATTGAAAAACAATAAAGAGAATATTCAAAGTGAACGTAGGCAATCAACGCCGAACCACTATAAATCTTATTGTTTCTGTTCTTACTGTGTATTTCTCGCTATTTTGTGATTTTCCTCTATTTTCATTTAATTTCTTCATTTATTTCAGTACTTAAACCTATTCTTGGGTATTTGTAGCCAATTTTTTTGCAAACATTTTGGTGCTTTCACTGAGAGCCCTGATTCTCAGCCTGTTAGGATCCCCTTTGCTGCTACTGGATTGAGGAAATCCCCCGTTGGAGATCCAGATTCATTGTTAAAAGTTTGAAAATACTACTCAGATATACCAAAGTCTAAGCAAAGAAATTCAGAATGGTGAGGCATACCCGATCAACTTCCCAGAACATTGATGTAAATGAAACTGCTAGCACCCAATAAGGAGCTCCAAGTAACCAGCTTGCTAATGTGAGTATGGAGCCTACTGAAGTCTAGAATCCTGCTGATTCCATAACTATAGCTGAATTCAACAACTTGATGAGGGAGCTGATGGAGAGCCGTAGGGAGCTAAATGAGCAAATCCAGACTAATGCCAACTTGATGAACCAGATTGCTCAATAGCAGCGTCAGAGCGCCAGAAGAGATCTTACTTCTTACTCAACGTCAGATATTTCAGCCTCATCAGACAAGCATCATATGCATAGGCATCATAGAGTTAAAGCAGCGCGAATGGGGACATCAGAGCAACGCTTGGCAGACCAACATGGTCTGCCAAGACGGATCGGTGCCGATCCCTCCCAAGGGATCGGTACCGATCCCTCAGCCAGAGGTATTGCTCCTTAAGTGTAGTTGGGGGTCATGCTCGAGCTGGGCCTGGAAACTTGGATGTTGGAGTACGTTTGGATGCTGACCAACTACCTCTCCGGAATGACGATGAGGTGAATAGTCAAAATGCACATCAGGAGGATGATAAGCCAAAGAGGCATGAAATGGCCCGTAGACACCGACCGGAACATTCATGCGAGGTGGAGCACGACCAACACTTGGTGCCACCTATCCAGACACCGGACTTATCGGCGATGGTCAAACAGTTGGTAAGGGAGAACCAGGGTTTGATGAATGATGATTGGGCAATCTCGAGGAGCCACACCCTATTTACTGATAGTGTTTTGCATGTCGACTATCCTAGAAGGTTTAACATGCCCACGATGCTTGCCTACGAGGGAAAAACCGACCCTAGGCAGCACATCATGAGGTACGAATGGTTGATGGATTCAGCGATAACGAATGATGCCACTAAATGTAGATGCTTCCCTATAACTCTCTCTGGGATCGCCACGATGTGGTCACAAGGTTACCTCCACTATCAATCTCAAGATTTGATGAATTGGCAATAAGATTTGTGGAGCAATTCCGGATCCACGCTACTCGCCTTAAAGATGTGATGTCATTGTCCAGTGTCATCCAAGCTCTGGGGGAATCACTGAAGGACTACTTGCAGAGATTTCATGTTGCTACCACTAAAGTTAGTAACCCAAATGACCACACAAATACTTATGGCTGTGACGAGAGGGGTTGACCCAGAATTCGAATTTGGCGACTGGCTAGCTCGAAACCTGCCGGCCACGCGGGAACGTTTTTATTCAAAGGCGGCCCAGTTTATGAGGAAGGAGGAAGCTATACTATCTAGAAAGAGCAATGCTGCGGGGCCCAGTGGGTAAGCGGTGCAAGCAACATCACGATAAAGCAGTTTGACGAGAGTTCGACGAAGGATCAGGTCAATGTTTAAAACAAGCCGAATCAACAGAAAAGAACTAATGAAGGGAATCGAGACCGGAAGAGGGAGCACGGGAAGCCGAAGCCTAGGTTTTTCATGTATGACATCTACACACCTCTTAATGCATCTCTGGAGAATATTTACCTATCCACCTGTAATACTTTTCAATATAAGAAGCCGCGTCCAAAGGAGTCAACAGAGACACAAAAGCAAATTGGAAAGCATTGTTGGTTCCATGAATGTTACGGGCACAACACGAACGAGTGCAGGCATCTCCAGGATGCTATCGAGAAATTAATTCGGGAGAAGAAGTTACATCAGTTTATGAAAAATCCACAGGACGACGGACATGGGACATCTGACCCCAATCGAGGGAAAGCTCCGTGTAGGGATGAGGAGCCTACGCGGACTGGAGGAAGATTGGTAATAAACATGATAGTTGGTGGACCGCACCCCATGGATAGAAGTTTGTAGGAAATGGAGCGTTATGCCAGTGCGATGAGACGTGTGGATTTTGAATGTTGTTCAAATACGGAGGTGAAACTCTGGCCAAGTAACATCGAACGATGACCAATGATATAGTATTCAGGAGCAGGGATGCCGACCGAGTAGAGGCCCCTTCTATTGATCCGATGGTCATTTTAGCCATGATTGGCCCTTCTCAGGTGAGAAGAATTTTGATTGATTGTTGAAGTTCTGTAAACATTATCTTTAAGAAAGCTTATGATCAAATGAGAAAGGAGGCCAAGGATTTGAAACCATCTAAAGCTCGAATACACGGTTTTAATGGCGTGGCGACTAAGGCAGTTGGTTATGTTGAATTGCCAGTTGAGTTGGGGGAAGGTGAACATAGGTGGGTGCAGATCCTACCGTTCATTGTTTTGGATGTTGAATCACCGTACAATGTTTTTCTAGGCCGTCCGACCCTAGCTAAATTTCGGGCAACTCTTGCCTCGTGGTATTTGATGTTGAAATTCCCAACTGATAACGGAGTAGGTGTTGTGCATGGTGATCAGGCGACTGGACGTGTCTGTTATGTGGTTGAGTTGAAAGAGGCTCAGCGTAAAGAGAAGGGAAAGAGTGTGGATAAGTTTGTCCGCATCCAAGTTACTGAAGATTGACAAATGGCGCCTAAGCCTTGGCTTGGGCCCCACAGTCAGTTCTATAGAGATATAGATCCGAGGGACGATGAGGAGGATCCCAAGGAGACCAAGGCGGCGCCGGCTGAGCTGATGATTGATATAATAGTCAGCCATGATGACCCATCGCGGGTGTTGAAGATTGGATCGCAACTCAGCCCTTCAATGATGAGAGAACTTACTGATTTTCTTCGAGCGAATCTGGATGTATTCACTTGGATGCATTCTGACATGTATGGGATCTCGCTTGCCATTGCGAGCCATGCATTAAACATTGATCCGAAGTATGTTCCAGTGGAACAGAAAAGGCGGGGCACGGACCTGGAGAGACCCGTCGCTCTTAAAGAGGAGGTGGATAAACTTAAAGTCAATGGGTTTATTTGCAATGCCCTCTATCCTGAATGGATATCTAACCCCGTGCTGGTGAAGAAGCCGAATGGGAAATGGAGAACGTGCATTGACTATTCAGACTTGAACAAGACGTGCCCTAAAGATAGTTTTCCCCTACCTAGAATTGATCAGCTAGTCGACTCAACTGCAGGGCACGAATTGTTGTCATTCATGGATGCGTACTCGAGGTATAACCAAATCTTGATGCATGTTCCAAATCAGGAACATACCAGTTTTGTGACGGATGTTGGGTTATACTATTATGTAATGATGCCGTTCGGATTAAAGAACGCTGGAGCAACCTAACAACGTCTGGTTAACCAAATGTTTAAGGATCAGACTGGGAGGACGTTGGAAGTCTATGTGGATGATATGCTCGTGAAGTCACGACGATCAAACGACCACATTCGATACTTGGCAGAGATGTTCGATATCCTTTGTTTCTATAACATGAAAATCAACCCTCTGAAGTGCTCATTCGATGTTGCGTCAGGGAGGTTCTTCAGTTTTATTGTCAATGCTTAAGGAATTGAAGTTAATCCAGAGAAGATCAAGCCATTCGGGATATACAAGCGCCTAAAACCATTAAACAAGTGCAAAGTTTGAACGGGAAGGTTGCTGCTTTGAGTCGATTCATCTCCAGGGCAACTGATAAATGCATTCCTTTCTTTGACCTGATAAGGAAGGGAAAGAGGAATTTTGAGTGGACGCAAGATTGCGAAGGTGCATTCCAAGCTCTGGTGGATCATTTGGAGAGACCCCTTGTCTTGTCAAATCCGGTAGATCATGAGGAGTTCTATATTTACTTGATTGTATCATCACATGCCATAAGTTCCGCATTGATCCGCGAGGAGAACCAGATTCAGAGACCGGTGTGTTACGTCAGTAAACGATCAACGGGTGCAGAAAGAAATTACCCAAAGATAAAGAAATTGGCGTATTGCTTGTTAATAGCATCGCGCAGACTTCATCTGTATTTCCAGGCCCATCCAATCAACATTTACACCGACCAACCATTGCGACAGGTCCTACAACGACCTGAGACGTTTAGAAGGTTGCTTAAATGGAACATCGAGCTCAACCAGTTCGATATTACATATCTGTCGTGAAGAGCTATTTAGGGACAAGCATTGGCAGACTTCATAGCAGAGTTTACCATGCAGGACGAGCCCCAAAGAGTGGTGTAATCCCTACTGTACGATGGAAGATGTACACTAATGGAGTATCTAATGATCATTATTCCGGAGCTGGGATTGTTCTTGTAACCCTTAAGAACCGGTCAATTTGCTACGCTTTGAAGTTTGATTTTCCTGCTACAAATAACAAAATTGAGTATGAAGCATTGATCACTGGGCTAAAACTCCATAGTGAGCTCGGAGTAAAGTCTCTTGAAATCTTTTGCTGCTCACAACTAGTGGTGTATCAAGTAAGAGGAGATTATCAGGCTAAGGGACAACAACTTGCCCCGTATCTTACTCGAGTTCAGGAGCTATTAGCAGATATCGAATATTATGACATTTCACATATCTTGCGTGAGCAAAATAAAGAAGCCGATTCGTTGGCAAAGTTCGCGAGTACTAGAGATGCACAGTAGATGGGCTTGGTTCCAACCGAGATATTGCATACCCCAAGCATAAGTATGATGGAAATTGATCAAGTACTGAAAGCGAGGCCCGAAAGGGAATCATGGATGGCTCCATTTAACGAATACCTGTTGCATGGAATCTTGCATGAGAAGAGAAACGAAAAGCGAAAAGTCCTTCGTAAAGCTTTACGGTATATTATGCAAGAAGGAACTATTTATAGGAAGGGGTTTTCCGTTCCCTTACTCTGGTGTATCATTCATGATGAAATAAAGCATGTTTTGAAAGAAGTCCATGAGGGGGAATGTGGCGATCACACTGGGGGGCAAACTTTAGCAAAAAAGATACTCCCTTACGGAAACTACTGGCTAACTGTGAACCGGGATGATACTAATTATATGGGACGATGCGACAAGTGCCAGATATATGCAAAAGTTGTGAGGGCCCCGCCGACGGAGATCACACAAATTGTCAGTCCATGGCCATTCGCTATGTGGGGTATCGACATCATCTGCTCTTTACCAATCTCCAAAGGTGGCGTGAAATACGCGATTGTCGTGATTAATTACTTCACCAAATGGGCCAAAGCGGAGCCGTTAGCTACGATCACGACCAAGAAAGTTATCAACTTCGTTGTTCGAAACATCATATGTCGCTTCGGTCTCCTTTGGACTATTGTCAATTCGATAGTGCTGAATTTAAAGAATTCCGTCGGAGATATCGTATCTAAAAGAGGTTTGCGGCGGTCGCTCATCCTCAGGCCAATGGACAGGTTGAAGCTGTAAACAAGATTATCAAGTCCATTTTGAAAAAACATTTGGAGAAGGCTAGAGGCAAGTGGGTGGATGAACTTCCTATGGCACTTTGGGCCTATAGGACCACTCACAAGTCCGCAACTGGCCATACTCCATTCACTCTTGCTTACGGGCACGAAGCAGTTATTCCAGTAATTATCGAAGTCCCTTCTCATCGAGTGACTTACTACGACCCCAGAATGAACCAAGATCTTCTATTGGAATCTTTGGACTTTATCGATGAGAAACGCGGGAAGCCGATCTAAGAGCAGCTGCACACCGACATCGAGTCGCCCGATATTACAACATGAAAGACCGATCGAGAACCTTTGAAGTTGGCGACCTTGTCCTGAAGTGAGTGTTTTCGGTCCCATCGTACATGAACCCGACATAGGAAGGACCATATGTCATTAAACAGAGGCTTGGAGAAGGAACTTTCAAGCTAGTGACTGTTGATGGTGCAACACTTCTAAGAGCGTGGAATAGCGACCATTTACGATGTTGTTTCACCTAGAACATTTCTTTTACATTTCAGTATTAGTTACTTCCAACATTTGCTTTAGTATTTGATCTTTTGGATGTGTAATAATACAAGTTAGTTTGTTCTTTTCCATGTGATGAATAAAATCTTGAACTTCTTTTTCCTGAATGACTGTTATTGCATTTTATGTTAAGTATGCAATGAAACCAATTGATATTAATATGTGCGATGTGTGAATAGATTCACAGAGTTTGAAATTGATCAATCATGCCAATCCCCGATGGGATCGAACAAGATGAGCTCCGTAAATTTGCTCAGTTGATAACTTCCATAGATGAACAAAAGGGTGGCACTCGCAAAGAGAAACAAAGGTCGTAAACAATTTGGAGGTTAAAAAACAATCCGGGAGGAAAAAAAACTACCCTAGGCGGATACATGACTGACCACGAAAAAACTCTAAGTCCCCGGAGTGCGGACTAGAGTGTAGACAATCCGTGTGGAAAAATGACTGCCCCGGGCGGATACACGACTGCCCATGAGAAAACTCTAAGTCCTTCGAGTGTGGACTAGAGTGTAGACAATCCGTGCGAAACGACTACCCCGGGCGGATACAAGACCACCCACGAAAAAACTCTAAGTTCCCAGAGTGCGGACTAGAGTGTAGACAATCCGAGCGGAAAAACGACTGCCATGGGCGGATACACAACTGCCCACGAAAAAGCTCTAAGTCCCCAGAGTGCAGACTAGAGTGTAGAAAATTCGGGCGGAAAAATGACTGCCTCGGGTGGATACAGGACTGCCAATGAGAAAACTTTAAGTCCATGGAGTGCGGACTAGAGCGTATACAATCTGGGCGGAAACAAATGCCCAGGGCAGATACACGACTGCCCACGAGAAAACTCTAAGTCCTCGAAATGCGGACTAGATTGTAGAAAATCCGGGCGGAAAAATGACTTCCCTGGACGGATACATGACTGCCCACGAGAAAACTCTAAGTCCCCGAAATGCGGACTAGATTGTAGAAAATCCGAGCGAAAAAACGACTGCCCCGGGCAGATACACGACTACCCACGAGAAAATTCTAAATTCCCGGACTGTGGATTGAAGCAAAAGCAAAAGTCGAGCGTCACCCGACCGCTCGCGAAATAGCTCCAAGTCCCCAGAAATCAGACTGACTTGTAAACTCATTGGGCAGAAGGATGAATTTTGATTGTTCTCGATCCTACAGGTACTAACCTAAAATCGACGGAAAGGGTTCAAATTACTGAAGGCTGGATACGGCAGCTCATTACAAGTCCGGCTTGACATCTCTTATGACTTAAGGCAACGACTGCTGAGAGGTCTTGAGATGGAGATAGTGAATTATTAATGAGACCTACGAACATTATTGCATGTACATGGAATGAAAAGCAATTATTCAGCTATTGAAGTAATGATTCGCATGATGGCTAGAAAAAAACAAAAAAATTTATTCACTAGTCTCAAAAATCCGTTACAAGTTATTACAAAGTTCGGAATTTGTACCCATACACTTACTACTAAAGAAAAAAAACACACATTCAAATTATTCAAGCTATGTACAACGATGCAAAGTGGTAATTATTTCTTCAGCTTTTTCTCCTTCTTCGGCTTCTCAGGAGTAGAATCGGTTGAGCGTCTATTTCGAGACCCTTTGCCGCTCTTAGTTGGGACACTCGAAGATGTAGGAGGAATTTCACCGGGGATCGACCCATTGGGTGACCTGCTGAGGTACAAGATCAGGATCTCCAGCCACCTACTCAAGGGGCATGCGTTTGACTTTGTGTTTTGATTTCTCCTCCTCTTCCATCTGCTTCTTCATGCTGATTTTGGCGGTGTGCTCCGTAGCACCCATAATCACCATGTCATTAAGTTCCTCAGGAGGAGATGGGTCTTCGGACTTGTCTTCGTCAAGTGCCCTGATGACTTGAGCAGCAGTCCCAGGAATATCTGCAGCAACCGAAGCTTCGGCCGTTTTCTCCTGTTGCTCAATAGCAACATCGCTCCTAGAAGTTTGTTAAGGACCGGAATGATGTGCATAAATTCATTAAAGCACGGGTGTTAGTCAATGACCATTATGCACCAAAAACAACAACTTTTTGAATTCGAAGAAGTTCAGTGTGATACCGGCATCCGGTCGACACTCAATGGTCATTGGAGTGCTACCTTCTAGGAGATAGCATCTTTGGATCAAGGCCGGGTCTATCCGGATCATAACCGATATGTTGATCTGTGATTTGAGAAGATAATGTACCGACTATTTGGGTAGAAGAAGGACCCTTGAGGTCGGTTCCAGAAGATTCAACGATGTCTTCTCCTTCTTTAGCCAGTGCGAGAGCCTTAACGAATTGAAGTTTCGCAGCGGACAGATCAGATGGCTCATTTCCTCGAATCACCTCTTGCACGAGTACCTCTTCATTAAGCTCTGCTCCTCCCAATTCTTCCTTCTTGATTTTGGTAATGAGCTCCCAGGCTTCAACAAGCAATTCAAGATAGCCTTCGCTTAGAATGGTCAGTCACGATGAAGAAGAACTTTCGCGTTATATTCGACGATAAGCAGATCGAACAAGTTCTTGATCTCATTTCTATGGCACTTGGTGGAAGCTTCTACCCGGGAGTTAGCTTCTTCGAGCACTTCTTTTTTGCCCTCTTCGCAGGCTACTTATTTAAAGGCTTCGATCTTGGAAAATTGTTCGTCAAGCTTCGTTCTTAAGTTTCTTGCCTCAACGATCTCCTCGCAGTATCTTTGTGATTCTTCTTGCGCCTTGATTTTTTCCTCCCTCTCTTTATTTAATAATTTTTCAATCTCTTAAACACAGCAAGCTAAGACCCCCTTCTTCATTTTGTAAGGAGTCATTTTCTAAGGCCAGAGTGCCAGTGCGATGAAGTTCCGCATCTAGTTCTTTTTTATATGAAGTCTCCAGGCGATTTATCACCTCTGCCATTTCTTCAGCGTTCTTTTCTGCCTCGGCAAGTTGGGTTTTATATTCAAGCAGCTCAGCGTCTTAATGCTTGATGATGTCCTTGTCATGAATAGCCTCCGACTTGAGGTAGTCAATTTCATGTTGGCATTCGATGGAGAGTTCAAAGACTTTCTCAACTAAGTGAATAAATGATTCATGCTGAATGAATACATCATTCACGCATGCCAGTGAGCTTTCCTTGGCGCTTTCGAGAATTAAATGTATGGAGGGGAGGAACTTAAGTCCATCAAAGTACATTTTTGGAAAAGTAGCTTTGAGTTCAGCTAACTTTTCTGCTGTAGTAGGATCATGAGCAGGAACTGGCGGAAGCGGATCAGAAGTAACAAGCGGGTGCTTGCTGGAACGATGCTCGTGTGATTGCCTTGAACTTAATGACCCGGAATGTTGGTCGTAAGGCGCAGCAGCATAAGAACCTCGACACGAGGACTTATCTTTGCTATGAGCGGGTAGGTGTGATTGATCATCATGGTGAGGAGCATGTGGTTGAGACTTCCATCTGGATGAAGAAGAAGACTCTCAAGAATAATAGTCTTTGTCTCGCCCATCATCTTTGTCTCTACGTCTTTCGGATTCGGAATCTTGGCTTAAGTGATAATAAGTAGAAGAACCCCGAAGATGGTCGAAAGCGTGGAATGTGACATTGCACCTATAAAGAACCAAATAGGAGCATATTAAAAGTTATAGTACAAAGAATTAATAATGAGTGTATAGTGGAGTGCAAGTGTTTGTGTGTGTCCTAGTGCTTCCCCCCGACGGACCGATAATGGTGGCTTTACTCTTCGGAGCTTCCTCCCCTCTATTAGAAGGTTGAATGCCTTCGCCGCTTCTGGCGGGAGAGTTAAGCCCTTCGACATCAATGTTAGGAAAGTCGTAATTTAATATATCATCTGGAATTAGAATGTCAGAGAGTCCCTTCGATGAGCTTTCCATTTGTTGGGAAGACGACTCCTTTTCAAGCAGGGTTATAACGAATTCCAGATTTCCCCGGCCTTACTCTTTCACAGCTTGTACACCAACTTTTTCCTCCTCTTCGGGGGAGTTTGCATTTGGCTGGTCTGTGGCGCTTCAACTGCCGGCGCTTTTCTAGGGCCTACATCTTCACTTCTCAGCCCAACATCTTGAGATTCTTTCATCTCTCCCTCTTTGATGTCTTCTCGAGTTCCTTCAGCAGAGGGCACCACGAGGTCGCTTGTTTCTACCCTTCCTTTGACAATAATTTTTGGGACTGCTTTACTCCCGGGAAGTCCAATTTTGCGGTCGTCTTCCAATAGCCCGAATAATGAAACCATCTCATCAGTGACAAGAAGTTTGATGTTCCGATCCTCAATAGGAGTAACACGAATGGCAGTGACGACCCTAGAATACTCGATGCCTTTGGGTCAAGGGTGAACACCTAAAATAACCGAGGATGTTAGTATGTTTAAAGAAGAAGTTGTGACGTGAATCATCGAACTAAAGACCAAGACAGGAGTACACTTACGTCCTTCCAACCATCTCCTTGTGAAACCAGGAGGACATCGTACATAAAATCACTGGTGCTTGAATAGAGAGAGCTTGTTCCATGAACCCATTAGGACTTGGCATTTGGGCGAGGGTTCGAGAAGACATATGAAGGGCTCTCTGTCCGTCTTTTGAAATTGTAGATATATCTAATGTCTTCAGGAGTCGGCGGGCGGAATAGAACATTCATTAAAAGAAGGAAAGTCCCATGGATGAAAGCATAACTGTTAGGATGCAACTGGGTAGGAGCGATCCCCAAGTACCTCAATATTTCACGAATGAAAAAATTGAAGTGTGGTACACATCCACCCTAACACATAAACTTGTTGCAAGCCATATATTCGGCCGGGGGCAAATGGGATCTGTCTTGCCTCGATGGAACTAAAACGTCTTCAAATGGAATTCCATAGATGAAGCACAATCGATGAAGAGCGGCTTTGCCGATTCTAGACGCATGTGAGTCAACAGGATTATTTAGGATGATAGCACCCTCAACGGCATCGGGAGCCGGACTGATATCTTCTGTAGGAAGGACTGGAATGTCAAAAAAGAGATTTATTCGCACGTCAGATGCCTCTACTTGTTTTGTATGGTGATGCAGAGAAGGTTTATCAGATATGGTGGCAGAGCTTGACCTTGCCTTAGAACCAATGTGTCTTGCGGTGGACTTGGAAGACATTTTGATGGAGCACGTCGTGTAGCTTGAGATCTATGTCAACTATACTCAGTAGATAATCAACATTAGAAATAATAACCCGTTCCCCCTGTGTCGTGTGTGAACTATAGTGTAGTGCAGTGCAGCGTGAAACAAGTATGAATAGTTCGGAATCATAAAAGCTAGAATGAAATGACAAGACTTAGAATTACATCCAGAGAGACCGTCATCGCTGACCATCTCAATCAGCAGGAAAGTTGATCGGTAATGAGAGCTTTAGGATCCATTATCGACATATTAAGCTATTAAGTTTTTTGTCCAGGTTTTTTATATATATAGTTTTTCATTTAGTCCATGTCAAGAAGTATGGAGATGTGCTTATTTGAGATTAAGTCCAGCAGTCCAAGTTCGAGCAAGAAATATGCAATTCAGCGTTTAAAAGACTTAAATTAAAATTAGCATTCATTGTAAATACTGATCCCTCAGTTCCTTATGCCGATCCCTTCCCTTTAGCTTATGCACTGATCCCTATACTTTAACTCCTAAGCCGATCCCTACAGTTAAACCTCTATACCGATCTCTTAGACCATTATTCCTATCGATCCCTCATCCTAGCTTTACCATCGAACCCTTCACTTTAGTTACCATTATCGATCCCTATGCCTAAGTAGCTAACACCGACCCTACATTAATACAACAACACACATGCCTTTTCGTTCAAACACATTGTACCGACCTTTCATCCAGTGCGATTCCTACACAAATCCCTCACTTAACTTGCCCAAAGACTATTCTAACTTCTTTACCATCACCAGACCTTAACTTCCCTCCAAGTCTTCAAGGATACCCAACCGAACCCTCTTCCTCCTTCCTCCTTCTCCAGCTTCTTCTCCTCCTCCTCCTCCTCTCTCGCTTGACTTAGCAGAACCCATCACACAACTTGCCTAAAAACAACTCGAACACATACTAATCAGAGATTCGAGACTCAACTGATGCAAGTAAAAGTGGGAAACGTACCTATACGAATTAAATTAAAGGCGGGTGGTTGATACTTGGGATTAGAGGCGAGCTGGCGATGACTTATATTAAGGGTATTCTTTTTCGTGTTTGGATTTAGTATTAAAGGGAAAGATTCCTCCTTTCTATCGTTCGGCAAAGAGGGATGGAAATGATAAGGTTCGGCTGTATGAAGAGCGGGAGAAAAAAGCTTAAGTGTTATGAAGTATAAAAGTGAGGAGAGGAAAAAAAGGGAAGCAAGTTTATATATGAGCGATGGAAAAGGAGTCGAACTGGTCATTGAGGGTGACAAAGTCAAAGAAAGAAAAAAGAAAAGAGAAAGGGTCGACATTGAGGCATGTCGAACCCTATTCGCGTGTCTCTAATGGTGGATCGGTGAGTGGGATACCAATCCCTCCAAATACATACATACATACATACATACATATATGAATGCTAGGAATGAATGGAATAAAAAATGGGAAGAAAGAAGTGAAGAATGACTGGGAAGTTACAAATGATCATCGTCGTGAAGATCTAGTTGTAAACATAAGAGTACAGGACACTATTAAACTTGGTAACGACCTGCGAACGTCCGAACACGTCCACGAGCCAACGATGAGAACGTACATGTGAACGGATATGGAAATGGCTTGAGAATTCAACCTTTTGAAATTAACCGAAATTGCGATCTCGCCTGAAGCGATCAAGTTTGAGATCGAATCAGAAGAAAGCCTATAAATCTTGCTTGACCAAATCTGTACATACTAACAGAATACGACATCAGACTAGCATCATTGAAGATCGATAAAGGAATAGAAATCGACCAGAAAGTTAGATAAACTTCTTCCCGGCAGCTCAGGCTTTTTTCAATTCAAAGCACATCTAACATGACGTACTTTGGGGGCAAGTGTTACCCGGTGACTTGACCCAGCTATATTGGGCTGATCACGCAGGCCAGATTCGATTGTTGATGAGAAGGATGATCATGAAGCAACGGCTTGACCAAAATATAAAGTCTGGACATTTGTACAGAGCTCGGATGGGACGGAGTTGGTAGATGGACAATGCGGGATGTCAGAAAGATAGGAGTTAGCCTATATGAGAGAGGGATTGTCATAGTGGATGACAGATATGAATGAGATGGTATAGGGTTTGGTATAACATAAAGAGGCCATAGGGATCGGTATGATCACTTGGTTATATAGTCAACTTAAGTGGGGTTGTAGAGGGATCAACATAAGACATGGTACCTAGTTCAACACGGCTCAGCAGCACTAGATGGGTTGGTGTAATATGATAGATAGACAGGGGTCGACATGGTGTATTCGTAATGATGGATCAGAAGGTATAGCTCATGAGAGATGGATCAGCATGGTATGGTTTGTGTGAAATGGATCGACATGGCTCGCTCGTGGGGGATGGATCAACATACATTTCTCAGGAAATATGGATCGACATACGTTGAGGAACTAAGAGGTTCAGCGCTATTATCTGGAGGGATCGGCACTCCCTTGACCGGATTGAGATTCGAACTAAAGGACTACAAGAACCAGAGCTCCACATATCCAAACATCCTGATATCTGAAGCACCATCATGTTAGAGCATAAGGGAGCTACCATAGGGATCGTTAGTCAAAACTCAACACCTGGAGGGATCAGTGACGATCCCTATCCATTGAGAGTTGGGCCTAGCCCTCCCTATGGTGAGCCTATATGGTCGAAGAGGTCCTATTGCCGAAGTTCCAGTTAGATTGGAGGTCGCCTTCATCTATAAATGTAGGCATAGGGGCCATTCTGAGGACTCATACGGTGTTAGTTAGATTCCACCATCACTGTAATCAACTTCCTCCATTCCTTTCTTACCTCTTGCTGTTTCTTGCTGTTTGTGATTGTACTCAAGTTAATTGAAAAGCAATAAAGAGAATATTCAAAGTGGACGTAGGTAATCAACATCGAACCACTATAAATCTTGTTGTTTCTGTTTTCTGCTCTGTTTTTCTTGCTATTTTGTGATTTTCCTCTATTTTCATTTAATTTCTTCATTTATTTCACTACTTAAACCTATTCTTGGGTGTTGTGGCCAATTTGGTTGCAAACACTGTGTTAGCAAGTAGTATTACTTTGTAATATCCTTTGTTAGTGTGGGTCTCGGGGTGGGGTGTTATAGCTTGGTATTAAAGCAAAGTCTAGAACAAAATATGATATTAGAGACACAAATCTTGGCCTTGGTTAGTCTTAGAGACCGTCCATTAGGGGTTCTTGGGGTACATAAGAGGAATCATTCCCTTTAGATTAAGAAGTGTCTTTTGAGAATCAAGGAACATTTCCCTTTGTTTCCACTTTTTAATATTCCTATTATGAAATCATGTGATTCCTAAGCAACCTTTGATCCAATCGTATCCATTCCAGAAGTGTAGTTGGCTGGCAGCTGAGTCACTTTTTCTAGTATTGGGCAATCCAACGAGCCCAGTTGATACATAGTACTTTGTTTGCCTAGGCAATCGTGAAGTCTATTATCAATCAATTTATGATCAGTGTCGCGCAACGGAAGTAAACGAATTGTTCCACTAGGCACATTATCCACTAAATCTGTGATTGTTTGATTGGTTGATTAGATGTTTATTTGCATAGGATTCTTAGTGAAAATTCATTTAAGAGTTATCCCTTGATAATTAGGATTCTATTTGAAGGTTAATAATTGAATCTTGCGGTATCTTTGTATTGGAAATCACTGCAAGAGATATTAAATTTCTTGGATATAAAATAATCAAGGATAAAATCTTGTAATTATAAAAATTAAACAATTGGAAATGGAGATAAGTTTTGGCATTTGATTACTAATTAACCAAAATAAATGATTTATTATTTACTCTAAACAAAGAGTTTGATTAAGAATTGTTTGATGTAATCATCGCCTAACTAGGAAATACCATCCTATGAGTTTTCTATAAGATATTTAATGGTGAGGATTATAAGCTTGTTATTATATGTATAAAATAGGGTATGTAAAGATATAAGTATTCTTTATTTAAAAGAGGATTTTTGAAGTATATATATTTTTATAGGTGTCAAATTGCCCGTTGGATGCTTTAAGGATCCGGCTTGGGACATCTGGCCAACGTACTCGATAGGGATTCCTAAACATTCAAACGAGACAATTGGACATGCACTTTTATTAATGTAAGTGTTTTGGAAAATCATATTTTTGAAAATATGTTAATTCAAGAAAAAATTAAATATTAAAAAAAAACTAATATGGTTTAAAATAAAATGATATTTGGAAATGCATACAAAGATATGTATATACTAAGGTTTTGGAATCTAAGTGTATTTCAATATTATAGAAGATTGAAATATTAATATAAATAAGCTTTCTAAGTCTTTCCTTTTGATTATCTAGGTTTTGTGATTATGCATACAAAGACTATGAACTTTCCTTTTGATTATCTAGGTTTTGTGATTAGACCTACCAAACTTAAACATGATGATTGGCTTATAATCATTGATAAAATCAAAAATAAGATCTTTAACTAGAACGGGAGATTTTTATCTAGAGCAGGTAGACTAGTCTTAATTAATTCGATTTTGTCAGCCCTTCCGATTTATTGGATGTCAATGCATCTATTTCCAGAATGGGTTATTGATAAAATTGATAAAATTAGACAAGATTTCTTATGGAGTGGGGATAATCCTAATAATAGTATAAAATGTTTAGTAAATTGGGAAACAGTTTGTAAAGCCAAAAACGAAGGTGGCTTAGGAGTTATTAATTTACGTAATATGAATTTGTCCCTACTAGGTAAATGGTTATGGAAGTTTAAGGATATAAATGATAATGCTATTTGGAAAGAGATCATTTCTAAATATTACTATAATGGAAATAGCAATTTATATCAAATTGCTTCTCCAGTCACTCAAAATATATCTAATTTTTGGAAAATATTTTAAAATGTCATGAAATTTTTAACTTAGGAATAAATACAATAGTTCATTCTGGTAATTGTACTTATTTCTGGCACGACCATTGGATTTCAGTCTTACCTCTTAAGTTGGAATTTAAAGAGCTTTTTGAAATCTATAATTTTAAGTTTGCTTTAATTAATGAAGTTTATTCTCCTGAAAACGATCCTCCTTGGAATTTCAGTTTTAACAGAATTTTAGTAGATTCAACCCTTAGGCAACTTTCTTTGCTTTATGCTAGATTAAATCTTTATAATATTGATAATGATAATGATATTATTAGTTGGGAATGGGATAAGAGTAAGAAATATACTTCTAATTCTTTTTACAGATTTATTAATTTTTCGGGTACAATAAACAACTCTTTTAAATTTATTTGGAAATCTAATGCTCCTCCTAAATCTAAAATTCACATGTGGTTAATACTGCATGGAAAACTTAATACAATAGAATTTTTAAAGAGAAAAAACATTCAAAATGATAATAAATGTTATTTTTGTAATTTGCATCTTGAAGATATTAAACGTATATACTATGATTGTATGGATTCTTATTACATTCTAAATAATACCCTTAAAATTTTTAACTTTAATATAATAACTAAAATTTCGGATTGCGACTTCTACTGGAATAATTTTAGATTTAGGTTCAAAAAGAATATTAGATTCTTACTTGACACTTTATTCATTATTATTTATTGGTATATTTGGTTTGAAAGAAATCAAAGAATTTTTAATAATAGTAGTAGTCATTTTAACAAATTGATTTTTATAATTTCTTCATTTTGTTTTAATTGGATTTCAAATTCCAAATATAAATTAGCTAAAAATAATCTATTTAAAGGGTATCTTAATAAGGTTAGTTATAATATTAACTTTTTTAAACACAATAATAATATATTTAACATTCACAATAGTAGAGTTAATATTTTTTCAAATTTATATGATGATTTCACAGTTAATCATAACTTACTTATGATCAAAGGTTCATAAGAATTTTTTTAAAGATTTGTTTCAATTAGTGTACTTGTCATTGTTGGTATTAGTTTACAAGTAATTTAATTCTTTAGTATTGGTTCAGTTAGTCTTATTTAGGTTTTATTTCCTACCTCCTTAATGCATATATATGTATATAAATTATTTAAATATACATAAATATATATATATATGTATCATTCTAACTTTTTTCTTAGTTATCCTTCAGACACAGGTATGGATGATAGGGTGTCAGGTTCACTTTGCAGGTACTTATGTCTTCAGATTTCAGGATTTCGGTTTGTCGAGAGGTCATCAGAGCAGAGTTTTCCTCTCAGGATCACTAGCAGTTCCACAGAGACTGGTCACTGTCATCTCCATTGTGGCGTACTATTTTCAGGAGGATCTACTTTTCTGCTTGGCACTTCTTCCTTTTATATAGAGTCTTCAGAGTGGATCTTCCATTCAGCATCACATTCACTTCCACATCAGAGTAGTTGCTTATCCATTCCTCCGGATCCAAATGCATGGAGCTTCCTTCTTCGTTTGTGATGACATCCAGTATTTTTGGGCTTTTCTTTTGTTTTTAGGTACTTCTAACACCTTAATATCGGGTGGTGGCCATGCCGGAACTCGATATCGGGGTGTGATGGGTGGTGGCCATGCCGGAACTCAATATCGGGGTGTGATGGGTGGTGGCCTTGCCGGAACTCATCTTAGGGGTACCTGAGCTTATTTGATACTTGTATTTAGTTTTGTTACCTGCCAGGCATGTTGGAAGCGCCTTATTATTGTGATATATATAGTTGCATGTGTGCTCTCCTCTATTTATAGAGGATCACACATTTTTATCAAAAACAAATAAGCTTTCTAAGTCAATAATCCAATAGAAGATCCAGATACTTAACGCTAGTGTATGTCGAGAACAATGACGAGGCGATATTGATTTCACAATCAACACCACAACCAATGGTTAAGGCGATTTGTTATGAATAAGTAGGGAGGTAACATTATGTGTTAATTATGACATTTAGGAATTGTTTTAAGTTTCGTTCTAAAAATGAATTTGATATAATGCTTTGGATAGGCGATGAAAGAACCGTTATAATCTAAGTAAATACATAAATGTAAATCCTTAAATAGCCAAATCAACAAAGCTGAATAAAAGCATGATTCTTTTATTTAAATCAATTAGGGGTGAATTTTGAATATTAAAAAGGGGAAAACCTTTAAGCTCGGAAATAAGCATAGGTTGATTAATATGTGATTTTGAAAGGCCATCACTAATTGTATTTGAAATAATAGTTTGTGGAAATATCTTTATGAATTGTAGTGGTGGACCCTTTTTATTTATATACACTATGCAGTAAAGGTGTAATGCATTAGTAAAAGTAATGGTTGATCTTTAAGGGCTTTAACGACGAAAACCTCTTTTGGGAAATCTTAAGTTATCAAAATTTAACACTATTTTTGGGAGTAACCAAAGAAGTTCTTTATATAACTAAAACATTAGTGTTGTGCATTATAAAAAGGAGGTAAATTGAACATACCCCACTACTTTATTAACTAAAGCAGTGTACAATGATATTTATCTCAAATAAGAGGTAATTTCGGAAAATATTAATTTATAAGCTAGAACTTCATTTTTATGGAAAATAATTCAAAAAGGGAAATGAATATTTAGCAAACCAAAAATAATTGGGATTTCTTTAGTAAAAAGTGATTTTCATTTTGAAATGAAATTTGTAGTGTAAGACTATAGAGGAAGTTTTCTCCCGATTTATCTCCTTTTTGATCTCTAGGGCTATCAAGGAAATTTAGTTAAGTAACATGAATACTTTAGAATGAGTTATATAATTTGAGTCTTTCAAATTAAAAACCAATTGAGAGTTTACTTAATGTAGAAATGAGTAGGAAGAAAATTTAAAATGTAAATACTTTGTAACAAGGGTTTGTATGAATTTTTGGAAAATTAAAAAACCCCTTTTGGAAAGGAATTTCATGATGAGATAAATTTATATTATGAATCTTGAAATTTAAATGAGGAGAAATACTGGAATTAATCCACAACTCTTGAATATGATTAATTAAGTAAGTACCTTAGAACATTGAGATTGTTAAGTATTTTGAATAGAGAAAATACTTTTTAGTAAATTGAGATGTGAAAACTAAGTTTAAAACTTATTCGGAAAATTTGCAACTAAGAACCTCTTTTAGGTTATAGCCATTATTTATTAGCTAAGGTTGGAATTCATAAATTCTAATACTTTAAACGAGTTAAAGATTATAGGAATTTGGAGAATTCAAACCAACCATTTGAGTTTATCTCAATAAATAATAAGCAAAACTGTATCTAATGGAAAAATTAAATAGAGAGCTTCTAGTGGTTCAAATGTAAATAAAATCCTAGAAATCTACCTCATGATTGTATTCTTGACTTTGTTAGTGCTAAGAGAATCGTGTCTACCTTGATTGAATTTTCCTATTGTTGATAGTTTTCAATCCAACATCGGTATGGCTCTTTTTGAGACTTTATTTGCGAGACCATATCGATCACCCTCTTGTTATCTTGAGTACGCAAAAGAAATTGATCATAGTCCCAACTCTATTCATGAATCTTTTGGAAAGCTCTTGAAATTTTCTATAGGAGATCAAATCCTTATTCGTGTTTCTTCCTTGTTGGATGACTAGTATTTCGGTCCATTTGGGATAATGGCTCTTTGATATATGGGACCCTACTCAACCATTGAGTGTAATGGCCGTATTGCTTACCGAGTTTCTTTAACAGTTCAGTTCTCTAACATTCGTGGTGTCCTTCATGTGTTTCAGCCTTGGAAACACTTTAGAAATTCTGATACTATTCTTGGGCATAGAATCCTTGTTGCACTTGAGACCTCACAACATCTAACTTATGAACATAGCTCTATTCATGTGTAGCCTCGAAGGTTAAACACCTTCGAAATAAAGACAATTTTCTTATCTAAGTACAATGGTCCGATAATCCTAAGGACTATTCTTGTGCTGCTAGAGAGTTTATCGAGCAAACGCATCCTCTATGTTTTTCTAAGTTCATTGGTGATGAATCTCTTGTTTTGAGTTGTCCCTCGTCCATAGCTTAATTTCCTTTGAGAGGATACGTTCTTTGTAATTTGTTTCAGACTTTTCCCTTAAGGAAATTATAGGGACGCAATTTTTGTAAGGGAGAAGTCTGTAACAACCCTGGTTGGGACTACCTGGAATTAAACATAAAATATGATTTAATTTATCTTAATTAATTTTAAGATGAAATTGGGGAATTTTATTTGGTTTTGTTCCAATTTGAAATAAATTTGGAATTAAATAAATAAGAAATTTATAAAATGGGTTTTCCAAATAAAACAAATATAATTAGGAAATTTATAATAAAATGGTAAGCAATTTATATGAATAAATTCTTGAGATGAAATAGCAAATTGACAGACCTAAATATAATTTTTGTGCATTTTTATATAATTTATATAAATATATATGTGTGCGATTTCATAATATATGAAAATCAGCCAAGTTTTGTGTAAAAAATGATTTGGGGTATAAAATCACATCAAAATGGTATAAAATGATTTATAGAGTTAAGATACATAAAGATGTGAATTTATAAATTTAATTACAGATTTATAGATATATAATCTAAGAGATATGACTTATTCAGTGAGAAAGGGAAAATAAACAATGTTTTGAGCTATGACATGAATTATATCAAATAAATATATAAAGTGTAGTTATAAATTATATAAAAATATTTATAAATTGCAATTATCAAGTCTTACTATGATTTTATTTTGAATTTATAATGATTTTTAAAGGTAATGTGAAAAAGCAACATTTTTAGTTTTTTGGAAACTAGTTTGAAAACACCGATTTGTACAACAATTTTGAAACAATTTCTATTTAACTTTTTAATGAAATGTAAGTATAAAGATATTAGAGAATTATATCTAAATTTAGAAGAAAATAGATCGAGAATCCGATTAAAAACGAGCGAGAAACAAGCAAAACAAAATATGAAATATATATAGATAATAGGATGTCTATTTCGGTCGGCCACCACAGGTGCACCGGTGGTCACCACAGGTGCATCCATAGGCCACATTTTGATCAGGTTTTCTAATCAATCAAAGCCAAATCAAAAGGGGTTTGGTTCAAGGTTCTTCTGGGTTATTCGTGCAGCGAATAGGTTACATCTTTGGACTAGAATTCCAGATTTGATTTGTTTTAATTTGGTGTGTTGTGCTTGATTAAATTTGAAAAATCAAATTATAATTTGTAAAATCATTGTTTAGAGGAAGTGTATTATAAATGAGAAAAACAATAGTAATTAGTAACACTTTCCTTATTGGGTCAGTAACTCAACTACTTGGCCTATGTAAAAAGACTTGGAAAGGAGAAATAAACAAGTACGTACCTTGTTCTCATTCTCATTTCTTAGTTCTAAAAACCTGGAAACAAACCCCTCCATATTTTCAAAACTCTAGTTTCTGAATCCCCAAACTAAAAACAAATATTAGAGGGCTTTTGTCCAATTCAAGTATAAATCTAAAGAAAGTAATCCCTCCATCTCTTTATGTGCTTAAATTCGATTATTAGTTTCAGTTTTGTCCTAGGTTGTAATCCTATCTTCTCCTATTTCTGAATTTAACCTAGGATAATGGCTAAAAGATGGTGACCTTGGATAATCCGGCCATTTTGCATTTTATTTGAGTTAAATTGGAGATTTAACCTCACACTTCTAGGATATAATTCATTGCGTGTTGCTGTTTGATAATCTAGTTGAATCTCTGATTAAATTGCTTTCAACTTTTTGTGATATTCAAGCTTCATATTGCATATTCATATTTGCTGAAACCCTAGGCTAGTGATCCATTATATTTTCTAATCTTATGGATGTTTTGATGCCATGAAATCGAATGAAATGCTTGTATGAACACCTTAAATCATCTGCACAAAACACCGAGATCAAGCACCGCTGTAGGGGGCCGATCGGAGGTCAACATTAAGCTGAAATAGCACCATGCCATGGTCTAAGTGGTGAACCGGTGGGATGCACCGGTGCACTGGTGGCATGCTCTCCTGGGGCTATTTCAGCTCTAGGAGACACCCCTCCGATCCGCCGTTTGCTCGCCCGTTCGTCTCTTGTTCTTTGATGCTTGTTTCTTGTGTTTTGCGGGATCTTTTGCACTTCTTGTGGCATCCATTACAACTAATTTTCTAATTTATGCAATGCATATATGGAGATGATATAGATTTACACTCTATGGATCTGCATATTTATGTGGTTTACCCAGATTGAATTTCTTTGTTTCCAGACGTGATTCGGTGTCTATTTTAGTGGTTTCTAATTCTTATTTCTTAGTTTTGATTTATGAAGTTGTGACTTCATCTTGGGTTACTATTATTCCATAGAAATTCTCTATGGATCCATGCTACAACACATAATTTTATTGCACGTTTTTAACTTGAATTTTCAAGCGAACAGTTTCCAATTTCAAACTGTTTTCCTATATATTCAAGTACAAGTACATTTTTTCTATACAAATGATATTTAGTAATATATATATATATATACATATAATCTATTTCTATAGAATAATAATGGTATTATAATGATTTGGAATAATAGTTTAAAATTGTATTTTCATACAAGGATTTAATAAGGGCTTTTCAATATACATAACAGTTTATAAAACCATATTTTCCAAGAAGAATTTTAATGCAAGGTATTTTTATAAAAATTGCTCGTTATCAATGGAATGAGAAGTGATTTAAATGGTTAATAAAATGAGCAGCATGGAACGCTCGTGTTTGTTTTATAGGTTAAATTCCCAGACTTGTTCGATTGATCCATTTATACCCACGAGTGGAGTCTACCAGCTTATAGTAAATGTTTAGATAAACCCGTATGGTATGGGACACACAGTTGTTACTTATTTGGTTGTTAATTGAGAGTATATGACACTTATTGATGAGTTTCTTACTTGCCTTGGGAGTTTATAGGCTTTCACCTTTCTTGAAGTTTATAGGTTTATACCTATCTTGGGTTTATAGCTCTCGCACATATCTTGGGTTTTAGGTCTCGTACCAATCTTGGAGTTCTATGGGCTTATGCCTATCTTGAGTTACTATGGGGTTACACCCATCTTGGAGTTGTATAGATATTTATGTCTACCTTGGGTTTACATATGTAGGTGAATTTATTCACCAATCTTAGAGTTTTGGCGCCTTTTCCCCTTTTATGTGATTTTTGGATTTCTATTGACGATTTCTATATTATATGTTATTTTTGTTTCACCAAATAGTTTCGGGGGTTTTGTTTTTAGAAGCTGTCTTGGGTTTTGATATTTGATGATTACATTCTTGGAGTTTATCGAAGCATTCTTGATGGTTGCTAATACTTGGCTTTGTGTTTATATTTGAGATCTATTTCATTACATCCATTATTTATCTTATTTAACTCATTCATTATAGCCTAGAATGACCTGTTTATTATTTTATAATACTCAGGTCAGACCGAGATATTTCAAGTGCTCCAGTTTGATAGTTCCAGAGAGGATTTCACTCCAGTTATCTAGTTATCATTCATCTTGTATTTGTATGCATATTCATGTAGTCTTGTATCTTATATCGAGTTTAGACTCATTTAAATGTACATATTTGTACCTATGGGATGTAGTACTTGTATATGCTGTGGTTCGTAATGACCATAATTTTATAGTTGACTTTATGTACCTATTCGATTTGATCGGCTTGTATCTACTTGTATTCTGCTATGTATATTTTGTGATTTGTGAATCTGTAATTTGCATTTATCATATATTGTTCTGGAATATTATTATAACCACCATAGTTTTGTTTTATGCCTGGATTGCACATGCCGATTCCACGTGAAAAAATATAGCATATTAATCGACATATCAATGCTCATTTAAAGCAAAATTTACGGATGGTCGCTATTAGTCAGCCCTATTCTGTGCGCTAGCAGACGGTATTACTCTGTAATATCCTTTGTTAGCATGTGTCTCGGGGTGCAGCGTCACAGCTATAATCAGTACACTTTCCTTTGCCTCAATTCATAGAATCCCGTCACAAGGTACAATTGAGAAAATATTTTAGCACCATGAAGCTGGTAGAATAAGTCATCAATACATGGGAGTAGATACTTGTTCTTCTTCGTTACTTTATTCAGCTCATGGTAATCAACACACAATTAAGGGAGCCATCAGCCTTTATGGCGAATACTATGGGTGGTCCACACTCAGAAATGCTCCTGCGAATGAACCCTCATTGTAACAGGTCATTCACTTGCACCTCGGGATCCCGTTGTTCTCTAGGTGTCATCATCCTCAAAGGCATCACTATCGATCTGACATCTTTCGTCAAATCAATATGGAACTCAATCTCTCCGTGTGACGGAAGTCCGATCACCTCCTCAAATACGTCCGAATACTCCTTAGCAATAGGCATTGATGATAACTCGTCTTGTGGGATATCGAGTGAATATAGAAAGCTAACCCTCACATCGTCATCTGGAAGGCGGCTAAACACTATCATCTGCCCATCATCTACCCTTATCATCACCAATGACTTCTCACAATCCACCATTACTCCGTATCTATGAAGCCAGTCCATCCTCAGTATAATACCGAACCCCACAAAACCCAAAACATAGCAATCACAAGCAAAAGAACATCCATGACTCGATAAGACCAAACCACCACAAACCATACACAAGTTAGTGGAGCCTCCAATAGGATTTGTCACAATTAATGGTCGGTCGACAATGTTGGGTCTCAATACCAATTTATCTACTAAGTCGCTTGATATAAAGGAATATGAAGCCCCGCTATCAAATTAAACTGGTATAGGAACATCATAAATGGAAAGCATACCTTTAATAATGATGCCTTCCTCTTCTTTTTCGCCGATGGAGCATTCGACGAAGTCGGAACGACTTTGATGGCATATGCTTTCATCACCTGCTTCTGCTTCAGCGACTCTGGATAGTCTTTCTAAATCAACCTTGTTGCAGTCGAAGCATTTCTTTCCCTCGAGTCTGCAGTCCCTTCTAAAGTGGCCTTTCCCTCCACAGTTATAACAAGTAGGTCCACCTTTAACCTTCTTCTTCTAAGCATCCTTGTATTGGAACCGCTTCCCCTTATTGTTCCATTTCTCTTGCCTCCCCCGACCAATTGCAGCTTTGGCTCTTCTTTTGAAACAAAACCCTTCAGCTTTAGATAAAGACTCTCATGCCTCAAAGCCTTCTCAACTAGCATCTTATAAGTTTCATCAATGTGGCTCACGAGCTTCTCTCCTAAGTGATCATCCAAGCCAATAAGGAACTTCTCATTCTTCTTCAATGGATTACCAATGAAGGACATCCCATATTTCGACAGAGCATCGAACTCAGCAACATATTCGGAGACCGTCATATCTTCCTGCTTCAATCTACAAACTTACGAAACAAGACCGACTTCTGAACAGCCGAGATAAACTTCTCTTCAAAGAGGGTTTTGAACTAATCCCAAGTAAACTGATCCTTGGGTGTAGCAATTTTCACGGCATTCCATCAGTTCATCGCCCTTTCCCAAAGCTAACGTGAAGCCAACCTTCTCTTCATATCATCATTAAGTCTAAGATCATTAAATATCCGCTGGCAAGTGTCAAGGTAGTCCTGAACTTCAATTACCGACTCCGTTCCAGGAAATGATTTGCCACCAAGATTAGGAAAGTCTTTATTCAACTTGGAAAAATTGGCTCTAGGCGCCTGCACCGGAGCACCACCCTCAGCAACAACATTTGGGGCAGATACTTGAGCATTCTGCAGCATGTTCCTCATTATGGTATCAAACATAGTTTGCAGATTGGGATCGGCATTTCCCGATCCACCTCCTCCTTTGACTCCAAAGGTGGAGTTCCTAGTAGTATTCCTTGTTTGATGACTCATTCTTCAATCTGTAATAAGGCGATCAGTCTCTCTATAAGGAATCCCACCTAAGTAGTACTCGTGCGTGCAATGCGACTTATATACTATATATATACTATTATGTAGTGTTGAAAACCAAAATATATAACAAATACATGCTCTCGTATATATATACACTCTCGATCCAGTCTAAGGTGAGAACGCCTATCCTATCTCTACTGGATCCCAATATCCCATAGGTTAAACAATGCAACGTAAAATCTGATACCAAATGTGACGACCGCCCTACACCGCCAATACACAATATACCTGAATAGTGCATTGTAGGTGGTGCTCGGCCGATGCGAGGCGATCATAAATGAAGTAAATAAGCAACACAGAACCTATCGTATATCTCATGGTGCATCGAATAAAATACAATAGCAAACATCTCGGATACAAACTGGCAAGACAGTAAATAACTGAATGCATCACAATATCAAAGTATATAGATCCATACAATAAATGGCATAAATAATAGAGTTATACATCGAATAATAACTCATAAACTATCTCTAAATAGTAAGGCACTAGCAAGCTCTATAGTGCTGTGTCGTGGAATAGCAAATAGTGTTGTGTCGTGGAATAGCAAATGAGTAAATATAATAATACGAGAGAATAGTCTTCTACTTGCCACCTATGCAGCTCCACGTGCTCACCAGACCAGATATCCCTAATATACTCTTTTTAAGAGTACACAGAGTAATAGGAAGCAAAGCTAAGACCCTAAGTTAGACAATAGCCTGGTGTGAGCGGTAGAAATCTCAAATATTATAAAGTCAATATACTATGACAAATGGCATGGGAAATCATACCCAACTTGTCCCTGCATCTACAGAGTTAGTATATACAAAAGATACGCTACTCTATGATAGTCATCATGGGTGTACTATACATCAAGGTACTAAGGGTGTCTAGATATATACATCAATAATATCAGCATCAGGTAACATCCCTAAGGTGATAAACAATTAAAGCAACCATAACATCCATCTTCTATTCTCACATTCACTGACTCAAAGCACTGGATATATGATACTCCTATACTCCATCTCATCATCAAGGACTACTCGACATCCCCAACCACTCAATCCGTCAGGGTACACACAGGTTCTAACGTCAAGGAACCCTGCCATGTCGTCACTATTTCCTTACGTTAATGGACTATAGTATATAAACCTACACATGTCCTAACGTCAAGGGACTCTAGGGTCCGGGCAGATCAGGTCCTAACGTCAAGGGACTCTGATCGTCTTATGTACCCGTATCTCAAGAGTGTACCACATCATCTCGATTATCAATAATTCTTTTGCATACGTCATCCATAATAGAGCCCATCCTTATCCCGGAACTGTCCTTACGACTCCCATTTGAAGTCGTCGTGGTTGGGAACTATTCTAAAAAGTCATTGTTAGTCATAAAATATCATTATTCATCCCGTAACCTTCCCCCAATAGTTCCCTTAATCCAACTCGTCATCACATACTCTGCATCTCGAAGTATAACTATCCATTATCAAAACCATCACTTCTCATCATGGAACCCCCACCGTTGAGTCACAAGTGGTCGTCGTTGATAATCTTTGAAACGGTTGTCGAAAAACTCACTCCAGGGTTGGCCCAAAGTCAAACCCAAGTTTTTGCCCTAATGACCCGAAGCAAGACCTAAAATATTTTGAACCTAAGTCAAAACCAGGTAAATTCATAAATTTCCCCAAGCATGCTCAAGGATCGATACCGATCCCTGACTTAGCTTATTTTTATTTCTCTCTGAAAACGCCCTAAGTCAGAACCGAGTTTTTGCCCCAATGACCCAAAGCATGTCACGAAGCAATCCACCACCGATCTATACTCCCAAATTCGTCACCATCCATCAATATCTTGAGCAACAGACTCCAAATGACTTGAAATTTGAAACATAACCTCATGGGGCCTTCCTTGTTATCTCATACCGATCTCACCACGTTTAGGACAAAACCATGGATCATTACCCATCCATGACCACTGAACGATCTCCACCATTCCATCACCACTGATCCATCACTACTGATCCCACATTTCATATATGAGATCCAACACACCTCCTGATGCTCTACCATGGATCACATGTTGATTGGGTCAACCTCCATGGATCAGTACCTATCTGTGGGGACGAAACTTCAAAAGGCCATAACTCAAACGTGCCAACTACAAATGTCTTGAAACTTGGTATGCAACCTCCGGAGACCATCCTTGTTGCTCCTATCGATCCCTCCCTGATCTGAGCAATATGAGTTCATGGATCGTCACCGATCCATGATCATGGATCATCACTAATCCGTACTTTGAATGATTATATCTTGACTATACTAACTCCAATTGACCTGAAATTTGGTATGCAACATTATGAGGCCTTCCTTGTTGTCCCATATCGATCGCATATCGATCTGACCACTATGAATCTCTGGGTCATCGACGATCCAAGAACCGATCCTAAGTCTAAATCGATATTCAAATTAAATTATGTTGTGCATACTATTTACAAATATAGAAATTCAAATTCTAAGTCAACTAGAGCAACCTGATTTACAACCAAATTATAAATCTGGAATAAACAAACATTCTACAATAATAAATATTTGGGGTAATGTTCAAATTTTCAAATTATATTGTGCATACTATTCCTATTCCATTTACCTATTTTATAGAATATGTAGGTGATATTCCTATACATTTGTTTTAGGCCTACAATTAATTAGATCTTATTTAGGCATAATAAGTAGAATCTAATGTTATAAATAAACTATATAATTTCCCACTTATTTTTCAAGCTTTCCAAATCTCCAAACCTGAATTCATTCCTTTACTTGACTCGTTTTTCCATCCTAATCCAAAAGAATATGTATAGCAAGGTATAAACATATTATTAGAATTACAGACCCAAGAAGAGATTTGAGGTTAAAGAGAATATAGATTTATAACTATAAGATCTTAACTTTTTCTTTCGGAACATCGATTTTCTTCTTCTCTTTTATTTTTCGCCCTTCTCCGATTTTTGTGCGTGTATATATATATATATATATAATATTTTATAGTTTTTTAGAAATAGAGGAGAAGGGAAAATGGCAGAGCTTTGTTGCCTTGATTAGAAAATATGAGAAGAGAAGTGAGGGGTTAGGCCTGTATTTATTGGTGCTCGAATCAACCGTATCTATTAGATTAAAATAATTAAATTTAGATCATTGTCAAAGGTTCAAACCCTAGCCGCCGACCCGCAACCGGTCGACCGCCCCTTATAAGTGGTCGACTACTAGCGGTCGACCGACTTAAGCAAGGAGTCGACCATGAGGTCCCGCATTTATTATAATTTATTTCATTTTTCGTTTCTAATTATTTTTTCTCTGAAAACTTCAAATGCTAATAACTTTTTTGTTTCAGCTCAGATTACTAAACTCCAAATATGAAAGTTGCTCATAAAATTGCTACGAACACGTATAAGTTTTTTGATCAAATTCCATTGTTTGCTCAAATTTCATTTTTGAAGCCTTATTTATTATTTCTTAATTATCGTTAATTTAACGGGGTGTTACATTCTCCTCCCTTAAAAGAATTTCATCCTTGAAATTACCCAAGGGTTGAATCATGTAACATAGCGCACCCCAATCTAAATTATCCGACCAATTAGTGTACAATCAATTTTTCATCCAAACATGTACAAGTGCATGGTGTATCACAACATATAAGACATGTATGCAGAATGATTCTTAATCGGTGCTTCCTATATGAATGCATTCTTTCAAAAACATTTTGAAAATATGATGCAAACAACCTATTTATAATGACAGTTCTATATGTATGCAAGTTTTAAAAATCCTTTTTCACATAATAATTTCCACACTCCTACTAGTAGGAGTATGGTTCAACCAATTTTGCATCCAATCCCTACCATCCAAAACATAGCACATAATTTTTAACATCTAAAATTTAGAAAATCCAGTTTATGAATCTGTACTCCTATATCGAAAAAGGAATTTAGATGGAAAATTTTACAATTCCACCTTTCTTTTGAATATCCATTCTGTTGCCTTATCTTTTACCCAAAACTTATCTAACTTTTCTAGGTACAATTTGCATAAGGAGGTATATTTTTGGATGTTAAAACATAATTATCCTAAGCGCAAGTTTCGTTCACTATCAATAAGGTATAGAAATAGAAATTCCAAACTTAAAACAGCCTTTTCCTTTGTTATTTTCTATGTTTAGTATAGCGTTACCCTTGTGGGACATTAAAATTCATATTCATTAACACGTCGGCCCACCCTACATTAAAATATGGTCCTAGAATATTGGAAATGTTTTAGTTTCCATCAAAAATCCTTTTCCTCTTATAATCAAACTTGCAAAATAACTTGAAAAATCAAATCCCAAAAGCATTTAAATACCATTTTTTTTGAATCAAAACCACTTGGCCAAATTTTTTTAAAAAACATTTGAACCCAACTTCTCAAAAGCATTTAAATAAAATTTTCAAAAGCATTCAAACATAATTTTTCAAAACATTTGCCGCTTCATCCCTAAAACAAATCAGGCCCCGTGTTAACGTAATCAGGAGTAACACCCCAGATTTTTGGTAACATTATTTAGGATATTTAGTTAGTTAAACTAAATAAAATAATGTGTTGATTAGGGGATTGAGATTTGATTTTAATTAAGGTAGTCATGCCATTAAAACAAATAAATTAAAGAAGAGTTTAAATTGAATTAGAGGAGGGGTAATATGGGAAAGAGGCCATTCCTATATCTATTCCCTAGATCGTGTATAATGTTACACGTTCATTTCATTTCAAAAAATTTATAAAATAAGGCCGACCACCATTAATAAGGAAAGGAGAAGAAGAAGTAAGGAAAGCAAAAGCTAATTCAAAATCAAATTCATTCAAATCTCAAGCTCCTTTAATCTCTAAAGCTAAGGTGAATAATTTTTACATCTCAAATTTTATTGGTTTCAGTTTTAAGATTAAATCCAAATATTTTGCAAGTATTTGCCATGTTTTTGAATGATAGAATGAATATATATACCTGCTGTTGATTTTGTGAATGTTCATATAGATTTTATGACATGTTTTGAGATGAAAACTCTATTAAATAACATCCAATCGCCTTGTGAATTTTTATGAAGATCTAAAAGGATATTTTAGAGATGGGTTTCAATTTTCAGATTTTTCTGATTTTCGTGGATTTAATATGAATTTTCTAGTAAAGAAAATGGATTATAAATTATTTACGGAAATAAATTAATTATTTGGATCTGAAATATTTATATGTTAGAGAACATATATAAAGTGATTTTTTGGAATTTTTCTAGAATTTTCCTAAGTGTTTTAATGATTATATAAAATTATTTAATGTATGGGACTTAAATGTTTTATGTAATCATAGAGGAGAAGGAGCTTTTTATAAAAATGTTAAAAATGCTAAATATAGAAAGTCGGCAGTACTTTTGAAAAGAAAAACCTGGCAACCAATCAGATTTAGACAAACAAGGCAGGTTAGGTACAAAAGAACTATTTTAAAATACAAATAAATAGGCTTTTAACTGTTTCGCCTCCTTCGGTACCTAGGTTCCGCCTCTGTCCCTCTCCTTTCGACACGGTCGTAACCAATGCACATTGTATTAGGCAACTGGTACGTAGTGAATTGGAAGAAGGCGAAAGGTATAGGGGCGAAACCAAGGGGTTCCGAAAGAGGTGAAGCTTTGTTTTGGTTTTAAGGAAAATACGCCTGCTTGCTTTCAAATAAGATGCTTTCGACCTAGATGCTTTTGATTAAGTCAAATGGTTTAAAAATGAATGGTTTCGATTGGGTTGCTCTTATGTTTTAACTAAGTGTTTTCGACATGGTCGAAACCATAACTGCCGCTTCCTACCTTTCGATCCAAATGGTTTCGAAGGGGACCTTTTGTTTTCTAAAAATTTGGCCACCTCTCCATTGCTTTTGAAGGGATGGTTTCGACACCATCACTTCATTGTTTAAGAAATGGTTTCGAAGCAGATGCTTTCGACTCTATTGGTTTTCTGATCCTTTTGCTCTACTTGAAGGCATAATCCAAATGTTTTCGATCGAAATGTTTTAAAAGAGTTTCGAAGTAGTTAACTTCGAATGGTTTCGAAAGGTATCCACATGTTTTAATTGAACCCAAAGTGCTTTCGAAAGGACTGTTTTGACTGTTTCAAATGGTTTTTATGAATGGTTTTGAAAGGGGTGGTTCCCCATGGTTTCGACAAGGATGAAAAGAAAGGTTTTTCCTATGTTTTCGAAAGACAATATTTAAAAGGTTTTAAAAGGAGGATGTTTGATATTTTGAAGCTTTCGGAGAAAAGAAAGGAAAGGTTATCCAATGTTTTCGAAAAGCAATGTTTAGATGGTTTCGAAGGAGTTACCTTCAATGATTTCGAAAGGGTCGTTCAATGGTTTCGAAGGAGTTACCTTCAATGATTTCGAAAGGGTCGTTCAATGGTTTCGAAGGAGTTACCTTCAATGATTTCGAAAGGGTTGTTTAAAAGTTTAAACAAAGGTTTCGAATATAATGAGTAGGCAGATAGCTTTAGTGTAATAAGTTATAAAGAAATTTAACTTATTTTAAAAAGATAGTCAATCCTTATTGAACATCATCAACATTATTTTGAGTAAAGTATATATAACATGGCAAAAATAGCTTAGAGTAAAGCTAAAGATATATTTTCCTTGTATATTTATGATTTGACGGACTAAATCATTTCGAAAAGGTTTTTAAGGAAAATTTAAAGGGTAGTTAACCCAAAGAAAATTTTGGACAGTCGGTCCATTTAAATTCGAACAGTTAGTCCATTTTGAGGGCTGTCAGCCTAGAGGACAGTTAGTCCAGTTTAGGGCAGTCAGCCTAGTTTATGAACAGATAGTTCATTTGTTAGCATAACGAATCTTGCTACTTCTTAAGTACAGTTAGTCCACTTTTTACCTGTTTTGAATAGATAGTCCATTTATTAGCATAAAGGATATTGCTATTTTGGTATAATCAGTTTTAGGACAGTTAGTCTAGATGAGGGCAGCTAGCCTAGGTTTCAGACAGTTATTCTATTTATTTCCTGTTTTTAGCATAATGAATCTTGCTATATTATAATTATAATCATTTGATTAACTAGTTTGGTTGCAGGAAAGGATTTGCAAAATAATTATTTTGAAAAAGGATATCAGTGAGGGGAAACCCGTTCCGTTAAGCGGCGTGATCTCACTTAATATCAGTAAACCGAGATGTAACAGAATTATTCACACCAGGCTTTATGTCTGACTCAAAGTTTTAATTTCCCCTTAAACTCTCGGGTGCTCAAAATTTGATTTGAGTAGGCTGAGGGTTCAGGTTTTTAGGTTTTAGCAGTTTTTGCGAATAAAGCATCCGGAGACGAGTATGTGGCTGACGGATAGCTATTTTAGGAATTCATTTATTTCGTTTCACTGTGTATTAAAACAGTTATGTCTATATTACTTTGATCATCCAAGGGGGTATCATCATATGTCGCTCTAGGTGTATTATTGTAAAATTATATTTGATCATTGCCTAGGATACGTTTTGGGATTTTGTAACTTGGATATGATTTTGTTTGAAATATAATCGCTATAATAATTATTTTTTGAAATCTGTGATTTTTTTTCATATTCAAGTGCTTTTGAAATTATGGATAACCTTAACATTACCGTATTTCATCAATAGAAGTTAATACTATAGATGACTGCAGCATCTGTAGTGCTTAGCTTTTGGCCTTCAAATACGGGATGTTACAACTTGGTATCAGAGCATAGGTTTATGAAAACTTTTAACTAAAAAATGGTTTTGAAAACAAAATCAAAAGGAATTAGTGTAAGATTGGGGTTTGGGATAACGTTATAGTAACGTACTTGTATTTGCTATATATAAGTATGCGCTTTATCTCTAGTCTCCTATCTTTGATTAGGTTATCTTTCTGTATCTCATGAGATTTGAATATAGATATGGATGGTAGAAGAAGCAGAGTTAACCCAAGAAGGGGAAGCACCAAAGGGAATGCCGGACGTGATGTAGGGAGAGGTCAAGTTCAGGCCCAAACCGAGAATGTTGGTGCTGAGGTCTCGCAGGTCGGAATGCAAGCTATGTATCAGTATTTCAGGAATATGATGCAGGCAGGAGTTGCAGCCGTAGTGTTAGGAAGAAATGCTGAAGGAGTAGGGGTTCCGAAAGTTCCAGTCGTTAATCATTTTGCTAAGTTGAGCGGAGATTATGTTAAGCTTGGAGGGAAGCCATTTATGGGAACGGAGGATGCCATTGAGGTGGAAAAATGGTTATTGCACTGCGAAAGGATTTTTGCAGATTTGGGGCTCAATGATGAGTAGAAGAGAAGATTGGCATCTAGACAGCTTTAGGGAGCTTCTCTGTACTGGTGGAATAGTGTCATTATGATGGTTGATGAGGAGACAATGACCTAGGAGGATTTCAAGAGGAGATTCCAGGAGAGGTTCATGTCTGTTATGGCCCAGTCGGCTTTGATCAGCCAGTTCGCTAAGTTAGAGCGCGAAGATATGTCAATTGCAGAGTATGCTAGAGAGTTTGAAGAGTTAGCCCAATATGGGTATGCTTCAGTGAATACAATGATGAAAAGGAATGAGAAGTTCATCAGAGGATTGAGGCCTGAGTTGGCCAGTGCTACTTTGTCTCACCTTAGGGATCCTTCTGATATTTTTGGGGAGACGGCCATAAGGCAGGAGGAGGTTCTTGAGTCTCTGGAAAAGAGCAAGGCTAAGGAGGTCCAGGTTGGGCAGGACCAGAAGAGGAAGTTCTTTCCCAAGAAAGGTGCTCAGAAGGGTGGATCAGCCAAGAAAGGGAAGTCTGAGATTATCTGCTATAAGTGCGACAAGAAGGGGCACTTTGCTAATAAGTGTCGTTCTGGGAAAGCAGAGGATGTGGGTAAGGGGAAGAATGTCAGGTGTTTCAATTGTGACCAGATAGGCCATTATAAGAACCAGTGCAGGGAGCCCGTTAGAGATGGTAAGGGCAAGGTGTATGCATTGGAGCCTGCTACTTCTAAGCTAATAGCCCATGAGAAGGGAAATGCAGTTCTTGGAGGAACACTTCAGATTCATGGTATGTCTGTTAGCATTTTATTTGATAATGGTGCATCGCATTCTTTTATATCAAGATGTTTGATAGATAAGCTTAACCTTGAACCCACATATTTAGTTACTTCCTTATGGGTTACGAATCTGATAGGAGGGTATGCAACTCAAGGGTTGAGGTGTGACCAGTTTGAGTTTGACCTGTTAGGTAATACTTTTTGTTTGCAGTTTGCATGTGTTTGATTTTGTGGGGTTCGGGATTATCCTTGGTATGGATTGGTTAAGTGAATACGATGCTAGGATATTTTGCCAGGATAGGAAGATATCTCTTAGACACCCGGATTGTAGCGGCAGGATTGTTTTTACCGTAGAAGGTTCTAGCGGTGAAATGTTTGCTTTGTTGGGTGCTATGGAATCTGATGATGAGTTGAGACGAGTTTTCGTGGTTAGAGAATTCATAGGTATTTTTGAGCCTGTAATAGGATTGCCACCGAAGCGAGCCATTGAGTTTCAGATAGATTTGGTTCCGGGAGCAAAACCAGTGAGTAGGCCGTCGAGCAGGATAACCATTTAAGAGATGAGGGAGTTGAAAGTGCAGTTGGTGGATTTGGAAGGCAAGAGTTTTGTCTGGCCGAGTAGTTCACCTTGAGGTGCAGCATCGGCATTTGGTAAGGAGCCGAACGGATCGTTGAGGCTATGTATCGATTATCGTAAGTTGAATGAGAGGACGATAAAGAATCGATATCCATTGCCCAGGATTGACGATTTGTTCGACCAATTGAGTGGAGTAAAGGTATTCTCTCAGTTGGATTTGGCAACAGGGTTCCATCAGCTCAGGGTAGCGGAGGATAGTATACCTTTGACGGCGTTCAGGACCAGATATGGGTCGTACGAATGGTTAGTTATGCCGTTCGGACTGACGAATGCGCCAGCTTTCTTTATGGATTTGATGAACCGGATTTTTCGAGAGCACTTGGATAGGTTCGTATTGGTTTTCATAGATTTTCGAGAACTTTAGTTCTGACCCCCTCCTCATATCATCCCACAGGTTAGATAGAAGGTAGAGATTTTCCAGCTTTGTGACACTTTTTTAGAAAGTGTTATTATCTTGTGAGTATTTACTTACTATTATATTTTAGTCAGTTCCGCTGTGAGATATTTATTTGAGCTCTGATATATTTATCTTTGCCTATTTGCAGGATACCAAATACCCAACTCGGGCTTAAATGGGCTTGGATTTTAGCATTTTTGTGAAAAATCCGGACCCATTGGAATTCGAGTTGTTACATTTGGTATTCAGAGCTTAGGTTAATAGATCCTAAGTAAATTCGGAAATATGAGTGAACGTATTTGTATTTTTGAATAAAATATAAATATATTATGTACTAAAATCCAAATAGTCCCCAATTATAGATTTTAACATATGGAAAGTTTTCAGAAGTATATTTGTGCATAGTTTGCTAGTTGGGTTTGGGATGACCCAAGGATGTTGAGCCCTATGTTATTGCCGATTTATAGTGTACAATAAGCTATGTTTTGAGAGAAGATTGGTATCTATATGTTATAGGAAGTGGTAAAGTTCCCTAGGGATAGTAGGGAGAGTATTTTTATTTTGGAAGGAATAAGAGATTTTAGTAAGGAAATGAGATTTCCAAGGTTTAGGAAGGGTATTCCTAGGGTAGTAAGAAGAAAATCCACTTTGTGTCTAGCCCAATAAAATGAAACTTTTGGAATTGAAAAGTTGAAATATATAATTGTTAATATGTTTGAAGAAGTAAATATTGGGTTTTTGGAAAAAAAGTGGTATGAAATTTAAATTGGTTTTTATATGATGTAAATTTTGTTAAAAGTGAAATTCTTTTTGAAGAATTATAGAGCATGTATAGCTCGCTAGTTTCTTTGTAGGTAAACAAAGATTTTAAATATAAAAACCTAGAGTGTGTTAAGTATCAAAAATGTAGGTTACAACATTTATTGTTGTAATAGATGTTTTCGTGAAAAATAAAGGAAGCATAGACTATGGCACTATTGTTATAGTAGGTGACTCCCAAAGGAAATGTTTTTACATAGCATATGGGATTTATTAATATTTATTTTAATTGAATCCATATACTAGTATTTTTGGGTTGTAGTAACGGTGTTTTATGCAACATCTGTTTTGATCCAAATAAAAATGTGCTCTGAAGATAATTTCTAAGTATAGAAATAAAGTGGTTTGTAAGTACACTTATTATTTAAATAAGTATATGGAAATGTTTTATAGTTATGAAAATATTAAAACAATTTTGAAAATGAGTTCTTTTGAAAAAAAGATGTAAGTTAAATATTAGGATATTAATAAATTTAGTAGGAAATGTCTATTGTAAGTGAATATAGTTAAACATACTTTAATCTATTGGACTGAAATGAATAATGATATAATTTTCTATGAAACCAAATCACAAATAAAGATGTTTTGTGTGAGTTATAAGGAATACATGAAAGAGATGTACAAAGTATGGAAAGTACCATATTTTGTATAGCCTATTTCGATAAAGTAGAAAATAAGTTCCTTGTAATTTCACATAAACATGAAATCCTCTTTAAAAGGATTCATAGAAGGTTTTAGCGTTAATGGTTTCTCATAAGAGAAAGTAGTTCCAATACATTAAGGTATCAAACCATTAGGTGTAATAAGAAGTGTAATAATTAGAGATAGTGTTAGTTAGGAGGGATATTATAGAGAGCCTTATTAGGAAAGCTAAGCAATGGAAATTTCATATTTTTCCATTGATTATGCGCATTGGTTTCTTGCCTTTGTAGAAAGTCCCCGTTTGTAGTAAGTTAGAAACTCCTCTAAGGTTAGGTAATTTGAAGAGTGGGAAAGTTAAGGGATTTTTGATAAAATAATTGTTCTTATCTACTCCAGTTTTCATAAATTTGAAAATCTATGAAAAGAAGATGTTTTGAAAACACGTGAGGACATTTTTGGAAGTCAAGAAAAAAAATGTTTTAAGAACAAGCAAGTCATGTTTTAAAGAAAAATGGTTTGGTGAAAAAGTAAATAAGTTTTTGGAAGAGAGAACTTAGTAAATAGTTAAATTTAAAAATCCAATTTTTTTTATGGAAAGCTGTAAAGGTCTTTAAAAGGAAAAGAGGAATAAGTTTTGAACTTAGAATTTGTAAGTTTTCCCCTCTAGGTTTGGGGAATAATTTAAATTCGAAGAGCTGTAAAGATGCAGGTCTAGAAAGATAAAACGTTAAGTAACCAAGTACCTTCGAATTTAATAGAAACTTTAAAGCAACACTTTTAAATGCAAGGATTTTGGGATTTGATGTTTCAAAAATTTAGAAGCTTTACTTTTTGAAATGAAATGATAAATACCAAACCAAACTTTTAAATATGGAGTAGATAGGAATCATTTCCTAGGTGTGATGGGAAAAGTGTAAGGCTATGTAGGAGATAGCAGTGATTACTTTTAGTAGTAATAATAAAAGTTCCCGTAAAGTTTATAGGACACTAGTGAGAACCTAGGAATGTTGCTTCATGTGTGTAGACTATAGAAGAATAGTGAAGTGATATTAGTAAGATAGTAAGACACACGTGGTTGGGATATGTAGACCTTAGTTGGGGAAAATGAAAGGTAAAGGTAAAGAGAAAATTTCCCCAAGCTTAGTTGCCTTTTTAGATAGAGACTACATAAATTGAAATCCTTATTCGTTGTAGTAAATGAGACTTGGTTATTCCATTTTGAATATGGAATGGAAGAGATGAATAGATCTTATTCATCGTGAGTAATACAGCGTAAGTTAGTAACGAGTAATAAATGGCAGGAGGAGCATATGAGTTACTTGGATTCCTAGAGTAGGACCTTTCTGTGTTAGGTTGGACGTGGTCCTAGGCCTCCTAGCCCTAAATGATAGCTGTGTTTAGCTGCTATATTTATTTATCTAGTATCGCTTTGTAGTAGGACTTGTTTTCTCTCTTAGTTATGAGATCGTACTCCTATGTAAGCATTTTGTCTTTATTATTGCAAGTCAGTACTGATTAGTATGATGCTATTTTTCTATGATGTTCACATGTAGAGAATAAAAACATAGGATGTAAGTAATAAAAGAAAAGTAAAAGCCAAAAAGAGTAACTAAAAGGAAAACAACAAATTTAAAGAAAGCGACAGAAACGTCAACAGAAAAATTTGGAAAGAAAAATTTTCTTATGTGAACTGTGCTTGGGAAAGCAAATAGAGATTTTTATAGAATAGTGGCATAAGTTCCAAGTACGAAGAAAGAGGTGCGCAAAAGTAAAACGGAGAAATGTGAGGATTTCCGTTTTCTACCTTCTTTCTGACATAAGAAATCGAGTTCGGAAAATTAGATGTTTCTGAAATTCGAATATTAAAAGTTGTGTGTGTTAGTCCCTGAGAAGTTGGTTTTGATGACACCAACCTTAGGACTTGTTATAAAATATAAATACTAACATTATAGTTTAGATATATATGTATATGCAGGATATAAACATGCATGTACTGAGAATGAAGACTGTACAGTATAAAGACTCAAGATTGAAGACATCAAGGTTCAAGACTCATGAGTATCAAGATTATCAAGAGTTCAAGATTTCAATAGTACAAGACAAGTATCGAGTCTAGAATTATGTTAAAACTCCTAAAAAAGCACTGACATCTTAAAATCCATTTTATTCGTGGAATGGAATCCACTTCGAGCCCGTTAAAGGGATGGAACCCTAAGTAGGATGGAACCTACGAAAAATCTAGTGGAACATCGTTTTGTATCCACTAACTTTTATTCAAATGTTTTACAAAATTATATCTTGTTTTCAAAATGATTTCAAAATCTTCCTTTTTTAAATCAAAAACATCTATCCTGGTTTTAAATACTTTTAGCCTCAAAATAATCTTTATTTTCAATATCAAAATTATCCTTGATTTTAAACTATCTTTTAACTATTATATATTTAACTTTTAATATTTATATTTAAGATTTAAATATGAAATTATAGTGAAATTTTATATATACCAAAATATTATTCTCTATACTTATTTATGTATTTTAACTATAGTATATTTATAAAGTTTAAAATAGTTTTAATATAAGATAGAAGTTATTTTCAAAAGAAAAAACAAATTATCAAAAATACCTTAGGCATGTCGACAACCCCTAGGTACCCATGTCGACATGATGACAGTTTATTTCAAAAGTTTGAATTTCAAAAGAAGTGTCTATTCGTCATATCCTTTTCCGAATGGACATGGCTGTTGTTCTACTATAAATAGGGGATGTTTTAAACGAATTTATATTCATATATTTTTGATTTCACTTCTCTTCTTCTTCCACATTTCTTTATATACATTTTTACTATTACTCTACCGAAATCTCCATTGAATCTAACTAGATCATCTCTGGTTTGATTCTCTATCACTATCTCAACAAGATCCCAGTGCTATTCAGAGTTATAGGCTTCTTTGTAATCAATCGAGCGAGAAAAGGTGTGATTGTAGCCTGTAAAATCAATCAAGTGAGAGAAGGTGTGATTGTAGCCTAGGAAATCAATTGGGTGAACTTGTTGCCCGTAAAATCAAGTATCTCTACCCAGAGGATTGTGAATCTGGAGTGGTGTACCTCGTGGCCTTGAAATCGAGGGTGTAATTGTAAGAATTGATTTTGAAAGGAAATCCGTACTTGCGTTGCGGGACTGGATGTAGGGTAACTCCGAACCAGTATAAAATCCGGTGTGTTCTTTCCTTTATTGCTTTTACTTTATATTTGCATCTATGTTTGATTCTGTGATCATAACTGTGTCTGAATATTGCATACATTTGTGTTCAAATTAATATAAACTCAAAAAGAATTAGTAATTCCTTAAACCACTATTCACCCCCCCTCTAGTGTTAATTCTAGCCTTAAGATCCGTAATCCGCATTTCTCACAGTGTGGTAGGGTTTGGATGAAAAATTTGTTGAACTATACCCCTATTCAGTAGGAGTGTGGGAAAAATTGGATGAAAAGTGCTTTGAGTTTTCAAAAGATTGCATTCATATAAAAATTGCAAGTATATTTAGGATGTGTGCATCATATTTCAAAAAGGAGTTTTTAAAGAAGAAAAACATTCATATAGGAGGTACCGCTTAGAAATTCATGTACATGTATATATTTTATGTTGAATGACACTTTTCACAAAGACACGGATGGTTGCAAAATTCGATGTACACAAAATGGATGTGATTGATGTGGAGAATTACATAGTTTTACCTTTATCGAATTCAGGGACGAAATTTCCTAAAGGGTGGGAGAATGTAACAGCCCACATTTTAAGATAACTAAATAACCAAAATAATTATAAACAATGAAAATGAGCGTTTATGGAATTGTCATAATATGGCCTCGAAACTTATACCATTGTGTTCGTGGCAATTTTCTGATTAATTTACATATATAATATGCCTCAAACAGACTTCGTATGAATAAGTTATTAACGTTCGAAGTTCCATATCGAAAAATAATTATACGTGTAAACGTGCGTGAATATATTTGTTTATAAATATATGCACGTATAAGTTCCAGAAATAACACGCGTTTAAATTTCAAAATAGACGCGCGTCATAAAGAAAATTAATTGACATCAGCAATTAGAGGTAATTTATTAACATTAGTAAGCAATGTTAATCAAATCAGCAATTAAAGGAAATTAATTTACATTAATTAGCAACATTTGAATTTAATAAACATGTATTATAAAGGGAATTAAATTTGCAATTGATGGAAATTAATTAGAATGAATAGGCAATGGTTAAAAGTTAACGTTTAATAAATTAATACATATAAAACAAAAATGCTAGACATGTCAAAACTGACGCATTTTGCTTGTTTTTAACGGCTAGATTTCAATCGCTTTAAACGAACGGACGACGTTGCTTTGGCTCTCTATAAATAAACGTGTAGAGCTAGCCTTCAAACCCATATTTTTCTGAATGGGCGTGGAAGCCCTGTCACTTTTCTTTCTCCTCCAATTCTTCAGAAATCAAATATATTAGATTTAGGTTTTCTGATTTGCAATTTGGAGGTAGAAACCGTAGATCTAGAGAAGAGATGTCCAAATTAAGCCGTCCGTATGAGGTGAGTTTTCAGATCTGGTTTTCTAGTTTATCTGTATATTTTTCTTCAATTAGATCCAGATTTATAAATCCATACAAATTCTGGTTTGTGGATCCAAATAGGGTTGTAAAGGGAAAGGCAATGGATAATAGAACTAAACTAAAAATCAGATCTGGAATTTGGAGTGTTTTCTTTTCAGATGAGTGTATTTAAATTATATATCTTTTATGTTTATGATATATAATATCGTTAGATTCCCGTTAAATATTTAATTCAGCATTTGGACTAATTTCAGTAATTGATTCTACTAGCTAGTTATGTTAAAACTGTAAATTTTATAAGAAAAGTGTACTTATATTTAAATGTTATTTATATGGGAAAAAAAAGAAAAGAAACCCAATTAAATATAAGTAATATTAGGCTAAAAAGTTGTAGGGAAAGGCATAAGCCTAAAAGTGAGAAATTTACAGTAAATTATGTTAAAACGGGAGAAATGAATTAAAAAGGGGGAAAATCTAATAACTTGATTTGGAAGTTAGTGATAGATTAGTTGGTTGGTTTAAAAAGGGAATACATTTCCATAGTTTAATATTGCAAGAATAATGATAAACGTAATTGCAAGAATAAAAGCAAGAAAAACGGAATTAGTGCAAAATAGAGACATTACTGTATTTTGCATTACCCAACAATTGAAGAAATAATAAAAGAAATATCTTGCAGTTACGAGTTATTGTTTATAACATTATTTAGTATTAAAATATGGAAATGGATTTTTAGCACAGTTTTTGTAAACAACCAAATAGAATAGAACCACTTCCCAGAATAAAAGAGAATAACGCGAAGCGTTAAAGAAATTAAAGAAGAAGAAATAATCAAGTTAATTATTTGACAAGGCTAGAAACAATAAACAACAAAAAATATGACTAGATCTGCATTTATTGCGCAGATAATAGAGTAAAAAGTAAAACAGTTATTATGATAAGTAACTTATAACAGTTGGACGTAGTCCCAAGTTAAGACTGTTATATAATATAAGAGAACTTAAGAGAATTTAGTATCATAATAAAAGAAGACAGACTAGAATAGAAAAGAGACACTTGCAATTACATTTATAACATGTAGGTTATAAAAGAAAGAAAAGAATATAAAAGTGACAATTGAAGTATAATTGTAACACGTAGGTTATAATTAAAAAGAAAGAAATAGAAGAGGCTTATTTTATCAAACTTAGATTTTGGATTAAGTTAATAAGCAGAAATAATAGCTGTTATCCTGCCTTTTGGCAAGACCGTGACACCAAGGAACTGACTAGTGACCATTGACGGACCGTCCTGGAGATCGGTTATACACAGGCTCACTATGGAATTCGACGAATTTTGTCCGAGTCCGGATCGAGCTAAAATTAATATAACATTACAAACTAAGCTATGAGAGTCAACGTTCCAAATTTCAAGTCAATCCGAGTTCGTATGCTCAAGTTACGATCAATGCAAAATTGGATAAAAACAGCCTCTGTTCGAATCGCTCAGTTCGAATCCATCTGGGAAGCCTACTTCGACTCGCTCCACTTCGACTCGCTCCGCTTCGCCTCCATCTCAGAGCCTCTGTTCGACTCGCTCCGCCTCCTTTAGAAAGCACTTGCTCGACTCGCTCCGCTTCAAGCCACAGGTCAACTCCATCTAGTTCGACTCCTTCGCAGAACCATTGTTCAACTCCATCTAGTTCGACTCCACTGGAGAGCCACATTTCGACTCGCTCCACTTCGCATCCATCCGAAGACTTCTACCTCCATCGATGCGAACGTCACATCTTTTATCGATGCGAACAAAGGCTACTACCATCGATACGAACGTGGCGAAAGTCCTAGAACGACTCGATCAAAACAGCATCAAAGGCGGGGTAATCCAGAGATTCAAGCGCCACGTCACCGAGTCGAACGAAAGCGAGTCAAACAGAGCGAGTCGAACGAAACAGCCAACCGAAGATCCCAATTCATATCGATCATATCTCCTAATCTACAAGTCCAAATGCTATAAAATTTTCACAGAAGACTACGTGCGTGCTAAAGAATGTCCACTCCAAATTTCGACTCTGCTGGATGAAATCTTGATTGATACGAAATCTGTTCGTATCGATCACGGATCGGACCGAAACTTCACGGGCTTGGGCACGCGGGCCTGGTCACGTGCCAGAGATGGTCTCCCGAGATCTGAGCGAAATACCAGCCTCCTACACCTATAAATAGACCCCCAAAGCCAACAGAAAAGGGGTTCTTCTTCTTTTTTGAGATCTCCAACGCCCAGACTCTGCCGGATCCAGATCTGAACTCTATTGCTGCTGCTACCAATGAATTTCACTGCTGCAAATCATAATCACCTGCTGTAATTCATTGAATTCACTTGTAATCGTCAAAGATAGATTAATAAAGCAAACTACTTCATAGTGGACGTAGGCAATACACCGAACCACTCTAAATTCTTATGTCTTCTTGCATGTTAATTATTTTCATATCCAAGATTTGGAGTTTTTGTTAGATAATTCCTCTTTTTCCATTTAATTTCTTCACTTTATCTCTTCAAAAGACTTTTGAAGAGTGTTGTGCCCAATTTTGGTACAAAACTTTGGTGCTTTCACTGAGAAAACCCAATTTTTCTCCTGCTCTTTGGATCTCCTATCTATATCGGATTGCATAAATCCAAGAAGAAGATCCAGATCTAAAACTTTGAAGCCCTTCCATTCTATTCAGATTTGCATCAGATCTAGGAAAGGACTTTCATCAATTCACCATGGTAAGTACACGAACTACCTCTACAGCTGCTGATTAGGGAGGATGGGACAGGCAGAATCCCGTGCAATTGCCTCCATCCAACCAAGATGCCGTCGGACCTTCAGATCCAACATGCCCGGTTACCAGACAAGAGTTTCAGACGTTGCTTCAAGAGTTGATCCAGAGTCGCCAACAACTAACTAAACAACTACGCGCCAACACGGAGTTGTCCAACCAGCTAAATCGCCAAAGGCGCAGAAGATCCAGAAGAGACCAAGGTTCCTATTCTTCCACAGAGAGTTCAGCTTCATTTGATGGTCATCACCGATCCACATGCCCACGGTTGGATGTAAGCTACACCCAGGCCATAGGGCACCAACCTGCTTCGAATCTTGGACAACCCAGAACTGGACCATCCACTAGTCATCATACTGGACCTTCGTCCCGAGGAGGTGCTGCTCCTTATCATGTCACAGGCAACATTGCTACTACTGCCACTACCGAACAATGGGTTGATGCTAGAAACCAAGCTGATCCTCGACGTAACCAACGAGAGCAGACTCCTGAGCCTTATGTCCCTAAGGATGTTGAACCAAGGAGGCGAGGCACGGACCGTCGACCGCGTCCGGTCCAGACTCGCGCTGTGGAACCCGACCACACCTTGGCACAACATGCTCCTAGTATCCGTATGCCGGATATACCAACGATGATTCGTTAAATGATCCGTGAAAGTCAGGGTCTCGGTAACGACGACTAAGGAATCTTACGGAGTCATACCCCTTTCACCGATGACATATTGTATGATGAACCACCTCGGCACTTCAGGATGCCAACTTTGCCAGTTTACGAAGGAAGTTCCGATCCCAATCAACACATCTTGAAGTATGAATGGCTAATGAATGCTGTGAGAGCTGATGATGCAGTAAAATGCCGTAGTTTCCCCATTTCCCTGGGAGGCATTGCAACCATGTGGTTTACTCGTTTGCCACCACGATCCATCTCTAGCTTTGATCAGATGGCCACCAAGTTTGTTGAACAATTCTGTATGCACGTGGCGAGGCCCAAGGACGTTAACACTCTGTCTAGTGTTACACAAGCTCTTGGAGAAACACTTAGGCGTTACTTGGAGCGATTCCATGCTGCATGTGCAGAAATAAGCAATCCCAATGATAACTCCATCCTGATGGCATTGACTAAGGGGATTGACGCTGATTCCGAGTTCGGAAATTGGTTAGCTGGAAAACCACCTGCGTCATTGGACCGTTTCTATTCCAAGGCAGCCTAATTCTTGATAAAGGAGGATGCGAAACAGTCTAGGAAGCAGGATGACGCAGGACCCAACATCGAAGGAATCCAAAGCAACATCGCTGTTAAACAGTCCGGAGATAGTTCTGGAAAAGTTCAATTGAACGTACAAAATAAACAGAATCAGCAGAGGGACAAAGGAAATCAAAACAAAAAACGCGATCAGAACCGTAGTCCACGGCGTAGAGCTTCCATGTACGATAATTACACTCCATTGAACACGTCGTTGAAAAATGTGTATTTGCAGACCTGCAATACCATGCAATACAAGAAACCTGCCCCGAAACCACCAACTGAAAGACAAATCCAAACAGGAAATTTTTTTAGATTCCATGAGAGTTATGGCCACAACACCAATGAGTGTCGTCATTTACAAGACCTCATCGAAAAACTGATACGTGAACGGAAGTTGGATCAGTATGTGCGGGCGCCGCAGTCTGGTGGTGCGGGCCCATCAAATCATTATCGTGCGCCGAATTAGGAAAGACAGGAGGAACCCGCTCATACAGGCGGGAGGTTGGTCATCAATACAATAAGTGGTGGTCCTCACCCAGCAGATCGAAGCTGGAAGGAAATGGAGTTGTATGCCAGTTCTATCAGGCATGCGGACTTCGAGTGTTGTAGTAATTTTGACGAAGGGGCTCCGGCCAAGCAATAGAAGACGATGACAGATGACATCATGTTCAGGAACATAGACGCTGATAAAGTCGAAGCCCCCACTATCGATCCACTGGTCATCTTAGCACAAGTAGGTCCCGCTTGGATGAAGAGGATCTTGGTTGACAGTGGAAGCTCTGTGAATATCTTGTTCAAGCGAGCTTATGATCAAATGAGAATGGAAGCCACGGACTTGAAACCTTGTCAATCCCGAATCCATGGCTTCAACGGAAGTGCTACTATTCCCACTAGAATGGTGGAACTGCCAGTAGAGTTGGGAGTTGGAGAACGTCGGAGAGTACGGATGTTACAGTTCATTGATTTGGACATAGACTCCCCTTACAATGCTTTCTTGGGCCGATCAGCCCTCGCTATATTCAGGGCAGCCATCACCCCGTGGTGTTTGACTTTAAAGTTTTCCACTGATCATGGAGTAGGAATCATTCAGGGAGATCAGGTTGCTGCCAGAGCCTGTTATGTTGCTGAGCTGCGGGAGGCGCAGTGAAAGGAGAAAGGAAAGGGCGTGGAGGAATCTCTCAGCGTCCGTTTTTCCGATAATTGACAATTAATGCCCGGGCCCAGGCCCGGGCGCCCCAGCCAATTTCTCAAGGATCTTGACTCGAGAGAAACTGAAGACGAAGGAGAATCTAAAGAAAGTCAAGAATCCTCGGCCGAACTGACGATTGATGTCCCAGTTGACAATGACGATGATTCGAAAATGATAAAGATTGGATCTCAGCTAAGCCAGCAAACTCAAGAGGAATTGGTTGAATTTCTGCGGGCAAATCTTGACGTATTTTCCTGGACACATTTTGATATGTGTGGGATCTCGCCGGACATCGCGAGCCACACTCTGAACATTGACCCGCGGCATGTCCCGGTCAAACAGAAAAGGCGTGGTATGGATCCAGAGAGATCTGCCGCCCTTAAAGAAGAAGTAGAAAAGCTTAAAGCGAACGGGTTTATTCGAGATGCGCTATATCCTGAATGGGTGTCGAATCCCATGCTCGTCCGAAAGCCGAACGGAAAGTGGAGGACATGTGTCGATTATTCCGATCTAAATAAAGCATGTCCCAAAGATAGTTTCCCGCTTCCCAGAATTGACCAGCTAGTAGATTCGACAGCTGGGCATGAACTCTTATCCTTCATGGACGCGTATTCTGGCTACAACCAGATACCGATGCATTTAGCCGATCTAGAACATACCAGCTTCGTAACCAATCTGGGACTTTACTGTTACAAAGTTATGCCATTCGGACTCAAGAATGTCGGGGCTACTTATCAACGATTGGTCAATCGGATGTTTGCCAATCAAATCGGGAAAACAATGGAAGTATATGTAGACGACAAGCTTGTGAAGTCATGACTCTCCACCGACCATGTTAAAGACCTGGAAACTATGTTCAATATACTTCGAGAATACAAAATGAAGCTAAATCCACTGAAATGTCATTTTGGAGTTGCATCCGAAAATTCCTTGGATTCATCGTTAACGCTCGGGGAATCGAGGCTAACCCTGAAAAGATTTGGGCAATCAGAAATCTCGAAACTCCGAAAACCATAAAACAAGTCCAGAGTCTCAATGGAAAGGTAGCAGCATTGAGTAGGTTCATTTCAAAGTCCACTGACAAATGCATTCCCTTCTTCGATCTGATCCAAAAAGGGAAACAAAACTTTGAATGGACCACGGAGTGTGAGGGCGCTTTCCAAGCACTAGTTCAACATCTATCCACACCACCTATCTTGTCGAAGCCTATTGATCACCAGAAGTTGTTCGTATATTTGGCAATATCAGAAAACGCTATCAGCGCTGCACTAATTCGAGAAGAAGACAAGATACAGAAGCCGGTATACTACGTCAGCAAGCGATTGACTGGGGTCGAAAGGAATTATCCGAAGATAGAAAAGTTGGCTTATTGCCTTGTTATTGCATCAAGAAACCTCCAACCGTATTTCCAGGCACATCCCATTATTGTGTACACCGACCAGCCGTTACGACAGGTCCTTTCGCGGCCTGAGACGTCTGGTAGGTTACTCAAGTGGAACATCGAACTGAGCCAGTTTGACATTACTTACACTCCAAGATGAGCCATTCAAGGACAAGTCCTAGCCGATTTTATAGCTGAGTTTACCCTTCCAGAGGACTTGCCCAAAACCAGTAAATCCCCCGAATACGTCTGGAAGCTTTATACCGACGGTGCATCTAACGATCAGTGTTCGGGCGCTGGTGTTGTACTTGAAACTCCCGAAGGCCGATCCATATGTTATGCTTTGAAGTTCGATTTTCATGCGACTAATAATGAAGCTGAATATGAAGCCCTCTTGGCTGGCTTGAAACTTACTAGAGATTTGAGAATTATCGCAGTGGAAATCTATTGTGATTCACAATTAGTTGTGTGTCAAGTACGGGGAGAGTATCAAGCAAGTGATCGAAGGCTGGCTACTTACTTAGCTCGAGTTCAGGAAGTACTAAATCAGTTTGATTATTATGCCATTTTTTGTATACCTCGAGAGCACAACCAAAAAGCCGATTCATTGGCGAAGCTGGCCAGCACAGGTGAAGCTTAACAAATGGGACTCGTTCCCGTAGAAGCTCTGTCTTCCCCAAGCATCGATCGGGCAGAAATAGACTGGGTATGCGAAACAGTCCTCGAAAAGGATTCATGGATGACTCCACACAGAAATTACATTGAGCACGGAACCCTGCCAGAGCGCAGGAGTGAAAAGAGACAAGTCCTTCGGAAGGCCTCACGCTTTACCATCCAGAATGGAATCATGTATAGAAGAGGGTACTCAGTCCCTCTACTCCGTTGTATCGCTCACGATGAAATAAAACGAGTATTGCACGATGTGCACGAGGGAGAATGTGGCGATCACACCGAGGGGCAAGCACTTGCCAAGAAAATACTTCGATACAGATATTACTAGCCGACCGTGAATCGCGATGCGTCGGATTATGCAAGGAAATGTGATAGGTGCCAGAAATATGCCCGAATTCCTAGAGCTCCTCCTACCGAGATAACGCAAATGGTCAGCCCATGGCCGTTCGCAATGTGGGGCATCGACATCATTGGTGCTCTACCTCTGACAAAAGGTGGTGCGAAATACGCCATCGTCGCAGTTGATTACTTTACAAAGTGGGCTAAAGCCGAAGCTCTTGCTACCATAACGACGAAGAAAGTAATCAACTTTGTAGTTCGCAACATCATCTGTCGATTCGGTCTTCCACACACCATTATTACGGACAACAGAACCCAATTCGACAGTGCTGAATTTAAAGATTTCTGCAAACGATTTCGCATCCAAAAGAAATTCTCTGTAGTTGCACACCCTCAGGCGAACGGACAGGTTGAAGCAGTTAATAAAGTTATAAAATCCATTCTAAAAAAACAACTGGAAAAGGTCGGGGGCAAGTGGGTCGATGAACTTCCTATGGCTTTATGGGCTTACCGAAAACCCACAAGACCGCGACCGGCCACACTCCATTCTCTCTCTCTTATGGTTCAGAAGTCGTTATCCCAGTAGAATTAGAAGTACCTTCTCATCGCGTGACATACTATGATCAAAAGACAAATGCTATATTACTTGCTGAATCTCTCAATCTACTAGATGAGAAGCGTGAAGAGGCTGATTTGAGGGCAGCCGCACATCGAAGTCGAGTCGGCCGATTGTATAACGCCAAGGTCTGCCCGCGAACCTTTGAACTAGGCGATCTCGTCCTAAAAAGAATTTATCCGGTTCCTTCGCATATGAAGCCGACATGGGAAGGACCGTATGTTATTGAACGAAGGCTCGGAGATGGCACATTCAAATTATCGACCGTTGACGGTCTTACTTTGCCAAGAGCCTGGAATAGCGAAAGTCTTCGCCGCTACTACACATAACAGGCTGTGTTTATCCATTTAGTTTATTTTCCATTTCGCAATTTGTTTCTGCATTTTGAAATTAGAATTTGTAATAAGGCAACTGACTTTGCCATATTTTCTTATTTCAGCAATAAAATGCAATCTCTTCGAGCCAGAGCTGTGATTTACTTGAAATGCTTCATATGACCATCACTATGCACGGAGAGCTAAGTTTCACCATACGGTGGAATTTATTCAAATAGGGAGTGACTGCGATGCAACCAATCACTCGCTAAGTGAAACCTGAGCTCGGGGACCAGCCACCACATCAAAGTCAAGAAAGGATTGATACACGACAATCCTTCATTCAACTCTGTATTCCCAAAGTGCGAAACGGAGTATAAACATCAACTCCGAACTTCCAGAGTGCGAGTCGGAGTATAAACATCAACTCCAAATTCCCAGAGCGCGAATTGGAGTATAAACATCAACTCCAAATTCCCAGAGCATGAATTGGAGTATAAACATCAACTCCGGATTCCCAGAGTGCGAAACGGAGTATAAACATTAACTCCGAACTCCCAGAGTGCGAGTCGGAGTATAAACATCAACTCCGAACTCCCAGAGTGCGAGTCGAAGTATAAACATCAACTCCGAACTCCCAGAGCGTGAGTCGGAGTATAAACATCAACTCCAAATTCCCAGAGCGCGAATTGGAGTATAAACATCAACTCCAAATTCCCAGAGCGCGAGTCGGAGTATAAACATCGACTTCAGATTCCCAGAGTGCGAAACGGAGCGTAAACACCAACTTCAAGTTCCCGAAGCATGAATCGAAGTATAAATATCAACTCCAAACTCCCAGAGCGCGAGTCGGAGTACAAATGTCAATTCCGAGTCCTCAGATTGCAGACATATGATTGAAACTTAAGCCGGTGTGACCAACCGCCGATAAGCGAATGGGAATCCCCGGAGTGCGGATATGATCATCGACAATCAAACAAGCATGGATGAATTACTCAATCTCCGCTTGCCTCAGACATCCGTTCGGTGGCACTAGACTCAACATGTTATAAGTAAGGAGCGATCGTCGACTGATGATCTACAACTCACCTCCAAGGCTGGGGGGCAGGACTTACGCATCGACCATTGACTAAAGCGATGCGACGTAAAAATTCAACTCGCTCCCCGGTCGCAAACCATGTCCACAGTACCCGAACTTGATGAACAAAAACAAACTTTATTCGGAAGTTGAAACTTCACAAGCGCACTTCAGATATTGAAACACTTAGGAAAATACACAATGACAGAAAAGAAGTCAAAAAAGAGAAGTTTCATTTCTATCATTTATAAAAGAAGTTCGTGTACAAATTTCCAAAAATTCCTACTAGCAGGGGCCGAACCCCCATCTATACACGGCCAACAAAATGCAAGTTAAAATAAACCGGGGAAGCATGTTTAATCTTTTTTCTTCCTTGGCTTCCTTCTCAGTGTAGACCCGCTGGAGCCACCACTAATCTTCCTCTTCGAGCCTTTGCTTTTCGACGGTTGGTCTTCAGGCGAGGGCATTATATCAACATCCTCCTCCGAACTCGAGTGGATAGGAATGCTCCCTGCGGGCGGAGTCGGAGGAACAGGATCAAGTACAGAAGGTGGAATGGGCACGCTGGTGATGAAAACAATACCACCAGGAGATATCATTCTGAGCGGAGCAGGTCCCAGTGCTGCCATCCCACCTCCAAAACTGCCACCGTGAGCCGCTGCCATTTCAGCGTCGATTTGAGCAAACATCTCCTCTTCAGTAACTGCTCGAGCTCCACCGGGAGCAGCAGTAGTCGGCACTGAAGAACTTGTAGCAGGAGCGCCTCCACCCATAATAAATGGCAAGTCAGCTAAAGGATCCCCATGACGGCGAAAGAGTTCTTCCATCAACTGCTCATCAAACACGATCGTATTTCCCTGCATATCGTCAAGTGGGGCGGTCGTGGTAACTGTGATCGCTTCGGTCATGATGGCCTCCTGCATCTGATATGATTCTTGATTAGCAGGAGGCAGGGCCTGTGTAGCGTCGATCACTGGACAAAAAACAAGAAGACTGTCAGAATTTAATTTAGATAAAGATTCCGACTTAAGGCAGATATGTGGAATGTTAAGAATACCTTCCTCAATTTGACTTGAAGGCGGAAGAGCGGCTTCAGTAACTTGTGCAGCAGTTGGAGACATCTACGGCTGATACGGATTATAAGCAGGAACAGCTTGGGGATCAACCGCAGATGAGGATTCGGGCTGGGTTGACGCTGGAACTTCGAGACTTGCCTCGTGATGTTCAACCCCTAAACCTTCTCCTATTTCAAAGTGCTGGGCGCTGCCGAGTCTTTCCTTTTCATGTAGAATCATTAACCCGTGAAGAATCTTCCTTTCATCTTCAGTCAGAATGCGATTCTCAAGCTCAAATTCATCCACAGACTCACCCAGATGCGCCTCCTTCTCTTCCTCAACCAGTCGGCCCCAAGCGTTGTAGAGATGCACAGGATAATCATCGAGCCAGGCTAGACCCCGGTGCCTCAGCACATTAGCGTTGTAGACAACAAGAAGGTCTTCGATGTCAGCTTCTAGCCTGGACTCGGCCGACTTCACTTTCTCCTCGACCTCAGTCTCCACCTTGTGGGCTTTAGCCACAGCTGCATCCCGCTCACCCTTAAGCAGAACAGTTTGTTTGCACGCCTCCTGGGCTGCGCTGTTTGCATCGTCCTTTTCCTTGGCCATGTCGGAAAATTTAGCTTTGAGCTCGTTAAGTTCCTTGACCGCCGCATCCTTCTCGGCGGTAACAGTAGTGTTCCGATGGCCCATCTCCTCCACCAAGGCAACATGTGTCTGCCTCAACCTCTCCATGGCCACATTTGCTTCATCAGCTTTTTTGGTGGTCGCAATTTCGGATTTCTGAGAAGACTCAGACTCAGCAGTGAGCACTTGAATGATCCGGTCCCTTTGAGCAAGTTCTGTCTCCATTTTCTCAAGTGCTTTGGCTTGCTCAAAGGCCACCTTAGAAGCTTTCTCTGCAGCCTTTACCCACTCTCTGTACTGGGTGTAAATGTCATGAACGTATTCATGCATCGTGTTTTCCACTCCAGATGGAATTCTTTTTAGGTGTGGTGGGAAGACATAGCCATCGAAGCAAATATTCAGAAAATCCTTCCTCATCTGAGCCAATTTAAGGGCCCCTTCTCCTGTGGGCTCAATGGGGACCTGCTCTGCAATTATGGAGGCGGTGGTCTCAACTCTCTGAAGATGAGTCTCGGATCTAGAAGTTTGAGAAGTTGGCCTGTGATGAGGAGGCTTTGGCGGGTGTGAAACAAGAATAGGGGGTGGAGATGGAAGTCTAGGAGGAGGAGAGCGTGATCTAGAACGATGTTTGTATTCTCTGTCCCTATCACGCCCGTACCTATCTTGGTTAGAGTACTCGCGATCGCGGTCTCTATCCGAGTCTCTCCTGCGGGAATCGTAATAAGAAGAAGCCTTTCGGGCCAAGCGAAGATTCCCGAGCATCGATCCTTTCCCAGACATAGTACCTGAAAATGAGAGACGAAGGAGGAGTTAGTGATTTCCTAAGTTGGACGATTTACAGTTATGAATCATGTAGTGTAGTGAAGTGTATGCATGTGCAACCCCCCGACCAACCGGAAATGTCGGCCGCACTCATAGCAAGCGACCTGCTCAGATCAAGAGCATTACCAAGCTCCTCCATCCCGGCATTGTGTTGAGACGACACATAATCCGGAATCGGAATATCAGCAAGCCCTTCAAAAGGATTCTCTACCGGCGGGGGAGGAGCCTCCGAAATTCTAACCTCCAGGATGGGCAAGGACACAACCACGGATTTTAATCTCATGGATTTAGGACGCTTGTAAGCAGCTGCCTTGCCTTTTCTCCTTCCTCCTGAATCCTGGACATCGGAAGAAGGCCCAGCTGGGAGTTCGTTATCGGTAGGTGTTCTCTCCGGATCAACTTCTTCGGCTATTACGACTGCGGGCGCTTTGCGCTTCACCCGTTTCTTCGGGACCACTCTAAGTATCCCTTCCAGCCGTATGCTCTACCTCCATTCAATTAGCCCGACCGTCCTCAAGATTCTATCGGTCAGAACCCAGTCGATATGCCTCTCCTCGCCCGGAGCCGCTTGGAGAATCCGAACTAGCTCTTTGAAGTATGCACCGTCAGGTCGAGAGATTGTAGCTATAAAAGAGGAAAAGTATGTCAGTTTTGAAGTCAGTTACTAATATCTCGATGATTCAAGAGAAAAATGGCAACGCTTATGTCTATCCAACCACCACCTAGCAAATCCAGGGGGTACCGAACGTAGAACCATTCAGTTTTAAAGTAACTTAGCCTTCCCCAGGAGCCCATTACGATGTGACAGTTTCTGACCGCTTCCAAGAAGGTGAAAGAAGGGCTGTCTCCACGGCTGTTGATGTTAAATAAATATCTGATCTCGATCGGCTTTGGTGGTCGAAAGAGGATCTCCATAAACAGAATGAAGGTGTTGTTCAACAAAGCATACCCGTTGGGATGTAGCTGGGATGGAGCTATTCCAAGGAATGATAACATCTCCCTTATATATTGATTGAAGGGAGGAAGTGTCCCCGTTGTGCAAGCGTGACGGTTGAAAGCAGTAAACCCCTCCGGGGGATCATGTGGCCTGTCATTTGGCCTAGGCAGTAACACGTCGTCAAGCGATAAACCGTGCCTTAAACAAATCCGTCCTAGCATATCCTCGGAGATACCCGACGGCACAGAATCTTGTGGACTACAAATAAACCGAGCACCTAGACGCTCGTCCGGAGCTGGCTCGATAACTTCGGCTTCAATAACCGGTATTTCGATGGTTGGAGGAATTAAACTCGGGAGTTCCTGCTGCTGAGAACTTGAAGGTTCCATGACAAGCTAGCTTATGAAAAATCATTGTTAAACAGACAATAACGCTCGTGCATCCCCCAGTGTAAAGTGTGTGAGTGTGTTGTGCAGTGCGGTACTGTATGTCATTTAAGAAGTTCTACGGAATTGGAAGAAGCATGTAAACGACGAGACTTCGGAATTCGGTCGGAAGGACCGTCATCGCGACCGTCACAACCATGCCATCCAGTTATTAGCATTCAGTCCAAGTTAAAGTTTATTAAAATTTTATCAGAGTTGCAGTTCCATCGACGAGCTTCGAAGGGAAATCAAATATGCAGTCCAAAGGTCAAGTCTAATTATGCCAAAGATGAAGCTCGTCGGAGTTAGATGTTCAGATGAACAAGGTTTTTTCAGTATCATCGAAGTTAGGTTCGTTGTCAATCATCAAAGGTTCAAGTTCGAGTCGATCGCTCGGGTTCAAGTTCGAATCGCTCGCTAAGGTTCAAGTTCGAATTGCTCGCTAAGGTTCAAGTTCGAATTGCTTGCTAAGGTTCAAGTTCGAATCGATCGCTCAGGGACACGTTCGTATCGGTCCCAGGGCTACGCAGTTCGACTCGATTCAAAGCCCCCAGTTCGACTCGATCCCAAGCCGCCCACTTCGACTCGATCCAAGGGCTATGCAGTTCGAATCAGTCCAAGGCCTCCACTTCGACTCGATCCAAGGCCGCCGCTTCAACTCGATCCAAAGCCATCCACTTCGACTCGATCGCAGGCCATCGTTTCGAATCGATCAGACGCAACCCCTTCGTATCAATCTACGTATTCAAAGCACTCGATTCGATGCAAATCTCAACCCTCGATCGATACGAAGGCCTCCGTCTCATCATCTCGAAGCCCCTACTCCAGATCGACGCGAAGCTGAGGCCAAGGAATCTCGATCGATCACGACTCTGGTTGATCTGGAGTTAAAGATCGAGTCTCATCGTTTACGCGTTGGATTCGCTTAGGGGATTACCTAAAACTGGCAGTTGGTTCGAGTGATTAAGGATCTGAATCGGTTCGAAGGCAAGAATGTTTCTTCTTTTTTCTCGAGTTTCTGAGCGATACGAAGGCAAGGCAGGAAAGCAAAAGGTAAAAAGTGAAAAATGGCTAAGTACAGAGTATTTATATGGACTCGAAAGCAAAAGGGATAAACGATTCGCATCCCGGTGGATTCGAACAAGCTTTTCGACTCCGTCTCCAGTGCATCGATGCGAAGCTCCTTTTCGTACCGTTTATCTTCGACTCCATCTTCGGTGCAGCAATACGAGCAACCAGTTCGACTCCATCGATACGAAGCCACACTTCGTATCGATCACTTTCGACTCCGTCCCATGTGCAGTTCGACTCCATCGATACGAAACCACACTTCGTATCGATCACCTTCGACTCCGTCTCCTGTGCAGATCGACTCCATCAAAACACGGCTCTCAGAAGCCAACTCCATCGATACGAATTAACTGTTCGTATCCAATGACTCCAAATCAATCGATTCGAAGTGCGCAGCAGGGGTTGTTCAGAAGGCATTGAACTCTATCGATACAAAGACCATTTCGGATCCATCAATGCAACAAATACTGATGCAAAAACAATGTTATAACCTTCTACATCGATTCAGGAGAGGATCGATACGAAGGAGCATTCAAAAACAACCATCGATCATTGTTACAACGAATTTCACATCGGTTCAGGAGAGGATCGATACAGAATTCAATATAAAATAAACTGACAATGACTCGTGAATGTACAAATGTCAGCGAGAGTCAGATTAACCTATATGCATATATGACGGACTAATATTCAATATTCCAGATTTCCAGGAATTGAAAACTCATTTGATAACGATTACAACAACAAACAGCTAATCACTAGCATACAACAATCGGTTACAATAATGCAGGGCATAGCAGTTGACAGTCAACGGTTTACATTATCAAGAAAATCAGTCGAAGATTACAGCTTTCATCGAAAAGACAATAACTATTCAGAGTAAATATGGCAGCATTTCAAAGCACATCATGTTTCCACAAGACGCACTTTGGAGGGCAAATGTTATCCCGCCTTTTGGCAAGACCGTGACACTAAGGAACTGACTAGTGACCAATGACGGACCGTCCTGGAGATTGATTATACACAGGCTCACTATGGAATTCGACGAATTTTGTCCCAGTCCGGATCAAGCTAAAATTATTATAACATGACAAGCTAAGCTATGAGAGTCAACGTTCCAAATTTCAAGTCAATCCGAGTTAGTATGCTCAAGTTACGATCAATGCAAAATTGGATAAAAACAGCCTATGTTCGAATCGCTCAGTTCGAATCCATCTGGGAAGCCTACTTCGACTCGCTCCGCTTCACCTCCATCTTAGAGCCTCTGTTCGACTCGCTCCACCTCCTTCAGAAAGCACTTGCTCGACTCGCTCCGCTTCAAGCCACAGGTCGACTCCATCTAGTTCGACTCCTTCGCAGAACCATTGTTCAACTCCATCGGAGAGCCACATTTCGACTCGCTCCACTTCGCATCCATCCAAAGACTTCTACCTCCATCGATGCGAACGGCACATCTTTTATCGATGCGAACAAAGGCTACTACCATCGATACGAACGAGGCGAAAGTCCTAGAATGACTCGATCAAAACAACATCAAAGGCGGGGTGATCCAGAGATTCAAGCGCCACGTCACCGAGTCGAACGAAAGCGAGTCGAACGAAACAGCCAACCAAAGATCCCAATTCGTATTGATCATATCTCCTAATTTACAAGTCCAAATGCTATAAAATTTTCACAGAAGACTACGTGCGTGCTAAAGAATGTCCACGCCAAATTTCGACTCCGTTGGATGAAATCTTGATCGATACGAAATCTGTTCGTATCGATCACGGATTGGATCGAAACTTCACGGGCTTGGGCGTGCGGGCTTGGTCATGTGCCAGAGAGGGTCTCCCGAGATCTGAGCGAAATACCAGCCTCCTACACCTATAAATAGACCCCCAAAGCCAACAAAAAGGGGTTCTTCTTCTTTTTTGAGATCTCCAACACCCAGACTCTACCGGATCCAGATCTGAACTCCATTGCTGCTGCTACCAACGAATTTCACTGCTGCAAATCATAATCACCTGCTGTAATTCATTGAATTCACTTGTAATCGTCAAAGATAGATCAATAAAGCAAACTACTTCATAGTGGACGTAGGCAATACGCCGAACCACTCTAAATTCTTGTGTCTTCTTACATGTTAATTATTTTCATATCTGAGATTTGGAGTTTTTGTTAGATAATTCCTCTTTTTCCATTTAATTTCTTCACTTTATCTCTTCAAAAAACTTTCGAAGAGTGTTGTGCCCAATTTTGGTATAAACAATAGTAGTGGCCCGTACCGACAGCATTCCCTTTCAGGTCTAGGACTGATGGTCTCACAGGTAGGTGGGGCTGGGCATGCTGATTAGGGTAAATAAGTAGCCAACAGAATAAGAAAAGTAAACTAAACACATAAAAAAATTAGATGTAGAGTCTAATAAAATGGTAAGGTGCGTTTGGAGTAACCCAAAGATACCCAACTCGGGCTTTAGTAAGCTTGGATTTTAGCATTTTTGAAAAAAATCCGGACCCATTGGAATTCGGGTTATTACAGGCCATCTTTACCATGTCGACCTCCATCTGACACACTGCTCCAATGCTACCCATGGCTCTGAATTTGGTCCTTATTCTCAAAAGATCATGGCCCTATAACAGATGGAGGACGTTTCTCAGTCTCCGGGAGAAGACATCTCCATCACTATCACTGCTGGTTCAACCGATCCTGTCACAGTGGCGGAGAAGTTGAAGATCGACCTTTCCGAGGTTAGGATAAAAAAGAAGCCTAAATCGAGAAGTCCGTCAACTCCGTTCCCACAAGCCCCTCTGCAAAACTACTTGTTATCAAGCTTAGACCCCTCGAGATCAAATCCTTAGATGCTCCTGATAGAAAATCTAATGAACCTTCTACTAAGCTTGAGGGTGATACTACACCGTCTGAAGGCGACACCCCTGAAGGGGGAAGATTAAAGGCGGGTAGAAGCACAAAAAAACCGACGGGCAGTTCAGGCAACAAGGGTATTATGAGAGGGAAGAACAACTAGGATGCTCCTTAAACTCGTGAGTGCATGAGCTTGTATATTTCAGCATCTTTTTATTGTGAACAGGCCGTGATTGTGCGGAATGGCCCCTGATACTTTTGTATATAAAAATTTAAATTATGAGAGGTCACTTTTTTGCTTTGTAATCTCTTTTATGTTCACTTTTCCGCACTTTATATATTTTACCTATTCAAGAATGACTACCTACACATATAATATAACCGCTTGTACAGCAATTTACTTATATTATATATGCATGTTTGTATGCAATGCGTTTATTCGCTGCGACTCTGTGAATATAAATAAAACACATGCAATTTCTTTGGTCATATTCCATTATTTACCCCTATTTATAGTTGCCAAAGTGTTCCATTTGGCAAAACAGAACCATGGTTGGACCAACTCTGCAGTTATTCCTATTTTCAGATAGGTCGAGTTTCCTTCGATCGATTATTATCATAAATAGTCCGAGTTCCATATTGCTCCCTATCATCGGGGAGCATCAATTGTGATATTTACTTTTGGTTTATATATGTCCACCGTGAACCAAATTCCATTCATGGAACCAGCTTTTCCAAATGCCAAAAGCCAGGCATTAAAAGGAGACAACACTGCATGGAAAACTATATGATTGCCCCCGGTCCGATTGCACTTTCCCAGTCCTGATCCTCAACAGAAATGTTTGATTATACATATCCTAGATTTCTAACGACTATCCTCGGTTATTCTTAGCCAAGCGTGTCCCGCTAGGCCACTAGCATAGTCATAGAAATCTAGCTCGTACATCAGTTCTTGTCTTTGAGAATTGGTGGTTTAGTTGATTGATTTCGAGCATTCCTTCTTGACGCTGCCAACTTCAGGGCAACGATCAATACCTTCTAGTCAAGGTCGAATCATCCGATCAACTCTCGCGTGGTCTTCCCTGCTTGACGTCTCCAGACTATGGGCAATGGAAAATTCCTAAAGGTTAGGATCAAATTATCTGATCGATCCCTAAGTGGTCATTTCTTCTTGACGTTGCTAATCTCCGGGCAATGCCAAATTCACGAAGGTCGAGGTCAAATTATCCAATCGACCGCTAAGTGGTCATTTATTCTTGAGTTGTCAATCTCTCGGCAACGCCAAATTCCTGAAGGTCGGGGTTGAATTATCCTATCGACCCCTAGTTGGTTATTCCTTCTTGATTATGCCAATCACTGGGCAATGCCAAATTCCTGAAGGTCGGGGTCAAATTAGCCAATCGACCCCTAAATGGTTATTCCTTCTTGACGTTGATAATCTCCGAGCAATGCCAAATTCCTAAAGGTCGAGGCCGAATTATCTGATCGACCCCTAAATGGTTATTCCTTATTGACTTCGGGCAACGCCAAATTCCCGAAGGTTGGGGTCGAACTATTTGATCGACCCCTAAATGGTTATTCCTTCTTAACATTGCCAATCTCTTGTAATGCCAAATTCTTGAAGGTTGGGGTCGAATTATCCAATCAACCACTAGTATGAGTTCTCATTCCTGACATTGCCAATCTCTGGCAACGCCAGATCTCTAAAAGTTGGGATCGAACTATCTGGGCAACTCCTAATATAAGTTCATTCCCATTGGCCTCAACTCCTAGGTCAAGGAAGTTTATACCTGACCATCCTACTAATCGCACAATACTGAATTTTTACTTATGTGAACACAATTCCATTTGTTCATGGAGCTAATTATATATAGTAACAAAAATGCAGCAAATCCTTCCTTATTACATTGCCCTCGGAGTCCTTGGGTGGTTTATTTTCGAAAATAAAATAAACAAAACTAAATATAATACCGAAGCAACATGTCACCGTTCCATGCCCGTGGAATCGGAATTCCATCAATGGTAGCTAGCTTGAATGTTCCATCTCTAAGTTTTGTTCGATTACATATGGAACTTCTCAGTTTGGACCGAATGCCCTCGTATCCGGGAAAACTCATTTCAGAATGAGATCCCGCACCTCGAAAGTATGATTTCGGACCTTGGTGTTGAAGTGTCATGCTATTATTTTCTAGTGAGCAGCTAATCTTAGTTCCATTTCCTCCCTTTTCTCATCAACCAAATCGAGGGACTCAAGCATGAGTTCCTCATTTACTTTTGGATCAAAATACCTTTTATAATGAAAAGGGACTTCTAGTTCTATCGAGATCATAGCTTTTGATCCATATGCTAAGGCGAACGGTGAATGTCCTTTTGCCGATTTATGGGTCATCCTATAAGCCTATAATGCTAGTAGAAGCTCATCGACTCATTTTCCTTTAGGTTTAGTCAATCACTTCTTCAAAGTGGACTGGATAATTTTATTCACAGCCTACACCTGTCCTTTTGCTTGAAAATGTGCTACCTCTGGGAAGTTCCTTTCGATTCCATACAGCTTGCAGAAATCCTTGAAATCAGTGCTCTCTAATTGAGTTCCATGGTCTATTATGATCTTTTTAGGTACTCCAAATCTACAAATGATATTCATTGTCACAAAGTTGATCACATTTTTCATTGTGATCGTGGCAAGCAGTTCCACTTCAGCCCACTTTGTGAAGTAGTCCACTGCAGTTATTATGTATTTAGCCCCAACTTTTGCGATCGGTAGCACACTGATTAGATCAATTCCCTAAACAACAAATGGCTATGGCTAACCATTTGTGTAAGCTCTGTAGATAGGGCCCTCGGCATCTCTGCGAATCTTTGGCAACAACCACGTCTAATGCAATCAGCTGCATTGTGATTTATTATTAGCTACAAATATCCGTAGCAAAGCGCCTTTTTAGCCAGATTTGCCCCCCCAGTATGATCGCTACAACTACCCTCATGGATTTCCATGAGAAACTTCCAAGCCTTATCCTTGTTTACACACCGAAGTAGGGGAATCGAGAATCCTCTTCTGTATAATACTCCTTCTTGCATCATGAATCAAGGTGGTTTTCGAAGGAGTTTCTGTCTCTCTGGAGAGTCCTCTTGAACCAAAGTCATCCATGACTCCTCTTCCTCCACGGTCTCCAAAATCCAATCAATATCCATTTGCTCGAATCTTAAAGCCATCAAAATCTCCATTGGAACTAGGCCCATCATTTCTGCTTCTCCAGAACTAGCTAGTTTGGCCAATAAATCAGCCTTTATGTTTTCCTTACTGGGAATATGCATGATAATTTAGTGTTCTACACCATCCAATAGTTCTAGTGCTTTTTCCAGGTAAGGGGAAAGTCTCACACCCTTAGCTTGATATTACTTTCTAACTTGACAAATCATCAGTTCAGAATCACTGAATATATGGAGTACCTTATCCCTAGTTCCTTTGTTATCCTCAATCCCGCTATTAGCGCTTCATACTCAGCTTTATTGTTTATTGTAGGAAATTCTAGCCTCATTGCGTAACAAATTGACCGTCCTTACGGGGTTTTAAGAACAACTCATGTGCTTGAACTATGCCCGTTTGAAGCACCATCTGCAAATAATTTCCAATGGGAAACTTCGTCAACATCATCCCCTTCTTCACCATCTTACGCAGTAAACTCGATGATGAAATCTGCCAGCACCTGTTCGTTTATTACTCTCCTTGGATAGTAAGTAAGGTCATATTGGCTTAACTCTATGTTCCACTTCAGTAGCCTTCCTAAAGTCTCGGGTCGGTATAACACCTGCTTCAGTAGTTGTTCCATCAGCACTTTGATCAGACGAGTCTAGAAATTTGGTTGCAGCTTTCTCGATTCAATCATCAAGCAGTATGCCAGTTTTTCCAACTTTGGGGTAGTTCTTTTCGGCTCCTGTAAACTATTTACTGATGTAGTAAACCGGCCATTGAATTCTTGTCTCTTTACGCACCAATGCTACACTTAATGCATGAGTTGACACTGCCAAATAAATGAATAAGTCCTCTCCATCGAGCGGTTTGGATAAGATTGGTGGTATCTCCATATCCCTCAAAAACTACTTGAAGGCATTCTGATATTCCTAATTCCACTCAAAATTCTTCTTGCCCTTCTTGAGGGCATTGATGGAGGGTATGCATTTGTCCGTTGATCTTGAGATGAACCAATTCAAGGCAGCAATCTTCTTGTTCGGGCTTTTTAGTCATTCCTTCGTAGTTGTGGCAGCTACATTCCTCAAAGCCTTAACCAGATGCGGATTAGCCTTGACGCCTCTCGCATTAACAATAAATCCTAGAAATTTTCCCAAAGCCACACCGAAAGAACACTTCAGTAGATTGAGTTTCATTTTATACTTCCGTAAAACCTTAAACATTTTGAAAGATAGTTCAAATGGTTCCGTGATACTTGCGACTTCACAAGCATGTCATCCACATATGCCTCCATCATCCGTCCAATTTGATTCTTGAACATTGGAGTAACCAATCTTTAATATATGGCTCCAGCATTCTTCAAACTGAACGATGTTACTCGATAGCCGTACAACTCCAAATCCATTATAAAGCTAGTATTCTCCCGATCTTGTATATGCAGCGGAATTTGGTTATAACCTGAATAGGCATCCATGTATGAGAGTAACTCATGACCTACGGTTTCATCTACCAGTTGGCTAATCATGGACATAGGAAAGCTATCCTTTGGACATGCCTTATTCAGATTCGAATAGTCGACACATACGCTATTTTCCATTTGATTTCTTGATCAACACAGGATTGGATACCCATTCGGGATATAAAGCATCACGAATAAAGCCGTTGGACATCAGCTTATCCACCTCTTTCTTTAACGCAGCGGATCGCTCTATATCTAGATTGCATTTTTCCTATTTGATCGATGTAAACTTTGGATTGATATTCAGTGCATGACACTCTATTTTCGATGATATCCCACATATATCCAAATGCATTCAAGAAAACATGTCCATATTTCCTTAGAGGAAATTAACAGTTCATTCCTTAAAATAATGTCGAGCTGAGATCCAATCTTTAGAACCCATGTAGGATTATCCATGTTGATTGGGACATTCACCGTCAACTTCGTTGGCACTGCTTGCCCTTCCCCTGACTTCTTTCTGAGATCCATAGCCTTATCAAACTTGCTATGGCTCCTGAGCCATAGTTCGGGCTTTAATTGATATGCTTGCAAATCTCGAATGCGGAGGCTTCCTTCCACATTCTTGCCTTTTTCCCATCGCCATGCTTCCCTCAGCTATACGATATAGCGTTCCCTTCCTACACTCTGGTTTCCTCTTATCAATCTGACTCCATTCTCCGTAAGGAACTACATCACTAGACATCAATGAGCCAGTGCTATTCTAAAATCAACAAGGGTCGGTCGGCCCAAAAGGCATTGTACGTCGAGTGTTCATCCATAATAACAAATTTCTGAATTTGGACTACCCTAGGATCTCCTTCACCCAACTTTGTAGGTAAATCAAACATCCCAATTGGTTGTTTTGCTTCACCCTTGGACCTTGGTTTTACAAGCCGTAACCTCTGTCATGTTAATCATCATTTGATCAAATGTCCTTCTGAATAGTATGTTCATCGAACTTTCAGTATCTACAAAGACCAGACGTACTGTTACAGGTCTATACTTTCAGTTATTACCATAGGGTCAAAAGTTAGCGCTTCCAGTATCATCTTCTATGGCAAAGCAATACTCCTATGGTACATGATTTAGCGAGTTCACGTACTGCTCCATTTCCCTCCAGATTTTCTCCATCGAATGAGGTCCTCTGGTTATGGTATTAATAAATAGTTTTCCATCATTTTGCCTAGGCCCTTCTCCACTTAGTCAAGACTGACCCCCTTGGGTAGGCGGCCTTTGGGGTCTCACAGCTTGACTACCCTTTTGTGGCTCTTTAACTTACTGTTGGAGCTTATTCTTCCTTTTCAGTTCTTCAATGTGATCCCTCAAATGTCAATACTCATTTTTGTTGTGTCCATGAGTCTCATGGAAATGACAGAACTTTGCGGAGTGCTTTTCCTACTCGGTCGTCTCCTTCCTGGTGGCTTTTTATATCATTTGATCCCTTGAGTAGAAGGTATATGTTTTCCAGTGTATAACTTAATGGAGTATAGTCTTTTGGTTTCATATTCCTTGGGTGTTTCTTGATTTCGTTATGCCTACCGCTAGGGTCTTGATTTCTTTTATTTTGATTGCCAGAATTTCCAATATTAACTGTCGTGTTACTTGAGCTTTCTCCAGCTTATTTAACCACCACATTTCCCTGGATAACTTCCTTTGATTGTTTATCATCGGCTTTTCCTACAGGTAGACTAGCCTCTTCCAATCGCAAAAACTGATTAGCCTTCCAATGGAACTCTTCATAGTCGTAGGTCGCTTCATTTTCAGCCATCTACCGAAATCCGTGTCTGGGTGTATTCCTCGGACCAATGCCATGAATACCAGGTCTTCCTTTGGAGTACTTCTGTAATAGCAATATCTAACCGATTCAAGAACCCTTTCAACGACTTCTTGGATCTTTAAGATAGACTTAACAAGGACATCACATCTTTAGGTCATGCAGCATGGAGTCAGAACTGCTCTAAGAACTTTCTAGCTAACTCATCAAAAGTCGATATGGATCTCGACATGAGCCCAATGAAACAAATCGATGCAATTCTTCAATGAAGATAGGAAAACACCTGCACCGAACAACATCCGTCGCTCAGACACCTCCACGTGCCATTCATACTTGAGTGAATGTTGTCTAGGGCCAGTAGTCCTATTATATGATGGCATTATCGGCATCGTAAACTTCCTGGGATACACCTGTCTCATAATCTATGTTATATTAAGCGCTAGGCAAGGCGAGGCGACAGAAGTCCCACTTCGCTTAATGTTGCTTAAGCGCCGCTTAAGCATCGCCTAAGCGCTACTTAATTTTTGAGCATACAATATTCGTATTAATATAAATTTATGCAAAAAAGATTATATTAAGTGCATCATTGTCCATGTTGCATGAATTAGGTACAAAGAAGTAAAGTTCTACTTTGAAGTTAACTTATAAATTCAAACATTGCAAAATTTAGATTTGACTTTCATTATTCATTAAAAGTAAGCATGCTCGAGTTGAGTAAAAACCATGGACATTTGTCTAATAAACACTCATATCTTAATGTAAAAAACTACTCACCATCCATCAACCCATATGATAGAAAATAAGAAAATTTTACTTGGGAGTGTCGCTTTTATGTTATAAGCTTATTTCTTCATGTTTTAAAAATAATTTATTCTTTGCTCATTAGCACTTAATCATCGCTTAAATTTAAGCAAAGTGCGGATAAGCACCAATTAAGCGTGCTTAAATGCTCATCGCTTAATTCTATTGCCTTTTGAAAAATTAACTACTGTATATGAATTTAGCACTTAAGCAATGCTTAAGCAACGCTTAAGCAATGCTTAAGCGACGCTTAAGCATGCTTTTTATAACACAGCTCATAATGTTTTCCGTTAAACGGTGTTCTGCTTAGTGTGGAACCCCAATCCTCGTTTTTTCTACCTTTGCTTTCCTCGACCAACTGCTTAACCACGTCCGCCATAAATTCCTTGCTGGCACAGTATTCGAAGGGTCGACTTGTAATTACCTACACCCCAATGGGCTGAATTTTCGCTAAAATGAAAACCCAAGTCCACCAAAGTACGAATCGTTGGTTTGGTATCCTGCAATTAAAACAAAAGAATGCATATCAGAGCTCTAACGAAATAACTTGCAGTGGAATAATTTAAAATATAATAGATCACATAAGTACTGACCAAAGTTTGGCACTTCCAAAACCAAGTGTCCTAGTCAGCACGTAACAAGCCCAAACACCAGTTACATCCTTCAATCAATCCCATGGGTTGCAATAAAGATGGGGTTAGGACAACTATCTGGTGATAGGTAAATTATACATCTTGTACATAACGCTAGATTTTGCTGATTGTTCACTATTACGTGTTATGTTTGATTAAATCAGTAGTCATTATGACTCCATCTCTACTTACAAACCATTCCCATCTACATCCCGTAGAATTATATATATATATATATCATGGTCTCCTAATGGACCTAGATAATATCCTTGGTATCTCTCATTCAACACCTCGTTAGGATTCAATGCCTCATCGTATCACGATATCGCCATCGTATATCTCAAGGAAATCCTATAGTGCACACTAATGATCTTTCCTCCATTAGGCCATGTTCTCTTACAAATCTCGTTATGGGTTAACTAACCCTGTCCTATCAACAAAACTAACAAACAACCATGGCGTTGCATTACCCAATTGAATCAACCCTAGTAGGCGGCGATGATCAATTAGATGTAACCCTATCCTTCCCATTGACCGCAAGGGACTAATGGTAGACCCGGGACCTATGTAACCCCTACCCTATACTTTTTAAACTGATACCACATGATGTTGCATAGTGTTCGATCTTCACCACTGTCCAATTAGATTTCCTAATACAATCAAGGCAACCTCTAACAAATTTGAAGTAGACCTATATTGACTGTATGAGTCCAGCCTCGACATCCGCCTAACAGATTATCCAATAGCCTATGTTTACTGAGCTTCTGTTTCAAGCACAGTCCAAACCTGAGGTTATCCCTTCTCTATACGCAAGCATATACTCTTCACGGGTCATATGGTTGGATATGTTTTCATATTCCAACCAACTCTAATGACCTTATCTCATTTACTTTTTATAATTTATCTCTATTAAATTATAGCTATCCACACCCATCATAAATGCATATCTAAGGCTACATATATACATATTTAATATTCATCTTTATTTATTCTTCTTACACTTTCTTTATTGCCCCAATATCTTTTATGTTTAACCTTAAGCCTTCATTTAATTATGCCTTTATCTTTCCTTCTTCAAATTCATTTGCCGCTTCCTTTTCAATTTCTTAATATCGTTGCCTTTTTGCTTATTGGTTCTAACTAACATTTCTATTCCTATTTCATTTTCTGTTCATTTTCTTGCCTATTCCTCAAAGTCGCTTTCTTTCATTTTAATTGGTATTTATACTTTATTCATGACTTAATGTTTAACTTTCGGAATTTACTCCATTTTAACATATTGTAACTAAATTTATATTCAATATATGTTAACGCATCAAATTTCCATATCTATCAAAAGAAGAGATGTTTTAACGGTGTTTGTAATTACAAGGGATTGCTTTTTTAATTTCTCTTGAAATGGACAGTACAAAACAAGGAAATTTTCCTTGTTTTGTACATCTATTCCTTTTTATGTCATATGTGCATTCCTTGTTATTTCAAACGTCACACTTTTCATTATTTTAAACTTGATAATGTATGAAAATCTACTTGCAATAATATAAATTCTAGTATATTAAAATATCACAAAAAACCCCAATATCAAATAACTTTATTTTCAATTTTTTATTCATCAATGTCGACTAAATAAGAAATTCTAATCAATACGCCGTTTATTAAGATACTATCAAATTCGTGTCCGTCGCATAAAATAAATTCTAATCAATATGCTTTATTAAATTAATATCCAATGTAGAAACTAAAGATTCTAATCATTACACAATGTTAATCAATTACATATAAAATTGCAAACTTGTTCATAACTGGGAAGTACTCAATTTTATAATTAAATTCATAAGCAATATTAGATTATACCATTTCATATAACGGGGATTAACTTGCCATTTAATTTAACTTATCAGGCATATTGGAATAGATTTGCAATGATATAATCTAGTATTATATAAAAATAGATAATATTCCCACTCACATTGCTTTAGCTTTCTCAAATCTTTATATCTAATCTGGATCTAAACCATGTTATCTTTATTCTCCATAATGACTCCCTATTCAAGTTCGCAAATAACATTTATACAGATCTATTAGAGATTGGATTAGAGAAAAAAGGTTTTAGGTTTATTAATTAAAACTAGATCTAAAAGTTTACCTTTGATGTAGCAACCTAATTTGAACCTGTTTCCTATCCTCTGTTCTTCTCCAAAATGCATCAGTGTAATCTAGAGCTATTTCTGTGTGTTCAGAAATTTTGGAGGAGAAAGGAAAATGGTTGAGCTTCCGCGCTCATTAGAAAAATAATGAGTTAGAAGTGAAGCCCTAGGTCCTAATTTATAGTGGTTCAGATCAGCGCCAACCATTGGATTAAACCCTTTCAAATTTGGGCCATTAAGGCTGAACTTTACAGTCCCCTTCAAAAGAAGACGAGTCGACCACCTAATCCTCGTGGCCGACCACTCATGGTCGACCTGGGCTTGGTTGTGGTCATCCTATGCTCTTTTGAAACGAGTAAATTTGAACATTGCTTGATTATGTTACTTTGTTTCCTTTATTAATTGATTCCCTTCAATTCTTACCCATTTACAAATTCTCTAGGATTTTAATTTGAGTGTTAACAATTATTAACATCTAATTAGTCTTAATTGATTTTATTACCATATTTACGTATATAATTATTTCTAACGCTAAAACTTTAAACGTTAATAACTTTTCCTTTTGAACTCCGATCAGAAAACATTATATTAAATTTATAAGAAAATCGCCACGAACACAATGTCGCCACGAACATAATGGTGTAAGTTTTGTAACCAAATTCTAATGTTTGCAATAATGCCATTTACCACTGTTTACTATTTATTAATTAAATTTAATATTGATTAATTAATGTAAAAATGCGGGGTGTTACACGACTATCGAGGGATGTATTGAGTGTTTGGCTCTGCAAACGATCTCGGTTTTCCCTTTGACGTCTAAGCTCTTTAGTCTCTTGAAGAACCACTTCTTTGGTTTTCCTTTGACATTCAGTTGGTTTTGTTGCAGCTGCGTGACTCCAACTCCATTAGCTTCAACGTCCAGCTCGTAACCATCACCGTCATGCTGCAGATCATCCTCCGAGTCAGATAAGTCCAAATCTTCAACTTCCTGTTCCACCAGTTGCCCAGAAAACCTCTTGGTATCGAGTTGAACCCTCTCCTTACCAAATTATTTTGTTTTAGGGGCATTTCGATTTCCTTCGGTAATTTCTTCTATTGGTCCAGCATCTACTTCCTTTTGTTTTTGTCTTTCATTTTGCCTATTCTGACCAAAAACAAACGAATTCTCTCCTTCAGATCTGGGGGAAAACTTCTCTCATGTCCTTTTAGTCCTTTGCAGTTACTGGGTTAGCAGTGCTATGCTAGCATCCATCTTTTCCATCAAAACCTTCTAATTGTCAACCAACTTCTAGTTCAACCCCTGCATCATCTTATCAAGTTAAACCCCAGTGATCTTGTCATGTTGAGCAAACGATCTTGGTACCGCCCGTTGGTAACTAACTTCCAGTTGGTGAGCATTTCCTTCATCACCATCGGTTGCTGTTTCTTCTGTACCATTAGCAATTCTGGTTAATCTTCCCGTATTACTAGGCGCCGTTGATTTCTATCAGCGAATTCTGAATTCTTTAAAGTAAATCTTCTGGATCTGACTGCTGGATATCTCTAAAACCAAAATAGTAAGTAGATTTGACCGTGAGAATCTTTCTCTCAGTGAAAGCACCAAAACGTGGACGCATAAATGGAACAATACCAAAAACCGGTAGAAAAGTTGAGATCTAGCAAATACTATCAGGAAATTAAAGAGAACACATGAATTTTTATAGTGGTTCGGTAACCTTTGGACAACGTCCACTGTAATATTTTGATTATTTGATTGAGAGTCACAAGTAGAAGGGATTAATAAGTTCCTAAACACTAGAATAATCAATAATGTCTACCTTGGTGACTAAAGGGAGGAGAGAAAGAAGTTGAAGAAAATTTGGCTTCCAAAAGTCCTTTATCAGTAGTCATAGTGTAACACCCCATATTTTCATGACATTATTTAGGACATTTATTTGGTTAAATTAAATAAAATAATTTAGAGATTAATGGGTTGAGATTTGTTTTAGCTAAGGGTAGCCATGCCATAATAGTGTGTTAACTAATTTAAAATAACCTAAAACAAAGGTGTTAGGAAATGAAAAGGGCAATATGGGAAATATGTGGAGCTTATACCCTAAACCCTTAGGAGATAGAAACTCACGTTCATTTCATTTTACTCAAACTAAAAACAATAAGGCCAACCACCATTTTCACTCTCAAGATGAAGATTAAAGCTAGGAATCAAGAGAAGGAAGATAATCAACTTAATCAACATCTAATCTCACATCTTATATTTCAAAGCTAAGGTGAATAATCACTACATCCCATTTTCTTTTAGTTTTCAGTTTTAAGGTTAGATCTAAAATGTTTTTGCAAGTATATGCCATGTTTTGATGACTAAAGTTATATATATGCTTGTTGATGAATTATATACGTTCATGTTAGATTTTTATGATATGTTTGACATGAAAACCCTATTTATTGACATCCCAATGCCACAAAAATTTAAATATAGGTCAGAAATGATATTTCAGAGTTAGGTTTCAATTTTCATAATTTTCCGAATTATGGTGGATTTTATATTAATTTTCTAGTGAAGGAAATTGTTTATTGGGTTATAAATTATTTTCGGCTCAAATAATTATTATTTAGGGTTGAAATTTTTATATGTTAGGCAACATATTAAAATAGATTTTTTGGGATTTTTCTAGATTTTTCCTAAGTGTATTGATAAATATATAAAATTATTTAAGGTATGGGACTTAAATGTTTTATATATTTAATTAAGGAGAAGGGCAATTTTATAAAATAAAATTATTATTTAATTCTGAATTTAGTGGCAGCATTTTTTTGAAAAAATATTTATAACCAATGAGAATTTGACAAACAAGACAGGTTAGTTGAAAAGATATCCTTTTTAAGTTAAAAACAAAGAAATCATACTTTTAGCATGTTTCAACCTATTATAGCAGAAACCTTCCGCCCCAGACCTTCCGACCAGGTTGAGAGGTTCAAAGCTTTCGGCAAGGTCAAACCAATGCATATGGTATCAAGTAACTTGGTACGTAATGAATTGGACAAGGTCAAAAGGTTAATAGCCAAAGAGTTTGGGGTACGTTTCTTTTATAAACCAAAAGCTTTCACCTGCTTTGCTTTCGAATTAGAGTTTTTGACTTGGTTGCTTTCGACAAGGTCAACTATTTAAACAAAGGTTTTTTAAAAAAAAACCTTTGGACACAGTCAAAAGGTTGCTGCCGCTTTGTTTTGTTTCGAACCTTTCGCCAAAGACGAAAGGTATAATTGTTTTAAAACCAGCTGTTTTCCCCAATGCTTTCGAAAGGAAGCTTTTGACTTTGGTGACTTACCCTTGTTATATAACTTGAAGTATAACCCAAAGCCTTCGAAAGAGTTGTTTTAAAAGGACATGTTTAAAGCTTTTGAAGTAAAGCTTTCGACTTAGCCGAAAGATTGCTTCCAATGACTTCGAAAGGTTTTAAAAGAAGGTTTTCCATTTGTTTTGAATTAAAACCAGTAAGCCTTTGAAAGGTTTAAGTGAATAATTTCAAAAGGTTTTGGCTGAATGATTTCGAAAGGTTTGTTGATTGACCACGAAAGGTTTAAGTTCAATGGTTTCGAAAGGTTTAAATGAGTGATTGCGAAAGGTTTAAATGAATGCCTTCGAAAGGATCTGGTTGAATGACTTCAAAAGGTTTAAGTGAATGGTTTCGAAAGGTTTGAGATGAAAGGTTTTCCAAGGTTTTCTAAGGCAATGTTTTAAATAAATTTTAAGGAAGGATGTCCAAAGTTTTATTGTTTTCAAAAGGTTTGATTTCGAAAGGTTTGATATTTGAATTTGAAATAGATGATTTCTAAAGTGTAGAAAGAGGTTCTTTCAAATGGTTAAGTGTTTTCATCAACTAAAGTTTGAGGAAAGAGAATATATAACATGGTGATATGATTTTGAATTAAGTATAAAGAGTATATACTAATCCTTGTTTAAATTTGATTTAAAGGTTTAAATCAGTTTGGAAATGTTTTCAAGGAAAATTATGGGAGGGGATCCTTAAGTGAAAATGACTTAGATATTAGAATACCAGATGGAACTAGTATGGGGTCACGCCCTATACATTAGCTATTAGCCCCAGCTAATTGTTGTCCAAAATTCCAGTGTGTAGGGCTTGGTCATAGGTAGACTAAAATTATGATTACACACCGAAAGGAATATATGTTGTATACTGATAGGTTATTGGTGAGCCTGAAAAACCATTAGGATCGGGAAGACCTGGGAGATGATTAAGTTAGGGACATATCGTCCAGAAGTGAAGTATTTAACAGATAGTTAAGGATAGATAATCCAGAGGAAGAATATCTAACAGGTGTCAAGTTAATTTTGATTATATTGTCTGGTAGGACTGAGTCAGCCAAAGGATAAAAGTTATCCAAATAAACTTATGCATTTGAACAGATAGTTCATTATTACCTGAAAATTTATGTATGTTTACATAATGATTACTTTACAGTATTTAACCATTATGGATGAAGGAGCATAGTATACGGTTTTACAAAAGGTTTTGCAAAGATATGTTTTAAAAAGAATGTTAGTGTGGGAAAGCCCGTTCCGCTAAGCGGCGTGGTCTCACTTAACATGTTTAACCGAGATGTATAGTATTATTCATACCAGGCTTTATGTTTGACTCGAAGTTTATGTTTTCCCCTTAAACTCTTGGGTGCTCAAAATTAATTTGAGTAGGTTGAGGGATTAAGGTCTTTCTCAGGTTTAGTAGGATGACGAATAAGGCTACTGGAGGCACGCAGGAGGCAACAAATAGCTATTTAGGATTTGCAATTCTTATTATGTTTTGATGTATTTCCGCTGTGATTGTATTAAGTCTATTATGACCATATGACTCTGATCAACCAAGAGGGTATCTTCATATGCGGCTCTTGGCGTATTTTGTAATAACTATATTTTATCTGTGCCTGGGAATGATTTGGGATTATGTGTTGTGAATGTGAAACAATTGGTTTTGAAATGTAATGAAGTAAAAGTGGTTTTTGAAATCTGTGTTTTGTTTCATATTCAAGTGCTTCTTATATTATTGTTACCATTAACATGGCCGTATTAGTCGTCAGAAGCTAATACTATAGATGACTGCAACATCTGTTGCGCTTAGTTTTGGGCCTCTAGATAGGGGATGTTACACATAGGATCTGTATTTATAGGGGAATTCAGTAGTAGAATCGGAGGTCCATGAAGTACAACATCTAGATCCAAGTCTAAAGGTGCAAGTGGGTAAAAGTGGACCCAATCAATAGTATAAATCACTCAGTACCAAGAGGTTTCTCTCAGTACCTATAGGTTTTTGTTGGTGGAATGTAACAACTCACCGTAAAACGAGCCTAATTTTTGACCCTGGAAAGGCCCATTGAACATTAGACCCATTCCAAAGCTAGTTGTTACTTAGTAAAATTTAACAATACATAGAGCTATCTATGAATGCTATCAGAATCTCATAGCGGAAAGGATAAATATAATATCTGAAGTGGTACCCATTTTTTAAAAATTCAATTCCCAAGACAAAAGATAACTTCTCAATATCCGTGGAACAATATCTCAAAGTACAATAACATCATGTCTGAACGAGTACATCAAAATATAACAAAAACATAAGTAGATAGATAACTGCCACAAAACTCCGTCTCCGCTTTCATCTCCTAGATTTGCATCGTCTTCCCTAACCTATGTTGTAATGAGGAGGGAGTCAAAACAACAATGTCTGGTGAATAAAATCTCAAGTCTTTCCATAATAGTACTTTGGCAGTATAATTTAGATAAGAAAATGTCTAAAATATCCTAACTATATTTCTTATAAATACCTTCAAACAATATTTCCTATAAATACCTTCAATTGTAAGCCTGAAGGCTTTCCCAGTTCAATACCGTAACTTACACTTTTCTAACCAATCTCTATAACTTACATTAAATTGTAGGCCTAAGGCCATTCCCAGTCTCATGCATCTACCGTCAATCATGTTCTAACCATGTAAGAGAAAGTACCCAGGTCACTTAATACCTTTCAACGGGAATTAGGCAGATTTTGACCATTTAATACCTATATTTTAGGCAGGTTCTCGTTATTTAATACCAAACCCAAGGTGGACTTCTCTCTAATACAATCTAGCTAATATCGCATGGAATTTCATCAAGCCATTTAATACTTATTTTTGGAAGAGGCGGACTCTACAGTAGCCACATAATACCTCAAGCCAAAGTGGACCCTTCCCGAGATTTCCATCTACCATGCGTAAATGATATCCCCCACCATTTAATGCTTCCTAATTAAGGAAGGAGGTGGTCCCTACAACAACCACTTACTACCCCCGATCCCCAAAAGTAGGTCCTACGTACTATGATCCGTAACCCAACCGTGACGCCTCACATTAGTCCGATGCTTCATAGGCATTGGTAGCCAGATTAACAGGGTAGACTTACCCTATAGAATTGAGACTAACCTCATGTCCTCTGTAGGTACTTACTATAGGCGATGTCTCACATCAGCCTCAAAGTCCTATTGTTAGTAGCCAGATTAATTAGGTAGACTTCCGTTTGCTTATGATTGATCTCGCATCCCTATAACTTAGTCATAATTTATACTCCCTAACCATACTATCATATACCTCACTGCATTATACTAAGGCTATAAAGGAAGATCCTTTATTCTGCCACTAACCATAATCCTCTATAACTTCCATCCTATGGAGTTTTAATGCTAATTACTAACCTACTTATTACACAATCAATACGTTATTAATTATAGGTTATTCATACGCTAATATATATTTCTAAATACGTAACTAAAATATTCATTGGCATGCAAATATTACGCCCTATACTAATCGTTAAATATCAAAACTTCCTATTTATACAAGTCTAATTCCATACCATAACATACAAATTAGCTAATATCCTTAGCCTAAAAATAGACTTGTATAAGAAAATAGAATCAATTACCAAACTTATTAAATATTGAAATAGTAGAATCAACATCAATATAATTTAAAATTTAATCCTTTTACACACTACTCAACTTCCCCAAAAAGGGATTCATATTTAATTTATCAAAATAGGTAGTGCAAACTACGAATAAGTGAATTCGTATTTCACACATCATTTCCTAAATTTTAGAACCCTCAATCATATCAAAAGAGAAAAATGAGAAGTGGAATAGAATGTAAAATATAAACTGCAATAACTACACAAATTCTACTATTTTAGTATAGAATAATTGAAACTCCAATAACATAAGAATTGACATTTCGCTTTGGGGATTTAGATATTGAAGTTTTCATGAATCAAAATTCCCCAGGGCATATATCAAATCCAACCTATACTATAGAATTAATAAAATAAGAAAAACTAAGATTTCTACTCATAGATAATTCCTAGCTTTCTCCTTTGAATTTGAACACACCTGCTTTTTAATCTTTTCCTAGATCTCTTCCTTTTGTAATATACAATAGTTGGATTGTATATTAATAAGATTCCTAATTTTAGGGATTAAAGGAGAATAGAATTAGAGATTGAATATAAATACCTAAAATCCCTTATATAAAAACCTTAAGAAATTTAGGAATCATGTGGAAGAAAGATACTGATAGAGCTCCACTTACCTTCCCAAATAATTTCTGAATAAAAGTGAGAGGGCTAAGCTCCCATTCATAATGATCAGAAGTCCCCAGAACCATCGGATTTAAGTCAGTTTAAAATAATAGAATCTGGGCCATTCCTAGCCTAAACAACCCTAGTCGCTACCACACACACCAGTCGACCGCTCCTACCTAGGCGGTTGACTGCTAGCAGTCAACCGACCTAAGGTAGGCGGTCGATTGGTTGCCTATATATGAGAATATTTAACTCTGTCGTTTTAATTATTTATTTAATTCTTTAATTAACTTTAACATCGACGTTTTCTTTTAACGTTTACTTAAACCCAAGAATCTATTCTGTTAATTTTTGAATTTCAAATTTTAATATTAGTTACATTATGAATTTGAATTCCATTTGCATTATTTTAAATTCGAAAACTTCAAACGCCAATAACTTTTCAATTTGAGCTCCGATTTCCAAACTTTATATATGTAAATTGATCAGGAAATCACCACAAATGCAATGGTAGAACTATCATGGCTAAATTCTGATATCTTCAAAATTTCCACTTTTATCCCTAAGATTTATTTATTAATTAATTAATTTCTTTTTAAATTTTATGGGGTGTTACATTCTCCCCCCTAAAAAGGGTTTCATAGCCTACCCAAGAGACAGATAGTGTAACACACACTAAGCATCCATGTTATACAACCATGTTATCTACATAATCATCTAATCAACTAAAAGTGCAATGTGATTATGTATGCAGACATACGATATGTGAGCTCAATCCTAGCATGTATGCAAGGTCATGACATATAGGCATGCAAGCATCCTAAACATCCATAAAGTTCTTCATAAATGCAAAAATTACAGTAAAAGGTGTGGCAACCATCTCCTCCCATCCAATCTAGCTACCATGATGCATCAAATCCTAATTTTGGAGAGAGAAAGTTAACCAAGGAAAAGCTCAGGATGAGAAGTCCTCATCTTTTCTTTGGTTTCTATTGTGCTTTACACCAGATATTCTTCCCATTGTATTCGAATAAGCCTAATTTCTTTATTGCGGAGCTTTCTAGTCCCGTACTCCATAATACGTGAGGTGGCAGGGGATGCTATCGGCTCCATCTCAATGTCTGCTAAATAATTAAGCTCTAGTATGGTGATGGTGCTATGAAGGCATCTCCTCAAGTGCGAAACATGAAATACGTCATGGACTCCTGCCAACTTATCTGGTAGCTCTCCTCAATAAACAAGTTTCTCTATTCATTCCAATATCGAAAAAGACCCAACAAACCATGGCGCTAATTTCCCCAACTTTTCTAATCTCATAACCTTCCTAAGAGGGTAAACTTTAACGAACACCATGTCTTTTACCTCAAATCTACCTTTTTTGAAGTCTCTCGAATCTAATCAGGTCTGAGTATAATTTTGTGGGTGGTTTCCTACCAACAATTTGGCTATTTGCATGGCCACTCATATAACGCTTCGACGGGGGCCATGACAATCGTTTCTTGGTGACTATTATTGTAAGCGAATTCTACTAAAAGTAAGTGTTGCTCCCAATGTCCTCCAAAGTTCATGATGCAAGCTCTCAATAAGTCCTTCGAAATCCTATTTACCCTTTCAGTTTTACTGTCGGTCTATGAGTGGTAAGCAGTGCTAAGATTTAATGATGTTTCTAAAGCTAACTACAAACTCCTCAAAATTCGCTAGTGAATAAGGGGTCCCTATCATTAACAATGCTAACTGTGATTCTATGAAATCGAATCACCTCATTAATATCTACTTGCGTTAAAGATGATATGGTCCTATTACTTCTAGCGGGAATAAAATGGGCACTTTTAGCGAGTCTATCTACTATAACCTAAATAGCTTCATTGCCTCTTTGACTCTTATGCAACTCATCAATAAAGTTCACTGATATATGCCCCTATTTCCAAGTCGGCACCTCCAATGGCAATAACAGTCTTCTAGGCTTCCCTTGTTCTATCTTTATCCTTTGGCAAGTCAAACATCTAGCAAAAAGTTTCGCTACCTTCCTTTTCACCTCTGGCCAATGGAAAATTCTCTTCATATCCCTATACATCTTATCCCCTCTGGGGTGAACGGTCATCCTTCAGTGGTCACATTCTACTAACGCTTCTTCTAAAACATCCTCAACCATATGGACATAAAGGCGTACATCTCTCCACAAACATCCTCATTCATCAATCGCATACCTTCCGCTATGGGGAAAGTGTTTCCCTCTCCTCAACTTGTACAAAATATCCACTATTGTTCTTCGCTCTAGTCCAATGTAGTCCATCTATGTCAGCCTAACTTCCATTGCTGCTTAATAGCCTATAGTGGATTCCGTTGGCAGTTGAAAATTGAAATTCGAAAGGAACTTCGACCGCTTCCACTCATATATAGCACCTAGGCTAGCATGCCTCCGGCTAAGGGCATCGGTAATGACATTCCCTTATTTGGGGGTTTATTGTATCCTAAGTCATATGATGGTATGAAATCTATCAACCTATGCTGTCTAAGAATCAAATCTTTATAGGAAAATAGGTATTTGAGTGATTTTTGGTCGATGAACAACTCAAACCTTTCTTCTAAAATATATTGCCTCCACGTCTTTAAGGAAAAAATGATGGCTGCTAACTCCAAGTCATGATTTGGGTATCTCTTCTCGCGACCCTTTAGTTGTCTACTAGCGTAAGTTATCACCCTTCCTTCTTGCATTAGAACAGCTCCCAATCCCGTATCACATGCATCGGTGTAAACTGTGAAAGGCTTCGTCCCATCAAGAATAGTTAATATCGGTGTGCTCGTCAATAGCTCCTTCAAATTTTCAAATGCTTTCGTGCACTTCTCATCTAATGCAAAAACCATATTCTTCTTGGTTAAGCGAGTTAGTTGGATTGCTATCTTCTCAAAGTCCTTCATGAATTTCCTATAGTAACCCGCCAAGTCAAGAAAACTTCTAACCTCAGAGGCATTTTTTGGAATCTTCCAATCTTGGATTTCTTCCAACTTCGTGGAGTCTACAGACAATCCCTTCTCGGAAGCAACATGTCTAAAAAAACCTCGCCTCCTTCTTCCAAAAGTGACATTTTTAGAATTTGGCTTTAAGTTGGTGCCTTCTTAAAGTCCCTAGTACCTCCCATTAGTGATTTTCGTGCTCACCTTCACTCTTGGAAAATACTAAGATATCATCCATAAACATTATGACAAATTTATTTAGTTGTCCCCTAAATACTCTACTCATCAAATATACAAAGTATGCAGGGGCATTCATCAATCAAAAAGGCATCACTTCCCATTCATACAGTCCATCCGAAGTGCAAAATTCGGTATTCTGCTTCCTACCTTCAGCTATCCACAGTTGATAAATTCAACGGCTAAGTCCAATTGGGAAATATTTTGGCTCCAACAAACTGATCGAACAAATCGTCTATCTAAGTAAGGGGTATCTATTATTCTTAGTCAATTCATTGAGTTCTCTATAGTCGACGCATAGCCTTAATGAGCCATCTGCCTTAATGGCAAAGATAAAAGGTGCTCCCCATTCAGAAGTACTTCGACGAATGAATCCTTTCTGCACCAGCTTTATCCAACTCTCGTCTTTCTTTAGGGGCTATATGTCTTAATGGTAGTGATACAGGTCTAGCGTCTTCTTTAAATAAATCCTAAATTCGATCTCCCTTTGGGGTGGGAGACCCAAGACTTCCTCAAAGACATAGGGAAATTAACGAAGTACGAGTACAAATGAGAGCTCATTTTGTGGCAAGCTCAGCGAATATAAATAGCTTAACTCGACTGAGTTTTGGGGTGTACAATGAACATCTGTATCTCTCCTTTTAACACTCCTTAACCTTACAATTTTCCTGTAGCAATCTAAAATAGCCTCATAGTAAGGTAACCGATCCATCTCTAGGATAAGCCATACTCCTCAAAATTAAGAATATATGTGTTACATGTAAAATCGACATTACATATGTCTATAACTTGGTTTTTGAAAATTAAGGAGAGATTTGTCAACCCTCCAACATGATTTGATACTACAATTGGGTTGGTGTCAATGAGGGTTTTTTAGACTTAAAGAGTTAACTACATCTTTAGCTACGAATGAATATGATGCTCTAGATCAAATAGGGTACAAATGGTATAACCAGAAATAATAGTTATACCTTCCATTGCAGCCTTTCCTTGATCTCTATGGGGAGGTCTACTCGAGATAGGAACAGCTTCAATAGCGTAAGCTTGCCCATTCTGCCCTTCCTTCACAAGCTTCAGACATCAGTTCTTGAAGTGTCCCTCTTCGTGGTGGTGATATCACTTCCCCTTGAATTCTTCCCTCATCAAACTCACTTTGCAATCCCTAGTGACATGTCCTTTCTTTTGGAATCTCCAACACGTTATACCTTCTTTCTTGAACTTGGCCTTCTTGTTCGTCCAAAATCCTCCCTTCTTAGCTCCTTCTTGATTTTATGTCAGTCCTACTTTCTCCTTCTCTTTCTCCTTCTCCACCGAGCCAACTTTCTGAAGCAAAGCCATCCAACTACCATCCAATAAGTAACGCGAGTGGGTACCTGGGTAAAAAGCAACTCTCTAAGTGGGGAATTCAGTCCTTTCACAAATTTCATGGGGTATCAATTAAACTCATTCCGAACTCAGCTACTTCCGTAAACCTAGCGATATAAAATCTCCCTACCTAAGTTGTATAAACCTTTTCAATTGCAAGTTCACTTCAGCCTTGGACATAAATCATGACTCAAATCGGTTTCTGAACTCAGCCCAAGTGATAACTCTCTAAGCATTCTCCTCAGCCACAACGGTCCACCAATCTAAGGCTTCTCCCTTAAGATGCCATGCCGCTATTCTCCTCTTAGTATGATCCTCCCATCCAAGCTCTTGAAAGATTCACTTATAATAGTTAATCCAAGTCTTCATCTCCACAAAACCTTCTACTCCCGTATACACCTTTTCACCCATATTCTTGCACATCTTGGGAAAGTCCTTAGGGCGGGGTGCTGCTTCAGCATGCGAGGTAGCGGGTTCCGTTGGTGCAGCTTATTGAGGAATGAGAACTTACCCTATATGCCTCAGATATTGCTTGAACCATTCAAGCAACCCTCAAATAGTAAGTATCTGTTGGGTAGAGGGGTTCCCAACTTTAGAAGGATGATTTTCAGCTATTGTCAACTATCTGTATGTTTACACTTTTAGCTACAATTTTATAATGCAGTATTATTTGCTGAAATAGAAGAATTTTCTATTATGTTTTCATATGTTCAAAATAAGTATATTTAGCAGGGTTTTTGAAAAATATTTTTCAAAATAACAAGTACGCACTCATACGTATACTTATACCCATTAATCGGTCAACTTATGCTCTGATACCAAACGTAAAATCCCGCCTCGGAACGGGCCTAATTTTCGTCCCAGAAAAGGCCCATCGAACATTAGACCCATTTCAAAGCTAGCTATTGGTTGGTAAAATTTAACAATACACAAAGTTATCCACTAATGCTATTAGAATCTAACAGCTAAAAGGATAAAATATAATATCCGAAATAGTGCCCATTTTGTGAAAATTCAATTTTCATAACAATACATAACATCTAAATATCCGTGGTAACAATATCTTAAAATACAATAACATCATGTCCGAATGGGTACATCAATGTATAACAAAACATAAGTAGATAGATAAATGCCACAAGACTCCGTCTCCGCCTTCATCTCCTAGATCTACATCGCTTTCCCTAACCTTTGTTGCAATGTGGAGGGAGTCAAAACAACAATGTCCGGTAAATAAAATCTCAAGTCTTCCATAATAGTACTTGGGCAGTATAATTTATATAAGAATATTCCTTATTTATCCTCACTATTTCTTATAAATACCTTCAACTGTAAGCCCGAAGGCTTTCCTAATTCAATCCTATAACTTACACTTTTCTTACCAATCTCTGTAACTTACTTTCAACTATAGGCACAAGGTCATTCCAATCCCATGCTTCTACCGTCAATCATGTTCGAACAATATGAGAGAAAGTACACATGATACTCAATACCTTTCAATGGGAATTATGCAGACTCTGACCATTTAATACCTATATCTTAGATAGTTCCCTATACCTAACCCAAGATGGAACCCGCTTTTGTACAATCTAGCTGACACTGAATGAAATCCCATCAGGCCACTTAATACTTTATTTTGAAAGAGGTGGACCATACAATAGCCACTTAATATCTCAACCCGAAGCGGGCCCATCTTGAGATTTCCATCTACCAAGCCTAAACGTCATCCCTGACCATTTAATACTTCCTAATTAGGGAGGGAGATGGGCCATACAATAGCCACTTATACCCCAGATCCCCGAAGCAGGTCTTATGTATTATGACCTGTAACCCAACTATGAGGCCTCCTATTAGTCTGACTATTCGTAGGAAGTGGTAGCTAGATTAACTAGGTAGACTTACCCTACAGAATCGGGACTAACCTTACGTCCTCCATGGGTACTTATTATAGGCGATTTGCCATATCAGCCCCAAAGTCCTATTGTTGGTAGTCAGATTAGTTGGGAAGACTTCCATGTGCTTTTGATTGACCTCACATCCCTATAACTTAGTCATAATTTTCACTCCCTTAACCTTACTACCACATACCTCACCACATTCTACTAAAGCTATAAAGAAAGATCTTTATTTCGTCGCTAACCATAATCCTCCATAACTTCCATCCTATGGGGCTTTAATGATAATTACTAACCTATTTATTACGCATTTAATACTTTATTTATTATATGTTATTCATGCGCTAATATATATTTATAAATACGTAACTAAATTATTCCTTGACATGCGAAGATTATGCCTTATACTAATCTTTAAATGTCAAAACTTCCTATTTATACAAATCTAATTCCATACCATAACATACAAATTAGTTAATATCCTTAACCCCACTATAGACTTGTAAAAGAAAATAGAATCAATTAACAAACTTATTTAATATTAAAATAGCAGAATCAACATCAACAGAATTTACAATTCAACCCTTTTACACACTATTCAACTTCCATAAAAAGGGATACATATTTAATTTATGGAAATAGGTAGTGCAAACTACGAATAAGAGAATCCGTATTTTACACACTATTTTTTAACATTTAGAACCCTCAATCGTATCAAAAGAGGAAAATGAAGAGTAGAATAGAAGGTAAAATATTGAAATTGCAATAACTACATAAATTCTACTATTTTAGTACAGAATAATTGAGACTCCAACAACATAAGAATTGACATTTCGCTTTGGGGAAACTTTGAGGGTTTAGATTTTGAAGTTTCATGAATCAAAATTCCCCAAGGCATATATCAAATCCAACATATACTGTACAATTGCTAAAATAAGAAAAACTAAGGTTTCCACTCACAAATAATTCCTAACTTTCTCCTTTGGATTTGAATGCGGCTTCTTTTTAGTCCCTTCCTAGATCTCTTCCTTTTGAAATATACAATAGTTGGATTGCTTATTAATTAGATTCATAATTTCAAGGATTAGAGGAGAATAGAATTAGAAATTGAATATAAATATCTAAAATCCCTTTCATGATGATATTAAAATCTCTGAACCATGTGGAATAAAGAAACTGACAGAGCTTCGCTTATGTTTCCATATAATTAGTGAATAAAAGTGAGGGGGCTGGACTTTTATTTATAGTGGTTGAAAATCACTAAAATCATCGGATTTAAGTCCATTTAAAATAATAGAATCCGGACCATTCTTGGCCTAAATAAACCTAGTCACCACAACACGCACCGGTCGACCGCTCCTACCTAGGTGGTCGACCGGTTGCCTATACATGGGAACCTTTTACTCAGTTATTTTAATTATTTATTTAATTCCTTGATTAACTTTAACATTAACATTTTCTTTTAACATTTACTCAAACCTCAAGTGTCTAATTACCATTAGTTTTTGAGTTTCAAATTTTAATATTAGTTACGCTTTAAATTTGAATTCTATTTGAATTATTTTAAGTTCGAAAACTTCAAACGTCAATAACTTTTCCATTTAAGCTCCAATTTCAAAACTTTATATATGGAAATTGATTAGGAAATCGCCATGAATGCAACGACACAACTTTCGTAGCTAAATTTTGACATCTTCAAAATGTCCCTTTTTGCCATATTATTAATTAATTAATTCCTTTTTTATTTTTATGGGGTGTTACATGGAATCTTCCCTCTTTTTTCCATATTGGTTCTACCTCTGGTCTGCTACGTTTAGACACATTGCCTTGAAGATTGAGTTGTCCCTTAATAACTTCCTTGATACTATTTGTCTTTTCCACTTTCTTTACTTACTTCTTGTGAATCCTTGGAATTTCCTGTCTATTCCTGAATAAAAAGAACGCAGTGGCGACCACTTGAGTTATGACTTCTCATACAAGTGGTTTTGGGACCGCAAAGTGGAGTAAATCTCTAGCTACCGAGTGGTTCCTCTCAGTACCGAGTGGTCCACTTTGCTATTTCGCTTTTGCAACTTGTTGAGTATGATCTTCTTACCTTTTTGGATGTGTTCCCAAGTTCGTGAATCGTTTCCATCTTCATCTTGATGTTCTAATTCCAACGAAAATCTGCTTGGTCAAAAAGCCGGTTTAAAATAATATAACGTTAACTTATTTTCTAGGAACATGATACTCTTGTATGTGTAAATCATGGTACGAAGATTTTAAATCGAGAAATTCCAAGTAATGCAACAATTTTTAAAGGATATTTGGAATCTTCAGGATTATTTCCTCTAGTTAAAACCTATTATAGATTGGTTAATAAATTACTTATATCTTGTTTTGTCGAGTGTTGGCATCCTTAATCAAATACATTTCACTTACCATTCGGTGAAATGACTATAACATTAGACGATGTTGCTTTTCCACTGCATATTCCAATTGAAGGATTATCGATACAAACATTTTATTTGTCCCAAAATGATATAATTAATTTGGTTGTAAATAATATGGGATAAGTGCTACTAAAATAAAAAATATCATGAAGGATGGCGTTGGATATAATTTAAATTGTATGAAATTTTGATGGAGTATGCAATTATTAGGAAGAACGAAACAAATAAAATAACCTACTTATGCATATCTTTTGTATTTAGCAGGCAATACATTATTCAGGGATAAAAGTAAATTGCTTGTGTCCATACTATAATTAAATCAAATTGATTATTTGGATGTAGTTCATAGCTACTTGGGGTTCGACAACTCTATATTGGCTATAGACAACTCGGTCTTCCGAGTAAGCATGAGTGAAACAAGTTGTAGGTTTTCTCGGATTGTTAGAATCATGAATATAAAAGCATTTTCTTTATTTGCATCCATCAACTAAAATTTATAATGAAAGTTCACCAAGAGCGGCTCATTGTGATCTAGCAAATGACCATCGTGCATTATTTAAGGAATTAAGGGTTTATCTTGATAATATTCAAGAACAAGAGGTATGTTATTAAGTTTGAATCATTGTAATGTGTCTGTTTCTTAATATAAATTATAATAGCATCATTATTTTGTTTATGATATTATTTTAGGTAATCTTTGACCCTTACATTCATGCAAGAGAATTTCATCCATTTTGATAAATTGCTTGGTATTTGAGTTGTTTATTATGCCTAAATGTAGTAGAACCGTATCATCCCACTCATGTTTTGTAGAAATTTGGTAGGGTTTAAAATATTTCATGTCCTATTATTCAATCAACAAGTAAAAAGACTCATCGCGGTGCTACTACTTCAATGTACAAATTACATTATGAGTTTGTAGAAAGTATATGAATGAGTAGCCAAATCAAGTTGTTAGTGCGCAATATCGTTCTATTCCACTGCGTGAATCAAATGAAACAATGACTAGTAATTATTTTGATCGGGATTTCCCCCGTACCAAATTAAGAGTCCATCTGATTGATGAACAAATTATTCAACATAGCAATCAACCTTCCTATGATCATTTATACACGGTGACAATTAATATACTTTTCATTTATATTGTTGCACTTGCTTTTTGCAATGCTAATATATTTTCAATTCACATCGTAGACCTATGGAGAACTTAATGATGTGCTGAATGAAGGAATCACCTTGACTTCATCGCAACCGGAGATTTCTCGTCTTACTCATCTTTATAGAATCTGCAAAGCCTTAATAAAGCAAAAAAAGGTTTGTGCTCGTTTTGTAAAAAAGGATGTTTAGTTTGAACAAGTGGTTCTAAGTTGATGTATTTCTTGTTGTTTTAGTATTTTTTTTATGAAACTCTTCTTGTTGTTGTATTTTAGTTATGGAACTTCTTGTATTATGTTATGAATTCTATGAAAATTACTATCTTGGTTATGTTTGAAGTATGGTTTGAACAATGATTTTAAGTTAATGTTTATTGTTTATCTATAAGTTCATTGTTTGTAGGAACAAAGCTTGTATTCACATTGTTATTATAGATTCCATGCCAAGAACAAGGGACAATGATGCGTAAACAACAACAGCTTCTAGCATGGTATTAATACCAACCTAGTCCAGCTATAATGTGGTTTTGATCTTACCATTTTCCGAACCCTTCTATGACCATGGAAAACTCTCAGGATAGAATAACCCTATAAATAATGTGGATTTAACACAAACATCATTAATAACAAGTGTGGCTACCATTAAAGGCCACATCTATACCTAGCATGATGACTGTTTCAACCACATCATGACCTACATTGATTTAAATGTTAACCACGCCATTTGTTTGCATGGTTTTGGCCTTGTCCTTGTTTCTTACCCATGTGTGAACCTGGAAAACTTTTGGGTTTGAGCAACCCTGCAACTAATGGGAATCAGTAATATCCATGGGACGAACAAGCATGGCATTTGTTGTGAGCAACATGGTTCATTAGCGTGGTATTATGTAAAATCGTGTTAGGTTAGGACTATATTTCTTTGCAAACCACATTGCTAATGATGCTGTCTACTGTGTATTTCTGGAGTAATTACACACCATTCTATTTCACGATAAAATCCAATTAAATCCAATTAAATTCAAATTTAATTTAAATAACTTGCTACAAATAACAATAACTCATGTAACAGAAATCAAAATATATATCATAACCAAATATATGTTTAATTAGAGTTTACAAAATGAATCAAACTACATCTTCATTTCTTGATTTTTTTTCATCTCTTCCTATGTTAGTCTTCTATTCATCAACATATCTTCCCATTATCCCACTTCCAAAAAACGAGCATCAAACCATTTTGAATATATATCTATTACTGGTACTGGATGATTTGATTTTAAGATTACATGTAGTAGTAAAAAAACAAATTTTAATTCTGATAAATTTTAGAAAATTAAACAACATATTTTTATCTACACAAAGTGACTATTATTTACATGTAGAATACCAATTTTTACTTCTTGCATTAACGATGGTATTTCACCTCGTAAGGGAGGTATAATTAAACTCGTTAGTTCACTAATACTTAAACTATAACATTGTATCGAGTTTCTATAATATATTCAACCTCAGGCATATTCATCCATTCACCCTCATGTTTATTAAATTAAGCAGCCAGTTGCTTCTACTTTTTCATAAAATACTTTGTTATAAAGACCTTGATATTCATGGAGTTCTTAAAATAATTCTCTATGAAATTGGAACCAATTATTTTCTCTCATCCTAATAGAGCAGCTACACGTCTAAAACCAAAATTATCATCCATTTCTACATCTATGATTTCTTTGACAAAAGGTTTCCAATCTTGTGGTATATGGTTATCAACAATTTTGTCAACTTTGTCGCCAATTCAACTTATAAAACAACTTTATTTTAAAATAAGTAACACATAACTATTAATATAGTGGATATAAATAATTTTAAGAAAGCACATTTGTTGGTCTTCGACTAACTAATTTTTCTTTTTCCACTCCAACATTAGGATCAATTTTTAGTTTTTTACTGCACCATATTGAGTTGAAATACTTAAACCTAACTCAAATGCACTAGGAAGTTTTTTTGTAGAATTAACCTTTTGATTGATTTTGAGATCTACCATGAGTTTTCACTTTGCTAATTGGAGATGCAAGGGATGATGTATGTGGGTAAATAACTTCTCTCACTTTGAAATCTACCATAAGCTTTCACTTTGCTAATTGGAGATGCAAGGGATGATGTTTGTGGGCAAAAAATTTCATTACTTCGGCCTATAATTCTTCCATCCTTATATCCAACTCTTTCGACTCTCCTCATTTAATAATATGTAATTTTTTCTAATGCACATGGATCAAATTTATAGGTATTTTGGCATTCAGACCAAGTTTTTCTAGCTCATGTGCACATGGAAGTCCTTGTGTTTTGTGGACAACACAAGTACATAGATTATCATTTTTATACCTACTCGATGGTATTCTAACAAGCTCGAAAGGAACAAGCTTTAACGCTGCAATAGAAACAACACCACGCAATTTTTTAAACTCTTTTTAGTGATAGACATGAGTAACTTTCAATAAACTTATTTCAAACGAAGCTTTAAGTTCAATAAATTAAAGCTCTAATAAGGCATGCATACTCTTCCAACATCTTTCAAAATTACCTTGGCATGTAGCCAAATGTTTTTTCAATTTAGAGCGAGTGGCCTTGGCTCTCCAAATTTAAAAAATATAAGTAAAAAAGATAAGCTTAAAATTATATAAGTGTTTAGCGATTTATATATACAAAATAAGTATATCACCTATTTGAAGTATAATTTCCAAAATGCATGAAATTATCGATCCATGCACAAACAAAACTATCCTTTCAAGTATCAAGTCAAGATTTATGGACATTATTTATCAACTTGGGATATTGTTTGTAAGAACCCCCACCGTGAGACTCGAAAATAAACACTCATGATGCTGCAATTACCACCAAAATCATTTTCCAACGACAAAGTGTGTTTAGTATTTTTTCACAACATAAGTAAATAGAGCAGCTAAATATCTTTCTCATTACATCAATTTGAATTATAAGATCTATTACTGTAACATCCCCTATCTTGAGGCCCGAAGCTAAGCGCTACAGATGCTGCAGTCATCCATAGTATTAACTTCCGGTGAAAAAATATGGTAATGTTAATAGTATCCATAATATAAGAAGTGCATGAATACGAAATAAAATCAACACAGATTTCAAAACAACTTTTATGATTACATTTCAAATCAATATTTCATATTCAAAAACATAATCCCAAAACAATCCCCAGGTTTTGATCAAATATAATCATTACAAATTACGCCAAGAGCGACATGTGAAGATGCCCCTTGGATGATCAAAGTACTAAATTGACATATCAGTCATAATACATCACAACGGAAATAATACTAAATAGTCCCTATATAGCTAGCTTGCCTCCTACACATCTTCAGAAGCTTATTCGTCCAACCTACTAAACCTGAAAATCCTTAACTCTCAATCTACTCAAATCAAATTTTGAGCACTCGAGAGTTTAAGGGGAAAACATAAACTTTAAGTCATACATAAAGCCTGGTGTGAATAAAACTATTACACCTCGATTTAATGATATTAAGTTAGACCACACCGCTTCGCAGAACGAGTTTACCCTTAATAATATCCCTTTAAAAGCACATCTTTTGCAAATCCTAATCCTGCAATCAAACTGATTATAACAACAATAGAAAATACATATATGCATAAAAATCAGGAAATAATGGATTGTCTGTCCACACTATAGTTTTATCTGGCTAACTATTAACCACTGGCTGACCTGGGCCTACCAGACATAATCAATAATCTATCTTCTTTTGGACACACTATCGGACTATCCGCCCTTAACTACCTTCTTCTAGGGTCAAATGATCCTAATGGTTTTGCGGGCTCACCAATAACCTATCTTTTCTATGTACATTCCCTTCTATGTATAACATTATTTTAGTCCCATCTGTGACAAAGCCCTATACACTGGAATTTTGGACTTATATTAGCTAGGGGCTATTAGCTAAAGTATAGGGTGCGACCTTACACCAGTCCTATTTGGTCTTTTAATATCTGAGTCATAAACATAGGGTTATCTACCTTATTCAAAATTCATTTCCTTGCAAGCACTCTTTGTAAATGATTTACCCCTGAAATAATAACTTTATAAAACAGGGAAATCATACTCTTTATTTTACTCAAAGTACTTATGCCATGATATATGTTTTACACAAAACAATGTTGATGAAATCTAATCAATTCAATTATCTATCCCTTCAAAATAAGTTAAAATCTCTTTTTAACTTAGAAGAATTTAGGCTACAAGGCCAAAACAATACCTTCGAAATCTTTATTTAAAACCTTAAGCAATCCCCTTTCGAATTCATTGAAAGTACCCATTTCAAAATAAGTTAACTATTTTAACCTTGAAACGCTACGCCGAGAGGCCAAAACATACCATTTGTATGTATTGAAAATGTGCCTTTCGAACTCATTTCTTAAAACCTTAGACATCCCTTTTCGAAACCATTTAAACTTGCCTTTCGGAAGCATTGGAAAACTTCCTTTCAAAATACTTAAAACAAACCTTTCGGAATGCTTAAAATATATATTTTGAAACACTCAAAGTATACCTTTCGAATGCATTGTGATCCTTTCTTTAGATACACTAAAAATGTTCCTTTTGAAAGTATTGGGCTTAAATAAGAGATTGTGGAAACTTAGCTTTGAAACCATTTAAAATTATTCCTTTCGAAACCTTTTGGGTCTAAAATATAGTATTACTATGGGCTACAAAAACAGAGGTGAAAGATTTGCTTTTGAAATCATTAACCCAAAGTAAAAGAAACTGGATAGTTTCGAAACCCAGCCTTTCGAAACCATTGCCTCCAAAAAAAATTTGAAAGCGGCTATATGACCCCTTTGAAAGCATTGAGAAGGCGGCTTCAAAATTAAAAAGGCAAAAGCACCCTTTCGAATATGCCGTTTTAAGGCTATAAAGAAAAGCGGCCTTAACTAGTCCGAAAGGTATGTGTGACGACCCACCTTTTTTGACATTTTAAATCGAAAATAAACCATACATGTCTAACCCAAACCATTCAAAAGGGAGGATTTTCAATGGGGTAAATAAGAAAATAAGAGAAAAGAAGGAAAAAACAAAACACAGAATCTCGCAGCGGAATGACAAAATATAATAATCAAATACACAGTTCATGAAGCTGTTTTATAATATACATTTAATTACACAATCATTACAACAATCAGAGTACAAACAATGACATACCAATAATGATGCAGTGGAAAATTACTAATAATATAACATACCAAACTTCGTCTTCGTCCTCCAAAAATAAAGTCTTCAACACTGAAAAGCTTAGGCTGACCCAAGCGTAATGAAAAGATAAAACACTCGAGTCAGACCTAAAAGTTCTTATGTAAGTTAAATCAACGGCAAATAAATATGAGTGTAATAGCTTCAGAGATGTTTATGGGATTTCACATCTCCTATCCGGTGTATAACGTGTGTGCAATAACTTAAGAGATGTTATGGGATTTTCCATCTCCTAAGGATCCTTTAAACAATTTATATGTAGTAATATATGCTACATATGTAGTGTCTATCAGTAAAGTATAATATTGAAAATAGCGTTAAGGCGTTACCCATATCCCCCTTAACACATTTTATAGGTGTCGTAGTCTATACGGTACTATAAACTCCACCGTAAACTGGTGGGCTATCAGGGAGCACTCCATAGATACGACACAAACCAAAATCGTAGTGGGGTCGATAAGGATAATATGGCAAGGCACGCAAGGAAATACCCAAGGTAGGATTCTACCATTTTGCATGTCCGGGCTGGTTGTAACGCATAGCCGCAGCTACCACCCACCTCGAGACAACACACCCATAATCAAGGGTGCGCACCAATCAATCACAAAGCAAAAGATATGGTATCGAAGAAGCATGTCTGATAGGAGGAGCTACTTAACTCGGCCCGGTAGAGCTCCTGTTTTAGTCATTTTAATTATAACCTGAAGGTCAAGGCTGCGTTTCTTACCTCATTCCAGCAGCATTCGCCAAACCATCCTACTTCGTTCTGGATTCTTCACCACGTGCACAGTTGTTAAAGTGGTTTCAGAATTGGCAGAGATTATGACAAATATCCAAACCCGGTCTCTTTAACAACCAATCATTATATTTTTCACACCGTGGTCATTTTATAAAAACATACTTAAATAATTTAAGTTACATCAAATTCTAAATATTAACTTCAACGATCACTTAGCTTAAACAATTAAATTTATTGATATTAACAAAATCAAGTTATTAAGTTTTATTTCTCAAATCAATTTATTAAATGACATAATTATATCCCTGAAATTACATAATAATAAAACTTAATAAAATCTTAAACTTAAACTTATCTTTCTTATAATATATTTATTAAAGTTATAAAATAATCTTTATATAATAAAACTAAAGAAAATATTTCAAAATAAATTTAAAAACTTATGTTAAAAATTAAAATTTAAAGTTAAATTATTTATTAAATTAAGTATTTATGTTATATTAAGTAAAATATTTTAAATTAAACTTTTATATTAAATTTAATTAAAACAAATTATTTATTCAATAAATTAAATTATATTAAAATTAATTTTTAAAACTAAATAAAATATCTAAGTTAATTTTTTTTTTAAATTTAAATTCAAAAATCCGCACATATATTTAAACTTTAAATACATAATTAAATCTTAAACTAAAATTTTAAAAACTTTTTATTTGAGAAAATTAAATATAAAATAAAAACTTAATTCTTCAAAGATCAAATTTTTATTTATCAAAACATTTAATATAGACCAACGGTGTTTGTGTAAAGTTTTCTACCCTATGGTCAAGTGATATGAATATATATCATTTCAACCTGCAATAATTTAAATTTTTCGGGTATATATCATTTCAACCCGTATCCCGAATCAATAATTTCCAAATCTATAAAATCGCTCGGGTATGTATCATTTCCACCCATAACGATTTTCCTTAATCTATAAGATCATTCGGGTATGTATCATTTCAACCCATAGTGATTTTCCCAACTAACATATCAGGGAACTTGCGGTGTGATTTCGATAATTAGATAATATAACATATCAGTATATATCATAGAGCATATCATATAACATGCCAACAAATAAACATCCATCAAAATCAACATCCAAACCAGCCAATAAATCACAACAATTAACTGATTATCAACATCAGGTATTTAACTAGCAATTCAATTTCAATGTTAATTTAAATGGCAATTCAATTCCATAAAATCCAATTTCAATTAAAATGTAAAATTAAACTACCAAACAACAACCAGTAATATTCCTATCACATCATAAATTTAATTCAACTAACATAATAAGGTTTAGTATTGTGTGAGTGGGTTAAATCACTCATCTTTGATTTTCGTCGATTTAAAATCCAATAAAAGCCCAAAATTTGAACAATCTCCAAATTTGACCAAACTAGTTCCATGTGTCCGGAATTCCGATACGAACCCAACGGAAGAAACCGCGTGCAAATCCAAGTTCGTGTGCAAAAGTTATGAAGATCAGAAGGTTTGAAATTTAAAATTCAAATCAAATATAAATCAGGGGCAATTTTTGTAATTATGTCACCTCACTCAAACCCTAGCAGACTCACGATCGAACACGTCTCAACAACAGCCGCCGCTACAAACTCGCTGCCGCATGCGCCTACGCTCGCCTTCGACCAGATCAGAGACCACCAGCGCCGCCCCTCCCTCAACCAAGCCGCCTCCATCCTTGCCTGCGCGACCGCCGTTGTGGCTGGAGGATCCAGCTCCGTTGCCACGTCTATGCTCGATTTTTGGCGAACCATGACATCTCTGACATGAACGAAAACCACAGATGCCCTCCTCTCGGCCTTCTCTACGTCGTTGTACTCGCTGATCGCTCTGAAGTCGAAGATCCACTTTGAATCGACAAACCTGGAATGAATGGCCATGACTGTTTCATTGATTTCTGGCCAAACCGCCATTCGATTGCAAAACTGAATTGCAGATGTAGGTTACGTTCTTCGAGAGCTTCACCATGATATATAATTCGATAGGGTTAGAGGAGTTTGAATTTTGATTTGGAATTGGGGATTTAGGGTTTTGATGTCTGACATTGGGAAGGAGTGAAGGAGCAGATGAGAATAAGAAGTACGTACAGAATTTGGAATAGACTGCTAGGGTGAGAGGCAAAATGTATTTATATAGATAGAGATGGATAATAATGGATGGAACAGATCGAATAGGCCAGAACGATAATAAAGGCCTGAAAAGCCCGTTTCGTTCCCGAAATGAAAATAGGTCATGCCGTATATCAAAATATAGGTTTTCGATATTTTTAAACTCAATGGAACTAGTTTCAAACCCTAATTCCATTGTATAGAGAAGTTAACTTTGAAAATCAGATTATATTCATTTAGATTCCATTAATTGATTTCTACGCATTTCGAGCTCTCACGATCAAACGATAAGTCTGATCGCTATGAAACTTGAAATCCTATAATATTTCACTGTTGCGGATCCGATGAAACTGGTTTCGTCAAAATATGAGACAGTGCCCAAAAAGACTAATTTTACACGTTAATTAAATAAATTATTATTTAAAAATCAATTTAGTCACTTTTAAATTCAAATTTAAAAGTTAATAATTTTCATCTTTCCTGATTACACAAAAAATAATAATATTTTTAAAATTAAATTTTCCATGTTAAACTCAAGATTTAAATATTACATTAATTTCAGCGTTAAATTACAACTGTAATAAAACCCTAGTTTAATATAATTTAAATTCCAATAAATTCTTTTATTTTGATTTACACTCTTATTATTTAATCAACTATTGCCCTATGAATTAATTAAACACAAGTTTTCAACTTATTATACTTATTTTCTACAGTTAACGTCTTTCCTTACATTAACTGCAATATTTAATTACATTAAATTTCATTGATTTCCAAATTAATTCCAAACGGATTTAATTAATGAGATGAGAATAAATCAATTTTTATACATTAATAATTCATATCTATTAACTTATTGTTTACAACAAAGGTTGATAAATTACTTACCAAATATTGATTCCATTCTATATTAACCAATTTCAAATTGAATAACCTATGGTTTATATTTTTTTATACAACATTTAATTTATTCCCTATTGACTTACAATTATTCCCAATTTAAGCTCTAAAATTACATTCCCAATTAGCTTACCATTACAACCGATTGAAATCACCTTAAACAATTGCTAATTTCATTCAATCAACATTATTAAATTACATTTTAAAATATATTTTTTTCCTATTTATAAATCATAAAATTTAATTTCTCACAATATTAAATTCCAAAATCTTATTTAATTTAACATTTTTAATTATAAAAAATACGGGTCATTACAATCTCCCCCACTCAAAACTTTTTATCCCCGAAAAGGAACAAGAAGGAATCAAGAAATTTGGTATATTTTATTCAAAATAATCAATTTATAAACAATTAATTGCCATATTTAAGTTTAACAAAATTTTCAAAATAACTCAACTTTCACAAAATTTTCTAAGTCCTAAATTTATGAAAAATTTCGGCAGAGTCTCCTTTGCGCAGATAGGTCTAAAAAATAATAATATTAATAATTTATATCATATTCAATAATAAAATATCCCAAACTATGGGAAAACAATAAAATATCGCTCCAAAACCGTAATATGAAAACGTACCTATTTGTCGGGCAAACAAACTTATTTATGAAACCAAAAGCAACTGCTATTGCTTCCATAAACCTGCATTTCACTTACATAATCCAAAAGAGTTAATAATTATGTTAAAAAAGAGTAATATATTAGTTGTTCCAATTAATAGTACAAGCAACATACAATATATAATAATCATATGCAAACAAAAAGAAGTATAGCCATCATATGCAACCAAAGAATCCATCATACATCCATAGCAACCAAACTAATGGTTTGTTTAGGTTCAGAAACTTTTCATTGGACAAGGATGGTAAATAACTACCAAGTGTACCTTACACTCAACCACCTTAGATAACTGCTTAATAGATTATTCATACAACCTTAAACAATTTGAAGTATCATTTCCCAACATCCCACAAGCCAAATAACAATGAATTTTAAATATTATTTAAGTTTATTCTATTGGTTTCTTTTTTTATCATTTATTTTTCATTTATTTTCATTCATTCATACAATGTCATTTTTTTCATTCTTTTCTTACATAAAATTTTTCCATTCAATATTTGAAATCATCCATGGATCCATTATTAGAGTATTACATCTATTTCATTGCAATTTAATTCACAATTATTGTTTACTTATAACTTTGATTTCCATTTTAATATTAATATTCATCAATGAATCATTTCAATCATTTTCTTGAGTTCACGCTCATTTACTTAAACAGTATTCACTCTTCACTATTTAATTTAATTACTAGCATTTCAAAATATTAACTTATGTTTATAGATTTCTTGTAACTCTTAAATTTTCATTTATAAATATATGTTCATTTTGAAACACTTTTGTTATTAAGCTTTTATTTGTATAATATTCTATTACATATTCATATTAACATTTCAACTTTTAAACATTTCCGGTAAGTTTTATATATGTTTTTAGAATGTAATTGAGTGTTATACAAATTTATGTTATTCATTTTAGTTAACAAAAATGTCCAATAGTTAACATCTTCTTAATTTTCATTATCTTTTAATTTACAAGTGACAAATCTCTAATTTCTTTACAGTTCATTAAACACTTAGCTTCTAATTTCTTATTTCTCATTTTAGAAGTTTCTAACTATTAAAATTTCACTTTATTTCTACAACTGAAAATTATTAATTAACAGGAACTTAAGAATTCAAATACCGGGTTCATTTCAAATCATTTTAAAATAATATATATACTCATATCTTTTACATATATCAAATCATACTTGGAAAATTTAAATCAAAATCCATTTCACCAAAACAACTGTGTAGCAAAGCTACAATAGTGGTCTTCCCACTTTGAAACTCGAAAATGAAAGTCGATGATGCCACGGTCATCACCGAAATTATTTTCTAGCGACAGAAGAGGGGAGTACAAAACTTACTTCCTTTTTAAAATTCTTAAAAACATTTCTTTCAAATCCCATTGAAAATATTTCTATCCAAAAATACTTCCAAATAATACTAATATTATATTCCAAAATCTTTGAAAACCAATTTCAAAACTCCGGAACTTAAGTTCTCAAATTTCCAATTCGTATTCACTTTATTTGTAAATTCTATTTTGCAACCAATATTTATAAAATTCACTTCCTAACAAACAACATATCACATACAACTATATCCATTCATAAAAATTATTCTTTTATATACAAAATATAATACTATGTAAAATTATTTCATTTACCTATATTTCAAAACAATATTGTGTCAGTCTCCCCTATTAAGTGTTTAAATATCCCTATCGATGCCATAGCGTCCTATGTACCGACCAGAATTCATAAATATTCAACAGAACAAATTAACACAATACAAAACATTAATATCACTAACAAATACGCTCTCTCATATATATACTCTCAAACTCATTCTAGGATATTAATAACCCTATCTCTAATGAGTTTAAATCCCAACAGGCTAAGGTATCTATAAACCAAAGCTCTGATACCAACTGTGACGACCCACCTTTTTGGACGGTTTAAATCGACAATAAACCACACATGTCTAACTCAAACCATTCAAAAGGGAGGATTGTCAATGGGGCAAATAAGAAAATAAGAGAAAAGAAGGAAAAAACAAAACACAGAATCTCGCAGCGGAATGACAAAATATAATAATCAAATAAACAGTTCATGAAGCTGTTTTATAATATACATTTGATTACACAATTATTACTACAATCAGAGTACAAAAAATGACATACCAATAATGATGCAGCGGAAAATTACTAATAATATAAAATACCAAACTCCGTCTTCGTCCTCTAGAAATAAAGTCTTCAACATTGAAAATGTAACGACCCGGAATTTTGGTCGTTAGATTTTGAACATTTAATTCATTTTAAATGTTGAATGTGAATTATAATTTGATCTTAAATAAGAAGATTTTGGTCAAATTAATAAAATTTGTTAAAATTTCAAATACGACAATTTAATTAGATTTGGATAAATAATAATTTAATATTCGAGATTGGGATAATTTATGTATCTGGATGTAAATGGCTATGGAAATAGTTTCTAAAATTTATTTTAAGTCTATTTGGATTTAAATAATGTTGTTGGACTTTTAGATGGAATCAAAAGTCGATAAGTCATATTTGGAATTTTATATTAATTTAATAATGGAATTTAATATTATAATAATGTAAATAATCAGATTTTGATTTGGGATGAATCAGAATGATGTCTAATGTGAATGTAAATTCTATATGATTTATAATTAAGTTAGTAAAATTTTAAAAGTGAGATTTTAAATGATTTCGACGATTTTGGAAATCGCTCGAATTAATCGACGAGTTAAAATAGCCTTCCAGGGCACGGTCTCGGAATTTGATGAAACCAGTTTCATTAGATCCATAATAGTTAATTATTATCGAATTTCAATTTTTGTAGCGTTTGGAGTTGCCGTTTGTTCGTACGGGTGAGAAACGCGTTGAAATTAAAATCGAAAATTTAATATTTTAAATCGATTTAAAAAGCTAACTTCCACATATGATTGAATTGGGCTCCGAAACACGTTCCATTGTGTTCGGAATGCGGGTAAAACCTTATAAACGCCAGGCGGCACGTGTAATTTGGAGTTTGTTTGTAAATGCTCGTTATAATTGAATTTAATATTAAATTAATATGTATATACGTATATATATACGTGTTTGGGGCCGAAAAACCCTAATTCTCTTCCAGCCGCCGCTTATCTATTTCAATGGCCGATATGATCTTGCCTTCTCCTCCAAAATTCTCCTTATCCGTTCACTTCTGTCAGAAACTTCCAACTAGAAGATCGTGATTGGCTTCGAGATCTACGTTGTGAGCGGTGGCGATCGAGATCGGAGCGGTAAGGAGGGAGAAAATACAGCTCGAACCCCGGCTGTTCGTACACGATTTCCAACGCCTGAGGGCCACCGAGCTACAAGCTCTTCCGGCCGTGGGTAGAGGCGACGTCGGCCTTCGTCATGGTGCTCCCCGATCGAGCCCTGATGCAGCACGGTAGTCGCGATATTTGGTCAAAGCACGGCAATTTTAGGTTTTTAAAACCCTGGTAAACGCGATCGAAGAAGAGAACGTGAGCGGCCACGATTTTCTCAACCAAGGTGAATGGCCGATGGTATTTTGTTTATAAAAAAACAATAGAAATGTAAATATATTTATATTAAAAACCGTTCGAACTTTAACACCTCATATCTTATCCTTACGAGGTCGGAATCGGACGAAACTGGTGGCGTCGGAATTGCAGCGACGAGCTCTACGCGCTGCAGCAGGTCCGGAGATGTTTGGAGAAAGTGGGAATTTTAGATTAAATCGAACGGACTCGATTTAATTTAGAATTTAAACCGCTCGACGAATTCAAGGTGAGTTAATCTCACTCACATCTGGATGCCATTTAATTTAAATAGTTAATATTTAAATAATTGAATGATTGGTTGGAGATGAGTATTAATATCAGTCTAGATTGATATTTGCTGTTGTGCTAACATTTGTGGATGCAAGGAAATAGGTTGGAGGGATCCAACTGGATTCCTCATAATGTAGAAATTATTTTCATAATTGATGATGTATTTTATTTATATATTATGATAGATTAATTTGGAAATTAAATTGTGCTGTGTTATGGTTGGATAAATAAAATCTGGAATTTTAAAATATAATGAAATAAATTGGGATTAAAGGGAAATGAAAAGGAATTTTTAAGGAATGGTTTTAAGGAAATTAAATTCAAGAAATTGGATTGGAAATTGTAGTGTTTTTGGAAACTGTGATTAAAAAGGAAATGAGAAATGGAAATTTATAAATTGGGTTTATAAATGGAATGATATTTTATTGGGAAATAAATTTGAAGTATAGATTTCCAATGGGAATTTCTATAAGAAGTGAAATGGATTGAAAATAATAGTGAGATTGTTTTTAAAGGATGGGAAGTGTATCTTTCCTGGAAATTTAGCATGTTTCAAAGAAGAGCTTTCAAAATATAAATTGGCAGTTTAAATTGTGTTTGAGAATATTTTAGAGAGAAAATATTATTTTAATCATTTTTAAGTACAAGTGAATATTTATTTAAGTAATTATGGTATTTAATTATTTTAAAGGTAAATTAGTATTATGTTTTCTAAAGGAAACTTTAACATAGATATTTGATATAATAACTTTATCTTAAAAGAAATTTTGATTTAAGTTACTCAAGAAAACTTTATGGAATTTTCAAAGGTGTTATTTGAAGTAAAGGATTTGGTAACTTATTTTAAATAAATTAAGTATATATTTTGGAAGTGATTTCCAGGAGATGGGAAGTGTGCTTAAAAATAAAAGGGAGTTTTATTTTTTTAAAAGTGATGGAAGGAATTTACGGGATTGAAACGTAAATTTGAATTGAGATAAATCCAGCAGGATTTATAAAAGAATTCTTTGGTTTATTCTGAAATGGAAGTGAATTTCCCTGAAAAGCCAAGTGCATTTTAAAGCAGATTTTTGAGCAGAAGTTCGAAGTTTTGAAATTGTTTTTAAAAGAATGTTTTAAGAAATTATTTGAGTTGTGAAAATTTTAAAAGTAAATATTTACTAAATTAGTTATAATAGTAATTATTTTAAAGGGGTAATTGGTATTATGTTTTAAAAAAAGAATATTATTAATATTGGTATTTTATAAAATGGATTTATTTAAAGATAGTTTGGTTAAAGTTTTATTTGAAACTTATATAGAAGTTTGTAACTCTTATTTTAAAATTTAGTTAGACTTAACTTTTATTTATAAATTAGTTTTATATTTTATAAAATAGTTTTACCTTAAATATTCTTAAAATATATTATGAATAAAGTGTTTAAGTAGTTTAATTTAAATATTTAAGGTATAAATTAGAATAAAGTGATTTAAATTACTTTTAAATCTAAGTATATGGACTTGGTTATTTTCAGTGGAAATAGAAAATATTTGGGAAATTTATTCCGTAAAAGGAAGATGGTTTGAAACTGTTTTCAAAAGGGGTTGAAAATGGAAATATATCTTGCGAAGATATTTTTAAGGTTAATAAATAATTTGGGGAAAATTATTTATGTTTGATGGATGCTTGTGAATGTTAATTGATAGTTAAATCACCGACTATCAATATTGGCCAATGCGCTGATCGTTTCGAAGAGACCGGGATCAGGATTAATTTCTCGAAAACCACTTCGATTCGGTTTGTACGTTTTCGTGTGGAAAACAAGAGTTGGAATCGAAGATGGAGTAGTGAAGTGCAAGGGCTAGTCGCTACTAATCCTGAGGGTGATTCCAAAATGGATGTAGTAGGAATAGTGCCTTCGGTTCCGTTCGAACCCGGAACGGACTTGTATGGATGAATGCTTTTAGAACATCGTCAAGTGGACGGTGAGCATTCTAAGTGATATGTTCTAAAAAGGTAATGCTTAGCCTCGAGCCTCATCAACCGGGAATGACTGAAAATCAGGGGTTATGCAGCAAGGCTATGTGGGTAGCGCCCATTAGGGTGAGGTCATTCCTGTCTAGATGTCCCTTTTTATTCGGCTTAGTGGTGCGGTTGCTGATCCCAACTGTGGGGTGATCTCACTCGGAATTATCCAGTAAGGGGTAGTTCCGGCCTTGTGTTGCAGGGGATCGGGTGTGGTCCTCGGTACGCTGATCTAGACCAGGTACTGTGACAGGTGGTACCCTAGTGCCTAGTCATTAGTTGGAAATCCATTCTCCCTACGTGCCTTTACGGTTTTGATTATAGAACCCACTTTGTGGCTAATATGCTGGAATTTAATCATGTAACAATTTAAACTATTTTAATATCTATTTGTATATAGACACTATTATAATATCAGAGCATTTTGATAAGAAATGTTTTGGCTATCGTAAGGTAAAAACCCGACATGTTTATTTGTGGCGTGGTCTTACGAGATGCTATTGATTTCAAAGGATTTTTGAAACTTTAATAAACAGTTTGGATGTATTTTCTCACGCTGGTATTCCAGACTGACTCGGGTGTTATTTCATTATAATGTTCGGGTCAGACCGAGTATTGTAGGATACAGGGTATGATGGTGTGGAGCTCAGGAGACGAGCTGGATGGAGAGACGTATCACTCGTACTGGATGTATATTTCGCTGTGTTGTATAAGACGTGTATTCAGTTTGTGTGGACAAGTTAATATAACTGTCCAGTATTTGCTGGTGATTGTGTTGTACTCTGATGATGTATTATATAGAACAGATATGGTTTCATTTTGTGTAAAGATCTGTTATTATTTATTATATTTTGTTCCACTGAGATTGTGAGATTCTGATGTTGTTTAGTTCCTTCTTTCCTCTATCTTCTTTCTTTTTCCTCAACAATCTGTCTTTTCCGGCACTCGATCGTCGGCATATTATACAGTGGTGTATTTTGTGTCGATTTTCGAGAGTCGAGAAGGGCGGGTCTTGACAGAAAAGCTCAGGCTGACCCGAGCGTAATGAAAAGACAAAACACTCGAGTCAGAACTAAAAGTTCTTATGTAAGTTAAATCAACATCAAATAAATATGAGTGTAATAGCTTCAGAGGTGTTTACGGGATTTCACATCTCCTATCCGGTGTATAACGTGCGTGCAATAACTTAAGAGATGTTACAGGATTTTCCATCTCCTAAGGATCCGTTAAACTATTTATATGTTGTAATATACGCTATATATGTAGTGTCTATCAGTAAAGTATAATATTGAAAACAGTGTTAAGGCGTTACCCATATCTCCCTTAACACATTTTTATAGGTATCATAGTCTATACAGTACTGTAAACTCTACCGTAAACTGGTGGGCTATCAGGGAGCACTCCATAGGTACGACACAACCAAAATCGTAGTAGGGTCGATAAGGATAATATGACAAGGCACGCGAGGCAATGCCCAGGGTAAGATTCTTCCGTTTTGCACGCCCCTACTGGTGGTAACGCATAGCCGCAGCTACCGCCCACCTTGAGACAACACTCCCATAATCAAGGGTGCACACCAATTAATCACAAAGCAAAATATATGGTTTTGAAGAAGCGTGTCCGATAGGAGGAGCAACCTCACTTGGCTCGGTATAACTCCTGTTTTAGTCATTTTAATTATGACCCGAAGGTCAAGGCTGCATTTCTTACCTTATTCCAGCAGTGTTCGCCAAACCATCCTACTTCGTTCTGGATTCTTCACCACGTGCACAGCTGTTAAAGTGGTTTCAGAATTGGCAAAGATTATGACAATATCTGAACCCGGTCTCTTTAATAATCAGTCGTTATATTTTTCACACCGTGGTCATTTTATAAAAAACATACTTAAATAATTTAAGTTACATCAAATTCTAAATATTAACTTCAACGATCACTTAGTTTAAACAATTAAATTTATTGATATTAACAAAATCAAGTTATTAAGTTTTATTTCTCAAATCAATTTATTAAATGACATAATTATATCCTTGAAATTACATAATAATAAAACTTAATAAAATCTTAAACTTAAACTTATCTTTCTTAGAATATAATTATTAAAGTTATAAAATAATCTTTATATAATAAAACTAAAGAAAATATTTCTAAATAAATTTAAAAACTTATATCTAAAATTAAAAATTAAATTATTTATTAAATTAAGTATTTATGTTATATTAAATAAAAATATTTTAAATTAAACTTTTATATTAAATTCAATTAAAACCAAATTATTATTTAATAAATTTAAATTCAAAAATCCACATATATATATATTTAAACTTTAAATACATAATTAAATCTTTAACTTAAATTTAAAAACTTTTTATTGGAGCAAATTACATATAAAATAAAAACTTAATTCTTTGAAAATTAAATTTTTATTTATCAAAACATTTCATATAGACCAACGGTGTCCGTATATAGTTTTCTACCCTATGGTCAAGTGATACAGATATATATTATTTCAACCTGCAATAATTTAAATTTTCTGGGTATATATCATTCCAACCTGTATCCCAAATCAATAATTTCCTAATCTATAAAATTGCTCGGGTATGTATCATTTAAACCCATAACAGATCATTCGGGTATGTATCATTTTAACCCATAGTGATTTTCCTAGCTAACATATCAGGGAACTTGCAGTGTGATTTCGATAATTAGATAATATAACATATCAGTATATATCATAGAGCATATCATATAATATGTCAACAAATAAACATCCATCACAATTAACTGATTATCAACATCAGGTATTTAATTAGCAATTCAATTTCAATGTTAATTTAAATGCAAATTTAATTCCATAAAATTCAATTTCAATTAAAATGTCAAATAAAACTACCAAATAGCAATCAATAATATTCCTATCACATCATAAATTTAGTTCAACTAACATAAGAAGGTTTAATATTATGTGACTGGGTTAAATCACTCACCTTTGATTTTAGCCAAATTAAAATCCAATAAAAGCCCAAAATTTGAACAGTCTCCAAATTCGACCAAACCAGTTCCATGTCATCCGGTATTCCGATATGAACCCAATGGAAGAAACCATGTGCAAATCCGAGTTCGTATGCAAAAGTTATGAAGATCAGAAGGTTTGAAATTTAAAATTTAAATTAAATATAAATCATGGGAAATTTTGTAATTATGTTACCTCACTTAAACCCTAGCAGACTCACGATCGAACACATCTCAACAACAGCCGCCGCAACAAACTCGCTGCCGCACGCGCCTATGCTTGCCTTTGACTAGATCAGAGACCACCAGCGCCTCCCCCCACCGAGCCGCCTCCATCCTTGCCTGCGCGACTGCCGTCGTCGCTGGGAGGAGCCAGCACCGCCGCCACGTCTATGCTTGATTTCTGGTGAACCACGACGTCTCTGACATGAACGAAGACCACAGATGCCCTCCTCTCGGCCTTCTCTACGTCGCAGTACTCGCCGATCGCTCCGAAGTCGAAGATCCACCGTTGAATCGACAACCCTAGAACGGACGGCCACGACTGTTCCACTGATTTCTGGCCAAACCGTGATTCGATTGCAAAAACGAATTGCAAATGTAGGTTATGTTCGTCGAGAGCTTCATAATGATATATAATTCGATAGGGTTAGAGGAGTTTGAATTTTGAAGTTTGATTTGGAATTGGGGATTTAGGGTTTTGATGTCTGACATTGGGAAGGAGTGAAGGAGCATATGAGAATAAAAAGTACGTACAGAATTTGGAATAGACTGCTAGGGTTAGAGGAAAAATCTATTTATGTAGACAGAGTTGTTAAGAATGGATGGGACAGATCGAATGGGCCAGAGTGATAACAAAGGCACGAAAAGCCCGTTTCGTTCCCAAAACGAAAATAGGTTATGCCATATATCAAAATATAGGTTTTCAATATTTTTAAACTCATTGGAACTTCAAACCCTAATTCAATTGTATAGAGAATTTAGCTTTTAAAATTAGATTATATTCATTTAGATTTCGTTAATTGATTTCTATGCGTTTCAAGCTCACACGATCAAATGATATGTCCGATCGCTACGAAACATGAAATCCTATAATAATTCACTGTTGCGGATCCGATGAAACTGGTTTCGTCGAAATCCGAGACAGTGCCAAAAAGACTAATTTTACATGTTCATTAGATATATTATTATTAAAAAAATCAATTTAATCACTTTTAAATTCAAATTTAAAAGTTAACCATTTTCATCTTTCCTGATTACACAAAAATTAATATTTTTAAAATTAAATTTTCCATGTTAAAGTCAAGATTTAAATATTACATTAATTTCAGCGTTAAATTACAACTGTAATTAAACCATAGTTTAATATAATTTAAATTCCAATAAATTCTTTTATTTTGATTTACACTCTTATTATTTAATCAACTATTACTCTATGAATTAATTAAACATAAGTTTTCAACTTATTATACTTATTTTCTACAGTTAACATCTTTCCTTACATTAACTGTAATATTTAATTACATTAAATTTCATTGATTTCCAAATTAATTCCAAACGGATTTAATTAATGAGATGAGAATAAATCAATTGTTATACATTAATAATTCATATCTATTAACTTATTGTTTACAATAAAGGTTGATAAATTACTTACCAAATATTGATTCCATTCTATATTAACCAATTTCAAATTTAGTAACCTATGATTTCTATTTTTTATACAACATTTAATTTATTCCTTATTGACTTACAATTATTTCCAATTTAAGCTCTACAATTACATTCCCAATTAGCTTTACCATTACAATTGATTGTAATCACCTTAAATAATTGCATATTTCATTCAATCAACATTATTAAATTTCATTTTCAAAATCTTTTTTTCCTATTTATAAATCATAAATTTTAATTTCTCACAATATTAAATTCCAAAATCTTATTTAATTTAATATTTTTAATTATAAAAAATACGGATCATTACAGTATGAATGTGACAACATGAGTTTCAAATAGGTTCAAAGCGGCTATCCTTCCGAAAGCTTCTTTTAAAAACAAAAGGCGACAACTAGTTCGAAAGCTTCCTTCTTTAAAACAAAGTCAAGCTAAAAACAACCCCTTCGAAAGTAAGCCTTCGACACTCTCACTCCTTCCGCCTTTTTCCAATGCATTCCGTACTAATTTTTTGATATCATGTGCTTTGGTTTCAAACAAATGCGAAAGGCCTTCTAGGAATATAGGCGAAAGCTAGCTAAGGAAGTGGCGAAGTTGTAATTCGAAACAAAACTATTTTATTTCCTTCCAAAGTAATTCCTTTTACCTAACTTGCCCAATTTTTCAAAATATGATTGGTCGCCCACTCCTTATCAAATTTTTTTTTTGAAAAGGTTGCCTAATTCAAAATTATCAATTTAAAAGTGTTTTAACAATTAAGCCCTTCTCCTTGGTAAAACATATAAAACATTTAAGTCCCTTAACTTAAATTATTTTATAACCATAGTAAAATACTTAAGAAAATTCCCCAAAAATCACCATAATTCACTTTTAATATATTTTCTGACATATTTAAATTTCAGACCCGAAATCTACATATAATTACCTTAATTAATTTAAACCCAATATTAACTATTTTCTCTCATAGAAAATTCATAATAAATCCACAATAACTTAGAAAATTATGAAACTTGAAATCCACTTCTAAAATAATGTTTTTGACCATCTGTCGAAAACGCAAATCATTTGGATGTCATTTAATAGGTTTTCCAATCTAAACTTACCATAAAATCTATATGAAACAATATAAATCATTAGCAAACATATATATATATATATCCATTTAAACAAACATAACATGACATATTATTTGCAAATAGTTCGGATCCAACCTAAAAACCGAAATCATTATCATAAGTGAGATGTAAATCAAATTATTCACCTTAGCTTGGTGTTAAGAAGGTTGGGATTTGCTCTTTGATTAATTTCTTCAAGCTTTCTACTTGATTCCTAGCTTATCTTCTTTCGATTCTTCTTAATGGTGGCCAACCGAGCTCTTGGGGTTTTTGTTTTTGTTTTTGAATGTTGAAATGAATGAGAAATGAAGGATAAAAAGGTTTAGGGTATAAGAACAAAGACTATTTCTATTTTGCCCTGATCATATTCCTCCTGCTTACCTATCTTTAATTCTTTGTTGCTTATATATTCTTTATAGCATGGCCTCTTTATTAATTTACAAATCTCAATCCCTTATCATTCTACATTATTTCATTTAGTTTATCTAATTAAATGTCCTAAATAATGTTAGTCAAAATTAGGGTCATTACAATTACATTGTTAAAACCAAATCATTTCCATGCAGGAGTAAATATATAATAAGAAAATCAGTGTAGTGTGTGTTCGACATATGAAGATGCCAACACTACACTTAACCAATTATAAATCCTGGTTTTACACAGTGGAAATTTCAAAATACTTTTATTTAAATAGAAAGGCTCCTGCTTCATCTTTGAAATCTTTATTTGTCTTTAAAGATATCTATCTAATTCATAAACTCAGCCTACTCGAATTTGTATCCATGAGTTTATGGGAAATAATAAAAACACGGGTCAGACGATAAGTCTGGTATGAGTAAAATCTTTATCCTAAGCATCCATAGTGAGGCTGCGCTGCTAACGCGGAAAGGTTTTTCCCCCACTTTATCATCAACAATATATCAACATATATGTAACAAATAATATATATATATATATATCACCAAAACAACCGTGTGCTGTATTCAATAAATAAGTGTGCCCTACACTTTCTATCCATTAATAAACCATGTCATATATCTTTCGTCATGCGTACAGGACTAACCATTGTAGTCTTAATTTTATATTGCCACGTAGGCTTAGCTCAACTTCCAATTCCTACGCTTATGGTTTATTCGTATATGTTCAATTTTTATTTTATCATCAATAGATAATTTAGTTTTCACACATATGAGAATAGACTACCGGATTTTATTCAAGCCTTACTCCCCTGTTCTCGTTTGTTTATCATGAATGGACAATCAGTCGTTACACAAGTCTTACACTACCGTACTCGCTTAACTATCATAAATTGACAATTAGATGCTACACAAGCCTTCGATCAATGATGCCAATTTCAATGCCGTGGTTTTGACATTTGGCAGCCACATAGGACTTCAGTCAACGATACCGATTATAATGATGTGGGTTTGATATTTGGTAGCCACTTGGGCCAATACCAATTAGAATGTCGTGGGTTTTACATTTGGTAGCCACTAAGGCCTTAACGATACCAACTATTCGATAGCTACACATGACTTAATGATACCGACTATTCAGTAACCACACCAGACTTTACAATATAGATTATTTGGTAGCCACACAGGACTTAGTTTTCCACTCAGGCCATTACTTATTTATAATGTCGTATTTAGACATGTGATTACCACAAAGGCCTTACATTAATAATGATCTATTAAGGAGTTGGGTTTACCCTTCTTATTACCACAAAGGTCTTCCACTTGCATTAGTATTCTAAGAAAAAGTTTCATATATTAACTGTGTACACTACACATTCCTTAGAAAAAACATTTTTACCTTATATTTAGATGATACTCTATCATTTACTAGCTTCTCTAAGCTTACTTCATTTCAAAATTAATTTAACACATTTTAAAAGTATTTATTTTCACATGTTTGCATCAATGGGGACTAGGTTATCATTTTCAACTGCCTCCCACTTCACCTTTCTTCCCGTTTCATTTTCAACTATTTCCTACTCTAATCACTTCTCTGGTATTTCTCTCCCCTAACTTAGCTTTCTTTGCTATTGCAAACATTCATCCTCGTTGTAAATACTCATGCCTAGCCGTGTTTTGCTCTTTTCCATCCCAATCTGTCATCATGTAGCTGGATCTAGCATCCAAGTCCAGATTCACCCTTGTTTAGCCTCAGTGATTCCGATACTTTTTTGGTAGTTTTTCTTGGCTTTCTCAAGAAGTAGCATTGTGCTTCTCTGTCAATATGGTTGCGTGTGGCTGGTATTGTTTTGGTTTTTTTCCCTTGGGTCGTTGGATTTTTCCTGAAGTCATTAATTTGCCATCACGTTCAAGATCTAAGGGGATTAGGTTCTGGCTACTGTTCCTCTCAATCCTATGTTTTTATCAAATCCTTACTTTCCCTTGGTGATTACTTGCAACAAAAGCATAGTTTTTTATTTCGAGTGTCATACCTCTTTTTGGGTTGTAGGTGATTATTCTTCGGTCCTCTTTTCTTTTGTGGCAGTTCTAGGTCCTGGCAATGGCTGCTTTCAACTGGGCATGTTCTGTGAATGTTAATAGTGGAACTTGTGCATAAGAGTTTCATTAGGCCTAGTAGTTCACCGTATGGAGTATCCGCAATATTTGTAAAGAAGTTGAATGGATCATTATAGATGGGTATTAATTACTGGAAGAGTTGACGGTGAAGAATCTTTATCCATTTCCTAAGATAGACGATTTATTTGACCAGTTGAGTGGACCTAGAGTATTCTCATAGCTAGATTAGATAAAGAGATTCCATCGATTGAGGATAGCAGAAGATAGTGTTCCAATGACTATGGTTAAAACTAGATATGTTTCATACGAGTGTTTAGTTATGCCTTTTGCATTTACCAGTGCCCCAACATTCTTTGTAGATCTTATGAACTGAATTTTTCGCGATTAATTGGATATGTCAGTGTTGGTCGTACTTGATGACATTTTGTTGTATTCTAAGAATGAGAGAGACCGTGAAGTTTATCTTAGATTGGAATTCGACGCATTGAGACAGCACAAATTAAAGGCGAAGTTATCCTAGTGCCAATTTTGAAAACAAGAAATTAGGTTTCTTGGTCATGTTGTTTCGAAGAGTGGATTAGAAATGGATCTATTAAAAATAGAGACTAATAATGATTATAAAAGGCTAGTGACAGTAATGGATGGGAAATTTCTTGGTTTTGACTGGCTATTACCGCATATTCATTAAGGATTTCTCATGTATAGCAGCATCCTTGACTAAATTGACAAGGAAGAATGAGAAGTCCATATGGATTGATAAGTGTGAAGGGTAATTTGAGGAGTTGAAGAGGTTATTGACGAATACTTCTGTCTTGATCTTACTTAAAGGGAATTAGGATTTAGCAATATATACCGATGCATGTGGAACCGGTCTTGGTTCAGTGTTGCTGTAGAAAGGGAAAGAGATAGCTTATGCATTAAGGGAGTTAAGGCTGCATGATGTTCAACATCCGACTCATGACTTAAACTTCGCAGCAGTGATCTTTGCTGTGAAGATTTGGAGCTATTTTTTTTTGGGAGAATGGTTCGAGTTGCGTACAGACCACAAGTCCCTTAAGTACTTATTCTCTCAAAAGGATTTGAATATGAGACAACGGAGATGGTTAGTTTAACAACCTGCACCTTAATGGGCAAGAATTTCAGCTAAATTGAAATCCAAGCTCAATAAGGTACGGATCATTGGTTTTGGTAACCTGTAATAAACATAAGTATATTATAGTGCAATCAATATAAACTCAAAGAAGAATTGAAAATATAATATAACATACGTATTGAGTAAGGCCACTACCTCAGAATATCATTACTTGGGTACTTAATTGTCTTGTCCACGTCGAGCATGTACTTAAGACTTCACCATCTGCAGTTACCGTCTTGCTCTAGTACCTATTCCTTCTAAACCTATCATGTGGGTTGTTATGAGGTGGATGGTCAGAACAACATTCTGGTGATTGGAAAATTACATACTTTACCCATACCATTAATTTATGCCGATTTATTTCTATTTAAGTGTTATGTCTATTATTTATGGCTAATCTGTTAAATCTTATGTGCACGTACGATATGCCTAACCTAATCTTCTCCAAGGTATAACTATCTAAGTATATGCTTATCTGCATATATGTCTAACCATTTCACTATCCAAAAACATGGCCACTTAATACTTCTTAAATAGGAAGAAGGTAAATCCAACAGCCATCTACCACAATCCCCGAAGTAAGCCCTCCACAATGTAAATGCTAGTTAATCGGTTCTAGTTAAAGAGACTGATGACCCATATATATGTTTCTATAATTTATTATTTAATTACCGTACTACTAACGTATCTCAAAGACTCATCTAAGGATTAACCAACTTACCTCTGAAAAATTAATTTTTCATCTAACCATCTGCTTTGAGGTCTGTGCGTCTTCCATACAGATTCTACACTAGTAGGAAGCGAAATCCGTCAAGGCATAACCCAAGTCTTTACTACCGCTCACTCGAGACTGCTGGTGGTCATAGCCTATATGCCAAATCTACTACTAAATACCGGTACAAACTACTAACATAGTCCGTCGACCTTTCACAACTGACATCCCATTTAGACTAACCCAAGTAAGTTAAGGAAAATGATCATTTCAGTTACTTAATACCACTTATTAGAAATGAAGCAGACCCATTTCCTTAAAAATACTAGGCCATTTAATACTTCAAATCTAAGGCGAACCCTCGATATGTCTTCCTCCACCTATCTGCAACGCGTATCCCTTCCTCATAGGTTCCACGGTTGGAAATGTCTCACATTAGTAGTAATTATACACAACTGATGTAGCCTCTAGGTAAAGGGCTAACTTATGTTGCATAACTCTACTGACCTCGCATCCCAACCCACTATACTAAACCTATCATCCAAAGCCTATGCGTTGGTTAGGCCCACTAATTCACGCTCATTCTAAACATATAACTGAAGCTGAATAATTTCCTACTATGAAAATTATAATGCCTTCTATAAGTATTTAATAGTATAAATACTTACTTGCTCGCTACATAATTATTCCTACTTTATATGCTTAGGCTTTGGTTTCCTTGTTTCCTTCTTTGTCTAATAAATACCCATTGTCTATAATTATTGTTCAGTAATATCAAAATTAGATAATCTATAATGATATTTATTTACTAATTTCAAAATCAACCTATTATACCTGTTCATTTTCTCATAAATGTCATATTAAATTCTCTAATCAATCCCCATTTAATTCCTTTTACCCTCTATTAACTACAAATTTATTGCCCATTAAATTTATAGTTAATGTCCATAAATTTTGGAATTCCTATTCCTTCCTTTTTAGTCCTATAATTAATACACTATAATAACTAATACAAATATTATTGTAAACTATTTTTATTTTTAATCGGTATGCATGGTTTTTACGTATATATATTCTTATTTTCTAATTATTATTCCTAAACTAGAACATTCCTTTCCACGTTATAATTTATTAGAGTTATTCTTTCAAAACGGATTACCATTATAACTTTCCATAAATGACCCAAAACGAGATTTTTTGCTCTGTTTGGAATTACAGGGAATTACCTTTTATCTTTTGTTGAGATAGATAGTGCAAACTACGAAGAAAATATCCATACTTTACACATCACTTTATTTTGTGGTGTATTCCTTGTTAATTCAAATGATGTACTTTTTTACATTTGTGAAATTGGATAATTTATGGAAATTATACGAAAATAGATACAATTAAATTATATCCCACTCCAAATAAATTAAAATATAGAAATTCACATTCCAAGTCAACTAGGGAAACCTAATTTACAACGTAAATTGTAGATCTGGAATAAATCCTACCACTTTACAAATATTCCTCAATAATAATTACTTGGAACTGATTTCAAATTTCCAAATTAAATTTTACATATTATTCCAATTACTATTTTATAGAACATGTAGGCGATAATCCTATATATTTGTTTTAAGCCTACAATCATCAAATCTTATATAGATATAATAATTCAATAAAATTCAATGATATAAATTTCAATGTTATAAATAAATTATATAATTTTCCACTCACCTTTATAGCTTTCCAAATCTCCCAAATCTGAATCCATTCCTTTACTTGACTTCTTTTCCTTTCTAATCCAAAAGAATATGTATAATAAGGTATATACATACTATTAGAATTATAGCTCTGAGAAGAGATTCGGGTTAAGGGGAATATAGATTTATTATTATTGAAATTACCTTTTCTTTTACAACGTTGATTCGCTTTTTCTATTTTTTTTCGCCCTTCTCCAATTTGTATATATATAATATTTTATAGTTTTTATAAACAGAGGAGAAGGAAAAATGGTAGAGCTTCGCTGCTTTGATTAGAAAATATGAGAAGAAAAGTAAGGGATTAGGCCTATATTGTAGGTGCTCGAATCAACTGTAACCATTAGATTAAAATAAGTAATTTCGACCCATTTGGCAAAGGTTCAAACCCTAGCCGCCACACCTCGATTGATCGACCGCTACCTATAAGTGGTTGATGGCTAGCGGTTGACGAACCCCAATACGGGGGCTGACCATGGGTCCATATTTATTATTATTTATTGTCATTTTCGTTTTTAATTATTTTCGCTTCGAAAACTTCAAACGCTGATAATTTTTTCGTTTGAATTCCGATTGCAAAACTCAAAATATGAAAGTCTTTGAAAAATCACCATGAACACAATGGTATAAATTTCATGGCCAAATTCTATCAAATTCCATTTTTGGAACATTATTCATTATTCATTAGTTATCGTTAATTTTCCGAGGTGTTGTAGTTGGAGTTTCTGGCGACATATAACTTTGATATTGAGTACACGCTAGGAAAGGGAACAACATTGTTGATGCTTTAAGAAGAAAGAAGTAGAATGGAGTGTTACCTATGATTAAGGAATTGAAGACATTAGAGACATTAGCGTCTTTTGAGTGCATTACAGGATAAATGCATATCAAGTTAAGATCTAGTAATTCAAGCAAGCTTGGAAGTATGTCCAACACTTGTAGATAGAATTGTTGCAAGGAAAAGAGAGGAATCATTGTTAGCCGAAATAATAAGGTGATTAAAGATGGGTGTGGATGTTGAGGATTTGAAGGATTCGAGATAGAGTTGAAAAGATGGTTTAGGAACAAAGGAAGACTGTGACCAAACATAGAGATCTTTGGAAAGAGGTCTTAAAGGAAAGTCGTCAATTTTAGTTTAAGATTCATCTTAGTGGGACAAAGATATACGGCGACATAAAGCATGTCTTCTTTTGGAAAGGGATAAAGAGAGACGTAGAGATGTATCACATGTCAGCAAGTGAAAGCTGAGCATTAGAAGCTAAGTGGTTTACTTCAACCCTTGGAAGTACCAACTTGGAAGTGGGGTTCGATATCTATAAATTTTATAGATGGATTGCCAAGATTGAGAACAAAAATGATAGCATTTGGTTAATAGTTGATAAGGTGACTAAGAACGCCCATTTTATCCTGGTAAAGTCGACAAGAACGACAACCAGCTTAGCAAAGCTATATGTGAAGAATATTAATGATGTCCATGGGATTCCAAGCAGTATTGTTAGTGATAGGGATCCATTGTTCTCTAGTGAGATTTAGAGAACTTTGCAGAGTGCATTGGGTACATAATTTAAGGGTAGGTGCGATCGCAATCGGTTAATTTTTTTGGTTAACCGCAAAATAGTTGCAGTTTGGTTAACTGGTTTTTGGTCAATATTGGTTCTGGTCTACCAACCGAACTGGTTAAAATTAACCATGATTAACCGCTTAGTATATACGGTTAACCGATTAATATAAATGGTTAACTGTTAGTCGGTTAACCGTTTATGTTAATTGGTTAATCAGTTAACTGGTCAAATTGAAAAATAGATACAAGAAAACAATCACAGTTTTTGACTTAGAATAAAACTTCTAACATAAACACTAATGATTCATACATAAACATAGCTCTAAACTTCTAACTATTAACACTACTGCAATTATATAACCATATCACTTATGCAGCAGTCGGCAGACAAAGTTCATAATCATTCGCTCGTAGATAGAGCTCATACATTACAAGCATTACAGTGTACAGTGATTATATTACATTAGCAATTTAGTCCAAAGTCCAAACAGAAAATAGAAATACATTAATACAACTTCAACTGCAAAGTTGACTCTAAGTCTCCATCCTCCAACTTCAGCCTCCATTCTCCAAGTTTGTCTAAACTAAGGTAAACACAATGATTTAGCAATTAACTGAAGCATATAAGTGTAAACATTTACTATTACTATATGAGAACTGAAGCATACGTGTTTAATTGGATTTAACTGTACTAACTGTGTAGTTGTGCTAACTATATAAGCTACAGACTGCATATGACATATATATTAGTGGCAATGTGACATTAATGCATATGAATCCAACTGTACTAACTGATAATATATATACACACACTATTATATATATTTATTATACTATTATACAGTTACTTATGTATTACCGTAAGAATATACCATATATATTACTGTTATATCATATCAATATTACTATTATACTGAATATATATATGGTATATTCATATGGTATGACAATAATATATATATATTGTAACAACTCGCATATCTATCGATTTTATATTTAAATATTTTATCATTAGTCGGATGTTAGTCCGAAAAGCTACTTTTTGCATACGGTCAAATTAGGACTCGAGACCACCCCCATTGAGTTCAAAATGACGTTTGCGATCTTTTTGAGTGTAAACTTCGATATGTTTGGAGATAGTGAAATTTTCGTCACTTTTCCCACTTGTGACTTTGGTTGGGACTGCACCTTCTTAACTCAGCCCAACCCCCTCTTCTCTTCATCACTTCATCAAATACTTCAAGCTTTGTCAAAAATGGTGGTGGGAAGTGGAAATTAAAACTCCAAACACATATTCTATTGCAAATCCGAGATTCAACATCAAATTCACGTGAAGAACATTGCTTCAAGCTTGTTGGTGTTCTTGCTTTGCTCTCAAATCTCCATCTTCATCAAATTCCGTGAAAAGGTGAGATTTTTAATCTCACATCTCGCCTATAACTGTCATTGGGTTGTTGGAAATGAATTCCTATCACTTTAGCATTAATGTTTGCAACTGGTTTGGATTGAATTGGTGAGAAACTCAAGTTTCAGTGCTGCTTGCAAAAATCTGGCCCTAGGTCGTTCTGCCCTCCTTAGGTCGTCCAGACTGCTAGCTCGTGTGTTGAAAAGTCTCCACTTTCTTAGGTCGTTCACGAGTTAAGGCTTAGGTCGCTTGCGTGCTTAGGTCGTTCTGGCTTAGGTCGCAGGGAAATAAGTCGTAGGTCGAAACAGCTTTAAGTCTTAGGTCGTTGCCGACCTAAAATTCCTTGGCAAACCACTAAGTCGCTCGATTTTTGTTAAGTCTTAGGTCGTTGCCGACCTATAATCTCCAGGCACATCTTAGGTCGGTTACGAGTTAAGTATTAGGTCGTTCGCGAGTTAACTCCTTGAGTCGTTCAAAGCTTAAGTCGTTAGGTCGCGTGCCTTGCTAACTCGTTAGGTCGCATGCCTAGTCAAGTCGTTAGGTCGTAAGACCTTAGGTCGTGCACCTTTAAGTCGAAACATTTTAGGTCGCTTCCCCTGGACCTCGTTAGGTCGTTCACCTCTAAGTCGCGTGGCACTTTAGGTCGCGTGGTCATGTTCTCCTCTAGGTCGTAGGACCTTTTAACTGTTAGGTCGAAGGCCTTTTTCCATTAGGTCGCAAGACCTTAGGTCGCACCTTATTAGGTCGCGCATTCTCTTAGGTCGTGAACACTTAGGTCGCGCCCCACTGTTAGGTCGCGCACTTCGTTAGGTCGCTCGCATTTAGGTCGCAGACCTTAGGTCGCTCGCGAGTTAGCACTTAGGTCATTTGACCTGTTCTTCAGCTAGGTCGCTCGGCAGTCTTTCCCTTAGGTCGTATGACCTACTTCTCCTTAGGTCGCTGGACCAGCTTGCCTTCGCACTTAGGTCATTTGACCGGGCAGGTCGAACCCCGTATTACTCTGCGTAGGCAATCTCTTCTGAAAAACATTTATCAGAATTTCTACTTTGATGGTTTTGGGATTGACTTCTTTGGACTTTACTCACGTCTTCGAACGTGAATTGATTCGTTTCTACAATCGTTTTATGACTTGTCACTTTAAAGATATATGAAGGTTTCAATACTAATAGTAAATATCAAAACTCTTTCATCAAAGCGATTTCAACACTATTTTAAATATCAAAAGTTCGTTTTCTCAAACCAATTTTCAATCTACTAGTATATACAAGCCTTTACTTCACTCGAATGAGAAATCGACTTAAACGACTTAGTAAAACGGGTGGTATGAAACGCTTGCGTTCACTTCGTCGGTTAGCTCTTGGACTTGTTCGATTGAACCCCTTTTGTGACAATTTCCTAGTGAAGATTTACAGCTTGTTCGTAAATATTTAAGTTAAGCAAGTGGTTATGGGACATGAAGCTAAACTCATATATTTACTAGCTTGGTGTGATTGACACTTCCTTATGATCATGACGATCATTCTTGTGATTTAGACTAGCGATTGAGCGATGTCTCTTCGTCCGTGTGTTCGGACTTGCCTTCGGGCCATCCGTGTGTCGGAAAAATTAAATGGATAGCTTCCATGAGATAGCTTCTCATCCGTGTGTTCGGACTTCCCCCTTTTAGTGATTTCTGGATTTCGTGTGTTGATTTCTAGGATTTGTTCTGGATTTCGTGTGTTGATTTCTGGATTTAGTGCTTCACCAACTTTTGTGGTTTTCACTGATATGATATCAGTTTTTGTGTATTGGTGAATTTGTGTGTCATTACCTTTTTATGTGTTTGGATCTTTGAGAAGATTCTTGTGACATTGATTTATCCCTTGTTGATTATCATTTACATACTTATAGTAGTATGCCATCATGGTTATTATATGTTTATGCCATACCCCTTATCCTATATCATGTCATCTGATATTTATAGTTAGACTGATCCGTTTATTATTTTCTTATAAATAATACTCGGGTCAGACCGAGATGTTACAGGTGCTTCTGCTTGACTTCTCTTCTGGATTACTCTGACTTTTGGCTAACTACTTAGATTAGTAGTTTTTGGTTGTACACATTTGAGATATAGACTCTATGTTGTGTATCTATTCTTTTGTATAGCACGTGATGCTATTCTTTTGTATTATCGTGGATCTTTCTGACCACTTCTCTGATGTACACTTTCATGTGTTATATATTTATTCATATCTTATTCCGCCTTTGTGATATGGATGTCTGTGACTGATTTATGTTATGATTATTTCTATGTTTGTTTCCGAAGATTATATATAGCCACCGTGTGATAGCTTTGTGTTTGTATCGGTACGTCGGATTTCCTCCTTAAAAGATATGCATTCTATTCTATCTGACGTATCGGTGCTCGCAAAAAGAAGTTACATGGATGGTCGCTCCTCCACAGCCTTATTCTCCGTGCTAATTGACAGCACTACATCGTAGTGTTCTTGGTTAGCGTGGGTATAGAGGTGGGGCGTCACATATATATTCAGCATATATTATTCATATATATTGTTCAATACACACACACACTAGTATATATATTTTAGTATACTGTGATACAATATACTGATAACATATATATTTGGTTTACATTCAACAATAAATGATATAATAGTATAACATTCACTAATAATATGTGTGTGTAAATTTTTAAGTATAATAGATTAATAGTCTAACGGTATAACAGTATAACATTCATACATTCACTAATAAGAATATAAACAATATAACATTCACTAATAAATGATATTCAATATACATTTGTATACTGGATAATAGTATAATAAATGTATGTGTGCAAACTGAATGTGTGTACAAACTGAATGTATTCATATGTATATTCAGTATACATTCTATCACTAATATTTAGTATACATTCTATCACTAATAATGTGTGTGTCCAAACTAAATATATTCATATATATATATATATGCATTATAAACTGTATAACAATATAAACACACACACAGATATATATATATATATATATATATGTGTGTGTAATAGATGAACCAACCATGGTGAAAACAACGATGGTGGACTATCCATGGTGAAAACAAAAGATGACGGCAACTCATGATAACGTCCAGGTACAAATTCAACATGTCAAACAAGTTAGTTAGAGTATGTATGTAAAATCGAACAATCGAGGAACTAGATTATTTTACAAATGCTAATATAACTTGAGAAAGCTTCATCATAAGAATACAAATCATCGAGAGGAACCTCAATCCGGTGACCTATAAAAATTGGTTTGGACCTTTACCAATTTTAAGTATAAACTAATTCCTCAACCATTCATGGACTCAAAGTACTACAAAAAGGGTCTATAACCTTCCTACGATGCTAAAAGTGGATTCGAAAGCAACCTTGGACACTAGAATAGCAAGAAGATATCGAGCAACTAAAGATAAAACATTATATTTGGAACTACTTACCGTCGTAAAACATCAAAATCATTTGGTGCAACCTCAATCGGTGCACTTAAATACTTTTCTAGTTCATTTCCTTCATTATCTTGTTGTCGAACTTGTCTTAGAAAAGTATTCATTCTTCTAGAAAGAGCACCACTAACATTCTTAACACTTTCACTAGCAATAGACGTACTAGGTTGTGGTTCATCGCATGTTTGTGTTCTAAATGAAGAATCAGTAACATAGAAGTCAAACAATCTTGTCAAAATATCATTTACACTCTTTTAATATGTCTTCTGCAACTTCTTTTTCCATACATGTCTTCAACACATAACTTTAAAATTGCAATTTATACCTTGGGTCAAGCACACACGTAACAAGTAAAATTTTGTTTATGTTACCTACGCTTCTCCAATATTTTTCAAACATCATTTCCAAACTAATTTCCATTCTTGCAAGATATGGATACATTTCTGCGATCAATACATAAAGTTCTTCTTGAATTCCACTTAGCTCGGCAAAACAAACATTTGCAGTAATAGATAAGGTTTTGCTAAATTTTAAAGTAGCATCATAAAAGTACTTGAAGAATTTAACAAATAATTCAGAATTTTTCCAATCTGTAGAACCCAAAGGATGAATTTCATCATCAAAATAGTTAATATAAATATATCATTTTCTTTCATATCATCAAAAAACCTTTTTTATTTTAAAGTCGCTTTTAACATCAAACTTTTAATTCCACCTGGAGGGTACATCTAAAGTAAGTACAGATTTATTCTCAATTCCTAATCATAAGGATGCTTCTATAAATTTACTCAATCGTGTCAGAGCGATCTCACAAATCTAACTGTAGTACGAATTCTTGTTATATTACTACTAATTTATTTTAGTCCATCATTAATAGTTAAATTAATTATATGGGCACAACAACATATATGAATGACTTCACCATTTAAAACACAACTATTCTAATCATTTAATTTGTTTTTCACATAATTAATTGCTACTTCATTTGCACTAGCATTATCGACCACGATAGACACTATCCTTTTGAGTTCCCTTTTTTTATACAATGAACAATAAGTTTTCCAATATTTTCTCCTTTATGACTAGCAATCACAGAAAAATTTAAAATCCTTTTATGTAATTTATAATCTGCGCAGTTAAAACCATATAATTCGCATTTTGAATAGAAGTCTATGTACCGATAGTTAGACAAATTTCATGCAATAATTCAGAGAATATTTATTTAAGAGAATCTACCGAGTCCTAATATAATTGAAGCACATCCCTACAAATTGTTCTACATGAAGGAACTTCAAACTAGGACACAATTTCCGATAAAATTCAAGAAAACCTTCACCCTTTACAAAACTAAAAGGGAGTCCATCAATAATTATGATTCGAGCTGATGCTTTTCTACATTCCTCTTTATTAAATGATCTTTCGATGAGATTGCAACTACCTTCACTATCGCTACTCTTTCTAAAAAGCTAAAGTTTTTTGTCTCTTAATACTATCACATGGAATTAAGCTATAGGATTTTACTATATGATAATTCAAATGTGTAGTACCATTTGATTTAGGATTGCATGCAAATTGTTGACCACAATAGTTGCAAATACATTTCGGAAAATTGGAATTAGTTTCTATAGTAAAATGTTCCCATACTGGAGAAGGCTTTCTAGTAGAAGCCCTGTGCTTCGGATATAGCAGAGGTTTTCCTACATTGAGGTCTTCGTCATTGGTTTTCTCATCATTCACTTCTTCCACAAACTCATCATCATCCCTTGTTTTTGTAGAAGATCTACCTACCTGTTCCTGTTAATATGATACAAACATGCAATTGAAATTAAGTATCACTATATCATTTTAAAACTATAAGTATCACTGATATTAACACATGTAGTTTGAAATTAAATATCACTGTATCAGTATAAGACAATAAGAAAATGTTAACTGAGCATGTGCAAGACTATGTATGCACTGTGTTAATTGAATTCAAACTAAGTTATTGAAGCATGTGTGTGTGTATTGTTCAAACTGAATTCAGTTCATATATATATATATATATATATATATATATATGTTTAAACAATGTATGCAGTGTGTGCTTGACCTAAGGTATAAATTTAATATACATTTAAGACCGAACTGATAGACTATGCATACAGTAAATATATATATGCAGTTGTTCAAGACTGAATTAAACATATATATATATAGTGAACTATATATATGTATGCAGTATGTTCAAAGCTGAATTGAATTATATATATGTTCAAGACTAAGTATGCAATTCGAGTTCATTGAATATGCAAACACATTGAATATGCAAACCGAGTTAACTAAATATATGTATGCAGTTAATTACTAAATATATATTCGAATGAATATGTGTATATATATATGTGTCTGTATGTGCATATTTAGTGAAGTTCGGCAAATGTGTAGTGTGTTGCATATGTGTAGTGTGTTGCAGATCCGTATTCAAATGCAAACTATAAGTCAGTATGTTGCAAATGCAAACTAATATTCAAATGCAAACTGATATTGCAGTCTGTTGCAAATCCATATGTACACATGTTTGTACATAATAAATGTATTATACACTTAGCACTAAAATTTGATATACACTAACCACTGAAATATCCATTCAAGCTGAAATATATTATATACATTCAAAATAAATACATTCAAACTATATTCAATATATATTCAGTTGTAATTTAATTGATAACTGTTAGAAACCTATATATTGCAGACTGAGTTTCAAACCGAGTTACTAAAGCATGTGTGTGTATATTCTAATGTAATTTTATTAAATTATTATTCAAATTGAATTTCAAACTAATATATAAACATGTATATATATAAAACATGTGCAAATATATAAATTATGAGCAATATTATCGTTTTATAAACTGAATATATTGTAAACTAAGTGGCTGAAGCATATAAAACTACAATGTGTGTATGTGTATATGTATGTTGCAAATAGAGTTCATTGAATATGTGCATGCACACATATATATCTGAATATATTCAGTTAATTATCGAATATATATTCAAACGCAAACTGAATATATATTCGGTAATTAACTGAATATATTCAAATATTTTTTTAGTTTTGAAATAGGTGAATTTTATTAGCGCGTTCCAGCGCAATACAAGCCGCAAAGTCAAATACAACAAGTACAACCATTAACTTTAAACTAAGCGTTCCTTTCTCTCTTAAACTTTACATTTCAGATCTGAACACGAAACCGAAGCTCCAAGTCTTCTCATAGCGACTGAAAATGAAAGTAGCTTGTACTTAGGATTTCTACCGATGTCGGCCTCCGATCCACTTCTACAATTACGCTTGCTACTCGTTCCATACTCCTGCTGAGATCTTCTCCTTTAATCTTCTTGAAAGCTAGTTGCATGCCTAAAATTGTAAGTTTGCAAACTTCGGTTGTGTTACGAATTTTCTTTTAGAAAACTCATCGATTGTATTCCTTTCAAATGCTCCAAAAGCAATTGTCAGTCCGATTCTATTCACTTTGGCTTATAAGTGTTTGCTCTTCCCAGCAGTTTCCAGGTATGTGACAATTTGGTGTAAATTATTGCTTGGAAACGTTAACTTTTTCGCTTGCTTGCAATTATGCCATACATTTTTTGTGAAATCACAGTCGAAAAATAGGTGCTTGTGGGTTCCCTACTAGTTCCAACAAAGACAACAGCTAGTGTCATTGATAATACCCAACCTAGATAGTTGATCTTTTGTAGGGAGTCTTCCAAGTACCGCTTTATAGAATGTTAAAGCCATTTTCAGAACATTAGCTTTGTCCCAACTGCTCCAAGTGACTTTTCAATCTTTAATTCTAGAAGCCTTGAATGCCGTTTTTAGAGTAAAATCATGTCCAGTATGTTTCCAAGTCATCTCGACCAGTAAATAATGGCATGTATTCTAGTTGCTTCCTCTATTCATTATTGCATGGTATCAAATCACACTTCCATCGACCTTCATGGATTATTTGTTTTCTAGGAAACCATAAGAAGAGTATGTATCCCATCCCAAATGATCTATTAAAGATTTTCCTTCGAGATAAGGGTCTCTCCAAAGATCGGTTCCTTTTCCTTGAGCTATCTCTCCATTACAGTTAGAAGCAAGCTTGTCTCTAACCCTTAGAATAGCCTTCCATGTAGAAGATGCATTATTATCCATAGCCATTTGCTAAAAATTACCCTTTTGTATCTTTGCCTCATCCACCTAGGCCATAACCCTTTGGAATTAATAATCCTCCATGCTTGTTTTAGGGTATAAGCTCCTCTCATGTCTTTGAATTTCCTAAGCCCAACTCCACCTTCTTCTTTAGGTCTACAGAGACCGTGATATTTGATTTTATGTAGTTCTCCTTTCCATATGAAATTAGAACAAACTTTTTCTATTTTGTCCACTGAGGCATCAGGTAGCCAAAAAGTTTGCAGCTAGAAGCTGACTTTTGCATGAATAACTGTATGCACCAATTCAATTCTCCCAGTAAAGGACATCAAATGGATGTAATAAATGAACTGACAACATGAATAAGTGTTTCCAGGTTAATTGAGGTTATTGGCGCTTAGTAAGGACGTTTTCTAAAATGTATTTAGGGTGCCTACATTCAACCTCTTAGCAGAGTCAGGGTGGCTCCCATGGTGCAATGAGTAGCCAGTTCATCAGGTGACGTTGTTCGAGAAAAGATAAACTAGTGATAGACGAGCCTAGGAAGGTAATCACTAAATTAAGTTAATGATAACCTTTAAATTGACACCTAAATAAGAGTTTAAGTAATGTTTGTGTATGTGATCTGTGATTGTATGGTATGGTTGATAACAACTTGATGATAAGTATAAGGTATACTTAAATTGTAATGGTTGAATATTTATATGACATGGTTCATAAATAAATGATAAGTATAGGGTACACTTGTGTTTTGAAAATGATTCTATATGTATGCTCATGATATGATGGTCATTTACATGATATGGTCTTGCTATAATATATAAGTGAGGGAAAAACCTGTCTCATGCTTTAACAGCGTGGTCTCATAATGTGTATGTCTAGGGTAAAATTTTACTCACGCCAGGCTTTATATTTCATCCATAATTTTATTATTTCTCATAAATTCATGGGTACTTATTCGAGTAAGCTCAGTTTAAGGACTTAGATGGGTTTCTTTTGGAAGATGAATAAAGAAGCCAAAGACGACGCATGAGGCTTGTAGTTAATAAAAGTTATTTTTGTGCTCCGCTATTGTAAAACCATGGTATATAACTTGCTAAGTACGCGTGTCGGCATCTTCATATGTCGAACAAGACAATATTATTTATGTCATTATATTTTACCCCTGCATGGGCATGTTTAGAGATTTTGAAAATGTAAAGACAATTATGTGTAATGAAATTTATTTAGCTTCTATATTTACTTAATTTTTTTTAAAATATACTGATCTCATTTATTGCTTGAAAATAATTTGACGATTGCATCATCATCGACATTCATTTTCGAGTCTCGAAATGGGGGATGTTATGCTCCACTTTGATTATAGTTAAATTTTTGATGACCCGTCTTTTCGACCCTCAAATGTCGACACTAATACATTCATGGTATTCACGTGCCGAGCATCCAAGTGCCGGAAAGACAGATTGTCAGAGTGAAAGAAAACAAATGACATAACAGAATCTCACATCGTGATGAGTTATTCTACAGGAAGAAGCTTGCAAAACTACTTCAAAATGGTTTTTCAAAATGATTTTCAAAACTGCTTTTCAAAATATTTTAGCCTTAAAATATTCTTTGTTTTTGTTTTTAAATAAAATCTTGTTTTAAACTTCGTTTGTTTTTAAATCTATCTTCTGATTTTTAAATATTCTTTATAATATATATATACTTGAGATTTAAAATCAAATTTATATATACATTCTAAAAATATATTTTTCTACTCTTCTTTATTTTAAAACATAGGGAAATTAGTTTATTTTACTCCAGAATCATTTCATCTTGTTTTCCTTTCAATATCATTTTCAAAACAAATTTTACATTATTTTTAACTAGGGTATGTCGACATCATGGGATACCCCATGTCGACATGGTATCCGTTAAATTCAAAATTCAAATTTTCAAAAGAAGTGTCTATTCGTCGTATCCTTTCACGAATAGATATGGCTGTTGATTTCCTATAAATACCAGTAGTTCTAAACGAATTTTTAACCAGATTTCATTTGTTTTCTCTTCTCTTCATCTTCCACATTTATTCTAAAGAATTCCAAACTATACTCTGCCAAAATACCAAGTGAATCAAAATTGATTATCTCTTGTTTGATTCTCTGCCACTATCTCCATAAGATCTCAGTGTTATTCAGAGTTATAGGATTATTTGTAAATCAAACTATTGAGTAAAATGTGCGGTTGAGCCTTGAAATCAATTGGGTGTGATTGTTGCCTCGGAAATCGATTAGATGATCTTATAGCCTGGTAAATCGAGAGAGTTTGCCCCGGACTCGAATACAGGAGGGTGTACCTTGTGGCCTTGAAATCGAGGGTGTAATCTGGGAGATTATTTTTGATAAGAAATCTGTACGTTTGTGCGGGACTGGATGTAGGGTAACTCCAAACCAGTATAAAATCCTAGTATGTTCTTTCCTTTACTGCTTTTATTTAGTATTTGCATCTGTGTCTGATTCTGTGATTATATTTGGGTTTGTGAATTGCATTTGTTGGTGTTTAAATTGAATAAAATTCATAAAGATTTAAAAAATCCATATAACACTATTCACCCCCCTCTAGTATTACTCCAGCCTTAAGATCCGTAATCCGCATTTCTCACATAATCTTCATCACTTTGAATCAATTAGTGATAGGATCTAATGTAGTTAATAAAGTAGGAAGCTCAATCGAAGGCATCACTAGAGCCACGTCTGGTTCGACCATCGCAAAAATAAGACATTAGCAGTCTTTGATTAGTCAACACCATCGGTCGACTAGTCAAAATCTTAGCAGTCGACCGATCAATACAGAATCTGGGAGTACTGTCTAGATCATGGTTATTGCATACGTCTTTGATTGCTTCTTCTACCCATGTTTCTTTTGCATCACCTTGTAGGTTTTGTGATTTATATAAACTTCATGAATATATGATATCATACTGGTAACATATTAACATGATTTCTGAAATGATTTAAGCAATTGTATATCAATATCGTTTCCAGAACCATGACCATCTTCTTTGCTCATTGCTTCTCTTGCATGTTTTAATCTATTGTGATGATTTTAAGCTTCTATAACACTTTAGAAACCTATTAAAACTTTCTGAAATCATGAACTACGGTCTTGAAAGATATCCAAAGGCTTTGTAGCTTTCCATGTAATTTGATTAAAGTTCCAGAACTTTAGCCAGAATTTATATTTTTGTCTTCTTCCTTTTTCCACCGGTCATTTTTGTGTTGTAGTGATGATCTGAAACTTGATAAACACTACACAAGCATATATGAGTTAGGGGTTCTAGCACTTGTATGATGTATAGGAGATTTGGAGTTTACTATGCCTTGTTTTAAAAGAAATGTAAAAACAAAAAAATATGTAATGAACTGGAAAATTCAATTTTGAATTCAAAATTCAGGATTTTTGAACTTTTAAAATAATTTGGGCTTGTATATGATATTTTAAAAATATCAAATTTAAAAATATTAAATCATTTTCACTTATTTGAATTTAAATTCAAAAGGGGGAATTCTCCAAGTTTAAATAGTTTAAAAAAGAAAATTGAGATAAGTTTATTGTTTTGAGAAATAGCAAAAGCATATTCGGAGTATTTTGGAATAATTTTTTTTAAGGATTAAATTTGAATTATTTGACTTTGTTTTTAATTTAAATTTAAATTAAAAGGTATAAATATTTTTAAATGATGGGAAAATGAATAAAAATTCAAGTATATTCTTTCAAAAATTTCTAAAGACGTATTTGAAGTAATTTGAGATGAAATTCATATTTTTAAAATTTAAATTTGAATTATTTTAATATTTTGGATAAAGGAAAAAACTCCTATTTAAAAATAATTCAATTGACTCTGGCTTGAATAATATGAATGTTTTGTGAATATTAAAGTAGAAAAGATTTATGAAGCGAAGACAATTTATTTTATAATTTGAATTTGAATTTGAATTTGAATTTAAATCGTAAGTGATAAGTGGTATAATTTGAATCGTAATTTAAATCGTAGAGTTAAGATATAAGTCTCCTTTATGTGTGTGTGTATCGATCTCTTAAAATATATATGCAAGCGTTAATTGTTTAGATGTGCAGTTGAAAAAGATCGTACTATGGTATACAATAAAATCAGATTTATGAAATCAAAAAACAATGTACTTGAATTTAAATTGATAACAACTCATATGATATGGATAGACTGTGATATCCCAGTTGATTAGAGTTGCAGCTGTGAGTCACGATGAGTAGAGACATGGCATGTAATTGTTCTGGTGAATTATGGGTGGGATTTGATATGGTGTGAGTGACATCTATGTGTTATATAATGTGAACTTAAAATCTCACATTTCACATTTATTGTTTATGATTTGATTGTACTTACAGGCTAAATTTCTAGCCTGACTCAAAGTTTGTTATGCATATAACAACGCCTCAGGTCAGACTATGGTGTTGTGTTTTCAGGATAGCTGCCTATGGGACGTCAGTCTATTTTTTTATTGAGAAGTCCATAGGAAATGTATATTAAGTGGGAATTCTGTTATGTTTGAGTTTAGCAACCATCAATTGAAACCCAAGATCTACAACACTATTTAATATATTCAGAGACAGGATGGAGATGAGAATGTTTAAGCAGCTGTGGACATATTTAAATATCGATTGGAAGAAGAATCATTATATGCACAGTTGCAATATGTAATATCTAGATTGTATATAGTCTGCCGAGTTTAAAGTGATGTATTTGAGTACTCCATGTATCAACCCTATTTTGAGATACACACACATGCATATACAAATACATACATACATGTATATACAGTCTGTGTTATAATTTATTTATATGTATTCCTGATATGTGAGTTTATTCAATTCTAGAACCCGTGTACATTACTCTGTGTTGAGACAAGATTCATATTATTTCAGATGTATTCAGGTATTGAAATGTATCCGTGTTGACTTAAAGTAGTGGATACGAGAGATCGTTCCTTCTGTGCCCTTTGATCTGAAATATATAGCTGTAAACTCTCTCTGATAATTCGATCACCAAAGCCAGACCATCACATAATACTCTAGAATTTCAGTCAAAACTGTCTTACCACTTAATGGTCCTTACTTTGTTTGGAAAGAAATAATAATATAGTTATTGGATCTATGGACATAGACAATTTGGCAAAGAACTTTAAATCTTAGGAACTTTTGTAAGACACTTTTTAAGTTTCAAAATACATAGTCATCTCTCCTCAAAACAAGTTTTTTTAAATTAAACACATTCATATATTTCAGAATATTTACGAAGAACTCTGCAAATATTTGAAGTTTCCGAACTGCAAATATTCCTAGACTTCTTCGGAAGATTTCTGAAATTTTTTGAAATATTAGTTTTGAACATATAAATATACGATTGATATTCAAATTTAATTTAAATACCGAAATTAAAATAGAGGTGTAATTTAAAATAGGATTGTAGAAATGATATTTTCTGGAATTGGTCGTTGATTGATACTATGATTTCGCAAAAAAAGTGAAATTTTCTCAACCCTAACTCAAGCATCGTATATGCAGGTCAAAAATGTTGAAAAGAATAAACGTAGCAGAAAACTTCAACATGTAAACTATACGGTAGACTCTTAAAGACTATGAAAACAACAAAATGCAAAATTCTCGATTTCAAAGTAGTTTTTCAACTCAAGTGCATGAAATTAGAAGATATCAACCGACTTTCTCAAAAAAAAATCCTAATCGGTTAATTCATGGAAGTTATTTTCTCTAGAGTGCTGTATAAAACAATAAACATTGTACCAACTAGGGCTGTCAATGGATACTTTCGGATACAGATAGTGTCATATCCGTATTCGTATCCGAAATCATTTTCGGATATCCGTATCTGCTTAATTTTCGAAAATCGGATATCCGTATCCGTTTAATTTTCGGATACGGACGGATATCAGATATTTATCCGTTCCGTCCATAATCAATAAATTTAAAAGTATACATCAAAAGGTTTGGATCAACATAAAACAGTTTTTGTACTAACGTTCATAAAAAACCAAGGAATAAAAAATGTGATGATAAAACATTGTTTTATCCTAATATTCATATGCGTATCCAAAAATATTCAAAAATTAAACACTAAAACTATCTGTTTTCACTAAAAATGAGCAAAAAACCATATCGTAGTAACATCCAATGGTTGGGAAATAGTTGAAAAATCATATATTAATTAAATATAATTTTAATTATCTATATGCATCAGTTAATCGGACGGATATTTTTTGGATACGGATACCACAATAGCCATATCCGTATCCGAAAAGCTTTTCGGATATCGGATATCCGTATCCGCTTTTCGGATAACGACGAATGATGAATATTTTTCATATTTTCGGATACGGATTCGAACGGCTATCGGATTTTTCGGGTAACCATTGACCGTCCTAGTACCAACTGCAGAGAATCATTTTTTGGTAATAAAGAAATGAAACCAAGCATCACAAGTAACACTACATAACACCTTAGAGAGAAAGTGATCGTGGGTCATTTTAAATGAATTAACAATTTGATTTTATTCTCAACTCGATTGAGATACATGGTACTATTCTCCGCCAAATGCAAGAGAATGGTCCATGCTCCACTAAAGCTGATCAAAGCTATATAATTCTAAATACCCACAATACATCCAACTTCAAACATTTCAAGCTTAATAATCATTTTTACTAGGACTACAGCCAATATTTACAGCAAATACTAATTCAGATTTAAACAGACAAAATTCATCATCTTTAAAATTTTACAGTAACCCATAAGCAGCCAGAATGAATTCATGCCCATAGTCAGAATCCCCATCACTTGAAGGATCATATTGATAATACTGATAATCATAATCGTCATCATCCTCTTGATCATCTGGTTCGTAAATCACCTTCACATTTGGATATTTTTCCTTTAACAGCTCTTGTTCAATCGTCACATTCCAGCATCCGTCTATATTAAGCAATTCTAGTTTTTTGCATTTTGACAAAATTTCATGAACACCCTTATCGGTTAGTCGAAGAGAAGGTACTTCTAGACGTAGAAGATTAGGCATAGTGGACGAAATTGCAAAAGCTTCATCATCTTGGTCGAGTGTACGATCTACTGGTACAGTAAAATTGGAGTAATGAAGCACAGTCAGGTTTTCGCAGTTCTTACCAAAAGCTTCTAGGGCTTTTGCACTCATCTTAGTGGAATAGCTCAAATCTAAAGTCGTAATGTTTGTGAGACGGTTGGCAACTTGTTCTATAATGCTGTCGCTGATGCTGTTTCCAGGAATAATCAATGTTCGGAGAGAACCAGCACTAGTAAAGAACAAAATGCAAAAGGTAGTCTATGAATCAAGAATAGTTATGCGATTAATCCAAAAGACTTAATATGAATCAATATGCATCAGGTGATATCATACGCTTACGGAAAAAAAAAACCAGAATTTCAATTTACACCTAAAACAATTGAATTACCTTTCTTATCATACTTTGTTTGAATGGAACTCGTTATTACACACATGCACAGCAAGAATTGTATGTGTCCACAGCGCCTTTGTCAATGTTAAATTCAGAGTGGCGGTATAATTTTTATCAAAATAATGATCGTTAACTGCAAGTAAACCAATGGTGGTTCCATCTATTTTACATTGTAGAATAGGTGGGCTGGGTCAGGTCGGATCTAACTGTGGCCCACCCAACTTCTGTGAAACGGGTCCAGCACAGTCCCAAGTAGGGTGGGTTGTACTAAGATCAGTTTCTACCAAAATTAGCTCTATTCTGTCCATATACGGGTTAAGTTAGATGGGTCGACGAATCATGTTCAAACTTGTTGTATTACTTGACTTAGTTGCATAAATGTCATTTACCATATGGACCATTTGCAAGTGCTATAATGATCTGAAATTTCAGAATCTTGTCATATAAACAGACTTTCAACCTCAAAATAAGCCCAGCAAAGTTCAAATAATCCATTATAAGGGTAGCTGGTCAGGTCATTTCAAGTGAATTGAGTTTGGTGGGTTGAAGAACTAAACGTTATATGAAAAAATATTTTATATCTAATATTTTCTCTAAATATAATAGCAATTCAAAAAATGCATGTAAAAGGACTTACTTATCTGCAACAAAAGAAAACAAAGCATCTGCACGGAGCCCATGCACTGCAAGTTTAGAAAAAGATCCAGAACTTCTCGTGATTAGCATTCTAAGAAGCCAATCAAGTTTCTCACATGTGCAACTTCTACTCCATTGTTCTAAATCAATTTCTTGCCAGCAATAAGGACTGCTTACAACTCTACCCCATGATTTACATACACTAGGCACAACCATTAATTTCTCTTGAAGCGATAAATGGTTGAATATTATGCTGAGTGCATCTGGGATCAGCTCAGCCCAATCTCTTATTTCCATACCTATCTCCATCTCTTCTCTGTTTACAAAGGCAAACAAACTAAATAGGCCAGCTAATGAGTACAGTTAACAGAATAACTTTGATTGCAAAGTTACAAATACAGACTGTGATATTTAATATAACAGAAAACCACCTGACAAGGTTGTGCTGGATAAACAAAAACAGGTAAAATTGAAGGGAAACTGCCATGTGATTTTACCAACAACAAATGAGTAGTCATTGCAAAATAGCATGGGATGAGTAAAATTTTAAGAATTATGAATTTATGGAAAGTATAATACCAGTAAGAAGAAATTATCAAATTTGCAAAATGATAATAGGGTGGTGGTAAACTGGTAATAGTAGAAGTAGTTGTTGGTGGTTGATGGTGACAGTGGTGGTGGTACTAATAGTACTAACAGTAAAAGTAGTAGTGATAATGATGATGATGATAGTAGTAGTGGTGGTGGTGGTGGTAGTGGTGGTAGTGGTAGTGGTAGTAGTGGTGGTGGTAGTGGTGGTGGTGGTGGTGGTGGTGGTGGTGGTAGTGGTGGTGGTAGTAGTAATGGAATAATAATGTCTACTTTATTCAATTTATATTTAAAATCAACCAATACCAGAAGACCAACAAGCAAATGAAACTAAAGGAATATTCTTACTCCTGCTTTGGGGCATAGTAGCATTGCATATGAAGATGATTGGGGTTGAGCGAGAGCCCAGCACCAAACATGAGTTCTTTATCCTCCTCCCTGGGCAGCATATCCACAAGAAAGTCGAACAGATCAGTTCGGGTGATGGCAGCACCAATATCATTCTTATGCAAAGTCCTCCTTTTGTTCTCTTCAGCATGGGCCCATGAACGATGGGTCAGCTCCAAAATGAACATCTCACAAGCACGTGCCAGTAGAACAGTTGCCTCCACAGCAATCATACTTACGTCTTCGTCTGCCTTCATTATTTTTTTGATTCGGGCAAGAGGGAGGCTGTGCTTCTTGATATTGCTTGTGTTTTCAATTTCTTTGTATTGCTCATTCCAGAAATTTTGGAGTTCCTGCCTCTGTTCGCCTTCGTATTGTTGATAGAGTTGCTGGTAATAGCAAGGCATGGTGCCAGCTCCCATTGCAGATGAAGATGGTTTCGCGCCTTGAGTAGGATACATTTTTTTCTTCTCTTTATTGATGGCTCCCTCAGAAAACAAAGAAGTTCAATTTTTTAGAAATAGATGGTGAATATTTGAGAGACTTATATAAGATTTCTGTTTGATGGAAAACGTTTATTAGTAGTGGAAGGTGAGAAGACTTTTTGATTCACTAATATTCGGTTGTTATCACTTGCTTAACTAGAGTCTCATCGCCTTCCTTTTTATTGAACTTTGTTTCTTAACATTCTTTCGTTTTTTAGTTAAAATCTCGAGATAAATTTGAAGTTAATATCCTGAAATAACATTAAATTCTTCCGTTTTCTAGAATACATTTATTATATTTTATTTTTATATCAGAACTGTCCATATTCCTGCAACTCTATACAATAGAGTAGAGGTTAACTTCTGCCATTCAGTTTCCTCTTTTATATTAGTTGTTTTGATATTCAATACTATCCTATAGACATGTCAATAGTCAATACATTAGACATTGACAAAAGAGAATTATCCACCATTTCGCAACTAGCATCAAATAATAATATGTTAATGTTATATGGTATTTATTGTTGGAATTCATAAAATAATAATGTGAATGATAATATACATAAGTCTCACATCGCCAAAATTGCAAAGCTATTCTAGTATATTAATAGTTTTGCAATGAAGGGGTTGGGGCTCTGGGGCACCCAAATGTTTGCTTCGTTGCGAGGAGGAAGATCATGCATCACCACCACACATGCACGCGCCGCCGTCGCCGGCCGTCCGATCGAACCGGACCGGGTTCGGATTCGGGTCTAATATGTGTTAACATAAACCTCAAACGTACAAGGAAGCTAGATTAGTAGCCAAAGGATATCGTCAAAAAGAAGGAGTAGACTTCTTTGATACATATTCGTCGGTAACACGAATAACCTCTATAAGAATGCTAATAGCAATTGCATCGATCTATAATCTAGAAATTCATCAAATGGATGTAAAGACAGTGTTCTTAAATGGAGATCTCGATGAGGAGATCTACATGGAGCAACCTGAAGGTTTTGTTTCCAAAGGAAATGAAAACAAAGTCTGTAGATTAGTAAAATCATTATACGGACTAAAACAAGCTCCAAAACAATGACATGCAAAATTTGATAGTGCCATGATGAGAAATGGTTTTAGTATAAATAAATGTGATAAATGTGTTTATTATAAACAAATTGGACAATCATATGTGATGATTTGTTTATATGTAGACGATATGTTAATATTTGGTCCAAATACTCAGGTAATAGAGACCATAAAGAAGATGTTAATTAGCAATTCGATATGAAAGACTTAGGAGTTGCAGACGTTATTTTGGGAATCAAAATAATAAGAACACCTAATGGAATTGAATTATCTCAGCCACACTATGTAGACAAAGTGATTGAAAAATTTCAACGTTTTGGAATTAAAGGAGTAAGAATACCTTTTAATCCATCAGAAGTACTGCATAAAAACACTAATGAGAGTGTAATGCAACTGGAATACTCTCGTGTAATAGCTAGGATGTCTCATGTATCTCATGAATTGCACAAGACCAGATATAGCTTATGCAGTAAGTCGATTGAGCAAGTATACAAGCAATCCAGGAAAGGAACACTGGAAAGCACTAATGAGAGTGCTTGGATATTTAAAAAATACCACAAATTATTCCTTACATTATGAAAAATATCCTGCCGTCTTAGAAGGATATAGTGATGCAAACTGGATTGCTGATTCAGAGTAATCAAAATCAACAAGTGGTTATGTCTTTACCTTAGCAGGGGCAGCAGTGTCATGGAAATCAACTAAACAAACATGCATAGTTCGAACCACTATGGAATCAGAGTTCATCGCTTTAGATAAAGCAAGCGAAGAAGCAGAATGGCTTCGTCAATTTTTAGAAGATATTCCATTTTGGTCTAAACCTGTACCGGCCATATGCATACACTGTGATAACCAAGCTGCGCTAAGCAGAGCGCACAACTTTGTGTATAATGGAAAGTCACAACACATTCGTCGACGCCATAACACAGTTAGGCAGTTACTCTCAAATGGAACTATTTTCATAGATTATGTGAGAACAAATGATAACTTAGCGGATCCATTTACTAAAGGATTATCAAGAGAGAAAATTGACTGCGCATCGAGGGGAATGAGTTTAAAAGCCTAAACCACCAAGAGTTATCTTATACGGAAACCTATCCTAGCGACTGGAGATCCCAAGGACTAGGATCAATAGGCAAACCAGTTCTTAGTAACTCAAGACGTAATGCATTTGCTTGGACATAGTCCAACTCCATTCCTATGGTGCACAATATAAATGCATGCCTACAGAAGTATTTAAAGGTTAAAACTATGTTTTTTAATGATGACCATATCTTGAATATAATAAGTGGAGTATATGTAGGATACTCTTAGTGGTTGCGATCACCTATGTTAGTGTGAGCTGGGTCGGCTCTATGAGAATATTAAAGGCTTATATTTTCTATAAACACTCGCAGAACCAAACAAATTTGTTCAGGACCAAAATGAACACAACCAAGAGATTTGATGAAAAGGGAATCAATGCTTCGTAAAGCTTATTGTCTGGATATACAATAAAGGCCGACGGTTCAAGATGAAATAATTCACCGATTAGCCAAGTAGATCCGATAAGTTTTAACTATGGAAAGTTCAAAGTGAAATATCTACTTATCTACGATAAAGCATTATTCCATATGTACTATGTGATATTTCGCTTTGTGTGGGGGATATGTATATTATCATTCATGTGAGGGATTGTTGGAATTCCTAAAATAATAATGTGAATGATAATATACATAAGTCCCACATCGCCAAAATTGCAAAGCTATTCTAGTATATTAATAGCTTTACAATGAAGGGGTTGGGACCTTGAGGCACCCAAATATTTGCTTCGTTGTGAGGAGGGAGATCATGCATCACCACCACACGCGTGCGCTGCCGCCGCCGTCCGACCGACCGAACCGGGTTCGGGTCTAATATGATCCTATTTTACTGCAAAACTGGGCCGGGTTTTCTGACAGTTGCAGGCTATACGAACAGAAGCGAATCTGTTCAGAAGCGGACGCGGATTGACTGAGGGGGTGCGACTTCTGAAGCGGGCGCGGGTTTTTTGACGAACAGACGCATCCGTTAGCAGACGGAAGCGGGTGCGACTTATGGCAGCAGCAGGTGCGAACGCAGAACCAGTAGCGAACGGGTGCGGCCCGTTAACGAACAACAGCAATGAAAGGCAACGAGTGCAACCCGTCAGGCGGACGCGACTGTTCGAAGGGGTGCAGACGAAATTATAAATAGAAGAGAATACTGGTCACATTCTCATTCAATTCCAGTTCTAATTTCTTCAGCTTCTTCTTCTCTACTGCTCTATACAATATATTACAGAGTTGACATACTCATTACAATCTCGTGCAGATTACGTCTGTTGTATCTTGAGAGACTTTAAATAAAGTCTTAAGGAAATTGTTACGACAAGCCTCAGACGGAATTTCCTTCTTCAGTCGGTTAGGTTTATAATTGATTTATATATTTATATATATCTATCATTTTCGTTTTCTACGTTGTGCTATTTCTGTAAATAGTATTACGTTTGATCTATCGCTATAGTTATTGCTATAGTTGTTAATTTGTTGTTGTAATTTAATTACGACATAACTATTGTTTAAATTAGCTAATACAGACTTCCAGAGTAGTGGAAATCAGATTGATAAACTTGTGGGACGAGTTTATAATTGATTATTCTCTGTTTTGGTATACCAGACGTATAACATTTATTTCTTAGTATGCCAAAATATAATAGTACAGTGCCATGATAACATTTTGGCTGACCAAGTGCATGCATTTTTTGCATCACATACAAATTCTAGCACTTGATTTGCAAAACACAGGGAGCAAAAGTGTTTCTCCTGTAGGGTTATCAGTTGAGTAAATATTGTTTTGCACCTCAAGCAAGAATGGTCTTAACAGTGAAAGCAATAAGAATATTTCATGCAAGCTCAAATGTTAAAAATAAATGATTACGACGGCTCATGTTAGCATACGGTTTTGATGTTGTAAGAAGTTTGGAACTAAACTATTTTTTAAGGTACGTTGCATAATAAAAATATCGTACCAAATAAACATTGTACTAAGCGAAACTTTTAGAATAGGTTGGGGGGGTGGTTAGGGGTCAAAAAAAAAGAAAAAACCAAATGAGGGATAAACATATGAATGAAGACATGGAGGATGTGGAGACTCGGAGAGAGCATCTAAATTGTTTGCTAAAAGAAAAGCATGAGTAGCTAAAGTTTATGATAAAGCAGTGAATTTGAAGTTGAATAAGCATTGCATATAAAGATTCTTATGAATTAATACCATAATGTAACATCTAAACAATTCAAATATTTCACTTTATCACCCCATTTCAAAAGTTCACAGCAGACTCAAGAGTCTAGGTGTACTTCAAATAAAAACGATCATAATGCTTCTCAAGGTGCATAAATGGAAAAAGCTATCAAAAAGATTCTGAAAAACATACAACATATTTGGCTAGTTGTTACATTGAATGCTCTCTCCACTCCAGTTACTCCAATAGGAAACAATTAGCATATTCAAACAAGCATTAGAACAATAAGTATAATTCAGCATAAGCTGCATGTCAGGGCAACGAAATGGTGCATAATGATTAACGAGATAGCAAACGCATGATACTTTGATTTAGAAAACTTTTAATAGTCCACAAAAACTTCGAGCCATTAACAAAAGAGATTTGTCTATTTTATTTTATTTATTTTAAATTTTTTTGCAACTGCTCATATTAGCTAAATGCAAGTTAGTGGCTTTTGAATATCATTATGGAAGTTCTATTCACACATCATATTTTACTACACATACAACCTAAAATTTTACAAAAAGTATACACCATTTTTTACTTTACATATCATACAATTTCAAAACAACAATTTAATTTTGCATATTTCCGCCATGTGATGTGTGAATTCAATGTTTTGCTGTTGGTAGATAAGAGTACTTTGGTCTTAATTTTTTATTAAAAAACGGTGTAAGTATAGCAAATTTTGGTGTGTAAATAGAGAACTGACCTATCATTATTTGTTCAACAAACTCTAAAATTCAATATTAGGCAGCAATTAATATTATTACCATAAGAAACATTAATTTGAGAACTCTCTATGGTTTAAACTGGCAAAGTCAATTTTTAACATACTATTAATCTTTGTAACCTACAACCTAACAAAATAAAAAAATAAAAATGGTGTAAAGAAGTTGAGAACCTTCATACACACACACACTACAACATTTTGCAACAATGACTATTTTAAGGCTGTTGAAACATTCATCAAGTTGCTTGTTTATTGATCGGTATTCTGATTTCTGGAGTGTTTAATGCATAACTCGGAAACTACTAACCAAATTCAAACTAGTATAGAGCATCGCAATTTCATATAGCTAACTTACGCAGTAAACACTATAAAATTGAGTAATATGAAATGGAAAACGTAGCTTCTCCATTAAAAATACTATTTTTTTATATTCTAGCTTAATCCGCCATCCAGTCTCAAAATAATGAATATAAAATATCGTGAATCAAAGAATCGATAATTCAACGGTAGTCACTTGACAACAAACCACTAATAAATTAGAAAATCAATTTGCTAATGTGTATTTAAACACTATAGATTAATTTAATTCAGAATATAATCAAGAGCGATGCTAGAGGGCCCGAAAAGATGAAGTACGAAATGTGCGAATTTTGAATCTAAGGGTGGAATTCAGGGGAGGGTGGGTGATTTGATGATGGAGATTTGTTCGCACATATTTCGGGCCTTCATTCTCGGGCCTTATAGCATTGTTGTATAATCAAATTGAACTGAAAAATGAATTAGTGTAATTACCTAAAAATCAAATAGTAAACTGAATTAGAATATTAAAAACTGAAGTGAAGTGGACCATCCGAGAAGTTATAAACCTACTTTTATATTTACACGAAGTGGCGAAAAGTAAAAAAAAAAACGGAAAAGTTTGCTGATAATGGGGCTATTTTTTCAATTGATATTGTTGTTTCAACCTAATCTACCGCCTAAAATTGAGTTTGTGGGCGTCTCAAAACAAGGCTTTGAAGTCTGTACTTCTAGCATAATCCTTTTCCAATTATTTTTCTCTTTATTATTATTTTATTTTTTATTTTTGTATTTTTTTGTATTTTGGTACTTAGGGTACAAAAGAAATTCGTCCTTTCATAACAAATAAAAAATATATTTCTTTTTACTCCATTATGTAAATTTTTCGTTAGAAATCCACCGTTTTATGATTCTTACTTCGATCAAGGTCCTTTGAATTTAATTTTCGATGGACAATCATCGTTTTTCTTTTCATTCTTAAATTGCATGTTGTCGAATTTGCTTTGTACGAGGGTAAAATAGTATATTATCAGAATTTATTCCATTTATCATGTCCTCGTAACAATGTTATTTTTGGACGATGTCCTACTAAAATTGTATCGTCAATGGAACCAACTACTGCAACCAACTACATTTATTATTGATTTTATTTGCACTACGTTTTTCTCCTTCCATCCCACTTTTTTTTTGTCATTTTACCATTCATACTTTTTTTTACTATCAATATTGTTCTCCTTGCTTCCTTCATTCTCTTTCTCTTTCCAAACTCTTTCTATCAAATCATGCTGAAATATGAATATCTACCTTAGAATGAAAATAAATAAGAATTATTGGGTATATAATTTTGGTTAATCGATCAACATATAACCAATCTAGTTTTATTTGTTTTTTTATTAGTCACCAACCCAAATACGACTAGCATAACTTGGAATCTCGGCTAAGATAAAGGGAGACCTTTAAAGAAATCCATGGTCACGAGTGATGCAGGTCATCAAAAAGCATTCGCTTGGTTTTGCATAAATTCAAAGGCAACCACCACCATTTTAAGCATGGATTCCATCTTCCCCGTACTTCAGTCAAGATTCAGTTTGTACTCAATTTTATTTATATTTTTCAGGCCTTACTTCGTAGAAGGAAAAAAGAGTGTATGAGTATCCTCTTCATGCTTATTCCTGTGTTAGTCAATGAACTGTTAATTAATGTGTTACAAAATCTAATTTAAAAAGATGAAATAGATATTATAATGCTGCATAGATGAATATCCATGTTATAATGAAATAAATAAAATTCCTCTTATTGTAAATGGAACAATTAATTTATTTGTTACCATTTACACGGTGACTTTAGCATCTAGTAATTTGGTTGTTATAAATATATAATATCCATCATTTATCAAAGAGTGGAAATATTTGAGGTTTCTTCCTTCTTTCAGCATTATTTTTCTTCTCCAAACATTCAAAAGACATTGTCGTAGATGTCAAGACTTTGTTCTCAGCTAAGTTATTGATTTTATTTTGTGTTTTTTTACTTTTGTTTGGTGGTTTAGTTGTAAATAATGCTTTTTTAGAATCAATAAAAAGAGTGGCAGATGAATCTTGTGTGTTGGTTATTTTTGATTGGATTGTGTGTTTTGAAAATAGTTCACCATTGTCTATGTTCAAATACTAATGTCCCTTTGTGACTTTGATGATATAAAATCTTAAGTTAGGCTTCCATAACATATTTGTCTTTTGTTAGGTTTTACGCAATAAAATCCTAAGAAATTAGTATCACAGCCAGACCACTACAAGGATTAAGGTAATTTTGGATCCAGAAATTTGTTGAGATGTCAAATATAATTTCATTTTTGAAGATTGTAACAACCCGCATTTTTAACGACTGAATATTTAAATAATTAATTTAAATATCGAATTGTTAATTAATTGAAGATCCAATCTGATTTTTCATAAACGGTCGAATTAGGACTCGAGTTTACTTTCTTTGAGTCTGGATCGACGTTGCGAATTAAAATGAGTATAAATATCGCTATATTTATAATCATTGTATTTTTACGATTTACATATTGTCATATATATTTTATAAAAAATATGTGCGTAGTCAGGTCCATTGGGATCTTGACTGAGGGCTTGTATTTCTATGATGTGGACTTCATTATGAGACATGCAGTTGAATAATTTTTGAAATCAGGCGATATGATGAGGACTTCATTATGAGACATGCAGTTGAATATATCATCATGGAGTGCTATCTCGAATGGCCATGAAATTTATACCTTATGCTGGCAAGTTTTGTGGCGATCCAGTGTACAGTATGATCGTGCAAACTCAAAATGCATGGCTATTTATTTAAGAAATTTAATTATATATATATATATATGTATATATGTATATGTATGTATATACATGTGTGTATGTTGCCACACAGCCAAGATATTATATCTCTTCACTTTTCTTTCTCCTACTCATTAAAAGCTTAACCGCCTCCTTCAAATTTAATTGAGAGCCATAGGCAACGATAGAGGTTAACGTTGGATCCGTTGGACTCACGGTGAGGAGAACTTCAAATCTATGTGGACGTTGAGGTATGCGGCTGTAATGGCCCGGAATTTCATCGCTTTAATTTTCAAATATTTAATTAATTTTAAATATTCAATATATAGGTTTTATATTGAAAATAAAACTCATTTAAATAATAAATTATGATAGTGGGATAGTTTTCAAAATTAGCTTACCAAAACATTTAGTTTGAAGAAAAATCGAAAATATGACCGGAGTTCATTTTTCGAATTTTCGACTTTTCGCCTTCTAGAAGTTGTCGAAATTGTTGTAATCTCTTGTTATACACATACATAAAAATATAAGTAAGTTAAGTCATATGTATTAGTATGTGTGTGTGTATCTACGCACTTAAGTTTAAATTAAGAATTAAATAAAGATTTAAAATAATATATATATATATAAGATACCTTATGCAACATTTAGTACAAGAAAGTACTTGGCATGTTGGAGTATGATGTGAAGGAGGGAGGGGACAAAGTGGTGGGTGGATTTGCAATGGGGAGAAAGGAGCATGGTGACATGGCACTAAGGGAGTGGAGGTTAGGTACTTAGGGGTGTTTTGGTAATTCTTTAAATGGCTTTATATAAAATCAATTTGCATATTTTTCTCCCTCACTTTTTCATTTCAACTTCCATATTCTATACCTCATTCTAAGTTTTCAAACTTTCATGGCTTCCAAAAAGAATTTCAAAGTTTTAAAAATCCAAGTTTTATTTGTTTAAATGTTTTCGAAGTTGTTTTAATCTCTTCCTTTCCTCTTTAAATATCCTCTTTTTCCAATGCAAGCTCCACCACCCTCAAAACCAAGCATGTCCGAGCCCTATGCTTCATGACTGAGCCTTATTAATGCACGGCCGAGCCATGCTAGCATTAGGTCGAGCCTAAAACATGTAGGCCCGAAATTGTTTTGCATTTATATAGTTCAAAAATTCAAGTTTTTGCAAAGATCTTTCAAGTGTTTCAAAAGGTTTCCAAAATATGGTGAGTAAACTTTTGGTTTGAATTTAAAGTTTTAGCTTTGATTTTGTTGAATATATTTGCTGAATATCATGTGTTAAATTGTTGGATGGTGATATGGTTAGTTTACATGTGTTTATATGTAATTGATTGTGTAAGTATGTGGTTGTATGTGCTTGTATGGTTATAAAGTTTAGATCTTGTACTTAATTTTGAGATTGTGATACGTTGTGGTTGTGGTATAGATGTTTATCTGATGTATTATTAAGCATGTTAGCACTTAGTATGGTATTGGCGATTTGAAACCTTGTGTAAAATCATAGTTTCTAGTTTTAAAATCAAGCCTTTTTCAAAGATAGAAACTTGTTTTGTTTGTTTTTTTTTGTTTTAAACACTTGTATTTTGGTTTGGAATGGTCAGAAATTTTTTAAGTATTAAGTTTCTAAAAGAAATCCAAACAGTTTCGAGTAATGGCATCAATAGCGATAGTCGCTATGGACGCAGTTTCAATAAAAGTTCGAATTTTAAAATTTAAAGTTCTTATACTTAAGAATGGTTTATAAATGTTTTAAGAACTTAATAATGATGTTTAGAAAGTTAATAAAGAATTTAATGATTAATTTTTAATTAATTAAGTTCTTCAAATTAATAATTCATTAAGTATTAAATAAGGTTTAATAATTATAATTAAGTGGAGATTAGTTCTAATTAATTTTCGTTTAAAGATAAGATTAATTTTAATTAATTATTAATTAAGTAAGATAAATTGTTAATTAATTACGAGTTAAGTATATGATTTATTTTTAATTAATTATTAATTGAATAAAGGGTTTAATTATTAATTGCTAATCAAGCTAAATTCAAGTAAGATTCACTTTAGGGTAAGTTTGGCTCACATCCCTAATAAGTTTTAAAATATAGAAAACATCCTTCACAACCAACACTTACGTTTCCGCTCCCTATTTTCAAATTCGCGCACGCAAAAAGACCCAAATAACCTTTATGTTTTTAACTTTTCAAACATGTATAACTTTATTTACAAAAATCGGATCAACATACCGTTATCACCAAAAATCACAAATTTTACGATCTTTAAAATGAGATCCATTGTTGATACCAAAAATTTATATTTGTATTAAAGGTGCAATTATTTCAAATATTTGCAGATAATTCAGCAAATATTGAACATTTTCGATTTTTTTTTTCAAATTTGCAAAAAATTGCAGATATTTCTGCAACTATATGGTATAGTTGCAGAAATGTCTGCAACTATTGCGTATAGTTGCAGAAATGTCTGCAACTATTGCGTATAGTTGCAGACATTTCTGAAACTATTGCGTATAGTTGCAGAAATGCAACTATTGCAAATAGTTGCAGAAATATCTGCAACTATTGTATATAGTTGCAGACATTTCTGCAACTATTGCGTACAATTTCTGCAACTATTCTCAAATATTGCATTTATTTCTGCAAATATTCAAAATAGTTGCATTCTTATCAGCAATTATTCATGTAATTGATAAAAAAAAGAAAACTACGACAATTATTCATGTAATTATCAGCAAAATATGATTTCACAAAGTAGATCAATAAATGGAAACATAGATTTCAAATATTGGCTGCAATCACAAAACTGCGACAAATAAACGAGGGTATTTATGGAAAAGAATTAAGCTGAAACAAAAATAGGGACCGGATTTATAAAGTTTCGAACGGAAGGAGTTTTTGTGTATTACGTTTGGTTTTAGGGACGTGACCCTATTCACTTTAATTAAAGCTTAATTATGATTTAATTTTTTTAAATAAAGGTTTAGTTTATTATTTAAGTTTTAATTAAGATTATTTAATTAATTAATTAAGATTAGGGTACTTTTGGCATAGGTCCTTGATAGGTTTCAAAATTCACAAAAACCCCAGTGGAAAAAAGTATGTAAATTAGGTCCTTATTTTTCGAAAATCATCAAAAAACATATAAAGAAAACTTCCAAATTTTAAAACTTATTTCAATTAATATTCATCTTCGTATTCATGTCAAAAAAGTCAAAAAAGAAGGATGAAAAGTGAAAAATGACACACGGTATGTTTTAGGAATACTTGCAGATATGTATGCAATTTTAGAGAATAATTGCAGACATGTCTGCACTTATTCTGGATAGCATGCCTTTGCAACTAAAAATTGCAGATATGTCTGCAATTTTAAGGAATAAGTGTAGATATTTACGTAAATATCCTGATTGTTAAATCAATGTGTTGTTATTCAGTGAATAATTGCATACATGTCTGCAAATATATGGAATAATTGCAGACATGTCTGCAATTATATAGATTATTATTCAATGCAGTTATTCAGTGAATAATTGCGTATATGTCTGCAATTATATGGAATAATTGCATACATATCTGCAATTATTCAGATGTTTATCGAATGCAATTATTTAGTGAATAATTGCAGACATGTCTGCAATTATATGGAATAATTGCAGATATGTCTGCAATTTCTTTTTTTTAGAAACCTAGTTATAATATTTACAATTTTTTGAAATTTGTTTTAAGCACTGGCGCAAAAAAACACGAAAAATAAATGCTGCTACAGTAAAATAATTATAGGGACCCGCTTTACAACTTTTTTTTAGGGAGGATGCCGTTTGAATTAACTTTGGTTTTAGCGATGCGTGACTAATATTCACTTAAGATTAATTAATATTTAATTTTCAATGTAGGTTTAAAATTATTATTTAATAATTAATAAAGGATTAATTAGGGTTTAGTTACTTATTAATTATTGTTTAATTATTCTTGATTTATAATTAAATTAAGTTAAGAATTAATTAAGATTGATTATGATTTAATTAAGGGTTTAACTTGTAATTAATCATTTTTAAATGGTTAAATTCTTTGTTTTCCAAGAATCAAATTGTTTTCTTCTTTTCAAATATGGTTTGAAGACAAGAAATTTAAATGTCGATACCATTAATTAGAAAAAACAACTATGAATGAACCACAATGCGAGTGGTTGTGTTTGTATGGATATCTAATAGCAGAATAAATCCCCACTCTACTATAGTGTAATTGATTTGATTGTTGTGGACATATATTAGCAGAATAAATTCTCATTCTGCTATAGATTGGTTGTTTGATTGAATGGACATATAGGTTAGCAGAATAAATCCCCATTCTGCTATAAGTTAATTGTTTGATTGTTTAGATGTCTATTTAGCAGGACAAATCACCATCCTGCTATTATGTTATTTAGACATGTATATGCCACTTAGTTTGTATTGACATGTTATTTCCTTATTTGGATATGAAGTGTATTTACATATATGTTGACTTATGTAAATAAATTGTTGGATGACTTGAAAGTGAATTGAAATTAAATGATAACTTAAATTTGTACCATTGTGTTTACTAATCCTCCTTTTGAATTTATAAAGTATGATTTTGAATTAACTTCAATTCTTTAATCTATTTGGGGTTTTAAAGTTTATAAATGATTTTCAAGTTATATAATTATTTTATAAAAGTATTTATAAATAATAACTTGTTTATAAAAAGGGTTTTACTAAATAAAAGGGTTTATTTCAAGTGATTTAAAACATGATATTTTGTAATGCGAAAGATATTTTTATAAAGGAAATTTTATAAAGAGTTTTATACATGGAAAGAGATTTTATAAAGAAGTTTAAATCTAGCTTGAAGATTTATAAGGAGGTTTGAAATATGAAGTAAACTTATAAAAAGAATTTTTATAAGGGATAAGTGAATGGGTTTTATAAAGTGAATGAGTTTATAGTAAGTGATGTTCTGAAAAGGGAATTTCTTGGGCATTTAATATGGAATTCGAGGAGAGGGAATTTTCCAAATGTTTTTGGTAAACACTTATATTTTTGAGACAAGTAAAAATGTTTTCCAAGTATAAAAGGAATGTAAAGGGTTTTGGGAATAGTGTTTTAAAAAGATCTTTTGATTAAGTTTTATAAAGTGATTTTATTAATTAAAGATTAATTAAAAAAGGCTTGATACATCCCATATAGAATTAAATCCATGTTTGGATGTTTGTTTATTTGATAGTTAAATAACCAACTACCAAAATATGGACCAAAACGTAGCTTTGAAAATATCTAGGAGAAACATAGAAATTTTATGGTACAGTTATCATCGGTGGTGCTGTACTATACGTATAAATTCGTTTGGTTCTTCTAGGATAAATGATAAGGAAATCCATCCACAAATGGTTGGAAGGTGAACTCTGCTCTTATCTTTTGTTTGCTTATTTCCTAAAGAACCAGGGTTGAGTTTACCGGATACCATCGAAAGTTGTTTCGAAGAGACTGGGATCAGATATGTTATCCGAAAACCACTTCGATCCAATCCAAGCATTTCGACTTGAAGACATCTTGAATAATATGGAATCAAAGATAGAGCTCTGAAGTGCAAGGATATTTGCTATTAATCCTAGAAGGGATTCCCCGAAAAGGATGTAATAGAAGTAGTGTCTTCGGTTTTGTTCAGTTCCAGAACGAACTTGTATGGATGAATGCTAGCATTGCATTGATGCTTGGAGGGCAGTGTATCATTCCAAGTAGGAAGTGCTATATAAAGGTAATCATAGCCTCAAGCCTCATCAACCAGAAAATGACAAAAAACAGGCATGTAGCAGGGCCAAGTGGGTCACTCCCATCAAGGTATGTCATCCCAAATCAAGATCAATTACCATCTACTCATGTATGCTTCGGGGCCCAAAGGGGGGTGATCATATTCGGTACTACTAGTCAAGTGGTAGACTAGTCCTATATGGCAGGGGTACAAGATGTTCTTGTTAGACCCCGGTGCATTTTATCTAGAGATGTACTATCGGAAGGTAGTTCCTTACCTTGTCATAATATGGAATCCAATCTCCAATACGTGCTTTTATGGTTTTGATTATAGAACCTAGTATGCTGGAATTTAACTAATATAATAGTTTTGGCTATGATTAATAAGTATTTGTACTCTATATATTATTATAATATCATTGGATTTTCTACAAAAAGTGTTTTTGGTTATCTTAAGGTAAAAACCTATCCGTGTTTATGTGCGGCGTGGTCTTATGAGATAACTTTGATTTTAAAAGGGTTTTAAACATAATAATTCAGTTGTTTGAGTTTACTCACACCAGACCCATGTCTGACCCGGAGTTTTATTCTCTTTCCGTAAAACTCTTGGGTGCTCAAATTTTTATGGACGGCCAAGTAGTTCAGGTTTCCCCACGGATGCATTTTGAAGGAGCTTGGAGCAAGAGGCTTCATCGATAGCTAGTTATTTTCTTGTTTCTGCTGTATTATATGTATCTTATATCAGTTAGGTAGGGGCAGGCTGTTATAACTGTCCAAGGGTAGAATTGTATTAGAATGACTCCGATGTATCATTTTTGAAATGACTTTGTAAAGTATTATGTTGATTAATATATGTTATTCCATTGCGTTGTGAGATTATGTGATTGTTTAGTTTCTTCTTATCTTCTATCTCCTTTCTTTCCCCTAACAATCTGTCTTTCCGGCACTTAGTTGTTTGGTAAGTGAATACTGCGGATGTATTAGTGTCAAATTCTAAGGTTTGAAAAGGCGGGTCATTACAGCGGCGATGCTTGGCTGAGCCTTAAAATATTGAAGTCGAACTAGGGTTTAGGTTAGTCGGCATGGGAGGAACAGTTGGGCAAAACAGGGAGTGGCATTGTGCTTCTCATATGGAGATGAGTTGGTGGTGGCTTCTTGGAGTGTTGTAACTTTGTCTATGGCGGTGCAACATTATGGACAGTAGGGAGCTAGGAAAATGTCGCGTTCTAATGGGGGAGCCGCACTTGTTGAGGCAAGGTCGGCTGTGTAGAGCACGAGAAGAGGAGTCTGATGGCGAATACGGGGCATCGATTCATAAAGCAAAGAGGGAGGAATCATGGAGGCATGCATGGCTATGGTGGGTGTGCACGTATTCATGTGCAGGAAAGTGAATTTGGAGGAAGAAGAGGTGACTAATTAAGGTAATTAACTGATTAATTATTTTAGTTAATCTCATTCCATATTTAATTCGTATCTTTGACATACGAGGTCCAACCGAGACACAGTCTTCGTCATAAGTAAGATTATCTATGACATAGTATAGGCTTGGATTGGATTTAGACACCTAGAAATTTGCGGCTCATGTGAGCGGATTTGTAACTTTGAATTTATGAATTTATATTTCAGTATAAATCCCCAAAATTTTATATATTGAAAAATATTACCTAGAAGAGGTAGAATATAATATATGTATATATATAATTATTCCCCTATTTGATTGGATTGGTTTGAGTATATATTCGAGATAATTGATTAAGATCCCATATATATAAATATTGTGTTCAATTCGTATTGAATAATATTAGATGGAGTTGATATTAATTTATAACTTAATTAATCCCTGATTTGCATGTAACACCCCGTAAAAATTAACCAAAATTTTTAATAAAGAAATTTAGTTAAATATAATAAGGGGAAAATGGAATTTTTAAAAACATCCAAATTTGGCTATGAAACTTTCACCGTTGTGTTTGTAGCGATTTTCTAGACAATTTTCATATATAGAATTTTGAAAACGAAGTTCATATGAAAAAGTTATTAAAGTTTAAAGATTTGAATTGAAAATAATTAACATATATATATATATAAAGAAACAATTAAAAATTAGTAAGTTTAACCAGTCGACACCCTGGTTGAGACCGGTTGATCTCTAGCGATCGACTGCCCCAAACCAACCAGTCGACCGGTTAAGAGTTAGCAACTAAGGCTTGCCTAGGCATAACGACCTAGATTTTATATAATTAAATCTAACGGTCCTGGTCGATTTCCGCCCCTACAAATACAATGTTAATCTGTTACGAACCTTAATCTAATCCTTATGCTTCAAAACCTTGTCTTTTTAAAAACTCTATGTTTCTCTCCAAATCAACCTGTTCTTCAAAAAATAAAATTTAAAATCAAAGATTAGAAGAAGAGAAGATAATCAAATTGAGGACAAAAGCAAACGGGAAGGAGAGAGATCGATGAATCAAAGCGGAGGCGATTCAAGGCAGATTAAAAGGAAAAAGCTAGTAAGAGGTGAGTGGGTCGTTATTAGATATGCTAATTTTTATGTAACCAAATTTATCTTTACCTATTTGATATAGAATTTGTAAAATTTAATATGAGATGTTGTTTCTCTAGAAATTACAACTAATTGGGACCTTGACTGAAATCTAAATTATATGAATGAAACCACTATTTAATTATTAAAGTAAAATTGGAGATATAAGTTTGATTGTAATATAAATGCCCTTTTTGTTCACCTCAAATATTGAATCTGGAATGTAATTTGTATATAACTATTATCCATTGATGTTGATTTTACCCCCAAATTAGATTGAGATGCAAATACACAAAAATAGTTATAGAATTTATAAAACTGGGGTAGTGAAAATAAAATAGGGTTCGTTGTTGAAATTATATAGTTAAAAGCGTGGTTAATTATTAAACAGAGAAATTATAACGAAATTTAATGTTTTACAGAAATAAACATCGATTGCTCGACATGCTTACTTTAGCCGGTCGACATCGAGCGACCAAATGCTTCAATAGCCGACGGTCGACCGGTCATCGGTTTTCAGGCCCAGGTTAAACCTCGGCCCAGGGCCCATGTTTTTGTGTGTATGTGTGCATTTGTGTGTGTATGTTAGTATATTATCGGGGAAATCAGTCCCCTAATTCTCGCCTTTTGGATGTTACGGGACTAGTTAGATAGTGTACGCAGGCAATTAGGCCTTTCACTAGGCGAATTCGATATTTGATAAAGGCGATCCAATCGCCAGTAGCATTCACAAGAGGTTCCTCGATGGATGCACAACACAATTGGTGGATGCCTAGAGAGGTGTGTGGCCCGACACTAACAGGAAGTTCCTCGTGCTTACAACAATTAGGACGTAACACTGTTGTGGATGTCTAGCGTAGTGCAATAAGTAGTATTACCATTGAGCTTGGACACAGATGTAGCGACCCTAAGGCATCTTTGGCGCGAGTAGGCATTGCGGGATCCTCTCAATGCATAAGTACGATACATTGTAGTCATATTTTGTGAAATGTAGTCTCAAGGGCGATATCGTATGCGATCTTATGTTAGGAGTAGTCCTAGAGTTTATTAGTCTGATCCATCATTGGTTTGAGGTTTGAACCTAAGTGTAAACCTTCACAAGATGTTTGGGTGTAGGTGTATCTAGGGATATATTACTAGGGTTAGTGAAACCAACTTTTGTAAGTTCACAAATAGAAGTAAGGCACCCTAGGTCACATAGATTATAAATTAAGTCAACTGCATGTGGTCACCATATATTAATGATGTAACTCATTCGCCAGACTTTTATCTGACTCACTCCTTTTCTTTTTTCTCCACTGTAGGAGGATAAGACAGTAGGTGATTAGCCTAGATCTAGTACATGGCAGAGCTTGGTGTTGGCACCACATATTATTCTTCATCACTCTTCATGTAACTATTTATCATATTTAACATTTATCAAGCTCTATGATGTAATTTTGTAAACTCTAGATTTTTGACTTTGTATATTTTGAGATTGTGTTTTCTATGGTATTTTATAAGATGATTATTTTCTGTATTTATATTTTACTATCTTCTACTGTGAGATCTGAAAGTGTAGCATGTCTTAGATGTTACCTTATAATCTTTGTTAATACCACATATATTGATTTTGATGACAACAACCATATAAATATAGGTATAAATGTTTTTCCAAGTTGTGTATAATATTTTGCAGGATATTACGTAAGTTTATACAAGTACAAGGTAATTGAGATTGAAGATCGATCAGTAAAAAGACTAGAGATTAAGATTTAGAGATGATAGACATGTCAATATAGTTAATAGACATTAGATTAATTTTTTAAAGTCCTTGAATAACAACTTTCTTTTTTTAAATACTCTCTTATTAGAATATTTATTTTATTATCAAAATATATTTCTACAAATATTTTATAAGTGTTTTATATATTAAAGTATAAAAACTAGTAATTTTACAAAATATCATAATTTTATAACACTTTAAATGTATTATTATTTTCAAAATACAATGTTATGTCAATATAATCTACCTATGCATGTCGACATATGTACTACCGAAGAGATGGTTTTAAACTTTGAATGGTTGTGATTTTTGGTTCCCTCTCTTTGCAAATAGACATGTCCATGCAAACACTATATAAACGGGACTGGAAAACGAATTATAATAACTACTTTCTCCATATTCTTCTTACTCCAAATTCTCATTATATATTTCACAAAATTCACTTTCTATACTCTTCAAATTCACTCAAATTCAGTATCCACTTTACTACATTCATTCTTTATAATCTACTCACTGATTTACAAGTATTCACTCTTTAATTCAAAGATCAAAGTTCTATCAAAGGGCTATAGGATATTCTATATCCAAAGTACAACAATTTGTATACTGATATCAACTCTCTACTACTATTTGTGTGGATGTGCTTATTTCCCACTCAAATCAAGTAGGTGTGCTATTTACCTATTTAAATCAAGTGGGTGATCTTGTTGCCCGAATAAATTAAAAGAGTCTACCCTGAGCTTGAAAAGTCAAGAGGGTGTATCTTGTTTCCATGAAATTAATGTTATATTTTGGTTTGCTTACTACCTGTTTAGAGTAGGTGATTGAAAGGAAATCTATACAGGAACAATACAAGACTGGATGTAGGATTTGTTAATCCAAACCAGTATAAAATTCCTAATGTCATTTCTCTTACTTTTATTTTACTTTTACTGCTTTTATATATATATCTATGATTGCTTGTTAATATACATCTATGTTAATTATCAGTGATTTGATTTAAAACCTGAAACTATTTAGAAAAGTTCTATATAAGTTATAAAACACTTTTACTCCTTCTAGTGTTAAAATAGCCTTAAGATTCATCCATACGAGTTTAGTTTATACTAAAATGTTTCCCACATTTGGTATCAGAGCATTAGGTTTTCAAAAAATTGTTATTTGATTTTTGAAAAGTATAAATGGTTAGCAATATTGGTAGTACTTTTCTTTAACACTTTCGTAGAAGGACAATCCACTGCTAGAGACCCCATTTAATGGTAATAATTATGCTTAATGGTCATGTAGGATGAATATATTTACAATCTAGTGACTTAGATATTTGGAACAATACACAAAATGAATACACTGAACCCAAACTGAATATTCACAATGAACCGTAGACCAAAAGACATAAACACTCATTAACTCAAAGGCCATGAATATTTTATTTTGCTCTTTAGATAAAAATGAATTTAATCGAGTTTCTATTTGTAAGTCTGCCTATGAAATTTGGAGAACATTGCAAGTCATACATGAGGCCACTAGTAATGTAAAACAAACTAAGATTTCCATGTTGACCAACCTGTTTCAACTTTCTAAAATTAAAATAAATGAGTCTACTGACATATATTCTAGATTTTAAGATACAGTTCATTCATTTTTATCATTAGGGAGATCAAGTTAGAAAAATCCTTAATTCACTTTCTTCTGAATGAGATCAAAAGGCATTAGCAATAGAGGAAGCCAATGATATTAGTATATTAAAAATTGAAGAATTAATTGGTAATCTAATGTCTTATGAAGCACAGTTGTAGGGTAGAAAGGAAAGTAAGACATCCAAAAAGAAATCAATTGCATTCAACACAACAACTGATGATCATGATTCAGATGATGATGATAATGATGAGAAAATTTCTCTTATGACTCGAAAATTCAGAAAATTTCTAAAAGACAGAAAGATGAACAACTTTTGTAAAACTAAAAATGAAACTTCTAGAAAGGAAAACGTTTTTAAGTATTACGATTGTAGTGAATCCGGCCATCTACGAAGAGACTGTCCACATTAGAAGAAAGCAAAGAATTCACCAAACATCGATTCATTCAAAAAGAGAAAAAGGGCTTACAATGCAACTTTGGATGATTCTGATACAATATCCCGTGATAGCGAACCTAACTCTGAAAATATCGACATGTGTTTCACAGTGATGAAAGATTAATTAGATCAAACAAAGGAAATAGCAAAATCGGTACATTTTACATTTCGTTTTTATTTTTTCAGAAATTATTTAATATAGGAATAAATATATAATAATAATAAGTATATATACATGATTATATGAATATATTTATTTATCATTTGAACATTGAAATTTTGGCCTATATGTTCGACATATACCATATAGGTATGTCGACATATCAAACAGAGTTTGGAGAATCTTTCAAAATTTAAACTTTTGAATTTCCCTCTCTTTTATATTAATTTCGAAATTTCAAAAGATTCCTTTTTACCTATCACATGACAATTCAAACTCTATTTATTCACTCTTTCTTACCTCATTTCTACACACACTTTATTTCAAAAATCAAACATATTCTTCACTTTCTTTCCTCCAAAATAAACCAATAATGTCTTCCTTAAGCCAACCTTCTTCATCCAAAGCCATTAGGCTTACTAAAGTTTTTGCAAATCAATTCAAATGGATTAATTATTATTACTAATGACGCGCACATTATTTCTCTATATAATTAATCCCAAATCAAACAATAACATCATAACCAATCACCCAATTAGCCCATATCAATTCTATGGCTTACTAACTATTTTCAAACATAGTAATCAAGGTCTTAAATAATTAATTAGCTGAGGAAAACATGTTTATAACATAAATACAAGTCTAAACTAATCCAATCATTCCCCAAATCACTTTCTATGATTCAATATTAAGCAATAAACGAATATATAAAGTGCAACACATAAATTTATAAGGAGAACCATCCCACTACCTTCTATTTCCCTAAATCAACCTCTAATCACTAAAACCCATCTCCAAGCTAACTTTAAAGTTGAGATCTCTCTCCAAAATCTGATTCAAGCTAATTCCTTAGCGAATTTTGTAGAAAATTAAAAGAGAGGAATTATAGTGATTTTTATTTGAATTTAGAAATTTTATTTAGAGGTGTTAGGGTTAAGGGATTAGAAGGTGATTAAGAGGGGACAAGGAGATCATTAGAGAAAGAAGAGAAGGAATGAACGTGAATGAGAGATAATGAAGGGAGTTAACTACATATAGGCAACTACTGGGCTAAGCCCCAATTCTCTCCATCCGACACTATTCATTTTCAAAAATTCCGAACTCCAAACATATTAAACCTTATACTCATTCAAATTCGCAACATCGATCTGGACTCAACAGAAGTGGTCTTAAGTCCTAATTCGACAGTATGCAAAAAGTCACATTTTAGACTTCTAATTCAATAATGACTTAATATTTAAATTAAATATTTAAATATATTAACATTAAATATGTGTGTTGTTACAATTTGGGTCGCAAATTTTCTAGTGGAGGCCGAAGGTGATTTTGAGGTGATCGATGAGTTTGTAGTAGCGAGTGGAGTTGTTCGATGGTGGTGGAAAGTGCTCCAATGCACTAATGTGGAATGCGACAGTGCTACAGGCTATGGCAGGCCTCATGTCATGATTTGGCACAGAGCGGTGGGCATGAGGCGATGGTGACGGGTAGGTTGAGGACGCGGAGAGTTGTTCAACGGTGAAGACGGATTTGGATTTCGTCGAGAATCACTCCGTATCACTATGATTCGTGCATGGAAAAATTGGATGTTTCAATGGTTCCTGTACAGACACATTAGGTTTTGAGGGATGATAGATTAGAGTATGGTTAAGTTATTAATTAAAGTGATTAAGTATTTAATTAATAAATTAATTTTGAAATCTTATAAAATGCATAACTTCTCCATACATGGTCTAAATCAAACGCGGTCAATTACATTGCACTCGTAGGATCATTAGCTACACAATGGAATTAGTTTGGTCGAATTTGAGCTACTGGAATTTTAGGTAAAAATCGAACGTCGTTCGATTTTAGTCCAAACCGGAGAGTTCAAGCGTCCGTTGGAATTTCGATGAGTTTACTCACCTTTAAATAAACTATAAAATATATCTGTGTTGTGTAGATTATTATTGAATGCTTGGCTAATCATTTATATTATTGTTTAACTGTTTATTTGGATTTAAATTCCAGCTAGAAAAATGAATGGCATAAATAACCATTTTGTTGTAGGGAATAAAAATAAAAGGGAAGTCAGAGTGTACGTAGCAAATAGGTTGCTATGGAACACTTCAAAATACACATTTACATGTGTAATTACAGAGAACTTTTGTAGAGAGACCCTAAGGGGTTTCTTGCCAATATTTATTTATTTACTTATATTCTTATGCTGCTTATATTATTATTTGCTTTAAATCGTTATGACATACTGATTGACTGTGTAAGTGTCCTTATAGCAATTGTCGTTGTACCATCACTTATGAAATATCATCCACTAAACCCTTGTTGTGTGTTGAACTTGAGCTTGTATTTTTACAAAATAAATGTTTGTTCGTGTTTTTACCCTTTGAAAGTTGTTTAAACCATTTTTTCATATATTTGGAGAATTTCAAAAACAAAGGAAAAATGTTGATTTAAAATTTATAAAAGGACTTATAAATTTAATTAATCATCTTTTGGGATAATTAACATTTTTTTCAATTTATAAAGAGATTATATATCTGATTAATTATCTTGCGAGATAATTAATGCCGTTTAAGAATTCATAAAGATTATAAATTGGTTTTTAATTATTTTTGGGGATTATTAAAGTTGCTTTAGATTTGTAAATTGTTATTTATCTTAAGTATTTTGTAAATTCTTTTCAAATGGGTTTGTAAGGATTGTAAAAAATTTTAGAAAGGATTTGAGGTTTTAATATATTTTGGATTATTATTTAATTATCATAAAGTTAATTAATAAATTTATTAATGATATTTAAAGATTAATTAACTGATTTAATAAAAGTGATTAAAGTAATTAACTAATTTAATAAAGGTCTTAAAGTTAATAAATCATTTTAATAATGATATTTAAGATTAATTAACCATTTTAGTAAATGATGGGTAAAGTTAATTATTGGTTAAACAAAGGTGTTTAAAATTAATTATCTGATTTAATAAAGGTGTTTAAAGATAATTAATTTATTTATTAAAGGAGTTTTAAAGTTGATTAATTCTCTTTCGGGATAATTAATGTGGTTTCTAATTTATAAAAGTATTTTAATTGATTTATTATCTTCTGGAATAATAAATGCCGTTTGCAATTTATAAATGATAGTTTATAAATGAGAAAATCTTTGTTAGCACCAAAATTGGTCACTAACCCACTTTAGAAAGATTGTGTAGGGAGATAAATGAAGAAGATAAATTAAAACAGAGAGATATAGACTAAATTAACTACAGAAATCTAGAACACCAGATTTATAGTGGTTCGGCGTAACTGCCTACGTCCACTTTGAATTATAATCTTTATTGCTTTCCCAAGTAGTTAAATACAGATACAATCCGTACAATAATGGCTTGAGTACAAGTTTGAACTGAAAAGAGTGAGTCTTGAAAGCGGCAGAGTCTCCCCCGTGTTCTCAAAAAAAGGTCCATTTCACTGTGCCCCTGCCTTTCTATTTATAGACGAAGTTGGGTTGGACTTCCCTCACGGGCCTAGGAACAAGGTATCTCGGCCCACAGTAGGCAACTCCAGCACACCGAACCAGGCATGCCGAACAAGGAATGCCGGTCGAGAACTATTCGGTTGACCATCGAGTGACTTGAAGTAACCATTCAAGAGAACCGGGGCAAGTAGTGAGTTGAAGCGAAATGAAGCTATGTCGAACGCCCTTACGTTGTTGTGGACTTGATAGCTTGTTAACTTCCATCGTATGCACGGAACCAGGGTGCCGAACGAGGTAGGATGTCGGTCGAGGTCTGGGATGCCGAACGTGGGAGATGCCGATCGAGGTCTGGGATGCCGAACGAGGTAGGATGCCAGTCGAGGTCTGGGATGCCGATCAAGAGGAGATGTCGGTCGAGGCCTGGGATGCCGAGCAAGGGAGATGCCGAGCGATGGCTCTTCATGCCGAACAGGAACTCTGTGCCGACCGATGGCTCTACATGCCGAATGGGGAACTCTGTGCCGAGCGCCTCGTTACCGGGTTAAATAACCGGGTAACACTTTGCCCCCCAAAGCATATCATGAGAGTTAATCATGATATGCTTTGAACCATAACACATCTACACTTACTGCTCCCTTACTATTCCCTCTCTTCCTTACGGCTCGGTTTACTCACCCGTTGGACCATTTAACTGCCAAGTCTGAAAGTCGTTCGGCATGATTCCTGCCGAACCACTAGCGTGCCTTGACCTGGTCCACCGATCAATGCCTGTTCGACTTCCTCCTCTTATTATATAAGTGGATACTTCTTCTCCTTCTCTCCTTTACTTTTACCTCGTCTTGAGAACACGCTACCTTCTTTTCCCCCAATTTTGGCAACTTCGCTACCCTTCTTTTCATACTCCGAATCCAGCAAGCCTTCTTTACAATTCTTCTCTAGTTTGAATCTAACAATCCCCGGTCCTGATCAGATTCCTAACCTCGGCCGTCTTCTTAGGTAATAACCTATCTTTTAAACACTATTTCCGAACTAGAAAACTTAGTGCAAGATTCGAGTTCGTGAAATTTCGTCAGACCAAGGACAGTAGAAATCGTGTGGATGAAGTAGATGGATCGTGGCTTGACCACACCTGAGGGCTAGGTGGAGAGGAGGAAGGGAGAAGGTGCCAGAGGCCTCTAGGACATGGTTTCTTGTCTGGTCGCTGTACTCGGGAGTTAAGTTGTAGAGTTGTTTCTAAGTCACGGATTTAGGTAGTTCGGTGAGGTACTGGAAAGTGGGTGAAAAACCGACCAAATGTATGATTGGTGGCCCGGTCGTCTCCATAGGTAATTTGCATTAGGGAGTCAAGAGTTAGGTGGTTTAGCTAAGACGTGTCGAGGGCCGCTCCGTAGCGAGCGTTGTGAGTGTTGGGAAGGTCGCTCGACATTTGAGATAGCCGAGCGAGGTGAGTGTCGTCCGGCGTTGAGAGGTTTGAAGTAGGCACAAGTATGGTCTAGTTGAAGAATAGGGAATCGGTTCGGCATGCCGAACGGTGAAGAAAGAAAGTAGGAGAGAAACGTGAGTCTGGTTTAGCATGCCGAGTGAGGTGGCTCGACATGACTGTGGCTCGGCATGACTCTCGCGTGCCGAATTGTGAAGGAAGAAAGTAGGAGAGATTAGGTGATTACTTAGTCGAGTCTCCCGAGCATCGTTCGGCATTAAGTCTTGAAGTAGACAACAATATTCAGAACCATTCTAACTCAAACGTAACTCATGTTGACTGGACTTACTTATTATGCCTACACATGTGACAAAAGCAAGGACACAGACTTGGGCAAACAAGCATATCGACCAATCCGGACTGATAACTCCCCTATTTTGACAACTATAAACTTGAACTTAACTTGATTAGAACAGACAATAACCTTCCACATATGGCGTTGACGCCGAGCTCAAAATAGAAAACATCGTACGACAAGCTCTCGGAGACGGTCAGCGATGACGGTCTTCGAAGACGAAAGTTCAAAGCTTAACTTTATTTCATCAACTTTACGACTTGTAATTCTTTGGCACTTATATTTGAACGATTGCACTAGTTCACACACCACATGGGGGAGTATTTTTGTTGTTATGTCTAATGTCAATCGTTTTTTAAGTATAGTTCAAACATGCATTTCATCAGATCCAACGCTCATTAGAGATGTCTAGAAAATCCAGTTCTGCCACCGTATCGGATCAACCCAAGCGAGCTTCTCAGCAGGAAGTGGTTGGGACTTCAAATCCATCCATGGCCCCTGTTCACGATATTCCGAGTCCCGCGATTGTATCTGACGATTTGGCTCCCGATGCCTTAGATGCAGCGATTCTCTTAGATGATCCAGTTGACTCTCAAGCTTCAAGGATTAATGAAAGCACTCTACGTCGTCTATGCTCAATTCATGGCATTCCGTTCGACGATATGCTGGTCCCTTCAAGGCAAGATCGTCCCCATTTGCCCCCAACCGGATATACCGCCTACAACAAATTTATGTGCTAGGTTGGTAGCGTGCCAACATTCAACTCCTTCCTTCGCGACCTGTTACAGTACCTTGAGATCGCTCCTTCACAATTACATCCCAACAGTCACGCGTTCATATACGGCACGTGCATTCTTTTCACAAGCATTTTATTCAGGCTCCCCATTCATGGCGACATCCGCTACATTTATCATTTCAAGAGACGATCCGATAGCCCATCGTTCGTATTTCTTGAGCCACATAACAAGTGTCAAATTTTGACTGGAGCGTGGAGCAAATTCACTCAATACAAGCAGGAATGGTTCTATGTGCGCTGTCCCCCCGGCTTTGCAAGGAGATGGGTGGAAGGGAGTAAGTTTCTTTTCCGGGTCAATACTTGTACTGGGCGAAATTGCTCCTTTTCTAAATCTTTCTTTACTTTTACAGGTATCAGCCCACGCCCTGAAGGCTCCGGGTATTCTGAAGCCGTTGAAGCAATCCGGGCTATCCCTGCGGAAGACCGGGACATTAGATCTATTATTTCAAACGAATCACTTTCGAGGCTTGGGCTGCTGGCGGAAGGTCACCGAATAAATCTTCCTCATGGCGTCACTGTAACCGGGTCTGCTTTGGACAAAGGCAAAAGGCAGGCTGGACCTTCAACACGTGATGCCCCTGACACACTTGAGGAAGGGGAGATTAGAGAAGCTAAGGCGCCCGAAGCATCAGGTGAAAATGTCGATCCCACTCCGGAGCCGGTGGTTGAGGTACACGACATTGAAGTAACGCCTCCTCCTTCAAAGGGAAAGAGGAAATTAACTTATAAATTGAGGAAAAAGATAGCGGGCGGAACCTCTAAGGTCACCATCACTCCAGTAGAAAGAGAGTCATCTTCTCAACACTTAGAGTGCTCGTTGAAAGGCTTGTCGGGCCTCACTATTCCTGATGATTTGCTCAACTATGGCTTCGATGATCCAAAAGCTCTTAAACTTCATTCGCCCACGAGAGACGATACAGGCGCTTGGGCCCAAATCCAGGGAGAAAAAACTCCTATTAGTAAAGATAAAGAAACTGGTCCGTTGGGGGTAACACTAGGACACACACGGACACGTGCACTTCACCCTGCATTTCAATTTTAGCCATCACTCTGTTCTTTTCTAACTTGTCGTTATTCTCATTCTATGCAGGTGACATCGGACGCATTCACGGACTCGATCGTCTTCGCGGGTCATCTATTTTTCATCATTCTGGCCAGGATTTGGGCCCCGGCATGCGCCGAGACAGAGATGACTCTGGAGACCGAGACTATCACCCCCGAGAATCAATTTATCGAAGGAAAACATACAGCCAGTCCTCATATTCCCGTGATCATCCTTCTCAACCAGAGCAAGGCAGGGAGAAGTCTGCACAGAAGGGGTCCCAATCCGATGTCCCCCGTGATCAACACTCTGGTTCATCCAGCGCACGACAGTCTCGGGAACATCACAAGAAGACTGAACTTTCAAAGCCATCTCCCCTTGTTCCCGCAACAAATCCGACGATATCGGAGAAGCTAGCCGAGCTTAAAGTTAAGTTCCCCAAAATCTGCTTTGATGGTCTGAAGTTCCTCCCGGCGATCCATCACATTCCGGGGCATGTCAAACAGAGCGCCATTGCTTGCAACAACGACGTTTATGTTCAACATGACGTGTTTGTCCATCTGGCTGAAAAAGTCTCGGAAGTCTCTGTTGAGCGTCAACACGAAATCGACCGCTTGAAGCTTGAAGCCATTCACGATAAAGACATTATCAAAGCTCAGGATGCAGAGCTCTCTTCGTACAAGTCCAAACTCGAAGCTGCCCAACAAAATGCTAAAGATACTGCGGAGGCCGTCAATCGTCTGGAGACAACTCATAAGAAAGAAATTGACGAAGCGGTCCAACGCTGCGGGGCCTTGGCTTTAGAAAAGGACCCTGTTCAAAAAGAAAGGGATGCATTCGCCCTGCAGGTTAAAGAGTTGAAAGAACTACTCTCTAAGGAGAAGGAAGAGAAGACAGCTGCTCAGGAGGAGTCCCAACGATACTATAATGAGATTGTTGCCACTCGACTCCTCAAATCACAACTAGATGAGGAGCTTTCCAGAGCCGAAGCACTGAAGGAGATAGCCCGCGAGGAAGGTAAAAAGATGGCGCTTTCTGATATCGATTCGCACCTCGAGGCGGCTGCCGAAGCCGGTAGGGAGGAGATCAAGTGCTTGTACGACCCGCTTATAGCAGAATACAACGCTCGCGTCCTCATGCATCGAGATTTGACTTTTCTTTGCAAGGGTTACCTCGAATCTCTAGCCGAGGCATGGGATACTCTTATAAAGATAAAGAAAATTGAATCGGGAATGGAAGAGATTGATGAAGGGGCATTGGTAAAGGAATTCCTTCGGGGGAACAAGCCTTCGGACTTATCTGCAGCGATGGTTCTCTTCAGCAAAATCTCGCCCACATTAAAGGAAAAAAGTGACATTGCTGGCCCATCTGGAGCCGAATCTCCAGCTCCTCCTCCCACTCAATCGGCTGATCGGCCAGTACTTGATCTATTCGAGCAACATGCTGGTTATGACCTGGAAGACCCTGGTCTCGGCATTCATGTTCTATCTCCCATTCCAGAGGGTGAGACTCCTCGGACGGTCGAGAGCCAGCAGGAAGCCGGTATATAACTCTTCTCCTTAAAGTTCAAAGAACCGTCATTTTCGGCGATAGGTTATTGTATTCTAACGTTCATCTCTTGTGATTTTGCGCAAACCGTTCTGATCTTGATCCATCTCCAAGGAGCGATGACGCCAAGGAGAAGAAGGGGGAAGCAAGCGAGGATACTTACGTGGGAGTGACCCCCGATCCTGATGCTCAGGTGATTGAGGCGCTCGATGAGGATAAGTCTGAAACTTCATCCCCCGTCGAAGAAAGTTATGAAATTGAAATTACGGGCGCCTCAGGACACACTTCGAAAGTGAGCATGAAGGAGAAACTTGCGGAAGAGAAAAGGAAGAAAGTTGAGATCAAGGTCGAGTCCCAAGTGGTCAACCTTGATGACCCACTGAACAGGCCTTTAAAGGTCATTCTTCCCGGTGGGATTAGGCCACAGGAGGTTCCTCCTCCTTCTTTGGACACCCCTTCATTAGCGAGCAAAACGTCCAAGAGAAAACGCGTGGGGGAGGAGTCGTCTGAGAAAACGAAGGAGGAAAAGAAGCCAAAGAAATCGAAGAAGTAGCTGCTACACTTGTTCAACGAGAGTTAGCTTAGATAATGTAATTATTTTTATTTATTTATTTTCGTAGTCAATGTAGATAGACTTTTGACTCCGAGTTTTGGAGGAGTGGTAGTAGAACCCCATTTTGGATTAATAAATAAAGTTTAGTTTCTTTGTCTTTCAAATGACTTTTGTTTTTCAGCTTTCTGTATAACTGTAGTCGAAACCCGAGCTATCGTGAGTTATATAAACCCCCAATCCATTTTCATATAACTCGGAAATTCTTTGGGGTTGTACATCCCTTATTCCACACTTCAGGTACTTAGAATATTTTTTAGTATGTACTCTGGGGACTTGATGTCTTCAAGTCATTTGTACTCTAGTCCGCATTCTGGGGACTTGGAGATTTTTAGTCGTTTATACTTTGGTCCTCACTCTGGGGATTCAGAGTACTCCAGTCCACACTCTGGGGACTTAGAGTTTTCAAGTCGTTTATACTCTAGTTCACACTCTGGGGACTTAGAGTACTCCAGTCCGCACTCAGGGGACTTGGAGATTTAAATCGTTTATACTCTAGTCCGCACTCTGGGGACTCAGAGTACTCCAGTCCGCACTCAGGGGACTTGGAGATTTAAATTGTTTATACTCTAGTCCGCACTCTGGAGACTCAGAGTACTCCAGTCCGCACTCAGGGGACTTAGAGATTTAAATCGTTTATACTTTAGTCCGCATTCTGGGGACATAGAGTACTCCAGTCCGCACTCAGGGAACTTGGAGATTTAAGTCGTTTATACTCTAGTCCGCACTATGGGGACTCAGAGTACTCCAGTCCGCACTCAGGGGACTTGGAGATTTAAGTCGTTTATACTCCAGTCCGCACTCTAGGGACTCAGGGTACTCCAGTCCGCACTCTGGGGACTTAGAGCATTCCAGTCCACACTCAGGGGACTTGGAGATTTAAATCGTTTATGCGCGTTCGTACGTCATACAGAATAATGTAACTCTAGTTGTTTGCCATCGGATTATAATGCATAGAAACATCAGTAATTCATGGAAAAGATGGCTTCAAGCCTTTATTAATGAAAACAAACTAAATCGTCCGATTACATGCTTAAAAAAACTAAGAATCAATGGAACAAAAACATACGGGAAATAATTGCACCTAAAACACGAAAGAAACAGGCTAAATATAATAACGTTGCAAATGTTCACTATTCCATGCTCGGGGGAGTGTCATGCCATCAACGGTCGCTAGCTTGAAAGTACCCTCTCCAAGCTTTCGTTCAACGACATATGGACCTTCCCAGTTGGGATTCATATGTGATGGTACCGAAAAAACTCGTTTCAAAACGAGATCACCCACATCAAAGATTCTCAGGCGGATTTTTTCGTTATAATATCGCTTAACTCGGTGCCTATATGCTGCCGCCCTTAACTCAGCTTCTTCATGTTTTTCATCAACGAAGTCTAGTGATTCTAACAAGAGATCCTGATTCGTCCTAGGATCATAATGTGTCACCGATGTGATGGAACTTCAAGCTCCACGGGTATAACAGCCTCCATGCCATATGCCAATGCGAATGAAGTGTGGCCAGTCGTGGACTTGTGGGTAGTTCTATAAGCCCATAGCGCTGTTGGAAGTTCGTCTACCCACTTGCCTCCAGCCTTGTCCAAACGCTTCTTCGATATGGACTTGATTATTTTGTTCACGGGTTCAACTTGTCCATTAGCCTTAGGATGAGCAACTGCGGCAAACTTTTTCTCAATGCCGTATTTTAAACAGAAATCTTTGAATTCCCTACTTTCGAACTGAGTTTCGTTGTCTGTAATGATGGTTCGCAGGAGGCCGAAGCGGCATATAATGTTTCGCACAACGAAATTAATGACCTTCTTGAAGGTGATTGTGGCTAACGGCTCTGCCTCGGCCCATTTGGTGAAGTAGTCGACCGCAACTATTGCATATTTTGTGCCACCTTTGGATATAGGCAAAGAACCGACTATGTCGATTCCCGAAATTGCAAACGGCCAGGGACTAACCATTTGTGTGAGTTCCGTTGGCGGAGCTCTCGGGATTTTCGCGTATCTTTGACACTTATCACATTTTCTTACATAATCTGCAGCATCCCGATTCACAGTTGGCCAATAGTATCCGTAGCGGAGGATCTTTTTTGCTAATGTTTGCCCCCCAGTATGGTCGCCACATTCTCCTTCGTGAACTTCCTTCAAGACCCACTTTGTCTCATCATGGACAATGCACCGGAGTAAGGGGACCGAGAATCCCCTCCGATACATTACTCCATCTTGCATCACATATCGCGCGGCTTTACGAATGACTTGACGTCTTTCACTTCTTCTTTCGGGCAAAGTCCCGTTTAGCAGGTATTGTTTGAATGGGTTTATCCATGACTCCTTCTCGATTTTCGTTTCCAACACAAAATCTACCTCCATCACATCTATGCTTGGAGCATGTAAGGTTTCGACGGGAACTAATCCCATTTGCTGTGCATCGCCGGTACTTGCGAATTTGGCCAGCGAGTCGGCTTCCTTGTTCTGTTCATGCGGGACATGCGAAATGTCATAATGTTCAAGGTTCGCCAATAGTTCCTGAACCAGAGCAAGGTACGGAGCAAGCTTTTGTCCCCTTGCTTGGTAATCTCCTCGCACTTGGTACACCACCAACTGTGAGTCACAAAAGATTTCAACTGATTTTACCCCGAGTTCTCCAATAAGCTTTAAACCAGCAATCAATGCTTCATATTCTGCTTCATTATTCGTAGCCGGGAAATTGAGCTTCAAAGCATAACAAATCGATCGATTTTCTGGAGTCACAAGAATTACACCAGCCCCAGAACAACGGTCGTTTGACGCCCTATCGGTGTACAATTTCCATCGAATGGGGGGAATGACACTGTGACTATCTGGTTCGTCTGACATAGTGAACTCAGCGATGAAGTCTGCTAATGCTTGCCCTTGTATAGCTCTTCGTGGCAGGTAGGTAATATCGAACTAACTCAACTCGATATTCTATTTTAACATCCTTCCAGAAGTTTCTGGTCGTTGGAGTACCTGTCGCAAGGGCTGCTTGGTATAAATACCGACTGAGTGTGCTTGAAAGTATGGACGCAGCTTACGTGATGCAATCACCAAGCAATATGCCAATTTCTCAATTTTAGGATAATTTCTTTCTGCCCCCGTTAAACGTTTACTAACGTAATACGCCGGCTTTTGAACTCGGTCCTCCTCGCGGACCAAAGCCGCACTTATAGCATGTGGGGATACGACCAAGTATACGTACAACATTTCATAGTCTACTGGTTTCGACAGCACTGGAGGTTTTCTAAATGCCTCACCAGAGCTCGGAACGCTTCCTCACAGGTGAATGTCCATTCGAAATTCCTTTTTCCTTTATTTATTATATCGAAGAAGGGAATAGACTTGTCTGTGGCTCTGGATATGAATCGACTCAGCGCAGCCACTTTTCCATTCAAGCTTTGTACCTGTTTTATAGTCATGGGCACTTGTATGTCTCGAATAGCTTGAATCTTTTCCGGGTTAGCTTCGATTCCCCGGGCATTAACAATGAATCCTAAAAACTTTCCTAACGCAACGCCGAAGGAACACTTCAGAGGGTTGATCTTCATCCCATAGTATCTGAGTATGCCAAACATCTCTGCTAAGTCTCGAATGTGGTCGTTTGACTGCCGTGATTTCACGAGCATGTCATCCACGTAGACTTCCATTGTTATACCAATCTGGTCTTTAAACATTCGATTCACCAGACGTTGATAAGTTTCTCCCGCATTTTTCAATCCAAAAGGCATCACTACATAGCAATATAGCCCAACGTCTGTGACAAAACTAGTGTGTTCCTGGTTCGGAATGTGCATCGGGATCTGATTGTATCCCGAGTACGCATCCATGAATGACAATAACTCGTGTCCTGCAGTGGAGTCGACCAACTGATCAATTCTAGGTAACGGGAAACTGTCCTTAGGACATGCTTTGTTTATATCAGAGTAATCTACGCAAGTTCTCCACTTCCCATTTGCCTTCTCACTAGCACGGGGTTTGACACCCATTCAGGGTAGAGGGCGTCGCGGACGAAACCATTGGCTTTGAGTTTGTCCACCTCCTCTCTGAGAGCAGCGGACCTCTCCGGGTCCATTCCTCTCCTTTTTTGCTTAACTGGAACATACCTCGGGTCTATGTTCAGCATATGATTCGTAATAGAGGGAGAAATCCTGCACATGTTGGAATGTGTCCAAGCAAAAACATCGAGATTCGCTCGGCTCAGTCATCGAGGGGCTGAGTTCTGATCTAATCTTCAATACTCGCGACGGATCGTCTCGGCTGACTGAAATGTCAATCGTCAGTTCAACCGGTGCTGCTTTTTCTTCCTTGGGTTCCTCATCATCGTCTCTCGGATCTATGTCTCTATAGATCTGAGAATTTTGCCCGAGCCAGGGCTCGGGCATTACTTGTCAATTGTCAGTATTCTGAATGCGGACGGAGTTGTCCGCAACCTTTCCTTTCTCTCTCCGCCGGGCCTCTCAGAGCTTAGCCACATAACATGCACGACCGGTCGCCTGGTCGCCATGAACAACACCTACTCCTTTGTCGATCGGAAATTTTAAAGCCAAACACCACGGGGCCAATGCTGCTCTGAATTCAGCCAGGGCCGGTCGACCCAAAAATACATTGTATGCGGAATCTACATATAAGACTATGAAAGGTAGGATTCACACCCTCCTACACTCACCTTGTCCCAGTTCAACTGGCAACTCAACATACCCCACTGCATCAGTCGCTACACCGTTAAAGCCATGAATATGAGCTTTAGACGACTTTAAATCCTTCGTCTCCATCTTCATCTGGTCATATGCCTTTTTGAAGATGATGTTAACAGAACTTCCACAATCAATCAAAATTCTCTTCACTAGTGCTGGCCCGATAGTCGTGGATATGACCATCGGGTCAACGGTAGGAGCCTCCACCTGGTCGGCATCTCGGCTCCTAAATACTATATCGTCTGTCATTGTCCGCTGCTGCTTAGCTGGGGACCCGTCCTCAGTACTTGAACAACACTCAAAATCTGCATGCCTCAGGGAGTTAGCATATCGCTCCATTTCCTGCCAATTCTTATCTACAGGATGAGGTCCGCCTACTATCATGTTTATGACCAGTCTACCCACAGTTCGAGCAGGCTCCTCAGGGTGACGTGGAGCTGGTGCGTGACCAGGATTGGCCGTTCCTTGTCCACCCTCTTGAGGACTCTTTACAAACTCCTGCAACTTTTTATGTCTAATCAATTTTTCTATAGCGTCATGTAGGTGCCTACACTCTTCAGTATTGTGCCCATAAGTCTCATGGAAGCGGCAATACTTTCCAGTCCGCTTTTGCTCCTCGGTTGACTCCTTTGGGCGCGGATTTCTGTATTGAAAGGTATTACAAGTTGATAGGTAAATATTCTCAAGAGATGCATTTAGTGGGGTGTATTCGTTGTAGGTTGGAGTTCTCGGCTTCCATTTCCCTGCTTCTCTTTTCTTCCCCTGATTTCCCCCTCCAGACTCCTTAGATTGCTCGGGCTTGTTCTGGACATTTACCTGAACTTTCCCCGAGTTGTCTCCGGATTGCTTTACAGCGATGTTGCTTTTCACGGTCTCCTGAACAGGCCCCGGTGCCTTATCTCGCCTTGTCCACCTGGCCTCCTCTCTTCTAATGAATTGATGAGCTTTTGAGTAAAAACGCTCTAGCGTAGTTGGAGGTTTTCCCACTAACCAATCTCCAAACTCTGAATCTAGATCCACACCTCGCATCACAGCCATAAGAATCGCGTGATCATTAGGATTGCTAACTTCAGTAGCCGCAACATGGAATCTCTGTAAATACTCCTTCAACGACTCCCGTGGAGCCTGGATTACATGTGATAGAGACATAACGTCCTTTGGACGAGTAGCATGTATTCTGAACTGTTCTATAAATTTCGTTGCCAACTCCTCGAAACTGGATACGGACCGTGGAGGAAGTCGGGTGAACCACATGGTAGCGATCCCAGATAGAGTTATCGGGAAGCATCTACACTTGGTTTCATCATTCGCTCTAGCTGAAACCATCATCCATTCATATCTCATCACATGCTGTCGGGGATCGGTCTTCCCTTCGTACACCGGGATAGTGGGCATGCTAAACTTCCTGGGGTACTCGGCCTGTAGAACAGTGTCTGTGAATGGAGTATGACTCCTGGATATCCCCCAATCTTCATTGGTCAGGCCTTGATTTTCTCTCATCAGCTGTCTGACCATAGCCGATAGGTCTGGGGTTTGTATGGAAGATGGAAGGTTGGAGTCCGTTCTACGGGATCGTTCAGGTTGATGTCTCCTCTACCGGCGATCTGTCAAACATAGGTTTAGCATCATTGGCATCTTGGTGAGCCGGGCGTCCAGTTTCCACACGCGCTCCAGATCCTAAGTTTCCCGTTCCTGCTTGGTTGCGGTCTCCGAGGTGTAAGTGATCCCTAGTTGATCGATCAACATCGCCTGCCTGTGTAGTTTCAGTCTTGCGGCGTCTACGCCTGGGAGGTTCATCGGACGAAGTCGAGTTATCAGATGAAGAGTAAGGAGCGGGACTACCCCCAGCATTCTGATGCTGTTGTTGAGTGAGCCGAGCCATAAGGTTGGTGTTAGTTTGAATCTGTTCTCCAAGTTGTCTCCTGCTTTCCATGAGTTCTCTCATCAAGTCGTTGAACTCTGTTCTGGTGACAACTTCCATTTGATTTTGGGTGGTAGTTCCTGCACCCAGATTTTCTTGTTGATTGCTAGGTCCTATTTGTTGTACGCTAGCAGTCTCATTGACGTCTGCATTATGAGAGGATGATCTGGTACGTGGTCTTCCCATAGTAGAGTTATTGATAGGAACTCTGAGTAGAATCAACGGACGCCTTGTGAATGACTCGGATCTCCTTCGGGGGATTTATTCAATCCAGTAGGTACAAAGCAGATCCTCGTGGCCTGAGAATTCGATTCTCAGTGAAAGCACCAAAGTGTTAGCACCAAAATTGGTCACTAACCACCTTTAGAAAGATTGTGTAGAGAGATAAATGAAGAAGATAAATTAAAACAGAGAGATATAGACTAAATTAACTACAGAAATCTAGAACACCAGATTTATAGTGGTTCTGCGTAACTGCCTACGTCCACTTTGAATTATAATCTTTATTGCTTTCCTATGTAGTTAAATACAGATACAATCCGTACAATAATGGCTTGAGTACAAGTTTGAACTGAAAAGAGTGAGACTTGAAAGCGGCAGAGTCTCCCCCGTGTTCTCGAAAAAAGGTCCATTTCACTGTGCCCCTGCCCTTCTATTTATAGACGAAGTTGGGTTGGACTTCCCTCACGGGCCTAGGAACAAGGTATCTCGGTCCACAGTAGGTAACTCCAGCATACCGAACCAGGCATGCCGAACGAAGAATGCCGGTCGAGAACTATTCGGTTGACCATCGAGTGACTTGAAGTAACCATTCAAGAGAACCGGGGCAAGTAGTGAGTTGAAGCGAAATGAAGCTATGCCGAACGCCCTTATGTTGTTGTGGACTTGATAGCTTGTTAACTTCCATCGTATGCACCGAACCAGGGATTCTGAACGAGGTAGGATGCCGGTCGAGGTCTGGGATGCCGAACGAGGGAGATGCCGATCGAGGTCTGGGATGTCGAACGAGGTAGGATGGCGGTCGAAGTCTGGGATGCCAATCAAGGGGAGATGCCGGTCGAGGCATGGGATGCTGAGCGATGGATCTTCATGCCGAACAGGAACTCTATGCCTAGCGATGGCTCTGCATGCCGAATGGGGAACTCTGTGCCGAGCGCCTCGTTACCGGGTTAGATAACCGGGTAACAATCTTTAAAAAGAAATATTTTCAAAGAGTAGCCTTAAAGTGTTTTACAAACATTTGTAATGTGAAAACCAAGCATAAGTTTGAGCTTTAAAAGTTTAAAGGTTTGATTCGGTTACAGAAAGAATGGGAAATTTAATTTTTCATAATCCGATATCGCTTATATGAAAATGATTTAGTCATACTTTTAGCACTAAACGTCGAGGTATAGAAAGTCGTCTCTATCTCAAAAGTTAAAAATGTGGTCAAGGCCATGCCTAGAGGTAATACTACCTTCACTTGCCTGACTTCATTTTTAACCACGAAATAGTACAAGTTTGAATCGATGAGTAGTGATAAGAATATGAGATTTATTTCCATACACGATCATTTTTAATTATTCCCGATAGTTGATTTATTGACTATCATTCAGCTTTCTTCTTTGAGTATCGTGTCTAAGACGATTTGTTGCTCATTTGAGCATTGATATCCTTTGTCGAAAATGAATAAATCAAAAGAGCAAGTGGGGACCAAGTTATGTAGGGTTGCTTCCATTAGGGTATTTTCACATCCACTCTAGATTTTGTTTCGGTGGTTTGGGCTTGGAGATGTGAAATACTCGGATGCTCGGTAAGGTTGTGTAACATCCCATATTTTTAGTAACATTATTTAAAATATTTAATTAGCTAAATAAAATAAAATAATGTAAGTTGATTAATGGATCGAGATTTGTGATTTAATTAAGGGGTAGCCGTGCTAAGTTAATGAGTAGACAATGGATCAAAGAATTAAGGTGTTAGGAAATAAGGGAGGGCAAAATTGGAAAATGATTAAACTTATACCCTAAACCCTTAAGAAACCAAAACACATGTTCATTTCATATGTTCTCAAACAAAAACACCTCTAAGGCCGACAACCATTAGCAATCTCAAGAGAAGATAAAGCTAGGATTCAAGAGAAGAATCAAATCAATTAATCAAGATCAAATCTCACTTCCTTAATCACAAAAGCTAAGGTGAATAATGACTACATCTCATTTTCTTATAGCTTTCTATTTTTTGGATAATTCGAAGTATTTTGCATGATAATGCCATATTTTAAATGATTAAATGTTTATATATACTTGTTGATGATTTATGCATGTTCATATTGATTTTTATGATATGTTTTGACAAGAAAACCCTATTAAATGACATATAATTGCCTTGGGATTTAAGATATAGATCAAAAATAATATTTTAGAGGTGGGTTTTAATTTTCATAATTTTCTGAAGTAATGTGGATTTTATATTAATTTTTTAGTGAAGAAAATGATTTATTAGGTTATAAATAATTTGCGGTTAAATTATAAATAATTTGGGTTTGAAATTTATATATGTTAGAAAACTTATTGAAAATGATTTTTTGGAATTTTTATAGAGTTTTCCTAAGTGTTTTGATGAATATATAAAATTATTTAAGGTATGGGACTTAAATGTTTTATATATTTATTTAAGAAGAAGAGGTGTTTTGTAAAATAAAATTACTGTTATTTCTGAAAATATTGGCAGCGCTTTTAAAAAAGATATTTAACAACCAATGAAAAATTTGACAAACAATAGCTGGTTAGTTGAAAGGTGTTTCTCTTTTAAGTAAAAAATGAAATTTGCATGATTTTAGCATGTTCCGCCACTTTCGGCATTAGGGGTTCCGACTAGGACGTTTCGCCACCATGCTTTCGAAACCAATGCGCATGGTATCAAGTTAATTGGTACATAGCGTACTGTATAAAGGCGGAAGGTACATAGTCGAAACGTTGGGTTCCGAAAGGGTTGGAGTATGCCTTTGTTTGAAATTAAGGTGGCGCCTGCTTTGCTTTCGAAAGGATAGCTTTCGACTCGGTTGGCTTTCGACCGAGTCGAATGTTTTAAAGGAAAGGTTTCAAATGGGTTGCACTCTTTTATTTTAAGTAATGATTTCGAAGGGGTCGAAACCCCTAGCTGCCGCCTTTCTACCTTTCAAAGTCAATGGTTTCGAAAGGTATACTCAGCTTTTAAAATTAGCCATTTCTCCAATGCTTTCGGAATGGTGGTTTCGACACCATCGCTTCTTTACCTAGGAATACTTTTGAAAGGTTGGCTTTCGACTTAAATGATTTTATAGGCCCTTTTGTTCTATTGAGGTATAACCCAAAGGTTTCGAAAGAGAAGGTTTAAATGGTTTCGAAAGATGTTTTTCCACATATTTTAAATTGAACCCAAATGCTTTCGAAGGGTTTGTGTTTATAAAGGCTTGATGCTTTCAAAAGGTTTTAAAGAAAGGTTTTGAAGGGGTGGTTCCCTAATGGTTTTGAAGGAGTCGAAAGGAATGTTTTTCTGACTGTGTCGAAAGGGTTGAAAGAGAAGGTTTTTCCAAAGGTTTCTAAAGGCAATGTTTAAAGGTTTTTAGATGTGATGCCTAATGTTTTATGGCTTTCGAAAGAAAGGCTTTTCAAGGGTTTCAAAAGGTTTTTAGTATGGTTTCAAAAGGAAGGTTTAGGCCTTTCGGCCTGGATAAATGAAGGGTTTTTACTTGGTTTTGAAAGGGGTACTTTCAATGGATTCAAAAGGGGTACTTTCAAAGGTTTAAATGTTTTCATCAACTAAGGTTTGAGTAAAGTATAAATATAACATAGCAAGGTGATTTTGAGTAAAGCTTAGAGTATAAGTGTTTTCCTTGTTTAAGTTTGATTTAAAAGGTTTTAAATCAATTTCAGATGAAAAGGTTTTCAAGGAAAATTTTGGGAAGATATCCTTAAGTAAAATGACTCATATATTAGAATACCAGATGAGACTGGTATAGGGTCGAACCTTATACATTAGCTATTGGCCCCAGCTAATTTAGTCCAAAATTCCAATGTGTAGGGCTTTGTCACAGGTAAGACTAAAATTACGATTACACACATAAAGGAATATATGTTTGTATACAGATAGGTTATTGGTGAGCCCGCAAAACCATTAGTATCAGGTGATCTTGGGAGATGTTAAGTTAGGGACAGACCGTCCAGAAGAGAAGAGAAGTATTTAACAGATAGTTAAGGACAGGCTGTCCGGAAGAGGAGTGTCTAAAAGATGTTAGATTATTTTGTTATATTGTTTAGTAGTCCTGAGTCAGCCAAAGGTTAATAGTAAGCCAAACAAAACTAGAGTGTTCAGAATAATAGTCCATTTGTTACCTGATATGTATGTTTACTTGAAATGCTTTACAGTCTTAACCAGTTTAGGTTGCAGGATTAAGGTTTGCAAAAGATATGTTTTAAAGGATGTTAGTGAGGGGAAACCCGTTCCGCTAAGCGGCGTGGTCTCACTTAACATTAAATAACCGAGATGCATAGTATTATTCACACCAGGCTTTATGTTTGACTTGGAGTTTATGTTTTTCCCCTTAAATTCTTGGGTGCTCAAAATTGATTTCAGTCGGTTGAGGGTTAAGGTTTTACAGGTTTTAGTAAGTTGACAAATAAAGCTTCGGAAGTCGAGCAGGTGGCTGGCGGATAACTATTTAGGAGTTGCTGTTTTATTTTGATTTTATTCCATTTTGTTGTATTTAAGACAATTATATCTATGCAGTACTCTAGTCAAACAAGGGGCATCATCATATGTCGCTCTTGGCGTATTTATGTAATAATTATATTTTGTCTAAACTCGGGAAAGGATTATGGGATTATGTACTTTGAGTGTGAAACATGTGTTTTGAAAATGCAATGTGAAATGATGTTTTTTAAAAATCTATGAATTTGTTTCATATTCAAATGCTTCTGATATTATGATACCATTAACATAGCTGTATTTAGTCGTCGGAAGTTAATACTATGGTGACTGCAGCATTTGTAGCGTTTAGCTTTGGACCTCTAGATAGGGAATGTTACAGCTTGGTATCATATCATAGGTTTATGAAATACTAACTAAAAATGATTTTTGAAAACATACTCCTTAGGAATTAGAGTAAGATCAGGGTATGGGATAACGATATAGTAATGTATTTGTATTTTCTATATATAAGTATACGCTATATCTTTAGTTTTCTATCTCTCTTAGGCTATTCTTCTGTATCTCATGAGGCTTGAATATAGGTATGAATGCTAGAAGAGGCAGAGTTAACCTAGGAGGGGACAACACCACCACCAATGGAAATGCCCGACCCAATACGAGGAGGGCTCAAGGTCGGGCTCAAGCTGAGAATGTCGGTGCTGGGGTCCCATAAATGGACATGGGAGCCATATATCAGTTTTTCATAAACATGATGCAAGCTAGAATTGTTGTTGGAGTTGTTGGAGGAAATGCTGCGGGATGAGTTCAGGAAGCTCCAGTGGTCAATCATTATGTTAACTTGAGTAGGGACTATGCTAGGCTTGGAGGGAAGCCGTTTATTGGAACTGAAGATGCTATAGATATGGAGAACTGGTTGTTACACTGTGAAAGGATATTTGCTGATTTAGGGCTCAATGACGAGCATAAGAGGAGGCTTGCTTCGAGACAGCTTCAAGGAGAAGCTTTATTTTGGTGGAACAGTGTGACAGTAGGAGTAAATGAAGAAGAGATTATATGGGTTGGATTTAGGAGGAGGTTCCAGGAGAGGTTCATGCCGGCAATGACACAGTCTGTTTTGATTAGGAAGTTTGTTGAGCTAGAGCAAGGAGAAATGACTGTTTTGGAGTATGCTAGCAGGTTTGAAGAGTTGGCTAGATATGGGTATGCCACTATGGATACAGCGATGAAAAGGAATGAGAAGTTTGTTAGGGGGTTGAAGCCTAAGTTGGCTAGGGCTACATTGCCTCATATTAGAGATCCTTGTCATGTGGTAGTGGAGATGGTGTTAAGACATGAAGAGATGCTTGCTTATTTGGAGAAGAAGAAGGAGAAGGAGGTCCAGGTTGGGCAAGGTCAAAAGAGGAAGTTCTTTCACAAGAAGGGTGCTTAGAAAGGTGGAGCAGCAAAGAAGGGGAAGTCTGAAGTGGTCTGTTACAAGTGTGATAAGAAAGGCCATTATGCTCATGAGTGCCGAACAGGCAAAGGAAATAAGGCTGCTGAGAAGAAAGGAATTAGATGTTTCGACTGTGATCAAGTTGGGCACTACAAGAACCAGTGCAAAGAATCAGCTAAAGGAGATAAAGGCCAAGTATTTGCATTGGAGCCTGCTACTTCAAAGCCGATAGTGCAGGAAAAAGGAAAGGCGGTTTTGGGAGATACGCTTCAGATCCATGATATGTCTGTTAGAATTTTGTTTGATATTGGTGCATCACATTCTTTTATATCTCGATGTTTGATAGATAAGCTTAACCTAGAACCCACATATTTAGTTACTTCCTTAAAAGTTGCAAATCCGATAGGAGTGTATGCGACACTTGGGATGAAGTATGACCACTTAGAGTTTGAATTGTTAGGTTACACCTTTGTTTGCGGTTTGCATATATTTGATTTTGTAGGGTTCGGAATCATATTGGGCATGGATTGGTTAAGTAAATACAATGCTAAGATATTTTGCCACGATAGGAAAATATCACTTAGACACCCTGATTGTAGTGATTGGATTGTATATATCGTAGAAAACCCTAGCTGTGAGGTGAATGCTTTGTTGGGTTTTATGGAATTGGAAGATGAGTTGAATCGAGTTTTCGTGATTAGAGAATTCGCGGATGTTTTCAAGTTGGTAGTTGGACTGCCACTGAAACGAGCTATTGAGTTTCAGATAAATTTGGTGCTTGGAGCAGAACCAGATAGTAGACTACCAAGCAGGATGACACCTACAGAAATGAGGGAGTTGAAGGCTCAGTTGGTGGATTTGGAAGGGAAGAATTTCATCAAACCTAGTAGTTCACCTTAGGGAGCAGCCGCAATGTTTACTAAGAAGCCGGACGGATCGTTAAGGTTATGTATCGATTATCGTAAACTGAATGAGAAGACGATACCATTGCCTAGAATTGATGATTTGTTCGATCAATTGAGTGAAGCCAAGATATTCTCTCAGTTGGATTTAGCGACAGGTTTTCATCAGCTTAGGGTGGCAGAAGATTGTTTTCGAGTCTCAAAGTGGGGAGACCACTTAGTAGCTTTGCTACACACTTGTTTTGGAAAATGGATCTGATTTGAATTTCTTGAGTATGATTTGATGTACAAAATATATATATGTATATATTTATTTCAAAATGGTTTGAAGTGAAACCGGGAATTTAACTCTTAAGTTTTATGTCAAAGTGATGGTTTTCAATTATTGAAATGTAGCAAATTTTTTGAATAATTGGAGTGTCTAAAATGAGAAATGAAATTGAAACATTTGAACTAGGATAAAATGTATTTGTATAATACTCAATTGCATTCTAAAACATATATAACTTACCTAAAATATTCAAAAAGATAAAATGTAATGTGAATATGTAATTGAAGGTTATACAAAAAACATAAGCAATAAAAATGTTCAAACTAAATTTTGATTAATAGAAATGTTGTAAATAAAAGATAAATTTGTATAATGCTCAATTACATTCGGAAACATTAATAAAACTTACATGGGAAAAAGTTGAATGTAATGAGAACTTGTAATTGAATAATATACAATATAAATGTAAGTAATAAGACGTCCAAAAATGTAATTTTGTTAAGGGAATTTATAAATAAAATTGAGTGGTTATAATAAATGTTTATACACTTAATCTATGTTGCAAGATATGTTAAGTGAAATAAATTGAATACTAAAAAGAGAATGCTATTTAAGTAAATAAATATGAACTTAAGAAACTAAACAGGTAATAAATAAATTCATATCTTTGTAAACCATTGGTGATACAAAGGTAAATTACAAAGAATAGTTGAAATTGAATTATGAAATGGAATTAACTAAAGTGAATTCAAATGGATCAAATAAACGAGTTAAATAAAATAATTTTGTTTTGAAAAAAATGAACTTAAGTTATAAAGAAAAAGTGAATGTAAATTAATTGAAAGTGAGTTAATTAGAATGATAATAATAAATGGATGTTAATAAGTAATGATATGTATAATGTTAACACTCGAAAATGAAATTTATATGGTTTTGAATTATTTGTTGTATTTGGTACTATGTATTTCGAATCTATCTTTCCTTTTTGTTGCTTCTATTCTTCTATCTCGTTCCTTTTCGGGGATGAAAAGTTTTGAGTGGGGGATAGTGTAACGACCCGAGAATTTTTCACAATTTAAGTAACGTAATTAACTAAATTTTCCATGAAAATAAACAATAAAAATTTAGCACTGAAAATTTGATATTTGGAAGACGTCTATTTAAACATAGCAAGTGGCAGATTTTTATGGGAAAATATGAAGTTTATTCAGTTGTGAAATTTTAAATTTTAAATTTTAAATTCAGTTAAGATGGAAATAAAATATTTTTTTGAAATCTAAATATATTTTTTTACATAAGAAAATTTTAAATCGTTTTCTGAGTGAGTCATCATATTTCGTTTCGCCAAATTTGGACTGCTCTAGCCCCATTTATCTTATTTTTGGCAATTTAGCCGTAGTTTTGGCAGCAAATATCGAGTTTTGATAAGTTGGTCATGTCTCTAAAATCTATGTACTATCTTGTTCGTCTTATCGCGCTGATCTCCGTAGTATATTCATTTGTGTGTTTCGGCGTCCGAAATACGGCGAAATCTGTGAAACGGTTAGCCGTATCGGTACCCGTTTTGAACCTTTTGAGTTTCCCTATATCCATTCAGTTACCCACCGGCTGAAAGCAAATAACCATTTGCTTTTATTATTCCAGAATTCTCATGCCCGACTTTAACTATTCCCCATATTCAATTTATATTACCGGTTCGTCCTTTTTTTCATTCTCTCTCCCCTCCTTCTTTTGTTCTAAATTCATGCAACAAAAGAAAAAAATATAAAGCTTTACATTTTTGCCTGTGACAGTTCGCCCTTCCTTTCCTTCCCGAACCCCACTCTCTCTTGCTCGTCCCATCCCACTACCATCCACCGTCGCCTTCTCCTGCCATGACACCCAACTCCACGCGGTCGACCACCTGTCCCTTCACCCACTTTTTCCCTCCGCCTCTCTCTCCTTCCACCCGAAACCCAGCAGTCGCCGGCTCCAACACCCGTTGACCCCGCCTTTAGCCTGACCAATCTATCCACGACCTACTTCCCTGATAGCCTCGCTATAGCACCAAACGACCCTCCTGCCCTCGCACAGTGCTCCACCGACCAATTCCTTACTCCGCCATCCACCTCCAACCGAGCACAGCCCTTCCAACACCAGCTTTCTCCCTCCCTCCGACCAAGCTCCAACCCCACAGCAGCCATTCCTCTACGTCCTCCTCACTCGCTTCTTCCCTCACCAAGCACAAACACCCCTCCACCCTTGCCTCACACCACAGTCACCCTTCACTCCACGTCCGCCACCCGAAAACAAACCCTCCACCACTGCCAACCTAACCCCATAGCAGCTGAGCACGCACGCCTATCTCAGCCCCTCCACCTAGCCCGACCACTCCACAGCCTAGTCTGCTCTCCATAGCCGTACATTCTCCTTGGCCATGTCAGCTGTTAGCAAATGACAGTTCATCCATGGTCGTTGTCGAATAACTTCGTCAAAAGAAGGATTTTTGCATGATTCTCTCCTACCTCTCTATATTTGGTCTGTAGCACCATAATAAACAAATGCTTATTTTACCCATGATGTTAAAGCTCATATTGTACTTACACTACTTCTTTGGATCATTAAATCTATTTCTCTATCGTCTGTATCTATCCGATCCTTTTGCCTATAATGAATTTCTATGTGTATAAATCTGTGTGGTATTTTCCAGTGAATTTCATTGGCCACTTTCTGTGTGTGTATATCTGTGTGGATATATATATATATATATATATATATTTGATTCGCGAATTCATGTCCAGCTAGCTTTGCTTTGTTTCTCCGCTGTCTTGGCCATTGTCGCAGCAGTTTTCTAACTTGTCGCTATCTAGATCCGTATTACAGTAGTTTTCTAGCTTTGTCGTTAACCCACTTGTTCGATCTGTGCTTATCCGCATCCGTTGCTTCTTATTCTCGTTTTCTCTTGCCTCAAAAGCTAAGCGATCACTCACGATTAACATTCTTACATTTAGTAAATTTAATTTACATGAAATGATGATTGAAATATGTTGTTAAATTTGAATTGGTTAGTAATTAAATCGTTAAATATGATATGTTATTATTTACATTTGTTCCCCTATGCTAATTGACAAAATTGACACCAATAACCTGTTAGTATATATATTATATTTGATAATTATGATCATAATTGCCACCGATACGCTATGTCATTTTATGCTATTATTTTATTGTTCTCACACTGCAAGTTCCCTGTTAGTTTAGGAAATCCCTATGGGTTGAAATGATACATACCCCAACGATCTTATAGATTAGGGAAAATCATTATGGATTGAAATGATAAACCCAAGCGATTTTATTGATTTTTGAATTTTGGGATTACGGGTTGAAATGATATCCGTAAAATTTAAATTATTGCGGATTGAAATGATAAATATCTGTATCACTTGACCGTAGGATAGAAAATTATATACGGACACCGTTGATCTATTTTGAAAAAAATGATTTCCAAAGTTTTGAAAGGAAATAGATGGGTTTTAAAACATAATTTAAAGATTTTATTTTAATTTTAATATGTGTGTAAGAGTTAGATTTTTAAATTATATGTTTTGAAATATTAAAATTGTAAGTTAAGTTTTGAAAAATGTAAATTTTAAGATTTTATTTATAATTTTATTATTATTTTTAAATATATATAATAAGATTTAATATAAATTTAATAAAAATCTAATATAATCAAATTTAATAAAATTTAACTTAATAATATATATCTATAATATGTTTAAGTATTTATTTAAAATTATATTGATATTTTGAGAATAGATTTTTGTAATAACTTTAATAAATTAAGGTTGGAAAGATAAATTGAAGTTGATTTGTAATTTAATTTCTTAAGAATTGTATTATATTTAAATTGATTTGGAACTTATTGATTTTGAGATTTTAAAGATACGATGTTATAACTTGATTTTTGATTAAAGGTGATTAAATGAATATTTTCAAATTTAAATAAAACAGAAATTGTATATTTAATTTTGATTTAAATTTGTAATTTGAGATTTTATTTAAATGTTATAAAAAAATGAATGATTAAGTGAATATTTTCAAATTTAAATAAAATTAAAATTGAATTTTGAAATATAAATGAAATTTATCAAATTGAGTTATCGTAAATGTTTGAATATTTAAACTTTGAAACCTATTGAATTGGAAGTGGTTTAAATTTGTAGTTCAAACCTGGATTTGAAATTAAAAATGGTTTTAATGAGAATTTGAATTGAGCCTTTAACCTTTTTATTGAAATTGTTGAACCGAGATTGATTTAAATTAAACTTTAGAGCTAAAGTTGATTTGAATTGATTTGTGAAATTAGAAGAAATGATTCTAATTTGGAACTATTTTCGATATAAACTATTTTAATCTATAACCTATTTTAATATATAAACTATTTTTAATATATAAACTATTTTAATCTATAACCTATTTTTTATTATAAACTATTTTTAATGTATAACTATTCCAATATATAAACTACTTTCAATATTCAAACTGTTTAAGCTGGAACTGTTATGATTTAGATTTAATGGATTTAAATGCGAATACTTTGATATGATGGTTTAACCTATTTTGTGGTTATGATTTTGGAAATGAATATGATTTCGAAAGTGAATATGATTTTGAAAGTGATATGATTTTTGAAATGAATAATATTTTGATATGAAGTATGAACTATTTGAAATGAAAAATGACCACGGTGTGAAATAAGCGTTTGGTTGTTAAAGAGTCCGGGATTAGATATTGTCATACTCTCCGCTAATACCGAAAACCACTTTAACAACTATGCAGGTGGTGGAGAATCCAGAACGAAGTAAGATGGTTTGGCGAACGTCTGTATGAGGTATGAACGCAGCCCTGACCCCCGCGGGTCAGCTTGATATGACTAAAACAGGAGCCATGCCGGGCCAAGTGAGGTCGCTCCTTCGATCGGACATGCTTCTTCGATACCATATCTGTTACTTTGTGATTGATTTGGTGGTCACCTTCGATTTGATTATGGGAGTGTGTTCCGAGGTGGGCGGTAGTAGCTGTTATCCGTTATCACCAGTATAGATCCGCAAAACGGTAGTATCCTACCCTGGGCATTGCCTTGCGTGCCTTGTCATATGCCTTATCGCACCCAATACGAGTTTGGTTTTTGTCATACCTATGGAATGCTCCCTGATAGCCCACATGTTTGGTGAAGTTTACAGTATTGTATAAACTACAACATTTATATAAAAATGTGTTAAGGGGATATGGGTAACGTCTTAATGCTATTTTAATATTCTACTTTACTGTAGACATTATCTATATAGCGTATTGTATTATTTCTGTAGATAGTTCCACAGATCCTTAAAGGATGTGAATCCCAAGCATCCTTTACGTTATATTTGCATTTCACTTGGACATTTCACTTGTGTTGATTTACATGCATAAGAATGTTAATTCTGACTCAAGTGTTTTGTGTTTTGCTTTATGCTCGGGTCAGCCTGAGTGTCACGACATTTGAGACTCACCTTTGGAGCTTGGAGCTTTGCTTGGAGATCTATCTTTATCTATTTAGCATTTCTGTTATTTCAGTTATTTCCATTTGTTTATGTTCAGACTTATCATTTGCTTTTGTATGGAGACTTCTATGTATTGGATTTCTATTGTATTTTGCTTTAGACTCTGATGTTCTGTAGTAGCTTCATGAACTACTATTTATCTATTCCGGTGCTTATTGTTGTATTACTCTTTGTCTGTGATTCTATGATTAATTTATTTACTATATATGCTAAGTTTTGCCAAATGTAAAATTAACAATCTGTTGTTTTGAGCAATTTAAGTCTAACATGTGTGGATTATTGTCGATTTGAATGGTTCGAAATAGTAGGTCGTTACATTTTCCCCGAACAATCCAAAGAAAAGGCATTCTACTTAAAATTTCTCTTCTGAAATATTTATACTCAGAAATACTTCCAAATAATACTCTTATTACTTTTTTTTCCAAATACCATTTGAAATTATTCCAAGCAACTCCGAGATTTAAATTCAAAAATCCTTTTTCAAACACATTTTATAAATCAAGTTTATATAAACCACCATTATATAAAATCATTTCATATTATAAAAATTCTCCTTTATTATAATAAAATTTTCTCAATTATTTATTCTCTAAATGTCTCACCCTACCATTTAGATAATATTAAAAAACTTTTATTAAAAGCCCATTTTTAACTTATCGTTATAACCGAACAACTTATAGTCAAATTGTGGAACTTAAATCAGAAGAGATTCGTTTATAATTAAAACAATAAATGATAAAAATAAGATGAGCATAAATAATCAGAAATCAACAAATAACAATCAACGCTCCTAATTTAATCCAGCATGACTGAACAAACAACAATGATAATAAATCAATATTATCACATTCAAATAAACAAACATACTCCATAACTATATAAAGTTTGAAAATTATTCTTTTATATATGTAAAATATATTTCTAGGCAAAGTATTTAATTTGCCATATTTTCAAAAATCAATATCGTGTCTGTTTGCTTAAGTGTTTAGAAATTCTTATCGACGCCATAGCGTCCCACGTCTCGACCATAATTCATAAATAACTCAATAAACCAATTAACATAATACGTTTTTATAACATCAATAGATACGCTCTTAAATATATAATACTCTCAAACTCATTCTAGGGTGTCACTTACCCTATCTCTAATGAGACATACCTCACCAAAGCCAAGGTTCTCGCTTAACCTTTAGCTCTGATACCAAATTTAACGACCCGCCTTTTCGACCATCGAAAGTCGACACCGAATATATCCACGGTATTCAAATGTCGAACATCCAATTGCATAAAAAGAAGATTGTTAGGGTAAAATAAAAAAGGAAAGAAGAAGGAACAGGGGAAACAGAATCTCACAGCGGAATCAACAACATATAATATTATAAAGACAGTATAAACTACCACTCCAAAATACAAAGTACTTCAGAGTTAAAACAAATCCCATCAGCTGGACAGTTATAAATTTCTGACCTTACAATATGCTGATAGGTATATATATCATACAGTAGAAAATAAAATACTATAACAGGTGAACATCCAGCTCTACTCCACGAACTACATGTCCCACCAACGACAACCTGGAAAAATACTCAGCCTAACCCGAGCATTATAATAAAATAACACCTAGATCAGTTTGGAAAACCAACGTGAGAAAAAATACTCAAGCAATAATGCTATCATTTAATAATTCTATGAGACCACGCCGCTAAACGACGAATGGGTTTTTACCTTAGGAGAACAACATCCATGTATTAAGAAATGGGAAATAATCAGAACAACAATCCAAACAAGAAAGGATGTACATAGATAACAACAAAATCCAAACTTATAAAATGGAAAAATATATTTAGACATAGAGAAGAACTTTAGACACTTCTCGATGCAAATTACGAAACACTATTCAAAGATTTGCATTAAATAAATGACTAGGAGGGTGCGCCCCCGTTACCGAAAGTATACCTCTAGAAATATACTTGAGAACTACAATGGCTTCATGATAATACCAAACCGGACCCCGCTAACAGTTACCGAGAATCCAAGTATTTCACATCTCCTAACACATACCACCGAATCCAATCTAGAGTGTATGTGAAGATACCCTAATGGGAAAAATCTAATATAGCTTGACTTCCACTCGCGCTTTGGTTTTAGTCATTTCCAACAAAGGTTAGCAACACTCAAATAAGCAACAAATCATCTTGAATTGACGAAACACATAGAAGAAAAGATTAATTCTAAGGATCAAGATAGAAACAAGGAAAATGAATTTTATTCAACATAACTAGGAGGGTGTTCCCCCTTCAACAAAATTATACCTCTAGATAGAATATACTTAAGAGCACACGCGTCACTCTCTGGAACTTCCAAGCTAGACCCGTTAAATTCACAAGCATCCAAATATACTCACATCAACACATGCATGCGATCGACTTGTCTAGATGAATGTGAATATACCCTAATGGGTGCAACCCACATGGCTTAGTTTCCACTCGCGCTTTGGTTTTAGTTTTTCCATTGTTGGATATCAATGCTCAAAATGAGGGAAAAATCGTCTTAGAATGACGAAGCACAACAATGACTATGAGGGTGCACCCCCTTACCCGCGCTTTGGTTTAGTCATTTCCGACAAAGGAATATCAAAGCTCAAAAGAGCAACACCTCATCTTAGAGTGATGAAATACAAAGTAGATAGCAGAATTGAAATCGATAGTCTATTAATCAACTGACGGGAATAACAAAGTGGTTTGAGTATGGAAATTAAATCGCATACAACTGCCACCAATAAATGAATCAAACTTTTTGAAACATTTGATTCACACTTGTGCTTGATTTTCACATTTACATCATTTGTAAAATACTTTAAAAATACTCCTTTGGAAACATTCTTTTAAAAGGGGTAAATTATAATACCAAGTGTATTAAAATAAGGGTTAAAATAAATGTCATTAAAACACTGTTTACTATAAACCAAAAAACAATTTACACTTAGCTTTTTTTGAATAATTTCTTTTACAAGATTTTTCTCATTTATAAACCAATATTTATAAATTTAAAACAACATTTGTTATCCCACAGGATAACAAATCAATTTAAATATCATTATAAATTTAAAAAAATATCGATTTGTCTCAAAGAATAATTTATATATTACTTTATAATCTTTTTAATAATTTAATCAATTATCTTCAAACACGTTTGTCAAATTAATTAATTAACTTTAAACATTTTTATTAAATTAATTAAGTACTTTAAAACACTTTTATTAAATTAGTTGATTTACTTTGAACACTTTTATTTAATTAGTTAATTAACTTTTAAAAACACCATTAATTAAAATCATTAACTAAATCCAAATATCATTAACTAAATGGATTAATTGCATTCGGACATCATTAATTAAAATGATAAACTAAATTTAAAACATCATTAATTAAAATGATTAATTAAATTCAAATCTCATTAATTAAAATGATTAATTAATTTTAAATATCATTAATTAAAATGATTTATTAAATTCAAACATCATTAATTAAAATGATTAATTAATTTTAAATATCATTAACTAAAATGATTTACTAATTCAAACATCATAAATTAAAGTGATTGGTTAATTTCAAATATCATTAATCAAAATGATTAATGAATTTTAAACATATATTTTATGAAAATACAAGCTCAAGTTCAATACACAAAGGTTTAGGAAGATGTTATTCAATAACTGACGATATAGTGAAAAATCATTATGACACTTAAACAATTCAAATAGACGGTCAGAAATTATTTGAACTAAACATCAATATAAGCAATAAAATAATATAAATGAGATGCAGATAATAGTAAATAAATAATGGCGAGAAACTCCTTTGGGTCTCTCAACAAATGTCCCATGTAAATCATACACATGTATGTGTATTTTTTGAAGTGTTTCATAGCGACCTGTTCGCTATGATAACACTCCGACTTCTTTTTATCCCCTACAACTAAATGGTTATTATGCCATCCGCTATAAGGCGGGAATAAACAATAATATATATAGTTATATGAATTTCCAAAACGGGAATCCAATCCATACAATCAATGAAACAATAATATGAACTAACCTCCAAGCATGCAATAAATAATTTTTATCTATTATAATGTACTGATAAAACAAAAATGTGAGTTTAACTCACCGAAATTCTAGCGGAAGCTTTCGCGGTCCAATTTGGTCTAAAATCGAACGACGTTCGATTTCAGCCCAAAATTCAATTTGCTCCAATTCCAACCAATCCAATTCTACCGTGAAGTTGATACGAGCCTAACGCGACTGACCGCGTCTGAATCTGTCCATGTGTGAAATAGATATTGAATAATGAACATTCAATTATTAATTAATTAAATTAATTAATTACCACTCACTAATCACCTTTCTAATACACAGTTACAATCCTTAATTTATCTTAATAACCCAGGCCGCCAAAAATAAGAGACTCCGACTTCATCTTCCTCAATCGCCACCACCGCTTGAGACTCCGGCCAGCACTGCTGGCCATCCACAGCAAGCCCTCGCCATCCCTGATCAAATGCTAGAAGCTCCGCCTCCATACGATCACTGCAGCTCGTCCACGAACCCACCTAAAATGTCCTCATTCGACTTCATCTCGACTCCGCCACAGGCCGCCGTTTGCCACCATACCACCTCCAAACAAAAGCCCTCACCACGACAAACCTTCGCCATCGGTCACGACCTCCCTCTCGCCGACAATGATGAGAAAACAGCCCAAATAGCTACGCCATTCAAACTCATGCCTATATCGCCTCGCTCCACCGCGCCTCAATCCAATCAACCAAAATTCTTCTCTCATCAAGACGAATAACTTCCTAGTTGGACCCATCACCTAACACGGCCTCCCATGGCCTGATCAACGATTGCAGTTAGATCCTAGGGTTTTGTTTTAAAGAAAATAGAGGCTAAGGTTATATTATCTAGTTTAGGCAAGAGAATGAATTGCATGGTTCCTTATATAGGATTCTCAACTAACACTATTCACGCCCGAAAATACACGAACTCCAAACGAGGCGTGCTCACTGGCGTTTCTAGCTAAATACCCGTATTCCGAACTCAATGGAACTATATTCGGGATCTAATTCTAAAGTATATAGAAGATAGCTTTTAAAATCCAAATATATTATTTTAATTTTCTAAAATTAGTCATCATAGGTTTTGAGCTCGCACGATCATAAGGTACGTCTGATCATCACCAAACTCATCGATGTATAACAATTTATTATTCCAGATCCAATGGCACTAGTTTCGTCAAAATCCAAGACAGTGCCCCCGAATGATAATTTCACACATTTTAAATATCATTTTATATTTTCGATCCAATTATCGATATTTATCCGATCTATTTATTTTTGTAATTAAATTTACAAATTGAATTCACCAATATTATTTATTAATTAAAAGGAGTTAAATAAAATTATTAAATCCATTTAATTAATATTTAATCATAAATTAAAATATTTAAATAATCACTATATTTGAATCTAGGTTATTAAATTTCAAAAATCCAATTATTTGAATATTTAGAATTAAATGACCAAATTTTTGGGATGTTAAATTCTCCACCCTTAAAATAATTTCAACCCTGAAATTCCCAAGGAAGAAAATATCTCCAAACCCTCAAGTATAAAACTATTAATTAGAATGAGTTATTAAACTCTTTAAGTTCCTTAAATTATGGAAAATTTCAGCAGCAGCTCCTTTGCATGGCTCGATTAGAACAACTACAAATTGCCTCTACGGGCCCCAAACCAACCAAAGGAAATAAAAGCCAAGTGGCCTCCCATATCTGAGGCATAAAACATAAAACAATTTCAATTTCTAAATCTACTATGTTCCATTTTGCATATAATTTTTAAATTTTTGCAAGCCACTTATTATCTCGATGCAAATGTAGGTGCGCAAGAAATAAAATGGTAATCTCTTGCTTACATATACTTACACAATCCAAAAGAGAGTTAGGCTGACAAAAGAGGAATATGATGTAACAGATAGAAATGATGCAACTCTACATGCGAAAACTAGCATGATACTATGTGCAACTTTAATGAATAAAGTCACGTACAAACAAAATCAACATATTAACCATATGCAACAAAAAAAGGGTATCCTGTAATAAAATAATATGCATCCAATTTTTTTTCAAAAGATAAATTTAGAACTTATTGCTTGGAATTTTATATTCAAAATATATTTTCAAAATTCTCCAAAGAGAAATAAATCAAAATTAATTATAACAAGGAGGGGCTTCTCCTATAGACGCATGGTATAACTCTAGAATCAAACAACATGGAGCATCCAGTGGAATTATGGTTCCTCCTAAACAATTACTAGAGGGAACAAATATTCTTGGCGAGTCTTCCAAATCGTAAAATTCCTAATTGCCGAACTTTAGTCATAACCAAAAATATTTGGAAAACCATTTCAAAAATATCATTTTCAAACATTCTGGAATAATAACTCTTCATAGAAAAATTTCCCAAAATAATGTTTTTATTATTTATTTCACCAATTCTTTCTCAAAATTACTTTTCCAAATGTACCAGGATTTATATCCTAACAAACAACAATTCAAAAACCTTGGTTTATAAATTCAACTTCATAAACTATGGTATATAAAATCGCATAACCAATCAATCAAATTCTGTAAAGGAACAAATTAACACCATCAATCAAATTCCAAAAGGGAATAAGCTAAAACTCATCATCATTTAAAATTTAAATGACTAACAACCCGATTTAGAATTTTGCTTAGACTCACACTTCCTTAGGTCACACACTAAGTATACAAATATACTCAAGCCCGTATCATATACATAAATCATCCGTACGCTGTATTTGATCTGATCACTTGCTTAGATACATACTTCTACTTCCAAACTAGTATTACTCACTCGACCTCTCTAAGGTGGACTCCGATCAGGTTCCTCGATTAGAAACTTCCATTCTCCTTGCATAGCCATAAACTATGAAATATAACTTCAGTATCATATCGAGAATCCAAATCAAGTGTTCACTAATAAAGATCAAGTGAGAAATCCTTTTTTGAACTGGTGCGAATCACTCCGATGTTATGTATTCGAACCTTAGATCGAGAATCGTGCGAATAGAATGATCTACGTATAACTTACGTACTTAGTTCGATTAGTTTATTAATTATACCAATTTTTATAAATCACGTATACTTTCTATTTAGTATTTCAATCAACATTAAAATTATTTTATGAATTATTTCTTAAATTTCCACTTAAGTTTACAAACATTTTATAAAGTCGCATCTTTATAAAATATTAGATTAAAACTTATCCACTCTTATTTACTTGTATAATACTCGTATACATCCTAAGAGTATATACAAAATATCAATTTTATTTTATTTATTTGTTATTTGCTCTTTACTTTTTTGATTTTCTCAAAATTTAAATTTGGAGGCCCAATAGCACAAATAGTTTACATAACTTATATGATTAACAAAAACTATGGTTTTAATAAAATAAATTTACCAAAACCTTTCTGTCTAATTTAACCCATTCAAAACTTGAGTTAAATTATCTCTTTTATCTAAGAGTTTAAAATTTTCATTTATCAAATTATTTAGCAAAACACCTTTTTATTTTGAAATCAATTCTCTTTAAGGGAACTAAAGAAATAAGTACCCGGTTTTTACTTCAAAATGCATTTTTGAAAAACATACTACATATATTTCCATTATGACATAGCTTTATCAATTTATTTATTAAAACTCACTTTAGGTTTTGTCCAGATTTGAACTCATCTCGATCGCACAATGATAAAAAGAATAATTTACTAAGTGCACTACAACGTTCGCCTAAGCAAACACTCGATCGTCACTTAGAGATTATTCAGATTACCACAAAACTAGTCGGGTCGTTTTTCCATGAACTATACAAAGAAAAAGCATTCTACTTAAAATTTCCCTTTAAAAATATTTATACTTATAAATACTTCCAAATAATACTCTTATTACTTTTTTTCCAAAACCATTTGAAATTATTTCAAACAACTTCGAGATTTGAATTCAAAAATCCTTTTCTAAACACATTTTATAAATCAAATTTATATAAAACTACCTTTATATAAAATCGTTTCATATTATAACAATTTTCCTTTATTATAATAAAATTTTCACTATTATTTATTCTCTGAATGTCTCATCCTACCATGTAGATAATATTACACAACTTTTATTAAAAGCCCATTTTTAACTTATCATTATAACCGAACACCTTATAGTAAAATTGTGAAACTTAATTCACAAGGGTTCGTTTATAATCAAAACAATAATTGCTAAAAATAAGCTGAGCAAAAATAATCAACAATCAAAAAATGACACAACGCTTCTAATTTAATCAAGCATGACCGAACAAACAATGGTGATAATAAATAAATATTATCACATTCAAACAAATAAACACACTCTATAACTATATAAAGTTTGAAAATTATTCTATTACATATGTAAAATATATTTCTAGGCAAAGCATTTCATTTGCCATATTTTCAAAAATCAATATCGTGTCTGTTTGCCTTATTTAAGTGTTTAGAAATTCCTATCAACACCATGGCATCCCAGGTCTCGACCAAAATTCAAAAACAACTCAATTAACCAATTAACATAATATGTTTTTATAACATTACCAAATACGCTCTCAAATATATAATACTCTCAAACTCATTCTAGGGTGTCACTTACCCTATCTCTAATGAGTCATACCTTACTAAAGCCAAGGTTCTCGCTTAACCTTCAACTCTGATACCTAATGTAATGACCATCGAAAGTTGACCTCGAATACATCCACATTATTCAAATGCCGAACATCCAATTACCGGATAACCAGATTGTTTGGGTAAAATAAAAGGAAAAGAACAAGGAACAAGGGAAATAATATCTCACAGTGGAATCGAATACATATAATTTTATAAAAAAATACAAACCGCCACTCCAAAATATAGAGTACATCAGAGTTAAAACAAATCCCATCGGCTGGATAGTTGTAAATTTTTGACCTTACATTATGCTGATAGGTATATATTTAATACAGCGGAAAATAAAATGTGAATATTAGGCTCAGGTCCCTAGTAAGTTTCAAAATACACAAAAACCCCAGTAAAAAAAAGTGTGTAAATTAGGTCCCTAGAATTAAGTTACTAAGTAATTGCATATAGTTATGCAATTTTTTTTGGTGAATAATTGCGGAATTTTCCGCAACTTTTTGAAAAAATTGCGTAAATTTCCGCAATTTTTTGGTTGAATAATTGAGGAATTTTCCGCAATTTTTTGAAAAAATTGCGTAAATTTCCGCAATTTTTTGGATGAATAATTGCGGAATTTTCCGCAATTTTTTGATATAATTGCATAAATGTCTGCAATTATTCACTGAATAATTGCATAAGTGTATGTCATTATTCAGTAACTTAATTCTAGGGACCTAATTTACAAACTTTATTTTACTGGGGTTTTTGTGTATTTTGAAACTTATTAGGGACCTGTGCCAAACTGTCCCAAATAAAATACTACGATAGATGAACATCCAGCTCTACTGCATGAGTTCCATGTCCCACCAATGGCAACCTGAAAATACTCGGTCTGGCCCAAGCATTATAATAAAATAACACCCGGATATGTTTGGAAAACCAACGTGAGAAAATTCGAGTAATAATGCTAACATTTAATAATTTTGTGAGGCCACGCTGCTAAACGCAGAATGGGTTTTTACCTCCAAAGAACAAGAAATGGGAAATAATCTGAACAACAATCCAAACAAGAAAGGATGTACGTAGATAACAACAAAATCCAAACTTATAGAATGGAAAATTATATTTAGACATCGAGAAGAGCTTTAGACACTTCTTGATGCAAATTACGAAACACTATTCAAAGATTTGAATTAAATAAGGAAAGGGAAATTTTTCAACAAATAACTAGGAGGGTGCGCTCACCTTACCGAAAGTATACCTCCAGAAATATACTTGAGAGCTACAATGGCTCTCAGACAATACCAAGCCGGACCCCGCCAACGATTACCAAGAATCCGAGTATTTCACCTCTCCGAACGCATACCACCGAATCTAATCTAGAGTGGATGTGAAGATACCCTAATGGGAAAAATCCCACATAGCTTGGCTTCCGCTCGCGCTTTGGTTTTAGTCATTTTCGGCAAAGGATGGCAACACTCAAATAAGCAACAAATCATCTTGAATTAACGAAAAACACAAAAGAAAGGATCAATTCCAAGGTTCGAGATAGAAACAAGGAAAATGAATTTTATCCAACATAACTAGGAGGGTGTTCCCCCTTCAATAAAAGTATACCTCTAGATAAAATATAATTGAGAGCACACGTATCGCCCTCGAGAACTTCCATGCTGGACTCGTTAAATTCACAGGCATCCGAATATACTCACATCAACACATGCATGCGATCGACTTGTCTAGATGAATGTGAATATACCCTAATGGGTGCGGCCCACATGGCATAGCTTCCACTCGCGCTTTGGTTTTAGTTTTTCCAGTGTTGGATATCAATGCTCAAAATGAGGGAAAAATCATCTTAGAATGACGAAGCACAACAATGACTATGAGGGTGCACCCCCTTACCCGCACTTTGGTTTAGTCGTTTCCGACAAAGGAATATCAAAGCTCAAAAGAGCAACACCTCATCTTAGAGTGACGAAATACAAAGAAGATAGCAGAATCAAAATTGATAGTCTATTAATCAACTGATGGGAATAACAAAGCGGTTTGAGTATGGAAATTAAATCGCATACCACTGCCACCAATAAATGAATCGAACTTTTTGAAACATTTGATTCACACTTGTGCTTGATTTTCACATTTGCATCATTTGTAAAATAGTTAAAAAATACTCCTTTGGAAACATTCTTTAATTAGGGTAAATAATAGTACCAAATGTATTAAAATAAGGGTTAAAATAAATGTCATTAAAACACTGTTTACTATAAACCAAAAACAATTTACACTTAGCTTTATTTTTAAACAATTTCTTTTAAAAGATTTTTCTCATTTATAAACCAATATTTATAAATTTAAAACAACATTTTTTATCCCAAAGGATAACAAACCAATCTAATTATCATTATAAATTTGAAACAACGTTAATTTGTCCCAAAGGATAATTTATATACAACTTTATAATCTTTTTAATAAATCGATCAATTATCTTTAAACAAGTTTGTCAAATTAATTAATTAACCTAAAAATATTTGTATTAAATCAATACTTTAAAATAATTTTATTAAATCAGCTGATTTACTTTAAACTCTTTTATTTAATTATTTAATTAACTTTTAAAAATACCATTAATTAAAATCATTAATTAATCCAAATATCATTAACTAAATGGATTAATTGTATTCAAACATCATTAATTAAAATGATATACTAAATTTAAAATATCATTAATTAAAATGATTACTGAATTCAAATCCCATTAATTAAAATGATTAATTAATTTTAAATATCATTAATTAGAATGATTTACTAAATTCAAACAACATTAATTAAAACGATTAATTAATTTTAAATATCATTAATTAAAAAAATTTACTAAATTCAAACATCATAAATTAAAATGATTGATTAAATTTCAAATATCATTAATCAAAATGATTAATGAATTTTAAACATCTATTTTATGAAAATACAAGCTCAAGTTCAACATACGAAGGTTTATGGAGATGATATTCCATAAGTGACGAAATAATGAAAAATCGCTATAACAACACTTAAACAATTCAAATAGTCGGTCACAAATTTTTTTTAACTAAATATTATATAAGAATAAAAGAATATAATGAGATATAGATAATAGTAAATGAATAATGACGAGAAACATCTTTAGGTCTCTCTACAAATGTTCCCTGTAAATCATACATATGTATGTGTATTTTTCGAAGTGTTCCTTAGCGACCTGTTCACTACGGTAACACTCGGACTTCTTCTTTTTGTCCCCTGCAACTAAATGATTATATGACATCCACTACTAGGCGGGTATAACAAATAATATATATAGTTATTTGAATTTTCAAAATGCGAATTCAATCCAAACAATCAACCAAACAATAATACAAACTAACATCCAAGAATGCAATAAATAATTTATATCCATTGTATAATGTACTGATTAATCAAAAATGTGAGTTTAACCCACTGAAATTCTAAAGGACGCTTTCGCGGTCCAGTTTGGTCTAAAATCGATTTTTTCCCAAAATTCAGTTAGCTCCGATTCCAACCAATCCAATTCCATTGCGAAGATATGGTTGATAAGAGCCTAATGCAACTGAACGCATATGAATCTGATCATATATGAAATAGTTATTGAATAATGAACATTCAATGATTAATTAATTAAATTAATTAATTACCACTCACTAATCACCTTTCTAATACAAAATTACAATCCCTAACCTTGTTAGAACCTCTATTCTATGATTTGATGACAACAACTATGCAATCATGCACATATAATATATTCCATCTATTTGCAGGTAAAAGATTTCAGAATTCACAATATATCGACTTGAAGACGGCTAGCAGAGGAGAAGAACCATTGATATTAGAAAAGCTATTATAGTGCGTTGTAGTCATAGATATATAGGTTGAAAAATCTCCTTCGGTGGTTTTTTAACACAAACATTGGACGACAAAACTTTTATAAATCTTCATTATCTCAAACAGGGTAACTGTAGAAAATAATATGTATCAGACGTCTATCAATATAGATCAGACGTCTGACTATGGTTTCTGTTAAAAAAATTAATATGTATTAGACGTTTGACTCTAGCCGCTATTTAATATATATATATATATATATATATATATATATAAACAGACATCTGAATATTATGGACGAACGTCTATGCTGGATAACGGGCAAAATCAATGAACAGTCACTTGCTTCATTCTAATGGTTGCATCCGAATCTCTTCAAAGCACCTCTTCCTCCTCAATGATTGCAACCTTTAGACTAAAATAGAACACACTAATGGGTACTACTCTTCAAGAAAACTCTTTAACATATATAAATATGTAAAGATTCTAAGAAACAAATTATTGGAACTTTATGAATCTCATATATATGCTCTTTGCATACTCTGATTTCTATAAGCAATTAATATATCAGTTTTATCACTTCCTAAAAGAAAAAGCTTCACATACATATGCTAATCAAAGGAGACTATAGGAAGATTTGAACTGTGCAGTCAAAATCAGTGTTACTAAGAACACATACTTGTCAGGAAAAGATTTTTGTATCAAGCCTATTCCTCTGGGCTAAGAGAGGGTTGTTTACTAGTTAAGACCGAAGAGGAGCTTCGGGACTGGACGTAGGACGGGAGGTCAAAACCAGTATAAAATCTCTGATGTGATTGTTTCTTTATTTATTTTTATTCACTTTACTCTGCTAGTTATAAGTTATCTATTTATTACACTTGCATATTATATATAAATACACAATCCATACACACTTTCAAATCTATTTTCAATAACCCAGGCCGCCAAAAATATGACACTCCAACTTCGTCTTCCACGATCGCCATCGCTGCTTGAGACTTTAGCCACTGCCGCTCGCTGCCCACACCAAGCCCTCGTCATCCCCGATCAAATACCACAAGCGCCGTCTCATTACGACCACTACAACTCATCCATGAAACCACCTAAAACATTCCCGTTCAACTTCATCTCGGCGCCGCCACAGGGCGTCATTCGTCCCCACACCACCTCCAAACAAATGCCCTCACCCCGACAAACCTTTCGCATCGGTCACAACCTCACTCTCACCGACGATGGCAAGAAAATGGCCAAAATAGCTACGCCATTCAACCTCATGCCTGCACCGCCTCTGTAACGATCCGTAATTTTCGATAATCCAAAGTTGTTAATTTAATAAGATTTTTGTTATTTAATATTGAAGGAAATAAAATGTGACGCCCCACCTCTATGCTCATAATAACAAAGAGTATTAAAAGAAATACTGTCTATTATTACGAAGAATAAGGCTGGATAGGAGCGACCATCCGTAGTTGACCTTACACTAATATTGGTTATCTCGATAGGAGTGGTATATACTTTTTATTTTTCATCTATCATTTATTTACTCCCATCGACACACCCAATTATCAGTATAAAACAAACTACGATAGTTCATAATAGTTTAGGACATTAGATATAACAATAACACAGATAATATAAATGCGGAACACAGATAAAAACAACAGTCTCATATATATATAACTGATGTCAGTTAATACATAGTTGACACAATACATATGATACAACTACAACTGTCGACTCTAGAAGTTATATATACAAGTACATTATCGACTAATATACATGAATACATATCGTTCTATACAATGACACGACTACTACAAAATGACACTGACAACTTCAGAAGGTGTGAAAAGTCTTCATATCCTGAACAGCAACTCAAAGAAGAAAATCTACAACCTGAAATAACTCGGGTCTGACCCGAGTATTACATTCAAAAGAAAATAATACACGGGTCAGTCTAATTCAAACTCAGTTATTAGTGCATAGAAGCAATAATAATCTCAAATAGATGACAGTCACAGAAATCACGTATATCCAACTCTCGATACGAGAATTGGATAACGGTAGGTATAACACTAAACAGTGTTAAACAACAAATCAACAATCCAAATCAGAATACAACTCCAAAGCATTGAAATTAATCAACGAAACAATTTAACAAATCGAAACATCAATTTAAAACTGATAAATCTGATAGGGCTGCAGTACACGCACGCGTGTACTGCCTCGCCACTATCGCCAGGGATGCACAAAAACTCAGTGGAAGTCATAACGATCACAAGGTCAAACCCCGAAATCGGGTTCAACTCAGGGATAACGTACAGTAACAAACAAAGTCAAGAGATTCAAGATTACAGAATGTAGAACCTACTCTAGACAGAATGACAACGTACATGCCAGTATACAACAGTGAACAGCAACTGTCGATCAAGCTAAAGATATCAATGCCACTGACCCAAGTACCCTAACCAAATGCAATATTGAGGTCAATTCGAGTATACCATAGAGATGAATACAAATGACCAGAGAAATGCACAAAGCTGCTACAGGGAGGAACAAAATTATACAAAAGGAACTGTGCTATGCAGTGAAGCCAAACAGGTCAAGGGTGAGCACACGAGAAGTCACAGGTCAGGGATGCATGAAGTCAGGGATCAAAGATCAAACATGCAACTACAACACAACTACACAATATAGGAATGAATAAAATCAAGTCCAGATACTCAAAGGCAACAGACTCAAGTGACCAGAGTAGCTCAAGTTCAAGTAAATACAAATCACAGTGTCCATGATCAAGTGAAAATACTACTGTAATTGAACTTGATTAGTTCAAAATGAAAGCACCTATAGGCACCAGATCACCACAAAATGCAACTGAGATGAACAGGAGTGCCAAAGGGTCAGAGACAGTGCGAATGCAGAGTCAATTGGCACAAAACTGAACCTAACATCAAATGAACAAGATGGGGCTGCAATAATAATAAAATAATGGAACTGCAAGCACAACTGAAATGCAACTATATCAAACAGTGACAATGTGAATGTAACCGATGTATGGGGCAATGCACAAGCAAGGCTAAGGCATAGTGCACATAATCAATGTGAACACATGGACTACAATCTAACAGATGCAACTTCAAAAAGAGCCAGACAGTATCAAGTTAGAAACAATGCCAAACCAGATACAACAGTGATGGAACAAAGGATCCAAGTTTTATATGCAAAATAAACAGTGCAAGCTCAAATTAAAACAGTGGACAGTATAAGTGTAGTCTCAGCAAAAATATAGCAGAGACAACACAAGTATAACATCATTAATGGAACCACTGATTCAATTCGAACTTAAGACAAAGCACTTCAAATTCAATAAGACAACACTTAACTCAAACAATGGTCAACAATGTATACATACACGAACATTTCTACAACAACACCTAATATACATGTATAATTTCTTGTTTAAAATGAGAAATGTGAATGGTTGGGAAACAGGTTAAATAAACAAATATAGTTCGAGTGTTCAGTGCAACTGGACAACAAAACGGACCCAACAGATATCACAAGAGATACGAGAGAAGCTACAACATGAAGCACTGCAATTCAAATAGCAGTACAACTGGAAGTGATCTAGAGAGCAATATCACAACAGATCAACATGGAAGAACTCAGAGATGGACAAGTATATCAATGCAAGTGAAGTACAACTATGCAGTGTTCAATACTGAAGCCACAAAATGCACGTACACCGACATATACATGAATGATCAGTACGACCAAGTATGAAGTACTCAACAAGCCAGCAAAAGTGGAAACGATCACATACAAATCGAAAACATTATGAAGTCAGAGTCGAGTTTGATAGTGTCAAACGTCGAAGTGAAGAACTCATATCGCGAACCACCTCAAGTTCATAGGGACATGATTAAGACAGTGGCCAAGGCAATCAATCGAGACCGAGAACATCTGCAGTGGTAATACTCAAGGGTTTACCAGAAGTCAAGACCGAAGTCACAAAAGGAATCAAAGTTCAGTTTCAAAAAGAGCCATTCATTGCTCATGAAAATCAAGTGCAGTTTCAAATTATTTAATCAACCACGTCAGTGTTACAGCGTTAAAAAGAAGAATCGAACAATACCAATATCAAAAAGAAAGTCACGGAATCAAACTCATCTATCACAAAACTGTCAAGGCCGATTTTATACAAATCAGTGCTAAAATCGAACCAAATAAACATCAATAAGATCAAGTCGAAGACGAAACCACGAAAGCAAAATAAGCAGACAAGGTCAAAGAGTTTGAATTAAATGTGAGTGATGAATTCACTCACCTTGACTAACGAAGTCGGAAGGAGCCGTGCTCGAAGAGGAGGATCGATCAACAGGGTCGGCGCCTTCGATTCGAACGAGCCCTATATCTCGAGCGAACGCCAAAATCTCTTTCGTTCACTTTTCTTCTTTTTTTTTTTTCTTTTCTGCGATGCGAGAGTACTTGGGGGAGGAAGAACGAACGAACGAGCTAGCCCCATTTCAGAAAGAAGACGAGGCCGCCATTTTTGATTTCCCTGATTTCTTTTGTTAGGGTTACGAATGAAATGTAAAATGGAGGGGGTCGGGTCGAATTGGAATAGGAAGGGGACGACATCGAGGATTTTAAAGGAACTGGGCCACGATTACTTTATAAAGCCCATCAACACTTAACCAATTATCAAACAAATTTCAAACCGATTTCAATTTCAACTGCGATATATCATTACTCAAATCGTTAAATGCCGATTATAAATAGAAGTGAAATCTCGGGTTGTTACATAAAATTTGTAATTTTATAATGAAATCAATACTAAAATGAAATGTAACAATGTAAATTAAAGCTAAGTATTAACGATTTGAATGAAATTCCACTAAATGAAATAATGTAAAGATTATATTTGGTTATAAATTGAATATATAGAAACAAATGTAATTATGGAATTAATTAATGAAATAATATAATAAATGGTAATTGAATGAAAATAGGGGTAGGGAAGAAATTGTAAAATTGGTTTGTAAATAATAAACTTATAGTGTAAATAAAAGTTAAGGGTAACAATTATAAAAAGTTACCTATTTATTTAGGCTGTTAAATTTAATTGGAAATCAATTGTAATTGAATGGAACTAAATGTTACATTAATGTGAGTTAAGACAATGACTGAAACTTGTGAATGTAATAAAATGAATGGAAATGTTAATTTTATTCATAAGATAATAATTGATTTATTAAAAGATTGAATCCAAGTTGAATAAATTAACTGAGATTTTTAATTATAATTAATGTGTGAAATTGACAAAAATTCTATATAATGGAAATATAATAACTAATTCAAATAAAAGGTGGAAATTAGAGAATAGTAATGTAATAAAATATAAACAATGTAATTTTGAATGTAGAATAATAATTGATTAAATATAAAGATTGAAAACCAAATTGAATCAATTTATTTGAAATAAACTTTAATTAATTGGATTAATTGCAGTTGAATTTGAACGCTGTAATTTTTGAAATAATCAACACTGAAATTGATATGTAAATTTACTATAAATTATTATATATGTCTAGGTAATCAAAATTGATAAAATTTGTTAGTTAATAAATATTGAATTAAAAAGTGATTTAATTAACTTATTATTAATTTATTCAATTAACTGAAATATAGCCATTTTGGCCAATGACTCGGATTTTGACGAAACCAGTTTCATCGGACCCGTAACGGTGAATTATTATAGGATTTCAAGTTTTGTAACGATCGGACTTGTCGTTTGATCGTACGGGCTCGAAACGCCTTGAAATCAATTTAATTGAAATCAATTGAAATCAATTTGAAATAAGCTGATTTTAATATAACTTCTTCATACGATGGAATTAGGACCTAAAACCTGTTCCATTGAATTTAAAAATAATGAAAACATTTTTTTTTATATATGGGACGACCCATTTTCGTTCCGGAGACAGAATGGGCTTTTCGGGTCATTTATCGTTCAATTTCCTAATCAAATCTAATCCACTCATTTCTATTTCTGATCTACCTATAAATAGCCCATTATAAACCCTAGCTCCTTCTTATTTTTCATTTGTCTATACGTACATTTCTTTCCAACTCCTCATTCCAATGGCAGACAAACCAAAACCCTCAATTCAATTTCAAATTCAATTTCAAAAAAATTATACTCCACAAACTATATCGAATTTTATATCGATTCGAAGCTCTCGAAGAGCGCAATTCAATTCTGCTGTCCATTTTTTGATCTGGGTTTTCGTGTGGCCAGAAATGCACGATTAAATTCCGGTCGTTCATACGTACTTTTGCGAATTGACGGTGGATCTACGTTCTTAGGCCAATCGGAGGGCATGGGGGTGTTGCTGTCGTCGAGCCGAGCACATCCATGCGGCTCATTTGGGTCATAAGCGCTAGGGATCACCAGAATTCACCATAAAGTGGCGGCGTCCTCGTGGAGGAGGAGGTGGTTCCAGAGTCGCGTGCGGGGTCCTTGGGGAGCGGCTGGCCGAGGCGTGACCGTCGGTGGTGCTCGATCGTGACGAAGGGAAGCGTAGGTGGCGGAAAAATTGGATAAAGGGGCGTTGATGATGGCGGCTCCATGCGTGTCGAAAGGGAAGGGACGAGGGTTAGCATGCGTACGTGTCTGGATAACGTGGTAAATTTCTTTTTCTTTATTTTATAAATTTTTAATGCGTATAAACGTTCTAACCTGAATAACTTCTACATACGACGTCCGTTTCACGTGCGGTTTTCTCCGCTTGGATCGTATTGAAATTCCAGACATTTTGATGTAAGTTTGGACAAATTCTGAGATCGTTCTAATTTTGGGCTTAAATTGAATTTAAATTCGATTTAAATTCAAATGTGAGTGTTTTAACCCACTCACAACTTCTAAAATTTCTTATATTAGTTAAATTTAATTTATGATGTGATTAGAAATTTATTTATGACTGTTTGGTATATTTTAAATCGTCATTCTAGTTAATTTGAATTTATTTGAATTAAATTGTCATTTAATTTACTATTGAATTTAAATTGCTAATTAATCACTTGTAATTGATAACCAGTTTGGATGATGTTTGTAATGGATGATTGATTTTTGATATTGGATGAATGGATGTTTTGTTTTATATATCGTTATAAACTGCAAGTTCACTATGGGTTGAAATGATACATACCCGAATGATCTATAGATTAAGGAAAAATCGTAATGGGTTGAAATGATAGACTCGAGCGATTTTATGGATTTCATATTTTTGGGATTGCGGATTGAAATGATATATATCCGTAAATATAAAATTTTAAATTGTGAATTGAAATGATAAATATCCGTATCACTTGACCTTAGGGTAGAGAATTATATATGGACACCGGATTGGTTAAATTGAATGATTTTAAAATCCTTAATTTTCGAATTTAATTAAATGATATTTTGAAATAAAATTTGATTTATGTAAATTGAAGTATTATTGGAAAATCAAGTTTTTGATGAAATGTGAAATGGTTTAAAAGGTTAAGAAATTAAATTGGAAGTTTAAAGTTTAACTTTTGAGTATAAATGAAATTCTATCGAAATTAAGTTATTGAAGTTGTTTTAAAATAACATTGAAATATTTTGAAATTGGAGTAATCCGAATTGATATTTGAACATGGATTGAAATGATATAAAATTCAATAGTTTATTGAAATGTTAAATTTAAAGGTTTGGAATTTGGTTAATTGACTTGGAAATTGAAAATGGTCCAAATGTGTTGAAATGAAATGAATAGTTTAATTTGATATTAATTCCAAATTCATGTTTTAATATAAACTGTTTTAAAAATATATTATTTCAAAATTTCAAATTATTAAGGTTTTCAAAGTATTAAATTATTTTAACCTGTATTAATTATATTAAATCATTTTAACCTATTTTAAACCATTAATTTATTTAAACTAATTAACCTGTTTTTAACTTAATTTTAAATCTAATTAATCTATTTTAAGCCATTTAATCTATTTTAATTATATTTAATCTATTTTAAATCTATATTACCTATTTATAACTATTTAGAACTATTTAGAACTATTTAAAACTATTTTCTTCTAAATTCCAAACTAAGTAAAATGGGTGGGTTTATATTCAAATTCTCAATTTTTTTAAGTGAATATGGTTAATGATGTTATAACCTAAGTTGGGATTTAAATAACATATTTGGCTTAATATGATATTTTGAAATGAGAGTTTAGCCTATTTTGGAAATATGACTTTTGAAAGGAAATATAATTTCGAACTATGATTTCAATGTGATATAATTTCGGAAGTAAGTAATGATTTCAAAAATGATATGATTTGAATTGAATATGATATTTTGAAATCAATTATGAAATGATTTCGAAAATGTAAAAGAACCATCCGGTGTGTATTAAGCGATTAGTTGTTAAAGAGACCGGGATCAGATATTGTCATACACTCTGCCAATACCGAAAGCCACTTTGACAACTGTGTATGCGGTGGAGATTCCAGAATAAAGTAGGATGGTTGGCGACGATCCTATATGAGGTATAAACATGGACCTGACTCCCATGAGTTAGCTTAAGGTGGCTAAAACAAGAGCAATTGACGGGCCAAGTGAGGTCCTTCCTCCGATCGGGCACATTCCTTCGATACTATATTCTGACTTTGCGATTTATTTGGTGGCCACCCCCGATTTTTGATTTGGGAGTGTGTTCCGAGGTGGGCGGTAGTAGCTGCTATGCGTTACCACCAGTCCGGAAGTGTAATTGGTATATCTACCCTGGCATTGCCTGGTTGTGCTGTGTCACCTACCCTAGCGCGCCTTCTACGAGTTTGTTTTATGTCGTACCTATGGGGTATCCTCTGGCGGCCCCAGTTTACGGGGAGTTACGATACTATATAGACTATTGGCATTATAAAATATGTTAAGGGGGAAATGAGTAACGCCTTAATGCTATTTTAATAGTTTATCTTACTGTAGACATATTATAGTAGCGTATTGTACTACATAGTAGATAGTTTAACTGATCCTTAGGAGATGTGAATCCCGAACATCTCTTAAGTTACTGCACTCACGTTAGACACTGGATAGGAGATGTCAAACCACGTAAACATCTCCGACGCCGTTCCACTCATATTTATTTATTTACTGTTGATTTAACTTACATAAGATCTTTTAGTTCTGACTCGAGTGTTTTGTCTTTTCAATTCGCTCGGGTCAGCCTGAGCATTTCAGGATTTGAAGACCTTATTTCAGGAGGGCGAAGACGAAGATTTGTACTACTATTATTTACTATGTTTATTCCACTACATTCATACTATTCCGCTGGATTATTTATTTATCTCTGATATGTGTAACTCTGATTTTGTATTGTATAAGTATAATTAAATGTTTTGTATACAGCTTCATGAACTGTTATTTGATTATTATATTTTGTCATTCCGCTGCGAGATTCTGTTTTGTTTTTTTCTTTCTCTGCTTTTTCTTATTCACCCCAATAACAATCTGCCCTTCTGTATGGTTTGAGTCGGCACGTGTGCCTGCTTAAAGCGTCCAAAAAGGTGGGATGTTACAGTTGGTATCAGAGCTTTGGTGTAGCGATAACCTTAGCTTTGTGGGGTCTAACTCATATTAAATAGGGTAGTAATACCCTAGGATGAGTCGCTGAGTATGTATATATATATGAGAGAGCGTATTTGTTAGTGTTATAAAAAGGTTTTGGTATTGTGTTAATTTGTTCCGTTTTGTATTTATAAATTCTGCTTGGTGCATAGGACGCTATGACATCGATTGGGATTTCTATACACTTGATAGGACAGACCGACACAATATTTGTTTTGAAATATAAGTAAATGAAATAATTTTACCTATTGTATATTTTATATATAAAATAATGATTTATAAATGATATATATTTGGTTGTAATATATTGGTTGTTAGGTAGTGAAATTTATAAATATTGGTTGGAAATAAGATTTGAAAATAAAATAAATGAAATTTGGAAATTTAGAACTTAAGTTCCGGGTTTTTGAAAATTTCATTCGAATGATTTTGGAATATAATATTAATATTATTTGGAAGTATTTTTTTCGATATAAATATTTCAATATAATTTGAAAGCATTGTTCTAATGAAATTTTGGAAAGAAATAAGTTCTGTAATCCTCTCTCTGTCGCTGGAAAATAATTTCGGTGATGTGTGCACGCATCATCGACTTTCATTTTCAAGTTTTAAAGTGGGAAGGCCATTGTAGTAGTTTTACTGCAGATCTATTTTGATAAAGAAATAAAAATTTTAAAGTTTAAATATGATTGGATACAAAATTTATGGGTGTATATATATATATGTGTATATATTATTTTAAATGATTTGAAATGGAACTCGGCATTTAGTTCTTAAATTTCTATGAATTAGAGATTTCAATTATTGAAATGGAATAAAAAAATTTAACTATTTAATAATTGAAACTTCTAAATGAAAATAAGAAATGATATGCTAAGTTATAATTGAAATATACAAGGAATTTGAAATTTGTAACTTGTAAACGAAAAGAATATGAAAATAAGAAATGATAACTATTGAACCTTAAGTTAATTAGAATAAGTAAGTCAAACTTGTGTAACTTTCAATTGCATTCTTAAAGACATATATATAACTTACCAATTATAAAAGTGGAAATGTTAAAAGAATATGTAATGGAAAATTTTACAAGTAAAACTTATGTAAGGGAAGTGTTCGATGAATTACTTTTATAAATAAGAATTTGATGTTATAGTTGTTATATACCTAAGTTATAACTGAAATGTACTATATAAAATGTGATGGGAAGTAAGTATTGTAAACAGATGATTAAAAACTGAAGTTATTGAATTGATATGCTAAGTAATTGAATTGAACATGAATACTATAAACAAATGAATGTAAACAAAAGAAATTAAGTAATAAATGAATGAATGTAATGCAATAAAAAGAAATTGACATGATATGAATAAATGAAAATTAATTTTTGTAAGTAATAAACGAAAAATAAATGAAATAAACACTGAATGAATGAATGGGAATAAAATTTTGTAAGAGATAAATGTAAGTTAAAGAAATAATCCTTGTATGAGTGAAAAGAAAAATAAAAACTGTAAATGTTGTGAAAGAAATTTAATAAGAATAACTCAAGTACATTGTAAATTATTGTTTGTTTTGGTTTATAGGTTGTTTGGGATAGGATACTTCTAATTGTTTAAGATGTATGAACAATCTATTGAGTTCATCTAAGACTGTTGAGTAAATGGTGCACTTAGTAGTTTATTTGTCATTCTAGGCGGTTAAAAATTTCTGAACTCGAACAAACCATTTGTTTGTTTGCTATGGATGGATAGTTGATTATATTGATTTCATATGATGATTGTATGCCGTGGTTGCCAGTGATTGTAGTTATATTGATTGTTTGTTAGTAATTGAAACAACTTTAAATATTTCACTTTTATATAATTATTAACTTCTCTGGATTATATGAGTGGAATACAGGTTATGGAAGCAATTGCCACTGCTTTTGGTTTCATAATTAAGCATTGTTTGCCCGACAAATAGGTACGTTCTCGGATTACGGTTTTCTAGCGATATTATATTGTTTTCCCGCTGTTGGGATATATTATTTTGAAAATTATGATATATTTTGTTATATTTGATATTATTATTTTTCCAGACCTCTCCGTACAAAGGAGACTCTGCCGAAATTTTTCGAAAATTTTAGACTTAGAAAATTTTGAGAAATGTTTTCCAAATTTTATTAGTTTGATATAAAAGTATTTAATGGTTATAAATGGATATATTTTATTTAAACTATTTAATTTAGTAAATTAATTTGTTATAAATTTAATATTTTGAATAAGATATATTGATTACTTGATTCCTTCTTTTCTCTTCTTTTTCCTTTTCGGGGATGAAAAGTTTTGAGTGGGCGAGAGTGTAACGATCCGTAATTTTCAATAATCCAAAGTTGTTAATTTAATAAGATTTTTGTTATTTAATATTGAAGGAAATAAAATTTGTAATTTTATAATGAAATCAATACTAAAATGAAATGTAACAATGTAAATTAAAGCTAAGTATTAACGATTTGAATGAAATCCCACTAAATGAAATAATGTAAAGATTATATTTGGTTATAAATTGAATATATGGAAACAAATGTAATTATGGAATTAATTAATGAAATAATATAATAAATGGTAATTGAATGAAAATAGTGGTAGGGAAGAAATTGTAAAATTGGTTTGTAAATAATAAACTTATAGTGTAAATAAAAGTTAAGGGTAACAATTATAAAAAGTTACCTATTTATTTAGGCTGTTAAATTTAATTGGAAATCAATTGTAATTGAATGGAACTAAATGTTACATTAATGTGAGTTAAGACAATGACTAAAACTTGTGAATGTAATAAAATGAATGGAAATGTTAATTTTATTCATAAGATAATAATTGATTTATTAAAAGATTGAAACCAAGTTGAATAAATTAATTGAGATTTTTAATTATAATTAATGTGTGAAATTGACAAAAATTCTATATAATGGAAATATAATAACTAATTCAAATAAAAGGTGGAAATTAGAGAATAGTAATGTAATAAAATATAAACAATGTAATTTTGAATGTAGAATAATAATTGATTAAATATAAAGATTGAAAACCAAATTGAATCAATTTATTTGAAATAAACTTTAATTAATTGGATTAATTGCAGTTGAATTTGAACGTTGTAATTTTTGAAATAATCAACACTGAAATTGATATGTAAATTTACTATAAATTATTATATATGTCTAGGTAATCAAAATTGATAAAATTTGTTAGTTAATAAATATTGAATTAAAAATTGATTTAATTAACTTATTATTAATTTATTTAATTAACTGAAATATAGCCATTTTGGCCAATGACTCGGATTTTGACGAAACCAGTTTCATCGGACCCGTAACGGTGAATTATTATAGGATTTCAAGTTTCGTAACGATCGGACTTGTCGTTTGATCGTACGGGCTCGAAACGCCTTGAAATCAATTTAATTGAAATCAATTGAAATCAATTTGAAATAAGCTGATTTTAATATAACTTCTTCATACGATGGAATTAGGACCTAAAACCTGTTCCATTGAATTTAAAAATAATGAAAACATTTTTTTTATATATGGGATGACCCATTTTCGTTCCGGAGACAAAACGGGCTTTTCGGGTCGTTTATCGTTCAATTTCCTAATCAAATCTAATCCATTCATTTCTATTTCTGATCTACCTATAAATGGCCCATTATAAACCCTAGCTCCTTCTCATTTTTCATTTGTCTGTATGTACATTTCTTTCTCAGCTCCTCATTCCAATGGCAGACAAACCAAAACCCTCAATTCAATTTCAAAAAAATTAAACTCCAAAAACTATATCAAATTTTTATATCGATTTGAAGCTCTCGAAGAGTGCAAGTCAATTTTGCTGTCCATTTTTCGATCTGGGTTTTCGTGTGGCTAGAAATGCACGATTAAATTCCGGTCGTTCGTACGTACTTTTGTGAATTGACGGTGGATCTACGTTCTTAGGCCAATCGGAGGGCATGGGGGTGTTGCTGCGAGCCGAGCACATCCATGCGGCTCATTTGGGTCATAGGCGCCAGGGATCACCTGAATTCGCCATCGAAGTGGTGGCGGCCTCATGGAGGAGGAGGTGGTTCCAGAGTCGCGCGTGGGGTCCCTGGGGAGCGGCTGGCCGAGGCGTGATCGTCGGTGGTGCTCGATCGTGACGAAGGGAAGCGTAGGCGGCGGAAAAATTGGATAAAGGGGCGTTGATGATGGCAGCTCCGTGCATGTCGAACGGGAAGGGACGAGGGATAGCGTGCGTACGTGTCTGGATAACGTGGTAAATTTCTTTTTCTTTATTTTATAAATTTTTAATGCGTATAAACGTTCTAACCTGAATAACTTCTGCATACGAGGTCCGTTTCACGCCCGGTTTTCTCCGCTTGGATCGTATTGAAATTCTGGACATTTTGACGCGGGTTTGGACAAATTCTGAGACCGTTCAAAATTTGGGCTTAAATTGAATTTAAATTCGATTTAAATTCAAAGGTGAGTGTTTTAACCTACTCACAACTTCTAAAATTTATTATGTTTGTTAAATTAAATTTATGATGTGATTAGAAATTTATTTATGACTGTTGTTATATTTTAAATCGTCATTCTAGTTAATTTGAATTTATTTGAATTAAATTGTCATTTAATTTATTATTGAATTTAAATTGCCAGTTAATCACCTGTAATCGATAACCTGTTATTTGTTGATATTTATTAATTGGTTTGGATGATGTTTGTAATGGATGATGGATTTTTGATATTGGATGAATGGATGTTTTATTTTATATATCGTTATAAACTGCAAGTTCACTATGGGTTGAAATGATACATACCCGAATGATCAATAGATTAAGGAAAAATCGTTATGGGTTGAAATGATAGACTCGAGCGATTTTATGGATTTCATATTTTCGGGATTATGGATTGAAATGATATGTATCTGTAAATATAAAATTTTAAATTGCGGATTGAAATGATAAATATCCGTATCACTTGACCCTAAGGTAGAGAATTATATACGGACACCGGATTGGTTAAATTAAATGATTTTAAAATCCTTAATTTTCGAATTTAATTAAATGATATTTTGAAATAAAATTTGATTTATGTAAATTGAAGTATTATTGGAAAATCAAGTTTATGATGAAATGCGAATGGTTTAAAAGGAATTGCTTTAAGAAATTAAATTGGAAGTTTAAAGTTTAACTTTTGAGTATAATCGAAATTCTATCGAAATTAAGTTATTGAAGTTGTTTGAAAATAACTTTGAAATATTTTGAAATTGGAGTAATACGAATTGATATTTGAACATGGATTGAAACGATATAAAATTCAATAGTTTATTGAAATGTTAAATTTAAAGGTTTGGAATTTTGTTTGTTGACTTGGAAATTGAAAATGGTCCAAATGTGTTGAAATGAAATGAATAGTTTAATTTGATATTAATTCCAAATTCATGTTTTAATATAAACTGTTTTAAAAATATATTATTTCAAAATTTCAAATTATTAAGGTTTTCAAAGTATTAAACTATTTTAACCTGTATTAATTATATTAAATCATTTTAACCTATTTTAAACCATTTAATTTATTTAAACTAATTAACCTGTTTTAACTTATTTTAAATCTAATTAATCTATTTTAAAGCTATTTAATCTATTTTAATTATATATAATCTATTTTAAATCTATATTAACCATTTATAACTATTTAAAACTATTTTCTTCTAAATTCCAAACTAAGTAAAATGGACGGGTTTATATTCAAATTCTCGATTTTTTTTAAGTGAATATGGTTAATGATGTTATAACCTAAGTTGGGATTTAAATAAAATATATTTGGTTTAATATGATATTTTGAAATGAGAGTTTAGCCAGCCTATTTTGGAAATATGACTTTTGAAAGGAAATATAATTTCGAACTATGATTTCAATGTGATATAATTTCGGAAGTAAGTAATGATTTCGAAAATGGTATGATTTGAATTGAATATGATATTTTGATATCAATTATGAAATGATTTTGGAAATGTAAAAGAACCATCCGGTGTGTAAAAAGCGATTGGTTGTTAAAGAGACCAGGATCGGATATTGTCATACTCTCTGTCAATACCGAAAACCATTTTGACAACTGTGTACGCGGTGGAGATTCCAGAATGAAGTAGGATGGTTGGAAACGATCCTATATGTGGTATATACGTGGACCTGACTCCCATGAGTTAGCTTAAGGTGGCTAAAACAGGAGCAATTGACAGGCCAAGTGAGGTCATTCCTCCGATCGGGCACATTCCTTCGATACTATATTCTGACTTTGCGATTTATTTGGTGGCCACCCTCGATTTTTGATTTGGGAGTGTGTTCCGAGGTAGGCGGTAGTAGCTGCTATGCGTTACCACCAGTCTGGAAATGTAATTGGTATATCTACCCTGGCATTGCCTGGTTGTGCCGTGTCACCTACCCTAGCGCGCCTTCTACGAGTTTGTTTTATGTCGTACCTATGGGGTATCCTCTGGCGGCCCCAGTTTACGGGGAGTTACGATACTGTATAGACTATTGGCATTATAAAATTTGTTAAGGGGGAAATGAGTAACGCCTTAATGCTATTTTAATAGTTTATCTTACTGTAGACACATTATAAAAGCGTATTGTACTACATAGTAGATAGTTTAACGGATCCTTAGAAGATGTGAATCCTGAACATCTCTTAAGTTACTGCACTCACGTTAGACACTGGATAGGAGATGTCAAACAACGTAAACATCTCCGACACCTTTCCACTCATATTTATTTATTTACCGTTGATTTAACTTACATAAGATCTTTTAGTTCTGACTCGAGTGTTTTGTCTTTTCAATTCGTTCAGGTCAGCCTGAGCATTTCAGGATTTAAAGACCTTATTTCTGAAGGACGAAGATGAAGATTTGTACTACTATTATTTACTATGTTTATTCCACTGCATTCATACTGTTCCACTGCATTATTTATTTATCTCTGATATGTGTAACTCTGATTTTGTATTGTATAAGTATAATCAAATGTTTTGTATACAGCTTCATGAACTGTTATTTGATTATTATATTTTGTCATTCCGCTGCGAGATTCTGTTTTTTTTTCTTTCTCTACTTTTTCTTATTTACCCCAATAGCAATTCGCCCTTCTGTATGGTTTGAGTTGGCACGTGTGCCTGCTTAAAGCGTCCAAAAAGGCGGGATGTTACAGCTTCGCTCCACCGCTCCTCGATCCAACCGTTCAAAATGCTACTCTCATCAAGATGAACAACTTCCTAGTTTGACCCATTACCTAACACGGCCTCCCGTTGCTTGATCAATATTGGACGTTAGATCCTAAGATTTTTTAAAGAAAATGGCAGCTTGGGTTCTATTATCTGGTTTGGGCAAGAGAATGAATGGCGTGGGTCCTTTTATAAGATTGTCAACTAACACTATTCACGCCCGAAAATACACGAACTCCAAACGAGGGGTGCTCACTGGCATTCCTAGTTAAATACCCCTATTTCGAACTCAATGGAACTATTTTCGAGACCTAATTCCAATGTATGTAGAAGTTAGCTTTTAAAAATCAAAATATATTATTTTAATTTTCTAAACTTAGTCATCACGTGTTTCTAGCTTGCATGATCACATGGTACGTCCGATCGTTACGAAACTCGTCGATGTATAACTATTTATTATTCCGGATCCAATGAAACTAGTTTCGTCAAAATCTGAGACGGTGCCCTCAAATGATAATTTCACACATTTTAAATATCATTTTATATTTTCAATCCAATTATCGATATTTATCCGATCTATTTAATTTTGTAATTAAATTTACAAATTGAATTCACCCATATTATTTATTAATTAAAATGAGTTAAATAAAATTATTAAATCCATTTAATTAATATTTAATTCACAAATTCAAATATTTAAATGATCATTATATTTGAATCTAGCTTATAAAATTTCAAAAATCTAATTATTTAAATATTTAAAATTAAATAACCATATTTCTAGGATGTTACAGAAAACTTCTGATTGTCAAACCCTATAATTATAATCAAGAAGGTATAATCTCAAATAAATAATCAAAGCATCCAATCTCAACTGAAATCCCTAATAGAAGTAATAAATTCTGAGTTCCAACTCCTAAGTCGTAAAAGATAAGTCGGGAAATATGGAACCCAAATAGAATGAAATCCAAACTAAATACGAAAATCAATATCCATGAATACTATCTGGGCTTACAATCTTGATGGAAGTAAAATCTTCCGATTGTCAGTCCTAGGAGATAGTAAGAAACTCAAATACCAAATATATACAATTTAAACAAAATATCTAAAACAATATCTAATAATTATATTGACCTACAATCCTAATGGAAGAAATATCTTCCGAATGTTAGGTCCTCGGGGATATCAAGAAAACTCAATAAAGATCAAAATCAATCAAATACTTAATGTATAAAACCATATATCTCATCCGTCGGTCCTTAGAGAGGTGAAACTCCAGACTGAATGGTCCTAGGAGACGAAAACAACAAATCATTCAAAAAGGAAATATCTTAGCCTTATGTTCTTATGAGAGAATGATATACAAGCTCACAACATGTCTCCAATGTCATGAATAGACAACACGTGGCTGTCTTAGCTTATGGTATCTCAAATGATAGATGGACACGCAGCCAGTCCTTAATCCCAAACAATCATTGCCTCTAATGAGGTGGTAATATCAAATATCTCAAATATAATGGATCTACCAAAGTCATCCAGATGGGAGACTGATGTACCGTAGCACTACTCTAGGAAATGCTAATGACCGCAGTCCATTTCCTACAGTCCCTAAGTTACTACTAGAATTGTGACACTTGTATCCATCGCATGTCACAAATACGCTGCCGGACTCGCCGAGCATTGGCCACAATTCCTACTTGCCCTTGGTAACAGACTGTTGGTCCTTAAGTGACGTTGGGCCAATGACTTTAATGAGTGAAATAACTCTCAATCTACAACTCAATAAGGTGACATCACGGATCCGGGGTGCGACCCCGTAATCAGGACCGCTAGGATGGATAAATAGCTTATCTGGTTGGTCTAATTCACGTGCTCTCCATAGTGGCATGAACCCTATGATGTAGATTTTGAACAAATACTCTTAATTATATAAAGTCCTAATGAGAGTAATAGCTAGTACTCTCGACTCTACGAGTCTCGATGAGAGTGACAACCACTGCTCTCGACTATACGAGTCCTAATGACATCATATCAACATAACAAATCCTCGATTACTAGCCCTAAGAGTAGATAATGATACTCAACTAATTAGCCCTTAGAGAATACAACAAAATATACTCTCGACGAGATAAGTCCTAATAAGAGTAATAATAAGTACTCTCGACTCCACACGTCCTAATGAGAGCGCCACAACATACTAATTTCTCAACTATTAGCCCTAAGAGTAATATAATATAACCGGGCTAGTTAGTCCTAAGAGGATAAATCTATAATTCCCAAAGTTTCTCTAGCTTGTAGCTCTTGGAGAGTAATAAAACTCTCGACTACTAAGCTCTTAGGAGCCACCTCTAGACGACATCACAAAATCCTAACCCATCTCCAAAATATAAGTGACATCTACTCACTACTAATAATCGAACAAGTATTACTTGAGCATGCCATACCACTCAGTATTACTCGAATAAGTACTAGAAGCTAGTAAACTACACTCATCAAACGACAAATATTCTATAATATGAGTCGGTAGAATAATCGAAGAAATATTACCGAATGCCCCATCCTAGACGGTATTACTAATCTATTTATTCAACCTCCTCATTATATAATACTTCGCAAAATCATCAAATATCTTGTATAAATCATATTAAATCAAACCATATATGAAAGAGAATTATCACTCAAAGCTCTCAAATCCATTTAAATAATTCACAATTTAATCAGCCTTAAAAAAAGATTATATATTTTATAAATTCCATTTCAAAAAGATTTCTTGAATCTTTTTAATCAGATCAAAACAAATCTTCTTATCATATAGAATTTCTCATAATATTAAATAAATCAATTTCAAATCACCAAAATATATGTACGAAAAGAGATTTATAGTATAATACTTCTAAAACCATTCAACAATATTTCAAAGTTGGTTAATCTTTAAATAAGCTATATACTCTAAAGTCCGTTTTCAAAAATATCTCTTAAATCCTATTTATTAAACATTCACTTTACAAGATAAATTCCTTTTCAAAACTATTAATAAAACATTTCAGTTATGTAAAATCACCAAATAAACTAATTTCATACTAATATATATATATATATATATATATATATATATATATGTATATAAAAAGGGGAATATCTTTTGAATCTTCTAAAAAAAGATTTTTGTAATAAAAAATCCTCTTTTAAGATTAACTTTAAATCATTTTTACTAAATATTCAATTTACGAAAGAATCACCTATTCGAAAATATTATTAAAAATTCCTTATTTATACTTATAGAAATTCCGTATATTGCAATATATTGAAAATTCTCTATATTTATTTTCAAATACACTTCTGTATCCAAACAACTTTCAATAAATCATTTTATTTTTCCAACCACTTTTATTTATTTATAAATATACTTTAATTTACTATTAAAACACCAAAACCAATTTCTTGAAACTTTCAAAAATAGTTTATAAATAGAAAATTAATCGAACATCCAAAATATAAATTATGGAGCGAAATACTTCAAATCATCAACCACTCATCTAAATAATTTTTATTATGTGGCCGAGTCGAATTTCATCGAATGTCGGTCATTCATACAATGCACAATGCATATAAATAAACAAAACAAATCAAAATGCAAACGGACAGTGTCTCCTTTGCATTTTGACGATCCAACAAACATAAAATCTCAACATCAAATCAAAATCATATCCAATATCCCTAACCAACAATTCATCTAAACAATTCTATCGATAATCTCAAACAATTTCATCCAAGCAATGCAATCAATATACTTGATAAAATATATGTATAAGATGCAAGGGGATACAAATATAGATGTGTGAGTATAAAACTCATTGAAACGACACTTGTACAACCAAACCGGTGACTACATCGCTGCCTTACGCCTACGTTGCCACCAGCATCATCTCAATCATCATTAGCATACACACCTATGCCACAAACCATCTCCACTTTGCTATCTTCAGCCATGCAATTGCCAACTCTTCCATCGTGTAACCACCATTACTGCTGCCAAAACATGAACAACGGCCTCCCAAAAAGAAACGCCCTCTTCTACCCTAATCGTGCCCTACAACTCCATCCCCAAATCTATGCTCCAGTCATCACATCACCAGCATACACGCGTTGCCATCACCCACCACACGCACATGACCAGTCACCTGCCACCGCAGTCATTGCCTCCCTTATGTGTTGTTCATTGAGGCTGATTTTGCCTCCAAGCATCAAGTGCAACCCACGTTCTTTTTTTTTAAAATGCTAATCGCTATTTAGTGAATAGGTTAGGGTTAACTCCAAAAGGGTGTGGGCTGGGTTTGAGAAGGCCTGAAGGGTGGGATGTGGGAAGCTTCTAGAGGAAGGGAGAAAGGGACTCTTAATGGGCTTTAGTTGCTTTGAGCCCAATATCAAATCAATTCAAATTCTAATTCAATCTAGTTTTTACTTCATCTTCCCCACAAATTTAACTTTTAATTCTCAACATTTACTTATAAATATATTTCAATCCATTTCAAATTAATTTACACTTTTACAAATATTTTATATTCAATTTAGAACATTTTATTTCATTTTAAATAAATTGTCTCAAAAGAATTTATTAATTTAACTCAATTTATTAAATCTTTTATTAAATAGAATTTAATTAACTAAAAATTTATTTTAAAATATTAATTATCAAATACATTCAAACAATTTTATTTTAATTAAATTTATTTATTTATGACATAGAAATCATTGTTTTTACAATAAACAATAAAAAAATAGATATATAGGATTTCTTACCTGAAAACCTAATGGAAATTTCTCAATCTATAAAGAGACGAACTGATAGAGCTTCGCTAAAGTTCTCAAAATATTTTGTGAATAAAAGTGAGGGCTAGCCTCCTGTTTATAGTAGTTGAAATGCTCTAGAACCGTCAGATTTATGTCAGTTTAATATTATATAATCCAGTACGTTCATTGTGCAAAAACCTAGCCAACATTGTTCACCACCGATTGACCATTACTTTGCATCGGTCGTCCAGCCCAAGGGGAGAGGTTGATTGGTACGTGTTATTTTGGGAAGAATTATTTTGCCGTTGATATTTAATTATTTTATTCCTTAATTACTTTTTAACATCAACATTACTTTTAATGTTTACTTAACCCCCAAGTTAGATTACTATTAACTTTTGAATTTCAAATTTTAAAATTAATTATTTATTTGAATTTGAATTCAAATTCGATTAATTATTTTAAACCCAAAAACTTCAAGCGTTCATAACATTTCCGTTTGAGCTCCATTTTCAACATATTATATATAGAAATTGATCAAAATTTCACGACGAAAGCAATGGAATGACTTTTGTGGTCAGATTCTGATTTTACAAAAATTTCTTTTTTGTTCATATCTTATTGAATTTAATTATCCAATTTATTTAGTTATGGTAGATTTTACAAGGTGTTACACAGGTTATACGCTTGGGTGCCGGTGGTGTACGGCGGTCGTCACAATATAGATATATGCCTCAAATTCATTTTCATTACATCACTTTGCCTATAGCTATATATATACATACATATACATACTATGACTATCTGCACCTTAATGGGCCTAAATATTAACAAAAAATCGAAACCCAAGTCCATCAAAGTACAGATAGTTGGATTGGGTACTTGCAAATAAGCATGAGCATTATCAGAGATTTATAGATATCTAAACTCACAGCGGAAAAAAATAATAAGATAAGAATACTGATTATGACTAATACCTTGGAATTAATGGTATTCATTGGATAACAGATTGTCACATCAGCATCGAGCATGAGAGAAAAGAAGACTTCTCCAATGACAAAGCACATCTGGCTCTAATGACCTGTTCCTTTAAATCTATCCTGTGGGTTGTAATAAGGAGGGGGTCAAAACAACATACTGGTGACTGGAAAATCTATAAACTGTCCATAACATAAATTTATACCGATTGGTTTCCATTTAGTTGTTATGTATATTAAGGTTAGGAATTCTAATCTAACCTTGTATTGTACACACGATTACTTACCTACCCATTCTCAAGGTATAAAATACCGACGAAGCCTTATGAACCATCCAATACTTCCAAATCCATTAGCCACTTAATACTTCTAAATATGAAGTGGGCTTCTATAATCACCACAAATTACTTTTAAAAGAGAAATAGATAGACTCTGCTATTTAAGACCTTAATCAATGTAGACCCCGTCACTTAAGACTTATTCCCAAGATGGTTTTCTAACAATGTTGTCAATGGTCGGTGGGTCCTAGCTACAAAGACCTCTAACCACTATTTAAGGCTTTCGACATTTAATGTCCAACTATTAGTGTATTTATCGCCAATAAAATCGTAGCTATGTAAGAGACAATACACAAGCCACTTAATACCTTTAAAAAGGACTAGGCGGACTTCTAACCATTTAATACCTATATTCTAGGTAGGTCCTCATCACTTAATACATATCCTTAGGCGGAATCCTCACTGGTTCTATCGTTATTACGGCCTTAGCAATGTGAGAGACTATACCCAAGCCACTTAATACCCCATTAATAAGGACTAGGCAGATCCCTGACCATTTAATGCCTATTTATAGGTAGGCCTTTGTCATTTAATACAAAACCCCAGGGCGGACTCCCCACTAGTACTATCTAGCTGATATCGGTTGCAATCTCACTAGGTTACTTAATACTTCATTTTAGGAGAGAGGCGAACCCTTAGATCAGTCACTTAATAGCTCAAACTTGAAGCGAACCCTTCCTGAGATATCCACTATCACTCTAAATTATAAATATGGAATCTCATTAGGTTACTTCTTTCGGTAGGGAGGTGGGCCCTAAAATAGCCACTTAATACCTCAACACTGAAGTAAACCCTTTTGGAGGCATCTTTATTTATTTGGAATCTCACTAGGTTACTTAGCACTTCCTTTTTAGGAGAGAGTCGGACCCTATAGCCACTTAATAGCTCAAACCAGAAGCGAACCTGTATGGAGATATCCCTCACCGCTCCTAATTTCAAATTTGGACCATTTAATACTTTTCAATTAAGAAAGAAGACTTAATCTCCCACATCATCACGGATCCTAAGATTAGTGATATCTCACATCAGTAGTAAGTGCACCCAGCTGCTGGTAGCCTCAAAGTGAAGGGCAGTCTTCCATCGAGTGACCTCACTGATCCCACATCACTAACCCACTAAGTCCAATTAACCATCCTAATTCTTTACTTATATTATCTTAGGTAGACATTGGACTTAGCTTACTAATTCCCTTTTTATTTAAGGCAATAAGATTTACCTTAAATGCTTATCTACCCATAAATCCACTTTTTATTGCTCATAAATGTCAATTTGCCCACAAAGTCCTAACGGACATTTCCTAAGTCATTTATGTATGATTACTAATTTCAAATTAGTAACCTTTTTAACTTACCATAGTTATTAATTCAATTTCTTTATTTATCAGTCCCATTAATCCATTTACACTATCACATTATTGCAACTTCCTTATTTATTACCATTATTTCTCATTTATTAGAGTTACAACCTTTTAAATTCCTTTCTCATTAATTAGTTATCCTAAACACGAATCTTACGGTAAGAGTCATTATTAGCTAAGTTTTATTTAATTATTATAAGTGCATTAAATTACGTACAAATATCTACTTTTATCAAATATATTCTAGTTATATATCTTAATTAGAATATTCTATTCCATGTTCAATTATTGGAACCATATCTAAAAAGATTGTCTGATATAATTTCTATAAATTAGCCCAAAACAAAAGGTTTAACTTTAAAATATAAAAAATTACATCGTTTGAAATTACAAGGAATAATTATTTATTTTTATTACTGAAATAGATAGTGTAAACTACAATGAATTCATGCTTTACACATCTCTTTCTCTTTTTATTTGCATTTATTCCTTGTTAGATCAAATGCTATATTTTTCTAAAAGGGAAAGAAATCAAACTAATTTACAAATATTAAACGGATCTAAATTCCAACAGTTCCAAACATAGAAAAGTTTACATTCCAACAAGATTAGGGTAATAATCAAATCCATAACATTATCATACAACCTATTTTCAAATATGGAATAAATTTCATTCAAATCAATATTCTAAATACATACTTTTGAGACTGATTTTTAGATCAGGTTGTAAAAAATTCTAAATCAATTCATAAACAATAATATGTAGGTGAAATTTACTATATTCGGATTATATTCAATTTGTTGCATGTAACTCATATACAACTATCCAGTTAGGCATAATAATCAAATAAACACCAACGGAATAATTTTCATATTGCAACAATCTATAAAATTTCTTACTCACTTTTTAAAAACGATCCAAATCTCCAAATCTAAAGTAGAACCTTTGATTCATCTCCAAATCCTTTTTAATCCAAGAAATACGTATAAAAGGGTAGATACAAATATTAGACTTATAGATCCAAGAAGAGATTTGGGATTGGGAGAGAAAAAAGATACAGATATATAAATTACCTCAAATAAGCGTATAGTTGATTCTCTTCTCTTCTCCATTTTCATAGATTTGTATTATTCTCCAGTTTGTATGAATATCGATATAAATATCTTATTTTTATAATTTAGGAAGAATGTGGAGAATAAGAAATGGCATAGCTTTGCTATTGCTTCTAGAAAAATATGAGAAGAGAATGGAGGGTTAGGCCTGAATTTATAGGCAATAGAATCAACCACAACCGTACGATTTAAAATATTAAATCCGGGCTGTTGCGGCCTAGGTTTATTGCAGGCCCCTAATGGCGACTTGTCGACTGCCCATGGAGCACCGATTGATCGCTAGTGTTTGACCTGTCCCAACAACAGGTCGGCCTATGGACCTCGGCGATTAATTTAGTTAACTTTCTTATTTACCTATCTTCGTTCCGAATTCGTTTTTCATCTGTAACTTCTTCATTTTTTCTCCAATCGCAAAACTTCAAATATGAAAGTTGCTCAAATTTTACCACGAACGCAATGCTGCAAGTTTCGTAGTCAAGTTCCATCTTTGCACAAATTCCATTGTTTAAGTCTAATTAAATAACTAACTAATTAATTAAATAACTAATGCCAAATTACGGTGTGTTACATTCTCCCCCCTAAAAAGAACTTTGTCCTCGAAATTTCGCCCATGACTAAGTCATGGTTTTGGCTCCTAATTATCTAAACTACACAACCAATGAGTGTATAACCAATTTAGCAACCAAACGTGCAAAAGTGCATAGTGTATTACTGTATCACTACATAGAAATATGTATGCATAATGATACTAAATCAGATCCTCCTATATGAATGCATTTTTTTTGAAAATATTTTTGAAAAATATGATGCAAACAACCTATGTATATACTGGCAATTCTATAGGTATGCAGCTTTTGAAAAATCTTTTCCACCAAAACCTCCATATTCCTATGAGTAGAAGTATGAAGCAACCAATTTTTGCATCCACTTCCTACCATCCAATAACCTAACGCATCGAAAAATCGTTTCCTAAACTTTACTCCTATGCTAGAAAAAGGAATTTAGGTGGAGAATTTAACATTCTTACCAATTTATAATCTTCCTATTCCCATAGTACAGTAGAGATTTTCCCCGCTGCCCCGGATTTACTCCAAATTTTCAACACACAAAACGCATAAGGGGCTTATTTCAAACTCTAAAATGGAATTAAGTCTAAAAATAGACTTGCGCGTGTCGTCAACAAGGTATGGAAATAGAAATTCCAAGGCTAAAACAAGTTTTTTCTTGTTATCGCTTGCATTTAACGCATCGTCGATCCTAATGCACCGCTAAATTCGCAAAATCTAACTCTATTTGCCTTCCCTATACCTAACATGTAGCATTCAAAATCAATGATTTCACAAGAACCTTTTCCACTCTTCAAATTCGCACGTCAAATAAGATCTTAAAATATTTAGATGCAAATTTTCCCTTGAAATCAAATTTTTGGGCTATAATAATTTAAGAGCCAAAGACAACTAAAACCTAGAAACCATTTTTTTCAAAAGAGAACTTTTCAAGTCAAGGGGAAACTTTTCAAAATATTTTCCTTTTCATAAACCAAGCCACAATTTCGGCGTAGTCGGAAGTCGATTATGCACTAAATACATAAACCAAGTACTAAAATTCTACAACTAACCTTTATCCATAAAACTTGACACTTTACATAAAGAAAAATATCAACAAATCTATTATTCAAAAAAATTAACTTTTAAGGAACATGAGCAATGATCTGTGATATCAAAACAACTTTATCATGTTCTTCGCTAAAATTTTCCAACTATTATAAGTTTCCAATCTTATATTGCATTTACTATTAGTCAAGTGTCTTTATGAGATTCTCATATTTATACTACTTCTTTATTATTCATACATAGGATCGATTCACATGTCTAGAAACAATCACACAGTAAATAAATATAAACTCATAATATCGTTCGTGCCTTTTACAAGAGACAACTAATAGTTACAACCCAAACAACCTAAAAGAAAAGAACAAATTTTGGAAGAGAAAAGACAATAACACTATAAATCCTTAAATAATGCCTACAGACTACGAGATGCCTTGCTCTGCAGCTAGAGCTCGATGCATTATTGCGACCTTGAATGGTCGTAGCATGACAGCTATGCACCCAATCTCATACCGCTAGCGCTGCTGGTGTTGCCGACGGCTTCAAAATTGACATCTTCCTAAGGAAGAATCTAATGATGACAGAAGGAACCTCTAACGACCCATATTTTTGGGTCTTCAAATTTGAATATTTAATTTATTTAAATATTCAGATTTGGATTAAATCATAATAAAATATATATTTCAAATTAAGACCTGATTTTGGATGATGTATTTTTAATTTAATTTATAGGATTTTTCCATAATTTTTAATTTGAAAAATAATTAAATTTTCGTTTCACGTTTTTTGCGGCAAACTTCGGTACTTTTGATACATAACAGAATAAATTAACTTATCTATTTTATTATGGTTTTGTGATCTTGATGCATTGTTGTATGCGATCGTAATTTTATTTCTGTCGTTCACGGCTCATATGCGAACGTCATATTTGATAGCGTCGTACCCCCAAAAACTCAAAAATAAAGATATCTAACATAATCTTCTGTAAAGAATCTTGCTGCACATAGCACGTCTTTCTTTTGCTTTGCATTAAACGTTGCCATGCTTGTATTAAATTTTTATACCTATCCTTCCTTAGCATTGAAATAATTTGCACTACATATTTGTATATAGCAAGCACGAAAAATAGAGGACACGTTCACTTTTCATATTTTCATATTTGGTTTTCATTTCACAGCAACATATATTCACATTTCCTAATCATTTAATTATTTCAATATCTCTCTCTACACTAAGAAATAACAAAAGTTGTCAACACAGAATTTGTAGAGGACACGAAGATCTAAGTTTATCATCTTTGTTGCACCCGATGTAATAAAGCAGAGATGGAGTTATGAGAGAGAGAGGCTTCGTCGTGGGTATGTAAGTGTGAGTATGGTAGTTAGTGTATATATGTATACAATAGTGTGTGTACGTTTGTGTACATGTGTGTGTTCATGTGTTCATGTATATGAGTGCAAGTGCACGTGTGTGTGTTAGTGTGCATGAGATGGTGCATGGAAGGACCTGAGCAGTTGCATGAGAGGACGTGTACATGCTTTAACATGTGCAGGCGAAAAGGAAAGATGATGGTTTGAAGCAAGTAGGTAAATGACAAGGGTGTTGGGCTTTGCTTGGCCCATTAGCATGCATGTAAGAGGAAGAAAATGGGTGCATGCGTGGAAATATAGGGGAAAAGTAGTGCTGGGAATTGTTGTTAGCAAATGGATTTGCATTTAGTTTCATTTTAACATGAACAGTGGCGTGAGCAGGTGAGCAATGATATATGGGAGAAGCATGCATGTGGGATGATGAGATGGGCTTGGACCGTATGTTTTGGCTTGTTTTGGTAGGTGGGTGAGAATGGTTTAATAATTATAGTTATATTATTTAGTTAATTTGATTTTGTTAAGTAAATATTTAAACTTTAAAAATGTTTATCTCCCATGTACGAAGTCCGTTTAAACCACGGTCTTTGACGTTAGGTTTGTATTGACGAGATCTAGGCTATGGAATTGAACTGGTGACGATTGAAGACTACTGAATTTTACGCTAAATTCGAACATTGTTTGAATTCGGTCGGAACCAGAACGCCTTGGCGACAACCAAAATTTCGATGAGTTAAACTCACTTTTTGGTTAACTAGTATGATATATAGTTGATAAAAACCTTTGATTGGATGTTTGGATGACTTATTGTTTTGTCGGTTGGTTTGGATTAATTCCTGCCCCTGGAGCGGATGACCTTTTATATATATCGCATAGTAGCGAATGACCCATATTATATGATTTTATGTTGTTTGTGATGCAGAGGGACATGTTGAAAGGATTCGACAAGATTTCTCGCCACTTTTGATTTTATTTACATATATATATATATATATATATGTGTGTGTGTGTGTTTTGATATATATATATATATATATATATATATATATATATATATATATATACACACACACACACGAGTATTTTGGCACGTGCGATGCACGTGCATAGAAGGAATTGATATGAAAAGAACATTATTTGTATGATTTTTTTTATATCTTACAAAAATGACTTTGAAATATATTTAATGTTGCATTTTGTATGCGTGTACATGCACAAATCAATCGTTCATCCAAACGTGAATAAGACTTATTTATTTTAAGAAATAATAAAACAGAACAAAGAAAGCAATCAATCATTATATATATATATATATGTGTGTGTGTGTATATATGTATGTATATGTATATATATATGTATGTACAATAGATATTAAAATTAACACATCATGTTGTGTGGAACCCAGAAACTTGGATTATCTCTCGTTTAAAAAGTAATAAACCACTATATCGTCTTATAAAGAAACAATACTACAAATATTAAAAAATATTAATAGATTAATCATGTAATTTATTTTATTTTTGCGCCATTATTATTAGAAATGCGCCCACACATTTTTAACAAAATCTCACCAACAGATAATTACTCTATTTCGCTCTTATGATATATGATCTGTAACATTGTCACCACTATATATTTATACACTTGAATTACATTATGATTGTTATGTAAGGCATGTTATCCTCACTTTCATTATAACATATTAGTAACAGTTGGATGATTTTCGATAGTTCTACTTTGCTTAATAACTTGTTTATGTATAATCTACTTTATTTTAAATAGACCAAATACAATTTTACACACAATATAACCTTGAGTTCCAGAGAGAATTCTGGTTGGACCAATGTCTGTACTAATATTGACTCTTATTCCAAGTATAACCTTGGGACCACATATTGTTCCAATAATAGTACTCCGCACCTTTAAAGTTTGATGCCCACTGCAATCATATAATATCAACAAATATTTGTATCTTCTAATCGTTTATTTTATAGGTAAGAGAGGAATATGGGCAAATACACTTGTAAATTTATATAAAAGATAGCATAATATATAGATTGATCTTGTAGATTTTTTTTTTTTTGAAAATGAAGTTACTATCCATCTATAATTCTTTGGACTGAAGTTACTATCCCACCACCAGGAATGAGACTTTTTTGACATCATCCTTTTCATTTTCCCAGCACTAACTCATTTCATGTTCGTACTCATGTTCACCTAAAACAGATATAAAATCATGCGATGAGAAAAATAATTAATTCCTTATTGCATTTAAGTTTGACCATGAAACTTCAGTGATTAAGAAATTAGTTTACAAACTGTTCAGTAACAGTAGATCCGAAACATAGTAACATAATGATTATGCTAGATATAATAACCTTCTCTAACTGTCTTTCCATAACAAATAATAAAGAGACATAGAGCATAAACAATAAGCTGATGTATTTATATTGGAATGTGAGCACGGCTCCATTGCTAAGCACTAATATAGTTATTTTAAATATTATTTATCAGCTCTACCTGCTGCCATTTATTATCTTGCATTGCCAAGCACTTGAGTCCATATTTCATTTTCTTTTTCTTCCAACAGGTTTGCAAGTTGTTACATTTCCACTTTGTACACCTAAGTTTAAATTGCTACTTTGTACTATGACACAGATGAAAAGTAGAAAACTGCCAATCCGAATCCCTTGATAATCATCCTTGATCTACAGTTTCCATTCTGTTCCTAGAGCCATTCCCTCTTCTCTGCCTCTTTTCTAGCATGACTGTTGCTGCCTTAGCTAGATGTTCATACTGGTGATAGTTGCGGATAGGAATGGCGATATTTGCTGTCCATAGATGATGCGTTAACTCACCATTACTGAGTTGCTACTGCCACTAAAATTGAGCTGCAACCCTAAACTCTCGTTTCCACTGTTGCTAAATCTGAATTCAAGTTGATAGTATATATTAATTACATGCCAAAAATATATTTCATATGTGCATGTTAATTAGAATCAAGGAATTAGACTTCGAATGTTATGCTACTTATATTTATACATACGCTAGAAAAGTCATAGCAGCTAAAGAAATACAACACATATATTTTCTTATTTTGTGCAATTGGCTACTTCCACTTAACTATTTGCCGAGATGAAAATGGCCCACTATAAATACCCAATCATACTGTTTAAATAATCAAGTATTCATCTTTAATTCGACCCCTCCATTAGGTAACTAAACTCATCAACAATCATGAAAACCAGTGCATCATTTTAAGGTTACCATTTCAAACAATTCAAAAAAACTACAATGGTTGCTTTTGTTCTTGTATATCGGCGTTGTAGTCATGTCAACCTGACATACATGTGTACGCGCCAATCGGAATGGTTTAGTGAAGTTTTATAGGATGATTGAATTACATGGAGTTCCTGTTGCAGATATGGGTCAAAAATTAAATCTAGACTCAACGATACATAATATGAACATATAACCCAAAGTTTATACTAAGAAAGTCACCTTCATATCAAATTCACAAACTAAAATAAAAAATATTTCTTCATATGTAAAGGAAAATACTCACTGAATAGTAAAACATAACGTATCAAATCTTATTATACCTAAGTAGGTCTCTGAAATATAGAAAAGAGTCACATCATCCATGGAGGAGAAATGGTGCTATCAGAGCTCTACTTCCTGCTATGCTGTCTCCAACACTCTGATCCTAGTCCATTTTTATAATCTGTACTTGATTATTCTTCTACAACAACAATCCAGATGTAAAAAAAATGCAAATGAAAACCCTAAACCATCTTGAAAAAATCCGAGAAAGTGTGAAATCCCTTATTGTCCACAACATCATTGTTGATCAGGTTATGGATTAAAAAGGTGCATACAACCTAAGCGTTTCCAAAACGAAAAAGTGAGCAAAATCAAGATTGATAAATAGCAAAATGAAAATTTCAAAATATAAAATGTTTTAATGTCATTGAGAAGAGTTTATGATTTTATGAATCAGCGGAAGAAATTAATACAAAAATCATGAGAAGTGGTTTCAGTTGCATCCATTATGGATGTGTAAATAAAAAAATAGACTGAGAAACGGAGAAAAAAATGCATAATTGGTGCATTAATTAATAATTGCATGGTATCTTCCAAAAAAGCCAAAAACACCTTTAACTGTTTGCATTATTAGTGAAATATGAATAATTGGCTTTCTTAATACTTTATGCGATGCTTTATTATGGTCGATTAAATTATGGATCACAAAGTAGCAGATATATGCACTACAAAGTCTGAAAAGGATTATTGTAAAAAGCAAGATATATTTGTGTAACTATTAGACTAAAAAATTATTAAGCTGAAGCGGAACAACTTTGAAATTAGAAGCTAAAAGAGTTAAAACCTTAAATTCAACAATCTAAAATTTTAAGCACCACTAAAAATGTGAAAATAAGATAAAATCATGGTTCTCAAAATAAAATCTGTCATAAAACACAACACCTAAAATTGTGACTTGTTTAGCACAGCAAGTTGCGTTGTATGTTTTCAAAGTGCAATTTGACACTAATAGAAACATTACGTACAGTTCAATAAAGGTCATACATTTTGCTATTATATTTTATAATCTAAAGAAAAAAATAATAAATAATATGCTATAATTTATATAAATATGAAAGATTGTCATAGATCAAAAGAAAAAAAATACTGCACATAAAAAAACATGTCCTTTTGTATTTGATTTTTGTAAGAGGTTAGTGCTCTAACGCATTTGATTTTTTTACCCAAAACTAATAAAAAAAATTTCTTTTCCCAACAAATAACATGTGCATCTCGATAATTAAACAATAAAACGTATCGTGTTACTGTCATATACAAAGTTAACTGATTTAATAGTATTAAACATCGTGAAATAATACCTAGCTAAATGATAAATCAAAGATAGTGAAAACAACCACCACATTATCATCATTGCTATAAGAGAAATAAAAGATAACAAAAAAGCAATACCTTGTTTCAATCCATTGATCTGAAGCTAAATCCCCACTATCATGGCTGCTATTGCCAACATAACTGATTGTGTACCCCATATTTCTTTCTATCTAGTCTAGAATTTTTGGATCTCGAATCTGAAATTAACATTATAGCTAGGTTTAGATAGTTTGAAATGAGATCCAGGCATTTTCTTTTTGGATGTTTTAAAATGTACAAAATGAAAAAATGCAGTGAATCTATTCATTTAAATAAATATGTGATAAGAATTTATTTTGAAATACCTGCATAGGATTTTGATCACTTCAACATGATTTTGTGTTTGAGAAATAATTTATCATTCGAGAAAAAGAAGAAAATTGATCTTATGAGTGGAGGAAAAATTGGGGCGTGAGCATTGAATACGTAGCCTGATGTAACTGGAAGGTGAGGGTAACGTGGTGAGTGTCAAAAGAATTACAAAATCAGCATTTATTATCTTTTACCTAGAAAGAAACATGGAAGGCATTATGGTACACATTGCTAAGCTAGTCCATTTTAAAAGCAGCTTTATATAAACTAAAGCGAATACTAGAAACTAATTTCCATGGATCCTGTAAACTCGTAGTATTTGAAAATTCCATGGTGCAAAATAGCTTTATTCTAGAAATTCCCACTCCCAACTATTTCGTTTTTAAAGGGAAATGGTTGAAAAGTTTTGAAACTTTGCAGTCCTTAGTACATTAGACTACATATCAAATTGTAAAGTAGTATTTGACACTTCTTTATCTTTCTTAAGAATATTTTTGATACAATTATGTACAGTAAAATGATTGTGCAGCATTTCCTTAGTATATTGCTCATAATTTGAATAGATCATTTAGTAGAAAGAACATATCTACACTCTCCAAATTAATGGCATAATTCATTCTACTGTATATCTAAATGAAACAAAATGGGAAAATGCATACTTAACTTGGTTCGAAAAGATATACCAAAGGCAAAAGAAATCTTTGGGACTAAAGATATATTTGAAATATCAGATGAGAAGTTAATATCCAATACAAAAGGAGTGATGACAAAGCTATGGTTCTAAAGTAGAAATCTAGTAGCCACGTAAGATCCTTAATAAGCCTATAAATCTGCAAAATGATAACATGAATACATAGAGATTGCTGAAAATATAAGATTGGAAATGGCAAAGCAAGACCGAAACTTACTTTTTCAATAGCAACATCATTAGGAATAACGAAACGACATTTACAGCCATAAGCAGGTGCGACTGTAGCAAGACTGATAGCAGTGCTCCCTACACTTCTTTTTGTTACCACACCACCTTTAATTAAGTCGCCAGAATTTAAAGCCTACAAAAAAGAAATTCATACATAAATTGCAGCTGCAAGATTTTACAAAATAACATTGGGATGAAATATAATATATGTTTTCTCCAATACCAAGCAATTCCTTTTCTTTTGGTGACCTTTTAGGAATGATTTTACTCTAATCAAGTAATCGTAATCAACTCTAACAATTCATACAAAAGCCGTTACCCTCATCCCCTCTGCTATGAAAAATGGACCAAACACCTAATATAACAAACAAAACTCAAAAGCTTTATGACATTCGAATAACGTACTTTAATCAAATCAAACCACTTCTGATTAACTGATCTGTACCTTTTAATGTTGCTTTCTTTCTCAGATATGTCGAAAGATTCTGGTTTCGTGACCGTTTGAGTGCCAATGGAAACTAAAATCCAGATCTGTATTATAAATCAATGATATCAAATTAGATGTTTGATACCAAAGTTTCTCGTAAGGTTTGATTTGATGCTTCGATGTAATTTTTTTTCCTTTTTCAGACTAATTGACGTGAGGAAGGTGAGGAATAAGCGGGGTTGAGAAACTGACACTGTAGTTGGGAACAAAAACGTGGTAATTTAAAAACCACACACACAAAAATACTAATGTACCCTATCGTTACGTTAAGAAGCCAAATTTTGTAAAGAGGATAGAATGGACAGTTTCGGCAATTCATAAAAGGCGTCACTTTTCAAGTATTTGCTTTATATATAAGATATATATATATATATATACACGAGTTGTGATGTAGGGGGACAGGTTGGAGAGGGATCCAACGGAATTCTTCGCTATTGTTGATTTATTCCAATAAATTCCTGTTATATGAATTTTTGGATATGAAACCTGATTTATGGACACTATTGGTTATGACATTGTTTATGTTCAAAACTGAAACCAAGTAGTAATAGAAAATCAATATCGATATTGATTAATTGTTTGGTAGCTATCGGCCTTGAACTAGTATTTTTAAAAAACTATAAATTGTTGTTGGAGTTGGAATTGAATTTTGAGACTAGAGACGATTTTAAAATCTGAATTTGGGTTTCGGTAATATTTTGTAATAGAAAAGGATTAAAAATCTATTTTACTCTAACCATTATTATCTAGCGTTTTCTAAGTCAATAGAAATGTTTTTTAAAGGTTATATTATATTTCTTTAAAAGATTATTTATTTATATTTAATATTGTTTTTAAATTTATTTATTTATATTTAATATTGTTTTAATAAGTTTTATTTATATTTAATATTGTTTTTAAAGTTGTTTATCAATATTTTTAATATTTGGAAAAGTTATTTATTTTAAAATATTAATATGGTATGAAATTAATAAAAATGATTTACTAATACTGTTTTGGGAAATTAATTATTATTATTTATAAAAAATGTTGAAAAGTTAATTATTAGTGTTTTATTTATAATGTCCTTGAAATTATTAATTATTATTTGGAGATGTTTTAAGGTTAATCATTATTATTTATTTATTCATAATGTTATTATTAATAATTATTATTATATAATAGGTGTTTAGAAGTAAATGATTTTTATTTGTTTATAAATGTTTTGGAGACTCATAAATAGAGTTTTATAATGGACTTGGGTTTATAAGAGGGGCTTTATAAAAGGGTTTGAAGACTCAAAGGAAGATTATCTACAAGGCAAAAAGAGTTTTATAAATGGTTTTAGATATCTATAAAAGAGTTTTAGAAATGGGTTTATAAATTTATAAGAAGAGTTTTATATATAGTTTTATCGATTTATAAAGAGTTTATAAACGCTTGAAATTTATAAAAGAGTTTATAATTGGAAATGGAGGTTGGATTTTATAGAGGCATCTATATGAAGTTTTATAAACGGTTTCATAGATTGCAAAATAATTTATAAATGGTTTTTGAGATTTATAAGGGATTTATAAATGAATTTTGAATTGTGCGAGAAGGAAATCTTCCTCTGTGTGTGAATATACTTATACCATTGAGAAAAGTATATGGATATTTTCTAAATATTGAAAATATAGGGATTACTGGATATATCATTATAAAAGTATTTTTATATAAGTAATTTACAAAGTAATTTTAAGGAATGATAGATTTATTAAAGGAGGCTAGTGATTGCTTATGTCCTTAACCAATGTTGGTTTTCCCTTTAAAATAAATCCCTAATTTGGATGTATGTTTGTGGATAGTTAAATAACCAACTATCAAATTTGGATCCAAACGTAACTTTGGAAATATCTAGGAGAAACATGTGAGTTATATGGCATAGTCATCTTCGATGATGTTGTATTGTGCGTATAAATCTTGTTTCGTGCTCCTAGGACAAATGATAAGGAAATCCGTCCACTAACACTTAGGAGGTGATCTCTGCTTTTATCTTTGACTGTTTACTTCCTAAAGAACTGGGGTTGAGTTTACTGGAAATTATCGAATGTTGTTTCGAAGAGGCCGGGATCAGATATGATATCTAAAACCACTTCGATCCAACAAATGCATTTTGAAGTGAAGATATCTTGAAGATGATGGAATTGAAGAAGGAGTCCTCAAGCGTTTCGTTCAGTCCCAGAATGAACTTGTACGAATGAATGATGGCATTGTATTGTTGTATGGAGGGCAGTGTTAGCATTCCAAGTGGGAAGTGCTATTTAAAAGGTAAACCTTAGCCTCAAGCCTCATCAACCGGGAATGACTAAAATAGGGGAGATGCAGCATGGCTAAGTGGATCGCTCCCAAGTAGGGTATGGTCATCCCTATCTAGAGTCGATATTATCTCTCATTTGTATGCTTCTGGGCCCAATAATGGAGGGGTAATCATATTCGGTACTACTAGTCAAGTGGTAGGCCGATCCTGTGTTGGTAGGGGATCCAGGCGAGGTCCTTGGTGTTATTTTATCTAGAGATGCACAATGACGGGTGGTACCCTAGTAGCCCAGTCATTGTATGGAATTAATCAATTTTCAGTATGTGCCTTTACGGTTTTAGTTGTATATCTATTATGCCAGAATTTAATTAATGTAACAATTTCGGCTATGATTAATAAGTATTTGTATCTTAGAAACTATTATGATATCAGAGAATTTTATATGAAATGTTTTGGTTACTGTAAGGTAATAACCCATCCGTGTTTTTATGCAGCATGCTCTTATGAGATACTTTTGATTTTAAAATGGTTCTCTATAACTTTAAAATTCAGTTGGGTGTGTTTTCTCACGCTGGTTTTCCAGACTGACTCAGGTGTTGTTTTATTATAATGTTCGGGTCAGACTGAGCATATTATAGACTTATTTTGGATGCTTTGGAGCTTCAGGAGGCAAGCTGAAGGACCAAAGACGCATTCATGTATATGGTTATTTTTTCACTGTATTCAGTATTGTATTTATCAGCAATTGTGAGGAAAGGCCGTTATAACTGTCCGAGTTGAAACATGTTAGTATACACTAACTGATGTCTGTGTGTATATATATATATATTAAAGTTTGCTTTTATATAAAGATTTGTTGTATATTATAGATTATTCATTTCGCTGTGAGATCTGCGCTATTTGGTTTTCTTCTTATCTTCTTCCTTCTTTCTTTTCCCCCAACCATCCGCCTTTCCATTTAATTTGAGTGGATCATGTGTGGTTGATTGTCCGCTTAAACTGTACGGAAAAGTGGTTCGTTACATTATGGTATCAAAGCACAAGGTTAAGCGAGAACCTTGGCTTTGGTGGGGTATTCATTATAGATAGGGTTAGTAGCACCCTAGAATGAGTTTGAGTGTGTGTGTATATATATTTTATATATATATAAGCGAGTATTTGTTAGTGATATAAAAAGGTTTTATATCGTGTTGGTTAATCTATAAATTGGCTTATGGATTCTGGTCAATACGAGTAATTTACGTTATTGATAGGAATCTCTAAACACTTGAATAGAGAAATTCAACATATTACTTTTTTGAAATTGGGTAAATGAAATAATTTTACCTTGATTATATTTTATATATAAAGGGATGATTTTTCAGAAATTATTATAGTATATAGACTGTGTTTCATTGTTAGAGAATGATAATTATCATTTGTTGTTTGTTGATTGTGTTTAAATAAAAGTTGTTATTGCTATAATATAAACCCGATCAACAGTTAAGGAATGGTTTTATATAACCAAAGTTAAATTATATAAATATGATTAATAAAAGCGGTTTGTAAATAAAAAGAATTTAAAAGTTGAGAATTTGAGAATTTAAAATCCCATGATTTTGGAAATTGTTTTCAAAGTTTTGAAGAAATAATAATGGTATTATTTAAAATGTTTTGACTAGAATTACTTTTAAAAGGATTTTAAAGAGATAGAAAGCACTGAACTCACTTTGGTCGCTAGAAACTAATTTCGGTGATGACTGCAGCATCATCGACGTTCATTTTCGGGTTTCCAAGAGAGGATTTGCAACTATTAGAGTTTTGTTTTAGTAAACTAGTTTCTGTTTAAAACTCAAAAGTATGATTTGAAAATACAAAGAAATTACTAATTGTATTGTTTCAAGATAATTTGAAATAAGAGCAGGGTGTTTAAACTCTGAAAATTGTCATTTAAGTGTTTTATGAAAATATGAAGACAAAAAGTTTTATAACTTATAAATTTTGGAAACTAATAAGTTAAAGCAAAGTTTTTGTTATAAACAATTAAGAATATGTTATAAAGGAATAAGAGCAGAAGCCATGAAAGAAGAAGAGAGGAAACATTTTATTCATTCTAGATATCTATATTCTATTTACATTACATAGCCTCCTTTATATAAAGGCTTTGCAGCTTGGTACAAAACTTATTCCATGATGTGGGACTAAACAAAATAACATAAAAGCATATTCACTTTATGATATCATATATTGTAACACTCCCCCTTGAATATGCATCTTCAAAATCTTGAATGCTCTAATAACTTGAAATTGTCCATTTTGAAACGTGTATGATGATTGCTCCCCTCATTATTATCTTACTTGCATATATCCATTCAGTTGTCAGTTGCCTCATCAAAAACCTCTGTTAGGAAAACCCAATGGGAAAAACCTTAAACGAGGAAAAGAGTGCAACTTGTAAAATCATATTAATAATTATATTCTTTCTAAAGGGTTTGATACTTCAGGATCAAAACAATGTCTCATTAAAACCTTACTAAGAAAAACCCTATGTGAAAAATCTTAGTGAAGGAAAAAGAGTACAATATAGTATGACATATTTCAGTAATTTACTACATCAAATGGAGTTTGATACTTCTGGATCAATTTAATGCCTCGTTAAAACCTTACTAAGAAAAACCCGATGGGAAAAATCAAAATGGAGTTTGATACTTCTGGACATATTTCAGTATTTGTAGTACATTATGATATATTTAGGTATTCTCCCCCTAATTTTATATTTTTCCATTTAAGTTTGAATACATATATTGATAATCCAAATCAACTACAAATACTTTTGATCCATATATGTGTAACATAGCTTAGACAAACATTAAGAAAAATAAAAATCAGGAGACAATAATTCTTCTTTTCCTCCTTTCATCATTTATAAATAGTTGCCTTTGATATGATCAATTTTTCTAAGATTATTTCTTTCAAATATTGTTTGCATTTTATGCACTTTATATGCTAATTTTATGAAAAACATATAATAATTTTGGGCCGTTTTTTTCTTTCTGGTTGTTTTTATTCTCCTACCTCGTTCCTTTTCGGGGACGAAAAGTTTTGAGTGGGGGAGAATGTAACGACCCGTAAATTTTAACTGTTTTAATATCGTAATTAGTTGAAATTTTGTGAAATTTTAAACGATAAAATTTTGAAATATAATTTGATATTTGGAATGCGTCTAGTTAAACATAGCAACTGGTAAATTTTCGTCCGAAAATATGAAAGTTTATTTCGTGCGTAAATTTACTTCAATTTAATCAGTTAAAAAGCGATGAAAATAAAATGTTTTCGGAACCTAAATATTTTTACATAGAAAAATTCTAAAACATCTTCTGAGCAAGACGTCATTTTTCGTTTTTCTAAATTCGGACTTCTTTGACTCCGTCGATCTTATTTTTCTGCGTTTTTCTTGCATTTTTCGATAGTAGAAAAATTGAATTTTATAATTCAACCATACCACCGATATCTATATATCATTTTGATCGTCTCGTCGTGCTGATCTCGACGATATATTCAGTTGTCAATTTCAAAGTCCGAAAGGCAGTGGAATCTACTTGACGACTTCCGTGTCGGTTCCGTATTTAACTTTGGTTGCTCTGTCTTTTCGTGTGCCTGCCATATATTCCAATAGCCATGTGATATTTATAGCTTTGGAATTTCCGTGTACCTGCCTTGCCTTCTGATAGACCCACTATATTCTATTGTGCCGTTCAATTTTTAATAGAGAAAATAAATTTTTCCCAAGCCTGTTCATGTTCTCCCTTTTTTCTCTACAGATTGCACTGTTGCATGCAACCCTTTCCCATTCTTCACCAAAGCTTCTCCTACCATCTCCATTAAAGCCATGGCAGCTCACACGCATGACAACATCCCGAGATCTCTCATCTCTTCCCAGCCGTGCACAAACACTCAGACCGATGGCTACTTGACCTCGCCGCCTTCTCACTATCTTTCTCCTCGTGCACTGCTCCACCAAACCCGAGGCCTCCCATCCCATTTGAGCAAACACCTAGCTTGCATCTCCTCCATGGCCGAGCTTCTCTTTTCTATAGCCGTGAAACACTTCAACAACCATCACCATCAGCCTGCAACGTCTCACTGCCTTTTACAGCCAAACCCTCTCCTCTAGCCACATCTTCCCTTCCCACATCAGTTCCTCTCCATGCTCGAGCCTTCCCATCTACCAGAGCTCGTACCCAAAGCCATCGCCACCCATCCATTGGCTCGGCCGAGCATATCCACTGTCTCAACCACCATGGTAGCAGCCGCAAGTTTCGTTCTCCTCTTCTATATGCGTATATTATATGTGTAAGCTATATCTTGTATATATAATATGTTAAATTATTTAGTTCAGCTATGATAGATTTAGAAACCGTTTTATTAAAAAAAAATATAGTGTAGTGTGCTATGTTTATTTAGTGCAGCCCCGTGTCTTTCTCGCTTTTAAATAGAGGTATATTTATACTATGTTCAGGGTATTGGATAATATGTTTTAAAGGTAGATAGATAGTGTTAGGTTATTTTAAAATATACATAGAGTTTTAAAATTTATATATATTTATAGTATAAAGTTCTAATTCTGCTACTCTATATGAGTTAAAAGGGGTAGTCTATATGTTTGGGTTATGTATATGTATCCACGATCGAGTTGCTACTTTGTTTATACTTATCCCTCTTTTACAGTTTTTGATTATAATAGCCGTTGCGAATTCCATATGTGTACTAAAAAAATGCATGCTGTTGTGTATATATTGATTTCTATATATTATGTTGGTTCATAGTATGATGTATATAATAGTTGTTTTTTTGTATGTAAGTTTTACAAATATATATATATGGGTTTATGTTAATGGCACGCATATCATAAAGAAATAAAAGTTTATAAAGTTTGTATATATAACAGTTTAGTTATATTCTAGGTATGCAAATAACAAGCTGTTTATATTGTTAGTATGTATGAAAGTTTTGATGTCGTATATATATATTTACAATCTGAAGGTTACTGTGTCTCTTTTTCTTATATATTATTGTATATATACTTCTTATATGAAGATTTGGCATATGAAAAGCTTTATAAGTTGTTGTTTTATAAAATTATTAAGTTGCATATTTAGTGTGTGTGTATTTAAGATTATAAAGCTAACCTGACCTTGTAACCTGAACTTTCCTCTTATGATAATAACTATTATTTATATTGAATCTATACTATTTAGTTTCAAAATATATGGATATAATGATATATATATTGTTGTGTTTGCTTTTTCATATATTATATATAGTCAGTATATATATGGGTAGTTTTATGATATTCTATGTGTATAATTATATCTATACACTATTAGCTTATATATTTGAACTAAGTTGGGTATATATGAAAAGTTTAAAGGATACGTATATTTTTGTGCTTGCATGTAAAAAAAAAATTTGAACAGCAGTTAGACTTCATGTTCACGATATCATATCTCACTCATGTTTTATCGGAATGGGTTGATTCTTTTTTTAAAAAAGAGTCGAAGTTACCTAGTTTATGCATGTCAAATTCCAGCAAAATTCGACATCGTTTGATTAGTGGTCGAGGATCTGGAAGTTAGACCCAGGCAGCTGTTCTTTTGTACTTGAAATTATTTTACACTGCTGCAAACACGACCTGAGTTCATGTTTGACGCATCGTATCTCTTCCGTCTTACGTCGGAATACAGTGATTCCCTTTTTGTTTAAAAGATAAAGTTTTCTACTTTCTGTATATGAAATTTTAGCTTCATACGAGGTGGTTCAGTCCTCTGTTTCTTACCTGAAAGTCAGACCCAGAGGGGTTTTCAGACCTGAACATTTGACAGTCGCAACATGGCCTGAGTCTATGTTCGTGACATCGTAACTTTTCTGGTATCTTGTCCAAATCAAGTGATTTTTTTGCAGTTTGAAATACAAGTTTTGATCTTTATTCATACCAAATTTCAGACCATTTCGATCTCGGTAGCACATAGAATTATATTGTTAAACTTTGACGCAGGACATGTTTTTTTTTATTTGTTGCTATGTTGAATGTTTTGATTTGATTTCGGCAATTCCTATTTAACAGCTTTGCTCGTCGATTCGTGCCAATCTAGTTTATTTCGGAAGTCGTGCTTGCAATTCGTAACTCAACTTCGTTGTCTATTCTCGCTCCCTAGGCTCGAAAGGTGAGCAGTCACTCACGATTAATGTTCTTTTATTTATTAAATTTGATTTCAATTGAAACGACAAATTGAAATATGCGACTGTTAGTTAATCACACTGTTATATATGTTATTACCTGTATCAGTTCACCTGTGACATCTGACACCATTATCTGTTATTTATGAAATGATGATCCAGTTGGTTGATAAATGATTGATTGATTGATGTGACATTGGACGTTAAATTGTTAATGTAGTAAGTGATAAATAATTTGAAATCGAAATTGACGTAGGATAGTTAGATTTGATGTATGTTAAATTTGATTAGATGACATTTGCATAATATGACCCTCTAAATGTTGAATTAATTGACTCGTAGAATTTGGTAAAATACACCTCGAACCATTTAAATGTTTGTTGTTTAAATTGATGTTGTATGAAATTGAATAATAGATATCCAGTGAAGAACCGCATTAATATTAGTGTAATAATCTTTAATCTACATGAAATGATAGTGTAGATTCTAGAAATAATTATATTAATTTGCACAAACAACAATGTGAATTAATACGATTATTTCAGGATTATTTAAATTAATTATTGGATTGTTGTTATTGATTGTTGTTATTGCTTGTTTATTTACTTTGACACCATCCCAGTTATCACACTGCAAGTTCCATTTGCTATGCTTTGATTTTGAATTGAATTGGAATCGGGTTGAAATGATAAATACCCACATTAAACTTTGACCTAGGATAGAGAATTAAATAAAACCCGATTGGTCAATGATTTGATTTTAAAATAAAATGAAGATTTTATTTGAATAAATAATATGTTTTGAAACGAAGTTGGAATTTGAATTTTAATGAAAGGAAATGTTAATATTTAATAATCTGAATCAAAATATTAACATAGTAGATGATGAATGAGTGTTGTTTTAAAATTTGGAATTAATAATAATTAAGTTTGAAATTATTTAATAATTAAGTTTTGAAATTATTAAGTAATTAAATAAGATTGAATTATTTAATAATTAAATAAAATTGAATGCTTTAATAAGTGAAATTGAACTTCTTGAATAAGTGAAATTAAGTTTCTTTATTAATTGAGTTTTGAAATTTGTAACTAAGTAAATAAATAAGTGAAATTGAATTTCTTTAACAAGAAATAGAATGTGATTTATTGAAATCAATGTAAGACTTGTAATTGAAAGAATTGATTTGACGAATTTAATTTAATTCAAATTTGTAAGTTTTGATATAATGGAGTTGAACTTAAGTAATTGATTTAATGAATTGGAAATAAAATAGAAATTGTTTTGAAGGATAAATTTACTTAACGAAAATTTAATGAAATCGATCAATGAAGTTAAATTGATTTGAATGCTAAATTAAATTAATGATTTCAGAATGAAACTTATCTTCGAACTTGAATCAATATTTGAATTGTTTTAAATAGAAATTGAAATTGAATTGTAAGATCTTGAAATGGTAATTTGGAGGTTTTAAACGTAATTATGGAAATTGATATAGAAGTCGAATGAAATGTTGATTTATAAATTCTAACTGAAATTGAAATTGAATTGGTTTTCGAAATATATAAATGACCAATCGGTGTAATAATTACGGAAGTTATTAAAGAGACCGGAATCGGTTAGGGACATACTCACTGTCTAAACCGAAAACCACTTTAATAACTATACGCGGAGTGTGATCCAGAATGAAGTGGTTGGAATGATGTACGTGATGACTGAAGAAAGAGAACGATAATGGATAGCCTTGACACTTGTGTCAAATTGGAAATGACTAAAACAGGAGCCGTGCCGGGCCAAATGGGGGTTAGCTACCTCGAGCGAACACACTTCTTCGAAAACTACTCATTACTTGTTGTCGATTGGTGCACCCTTGATTTGGGAGTGTTGTTTCGCGGTGTTGCGATCGCTGCGGCGATGCTTTCTCACCAGTCCGGATCAGGAAAACGGTAGTTTCACTACCTTGGGTATTGCCTCATGTGCCTTGTCATACTTGTATTCCTATATACGCGACCACTACGATTTGTTTTGTGTTATACCTATGGAGTACTCCCTGATATCCCACTAGTTTACGGTAGAGTTTACAGTGCTGTATAGACTATAACGCTTGTATAAAATGTGTTAAGGGGGATAATGGTAACGCCTTAACACTATTTTGATACTTGATATTATTGATAGGCATTATCTATTTACCGTACACTACTACATAGTAGATAGTATAACGAATCCTTAAAGGATGGTTATTCCAAACATCCTTTGAGTTACTTGTATTTTGATTGCTATTTCACTTGAGTTGAATATTATTTATATAAGAATGGTAATCCTGACTCGAGTGTTTTGTGTTTTGCTTTACGCTCGGGTCAGACCGAGTGTACCAGTATTCGAGACTCACCTTTGGAGTTGGAGCTTCGCTTGGAGATCCAGCTATCTATCCAGCTTTCAGATATCCAGTTGATTCCAGTGGTTGTATTCTGATTCTTGTATTTGATTATTGTATTCAAGACATCTGTTGTACCTTATCTAACTCTGATATGTATATAGTAGCTTCATGAACTACTATCTTTTGTTTCAGCTACATTTATTACTCTGTGTCTGTGATCTGTGTTCTATTTATTTACTGTATATGCTCAGTTTTGCCAAATTTAAATTAACAATTCGGTATTTTGAATTATTCAAGTCCGACATGTGCGGATGTGAATAGTCCAAAATAGCGGGTCGTTATAAAACACTTCGTGTGCTTTCATTTTTGATGCATCATATCAGCTTTGCTTATTGCAACTACATCTTCGATGTAAATTAAAAGTTTCACTACAACAGTACTTAAAAACAGGAAGTAATCTACTTATCGTGCATTATATCAAGATTTTCATTACAACAATATTTAAAAGAAATTTGTAATCTACACCCTTTATTCTTTGCATTCTTTATAAGCAGCAAAGTAATTTATATTCTTCGGGAACGACTTTCATCATTTAGTATGATTTAACTAATATTCATACCTTCAGGGTATTTTAAGTGTTTCAAACACTTTCACTACTTCAGTCAATTCAATTATTTATAAAAACATCATGCCTAAAGCATTTAACACGATGTAGCACTACATGTGCTTCAGTATTTTAGTGTGTTTTTCTACTTTATATATATATATATATATATATATATATATATTTCTAATTATATTTTCCGAACTACAGGTTCACATTTCTTATTTAGGAGAATTTCATGATGGCCAATCATGTTTTTCTCTAATCCAGGATCTTTAATACATTTATAAACATAAGCGCTTTATTTATCATATTAAATCATGTCAGTTCTAGATATGATTTATTGAGATCTCTTTATTTATCATATTTTAGATACCTAAACCACTTCTAGGGTTATTTGACAATCATGTCATGGATCTCTTTCAGAGCATCCTTAAGTGTTTCTTCAAGAGCACTCGCCTTCTTTATTTGGCATCTTTATCACTTACTCCAAAAATATTTTGAACTAACTTTTGAACCACATTTCAGATGTGGTTTACACATTTTGATCCTTCAGGGATTCAAATCTATATTGGAGAAAGTTTACTAGGGATATTATCGAAAATTACTTAATATTTGCATCATTGTATATGTTAACAAATATTTAATCTTGATAATCAAAATGAACTTGTATCCCTTTTATCCTCCCCTCAATGTTGACGAACATTGTCACATTGAATAATTATCTTCTTTGGATTCTCATTTTGATCCATTATGATATTTCTACTAGCAAATACGTTATATATCTCTATTATAGAGGATAATGCTTTTATCAGTTGATAAGATGCATTCAAGTAATAGTGCTTATTTTCATTTATTGATCTAGCCACTTGGAGGAATTTAGTTATTATGTAGATCATTTGAATACAAATATGACTTCAGGTCATTCAACATTTATTTTGATTGAATTTTTAACCACTGAATGATATCTATGCATAATCTATATGATAAGCTCATATCAATTTAGTCAAACAATCTTCTGGTTGTTAGTTAAATATTTACATATATGGATATATACGTGCGTCCACGTATCACATATTATAGACTTGCACATTCTTTATCATTTGAGTTAGTGATTTTAGAACAAACTAATACATGGATCCAGAATATTAAATTTTGTTTATCACTCGATTTAAATGTGAATCCTTAAAGATTAAATGATAGTTTCCAAAACGTCTGGTTTGAAAATACATATGTATCGAGTTTGACTTATTAGTAATAACTTCAGGTTATTTGATATGTTACAACTTTTATTTATAGAATATATTGTAACTTCTAGTTACTTTTGGCTATCGATAATGAGAATTTCAAGATCTAAATCTTAAAATTTGCCAGTGTTCTTGCTTTAGTATTGAAGTCAGACTTTTCTTAGTAATAATTATCAAAGCCTCTGGTTTGATAATTCATAAAACTTGCAATATTTCATATAACCTCTTGTTTATTTCCATTATTAGATTTTGAACTTTGTGTTCATTTTTGTTCACTTAAATTTATAAATCCATATAGATATAGAATATAATTAAGACTTTCGACATATTATTTATTTATTTATTTCGAATATGCTAAAGAACAACGCCCTTTGAATCAATAATTCAAATGTAACTTAATGGTTTTCTATTCCAATCATGTTGAACTTCTGGTTCAAATAAATTATTTATACAACTTTTAGTTGTTAAAGTTTATTCTTCAATTATATTTCAAATATCTCTTTTGAACATTATTTACAATTATATATCAGAGAATAATACATAGTTCGAATTATATATTGACATCTCTTCAGGAGAGTTCAAAACAAAATATTTACAACAGATATAAGAATATCTTTTGGACACTTGATATGTTATAAAAATATGCAATTATATTCGTTACACATAAAGATCTCTTTAAGACCGTATTCTAATTTTTATGAAAATTATGATATGACATATAGATTATCTCTTCAGGAGGATATCTACAGATTTCTTCAAGAATTGTTATGCATACGATATTCAATTCATCTTAAGTTCTGAAAAGTAAAAGGTTACATATCACTATTTGCTTCTAAATTTGTCTAATGGAGCTACGGGTCCATGACAGTAGACGATTGAATTTTAGGTAATTTATTATCACATTACTTTTTGAAGTGTTATATCATATTTGACAATATTCCATGGGCAATTCTTTTATAGTGCTATACGAGATTATAATATCTCTTCTAGAGATATTATATAAAGATCACTTTTTAAGTGTGATCTTTGAGAGTAGCTATAAAATATCTTTTCTGGACATATTTACCATCAGTAAACTTTGAGAGTAGCTATATAATATCTCTTTTGGAGATGAATTACTATCACTGCTTCTGGAGTTTTATATGATGTTTCTTCAGGGATATAGCGTTCCTTTTTAAGCAATTATAATTTAACAAATTAAAAAAATTCTATAACATCTCTTCTGGGATGTTGGATTTTGCAATATAATAAATATAAATAAAGCTCTAAAAAATCTAGTATTAAAATCTATTTCTTCAACAAAATAACTAGGCATACGTGCATACAAATAATTTATCAAAATTTTAGATTTTACAGCAGTGTGTGATTAGTGAAAATCATCAGATCTACTAATATAGTATTCACTCAAACTTCAAGTTTGAGTTATATAAGATACATAAATAATAAAGCAAGAAGGAGAACAACAATTTGATGCATAACCATGTAGGTAGTATTAACCATATGAACCGAACCCATTCAAATCTTGCTTCTGTACCTTTTAAAATTTTATTTTTACTTTTATTAATAATAGTACATTCATTAAGGTGACAGAGCAACGTTAAATATACAGCGAAAAACAGATACGGAAACAAACTGAAAAGACGAAAACACTTTGCTTTGAGGTCAAATATTCTTTCTAAACTCAATTAAAACAAACAATGTCATAATACTTTAATATTACTGTGCTTCATGTAATTAAATAAAATACAAAATCTTTGAAAAATTTAATCATGCTCAGGAAATGGAAAAAAATCACGTAAACTCAATTTCAAAATTTAAGATTATTTTTATAATGCAAAAATCGTACTGGGTTATTATGGTCGTTCCATATATTAAATCAGGCAGAAGAATTTGTCATTAGTCATGTTGTTCCATTGATCGAGAATGTAAAATTCTTTGCTTTTGGATCCTTTTGTACATAATTTTATCATTAGACAGCAATTCTTTGGATAGCAAAGCCATTTGTCAAGAAATATAAAATATAAGAGAATTTGACCAGATAGATGTTGACTACAGTGGTTAATAACAAAATATGATATCCAACTTTTACCAGAACAAATGAGGATGCACTGCGCTATTTGTTAGATAAAATAAATGTCAAGCATCTTTTCCGCCAAAAATGTACAAATTATGCGCATGTGTATGCATCAACTTTGAGCAGTTTATCCTTTTATATCTTTCTCCTACTCATCCTCCATACATCTATTTTCTATTTATTAATAACCAAAACCTCTAATTCCAACTGACTCACATCATCACGCTCATCCTTTCTTACCTTGTTATGTTTGATGCTTTATTCTTATTTCTAGATTTAATTTGCATTGGAATTAAAATAAAAGAAACTTTTACGCACATATCATGCACATTGGGATACTTGTTTTTAACACCAAAACCATGCAACTCAATATAGAATTGATACGCACAAATAATGGTTAACTGAAGTAAATGCGCATTGCATTGAGAAGTTTCTACTAAGACATTCTCTAAAAACATTTCGCAAGACTGTGAGGTGTGTATTAAACAAAAATAAAAAGAATTCTGAAATGAATTACTTGTTCCCCATTCTAGAATTCGATTAGCAAATTACTCATGATAGTGAAAGATATTCCTTTAAAAATATTTTGATATTACTGTGACTTATATCCTTCATATATTTTCACAAAATTACCTTACACTTTATTTATTACATAATATTTTCAGAGAATAAGAACAAACATCCCAATTTTAGAAGAATATAACAAAAAAAAATTGAAATATTAGAACATGCATCATAATTATCCTGTGATCTTAAAAACAAAACAGTTAAATTGAGACGGAAGAAAGAATTTTCATGAGGAAATAAAAAACATCTGGTAAACCAAATAAAATAACTAAACACGTGATATGTGGTAAAAAGTTTCCTAAAGTTCTTGGTGTTCTAAACCTATTAAATTTGAGGTAGTTTATTAGATATTGATGAACTCTCAAATCATTTAATTTAGCAATTACATATCCAGCAGCATATTGACAACATCACTTGTACAAATTCATCCAAGATCGAATTTTGAAAAATTACTTGAAAAAATCATACCTGATCCTTGACCTTGAGATTGATGTGCGCCCTTGATTAGCTGACTTCTTATCTTCAGATCCGCGGACATTCTACGAACCAGCTAATCAGGGTTTAACATTTTAAGATCGTGCTGATAACGTGTTATAAACAATTAAGAATATGTTATAAAGGAATAAGAGTAGAAGCCATGAAAGAAGAAGAGAGGAAACATTTTATTCATTCTAGAGATCTATATTCTTCGAAAGCTCTTTTTTAAAGGAAAAGGACACGCCTTCGAAAGCTGATACTTTAACATAATATGACGACCTTCTTCGAAAGCTATTTATAAAATCCTTTCGAAATCATATGTTTGGACTATGTCGAAGGCTTTAAGTAAAACAAGGCAAGACTTTAACTTTTGAAAACAAAGCAGGGTTTCGACCCTATCAGAAGCTTACCTTTCGACACTAAGGCTTCCGCCTTCCTTCCAATCCACTGCGTTCCACTAGGTGATACCATGTGTATTGGTTTCAACTATGTGGGTTTCGACTAAGTAGGTTTCGACTAGGATGGGGCGGAATCATTGGAGTCGAAAGGGCTACTAATTGAGGCAGAACACCTTTTTCTGAATTAAAGGTTGAAATATTGCTTCTTTTAGTAATTTCTTTATAACAACTTGTCTATTCACAGTCGGTTCTATAGAGACATAGATCCAAGGGATGATGAGGAGGAACCCAAAGAGGGCAAGGCGACGCCGACTGAACTAACGGTTGATATCTCAGTCGGCCATGACAATCCATCGCGAGTATTGAAGATTGAATCACAACTTAGCCCTTCGATGATGAGAGAACTTACCGATTTCCTCCAAGCGAATCTAGATGTATTCGCTTGGACTCATTCTGACATGTGTGGAATCTCGCCTGCCATTGCGAGCCATGCACTGAATATTGATCTGAAGTATGTCCCTGTGAAGCGAAAGAGACGAGGTATGGATTCAGAGAGATCCATGGCTCTTAAAGAGGAGGTGGATAAGCTTAAAGCCAACGGGTTTATTTGCGACGCCCTCTATCCTGAATGGATATTTAACCCCGTACTGGTGAAGAAGGCGAATGGGAAGTGGAGAACATGTATTGACTATTCGGACCTGAACAAGGCATGCCCAGAGGATAGTTTTCCCCTGCCTAGAATTGACCAGCTAGTTGATTCAACTGCAGGGCACGAATTATTATCGTTTATGGATGTGTACTCGGGGTACAACCATATCCCGATGCACATCCCAGATCAGGAGCATACCAGTTTTTTCACAGATGTTGGATTATACTGTTATGTAGTAATGCCGTTCGGATTAAAGAACGCAGGGGTACCTACCAGCGTTTGGTTAACCGCATGTTCAAAGATCAGATTGGGAGAACGATGGAAGTCTATGTGGATGATATGCTCGTGAAGTCATGGCAATCAAACGACTACATTCAAGACTTATCGGAGATGTTCAATATCCTCTGATTTTATAACATGAAAATCAATCCTTTGAAGTGCTCATTCGGTGTTGCCTCGGGGAAGTTCCTGGGCTTTATTGTCAATGCGCGAGGAATCGAAGTGAATCCAGAGAAGATTCAAGCCATTAGGGATATACAAGCACCCAGAACTATTAGGCAAGTGCAAAGCCTGAGGGAAGGTCGCTGCCCTGAGTCGTTTCATTTCCAGGGCATCCGATAAATGCATTCCTTTCTTTGATTTGATAAGGAAGGGGAAGAGGAATTTCGAATGGACGCAAGACTGTGAGGGCGCGTTCCAAGCTTTGGTGAGTCATTTGGAGAGACCCCATGTTTTGTCAAAACCGGTAGATCATGAGGAGTTGTACATTTACTTAACAGTGTTGCCACATGCTATAAGTGTCGCACTGATTCATGAGGATAACGGATCCAAAGACCGGTGTACTATGTCAATAAATGATTGACGGGGGCAGAGAGAAACTACCCGAAGGCAGAGAAATTGGCGTACTGCTAGGTTATCGTGTCTCGCAAACTTCGCCCGTATTTCCAGGCACATCCAATCAACGTCTACACCGATCAGCCTTTACGACAGGTCTTACAACGACCCGAGACATCCGAGAGGCTGCTTAAATAGAACATCGAGCTTAGTCAGTTCGACATCACATATTTTCCTCGAAGGGCTATCCAGGGGCTAGCACTGGCCGACTTCATAGCGGAGTTTACCATGCAGGACGAGCCCCTGGAGAGTAGTGTAATCCCTACTGTACGATGGAAGCTATATACCGATGGACCATCCAATGATCATTGTCCCCGCGCGGCGTCATTCTTGTAACCCTTGAGAACTGGTCAATTTGCTATGCTCTGAAGCTTGATTTCCCTACTACGAACAACGAAGCCGAGTATGAGGCATTAATTGCTGGACTTAAGCTTGCTAGAGAGCTTGGAGTTAAATCTATCAAAATCTTTTACAACTCACAGCTGGTGGTGTACCAAGTTAGAGAGGGCTACCAGGCAAAGGGACAACGACCTGCCCTATATCTTACCCGAGTTCATGAGTTGTTGGCGGATATGGAATACTATGACATTTACATATCCCACGTGAGCAAAACGGAGAAGCTGACTCGCTGGCAAAGTTCGCAAGCACTATTGATGTACAACAGATGGGCTTGGTTCCAGTCGAGATACTACATTCCCTAAGTATAAATGTGATGGAAGTTGATCAAGTACTGGAAACAAAATCCGAAAGGGAGTCATGGATGACTCCGTTTAAAGAATACACGTTACATGGAATCTTGCTTGAGAAAAGGAACGAAAAGCGACAAGTCCTTCGTAAAGCCTCACGGTATATTATGCAAGAAGGAACTATGTACCGAAAGGGATTATCTGTTCCCTTACTCAGGTGTATCGCCCACGACAAGATAAAGCGGGTCTTGAAAGAAGTCCATGAGGAAGAGTGTGGCGATCACACTAGGGGGCAAATGTTAGCTAAAAAGATACTCTGTTATGGGTACTACTGGCCGACCGTGAACCAGGACGTCGCGGACCATGTGAGTGGTGTAACAAATGCCAAATATATGCAAAAGTCCCAAGAGCACCGCCGACAGAGATCACGCAAATGGTTAGTCCATGGTCATTTGCTGTATGGGGAATCGATATTATCGGCTCTTTGCCGATTTCCAAAGGGGGTGCGAGATATGCGATTGTCGCAGTTGACTATTTCACCAAATGGGCTGAAGCGGAGCCATTGGCTACGATCACAACCAAGAGGTCATTAACTTTGTTGTTCGAAGCATTGTGTGTCATTTCGGTCTTCCGCAAACTATCGTAACTAATAACGGAACTCAATTTGATAGTGCTAAGTTTAAAGAGTTTTGTCGGAGATATCGTATTGAGAAAAGGTTTGCGGTAGTTGCTCACCCTCAAGCGAATGGACAAGTTGAAGTTGTAAACAAGATTATAAAGTCCATCTTGAAAAAGCGTTTGGAAAAGGCTAGAGGCAAATGGCTGGATGAACTTCCTACGACACTCTGGGCCTACAAGACCACTCATAAGTCTGCGACTGGCCACACCCATTCGCTCTTGCTTATGGAGCTGAAGCAGTCATTCCTGTAGAACTCGAAGTCCCTTCTCATCGAGTAACGTACTACGATCCCAAAACAAACAAAAATCTCTTATTGGAGTCATTGGACTTTATTGATGAGAAGCGTGAGGAGGCCGATTTGAGAGTGGCTGCACATCGACACCGAGTCACCCAATACTATAATACTAAAGTCCGACCGAGAACTTTCAAAGTGGGCGACCTTGTCCTGAAACGAATCTTTTCAGTCCCATCGCACATGAACCCGACATGGGAAGGGCCATACATCATTAAACAGAGGCTTGGAGAAGGAACTTTCAAGCTAGCGATTGTTGATGGCGTAACGCTTCCAAGAGCGTGGAATAGCGAGCATCTACGATGCTATTTCACCTAGACTGTTTATTTCATTTCAATAGAATTTGTTTTCAATATTTGCTTTAGTATTTGATAAGGCAAATTATCTTATCCCTATTTTTGTGATGAATAAAAGTTTGAAGCTCCTTTTGTGTAAATTACTGTTATTACATGTTACGTTAAATGTGTGTTGAAACTGATTGATATCGACGTATATAATGTATGAATAAATGAGTAATAAGAAAAATCTCTAAGTCCCCGAAGTGCGGACTAGAGTACTCTAAGTCCCCGAAGCGCGGACTAGAGTATAAACGATTTAAGAAAAATCTCTAAGTCCTCGGAGTGCGGACTAGAGTACTCTAAGTCCCTGGAGCGCGGACTATAGTATAAATGATTTGAGAAAAATCTCTAAGTCCCCGAAGTGCGGACTAGAGTACTCTATGTCCCCGGAGCGCGAACTAGAGTATAAATGATTCGAAAAAAATCTCTAAGTCCCCAGAGTGCGGACTAGAGTACTCTGAGTCCACGGAGCGCGGACTAGAGTATAAACAATTTGAGAAAAATCTCTAAGTCCCAAAGTGTGGACTAGAGTACTATATGTCCCCGGAGCGCGGACTAGAGTATAAACGATTGGAGAAAAATCTCTAAGTCCCCAGAGTGCGGATTAGAGTACTCTGAGTCCTCGGAGCACGGCTTAGTGTATAAATGATTCGATAAAAATCTCTAAGTCCCCAGAGTGCGGACTAGAGTACTCTGAGTCCTCGGAGCGCGGACTAGAGTATAAACGATTTGAGAAAAATATCTAAGTCCCCAGAGTGCCGACTAGAGTACTCTAAGTCCCCGGAGCACAGACTAGAGTATGAATGACTTGAGAAAAATCTCTAAGTCTTCGGAGTGTGGATTAGAGTACTCTGAGTCTCCGGAGCGTGGACTAGAGTATAAACGACATGAGAATAAATTATTCTACTATTGAAGTAATAATTCACTCAGTGATTAACCAAGAAACAAAAACTTTAATTTACAATCTCAAAATTTCCTTACAAACCATTCGGGATCCACGCCCCTACATGTGCTACTAAAAAGAAAAAAAAGGGAAAACAACGCGTGTCTAATTTATTTGGACTAAGTACAATAACACAAGACCCCGACTATTTCTTTGACTTCCTCTCCCTCTTCGGTTTTTCAGGGGTCAAATCGGTCGAGAGTCTTTTTCGAGACCCTTTACTGCCTTGAGTGGAAGCACTTGAAGAAGGAGGAGGAACCGCAATAGGGATTGACCCGTCGGGAGGGATGAATTATAAAGGCCTTTGGAGAGGATCTTCAACCACCACCACATCGGGTTCACCCTTGACTTTGATCTTTGATTTCTCCTCCTCTTCAACCCGTTCCTTCAAGCTGAACTTAGCAGTATGCTCAGAAGCACCTGTAACTACAACGTCATCATGCTCCTCGATAAATAATGGGTCTTCAGGCTTGTCCTCATCAAGCGCCTCAATCACCTGGGCATCAGGCCCTGGAATATCTGCGGCAGCCGGAGCCTCGGCTACTTTTCCCTCCTGCTCCATGGCGACATCGCCCCTAGGAGTTGACTCAGGACCAGGATGACCTACAAATTTTCGTAAAAAGCAAATGTTAAACTATGGACATTATTTATCGAGAACGACAACTTTTTAGATTAAAAGGGGCTCAATGTGGTACCAGCATCCGGTTGACTCTCGGTAGTCATCGGAGTACCCCTTTCGATGATAGGAGATAACGTGTGTATGCCAAATCCAGGCTTGTCCGGGTCATAACCGGCGTGTTGCTCGATAGGTTAAGAAGATGAAATCCCAGTCGGCTGAATGGGAGAAGGACCCCGGGGCTCAGTGCCAGACGACCCAACGATATCTTCCTTTTCCTTGGGTGGTGTGGGAGTTCTGCCAAATTGAAGCTTTATGGCGGCCAAGTCGGATGGCTCGTTTCCTCGGAGCACTTCCCACGCAAGTGTCCCTTCGTCAAGCTCTACCACCCCCAACTCCTCTTTCTTGATTTTGGTGATGATATCCCAAGCCTCGGCAAGCGACTCAAGATAGCCTTCGCTTAGGAAAGTTAGGTCGCGGTGGAAGAGGACCTTTGCATTATACTCGGCAATGAGTAGATCAAATAAGCACTTGATTTCCTCTCTACCGGACTCAATTGCCACCTCAATCCGGGAGTCGGCTTCTGCAAGAACTGCTTTCTTGCCCTCTTCGCGAGCGGCTTCTTTCAAGGCTTCGATTTGGGAGAGTTGCTCGTCAAGTTTCATTTTCAGGTTTCTTGTTTCGATGATCTCCTCACAATACCTTTGTGACTCCTCTTGCATCTCGACTTTCTCTTCCCTCTCCCTGGACAGAAGTTTTTCTAACTCCACACGATGGGCTGAAATGTCTTTCTCCTTTTGTAAGGAGTCTTTTTCCAAAGCCAAGGTGTCGCTGTGGTGGAGTGCATCATCCAGTTCCTTTTTATGAGAAGCATCTAGGCGACTAACTACCTTAGCCGTCTCCTTTGCATTCTTATTTGCCTCATCAAGTTGAGCTTTGAATGCGAGCAGCTCAGTATCTTGATGCCTAATAATGTCCTAATCGTGGATGGCCTCCAGCTTAAGGTGATCAATCTCATGTTGACGTTCAATAGAAACCTCGGAGACTTTTTTAACTAAATGAATGAACGCTTCATGTTGTACATACACATCATTCACACACACTAGTGAGCTCTCTTTGGCAGTTCCGAGGATAGTATGTATAGAAGGGAGGAATTTGAGCCCATCAAACAAAATCTTTGGAAAGGTAGCTTTAAGCTCAGCTAGTTTCTCCGCCGTAGTCGGATCATGGGCAGGAACCGGTGGAATTTGTTCAAATTTGACCAGCATTCGTTTACGGTGCTCATAGGACTGCCTGATGCTTGACGATTCGGAATGTTGGTCACGAGGAGCGACTGATTTAGAGCCTCGGTGTGCGGACTTATCTCTACTGTGTGTAGGAGGGTTAGTTGGGTCTCTTTGACGTGAAGCATGTGCTTGGGACTTCCTTCTGGATGATGAAGATGATTCTCGAGAATGATAATCTTTCTCCCATCCTTCGTCTCTCTCTCAGCGTCTTCCGGACTCGGAATGTTGGTCACGAGGAGCGACAGATTGAGAGCCTTGGTGATCGGACTTATCTCCACTGCGTGTAGGAGGGTTAGTTAGGTCGCTTTGACGTGAAGCATGTGCTTGGGACTTCCTTCTGGATGATGAAGATGATTCTCGAGAATGATAATCTTTCTCTCGTCCTTTGTCTCTCTCTCTCTCTCGGCGTCTTCTGGACTCGGAATCCCGACTCGAACGATGGAAGGTAGAAGAACCACGAAGGCGATCGAAAGTGCGTGAGTAAGACATTGCACCTGTAAAAGAACCAAACGAGAACATATTAGTAGTTGCTATGTCAAGTGTTAATTACAAGTGAATGGTGGGGTGCGAGTGCTTGTGTGTGTCCTAGTGTGTCCCCCCGGCGGACCAATAACATTTGCTTTACTCATAGGAGTTCCTTCTCCTCGATTGGAAGTTTGCATGCCTTCGTCGCTCCTCGGGGGTGAATTAAGCCCCTCAACGCCAAGGTTAGTAAAGTCATAATTCAACAAATCGTCCGGAATCGAGATGTCAGAAAGTCCCTTCAATGCGCTCTCCATTTGTTGAGAAGACGAACCCTATTCGACCGAAGTTATGACAAATTTTGGGGTCTCCCCGGCTTTCTTTTTCTTAATCCTATACACCAGACTTTTTCCCTTTTTGGGGGAGGTTGCGATCGACTAGTGTGTGGCGCATCGATTGCCGGCGCTTGTCCAAGGCCTGCATCTTCGTTTTTTGGCCCTGCGTCTTCTGATTCTTTTATCTCCCCTTCTTCGGCGCCTTCTTGGATTCCCTCAGCAGGGGCACCATGGGGTCATTTAGTTCTCCCCTTCTCTCGGTGACGACTTTCGGGATTACTCTACTTCCCGGAAGACCAATTCTGCGGTCGTCTTCTAATAGCCCGAATAGCGAGAGCAGTTCATCGATGACAAGGAGTTTGATTTCCCTATCCTCCACCAGAGTAGCGTGGATAGCCTCAACAGCCCTTGAACATCTAACGCCTTCGTGCTGAGAGCGAACACCTAAAAAAGTTGAAAGAATTCGTATGATTAAGGAAGAAGATGCGATTTGAATTCTTGAACTAAGTGCAAAGGCGGGAATAGTACTTACGTCCTTCCAACCACCTTCTCGCGAAGTGGGAGGACATCGTACGTAGAACCATTCTTGTTTGAATAAGGAGAGTTTGTTTCATGCGCCCATTAAGACTTGATATTTGGGCATGGGTTCGAGGAAGACATACGAAGGACTGTCATTTCGTCTTTTGAAGTTATAAATGTACCGAATGTCCTCGGGAGTTGGCCGACGAAATAGGACATTCATGAAGAGAAGGAAAGTACCATGGATAAAAGCGTAGTTGTTGGGGGTGCAGTTGAGTGGGAGCGATTCCCATGTACCTCAACATTTCACGAATAAAAGAGTTGAACGGTGGCACACATCTGGCCCAGCACATAAATTTATTACACGCGATATATCCAATTGGGGGTAAGTGAGGTCTATCTTGCCTTGATGGAACCAAGACATCTTCAAAAAGAATCCCATGGATAGAACACAATCGACGAAGGGAAGCTTCGCCGATTTTTGAAGCTTGCGGGTCAGCTGGATTATTTAAGACAATGGCATCCTCCGCAACATTCGGGAGATGGGCCTATAACTTCTGCAGAAAGAGTCGGGATATCAGAAAAACGATTTGCCTGTGGATCAGATGTCTCTACTTCTTCTTTTTGCTGGCTTGGTACAAGCTTGTCAAACAAAGTACCGGAGCTTGATTTCATATCCGATCTAGAAGACATTGCGGTTGAACGCTTCATATAACTCAAGATCTGTGTCAGCTATACTCAGTAGATAATCAATATTAGAAATAATAACCTGTCCCCCCGTGCTATGTGTGAACTAGTGCAATGCAACATGAAATAATGTGAACAGTTTAAAATCATAAAAGCGAAAGTAAAACGTCGAAGCTTAGAGATTTCGTCCGGAGAGATCGTCATCGCTGAACATCTCAAACGATGTAAAAGGTGACCGACGACAAAAGCTTTAGAATAGAATGTTGACATTCTGAATTATGAAGTCCGTTGTTTGAATATGTTGGTTTGGGTAGATTGGGAATTTGTTCATTCAAGTTTAAGTCCGTTGGTCCGTGTATGCTAGACGTGTTGTTATCGGTCACTTTATGTTTGGGCAAGGCAGTATGCAGTCATATGTTCGAATAACTCGAGTTAAGATGGTTTTAATTTGTCAACACCAATCCCAGCCATGTATGGCGATCCCTACATCCTAACCCCATGACCGATCGTTGGACTTAGACTTATATAGGAATGCCAAACCCTATCCACAACCGAATACTGATCCCTTTCCTCTTTACCTCTATACCGATCCCTCCTTTCATCCTGACATATACCGACCCCTTCCTCTCCAGCCTCTATACCGATCCAAACCTATACCGACCCCATCTTCTACTTTTTCTTCACCGAACCCTCTCCAACCAACTCCATCTCGTCCGATCCTATTTTCTTCTCCTTCAACTTCCTTCTCTTTCTCTTGTTCCTCCTTCTTCACCACCTCTAATATGCATCTCGCTAAAACCCATCTACCTATGCACCTAAACGACACTCAAATTCGCCCAAACTCAAAGATTACAACCCAACAACGCAAGTAAAGGAAGGATTCGTACCTATATATTTGTATCAGGTCGAGTTAGAGGGCGAGCGTTTGGGTTTTAGGATCGAAGCTCGAATTTGTGCTTGGTTTTATGGTTGGAAATTGAAGGAACTAAATTTATTGGAAGGGGAGTTTTTGTTGTAATAGGGGGTTCGATTAAAGGAGGCTAGAGAGTGCAAAGGAAGGAATAAAACTTAGAGAAATAGAAGTGAAAGGAAATAGAAAAAAGATATGAGTTTATATATAGGAGGGGTAGCAGGAAGGTGAACCGGTCTCATCCAAGAGACCCGGTCGCGACATTAGAAGGGGTCGGCCATTATGTATGCCGACTCCTATCCATATAGATCCATCGAGGGATTGACATACCAAATGCCGACCCCTCTTAAAAAAAGGAGGGAGAAGATTATGTGATGATAATATATGATGGGCAATGAAAGAAGATGGGAGATGTGCATATGGTAAGAAGAAGAACAGAAGGTAATGACAAATGTTTGGAAAATCCGAATGACGATCGATACCATGAAGGTTAAGGTACAATAAAATATGTGTCTCGCTGTGCACGAAGGAAATTAATCGATTCTACCTTTGAAAGGTTAAATTAGGGAGAAGCCTGGAATGCCCATATGACCAAATCTATGAATTTGACGGAATGAGACATCAAACCTGCTTCATCGAAAGTTAATAGAGGAACAATAGCCAACCAGTGACTTGGGTAGGCCTGTTTACGAAAATCCGGTTTTCTCCGATTCAAAGCACGTCATGTTATTCACAAGACGTACTTTGGGGTGCAAGTGTTAACCGGTACCATGGCCCGACTGTGTAAGGTTGATCATGAAGTCCATATTCGACTATTGATGGGAAGGATGATCACGAGGTGACATACGCATGACTAGAGTTTAATTCTTAAACAGTCATACTTAGCCCAGGGTAAATAAGGTCGACAAATGGATAACACTGGATGTTGAAGTCTTAGAATTTGGTTTAGTTGGATTAGGCAAATTGAATAAAGCTCAGGAGGTTCTGCATGGTAGAGGTTGGATCGGCAGAGTGTATGATATGGTGGGCTCGGTATAGCCTATGAAATGGCCCGGGTCAGCAAAATGTATGGTGTAACATGGGTCGGGTCGGCATAACACATGTTGTAGATGGATCGGCATAATATGTAATGGGGCATGTGGCTAGGTAGTGTTGTTGGGGTCGGCATAGAGTATGAAGACCATCAGGTCAGCACAATATGGCTTGGGTCGACATAGTGCATAACATTGTTCATGTTGACATAGTGCATAACATTGTTCGGGTCGGCATAGTACATAACATTATCAGGTTGGCATAATGTATGATGTTGTTCGGGTCGGCATAGCATATGATGGTAGGATCGGCATAGAGCTTGGAAACAAGGTGGTCGGCATGACATCGGGTCGGCACAACATGACATCGGGTCGGCATGATATTTTGGTTCGGCATAGAATATTGGGTTGAGCTTTTCCTTATGGTGGGCCCAAGTGGTCAAGAGGGGTCTAGGATTTGAGATGTCAGTCAGGTTGAAGGCTGTCTTCATCTATAAATACAAGGGCAGAGGGCCACTTTTGGGGACTCTCTTTTTTGGCTGATGTTATCCCGCCTTTTGGCAAGGCCGTGACACCAAAAAGTTGATTGTAAAACTAAAGACAGTTCGCCGTAAAAGTTCGTTATGTACTGCTTAACCATGGATATCGATGAATTTTGTCCGAGTCCGGATCGGGCTACAATTGATAAGACACGTCAAGCAAAGCCATAAGAGCCAGCATTCCAAATTTCAAGTCAATCCGAGTTCGTATGCTCAAGGTATCACCGACAAAAAATGGAGTAGACAGTCCTTAGTTCGAATCCATAGGCGAAGCCTATGTTCGAATCCATCAGACGTATATTGCTTCGAATCCATGGGGAATACCTTTGCTTCGACTCCATCAAGCAGGCCATTGGTTCGAATCCATCCAAATAGCCGTGCTTCGAATCCATCTTCACATGCTTATGTTCGAATCCATCGAAGGAAAGATCCTTCGAATCCATGAACAGAACCATAGCTTCGACTCCGTCAAAGGAAGATTCCTTCGAATCCACCAGGGTTGGAGTCTTTCGAATCCATCCTGTGACTATGCTCCGATTCCATCCTGCAAGAGTAGCTTCGAATCGAGTGGATAAGATATAGCGTGATCGATTCGAACGAGCATACGTTCGAATCCATGTACTTCGAATCCACTACTTCAAATCGACCAAGTCACAAGCAACTAGAGACGTGGATTCGACCCGGTCGACTCGGAGATAAAGACGGATCGATGCGAGAAACGCGCGCCACGTCACTATGAGCATCGAGTCGATCCTATCGATTCGAAGGGATCGATTCGAAGTATCCATGTTCTCCAGAAATGCAACATTGAATCGATCATATCTCGAGTTCTACAAGTCCAAATGCCATGAAATTTTCACAGAAGCTTAAACACATGATGAAGAATGTTCACACCAAGTTTCAGCTCGATTGGATGATTTCTTGATCGATTCGAACCAAGGGTCGAATCGATCCCAAAGTGGGCCCGGATCTCCATATTTCGGCCATGTGGGCCCCCTGACGTACCAGAATTGGTCTCCCCTCATTTTAGGCGAAATATCAGCCTCCTACACCTATAAATAGAGCCCCTAGTCATTCAGAAAAGGGGTCGGATAATTCTAAGTACTGAAGAGCGCCCAGATTCTGCCAGATCTACTCCAGAACACCGCCGCTGCTTTAGATTGAGACTTAACTTAGAAATTCAGTTGTATTACATTATAAACTACTGTAACCTTCAAGTATCGAGCAATAAAATCATCAAACTTCATAGTGGACGTAGGCAAAACGCCGAACCACTCTAAATCGCTTGTCTTTGCAATTTACTTTCTGTTATTTGGAGTTTTTGTTAGATAATCCACAGTTTTAATTTTCATTCTTCACTTTTATCTCTTCAAAAACTTCCGAAGAGTGTTGTGCCCATTTTTGGTACAAACACTTTGGTGCTTTCATTGAGAGAAAAACCAGCTTTTTTCTCCTGCTCCTTGGATCTACCATCGATACCGGATTGCACAAATCCAAGAGGAAGATCCAGATCTCTAATTCATCATCCTTCCATTCTATTCAGATTTGCATAAAGTCTAGGAAAAGGATTCATCATTCAAAATGGTTAGCACGAGAACCACTTCTACAGCTGCTGGACAAGAAGGTAGGGATGGACAGAATCCTGCTCAACAGCAGCCATCCAACCAAGACAACATCGCTCATTCAGAACCGTCTGGACCAGTCACCAGACAAGAATTCCATGTGTTGCTTCAAGAGTTGACTCAGAGTCGGCAACAATTGGCCGAACAGTTGCGTGCTAATATTGAATTGACAAACCAACTGAACCGCCAGGGCCGTAGGAGGTCCAGAAGGGATGATGTTTCCCGCTCATCCACTGAAAGTTCTGCCTCATCTGACTATCATCATAGATCTACCCGTCCCCGATTGGACGGAAGTCATGCTCAAGCTGTTGGATATCAACCCGCCCTGACTGTCGGACAGTTGAGGGTAGGACCGTCAACCAGCTTCCAGGCTGGGCCATCAGCACGAGGTGGTCGTACTCCACAATATACTACGGACAATCATGTCACAGCTGCCACAGTAGAAACAAGGGTTGATACCCGACAACTTCCGGATTCAAGCAATCAACAGCAGGGATGTACTTCTGAACCATACGGCCCGGAAGATGCTGAGCCAAGGAGGCGAAACTTGGACCGTCGACAGCGCCCGGTCCAAACTCGCACTGTGGAACCCGACCACACCTTAGCTCAGCATGCTCAAAATGTAGCAATGCCAGACATCTCGACTATGATACGTCAGATGATCCGCGAAAGCCAAGGTCTTACCAACGACGATTGGGGGATTTCTCGGAGTCATACTCCTTTCACGGACGAGATACTATACGCTGAACCTCCTCGGCGATTCAGAATGCCAACTCTCCCTATGTACGAAGGAAATTCTGATCCCAATCAGCACATATTGAAATATGAATGGTCAATGAGCGCCGCGAGGGCCGACGATGCAGTGAAATGTCGAAGTTTCCCCATCTCACTGGGAGGAATTGCAACAATGTGGTTTACAAGATTACCTCCAAGATCTATCTCTTCATTTGACCAATTGGCTAAGAAATTTGTTGAACAATTTCACATGCATGTCGCTAGACCCAAAGATGTTAACACCCTGTCCAGTGTTACCCAAGCTCGTGGGGAAACACTAAGGCGTTACTTGGAGAGATTCCATGCGGCATGTGTGGAAATTAATAATCCCAACGACAACTCAATTTTAATGGCATTGACAAAGGGAATTGATCCCGATTCTGAATTTGGAAACTGGTTAGCCGGAAAACCACCCGCATCGTTGGACCGTTTCTACTCCAAAGCCGCTCAATTCTTACGGCAAGAGGACGCGAAACAGTCTAGGAAGCAGGACGATGCGAAACCCGGAAATGAGGGAATACAAAGCAATGTAGCAGTTAAACAGTCCGGTGACAATTTCGGAAAAGTTCAGTTAAACATACAGAACAAACAAACTCAGCCAAGAGGTAGCAATGGTCAAAATAAGAAGAGAGATCCGAATCCAGGCCCACGGCGTAGGGCTCCGATGTTCGAAAGTTATACACCATTAAACACATCGCTGGAAAATGTGTACCTACAAACTTGCAACACTGAACAGTATAAGAAACCCGCTCCGAAGCGGTCATCAGAGAGGCAGATTCAGACAGGAAAGTTTTGTAGGTTTCATGAGAGTTATGGCCATAATACTAATGACTGTCGTCATTTGCAGGATCTCATAGAAAAGTTGATCAGGGAGAGGAAGTTAGATCAATTCGTGCGGGCACCGCAGTTTGGTGGTGCGGGCCCATCGAACCCAAACCGTGCGCAAGACCAAGAAAGACAAGAGGAACCCGCTCGTACAAGCGGGAGGCTAGTTATCAATACCATAAGTGGTGGTCCTCATCCAGCGGACAGGAGTTGGAGGGAAATGGAGTCGTATGCTAGCTCTATCAGGCATGCGAGCTTCGAATGCTGCAGTAATTGTGAGGATGGAACCCCGGCTAAGCAACAAAAGACGATGTCTGACGATATCATATTTAGAAGCAGAGATTCTGAAAAAATCGAAGCCCCAACAATTGACCCACTGGTCATATCTGCCCAGGTTGGACTTGCTTGGATGAAGAGGATCCTGGTTGACAGTGGGAGTTCTGTGAACATTCTATTCAAACGAGCTTATGATTTAATGAAGATGGAAGCAAAAGACTTGAAACCCTGCCAATCTCGAGTTCACGGCTTCAATGGGAGTGCAACAATACCCACTGGGATAGTGGAACTACCAGTAGAACTGGGGATTGGGGAACGCAGGAGAGTCCGACTGCTGCAATTCATTGTTCTTGACATCGCTTCACCATACAATGCATTCCTGGGTCGACCAGCCCTTGCCGAATTCAGGGCAGCCATTGCCCCGTGGTGTTTGACTTTAAAATTCCCAACTGACCATGGTATAGGAATCGTTCAAGGAGATCAGGCAGCAGGAAGAGCCTGTTATGTTGCTGAGTTGCGTGAAGCACAGAAGAAGGAGAAAGGAAAGGGCGTAGAGGAATCTCTCTGCGTCCGTTTTACGGATAATTGACAACTAGCGCCTGGGCCCCGGCCCGGGCACCACTACCAATTCCTTAAAGATCTTGACCCTAGAGATAACGAAGATAAAGATGAAGTCAAAGAGAATCAAGCGTCTCCAGCCGAACTGACTGTGGACGTCCCAGTCAGTGAGGATGACGACTCAAAAGTACTAAAAGTTGGATCTCAACTGGGAAAACAGATACAACAGGAATTGGTTGAATTTCTTCAAGCAAATCTCGATGTCTTTGCCTAGACGCACTCTGACATGTGCGGAATATCACCGAACATTGCAAGTCACTCCTTGAATATTGATCCGCGACATGTTCCGGTCAAGCAAAAGAGGCGTGGTATGGATCCAGAGAGATCTGCCGCCCTTAAAGAAGAAATTGACAAGTTGCAATCAAATGGTTTCATCCGAGATGCTCTATACCCGGAGTGGGTGTCAAATCCGGTAATGGTTCGAAAATCGAATGGGAAATGGAGAACTTGTGTCGACTACTCCGACTTAAACAAAGCTTGTCCAAAAGATAGTTTTCCACTTCCTCGAATTGACCAACTCGTAGACTCAACTGCAGGCCATGAATTGTTATCCTTTATGGATGCTTATTCTGGTTATAATCAAATACCTATGCATCTACCCGATCAAGAACATACCAGTTTCATGACCGATCTGGGACTCTACTGTTACAGAGTCATGCCTTTTGGTTTAAAGAATGCCGGAGCAACTTACCAACGCTTGGTTAATCGAATGTTCGCTGACCAGATCGGGAAGACCATGGAAGTTTATGTGGATGACATGTTAGTTAAGTCCCGATTTTCCACAGATCACGTCAGGGATTTAGATTCAATGTTCCGCATCCTACGTGAATATGGAATGAAGCTTAACCCGTTGAAGTGCCACTTTGGCGTTGCATCCGGAAAGTTTCTCGGTTTCATCGTCAACGCTCGTGGGATAGAAGCAAATCCCGAAAAGATCTGGGCAATAAGGAATTTTCAAACTCCAAGGACCATAAAGCAAGTCCAGAGTCTCAACGGGAAGGTAGCAGCGCTAAGCAGGTTCATTTCAAAATCCACTGATAAATGCATTCCTTTCTTTGATCTAATCCGGAAGGGAAAACGAAACTTTGAATGGACCATGGAATGTGAAGGCGCATTCCGATCGCTGGTTCAGCATCTCTCTACACCACCGATCTTGTCAAAACCGATTGATCACGAACAATTATACCTTTATCTGGCAGTATCAGAGCATGCGATCAGTGCTGCTCTGGTCCGAGAAGAGGATCGAGTGCAGAAACCGGTCTATTATGTTAGTAAACGATTGACCGGGGCTGAAAGAAATTACCCCAGGTTGGAGAAACTGGCTTATTGCTTGGTCATTGCCTCAAGAAAACTTCGTCCTTATTTCCAAGCTCATCCGCTTACTGTGTATACCGATCAGCCGTTACGACAGGTCCTCACGCGGCCTGAGACGTTTGGAAGGTTACTCAAGTGGAATATCGAACTGAGTCAATTTGACATTACTTATGCTCCGCAGAGAGCCATTCAAGGGCAAGTCCTGGCTGACTTTATAGCTGAATTTACTGTTCTAGATGACTTACCCGAAACCAGCGAATCTCCTGAATATGTCTGGAAACTTTATACAGACGGTGCATCAAACGATCGGTGTTCGGGCGCTGGTGTTGTACTAGAAACCCCAGAAGGGCGATCCATATGCTATGCTTTGAAGTTTGATTTTCACGCAACCAACAATGAAGCCGAATATGAAGCTCTATGTTTGTACCAAAAATGGGCACAACACTCTTCGGAAGTCTTTGAAGAGATAAACGCGCAGAATGAAAATTAAAACTGTGGATTATCTAACAAAAACTCCAAATAACAGAAAGTAAATTGCAAAGACAAGCGATTTAGAGTGGTTCGGCGTTTTGCCTACGTCCACTATGAAGTTGATGATTTTATTGCTCGATTACTTGAAGATTACAGTAGTTGATAATGTAGTACAACTGAATTTAAATGCTAAGTGTCAATCTAAAGCAGCGGCGATGTTCTGGAGTAAATCTGGCAGAATCTGGGCGCTCTTCAGTACTTAGAATTCTCCGACCCCTTTTCTGAATGACCAGGGGGTCTATTTATAGGTGTAGGAGGCTGGTATTTCGCCTAAAATGAGGGGAGACCAGTTCTGGTACGTCAAGGGGCCCACATGGCCGAAATCTGGAGATCCGGGCCCACTTTGGGATCGATTCGACCCTTGGTTCGAATCGATCGAGAAATCATCCAATCGAGCTGAAATTTGGTGTGAACATTCTTCAACATGTGCTCAAGCTTCTGTGAAAATTTCGTAGCATTTGGATGTGTAGATCTCAAGTTATGATCGATTCAAGGTTGCATTTCTGGTTGACTAGCCTGGTTCGAATCGATCTAGTTCGAATCGATTCGTTCGAATCGATCCAGCGCGTGCTTCTGGGATGACGTGGAGCGCCTCCTTCGAGTCGATCCTCCTTTTTCTCCTGGCTTTACTGAGTCAAATCCTTGGTTTTAGCTGTGGTGGATTCGAGATGTATCGATTCGAAGATGGGAATGGAGTCGAGGTAAGGTATGTTCGAATCGGTCATGGCTTATACTTGTTGTTCGATTCGAAGTCGTTCAAACCGCATGGATTCGATGCTAAGCATAGGATGGTTCCAGTGTGTTCGTTCGTATCGATTGTTGGAAAACGATCGATATGAAGTCACCTCTTAAGGATGGATTCGAACTAACGATACCGGATCGATTCGAAGCGATACACCCCTGTGATTTCGAGGGAACTCGTTTCGATGGAGTCGAAGACCTGTAGCTCTGATGGATACGAAGTAGACGGAGTCGAACATGATGGATTCGACGCAATGCTCTTCTCCTCGATTCGAACCAACCTTCCCTTATGGATTCGAGACTAGCCTATCTCATCCATTTCCTTTTGGCGATATCTTGAGCATACGAACTCGGATTGACTCGAAACTTGGAACGTTGTTTCATCTGGTCCCTCTTGACATGTCTTATCAATTGTAGCCCGATCCGGACTCGGACAAAATTCATCGATATCCGTAGCGATCCTTACGTGTAATCGACTTCCGAGACGACCCGTCATCGGTATCTAGTCAAGTCCTTGGTGTCACGGCCTTGCCAAAAGGCGGGATAACATTTGCCCCCCAAAGTACGTCCTGTGTAAACATGACGTGCTTTGAAAAGCTACAGTCCCTTGTTGAACAATGACCACATGCTTTGTCGAAAAATTGTCTTCTTTGCTGTCGTAATCAATCGTTGTATGATCATGATTGACTGTTAGGCTTTTGAGTTATGACGAGATGAACACTTGGCTCCTGTTGATGATAAAGACCAAAACATTAGTCAAAAATATGTGCATACGTGTTTTATCTTGACTTTGATTAACGTTGCGTGATCGCAAGTCGTTGTCAGCTCGGTTTACTATCGAAATCTGCATCGGTCCTCTCCTGAACCGGTTTGAGAAGCGAGCTAAAACATTGTTGTGACGATTGCCTATGATTGTCTTCTTGTATCGATTCTTTCCTGGGTCGAGGTAAAAAAGGTAATCCGGGAATCTATTCATGTCGAAGCGATATGTTTCATTTTTATAGATGTCTTTGATGGATTCGAAGAGATCAGTTCGAATCGATGACTGTTGACCTGATAGCCCTAGGGATCTCGTGCTTCGCATCGATAAGGCTTTCAATCCAGCCTTTGTTCGGTGGTTTCTTCGAATCGATCTTGCTTCGAATCGATACCGTATGGACTCAATGTGGTTGTTTGAGTTAGTGGAGTCGAAGTCGATGTTGCTGAGATGAATTCGAACGTGCATGAAGATTTTCAGGAGATGGATTCGAAGCACCGGGTTAAGATCGATTCGAAGTCGTCGTAACGAATCGAGTCGATGTCCTTACCTGTTGAAGCCGGTCAGTTATACCGGGAGGCGAATCGTCATAATTCTCCTATATATACCGGGGTCCTATTCATTTCTCACTTTTCACTTTTTACTGTTGCTCCGCTCCTTCTTCGTATCGATCTCCCAGACCTTGAGAGAAACGCTTCTACGAATCGAACAAACCCTTTACACCCTCACTTGTAACCATATAAAACCAGGTAATAACCGGATCGAGTCAAGTCTTGGGAATGATAGAACAGGGAATCGTTGGGAGTTCTAAGTCCAATAGGTCGAATCGATGGGGAAGATGCGATGAGGTGTCGCGACCTTCCTTGGGGAAATAAAGTTCCTGAAGGATTCTCGTTTCCTCCTCGCTTCGTATCGACCCTCGTTGGAATAGTTCGAATCGATCTCGGGTATGGGGCCTTCAAACTGAAACTTGCGAATCGAAGTGGCTCGCATCGAATCGAGTCGATGTGGTAATTCTCTAATCGATTCGAGGGCATTGAGTTTGATCGATTCGAAGCTTGCACTTCTGATCGATTCGAAGTGATTCTTCACCTGATGTTGTGGGCATTGCTCCAAGGACTTACATCAATACAGAATGCATCGAGTCGACCCTCTATCGATTCGAAGCACTTTGATTCGACTCGAATCGATCCAAGGCGATCGATTCGAACACCTTTAGTTCTGGGAGTGCAACGCTTCTGACTCACTCAATGGATTCGAACGTGACCAATTTTCAGTCAAAACTTGACGAACTTAATGAAATCTAGCATACTTCATTCCGACGAGCTTCGGCCTTGCATGATCGAACTTGACCAATAGATATGAACTTGAATTTCCTTTGAAGCTCGTCGATGGAACTGTGAATTAACCAATAATACAACTGATTTATACTTGAAGTTGGTCCGTAGCGTTTGGATGGTGCGGAAATGACGGTCAGCGATGACGGTCACTTTCTTTCTTAAATTCCCAAGTTATGTCGTACGAACATCTCGCTTCATTCTGTTAAATTTGCTCGAGTGATGTATAATACTTGCACTGCACGACATGTTCACACACACTACACGGGGGCATGCACGGGCTTGTTCATAAACTTAATGTTGCTTTCTAATGAGTTAGCTAATTATGGAATCTTCGAGCTCCCAACAACAAGAGGTGCAGAGCTCGACTCCTCCCGTGCTTGAGATTCCTGACATCCCTGCCGACGTAATCGATCCGGCTCCAGATGAGTTGCCGGAGGCGATATTTATTGAGGACCCTGTCGACTCGGTTCAGTCCAACATTTCTGAATCCTTATTGGGACGAATATGCTTAAAGCATAACATATCTCTTGGTGACGTTCTATTGCCCAGCGCCACCGATAGACCGCACAATCCGCCTGAAGGATATACAGCATTCTACCGTCATGCTTGCGCGGCTGGAACTCTTCCTCCCTTCAATCAATATATCCGAAGGATGCTATCATATTTAGGGATCGCTCCTTCACAACTTCACCCCAACGGGCACGCGCTGCTGAATAGTGTCTTCGTAATATTTATGGACTGTCTTTTTCGCCCGCCGAGGCCCTCTGAAATCAGACATATATTTAACTTCAAGAGCAGGGGTGATAGCCCGTCGTTTACATTTTTGGAGGCAGTTAGAAATTGCCAAGTCGTAGTTGGAGCTTGGACGCGACTGAGCTACTTCAAGAACGAATGGTTCTACGTTCGATGCCCTCCGGGTTTCGCTAGGCGATGGTTGTCTAGACGTAAGCGCCTTAACCTGTTTCTTTGACCAATATCCCTTCGGTATTAAAATTGACATTTCATTCCTTTTACAGCTATTATCTCTAGGCCCGATGGAGGGCGTTTCAAGGGTACTGTCCGGAGTCTTCAAGAAGTCCCAAGCGAGCTGAGGCATACTGACTCGGTGCTGAACGACTACAACTTAAGAGTTCTGGGTTTGATTGACATTAATCAAAGCATAGTTGTTGAGGGATTTTCAAAGTCCGTCTCCAAGAAGGAAAATAAGAAGAAACCCAAGAAGAGAAAAGCGAAGAGGTCACTCGGGATTAGAATAATCGAGGCGAGTGACGAAGAAAGAACTCAGACGGATTCAGAGCCGATGGCTGACCTTTCGGGAAACTTGGAGGAATCGGGAGAAAAACGGAAAGGCAAGGCCGCCGTTTCCAAAAAACTTAAGTCAAAAGGGGGAAAATCTGTAGATGTGTTTCTTCCCGCTTCCGGAGTTATGATTTCTGAGGCCGCCCCTTCTCATTCGAGAGATTCTCTCAAAGGGCTTGACGATATTCCTATCCCAGATTATATATCAATCTCTCATAATCCTGGGTTGGAGGAATTACAAGATGTCTTAAATATGAACGAGCCCTTTCCTTTAAGTGCGGTCAACACTTCCGGTCGGTTTGGGGGTTTACACATTTACACACACTTTCACGGCACTTCATGATTTCTGCATAGTAAACATTGCTTTATGGGATTTTAATCCGTAATTCTTTCTTATCGCAGGTGAGATGTCAGGACGCGGCTCCACTCTAGATAGGCTTCGGAACGTGCGTCAATCTTCTCCATTCTATGATTCCCGTAGGAGAGAGACAGATAGGGACCATGGGCGAGGCTACTCGAGTCAGGAACGTTATGATAGAGACAGAGACTACTCGCGTAACCGTTCTGGTTATGATTACTCTGATAGAGACCGGGGGTATCAGCACCGACCCCGATCTCGTTCTCCTCCGCCTCCTAGGGCCCCAGTAGACCTCCCAGGGCCATCTCATCAGCAACAATTGCCTTCCCAATCTTCTCGGCCTGACGCTCAACGGCCTAGAGTGGAACCAACGGTAGCTGCTATAATTGAACAAGCTTCGGCTGAGTTGACAAGCGAGGGAGCTGCTAAACTTGCCCAAATGAAAAACGACTATCCGGAAATTTGCATGGATGGCTACATCTTCCCTCCTAACTTTAAAAGAATCCCTCCGGAAGCTGAGACCACTGCTCATAATTACATTCACGACTTCTATGCTCAGTACAAGGAGTGGTATAAGGCAGCCGTGAAGGCTTCTAGAGTAGCTTTCGACAGGGCGAAGATTATTGTTGAACGCGATGCTGAAATTGCTAAACAGAAACGCATCATTGAAGTTCTTCAATCTGAAATGGAGACGTCCCGGAGCTCTGAACTTCAAGCTCTCCAGAAACACGAGGACGCCGTGGCCAAAATGGCTAGGATGCAACAGGAACATTGTGCCACGGTAGAAGAGATGGGCCACCGCAACACCACCGTTGCAGCTGAGCGAGACTTAGCCGTTAAAGAGCTGAACGAGCTCAAGGCCAAATTCGCTGAAATGGTGAAGGAGAAGGATGACGCAAACGCCACCGCACAAGAGGCTTGCAACCAAGCGGTATCTCTTAGGGCCGAACTTGATGCGGCGGCGGTCAAGTCTAAGTCTGCGGAAGCAGAAATCCAGGAAAAGATTTTGGAGGAGAGGTCCAGGCTGGACGCTGAGTTCGACGATCTCCTTGTCACGTACAACGCTAATGTGCTGGAGCATAGAAATTTAGCGTGGCTGGGAGATGACTCCATGATTTTGTACAATGCCTGGACCCGGCTGGTGAATGAGAAGAAGGCAGTGCATCCAGATGAAACATTTGACGACTTTGAGCTGGAGATGCGTTTGCTCACTGATGATGAGAGGAAGACTCTTCATGAGGTGGTGATCTCCATGGCGAAGGAAAAGCTTGGCGTTCAATCTCTAGAGACAGGCGAAGGTTCGGGGACCGCGCATCACGAGGCAAGTGTTGGAGCTGTACTCCCAACATTGCCCGAAACCACTGGTGCGGTAGACCCCCAATCTGTTCCTGCATATAATCCTGACCAGCCGTTATTATCTTCTGCCGATGATTCCACCCATGTTTCGGTCCAGACCAAGGAAGGTATTTGAATGCTTCTCGTAGTTTTGTTGTGAAGAACCTTAAGCAACACACTTGGCTAACAATCTTCGTTTTGTCGTATTTCAGTGACCGAAGTTATAGTTTCTGCGCCCCTTGCTTCATCAGTTCCTCATCAAACACAAGGGGTAGTTTTTTCTGAAGCCATCACGACTTCTACTTTGATTGGCGAGGAGGGAGATGCAAACATGTTTTCTTTCAGCGCTCAGATGATTGAGGAGCTTCTCAACGAACCCATCGATCCCTCTGCCAATCCGTCCGATGCTGTGAGTGAGGCTGCTCCGGCCGTTAGTTTACCTATGCCAGCTATTGGCACATCTGATGCGGCCCAAGCGTCTCGTGAGGACGACGTTTTAGCTGAGATTGCTGCCGAGATGGCAGCAGGGAATGTAGGTTCTAGTCCGCCCGGGCCTGCCCCGTTGATGGTGATTTCGCCGGGTGGTACTGTATTGATCGATACCGCTCCTGTCCCTCCTCCTGCTACTACTCCTATGCCCCCGGCTCGTCCTCCTAGAAGAACTTCCGTCGCCTCCAGCTCTGAGGAAGATGTCGACATCATATCGCTGCCGGAGGGCAAGCCTGAAAAGAGCAAGCGATTGAGGAAGAAGTCGGGCAGCGGATCAGGTGGAGCTACTCCAAAGAAGAAGATAAGGAAGAAGAAAGAATGAACTTCTTTCCCTAAATCTTTGTTGCGTAGGGTAGCATTTTGTCAATTTTTCTATAGCCGTGTATAGATGTGGATTCGGCTCCCACTAGCAGAATTTTTCATAAACACTTTGTAATCAGATTCTTTTTGTTGATAATGGAAATGAAAATCTATTCTCTTTCTGCCTTCAACTTGTTATGTGTTATGGTTCTGCCCCCTGTATTGGGGAGAAGTGTGGAGTTGACGTATGTTTATACTCTGCCTTGCGTACTGGAAACACGGAGTTAGTTAATGTTTACACTCCAGTTCGCGTTCTCGGAAGCTGGAGTTCGTTAATGTTTATACTCCAGTTCGCGCTCTCGGAAGCTGGAGTTTGTTAGTGTTTATACCCAGCTCGCGCTCTCGGAGTTCTCTGGGGTTTTTAGGAGAATATTTATACTCCGCCTCGCACTCTGGGAGTACGGAGTTAGAAGAATGTTTATACTCCGCCTCGCACTCTGGGAGTACGGAGTTAGAAGAATGTTTATACTCCGCCTCGCACTCTGGGAGTACGGAGTTAAGTAAAAAGCTTGTACCCAGCTCGCGCTCTCGGAGTACTCTGGGGTTTAGGAAAAATGTTTATACTCCGCCTCGCACTCTGGGAGTACGGAGTTAGAAGAATGTTTATACTCCGCCTCGCACTCTGGGAGTACGGAGTTAGAAGAATGTTTATACTCCGCCTCGCACTCTGGGAGTACGGAGTTAAGTAAAAAGCTTGTACCCAGCTCGCGCTCTCGGAGTACTCTGGGGTTTAGGAAAAATGTTTATACTCCGCCTCGCACTCTGGGAGTACGGAGTTAGAAGAATGTTTATACTCCGCCTCGCACTCTGGGAGTACGGAGTTAGAAGAATGTTTATACTCCGCCTCGCACTCTGGGAGTACGGAGTTTGTTGATATTCATACCCAGCTCGCGCTCTCGGAGTACTCTGGGATTTAGGAAAAATGTTTATACTCCGCCTCGCACTTTGGGAGTACGGAGTTAGTTAAAAAGTTTTGTACCCAACTCGCGCTCTCGGAGTACTCTGGGATTTAGGAGAAATGTTTATACTCCGCCTCGCACTCTGGGAGTACGGAGTTAGTTAATGTTTATACTCCAGTTCGCGCTCTCGGAAGCTGGAGTTATGGAAAAGGTTGTCGTGTATCAACCCATTTCTGGCCTGATGTGATGGCTTGCCCCCGAGCTCGGGTTTCATTTGGTGAGTGGTTGATTGCTTCATAGCCACTCCCTACTTGAATAAATTCCATTGTGTGATGGGATTTAGCTCTTCGTGCATCGTGATGTTGTACATTGTATTTAATGAATCACAGCTCTGGCTCAAAGAGATGGCATTTTATTGCTGAAATAAGAAAACACGACAAAGTCAGTTGCCTTATTACAAGTTCTAATTTCGAAATGCGGAAACAAATTCTAAAACGGAATTGAAACTAAATAGATAAACATAGCCTGTTATGTGCGATAGCGACGAAGTCTTTCGCTATCCAAGGCCTTTGGTGAAGCTAGACCATCAGCGGTCGTCATCTCATATACATCATCCCCGAGCTCTTGCTTAATCTCATGTGATCCCTTCCATGTTGGTTTCATGTGCAGTAGTGCTGGGTATTCTTTTTTAATGACAATCTTATTGCGTTCAAAAGTTTTAAGTCGGTCCTCGGCATCGCGTAATCGGGCGACTCGTTTTTGGTGTATGACTGTTCTCAAGTCAACCTGATCGCCTTGGACGACTCCAACTCCGTTGACGGTTGGAAACTTTAAGGTCAAGCACCATGGGGCAATTATGGCTCTGAATTCAGTAAGGGCAGGTCGTCCTAAGAAAGCATTGTACGGCGAAACTATGTTCAACACAGTGAACTGTAATGTTCGAACTCTCCTATGTTCCTTAGATCCCAACCTAACTGGTAACTTCACCACCCCAATAGGTACGGTAGAGCTACCGTTGAATCCATGGAGGTGAGTTTGGCAAGGTTCCAAATCTCTGGGATTCATCCTCATTTGATTATAAGCATGTATAAAAAGGATATTCACGGAACTCCCGCAGTCAATTAGTATCCTCTTCATCCAAGCTGGACCTACTTGTGCCGATATCACGAGTGGGTCCGTAGTCGGGCTTCCGACGTAACCAGTATCGTTGTCTCGGAAAGTGATGTCGTTAATTGTCGCTCTCTTTCGTTTGGTCAAAGGTTTATTGTCTAAGTTATCATCGTACTCAAAGTCTGTTCGTCTAACCAAGTTGTTATACGATTTTATTTCTCCCCAGCTTCGCTTCGCCGTACGAGGACTATCACTTACAACATTAATTACCAGTCTTCCTCCGACACGACCTGGTTCTTCCTGTCTTTCTGGATTATGTACATGATTTTGATTTGAGGGGCCCGCCCCTTCAGACTGCGGTGCCCGCACAAACTGATCTAACTTCCTTTCTCTAATTAACTTCTCAACGAGGTCTTGCAAGTGTCGACATTCATTGGTGTTGTGGCCATAACTTTCGTGGAATCTACAGAACTTTCCTGTTTGAATCTGCCTCTCCGACGATTGCTTCGGAGCCGGTTTCTTGTATTGCATAGTATTGCAAGTCTGTAGGTACACATTTTCCAACGATGTATTCAATGGTGTGTAATTATCGAACATTGGGGCCTCGCGTCGTGGACCCCGATTTGGATCTCTTTTCTTATTCTGACCATTGTTTCCTCTCGGCTGCGTTTGCTTGTTTTGTATGTTCAACTGAACGTTTCCGGAATTGTCTCCTGATTGTTTTACTGCTACATTGCTCTGTATCCCTTCACTCTTGGGTCCCGCATCGTCTTGCTTCCTAGACTGTTTTGCGTCCTCTTGTCGTAGGAATTGCGCGGCTTTGGAGTAGAAACGATCCAATGATGCGGGCGGTTTTCCAGCTAACCAGTTTCCAAATTCAGAATCAGGGTCAATCCCCTTCGTCAATGCCATTAAGATTGAGTTGTCGTTGGGATTACTAATCTCCACACATGCCGCATGAAATCTTTCTAAGTAACGCCTTAGCGTTTCCCCTCGAGCTTGGGTAACATTGGATAGGGTGTTGACATCTTTGGGTCTAGCGACATGCATGCGAAATTGTTCCACAAATTTCTTAGCCAGTTGATCAAATGAAGAGATAGACCTAGGTGGCAATCTTGTGAACCACATCGTTGCAATTCCACCTAGAGAGATGGGGAAACTTCGACATTTTACTGCGTCATCAGCCCTTGCGGCGCTCATTGACCATTCATATTTCAAGATGTGTTGATTGGGATCAGAATTTCCTTCGTACACAGGAAGGGTTGGCATTCTGAATCGCCGGGGAGGTTCAGCATTTAGTATCTCGTCTGTGAAGGGAGTGTGACTACGGGAAAGTCCCCAGTCATCGTTGGTAAGGCCTTGGCTTTCGCGGATCATCTGACGTATCATAGTCGAGATGTCTGGCATCGCTACATTTTGAGCTTGCCGAGCTAAGGTGTGGTCGGGTTCCACAGCGCGAGTTCGGACCGGGCGCTGTCGACGGTCCAAATTCTGCCTCCTTGGCTCAGCGTCATCCAAGACGTACGGTTCAGGAGTACGTCCACGTTGTCGATTATTTGGCTCTGAAAGATTTCGGGTATCAACCCTTGTTTCTATTGTGGCAGCTGCGGCATGATTGTCCGCGGTATGCTGGGTAGTAGGGCCTCCTTGCGTGGAGGGCCCGGCCTGGAAGCTGGTTGACGGTCCTGCCATCAACCGTCCGATAGTTAAAGCGGGTTGATATCCGATCGTTTGTGCATGACTCCCGTCTAATCGAGGACGGGTAGATCTGTGATAGTAGTCTGATGAAGCAGAACTTTCAGTGGATGAGCGGGAAACAACATCCCTTCTGGACCTCCTACGGCCCTGGTGGTTCAGTTGGTTCGTCAATTCGATATTGGCACGCAACTGTTCGGCTAATTGCTGCCGACTCTGAGTCAGCTCTTGTAGCAATACTTGGAATTCTTGTCTAGTGACTGCCCCAGACGGATCTGAGTGGGCAGTGTTGTCTTGGTTGGATGGCTGCTGTTGAGTAGGATTCTGTCCATCCCTACCTTCTTGTCCAGCAGCTGTAGAAGTGGTTCTTGTGCTAACCATTTCGAATGATGAATCCTTTTCCTAGATTTTACGCAAATCTGAGTAGAATGGAAGGATTGTGAATCAAAGATCTGGATCTTCCTCTTGGATTTGTGCAATCCGGTATCGATGGTAGATCCAAGGAGCAGGAGAAAAAAGCTGGTTTTTTCTCGGTGAAAGCACCAAAGTGTTTGTACCAAAAATGGGCACAACACTCTTCGGAAGTCTTTGAAGAGATAAACGCGCAGAATGAAAATTAAAACTGTGGATTATCTAACAAAAACTCCAAATAACAGAAAGTAAATTGCAAAGACAAGCGATTTAGAGTGGTTCGGCGTTTTGCCTACGTCCACTATGAAGTTGATGATTTTATTGCTCGATTACTTGAAGATTACAGTAGTTGATAATGTAGTACAACTGAATTTAAATGCTAAGTGTCAATCTAAAGCAGCGGCGATGTTCTGGAGTAAATCTGGCAGAATCTGGGCGCTCTTCAGTACTTAGAATTCTCCGACCCCTTTTCTGAATGACCAGGGGGTCTATTTATAGGTGTAGGAGGCTGGTATTTCGCCTAAAATGAGGGGAGACCAGTTCTGGTACGTCAAGGGGCCCACATGGCCGAAATCTGGAGATCCGGGCCCACTTTGGGATCGATTCGACCCTTGGTTCGAATCGATCGAGAAATCATCCAATCGAGCTGAAATTTGGTGTGAACATTCTTCAACATGTGCTCAAGCTTCTGTGAAAATTTCGTAGCATTTGGATGTGTAGATCTCAAGTTATGATCGATTCAAGGTTGCATTTCTGGTTGACTAGCCTGGTTCGAATCGATCTAGTTCGAATCGATTCGTTCGAATCGATCCAGCGCGTGCTTCTGGGATGACGTGGAGCGCCTCCTTCGAGTCGATCCTCCTTTTTCTCCTGGCTTTACTGAGTCAAATCCTTGGTTTTAGCTGTGGTGGATTCGAGATGTATCGATTCGAAGATGGGAATGGAGTCGAGGTAAGGTATGTTCGAATCGGTCATGGCTTATACTTGTTGTTCGATTCGAAGTCGTTCAAACCGCATGGATTCGATGCTAAGCATAGGATGGTTCCAGTGTGTTCGTTCGTATCGATTGTTGGAAAACGATCGATATGAAGTCACCTCTTAAGGATGGATTCGAACTAACGATACCGGATCGATTCGAAGCGATACACCCCTGTGATTTCGAGGGAACTCGTTTCGATGGAGTCGAAGACCTGTAGCTCTGATGGATACGAAGTAGACGGAGTCGAACATGATGGATTCGACGCAATGCTCTTCTCCTCGATTCGAACCAACCTTCCCTTATGGATTCGAGACTAGCCTATCTCATCCATTTCCTTTTGGCGATATCTTGAGCATACGAACTCGGATTGACTCGAAACTTGGAACGTTGTTTCATCTGGTCCCTCTTGACATGTCTTATCAATTGTAGCCCGATCCGGACTCGGACAAAATTCATCGATATCCGTAGCGATCCTTACGTGTAATCGACTTCCGAGACGACCCGTCATCGGTATCTAGTCAAGTCCTTGGTGTCACGGCCTTGCCAAAAGGCGGGATAACACTCTATTGACTGGGTTAATACTTGCCAGTGATCTAAGAATTGTCGCTATAGAAATTTATTGTGATTCACAGTTGGTTGTGTGCCAGGTACGGGGAGAATATCAAGCGAGAGACCGGAGGTTAGCTGCTTACTTGGTTCGAGTTCTAGAAATACTGGATCGATTTGATTATTACGCCATTTACTATATACCTCGAGATCACAATCAAAAGGCCGACTCCTTGGCAAAGCTGGCCAGCACAGGTGAAGCACAGCAAATGGGACTTGTCCCGGTTGAAACTTTGTCCTTACCAAGCATCAATCAAATAAAAACGAATGATGTGTTGGAAACCTCTCCCAGCAGAGAATCATGGATGACTCCGTATCGAAATTATATTGAGAATGGGATATTGCCTGTGCATCGAAATGAGAAAAGGCAAGTTCTACGAAAAGCTTCGCGGTTCATCATTCAGGACGGGATCATGTATAGAAAAGGTTATTCTGTTCCACTCCTCCGGTGTATCGCTCACGACGAAGTCAAACGAGTGTTACATGACGTGCACGAAGGAGAATGTGGCGATCACACCGGTGGACGAGCGCTTGCTAAGAAAATACTCCAATATGGATATTACTGGCCGACAGTGAACCAAGATGCAGCCAATTATGCCAAAAAGTGCGACAAGTGCCAGAAACACGCTCGAATTCCAAGAGCCCCACCTACCGAGATAACTCAAATGGTCAGTCCCTGGCCGTTCGCTATGTGGGGTATCGATATCATCGGCGCTTTACCTTTGGCAAGAGGTGGTGCGAAGTATGCCATCGTCGCAGTTGACTACTTCACGAAATGGGCCGAGGCCGAAGCTCTCGCAATGATTACGTCGAAGAAAGTAATAAACTTTGTAGTCCGCAATATCATTTGTCGATTTGGACTCCCGCATACCATCATCACCGATAATGGGATCCAATTTGAAAGTTCGGAGTTCAAGAATTTCTGCCAACGATTTCATATTCATAAAAAGTTCTCTGCAGTCGCACATCCACAAGCAAACGGTCAGGTCGAAGCTGTTAACAAAGTTATCAAATCCATCTTAAAGAAACGACTGGAAAAGGCTGGGGCAAATGGGTCGATGAACTTCCTATGACATTATGGGCTTATCGAACAACTCACAAGACCGCAACTGGACACACCCCATTTTCCTTATCCTATGGCTCGGAGGCCGTTATTCCAGTTGAGACAGAAGTATTTTCTCACCGCGTAACTTATTACGATCCAAAAACAAATGCTGTATTACTCGCTGAATCTTTGGATCTGTTGGACGAGAAATGGGAAGAAGCTGATTTGAGAGCGGCCGCATACCGAAGTCGGGTCGCCCGGTTATATAACACCAAAGTTCGACCCCGAACCTTTGAACTCGGTGATCTTGTCCTCAAGAGAATCTACCCGGTTCCTTCACACATGAAACCAAATTGGGAAGGACCGTACGTGATTACACAAAGACTTGGGGATGGCACATTCAAACTATCAACCGTGGATGGTCTAGTTTTACCAAGGGCCTGGAACAGCGAGAGTCTCCGTCGCTACTACATATGACAGGCCTTATTTATTTCATTATGTTATTTATTCAGCAATTTACTTTTGCATTTCGAAATTAGAATTTGTAATAAGGCAACTGATTTGCCATATTTTCTTATTTCAGCAATAAAATGCCATCTCTTCGAGCCAGAGCTGTGATTCATTAAATACAATGTACAACGTCACGATGCACGAAGAGCTAAATTCCATCACACAGTGGAATTTATTCAAGTAGGGAGTGGCTGTGAAGCAATCAACCACTCACTAAATGAAACCCGAGCTCGGGGGCAAGCCATCACATCAGGCCAAGAAATGGGTTGATACACGACAACCCTTCACCTAACTCCGTACTCCCAGAGTGCGAGGCGGAGTATAAACATTTAACTCAACTCCGTACTCCCAGAGTGCGAGGCGGAGTATAAACATTTTCCTAACTCCGTACTCCCAGAGTGCGAGGCAGAGTATAAACATTTACAAAATCCCAGAGTACTCCGAGAGCGCGAGCTGGGTACAAACTTTTTACGTAACTCCGTACTCCCAGAGTGCGAGGCGGAGTATAAACATTTTCCTAAATCCCAGAGTACTCCGAGAGCGCGAGCTGGGTACAAACTTTTTACTTAACTCCGTACTCCCAGAGTGCGAGGCGGAGTATAAACATTCCTTAACTCCATACTCCCAGAGTGCGAGGCGGAGTATAAACATTCATTCAACTCCATACTCCCAGAGCGCGAGACGGAGTATAAACATTCACAAAACCCCAGAGTACTCCGAGAGCGCGAGCTGGGTATAAATATCAACAAACTCCAGACTCCGAGAGCGCGAGCTGGAGTATAAACATTGCTCAACTCCGTACTCCCAGAGCGCGAGACGGAGCATAAACATTTACTCAACTCCATACTCCCAGAGCGCGAGACGGAGTATAAACATACGTCAACTCCACACTTATCCCCAATACTGGGGGCAGAACCATAACACATAACAAGTTGAAGACAGAAAGGGAATAAATTTTCATTTCCACTATCAACAAAAAGAATCTGATTACAAAGTGTTTAAAAAGAAAATTCTGCCAGTGGGAGCCGAATCCACATCTATACACAGCTATAGAAAAATCAACAAAATGCTACCCTACGCAACAGAGATTTAAAGAAAGAGTTCAATCTTTCTTCTTCCTTATCTTCTTCTTCGGGGTAGCTCCGCCAGATCCGCTGCCTGATTTTCTCCTCACCCACTTACTCTTTTCGGGCTTGCCCTCCGGCAGCGATATAATGTCAACGTCTTCCTCAGAACTGGAGGCGACGGAAATCCTTCTAGGAGGTCGAGCTGGAGGCATCGGAGTAGTAGCAGGAGGAGGGACAGGAGCAGTTTCAATCACTACAGTACCACCCGGTGAAATCACCATTAACGGGGCAGGCCCGGGCGGATTCATACCAGCATTCCCTGCTGCCATCTCGGCATCAATCTCAGCAATAATGTCGTCCTCACGGGATACTTGGGCCGCATCGGATGTGCCAATAGCTGGCATAGATGAGCTAACGGCCGGAGCAGCCCCACTCACAGCATCGGACGGGTTGACGGAGGGATCGATGGGCTCATTAAGAAGCTCCTCAATCATTTGAGCGCTGAAAGAAAACATATTTGCATCTCCCTCTTCGCTGATCAAGGTAGAAGTCGTGATGGCTTCAGTAAAAACAACCCCTTGTGTTTGATGTGGAACTGATAGAGCAAGAGGCGCAGAAACAACGACTTCAGTCACTGAAATGCGACAAAACGAAGATTGTTAGCCAAGTGTGTTGCTTAAGGTTCTTCACAACTAAACTACGAGAAGCGTTCAAATACCTTCCTTAGTCTGGACCGAAGCGTGGGCAGAATCATCGGCGGAAGATAATAACGGTTGGTCAGGATTATATGCAGGAACAGACTGGGGATCTACCGCACCAGTGGTCTCGGGCAATGTTGGAATTACAGCTTCAACCCTTGCCTCGTGATGCGCGATCCCCGAGCCTTCGCCTGTCTCTAGAGATTGAACACCAAGCTTTTCTTTCGCCATAGAGATCGCCGCCTCATGAAGGACCTTCCTCTCATCCTCGGTGAGCAAACGCATCTCCAACTCAAAGTCGTCAAGTGTTTCATCTGGATGCGCTGCTCTCTTCTCATCCACCAGCCGGGTCCAGGCATTGTACAAAATCATGGAGTCATCTCCCAGCCACGCTAAATTTCTATGTTCCAGCACATTAGCGTTGTACGTGACTAAGAGATCGTCAAACTCAGCATCTAGCCTAGACCTCTCCTTCAAGATCTTTTCTTGAATTTCTGCTTCCGCATACTTAGCCTTGACCGCCACCGCAGCAAGTTCGGCCCTGAGAGATACTGCTTGGTCGCAAGCCTCTTGAGCAGTGGTATTTGCATCGTCCTTCTCCTTCACCATTTCAGTAAATTTGGCCTTGAGCTCGTTCAGCTCTTTAACGGCTAAGTCTCGCTCAACTGCAATGGTGGTGTTGCGGTGGCCCATCTCTTCTACCATGGCGCAGTGTTCCTGTTGCATCCTCGCCAATTTGGCCACGACATCCTCATGTTTCTGAAGTGTTTCAAGTTCTGACTTTTGGGACGTCTCCACTTCGGATTGAAGAACCTGAATGATGCGTTTCTGTTTAACAATGTCAGCATCACGTTCAGCAATAATCTTCGCCCGGTCAAAAGCTACTCTAGAAGCCTTCACGGCTGCCTTGTACCACTCCTTATACTGAGCGTAGAAGTCGCGGATATAACTATGAGCAGTGGTCTCAGCGTCCGAAGGAATTCTTTTAAAGTTAGGAGGGAAGACATAGCCATCCATGCAAATTTCAGGGTAGTCATTTTTCATTTGGGCGAGTTTAGCAGCTCCCTCACTTGTCAACTCAGCCGGAGCTTGTTCTATTATAGCGGCTGCTATCGGTTCCATCCTTGGCCGCTGAGCATCAGGCCGAGAAGATTGAGAAGGCGGCTGCTGCTGATGAGAAGGCCCTGGGAGGTCTACTGGGACCCTAGGAGGCGGAGGAGAGCGAGATCGGGGTCGGTACTGGTATCCCCGGTCTCTGTCAGAATAATCATAGCCAGAACGGCCACGCGAGTAATCTCTATCTCTATCATAGCGTTCTTGACTTGAATAGCCTCGCCCATGATCTCTATCTGTCTCTCTCCTGCGGGAATCGTAAAATGGAGAAGATTGGCGCACGTTCCGAAGCCTATCCAGAGTGGAGCCTCGTCCTGACATCTCACCTGCGATAAGAAAGAATTACGGATTAAGATCCCATAAAGCAATGTTTATTATGCAAAAGTCATGAAGTTCTGTGGAAGTGTATGTAAATGTGTAAACCCCCAAACCGACCGGAAGTGTTGACCGCACTTAAAGGAAAGGGCTCGTTCATGTTTAGGACATCTTGAAATTCCTCCAACCCAGGATTATGAGAAAACGATATATAATCTGGGATGGGAATATCGTCAAGCCCTTTGAAAATGTCTCTCGAATGAGAAGGGGCGGCCTCAGAAATCATAACTCCGGAAATGGGAGGAGACACATCCACAGATTTCCACCCCTTAGACTTAAGTTTTTTGGAAACGGCGGCCTTTCCTTTCCGTCTTTCTCCCGACTCCTCCAAGTTTCCCGAGAGGTCAGCCATTGGCTCCGAATCCGTATGGGTTCTTTCTTCGTCACTCGCCTCGATTATTCTGATTCCGAGTGACTTCTTCACCTTTCTCTTCTTGGTTTTCTTCTTATCTTCCTTCTTGGAGGCGGGCTTTGCCAATCCCTCGATGACTATACTTTGATTGATGTCGATCAAACCAAGAGTTCTTAAGTTATAATCGTTTAGCACCGAGTCAATATGTCTCAACTCGCTTGGAACTTCTTGAAGACTTCGGACGATACCCTTGAAACGCCCTCCATCGGGTCTGGAGATAATGGCTGTAAAGGGAATGAAGTGTCAATTTTAATACCAAAGAGCTATTGGTCAAGAAAACAGGTTAAGGCGCTTACGTCTAGACAACCATCGCCTAGCGAAACCCGGAGGGCACCGAACATAGAACCACTCGTTCTTGAAATAACTCAGTCGGGTCCAAGCTCCAACTACAACTTGGCAATTCCTAACTGCCTCCAGAAATGTAAAAGACGGGCTATCACTCCTACTCTTGAAGTTAAATATGTGTTTGATCTCGGTGGGCCTTGGCGGGCAAAAGAGACAGTCCATAAATATGACAAAGGCATTATTCAACAATGCGTGCCCGTTGGGATGAAGTTGCGAAGGAGCAATTCCTAGGTAGGATAGCATCCCTCTGATATATTGATTGAAAGGAGGGAGAGTTCCGGCCGCACAAGCATGGCGATAGAATGCTGTATATCCTTCAGGCGGATTGTGCGGTCTATCAGCGGCACTGGGCAATAATACGTCACCTAGAGATATGTTATGCTTTAAGCATATTCGTCCCAATAAGGATTCGGAGATGTTAGATTGAACCGAATCAACAGGGTCCTCAATAAATATAGCCTCTGGCAATTCATCTGGAGCTGGATCGATTACATCGGCAGGGATATCGGGAATCTCAAGCACCGGAGGAGTCGAGCTCTGTACCTCTTGTTGTTGGGAGCTCGAAGATTCCATAATTAACTAACTCATCATAAAGAAACGTTAAGTACATGCAGAGCCCATGCATTCCCCAGTGTAGAGTGTGTGAGCGTGTCGTGCAGTGCAAGTGCTGTGCATTACTTAAACAAATTTAACAGATTGAAGCAAGATGTCCGTACAACATAACTTGGGAATTTGAGAATGAAAATGACCGTCATCGCTGACTGTCACTTCCACACCATCCAAACGCTACGAACCAACTTCAAGTATAAATCAGTTGTATTATTAGTTAAGTCATAGTTCCATCGACGAGCTTCAAAGGAAATTCAAGTTCAAGTCTTTCAGTCAAGTTCGATTATGCAAGGCCGAAGCTCGTCGGAGTCAAGTATGCTAAAGTTCATTAAGTTCATCAAAGAATAACTTGAAACCGGTCGTAGTTCATATGATGGAGCAAGTCAAAACAGCAATGGTATCAGGGTACGAAGACGTTCGAATCCATCGACTTCGAATCGGTAAGGGTCGAATTGATGGAGTTCGATTCCGGGTACTTCGAATCCATATGATTCGACTCGATGTAACTTTATGATAGAGGAGCGCTTCGAATCCATGGGCTCCACATTACTTCGAATCGATCAGTATTTAATTCCTTCGAATCGATCTAGATAACATCACTTCGAATCGATCAAATCGATACCCTTTCCCTTCAAGTCATCGATTCGAAACCTTGCTCTCGAGATCGATTCGAACCGGTCATTCCTAGATCGATGCGAAGCAACGGGAGATGACACTCTAATCGTTGTAACACGAATGGCATCACTCCTCGACTCCATCGAGTCGACCCACTCCATTCAGATCTCATCACTCCTCGACTCCGTCGAGTCGACCCATTTCATTCAGATCTCGTCACTTCTCAGAATTTTCTAAAGGCGAAGATAGTTCTATTTTCCTCATCTCGAATCGATTCCTTGAGTACCTGATTTGATTGCGAGTGGAAGTGTGGACGTGTTCGATCGATTCGTGGTAAACACGTCAGTTATAGCTCTGGGAAGTCGATTCGAAGAAACAGCTGAAGCAATGGTAAAAAGTAAAAAGTGAGAAGTGAATAGGACCCCGGTATATATAGGAGAAATAAGACGATTCGCCTCCCGGTACAACTGGCCGGCTTTAACAGGTAAGGGCATCGACTCGATTCGTTACGGCGACTTCGAATCGATTATAACCCACCACTTCGAATCCATCTCAACAACATCGATGCGAGACAACATCGACTCGAAGCACGAACCCCACGAACCATCGTTTCGAAAGGACATCGGTTCGAGCATTCACGACTTCGACTCCACCAACTCAGAGAACTTCGAATCCACACAGTATTGATTCAAAGAACCATCGATTCGAAGCAGTCAACAGAAGATGAACCTGGGTCACTATGCCCCATCGATTCGAAGTGTCTACTTCGAAACCATCAACTCGAAGCGGATCCAGAAACATTGCTTCGAATCCATCAAATACCATTGATCAAATGGACGAATCATTTCAATATGAAAAATTGCTTGTCCACTCTTTGTACCGATTCAGGAGAGGATCAATACAAGAGGATGATCATAGGCAATCATAAAAGCGTTGTTTTAACCCGAGTCTCAAACCGGTCCAGGAGAGGACCGATGCAGATTTCGATAGCAAACCGAACTGACAACGACTTGCGATCACGCAACGTTAACCAAAGTCAAGATAATACACGTATGCACGTATTTCTGACTAATGTTTGGTCTTTATCATTTACAGGGATCAAATGTTCATCTCGTCATGAATCAAAAACCTAACAGCCAGTCACAATTATACGACGGTCGATTACTGCGATACAGAATGCGACTTTCGGTAAAGCACGTCGTAGCTGTCCAATGAGAGACTGCAGCTTTTCAAAGCACGTCATGTTCACACAAGACGTACTTTGGGGGGCAAATGTTATCCCGCCTTTTGGCAAGGCCGTGACACCAAAAAGTTGATTGTAAAACTAAAGACAGTTCGCCGTAAAAGTTCGTTATGTACTGCTTAACCATGGATATCGATGAATTTTGTCCGAGTCCGGATCGGGCTACAATTGATAAGACACGTCAAGCAAAGCCATAAGAGCCAGCATTCCAAATTTCAAGTCAATCCGAGTTCGTATGCTCAAGGTATCACCGACAAAAAATGGAGTAGACAGTCCTTAGTTCGAATCCATAGGCGAAGCCTATGTTCGAATCCATCAGACGTATATTGCTTCGAATCCATGGGGAATACCTTTGCTTCGACTCCATCAAGCAGGCCCTTGGTTCGAATCCATCAAAATAGCCGTGCTTCGAATCCGTCTTCACATGCTTATGTTCGAATCCATCGAAGGAAAGATCCTTCGAATCCATGAACATAACCATAGCTTCGACTCCGTCAAAGGAAGATTCCTTCGAATCCACCAGGGTTGGAGTCTTTCGAATCCATCCTGTGACTATGCTCCGATTCCATCCTGCAAGAGTAGCTTCGAATCGAGTGGATAAGATATAGCGTGATCGATTCGAACGAGCATACGTTCGAATCCATGTACTTCGAATCCACTACTTCAAATCGACCAAGTCACAAGCAACTAGAGACGTGGATTCGACCCGGTCGACTCGGAGATAAAGACGGATCGATGCGAGAAACGCGCGCCACGTCACTATGAGCATCGAGTCGACCTTATCGATTCAAAGGGATCGATTCGAAGTATCCATGTTCTCCAGAAATGCAACATTGAATCGATCATATCTCGAGTTCTACAAGTCCAAATGCCATTAAATTTTCACAGAAGCTTAAACACATGATGAAGAATGTTCACACCAAGTTTCAGCTCGATTGGATGATTTCTTGATCGATTCGAACCAAGGGTCGAATCGATCCCAAAGTGGGCCCGGATCTCCAGATTTCGGCCATGTGGGCCCCCTGACGTACCAGAATTGGTCTCCCCTCATTTTAGGCGAAATATCAGCCTCCTACACCTATAAATAGAGCCCCTAGTCATTCAGAAAAGGGGTCGGATAATTCTAAGTACTGAAGAGCGCCCAGATTCTGCCAGATCTACTCCAGAACACCGCCGCTGCTTTAGATTGAGACTTAACTTAGAAATTCAGTTGTATTACATTATAAACTACTGTAACCTTCAAGTATCGAGCAATAAAATCATCAAACTTCATAGTGGACGTAGGCAAAACGCCGAACCACTCTAAATCGCTTGTCTTTGCAATTTACTTTCTGTTATTTGGAGTTTTTGTTAGATAATCCACAGTTTTAATTTTCATTCTTCACTTTTATCTCTTCAAAAACTTCCGAAGAGTGTTGTGCCCATTTTTGGTACAAACAGCTGACAAGTGAAACTCTACCATTTTTGTAATCAGTTTCCTTTTGTTCTAACTTGTTCTCAAGCTATTTCTTGCTAATTGTAACTGTAATCAACTGGTTGATAAAGCAATAAAGAAAGTATTCAAAGTGGACGTAGGCAATCAGCGCCGAACCACTATAAATCTTGTTGTTTTTGTTTTATGTTGCATTTTTCTTGATATTCAGTGTTATTCCTCTGTTTTCATTTAATTTCTTCATTTATTTTACTACCTAAACCTATTCTCGGGTGTTTGTGACCAATTTGGTTGCAAACACTAACAAAGATAAGAGTCTAGAGGTAAAGCGTATACATATATATAACAAATACAAGTACGTTACTATATCGTTATCACATACCCCAATCCTATCTCTAATTCCTAAGGATTATGTTTTCAAAAATCATTTTTAGTTAAAGTATTTCATAAACCTATGCTCTGATACCAAGTTGTAACATCCTCTATCTAGAGGCCCAAAGCTAAGTACTATAGATGCTGCAGTCATCTATAGTATTAACTTCCGGCGACTAAATACAGTTATGTTATGGTATCTATAATATCAAAAGCACTTGAATATGAAACAAAACACTGATTTCAAAACAACATTTTTCCATTACATTTCAAAACAGATGTTCCATATTTAGATTACATAATCCTAAAACGTTTCTCAGACAATGATAAAATATACTTATCACAAAATACGCCAAGAGCGACATATGAAGATGCCCCATTGGATGATCAGAGTCATATAGTCATAAATGACTTAATACATACACATCGGAAATAAACACAAAACAAAGAACTACAACTCCTAAATAGCAATCTGTTTTCCTCCTACTTTCCTCCGGTAGCTTTATTCGTCATCCTACTAAAACTTGTAAGATCCTCAATCCTCAGCCTACTCAAATCAATTTTGAGCACCTGAGACTTTAAGGGGAAAACATAAACTTCGAGTCATACATAAAGCCTAGTGTGAATAATACTATACATCCTGGTTATTAATGTTAAGTGAGACCAGGCCGCTTAGCGGAACGGGTTTCCCCTCACTAACATCCTTTTAAAACATATCTTTTGCAAACCTTTATCCTACAACCAAAACTGGTTAAAATTGTAAAGCATTATTATGTAAAGATACATATTAGGTAACAAATGGACTATCTGTCCGAACATTATATTTTGTTTGGCTTACTATTAACCTTTGGCTGACTCGGGCCTACCAGACAATACAAAAAAAATCTAACATCTGTTAGATACACCTCTTTTGGACGGTCTGTCCTTAACTATATGTTAATTACTTCTCTTATGGACGGTCTATCTCTAACTTAACATCTCACAGGGTCACCTGATCCTAATGGTTTTGTGGGCTCACTAATAACCTATCTGCATACAAACATATATTCCCTTCTGTATGTAATCATAATTCTAGTCATACCTGTGACAAAGCCCTACATATTGGAATTTTGGATTAAATTAACTGGGGCCAATAGCTAATGCATAGGGCGCGACCCTATATCAGTTCCATCTGGTATTCTAATATCCGAGTCATTTACACTTAGGGATACCTTCCCATGATTTTCCTTGAAAACCTTTTCATGTGACATTGATTTAAAACCTTTTAAACCAAAATTAAACAAGGAAAACATTTATACTCTATGCTTTACTCAAAATTACCTTGCCATGTTGTATATATATACTTTACTCAAACCTTAGTTGATGAAAACATTTAACCACTTGAAAGTACCCCTTTCGATTCAATTGAAAGTATCTCTTTCGAAACCAAGTAAAACCCTTTATTTATCTAGGCCGAAAGGCCAAAACCTTCCCTTCCGAAACCATACTTAAACCCTTTTGAAACATTCCTTTCGAAAGCTTTGAAACCTTAGACATCATATCTTAAGATACTTTAAAACGTTGCCTTTAAAAACCTTGGAATAACCTTCCACTTCAACCCTTTCGAAACAATTAGAAAATAGCACCTTTCGTCTCCTTCGAAATCCTTTGGGGACCCACCCCTTCGAAACCATTTTAAACACCTTTTGAAAGCATCAAACCTTTAGAAATTCAAACCTTTCAAAAGCTCTTGGGTTCAATTTTAAAACATGTAGAAAAACACCTTTCGAAACTATTTAAACCAACACTTTCAAAACCTTTGGGTTATACCTCAATCAGACCAGAAAAGGGTCATTTAAAACATCCAAGTCGAAAGCTTTCCTTTCGAAACCTATTCCTAAGTAAAGAAGTGATGGTGTCGAAACCATTTCTTCGAAAACATTGGAGAAGTGGTTAATTTAAAAGCAAATTATACCTTTCGAAATTATTGACTTTGAAAGGTAGATAAGTGGCAGCTAGGGGTTTCGACCCCTTCGAAAGCATCATTTAAAATAAAAGGATGCAACCCATTTAAAACCTTTTCTTTAAAACACTTGACTCAGTCGGAAGCCAACCGATTCTAAAGCTATCCTTTCGAAAGCAAAGCAGGCGCTACTTTAATTTTTAAAACAAAAAGCGCTTCGACCCTTTCAGAACCCCTTGGTTTCGACTCTTTCGGAACCCCTTGGTTTCGACTCTTACCTTCCGTCTTTGTCCAATTCACTATGTACCAACGTGTTGATACTATGTGCATTGGTTTGTGAAAGGAGGCGGAGGTCTTAGTCGAAACCAACCTGGGCGAAACCAAAAGAGGCTAAACATGCTTTTAGCATGAATTTCTGATTTACCCTTTTTAAGTAAAACTTTTTAACTAACCCGCCTTGTTTGTCAAACTTTTATTGGTTGCTAATTTTTCTTTTCTAAAAGTGCTGCCATAATTTCAGAATTAAACTATAATTTTATTTTACAAAATACCCCTTCTCCTTAATTAAATATATTAAACATTTAAGTCCCATACCTTAAATAATTTTATATATTCATTAAAACACTTAGGAAAACTCTACAAAAATTCCAGAAAATCCTTTTCAATATGTTTTCTAACATATAAAAATTTCAGACCCAAATAATTATTTATTATGCAGTAAATAATTTATAACCCAATAAATCATTTTCTTCAGTAGAAAATTTAATATAAAATCCACATTAATTCAGAAAATTATGAAAATTGAAATCCATCTCTAAAATATCATTTCTGGTCTATATTAAAATTCGCAAGACATTTGGATGTCATTTAATAGGGTTTTCATATCAAACATATCATAAAAATCAATATAAACATGCATAAATCACCAACAGATATATATAAACATTTAATCATCCAAAACATGGCATTATCATGCAAAACCATTTCGGGTTAACCTTAAAACCGAAAATTAGAAAAAAAGGGATGTAGTAATCATTCACCTTAGCTTTGTGATTAAAGATGTGAAATTTGATGTTGAATAAGTCGATTTACTTCTTCCTCTTGAAAATCCTAGCTTTATCTTCTCTTGCGATTGAAAATGGTGGCCTGCCTTAAAATATTTTACTTGAGAATGAAATGAACGTATGTTTGATTTCCTAAGGGTTTAGGGTATAAGTTCCTCCTATTTTCCATTTTGCCCTTCCTTATTTTCTAACACTTATTTCCATCTTCTAGTTCATTCTACATGTAGGCACAGTTACCCTTGGTTAAATCAAATCAATCTATTAATCATTTTACATTATTTTATTTAATTAAACTAATTAAATATCCTAAATAATGTTACTAAAAATATGAGGTGTTACAACTTGGTGGCACCATGGATTTTTTGGGTACTTCTAACACTTCATATCGGGAAGTGGCCTTGCCGGAGTTCGATGTTGAGGTGTAATGAGCGGTGACCTTGCCGGAGCTCATTTAAGAAGTTATCTGTGTTTTTTTTTTTATGTATTATATTTTGTCACCTGCCAAGCATGTTGGCAGCTCTTTTGTTTTCGGTAATACATACATACATGCATGCTCTCCTCTACTTTAGAGGATCACACATTTCTCTTAAAAAAAGAAACAAAATGGAGAACAGAGAAAACTAGCATAGGAGATTACCTTAACGCTGAAATGAACAGATCGAAGCAACACCCTAATGCATATGGCCTCAGACGGAAAACCACAATGGTCATCGATGATCGGAGGATGAAGAACGGCAAGAAATCGAAGGTGATTTGAATGCAAGGAGACCAAAGATGATGGTGGACTATGGGTAACTCCGGCAAATCAAACGACGGCGAGTCAAATGGGTATCGAGCTAATGGATATCATGGGTTGAAGAATCTAGAGTTTCTACGCTATTGAAGTTAAAACCAAACTTAGTAACAATGGTATAATTTACATTTTTTAAATGTTTTATTTGGATGATTGACAAAGTAATCCACGAAATGAAGACTTTTGAGAGTTTGCCTGCTGTTTCCGCTCTACCCAAATATTTCAGCTCTTTTCCATTTCCACTGCTCTTCTTCATATTTTCTTCGTCTTCCCTAATTTACTTTCAATAATCCCTAGTTTACTTTCCATTTAATCCGATTCAAACAAAAACATAATCCCTAAGTTATCTTCAGCGCACAAATTCTAAGTAAACCAATTTTTTTTCTTTTTCTTCTTTTGATTGCAATCGATAAGCGCAAATTCAAACAAACGTTTAATTAACAATTCTCCAATCCAAAACAGAGTCAAATTAATACTTCGACAACCCCGTTCCTGTCTTGATCGCTGCTCCACCGACCACAGCTAGTTGAATCCTTCTCCTCTTAAGAGTCGCTCCTCCGACCGTAAGTGATTCCATTAATAATATATGATTCCATGTAATAATATTTACCTATCAACGTTGTCCAATATATACTGTTAAACATTAGTGATAAGGTAAGATATCATATATTTTTTAACATATGCATTACCAGTTTTAATCTATGTTAAAATTTGAGGATTTCCACTGGAAATTGCAGTATAAGTTGATTCCTTTTTTCCTTTTCTTCTGCTTTATTTATTTTTTAATCCACACAGCTACGCCGTGGGAATATATTCTCTTTGCTTTTGATGTGTGTTGCAATCATGTATTGCAGTATGCTGATAATTGTAGAATGTCTGCCGATCACCATATACTGTTGTGATTAAATGAACCTGTCCTTGTTACCTTTGTTTTCTGGGTGCATGGACAAAAAGAAAATAATATTAATAACCTGTATCTTATTCCTTGTATATATTCGTACACTAATAGAAACTTCAACCTCTGATGTCGCAGCTTCTTATTAAAAAACTGTTCGATGTGTTCAGGGCCGGCCTGAGATATAAGAGGCCTAAGGCAAGAAAATTTTGGAGGCCCTACCACACAAGAAATAATGATGAACAAAAAATTGACAAACAAAAATGTTCCATTAAAATCAAATAAATTAGTTGTGATTACATAGAAAAGTAACAAAAGACTTCCACGTTTTCCTTCACTTCTTACAATTTGAGTTGTAAAATTATTAAGAAAAATGCCTAAATCAAGTGATGCTAATAACAAATTTCACATGCTACATCAATACTAAACAAATCTCATAACTCAGCAATCTTAATATAAAAATGAAATTACAACCACCTAGTACATACCAAAATAGGCGATTCTTCTTTGTGAGGAACAAATGATGGGGGAAAAAAATTGACGGCTCTAGGAATTGAATACAGGTTAACAGGGCACAAGTTAGGCATTAGACCACTAAGCTACATGATGTTTTTTTAATTAATTGTCCTGCTACTTTCACAAATAAATATTTCTTAAAGCATCCGGTACTTTTTGTTGCCCTCTCCGCCACCTCCGGCGGTGTTGCCCTAGACGAATGTCTCGGTTGCCTTGCCCTTGGGCCGGCCCTAATTACATCAGCAAACTATAACAAGTCATTATCCCCTGATTTGCAAGAGTGCAAATGAGTTAGTGGGGAATAATGCAAATTAACCATATTTATTTCCAAAGCTTGATCCAACTACTAAATAAAATAGTTTCCTACTCATAGTCATGAAAGGCACGCCATGGCGCATGGCGTGGCGCGGAGTTGTGCCTTTCTTTCTTGTGGCGCGGCGCACATGGAAAGGCGCGGCGAATGGTGCGCGACACAAAACGACACGTCTTTTCATTGTATTATTGTTTTTTTATTTCTTTTTTGCTTTTTTTCTTTTTTTTATAATCCAGACTGTATAAAAATTAGTATTCATCATATTATGGAGTATTAACAAGAAGGTACAATACAACATCCGTGTTACCATTCATCCAATATCCTTGAAGGTACAATACAATCATCATATTATGATTGTAATGAATGATTAACGAGAAATATGGATAATGCATCCAATGCTAAAGATGATAGTGAGGACTTGACTTGGGGTGTTGCTACAAGAGCTGTAAGAGTAGAAAAAGCTAGATATCCGAGTAGAAGAACATCCGCATCAAGAGGTTTTTCAGCATTCTGCTTCAGCTTCTTTACATTTTCACGAAGAAGAAACAATTCTAAATGAGATGGATGAGTAAGATGCCGAATCTTATGAATCCGATGATGCGGACATTGATTTGAAGAATATAATTACTGAACCATATTCAATTTATCAGTAATATGTATAATTATATTGGATTTTGACTTTAGAAAACTATTATGCTTGAAATTTAATGTTTATAATACTATATTTGATGATTTCCTCTGCAAAACGCCTAAAAAATAATCTTTGTTGCATATGTTTAGCAAAAATGTTGAACCTTTTAAATTTGTTGTCATATATATTAAATTTATAAACAAATTCTAAGCGTGCACACTACATTAAAAAGGCGCACACCGTTTGCCAAGTCGTGCACTGAGGCTTGGAGAGGCTGCGCTTTTTTGCGTCGCGCGCCATTAATAACCATATTCCTAATATTCAAGAATCAAGATCTGGACAAAGCCAAATCAAATCCATTTCATTTTGAAAGTAGGTCCATTATCTAAATTAGGGGTAAGAAAAATAAAAGAGTAGGAACTTAAATATATTCGTTGGAAACAAATTTTTTAAACTGTACTCAGTTTGAAAAACACTAACCTAAGTAAGAGCTCAATTTTGGCATAATATAAATTCAGATGCAAGCACGAATCGGAAAAGATTTTCGGTATTTAGATGCAGAAGAATGGGTAGCCAATTATCAAGGAGAAGCCTGTTAAGCGCGATGTAGGAGAAGAATAAAAGAAGCCCTAGTTTTTACTTTATATCTAAAAACAACTTGGACGTTTGGACTGAAGAGAACTGGGCTGGGCTGAAAATTTCTTTTATAATGATAATTTTTTTGAGGCCGCATGTTTCACCTCTTGTTTGCTTCTTGCGTCACACATCCTCTTTTAAACGAGATACCGGGTCACACAATCACAACATATGTATATGAAGAACTCAAGGCGAAGGAAAATGAAGAACTCTTGGTTGCAATATAAATATGAACAACATCAATAATTTGTTTTCATGGCCATGTATATTTAGTTGTCACAAATATTTAAGTAATGGCTTTATTAATGACTAACTTGTTTGTACATACATAAGCACAAAATAACATTGAGTTAAAATGTAGTATTTAAAGTATTTAAAATATATATTTAGTTGTCATAAATATTTAAAGTAGGCACTTTAGACCCACCTAGAAATAAAAATTCTTTGATAATATATTATGCATGCGAGGATAATAAGTTATTAAACCATAAAAAATCCAATCAAAAGAGTTTCTTCAATGAAACTTACTAAAAATATGAAACTTTTAATTAAGAAATTAAGAAAAATAACTTGCATTCCTCTTCATTGATGTTGTTGGCTGTAATCGGCATAAGTCTAAATCAGTTGATGGACCAACTTGCTAATGCTTTTTAAGAACTATTTACAACATCACTTACTCATCGCTGTCTTATTTGTTAAATTCAAATGCAAAATAAAACAGAAAGAAAATAATAGGATTTATTATCTTAAAATAAGTTGCATAAAAAAGCAACTGATGATCATGGTAGTAGTTGACAATCATGACAGGCTAATCTTCCAATCTAAATCAACGAGTTAATTTTGGATTTGTATGAAATGAGATACAAATGAGTAATATAGAAACCATAAAATCAAAACTGAACCAAGTTGATGAAATAATGTATCACAATCCAAACACTTGATGCAATCCACACTTTAGATGGTCTGCATACACTATTTGTACACCTTAAGTCAAGCATAAATTTTCATTATCTTAGCAAATCAAGCTTTGATTTTCCATTTATCCGAAAAACATTAAGAATACAATCAAATATAATTTAATAAACCTCAACTAGCTATGGGTTTTTATACGACTTTTTCACCAATTCCAACTTCACGCGTCTAGGTAAATCTTTGCATCCAAATTAATCTTATCTTCTTTAAAATAAATCTCAGTATGTGTAGTTATCTTTCTTTCGATTCGTCAAAACTTTGATCTCCTATGTTATTTTGCTTATGATTTTTAGATTCCAACTTGATTTGATGTCGATTTTACAGGTCGACCTTATTTTCGTTCTTCTACTGATTTTGGTTTATTCAAACTAATATTCAAATTATTTTGCAACTGGATATATAATTTGATTGTTGAAGATGCAGCTTATCTTCTAGAATTGTAAGCAATTCACATACTGATGTTTATTATTTCATTTGTAGTTAGCTTTTCTTTTTTATTCATCAGAATTTTCGTTTTTATTATTTCAGGCTTAACTGCAGTACCAGGGATAAAGAAGTCCTTGGGGTTAAATCATTTTATTCTGTAAGTTAATAGTGGTATGGACCTATATCTTGTCCCTTTTTAGTTCTTTCTTTTTTCCTTCTTTTTCCTTTTTGAAATGTTTTTAATGATTGTTTTATTACTGATTGCTTAAATTCTGTTCATGCTAGATTATAACATAATTTTTTTTGATCAGCTGATGCATTTTATGAAAAAAAAAGTAAGCTTAACAAAAATCTATATTCTTCAAAGATGATAGTTATAGACTAATGGACAATTGAAAATATAGTTTGGTGGATGTATGCTAGTTCTTATCTACTTGCGCGTTAGCAGCCAAAAGTTCAATAAAAAAATTGATGCATTGCCTTGTGATGTTTTTGACATTAAAAAAAAACCTATTTGAATGTATTTTAGATTTATTAATAGTTATAGATTATTTAAAAATCCACTTTTCTTCAGACATCGTTGCTACTGTAAAATTATAGCCTTCAATACTTCACATACCCATAGCTAGTTGAGGTTTATTAAATTACATTTGATATATTCTTAATGTTTTTTGGATAAATGGAAAATTAAAGCTTGATCCACTATGATAACGAAAATTTATGCTTGACTTAAGGTATACAAATAATAACTCAGTTTTTTGCAAGTTTCATTGAAGAAACTCTTTTGATTAGGCTTTTTATGGTCTGGTCATAATAACTCGGTTGCCGTGGCTGTTGTGCAAAAATTGCACAAATGCGGAAAAATAATAAACATGATCTAGATTTGCCAATTTGAACATCACTTAATCTAGCAGCAATTATTCTATTACTCCAAATAAATAGTAAATAACTATAAAAAAAAGAAGACACATAATATTTATACTGGTTCCACTATCATCTAGATAGTGTACGTCCAGTCCAAAGAAGAGAGATTTTATTACACTTGAGAGAATTACAAGATAAGAGTTTACATACCAAAGCCCCAATTAGGGATAACAAAAAAGAGACACTATATCTGGAGATCGCTGGCTGAATACTATGATGGGTTTACAATGAAGTCTACCCTCAATATATAGCCAATATAAATTCATGTGAGTCTTCAATCAAATTACCAAAATATGGTAAGAAGATAATGGAGGCAAATTACAACGGTAACAAATCACGCAAACATAGCAAGTAATTCACTCGTTTCAAAGATGGAAGAAAATAATCCCAAAGCAATGCGATTACGAAGAAAGAAATAATATGCATATCTTTTGCATATATATTATTCCATAACGTGCGCATGCATAAATTTCCTTGTCATCTCATTCAAATGCAATTCAATTATTAATGCATTTCCATAATGAACAAACGTGATTACTTTCCCTTTTGCATATTTGTTTCCTTCTATTTGTGATTTTGTATCACCAAAATTTAACACTCCACCTTGATGCAAAATCACATATTTCCAACACTCCACCTCGAGTCAAATTCTCTTTTCAACATAAAACTCTTAAAATCAAACTCCACCTTCAACCAAAATCTCTTAACGAGATGGATACCAAAAATGAATACTTACCCAATGGGTTCCGACAAGGCCACCCCCCATCACACCTTGCTAACGAGCTCAGACTATGTCCCCGCCCGCCAACAAAATGTTGCAAATATCCAAAATCAAAAGAAGGTAGATATCAAAATAATCTCAAAGCCACCAAGGCCAAAAAATTCTCTCAATCACCAATCAAATACAGAGCTAGAAAACAAAAGGCCAATAGACATAACAAGGCTGATCCAAATCTCTGTATACAAGACAAATCTCTCTCCTTCCACATACCTTATCTGCCAAACAACACTACGCCATAGATGGCCTTCTGCAACAGATTTGCAAGGTGTTGCCAGTTAAAATGTTGCGATAGCTATAAAATTTTGGTCCTACTGCAACGTTGTATTTTTAGTGTTACCTTAGCCATAAACATGTGTTGCTCTAGCTAAACAAGTGTAACACGATGCAACATTTTGATATAGTGTTGCTATAGATATATTATAATTAAAAAAATTAAGAAAAAAATTACATCTCAGCGATCCACAACATTAGTTAAAACAAAATCTCAACCATTCATCCGCTATCTACTACGCTTCCTCCGTTTCCCGCTAACATTTTCATTCACGCGCTTCCTTTTCATTTCGTTCTCCCAATCACAGAAACAAAAAATTAGGGCTTCCCAACATTCCCAACCCGATTAGGGACCGCGACGGAGCCTGCGTCCACGTCAAACTCACTACCATCTTCGCTTGGAAATTTGCTACCGTTGTGTGAATAAGCTCTTGCTGCTCGCATCAGATCTGGAGATGGAATTTCTCACATCCGTGTTTGGATTGCTGATGGGGTGTGGAGTTTCTCGTCTAAATTGCGGTTGCTTGAAATTGTTGCCGCCTCTAAAGTCAACTGTCGCACTTGCTGTTGGAAATTACCGATCTGGTGCAATGGATCGTGATGCTTAATTTACAAGGCGAATCTGGTAATAGATCTGCTGATGCTTGGAAATGCAATTATTTGTGGCTAATATTGTGCGTGCCTCGGCTGTGCTGCTATGGTTTGACTCGAGACCGAGATAATGCTTGAACGTTGAAGTCGTTGTTGTGGTGGGATTTGATGCTCCACTCTGCCGTGCTCGCTACTGTGGTTTGGTTTAAAATGCTCATGACTTTGATTGCCACTCTTCCCTGTCGAATCTGAAGCCAGCTCTCTGATGGATCTCAAACTGCTTGTTGCATTGAACTTGTCGAATTTTGAGAAAATGATGATGTGACTGGTGAGAAAAATGTATGTGGAATGGTGGATGCTTGTTCGGAAATTTTGGTGTTGGTTGGCAGATGTACAAATCGAGATGTCCTGTTGGTTGGAGATCACAATTTTGGTTGTAGTATTTTCACCGGAAGTAACAACGTAGGAGTAGATTGATTTGCTTTAAAGTCTGCTCTCGACTCTCCGTATCAACGATCATCCACCAATCTTTCAAAATGCTTTAAAAAATGTAGCAAATCATATTTATAAAGAAAACTAATAGAGCTGTTTCAGGTTTGCGTTTTGATTACTAATTTTCTTAATTAGTTAGTCTTTGTTGCTAACTAAGCTGATATTTATGCTGTTTTTGTTTGCTTAGGAACGTCAATGCCAGGAAAAAGTGATTTGGAGCCCATTCTGGATAAGCTTCAAAAGTGTGAATTATTGAATGATCTCTACACATTTTTGATTTCATTTAAGTTAAATAATTTGATGTTTTTTCAATTTTGTAGAAAAGACACTTATGGAGTGTTTGCTGAGCCTGTGAATCCAGATGATGTATGATTACTTGAATTCTATTTCATATTTGATAATTCAGGTAATTGAAGCTGTAGAATTAACAGCAGAAATGAAATCAGTAGGGGTTTTTAATAAAGTTCATTTTGATCTGCATCTCTTACTGCCATCAACTACTTTTACAGTTTGACCATTTGCTGCTGATTTTTAAAGAACCATTATTCTTCATGTTCCGTTCATATGCTACTGGGCTACCAGCTGTAGAATCTTGGCTAGCTTGTATAGTAAAAATATGAAGCTGGAGTTGTTCGCTTGCTGCCCCCCTACCTATATCTATTTTCAAATATCATACCACCTTTTCTTTTTCTTTCCAAGTAAATAAGTTGTTTTCAACGACAAAAACTTGAATATTATTTGTAATCTATATGCTTCGAAGTTTTGGTTTTCTTATGAACCATTTATATTCTTTAATGAAACAACTATTTTTTTTTTGGGTGCCACTGCTGCATATTGCAGCAGCCTGCTGCTGCTATACAGGCAACAATTTTATTTTATTATTTATTTGTTTATTTTTACAACAAAGTATTCTAAATATTATTAGATGATTAACAATTTTCGTTTTAGATCATAACTAGTTCTTTTTATTCCATGACACCAAAGTGCTAAACATTGTTTCATAAAACAGAGAACTTAATTAACTCCACTTTATTCCAGAAAAATACCACATTAAGGAGTTTGAAGAGGCGCTTGAAGTCATTCAATATGCACTAGCTGAGAATGTCCGTCTGAATCCAATAACCATCATTATTATCGAACATAGGAACTGACACTCAAAGGGGAGATCAACGTGAGGAAGAGACTGAGATCACAAATATAATGGATGAAAATGTGGTGCAACCGTTATTTGTCAGCACAAATGCTATCACATTTGCTATGGAGTGCATTAGGATGATTCTCAAGGTCGATGATATTGTTGCTGTCAGGTAAGCTTACTATGTTGTTGATGTAATGCATAATGGAAATTGATGTAGGTCTAATGTTATTTTGTGCATCACTGAATACTATCTATGTTTTCAGAGTTCTTTTTAAGTGTTTTTATTTGTTGTTTTTGCACACTTGTTGCTTGTTTGATGTACTGTTAGTTTTTGGGTGGTTAGTACAAAAACTTTGTTCATTTTGCTATTTGTACCTTATGTTGTGCATCGACTCTTGTATGTTCTAGCACCTTACATTGGTACTGTTCTACTTTTGGTAGGAAAATGTTCTCCACTGTTGTCAACACAAACAAGGTTATTATGGATCTTCATATGCAACATCACAGGTGTGCATGCTAAGGATGGTAGTGGTTCATGTTGAAATGAAAGATGGTGATGCTGTTTTCTTTATCTGAAGATGCTGTTTTTTATCTCAAAGTTACCGGTCTCTGTTTCTTTTTGTATGGGTAATCAGCGATTGTGATTAGGTGATTAGGCGATTTGGCAACCTGAAGTCGAATTTGGCAGCTGAAATAGTTTGTTGGTGAGGCAATTAGAGGATGGAGGCTGGTGGTTTAGAAGTATGTGTGGTGCATCATTTTACGTCGTTTCAAAGAAGGCTCGATCTTCCGAAATCGGATGAATCGGGCGGTGCCCACTTGTTCGACCTAACCGGTTAGGTCGATCCCCGCCGGGACTGCAGTGCCCCGGACCCCCGCCGGCGCTGCGCCCGGACCCGCTTCTCGGCTCGTCATATATTTGTCAGTGTCGGTGTCTGTATAAATTGAAACTGCATATGTAACGAGTGAACTGAGTGATGTAGTGAGGAATATCTGTATATGTGAATATCGGTGTTATATATCATTGAATTGTAAAATAGTGGAGTCAGGAATTTGTACTATTTTAAATGTTGAAATAAAATATTTATTTAAATAAATTACTGTTTGAATATCAAATTCTGTGCGATGGCATTTTATTAAATAAATATTTATTTCTATTAAAAAATCAAATATGCTCTACATTGTGGGCCCCACAAATTCAGAAAGTTAATATCTATAGCAACATTTTGGAATGTTGGTACAGACACCTATGGATGTTGCTATAGACCCAAATAGGGTTCTATTGCAACAATATTTCTTATGTTGCCTTAGATAGTCAAAATGTTGCCTTTGAGGTCTGCGGCAACGCGGCAAAATGCATCACCGAGAAAGTGTTGCCTTTGCCCTTTTTTAGCCTACAGCAACATTTTTTGGCACTTCCTGCATCACTTCTTTGGTGTTGCAGTATGCAATCTATGGCGTAGTGCAACAAATTTTCCATGGAAATCAACATAAGACTCTCACATCAACATCGAGCCATAAAGTAGATACAAGTTCCCAAATCCAGATGTCTCTTCAACACAGTAAACTCCTTATCATCAAATTTCCAAGGCTGGAACACTCTTCTCTCTCAACATAATCTCCTCCACTCCATATTGCACAAAATCTCATTTTTCCATCCAAATGAGTAATAGCATAATCACCACCAGATCTACCGCTCTTTCTAGAAGCCATTGATGCACAAATCTGAACAAATCGCCTAGCTTTGATACCAATCTGTTGTGCAAAAATTGCACAAATGCGGAAAAACAATAAACATGATCTAGATTTGCCAATTTGAACATCACTTAATCTAGCAGCAATTATTCTATTACTCCAAATAAATAGTAAATAACTATAAAAAAAGAAGACACACAATATTTATACTGGTTTCACTATCATCTAGATAGTGTACGTCCAGTCCAAAGAAGAGAGATTTTATTACACTTGAGAGAATTACAAGATAAGAGTTTACATACCAAAGCCCCAATTAGGGATAACAAAAAAGAGACACTATATCTGGAGATCGCTGGCTGAATACCAGGATGGGTTTACAATGAAGTCTACCCTCAATATATAGCCAATATAAATTCATGTGAGTCATCAATCAAATTACCAAAATATGGTAAGAAGATAATGGAGGCAAATTACAACGGTAACAAATCAAGCAAACATAGCAAGTAATTCACTCGTTCCAAAGATGGAAGAAAATAATCCCAAAGCAATGCGATCTCGAAGAAAGAAATAATATGCATATCTTTTGCATATATATTATTCCATAACGTGCGCATGCATAAATTTCCTTACCATCTCATTCAAATGCAATCCAATTATTAATGCATTTTCATAATGAACAAACGTGATTACTTTCCCTTTTGCATATTTGTTTCCTTCTATTTGTGATTTTGTATCACTAAAATTTAACACTCCACCTTGATGCAAAATCACATATTTCCAACACTCCACCTCGAGTCAAATTCTCTTTTCAACATAAAAATCTTAAAATCAAACTCCACCTTCAACCAAAATCTCTTAATGAGATGGATACCAAAAATGAATACTTACCCAATGAGTTCCGACAAGGCCACCCCTCATCACACCTTGCTAACGAGCTCAGACTATGTCCCCGCCCGCCAATAAAATGTTGCAAATATCCAAAATCAAAAGAAGATAGATATCAAAATAATCTCAAAGCCACCGAGGCCAAAAAATTCTCTCAATCACCAATCAAATACAGAGCTAGAAAACAAAAAGCCAACAGACATAACAAGGCTGATCCAAATCTCTGTATACAAGACAAATCTCTCTCCATCCACATACCTTATCTGCCAAACAACAAATTTCCCATGGAAATCAACATAAGACTCTCACATCAACATCAAGTCATAAAGCAGATACAAGTTTCCAAATCCAAATGTCTTTTCAACACAGTAAACTCCTTATCATCAAATTTCCAAGACTGGAACACTCTTCTCTCTCAACATAATCTCCTCCACTCCATATTGCACAAAATCTCCTTTTTCCATTCAAATGAGTAATAGCATAATCACCACCAGATCTACCGCTCTTTCTAGAAGCCATTGATGCACAAATCTGAACAAATCGCCTAGCTTTGATACCAATCTGTTGTGCAAAAATTGCACATATGCGGAAAAACAATAAACATGATCTAGATTTGCCAATTTGAACATCACTTAATCTAGCAGCAATTATTCTATTACTCCAAATAAATAGTAAATAACTATAAAAAAAATAAGACACACAATATTTATACTGGTTCCACTATCATCTAGATAGTGTACGTCCAGTCCAAAGAAGAGAGATTTTATTACACTTGAGAGAATTACAAGAGATTACAAGATAAAAGTTTACATACCAAAGCCCCAATTAGGGATAACAAAAAAGACACTATATCTGGAGATCGCTGGCTGAATACCAGGATGGGTTTACAATGAAGTCTACCCTCAATATATAGCCAATATAAATTCATGTGAGTCATCAATCAAATTACCAAAATATGGTAAGAAGATAATGGAGGCAAATTACAACGGTAACAAATCACGCAAACATAGCAAGTAATTCACTCGTTCCAAAGATGGAAGAAAATAATCCCAAAGCAATGCGATTACGAAGAAAGAAATAATATGCATATCTTTTGCATATATATTATTCCATAACATGCGCATGCATAAATTTCCTTGCCATCTCATTCAAATGCAATTCAATTATTAATGCATTTCCATAATGAACAAACGTGATTACTTTCCATTTTGCATATTTGTTTCCTTTTATTTGTGATTTTGTATCACCAAAATTTAACGGTGGCATGCATGATATGTTATCAAAGAATTTTTATTTCTAGGTGGACCTTAAAGTGCCTACTTCATTTTAACTCACACAATGTTATTTTGTGTTTATGTATCTACAAACAAGTTAGTGGCCATTACTTTAAATATTTATGACAATTAAATATACATGGCCATGAAAGCAAAGTATTGCTACTGTTCATATTAATGTTGCAACCAAGAGTTCTTCATTTTCCTTCGCTTTGAGTACTTCATGACGACAGGCTAAACATAATTTGCACAGTGGAGAAATTGGCAAAAAAACAGTGCTATAAAATAACTTTGAACTGGAGCAATACAACATCAATCTGCTGAAACACAAAACCGTGTATACTGGTGCCAATTGTGCCAAAGTTGCAGAAGATATGAACCGTTCATAGGCCTGCAACACAATTTTAGTGTGATCGGTTGCAAATTCTGAATCATGAATTAAGAGATGATTGCATTTTTTGGCTTCATGGCTAAGTTGATGAATAACTCGGATCTTTTCATCTCTAATCTAATCGCCATGAGTAAATCCAAATAATATAAGACTAATCTAAGAAAAAAATTAAATAAAAATCATAGGGTTTGGAGAGAAATCAAATTGGGTGTCCGATGAATTTGAGGTCTTCTCTTCAAATTGATTTGGTGATTAAAATATTATTGGTGAAACTACTTCACTTTTAGCATTCAATAATCTTGTCATCGATTTATATCTCTTATAAATTTGGATTATAGTGGTAGTCATTAATGTGAAAAATCTTACGATTTGGATAAGTATTTTATTTCCGATTCAGAACTTAATTTAAAATGCAGTTGAGGAAAATCATCCAATTCATGTTGAAACAAAGAATATTAAGATGTTTACTTAAATCTACAATTCAAACTTTATTGTTATTTCAAACAAAATGAAGATTCACAAGACAAAGAATCAAATTTTTATATAGATGTAGAAACTCAGGTATTAAAAATCATTTTTAAATGTATAAATTATTACAATGGAAAGAAGAATCAACGCTTTTACAAACTCATATGTCATTCAATAATCTACGTAGATTGAAATTTCTAACATGTAAGTATATGTGTGTACATAACAATGTAGATCTTTTAGATTTTACAATTTCTGAATTAAATGCAGTTTTGGTTTGAAGTTTACGATTTACAGTTACATCATGTTTTGAAAACCTTGGTGTAAGTTTAATGATATTTTTTGGTTATAGATGTAGATTGATTGAACTATATATATTTGTGTTTCTTTATTTCTCGTCTGTTGTGTTGGTGATTTAGGTAATTGATTCTTATTGATTGTTGTTCTTTGATAGTTGTTGGTTTTGATTGATAAACCTATATCCGTATTAGTATAATGAATTTTGCATAATTGTTGGTATCACTGTGCTTTTCAACATCCGATTCTTCTAAGAGTTATAAAAAATTATTAGGTTGCTAAATCTAACGGTAAAAAGAACATTAGGACATGTACCTGAAGATGAAGATGATGTTGAAGAAAGAGAAGATCTATATAATATAGTATTTGCGTTAGAAAGACTTATCAGCTGATGAGTTAAATGAAATGGAAGAAGAAGAAGCCCTCACCTCTATTCAATTGCGTCTTGCAATTGAATTACTTGGGGAGTTCATTCATGTAAAGAAGGCGAATGAATTATGGAAAGAACTTGCTAAAGTCTAATAGGGAGAATATATAACCATGCAAATTATTGTTCAATAACAACTATATTACGTTAGGATGAAGCATGACATTTTCAGAATATATGAATACACTCGATCCTTGATCATGAATTTGAAGGAAACAAATATTCAAAAATGAAGCATGAGTTGTCGATATTATTATGTTTACTATCTTCATTATATACAAATAACGTTGATAAATCCATTAATTTATAAACAGAGTTCGATTGACTTGTCGAATATTAAACATAATTGCATAATGGGGCGTTGATGGATCTGTTGATTAGTTAGTATTGACGATGACTTAGAGGGTTTGGTTGTTTAAAGATATAGATGTCAAAAATAGAAGCACAAAGATAGAGTGAGACATAAGCATAGGTCCCATTCTAGAGTCCTGAGGGGTACTTGTTTTCATTGTACAAATGATCATTTTAGTCTTGAGTGTTCAGTTTTTTAATAGATAAGAGAAGATGAGTGAAGAAGGTTTCACTATCGATTGTAGTGACAGAGTTTAGATACAGATAGTGACATAGTTTAGATACAGCTAGTGACACCATAATATTTACAACTATTATTACTCACAAGTGATTGATTCAGGAAGTTCATGCCACATAACATTATACATTTGTTTTTATCACTTTTGAAAGTGTGCCAATGGAGTAGTCGTTATGGGGAACGATACATCTTGTTATACTATCAACGTAAGTAGCATGGGGATAAGATGTTTGAGGATATTTGTTACACCCCGTAAAAATTTATAATAATTAAATTAGATAAATTAATTAGATAAGATTAGGTTAAAAATGGAAATTTTGCAAAAGTCAGAATTAGACCACGAAAGTTATGTCATTGTGTTCGTGGCTAAATTCTGATCAATTTTCATATATAATATGTTAAAAACGGAGCTCAAACGGAAAAGTTATGGACGTTTGAAGTTTTCGAATTCAAAATAATTTAAATAGAATTCAAATTCAAATAATTAAATAATTCTTAAATTTGAAAGTTAACACTAATTAGACTTGGGGGTTAAGTAATCGTTAAATTAACGTTAACGTTAAGTGGTAATTAAGGAATTAAATAATTAAAAACAACGGCCAATAAAATTCTTCCCGAAATAGAAGGATCGGTCGATTGCTAGCTGTCGACCGGTGGGTAGTGGCGGTCGATCGGTGAAGGTTGTGGCGGCTAAGGTTTTCTGTGATAGTGAACGTCTGGATTTTTATTATTTTTAACTAACTTAAATCCGACGGTTTTGATACATTTCAACCACTATAAATAAGAACATAACTCCCTCACTTTTATTCACAAATTATTTTAGGAATCTAGCGAAGCTCTTTCAGTTCATCTCTTCTAAGATTCATAATTTTTTTTAGGATTTCAGGTAAGAAATCTTATATGTTTATTGATTATTTTCTAAACTTATTTTCCTTCAAACCTCTAATTTTTTGAATCTAACGTATATACAAATCCCTTGTTATATATATAAAAAAGAAGAGATTATTGAATGCGTGTCAAATCCAAAAGGAGGCAAAGCTAAGGATCTACAGTGAGTGGAGATTATAGTCTTTCTATCTTAGTAATTGATTGATGTAGTTTGGATTTGAATTATGCCTTGGAAATTTTGGTTCACAAAAATATCATATCAAAAATCCACAAAATTCTCTCAAAGCGAAATGTCGATTCTAGGTTGAAATCTTAATTGTTTATACTAAAATAATTGAAATTATGTAGATTTGCAATTCTAGTGTTTTTACCTTCTATTCCACTTATTCCTTTTCTTTGGATTTGATTAAAGGTTTTGATTAGGAAATATGATGTAATGTATAAATTCCTATTTGTAGTTTGCACCGTTTATTTTCAAACTTTTGATGAAAATTCTCTTTGTCTAATTTTATTAAAAAAAAGTTGAATAGAGCGTAAAAGGAATTGAAATTGTAAGTTTATTGATTTATTCCATCGTTTTAATATAATAGGTTGAGTTTGAATATTATTTCTATACCAGTCTGTTGATTGAGTTTTTGGATATTGGATTTATGGTATATTGATAATATGAAAATGAGACCTGTATAATTTTGAAAGAGTTGACATTCAAATGTTTGTTTAGGGCATAAACTCCGCACGCTTAAAAATTCCTTGACGCATATATAAGCATAAATGACGTATAATTATAATGTATTAAATGCGTAGTTAATAGACTATTAATTATTATTAGATCCCCCTTAGGAAAGTAATTAATGGTAGAGATATAAGAAAGATTTTTTATAAGGCCTCAATAATAGATGCGACATGTGTGATAATATATGTAGAGAGTGTTATAGATTATGACTAAGTTCTAGGGATGCGAGGTCAGTTGAAAGCACACGAAAGTCTACCCAGCTAATCTACTTACCAACAATGTGACTTTAGTACTGATGTAAGACATCGTCTATAATAAGTAATTACGAATGACACGATGTTAGTCTCAAATTCTGTATTGTAAATTTTCCTAGCTAATTTGACTACCAATATCTACGAATAGTCGGACTAATGTGAAACGTCACTATGGGGTACAGATCATAATACGATGGATATGCTTCAGGGATTGAAAGTATTAAGTGGTTATGTGAGCGTCCACCTCTTCCCTATGTAGGAAGTAGTAAATGGTCGGGGTTATGGGTTAGACACGGTAGATGATTTCTTGGGAAAATGCCCGCTTCTATATGAAGTATGAAGTGGCTGAAGAGATTCTGTGCAATGTCAGCTAGATAGTTTTACTAGAGAGGAGTCCGCCTTGGATAGTGTTAGCACCAAAATTGGTCACTAACCTCGTTGAGAAAGATTGTGTAGAGATGTAAGTGATGAAGTTAAATTAAACAAAGAAGAATATGCTAATTTAAATGCAGAAAGTAAGAACACCGGATTTATAGTGGTTCAGCATAACTGCCTACGTCCACTTTGAGTTTTGATCTTTATTTATTTCACAAGTAGTTGAATACAGATACAATCCATATATTAATGACTTGAATACAAGTTTGAACTGAAAATAATCAGTCTTGAAAGTGGCAGAGTCTCCCCATTGTTCTCCAAAAAAGGTCCATTTCACTGTGCCCCTGCCCCTCTATTTATAGACAAAGGTGGGTTGGACTTCTCTGGCGGGCCTGGTAGCTGAATAACTCGGTCCAGATAGGCTGGTCCATGTGTGCCGAACCAATCAGGCTGAACAGTTGGGTGCCGAACCACTCTCCTTCTGCCGAACGAGGCGCTTGCTGTGTGGGAAGAGTAGGCCGAATAGCCATCGAAGCCGAACGTGTCTCCTGGCCGAGCGAAGTATCTGGCCGAACGTGTCTTCTGGCCGAACGAAGCCCCTTAGCCGAACGTGCCTTTAGGCCGAACAAAGCCCTTAGCCGAACGATGTCCTTAGGCCGAACAAAGCCCTTGGTCGGACGATGTCTCTGGCCGAACGATGCCTCTAGCCGAACGTTGCCTGATGCCGAGCGCTCCTGGATGCCGAGTACTCATGGATGCCGAGTACTCCAAGATACCGAGTACTCCTAGATGCCGAGTACTCAGTTGCCTTGCCAAATCTCCAGGAAACAGATAGGTATTAAAGGACGAGGACCTACTTTAAAAGAGGTATTAAATGGTCAAAGTCTGCCTAGTTTCCATTAAAAGGTATTAAGTGACTTGGGTACTATCTCTTACATTGATATGATATTATTGATGATAGATATGGGTTATTAGGTTACTGTTTCAAATTTCGTTTATCTCACCCAAGATCTCGCTCGAGATCTCATTTTCGAACTTGAACGAGACGAGATTTAACGAAACGAGACATTAAATTTTGTTTACATTATTTGACACTCATCTTGTTTAGAAAAATTTGAGGTGAGATATCGGTAGAAGATCTCATACGAAACTATGTTTTTTTCATTTACATATTTCATTTACTTTTCATGTGGATCTAAAAGAAATTATGCTCTAATGACTTTTTACTAATCCTCTAATTTTGTATTTTACATTTTAACGAATGAGCAAAAATAGAAGACATTTTATTTATTTTTTATTTTTAATATCCAGATTTTTAATATCCAGGTGAGTATAATCGATTCAACTAATATCAAATCAATCGTGTTATCACTCTCATTCAAATAGTAAAATTAATATTATCATTTTACATAAATTATGTATGTTAAAAAGTTAATATTTAGATAACTATTATTACAAAAATATTTGAAATATTAAATTTTGACTTTTAAGTTACTCCGAGATAGTCTCGATGTGAACTTTAAAACCGTGATGTCAATCTGAAATGTACACTCGAGATCTCGTCCGATGTGAGATATTGTGTGTAAAATCTCGAGACGAGACACGACCGAAATTCAGGATTTAAAACCTTGAGCGAGATGGCTATGTCTTATATTGGAAAGCTTTTTTTTAATTTATATTTGAAAAGACTTAGGATGTAGACAAAATGCAAAAAACATATTCTTATTTAAATTATACTGCCTAAGTACTACTATGGTAAGACTCAAGATTTTCATTCATCAGACGTATGTTGTTCTGACTCCCTCCTCATTACAACACATCTTAGGAAAGAGGACGATGTTGAAGGTGAATGTGTGGAGAAAGCTTGTGGCATTTTATCTATTTATATATTCATGTTATTTTCAGATGCACCCATTGGAAACTGTTGTATTTTAAATCAAGGTTTGAGGTTTCGACCGAAACACTAAAATTTCCGGTTCAATAAAAAACTATTGAATTTCAAAATTTACAAAAAGAAAAATCTCGAAAAAGGAATTAATTTGAGTTTCAAATACATGAATATTCAAATTTGCAATTGTAACTTAGGAAACATATAAATTCACAAAATATGTGAATCGTGTAACTAAAAAAGTTGAAAACGAAATAATGAATAACCATTTTTTAGTATTATAAATATTTATAATTAATCGGTATTGTTTTTTAATATCTTATTTTTCAATTAAATATAAATTATACATTCTGTTTCAATAAATTGAACTAACATATGTGTAATTATATGAAAAATAAATAATGATATTCGAAACCGAACCTAAAATCGAAATTTCCAAAATTTACAAATTACATCGAAATTCCTAAAATTACAAAAGACCGAAACCGAGATCGAAATCGAGATCTCGAACCTTATTTTAAATATGTTGTACCACAAATATATAACGGTTATTATTGGTTTTGTGTTATGGTTTTTATGGCATTTTGAATTTATAATAAAATATGTACCGTTATTATTATATTTTATTCTTCCGCTGTGAGATCTAAATGTGCAGATATAGCTTTGTATTGTTCTTTTTACCAACTAACAACCAACTTTGGATGAGTCTAAGTTTCGATGGGGTTTTTTTGGATTGGAATTTAAGTCCGTTTTAGGACGGGTTGTTACAATATTGTTGGACTATCATAGACGGTAGACATGTTTTGAAGTTGTGTAGGAGCATGTTGTTAGTTGGAGCATTGAGTAGGATTTGATTTAAGGATTATGCTTGATGTCAACGGATGGAGAGCGATGAAGGATTCTTAGGTAGATATGAAAGGTGTTCGATTAAGTAATCTTTATTTTCTTTAGGAAGGGACAATCATGAGTGAATCAACGGCAATTACTAACTAATTAATTTAGATTCTACACGATTATGACATGTATGTTTGAGTTATATTATTGAGAGAAGTCCGATATGTTACCGAACCAACATATGTTTGATGACATTTGTCATTCAAACTTGAGTTTTTGTGACGACCATGTTCTTGGGAAGCATAAGCATGAATTATTTTATGTTGGTAGGGTAACAAATATTTTTGTGTTCTTGGAGATGTACAAGGGCTACATCGGTAACTTCATTAGATGGAGGCAGTTACTTCTTCTCATTTGTTGATGATTTCTCATGGAATGTTTAGTTCTATTTTATGAAGAACAAAGACGAGGTATTTGCTTAATTTCATAAGTGAAAGACCTTAATAGAGAAGCAGTTTGAGAACTTATTGAAGGTTCTCTAATAGTGAACTTGCATCATAAGAATTCACCGACTATTGTGTGTTCGAAGATATAGTTTTTTTTGTGAAAATTCAAAGATATAGCTAGATATTTTACTATGTCAAACGAGCCACAATTTTATGTAGCTGAGCAGATAAATTAAACGTTGTTAAATAAATAGTTTCAGTTTGGCCCCATCAGGTATAGACAATCTTATATTTTTATACATGACATAAATAAGCCATTGTAATCATCGAAAATGCTAGGTCCACTAAAGAGATAAAAGTATATGATAAATAAAGATCAGTGTTTGAGATTAACTATTCAGTTATAGAAAGGATTTTGGACAGATACTATATCTCCGATGACGATTTTCATTAACTACACACATTTTACATCCATAGATATGCGGATCATGTATGAGTATGAAAAAGAAAGCCTATCAATTATTCATTTTTTAAAGTGTTGGTTGTTCAATGTATGTGCACGAAAGCAAAATAAGTTGGAGCTTTGAGTAAGCAAACACATTAGGTTTTAGAGAAGTGAAGCTATAGATTGGGATGTGCCATAATCAAGAGTATTGATATGTATGTGACATTTGATGAGAAGGCTTTGTTGCAGGTGAAGCCTCTATCAAACAATGACAATATATATAAGAATAAAGAAAAAAACACCAAAACAGTAGTTCGTCTTTTTCTCACAGTAGAGAGATAGTTGTGTATCTGATGATACTATGGTTGATGGTAAAGATAGGAGGTTAAGACTCAAGGTGAACCTCAATCATAGTTCAAACCGATTGGAAGAATGAATAAAGTTTTCTTGGCTTGATGATTCATTGGTTTTGATGTTGATAATGTGGATATTGATGATACAACAATATATGCACTCAATGTCGTGAAACTCGGTAGTGAATTTGATGTGGCAGACTTAGTGAAGTTAGAGAATATTCTTGAGAATAAGGTTGTGGTAGATGAAAAGTAAAATGTTCTCTCTTGGAATGGAATGGAAAAGGCATAATCATTAATTTTCATTGAACTCTGAGATTATTCTATATGTATGTGTGTACCCTACATTGAATATATTAAAATTTGTTGGAGCTGATTGTTCTTGCACAATGTTTCTTGATGCATCTGGGTTATGTCCAATGCTTGAGAATGGATTATGGATGATAAATTTGAGCAATAATGCTCAAACTTGATCACTTCATTCTTAAGCTAATGGTGGCATGGGATGCGTATCCAACATTTGATTAGCACTTGATACGATGAGAGAGTTAAAGATATGAATATATTATGTATATGCGGAATGTTGAAATTATGTGATACAATATATTATTTTGAAAAGGAGAAAATATGTGATGCAGTGAAAAAGAGGAGAGATGAAACAGAGTTTGCACGGAGAACTTGGTAAAATAATGAGAAAACCATTGAATTGGAGCAGCAGAAGATCGATCATTCATATAGCACAAATCTGGATGTCAACTGATGCTAGTTGCCTTACAATTGTAGAAGTAAGATCCTATTTCTGCACAATACTTAGTACGATTGATTTTAGTTTTTGAAGTGTGAATTATGATGTGATTGCATAATTGAGTTGATGGGCTAACTTGACGAATGACTTGGATCTTTTACTTTATAATCTACTGGTGATGAATAAACCAAGTTGGTAAATTAATTTAACTTTTACCTTCTCAACAACTAGTTCAAGACCATTCCAAGCAAAAATTCAAATAGAAACCCTAGAGATCAGAGAGCGATCAAATTGGAGGTTTCGATGAATTTGGAACTTCTTTTCAAATCGTTTAGTGATTAAAGGTTATGGGTGGGATTGCTCCATTTTAGTCAATCATCTTTAGCTGATTTCATCTCTCTCATAACTTATGATTATAGCAAAGGTTATTGACAATTGTTTGGTGTTGATTGTTGTTCTTTGATATATGTTGGTTTTCAGCTGGTAAGCCTAGATCCACAGTTGATAAATAAATTTTTCATAATAATGGACATCTCTCCTTTATATTTCGTGAGATCTTAACTATCCTCATAGGATAAATTTAGTTAGTTGTGCTATTGTTTTTTTTATGAACTATGATATTTTCGTTCATTTTCATTTTTGATTGTCAATAAATTTCGACAGTGGTGGTTGAAATGATATGTCATGAACAAAATCAATTATAAGTATTAAATTATTTATTTTGTAAAATATATTATATAATGATAGCAAAATCTCAAATGCTTTACATTCTAGTATTGTTGAAATCACAATGTGTTCGTCGGCCAAATACCATAAAGAATAATGTTACCCCTTCTAAAAAATCATGGAACTAAACAAAAATATTGGATCATATTTTATATAAATTAACTCTTCTAGAAAAATCACTCGTTTCCGAAAGAATAGTATAAATTTAAAAATAACAAAATTATAGAACAATTCATGGAATTAAACAAATAAGACTTGGATATGTGTCTTCAAATTAATTAACCATTTGTTCCAAAAGAAATCATTAATATTCTTCATAAAATTGAAATATTAGTCTGAAATGAAGTATTTGAAATATTTACAAGAAAACAAGTATGATCACAGAAAAAAAAACTTGAATAAAAACAATGAGAGATTTTTTTTACTAACAGAAAGATATGCCAATTTTTGAAAATAATCGGAAACATTCTTTTTAACTAAAATTTCAAAATAAGAGAGGAAAAAATAATGAGAATAAATTTCTTTATAAATTAGATTTTCAAAACAAACAAAATAAATCACAAAATTAATCTAACAAAATTTCAAATAAAATATTGATATATTTGCAATACCCTTGGAACTATTACTCTTTGTATATATGTGAACTACAAAAATGACTCATTATTCATTTATACTCTTAAGATTTAATAAGCTATACATTCTTCCATTTATTTTTAGTTTTATTCTGTGAAAACAGTAGATAAAGTTTTGAGGTAAAATTAACTCTAGGAACATAAATAGTTTTCCTATGTTTTATTATTGGGATAGGGATAGACAGAAAAAAAAACGAATATCTACTTTTTATAATTTAAAATTTATTATTGTTTTAGAGACTGAATTTTATATAAGCTTAAATTACTGCTATGATCATCGATCGTTTTTTGCTATGCTTTATAGTTTATAGTAGGTATGATGGATGTATCTTTGCTGCTAAATAGCTTTTCAAGCTTTGGCTCTTTAGCTGATAGCAATGCTTTAAAGAGAGAGCTTGCACGAACATACTATTTACAGATTAAAGAGTACTTGGAACTCTTAAGCTCAACAGTTGAAGAACTTGATTTCTCAAAGACAGCTGCAAATGAGAACCTAGAAAGTGTTGTCAAATGTTTAGATGCTTCCTTCAAATTAGCTAGAGAACTTAGAGAGAACTGGCATCAAATGACGAGTAAACTACATTTCGTGCGTATATTACCTTCTTTTATAATTGCTTTGTTTCAAACTTTCATTAGCTTGACAAATAATACTATTAATTATGCCTGATGCATCTGATATGGTATAAGGGAGCACAATATGATTCTTTAGCCTGATTGGTTGCACTATAAACCTTTCCTTTTGCACAGTATATGTTGAAAAATGAGTGTTGCTGTCAACATTATCAATTTTGGATAAGGGGCAATGCAAAAGTGATTTCTTCTGCATGAAATAAAATTTATATGGGCACTTTCATTTTATTTTTTGAATTTGCCAATAGTAGAAATTGCTTTATTTTGTTTTCCTTACTTCTTTTACTTGGTTTTTATACTCTCATTTAAAAATTAATTGGAACCATAATTATTATCTCATATAACTAAATCAGCCTAAATTTTGAGATGTAAATTCCATTTTTTCCCTTATCATGAATGAAACTGATACTATTTAGCATAAGACACTAATAAATAATTTTGAAGAATGTTTTGAGCTTGTAATTTGTTGGAAATTTTACACGTAAGGCCAACTAGTACTTCAATGATTCTGTTTTCATTAATTTGAGGGACTTCAATTAGTTTCAAAAAGAAGAATGGAAAGAAAAATTTAATAATCAACAAAAAATAAATAATATATTAAATCAAAGTTATATGAGTATTTTGGTCCATAACCTAAAGTAGAATATCATTCTCATAACAAATTTTTGCCCTTATCCAAATACTCACTATATTGTTTTTGCTTTGCCCCTAGCCAAGTTGTTAGTGTAAATACTAAATAGTTGATCCACCAAAAATATCATTTTGTGCTGCTAGTTAACTTATGGCGTATCTGTACATACATATATACAAACATACACAATATATATATATATATGTATGTATGTATGTATGTATGTATGTATGTATGTATATGTATGTATGCATGCATGCATGCATGCACACACGTGTGGGGGGAGGGATCAAGATCCCTCTCCCAACCACCCGCTGTCTTTTTGTGCAGAATAAGTTCCAATCGAAGTGATTTTTGTAGATACATTCTATTTGTTAGCAAGTGTGTAAAATTTGAATTATTTGAATCATTTAACTCCTTCAAATTTACTTTTCAAATCAATAAGTTCATTTCCAAGGTTCATATTGGCTTGTGGTTATAAAGTGATAAATGTTTCAGAATGATTTAAATTTTGGCTGCTTCTATTGACCCTCCAGAAATTGCCTTATGCCCCCCCCAATTAAATAATAATTTTTTCATTCCATGTTTGTCGCTTGTACGTCAACATTTTCTTCTTCTGCGACTGCATCCTGATCTTCAACATTTTATTCTTCCTTGTTTTGCTCTTGAAATTATTTTGTTGAATGTTGCATTCGCATGAGTATTTCTATATGTACCAGATCAAAACAAGTTATTGCTGAACTAGATTTAAGAAAACTACAAATACATCCCACTTCATACAAACATGGATCAGTATGTTTTTGTAACATGTATACAATTTGTTAACAATATACTATGAGATTTAGACAATCAATCGAAGAATTCTTCATAAATCAATGCTTGGGTGGATACTAGGAATTTCCACTTCTTGGAGGGAGGCACGTGAGAGAGAAAGGGCAGTATTCAACCCATGTCAAGACTAACATGCAACTGAAATATGACTAAAAAGGGGAAGGATGCATCTAAGGTGTCAACAACGTACACCCAAAATTAGGCCTGTCAACGGATACTTTCAGATGCGAATAATGCCATATCCGTATGCAATTTAGAATATCGGATATCTGCATCCATGGATATGGATGGATATCGGATATTTATCCAATTCGCTAACGATCGATAAATGTAAAAACATAAATAGGAAATTTTTGTTTTAACATAAAAAAGTTTTAGTCCTGCTGATTATATAAAAGGAAAAAAAAACCAAATATGATGATAATAAATAGTTTTGAGCGATTAATCATCACTAAATGCAAATAATAGAAACCATTTATTTAATAAAATAATAAATACATGCCATTTGTTATACTAAAATATACATAAATATAAACTATAATATTAACAAAACCGGATGGATAGTTTTCGAATGCAGATAATTTTCGAATACCGAATGGACAATTTGGATACGGATGTGGACGTATTTTAGATTTTTCGGATATTCATCGACAGTCTTACCCAAAATCACATCAAACAAACCCAGAATTTTAAACCATAACCCTAAAAATCAATAGTAGCTTACCAAAATTTGATTTTGATCCCTTCTCTATTCATCTTAGTGGTTTGGAAGATGAATTTTCGGAATGAATAAGAAATTGTCTTGAGTTGATGATGAGAAAGGAGGAAGAATGAGTCTGGGCTGCGGATGAAATAGTTGCAGGTTAAAGATGAGGTAAAATAACAAGGGTAATTTTGAAATGATCCGGGTTGTGTACAATATTTTGTAGGGTGTTAATTTTTTATATTGAGTTAACGAAGGGTGTAAGGCAATTTTTCGGGGGGTAATAGAAGCAATAGAACATACCTACGAATAATCACTTTGATCCATTTTTTTGCATAAATCCGATATTTTTTTTGCATAATTAAACTTCATGGGATGGGAGGGAGATAAATAAAAGGGCAAAGAAGCATCCAGTCATTCCGAATTTTGCAAGCATGTCGTTGACATACTTACACTAGCACAAGTAAAAATCGTCCCCTATCAACTAGAAGACCAAAGTGGTTGCGAAGTTTTCGATATATAATTTGAATAAACTAAAACCTCTTGAACCAACTGACTATAAAAAATTTGAATACCTAAATTTAGAAATAAATAATTCTCCAAAAAGAATTATTTCATTGGACAAACAAATTATAAATCTAGATAGAAAATTAAATAACTTAGACAAATCTACACAAGAAAAAGATTATGATATCAATCAGCTAACCGAAAAGATATCAAATCTAAATCTAGGACCAATAGACTTGGATAAAGGTAAAAAGACCAAAATAAGTTTTCTAACATTTAAAAGATTAGATAACGTATGATGAATATAAGATCTTTTACAGGAACATCCAGAACTTTAATGGACAGACCCATAGAAAGTAATAGCCTAGCCACAAATACTTGGATATATAGCATTCTTAGGAGATCCGTGAGTTCACAATCCCAACTAGAAGAAATAATAAATATAGAAAATGACCTAGAAGTATTTTCAAACAACCAACTTAATATCCTAAATCCAAGGGAACTGTATAGAACGGACATATTTACAATAAACACAGGATTATATAGACATCACAGGGAAGATATTCTCTCCTTAAGCGATGGAAATCAACAGATTATTAATTTAATGTTCAATGAAGCCATTAAACAATTAAGAATACAAAATTATAAACTAATCTATCTATGACTTATTGTTATAGGAATAAGAGGATTAGTCAGACAAAAGATAGGAGCCAAATTACTAATAGTTCTAATAGATAACAGACATCAAGATTTAGACAAAGCTATATTTGGAACAATAGAAATTGATATGAACAATAACATTGGTATTGTTTATATATCACCAAACTTTACAATGACATTACAAGATTTTTATAAACACATAAAAGTAGTTGTCCAAATCAAAGGATTTGAAAATTTTAACGGTAAGAGCATATTATTAGACATAACATTTTTGGGAAAATGTATGACAAAATTTACTCCTAAAATAAAAATAAAACTTGATGAAGTAATAAAAACACTAACATCCACTGGTATTAAATTTTTAAGACCAATGGAAATAGACTCATCTATATTAGCGGGATATGAATGGAATATTCAAAATCCTAATGAAAACAGAGACACACTAAAACCAAATGATGCTGTAACCTATACAAATCCTAATGGAACATTATCTTTAAGATTTAAAGATTATGGACCCTCTAACCAAAAAGATATAGACATTGATGATGAATCTAATTCCGAACTCCAAAGAAACTTATAATGGATAAAATAATTTACCCAAAGGAACTAGGAATGGTTCTTGAACCATTCGAATTATATGAATTAGAACAACTTAGAAAGAATAACCAAATAAACAATAACACATTTGTCTATACAGATGATGAAAATAATGTTAGGATTAAAACAATACATACATTAGAAACCTTTTTGAAAGATTCTAATGAAATCATTGGATAAAATTCCAATGAAACAAAAGATCTTAACACAATTGAAGAACTAGATAGTGAATACACTTATCATATAGAGCTAATGGAAGGACAAGGGGAAAGTTCAACAGTAACTTATCCTAAAAAACCCCTACATAAGATGGATTATCCTTTAGGACACCCACCAAGAATAAATGTAAACCGTTGCACTAATGAGAATAAAATTTGAGAACTATAGGAAAAAGAATATCTACTGAAAAAACATTTTTTGGAAAAGATTCTGTAATACTTAACGTTACAGAATGTCATCTGCAATTATTAGATACATATCTAGAATAATGAGCTGCTGCAATATCTAGGGACTATTCAGCCAAACATACAAATATAATAACTGGAGAGGAAATGGTTAGAATAACAGAAAATTATTTAGGTGATATAGCTAAAGGAATGTGGGAAGCTTACAAAAGAAATTTTCCAGACGAAGTAGCCTCCTTGGTAACACAAGGTGGTAATATATATAACTTTGCATATCTAATACATAGGATAATAACTGGTCGAGAAGTAAATACAAGATTAACACTTAGACAACAAGAAGCCATGAGAGATCTAGAACAAATACAACTACTAGATTGGAAACATATAATAAAATTTCTAAATGAATTTTTATACTACGCAACCATATCTGGAAACTATTACTCTAAATAAATAGGTGATAGATTATTTTCTAAATTACCTGGAGACTTAGGGAAAGAAATACATAAATCCTGGAATGAAATATATTCTAATACCCCTAAAACATATGACAATATAGGAATTAGAATAACTTATATAATTTCTGAACTCAAAAAAAAGAAGTGTACGTATATACAAATACAAAGAGAATTGAAACAAAAAAATTATGGGTTCCGTTCACAAATATATACACCTCGGCAATACGGATCTAAAGAAACTATTAACACAAAACATAAACCTCAAAAACAATGTACCAAGAAATATTACTTAAGAAGATCTAATGCTAAAAAACCTTGTTTGAATAAAAAAAACATGTTAGGAAATATAATCCTAGGAAAAATATACAAACACGATTACACGTTTCGCATGTAATGAGAAAGGACACTTGTCATCTACTTGTCCAAAGAAACATAATTTATATACTAGAGAATCAAATCTAGTAGACTCTATTAAAGAAGACATACTAGAAGTAGCCTTAGATGTCTCTGAGACTTCTACAATATATTCTATTGTATCATTAGAAGGTTTAGAAGAGCAAGAAAGAACTTCTAACTCAGATTACTCCCTAATAGAAGAACTAACAAACAGTCAAATAAGATCAACAGATTTTAGAAATATCCCTATAGAACAATTTCTAAACTTAATGAATTATGAAGAATGCATTCATGAGTTTAAATATTAAATGGGAACTGATACAACAAAATATTATTTTTGTCCTTGGTATCCCGCCTTCGACAAAAGATTCAAATGTATAAAATGCACTACAGAAATATGTTACAAATGTACAGAAAAGTATTTTAACTTAAAAACCCAATAGAAAGTAAATAACAATATACTGATAAAAACAAAATTAATGAAGATAGAATAACAATACTGGAAAATAGAATAAATAATTTTGAAATTGAAATAAAAAGAAAATTATTTGAAAATGACAAAGGAAAACACATTATAGACATACAAGAAAACAATCTTAATAATACAGAAGAAGCAATACATGTACCTTTAATCTGTAATCCTGAACACTTAAGAGAATTAAGGATACCAACCTTAAGAAATATCAAAGGATTAGAAACAAAATTATTAGCATTTATAGACACTGGAGCTACCAGCTCAACGATAAACTCAGAATTAATACCTCGTTATCTCATAATAAAAGCTAATAAACCCAAACAAAGTACACAATTTGATGGAACGACTAATATAATAACTGATATAATTACAAATGTACAATTAAGATTTCACACTACATGTGATGAATGGTCACAACACTATAAATTGAAACAAATATGGGTTACAAAATTAAATTTTGGAAATATAAATTTAATACTGGGCTTAGACTTTTTATTAAGTGACAATGGAAGTTTTTCATTTAACAAAGATTACCTACAAATAACTAAGAAAACAACACTAACCCCTCTCATATCAAAGTTTACGCCAGACAAGCATGGTGGAACCCAAAAAATAAATTGCACTTGCGAAACTCCTGGCCAATGCCAAAGACAAGATAATAATAACCAACATAGTAATAGTCTCACTTTAACAGAAGAACAATCCTTATGTTATGAAAATAAAAATATATATGAAATAAATAATACTGACTTTGAGATAGGAACAGATTTTATCCAACCACATAAGCTAAGTAATATTCCATTAACAACTGATGAATATACCAAATTGTCAGTAAACTCGAAAAACTAGAAATTATAGGAGAAAAACCATTAAAATACTGAGAAAAAGACTCTATATATTGTAAATTGAACATAATTAACCCAGACATTACAATCAAAACCAGATCATCCAAATATGATAATTGGATGATTGAAGAATTTAAAATGCATATAGATATTTTGAATAAGTTAGAAATTATCAGAAAAACAGACTCTAGACATAGAACGTCGGCTTTTATAGTACAAAAAGAATCTGAACGAAAGAGAGGACAAAGCAGAATGGTCATGGATTATACACGACTAAATGACAACACAAACGAAGATGAATATTGTATCCCAGACAAAGAAGCATTGAAAATGCAAAATAATTATTGGTATTCAAAATTTGATCTAAAATCAGGATTCTGGCAGATAAAAATGCACCCAGAATCAATACCCTGGACAACTTTTACTTGTTCAGAAGGACATCACGAATGGCTTGTTATGCCATTTGGATTAAAAAATGTTCCACAGATATTCCAAAGAAAAATGGATAACATATTTAGACACTGCAGTAAATTTACATGTGTATACATAGATGATATACTAGTCTTCTCAAAAACAAGAAAGAACATATTTCACACTTATATACTGTTTTTAAGCTTTTTGAAACACATGGATTAATAATCTCCAAAAAGAAAATCGAACTGTTTAAAAATACTATTGATTTCCTAGGAGTAAAAATAGGAAAAGGACAAATAGAATTACAACCTCGTATATCCAGAAAAATATTAGAATTTCCAGATAAAATAGAAAATTTAAAACAATTACAATCATTTCTAGGATTAATAAATTATGCTAGACCTTTTATACAAAATTTGTCTAAATACACTGGACCCTTATATAATAAAGTATGTCCCAAAGGCAAAAGAGAATTTAATAATGAAGATATAAAACAAATTCAAAAAATAAAAGAACTAGCTAAAAACTTAAAATCATTAACTTTACCACTGTCTACTGACTACTTAATTATAGAAACTGACGGTTCTTCCTTAGGATGGGGAGGAATATTATTAAGTAAAAAGTATAAAACCGATCCTAAATCTACTGAAAAAATATGTAGATATACTTCAAGAATATAAAAAAAAGGCTATATGACTTCATTAGACTAGTATATCATCTTTTAGTGAAGGTTCAGTTTCAAAACTTGTTGAGGTAAATTCATGCGAATGCAGCAGGCACTTTAATTTTCCATTTAACAGCAATTGTGAGTTGATTCGTACAATAGTTTTCCCTTAGTGCTCAAGATTATTTTCTCTGGTTTATTTTGCAAATGCATACAGAAAATTAAGGAAATTCATAATAAGCAAACATCACACATCATAAAGGAGGCAATGAAAGTGCAAGCTATCAAAAAAAATCCTACCTCTGATAATTTGGATACTACAACAACAACAACTAAGCCATTATTTCCAAAAAAGTTGGGATCGACTAGAGATGGAACCCAAAACTAAATGAAATAATCAATTTAAAAGTTATAATAATAACAATAACAATAATAAAATAAAGTCAAATAAGTCAATTAATAATAATAACTAAGTAAAATAAAATAAATAAATATATATATATATATGTGTGTGTGTATATATATATATAAGTGGAATGATAATAATAATACTAATAGCGATAATGATACTAATAATAATATTGGTCAAAGGCCAAACCTACGTCTTAGACTCATGTTCCCTAGTCCTATAATCTAAAATTTATAAAACTCAACGCTCATGGTTCTGGTACGTGAATCGCTAACTTCCACTCGCTCTGATCCGTCACCAGCTCTTCGGATATACCCCAATCCTTCAAATCCATTTTTACTACTTCCTCCCATGTCAACCTTAGTCGGCCTCTACCTCTCTTTGAGCATTTAACACGGCCTATAATTCCAACACGCACAGGTGCCTCGGGCGGCCTTCGTTGAAGATGTCCAAACCATCTTAAGCGATGTTGAATTAGCTTCTCCTCAATTGGTGCTACTCCAAGTTTATCACGTATATCATCATTTCTAATTCGGTCTCTTCTTGTATGACCGCAGCTCCATCGTAGCATACGCATCTCTGCTACGCTTATCTTTTGGACGTGTTGGCTTTTAGTAGGCCAACATTCTGCACCATACAACATCGCAGGCCTGATTGCTGTTTTGTAGAACTTTCCTTTAAGATTTCGTGGGACCTTCCTGTCACAGAGAATCCCAGACGCTTGTCGCCATTTCACCCATCCCGCTCGAATTCTAAAACTGACATCTTCATCAATCTCACCATTATACTGCAACATTGGTCCTAGATATCGAAAAGATTCCTTCTTGGGAACTATTTGTCCGGCCAGAGTGACATCTCCATCCTCTGACCTGACACCGCTGAACCCGCACTTCATATACTCTGTTTTAGTTCTGCTAAGCCTAAATCCCTTTGATTCTAAAGTCTGTCTCCACAGCTCCAGTTGTCTATCAACCTCAATCCTACTTTCATCAATTAGCACAACATCATCAGCAAATAGCATACACCAAGGAATCTCACCTTGTATACTCTTCGTAACCTCATCCATCACTAGAGCAAAAATGTAGGGACTCAAAGCTGACCCTTGATGTAATCCTATATTAATGGGAAAGTCATTGGTTTCACCATCGCATGCTCTGACACTAGTCACAACACCATCGTACATATCCTTGATAAGTGTAATGTACTTTGTTGGGACTCTCTTCTTTTCCAAGGCCCACCACATCACCTTTCGCGGTACCTTGTCATAAGCTTTCTCCAAATCGATAAATATCATGTGTAGATTCTTCTTTTGCTCCCTAAACCTCTCCATAAGTTGTCTTATCAAGAAAATCGCCTCTGTGGTCGACCTCCCAGGCATGAAGCCAAATTGGTTTTTTGAAACACTTGTCATTCTCCTTAGTCTATGCTCAATGACTCTCTCCCAAAGCTTCATTGTATGACTCATAAACTTAATTCCTCTGTAGTTTGTGCAACTTTGGATATCTCTTTTATTCTTAAAAATTGGAATTAGTATGCTTCTCCTCCACTCATTTGGCATCTTGTTTGATTTGAAAATATTATTGAACAACTTAGTTAGCCAGGCTATCCCTGCATCTCCAAGGCATCTCCACACCTCAATGGGGATGTCATCAGGCCCCAATGCCTTACCTGCTTTCATCCGTTTTAGTGCCTCCTTTAACTCGGATTTTTGAATTCTCCAAACAAAATGTCTACATGTGTCATCAGAAGAGTCGTCTATCTCGATCGTAGTGCTATCGTCTTCTTCATTAAATAGCTTGTCGAAATAATCTCTCAATCTATTTTTTATCTCCTCGTCCTTCACCAAAAGTCTATTATTGTCATCTTTGATGCATTTAACTTGGTTGAAGTCTCTTGTCTTCCTCTCGCGAAGCTTAGCTATTCTATAGACGTTTTTTCATCCTCCTTCGTATTTAGGTTATGATATAGATCTTCATACGTCCGACCTCTTGCTTCACTCACCGCTCTTTTTGCGTTCTTCTTTACCACTTTGTACTTTTGCATGTTGTCCTCGCTCCTGTGATGATGTAAGCACTTATAGCATTCATTCTTCTCTTTGATAGCCTTTTGCACATCACTGTTCCACCACCAAGAATCTTTCGGTTCGCGTTTATTTCCTTTCGCTATCCCAAACACCTCGGTAGCCACTTTCCGAATGCGTCTTGCCATCTCATCCCACATGTGATTTGCTTCTCCTTCCATATTCCATGGCCCTTCTACCATTACTCTATCCTTAAACACCCGTGAGGCTTCTCCTTTGAGCTTCCACCATTTCGTCCGACTAGTCTTGGCTCCTTTACCCTGTTGAACACGTATTCGGAGACGAAACTCGGATATCAAAAGCTGATGTTGTGAGACGACACATTCTCCAGGTATGACTTTGCAATCTACACAAGCTCGTTTGTCGTCTCTTCTAATAAGGACAAAGTCAATCTGGCTAAAGTGTTGACCACTACTAAAAGTATGTGATTGTCTCTTCCTAAAGAAGGTATTAGCTATCATGAGGTCATAAGCAATAACGAAATTCAATATTTCTTCTCCTTTTTGGTTCCTATCGCCATATCCAAAACCACTATGCACTCTCTCAAACCCCCCACTAGTTGTACCAACATGGCCATTGAAATCTCCTCCTCTGATAATTTGGATGAAATATCAAAATTGCTCAGCTTATCATCCGACCAAGAACTGTTATTGGAAATCCTTGCCCTTGACAAGCTTAAGGCAAATGTTACACGCAGTGAGAACCATGCAGATATTGAGATAATCAACCAAATGATCACACTCATCGACTACATGCATCATTGTCATGTAGAAGTAAAGCAGTTACACAGCATCAATGGAGTACCAATTCCTGATGATTTTTGCTGTCCACTTTCTCTGGAATTGATGACTGATCCAGTAATTGTGGCATCTGGGCAGACATATGAGAAGGCTTTTATAAAACAGTGGCTTGATCAAGGATTTAATGTATGTCCCAAAACTCGTCAAGCATTAGGGCATACTAATTTGATTCCCAATTATACAGTCAAGGCATCGATTGGGAATTGGTGTGATTCTAATGATATTAAATTACCTCACCCCAATAAATCCTTTTCGAACATCAACACACATCAGGAAATTATTGTCAAGGACAAAATTTCTCAGCATTTTAGCCTCAAGGACAGACCTTCAGTATTTTAGCCTGAAGGACAACTTTCTTTAAGTATCAGTTTTTACAGTTTTTAGGTATCAGTTTGTAGTTATCGGTAGCAGTTTTTAGGTATCAATTTTTAGTTCGGTAGCAGTTTTGGAAGAATCTTTGTCCTTATGAATAATTTTGAAAGAATGTTTGTCCTTGTGGTTAAAATATTGAGGTCGTGTCATTGAGTTTAAAAATATACAAATTTTTGTCCTTTAAATTAATTCCCCCTTCGAACAGGCCTTCAGTTTTCTCCAATTCACGAGATTCCCACTCTGCTCACTCTCAAAATATAAATCGTTCGAAATCACCTGATATATCAAATATTGACTCAAAATCTTCAGACAGTGTTTATCATGATACTCACAAGCTTGAGAAAGAGCCTATTTCATGTCATCCTAACTCCAATGGTTCACCTCTGCGCAAATCAAATGGGTCTCTTGATGGTTCGGTTAGCAAGAAGGAATCCACTTCAGAAGAATGCAGTGTTCCAACAAGCAGTCAAGTATTGGATCTTCCTCCATCATCCATAGATGAAGATCAATTTCAGGGCCATAATAGAAGCAATTCTACCTCAAATGCTGTATCAAGTAATGGTCATACCCGAAGAGAAGGCGATGAAAACAATATTTCACGGGTTTCTAGTGATATGACAAATAATGACAGCAGCGATAATTCTGGAGAAGTTACACAAGATGCATCTGTACCATCTTCTCGCCTTAGAGAACTAATGATTTCTCCAAGATTGTCTGAAGCTAGGTCAGGAATACAAACTAGTTGGAGGCACCCATCTGAACGATTTGTACCTAGAATAATTTCTCCTTCTACGGAATCAAGACCAGATCTTTCAGGCATTGAGACAGAAGCACGGAAACTAATCGAGGATTTGAAAAGTGATTCAATTGAAATACAAAGAGATGCCACAGCACAGCTTTGTCTTCTAGCTAGGCGTAACATGGATAATAGGATAGTAATTGCTAATTGTGGAGCTATTAGCCTGCTAGTTGGATTGCTTCTTTCAACTGATTTGAAAACACAGGAAAATGCTGTAACTGCATTATTGAATCTGTCGATCAACGACAACAACAAAACAGCTATTGCTAATGCTGATTGCATCGATCCTCTTATACATGTACTTGAAACAGGTAATCCCGACTCCCGAGGCCAAATAAAATGCAGCTGCTACTCTCTTCTGTCTTTCTGTCATTGAAGAGAGTAAAGTTCGGATTGGGCAATCTCGTGCAATTAAGCCTTTAGTAGAACTTCTTGGTAGTGGAACGCCAAGAGGGAAAAAAGATGCAGCTACTGCATTGTTTAATTTATCTATCTTTCATGAAAACAAGGCAAGAATTGTTAGTGCTGGTGCGGTAAAACATTTAGCTGAGTTGATGGAACCTGCAGCTGGTATGGTCGATAAAGCTGTAGCTGTTTTGGCAATTCTTGCAACTATTCCTGAAGGAAGGACAACTATAGGACATGAAAGAGGGATTCCTGTGCTTGTTGAAGTCGTGGAGTTGGGATTAGCTAGGGGGAAGGAAAATGCAGCAGCAGCTTTACTTCAATTATGTATAAATAGCAGCAGATTTTGTAGTCAAGTTCTTCAAGAAGGCGCAGTTCCACCATTGGTAGCTTTGTCGCAGTCGGGCACTGCTTGAGCCAAAGAAAAGGCAAATCTTCTATACAAAACAAATCATATTTATGTTCTTTTGTGTTCCATAAATTATCCGTCCAATTAAAGCGACCCCGATTTCAACGTTATGAGGCAATATTGTTCACTCATTCCATGTGTTAATTTAACATTCATGTGTTTGGTTAACGCATTCAAATAAAATGGCTATCCAAAATTATTTCATTGTCGCACACCAATCATATGAAACTGTTCATGTTAACACTAGTTGAATGAATGTGACAAAATTTCTAGACCAAATCCCATATGACCTTACATGAGGGATGTTCATTGGGTATGCAATTGTCTAAATTATTTATATATCATGTTACTATTAGGGCAGTTCCCATGAAAGAGGATAGTAGGGTTTCTTACAATTAGAGCAAGAATTATACATGGATACATAGAAATTGAAAAAAAGGGTCTTATTTAAGATAACATAAGTTCTGCTATAACTTAGAACAATGTAGATTTTCTTTTAGAACTACTGTATTGTCTTATTTCCTTGAGTGCATATGGGCAACCTTACCTCTTTCGAAGCGTACATCATAGATGCAGCAAACCAGTGGCGAGTGCAAAAGGAAATTGGGCGGTCAGTTGACCATAGATTATGAGAATTTGTCAGAAATCATGCAGTATTTTTGTTCCTATATTGTTCACTGACTTACTAATTCACCATCGACAACATTTTGTACACACCAGTAGAAGTATTGATGCGACAAATGTTTCAAATGTTTATATTTGTGAAGCAACATGGATATTATCAAATTTTAATAGGCTACCTTTTACTTTAGTTGGCAAGAGTTGAGTATAGCCAAATGAAATCTACTTTTTAAGTTTAGTGGATCATAACTCTCTGAATGGAAGTTATGCCTTGCATTGCTAATGACAGTACTTGCTCTACTTTAGTACTTTGTAAAATTGTTGTTTTATTTTAGAATGTAAATTTGTAGGCACAAGCTCTTCTTAGCTACTTCGGTGATCAAAGGCATGGAGGTGCTGGAAGGGGATGACATTGACCATGAAATTCATCTTCATTCATCAGTTTGGTGTAATTATACATTCAAAGTCTTGTACTTTTGGTGTGCTACTATAGTCTCAACATTGACATATTCACCAGCTTTGCAGTTTGTGTGCTTGTATCTTCAGAAAGAGAAAACTGGTTGTGAGTTGATCAGTAAAATAATCGAAGACCACCGATTCTTTTTTGTCGTAGCTAAATTATTGTATATGCCTAGTTTATTGTTGTATATGCCAACTTATATAGAAAATACGAATCTTGTTTTTTTACTTCTCCTCCTTTTGTTGCCACTAGTTGCGGAGGATACCTTGCATTATGACTTTTGTTGGATGATGGTGCAGGCATGTCTATGCTATTGCTACATTATGTAATTCTACATTTTATATGCTGTGCTTGTTAATGTTCTGCGCATGTAAGGTATATTTAGAATTGAACTTAACTGCTGTTTTCTAAACAAATATATTATGGTGCCTTAGGAGTCTTCAATGATTGCTTCTATGTTTATACTTATTTATTTGAATGGATATTTTGTTTTAGGTTCCTTAAAAAATAAATTCAAATGTAACAACCAAGTTATCTACACAATCGTCTACTCAACCTAAAATACTACATAATCATTTACTCAACCAAAAATGCAATGTGGTTATGTATGCAACATGCTGTAGTTGAGCTCAATCCTAATGAAAATATAAGATCATGACATATAAACAAGTATACAATCATCTTGAATATGCATATTATATCAGTGCAAGAATAACAATAAAAAATGTGGCAACCATCTTCTACCATTCTATCTAGCAACCACGATGCAACCAAAACCTATACAATACTAAATTTTGGAGAGAGAATTTACTAGAGAAAAGTTTAGGATAAGTAGCCTTCATCTTCTCTTCTGTTTTCCATGTGCTTTCTGCTGGATTATCTTTCCATATTGCACTCAGATCAGCCAAATTTTTTTGTTACGAAGCTTTCCAACTCTGTGCTCCACTATATGTGCGGTAAAATGTGGTACTATTGGCCCCATCTCTATCTCTGCTAACTGATCATGCTCTACTATAATGGTTGTGTCGTGTAGATATTTCCTCAAATGCGATACATTGAAAACATGAACTCCTGCTAACTTGGCCGAAAGCTCTACTCGATATGCAAGTTTCCACTCCTTTTCCAAATCTGGGAAAGGCCCTACAAACTCAGCGTCAACTTCCCTGATGTTCCAAACCTCATGACCTTCCTAAGAGGGGAAACCTTAACAGATCCATATCTTCAATTGAAAATTCCAACTCTTTCCTTCATCTGTCAGCATGGGACTTTTGTCGGTCCAGTGCGGCCTTCATCCACCATCTAATCATCTCGACTTTTTCCATGGTCTCACGGATCAAGCCTGGTCCAAGTAAAATTTTGTCGGTAGTTTTCCACCAACAATTAGGTGATTTGCACGACTTCTGTATAAGGCTTCAAAGGGTGTCCTTCAAAATCTGTAGAGGATGGTTACCATTATGCAAGCTCTCAATAAATCCTCCAAAATCCTGTTCACCTTTCTGTTCGTCCATTGGTCTACGGGTAAGCGGTGCTAAGATTCCATGTTGTTCCTAAGGTTGATTGCAAACTCCTCCAAAATTCACTAGTGAATAAGAGGGTCTCTACCACTTAATTGTTTATAATGAAAATAAAAGTCAATATATAACTGTATCAATATTTAAAAAAATTCTATGACCAAACAACTAATATATGTAAATTCAATTTTGTTTCAACATTCTTTGTTGAATCTAAATTTTCCTCAATAAATATATCTCAAGTTTCATATGGAGAGAACTTAGTAATAAAATAAATTCTAAACAAATAAATATATAACAAATTATATATATATATATATATATATATATATATAAATATCCTACAACCATTTGAACAATCCATTTCCATCAAAATGAAAACAATAACTCTTAAGTTGTATAAAGATTCATTAATTGTTGTAGTTGATCGATATTTATCACATTTTATGTTATAATTGATTTTTTTATTCTTATTAATTGTACTATGTTTTTAAAGATGCTTATTTTTATCAATAATGTTGGTAGATTTTTAAAATAGAATTACTAAATGCTAAGATGGATCATACATATTTAAAGCTGCAATAATTATTAGGGGTGGGCATAAACCGCACCGCTATACGGAAACCGCCCGCACCGAACCGCAAAAACGGTGCGGAAACTCGTACCGAATCTTCTAACCAAAGCAAATATCCCAAACCGGACCGACCCGCATCGATACGGTTCGGTTGCGGGTTGGACGATTGAACCAACCATATTAAACCGAACCGAACCGAATATCTACACCAGTAATCTTATGATAAAAATATAAGCAACTCCAATCTTATTTTAGATTCTAATGATGTATATTCAATTTTTAGCGTATGTTATTATATTAATAATATTCGCTGTCATAAAGGAAGAAGTTATAGTTTTGGTATAATATTTTTCATCTCTTTTTTTTGGATAAATGTTAATTATAATCTTATTCTAGTCATTTTCTTTGATGATTAAGCATTGATTAATTTTGATGTTTGGTTAATCTACCAAAAAACTCTCCCTTGTAGCTAAATGTCAAATTGAAATATTCATACAGTTAAGAACTAATCTTTCATTTCAATATAATATTGTGTGTTTTAACCTTTAAGTATAAAAGCTTCACACAGTTGCCTTCGTAAATTGATTGTTGATGGAAGTAATTCTCTTATTTCATATGTAATATGGGTTCAAACCAGACTGGACTGAAACCGAACCTTATTACATTCAAACCGAACCGAAACCGAACCGTTTAAAAGATTAGTATAATGGTTTGTATTTTTGAGTAACCGTTTGATGCGGTGCGGAAGCGGTTTGGACTTCAAACCGCACCAAACCGACCCGCGCCTACCCCTAATAATTATTGTAGGGTTTGAGTTTTGAGAGAAATTGTAAGGAAAAAAAAGACCTAAAGGAAAGAAGTAAAGTTGTACTATTAAACTTTATAATTCTAGAACGTGCTTGATATAATGAGGATGGTAGGATTCCAACATTATTCTTGATTGAAATAGAGGATATCAATGGGAGTTGAGTGATTCAGAAATATACTATAAGAAATGTGCTTGCTGGGATTCGATCTTGCGTGGAGGGCTTATCAAATAAGGGGTGCTTAAGATTAAGTGAAACAATGAGAGTGGAGTATTTTAATTTTAAAATTATGAGAAAATAGTGAGAGAGGTCCGCTAATAAGACACACACACACACACTACACCAAATAAGTGATTTTGCAACATTTTATATCTGCCAATTGCTAACACTTATAAATGTTACAAACTACTAATAGTAAAAAAATGCTAGGATACCTAAAAAGTGTTAGTAAAAATAAATAGTCTTCTGCATGAACTTTGCTAACGCATATAAGTGTTACAACAATCGGTAAAAATGTAAATAATTTAATAACAAGAGGAGTCTTTTGTAATTTGTAAATATGATCTCTTTTCCCACGCTTACCCTTTCCTAAACACATTTTGGCCGTATAAAATTTAATTTAGGGTTTTCTCTTCCTCACCAAAATCAACGTCCCAATCACTTCCCAAAATCAACGGCGTCTTCAACCACTTCCCAAAATCAACGCGGACTTCAACCAGTTCAACATCCATGTCAACTTCGACCACTTCAACATCGACTTCAACCACTTTGTTGATAGCTCAGGCGATTAGATTGACATATCGCAGCTATTGTTCTTGCGGTAGTTCTCTCGACGGCTTAATCAATGGTTTAGGCTCGACGTTAACGACGTAAATTGCTAAAAATTACGGACGGTTCAGGTGACTTGATCGCGGCATATCATTCTTCAAGATCGACATCGACAGTAAGTTTCCTTTTCTTTTTCTATGCTATTTTATTTGCTAATTTCAGATTTGTGGGTACAATTTTGCCAACTCTGTCGTTACTTCAAGAGTGTGTTGTTTGTGATTTCAATAGCCCTTTTTTGTAGTGCTTGTTGACTGTAAATGTGATGAAGATGTAAAGGTTTGATATTTATGTAGAGATGTGTTGGATAGTGGATTGTAGCCAAGAAAAAGCAATTATACGGGTTTGTACCCATAGCCCAAATTAACTCACATTGTTTGAATAGTTCCTGTGTAGATACAAGGCAACGTTTGTATTTAGGAGAGATAGAATTGGTGGGATGAATTATACATTGTTTGAATGATTGATTTAATGCCATTACTGTTCGAGAAAATCTGAAATTTATGTTGGTGGCATACAGAAATGCACAATGATGATCTGTTGGCTGCTTATTACCATTCAAAAAATATGTTTGCCTTACTATATGTTAGAAGTTTGTGCAATTAAATTTAGCGTTGGTTAATTATAATAGTACTCGATGATGAAAATCGACAATACTATTTTGTGAACTAAGGCAACTTATTGATTAAAAGAGTAATAATGGAGGAAAGGAGCTAGCTATAATAAAGGAGAGAGTGAAAAGTAAATAGTAAAGTAGAAGGGTAAATAACTGAGGTAATTAAAAGAAGAAGTGAGAATATGATTCAAAAGTTGGAAAAAGGAAAGAGAGAAAAAAAGAAGAGGAATAGAAGGGTTGGTGCAGTGATATCAGTGCATTGGGACATGAAAGAAAGACGAAGAGAAAAGGTCTCTAAGGAACTTGGAATTATAAAATATCAATTCAAAGTATAATTATGGAAACGAGTTGGCATGTATATCCGAAGCCCTAGAATTTATAATAAATATTCATAGAGTGGGGCTACCTATACTTACATTTAAATACACACATCATTTGTACATCGTTTATCTTAATGGTTCGTTCCTAGAGTATAATGTAACATGTTCAGTGTGAACACTACTATCAACTTTACATATTTTAAACGATAATTTATATAAAATCTAGACCCAAGTTTCCAAACACTGATCACTTTACATATTTTCTTATAATCTATTGAAGTTTTTTGAATCATCACTACTATCAACTTTACAAGAGTCGTCTTTGATCTTGATATACTAGTATTACAACACACTCCACGTTAGCAAATCTTTACCGATCATGTTTATTTTTAACGATTGAACGCTGCCAGCATGCAACCGAGTTTGCAAACCGAGCATGCAACCAATTTGCAAATCTAAGCATGAAAACTTAGTTTGCAAAACTGATCACACAAACTGAGCTTGCAAACTGAACACACAAACTGAGCATGTAGCAAAATTGATGCAAATTGGGTTTGTAAACTCAATTCGCATATGCTAATTGAGTTTGATTAACATGTATTTTGCATACTAAGTTTGCGAATTCATAAATACAAAAAAAATTAGAACCTGAGTTGTAACTCAGTTTTCACCTTTTGATTTTGAAGGTATAAGTTTTTATCGAGTGTTTATATTAAATGCAGGCACTTGAAGAAGGTCGCTTTGGATTATCGTATTGGACGTTGAAGAATATTCAAAACCATTAGAGTTTGGAGTGGATGATCAGGAATGGTTAGGTTAACCGTAAGTTAAACTTTAAGTGTATTTTGATTTTTTTTTTGAAGCTTATGTTGTAATAATATCTGAATATATGACATTGTGGTATTTTAGATATGTAAATAATTGTTTATGATATATTATACTACATTTGCAGAGCATTTAAACTTTGCATTGAACCTGTATGATGAATTATTTGTGATATGGAAACCATTATTTATGATATATTATCCTCCATTTTCTTTAAGTAATTTTATATTAGTATTGCAGCAATTACATAATAAGTTTATATTAGCAACGCTTATAAATGTTCCAATATTTGGATTAGCAACACTTATAAATGTTACAAAGCAAATGATAGACGTTGTTACAGTTATCTTTTGTGACGCTAACAGGTGTTATCAAATCCATGTTTTACAACCCTTATAAGTGTTGCTAAATAATATGGTAGCAACACTTATAAGTGTTAGTAAGATGCAGTTTAGTAACACTTATAAGTGTGACAAATTTGTCCGCTTCATTCCTCATAGGCCATTGCTAACACCAAAAAAGTGTTACTAAAATTATATGTATCACTTATAAGTGTTAGGAATTGCCTGTTTTGGTGTAGTGGTATACATACATACATACATACATACATACATACATACATACATACATACATACATACATAGTATTAGATGTGTTTGATATAATGAAGATAGTAGGATTCGAACATTTGTCTTGCTTGAAATAGAGGATATCAAGGAGAGTTGAGTGATTCAGAAATATGCTATATAAAATGTGTTTACTAGGATTCGAATTTTAGTGGAGGGCTCATCAAATGAAATATACTTAAGATTAAGTGAATCAACGAGAGTAGAGTATTTCAATTTTAAAATTATGAGAAAATAGAAAGAAATATTGAGAGTGATCCACTAATAAGATTACAGTATAAGATACGTTTGATATAATGAGGATGGTAGGATTCCAATATTGGTCCTGCTTGAAATAGAGGATATCGATGAAAGTTGAATGATTCTAAAATATACTATATAAAATGTACATACCGGGATTTGAACTTGGGTGGAGTGCTCACCAAATGAATGATGGTTAAGATTGAGTGAATCGATGAGAGCGGATTATTTTAATTCTAAAATTATGAGAAAATAGAAAAAAAATTGAGAGATCTGCTAATAAGATATATAGTATAAAATTGGAATGGATATTTTGTTTTAGGTTCCTTAAAAAATAAGTTTTAACCATACATACCTCATGCAACCTAAGTTTTTCTACCGATTTTTAAAAAAATAGTTGTTCAAAATAATGTCATATTTAGTTGTGTTTTTTATGATTACTGAATTATATATAGCTATATATATATACATATATATATATATACATACATATATATACATACATACATACATATACATATATATATATATATATATATATAATTCAATAATCATAAAAAACACAACTAAATATGACATTATTTTGTTTTAAAAAACACAACTAAATATGACATTATTTTGTTTTATTTACCACCATTTCGTAGCCCTCTGGTATTAGGCACAAGTTTCTATTTAAATATTTATTCTTTTTCTCACCTGTCGCATGGACTGAATATTTAAATATAAACTTGTGGCTGATACCAGGGTCTATAAATGGTGCTAAATAAAGGGAGCTATTGATCTCATCATATATAAGGTCGACTACACCTCTTTCTTGCTACACCTTCATTCCTTTTGATTTCAATCACACATTCTGATTTAAATAATATAACAAGATGACAAAAGAGGGAATGTATATTATTTAAATTAGAATGTATGGTTGAAATCAAGGGGAATGGAGGTGTAGCATGTGTGTGTGTGTATCGGCTACACCTTATTTTGACTCCATCTCAAAATCTCAAATCCCTTCTGATTTCAATCAAATATTCTTATTTAAATAACTATAGTTTCTTTCTCCTGTCACTTCATTCTATTCTTTAAATGGGAAAATGTGGTTGGAATTAGGGGGATTGGAGGCATAGCCAAAGTAAGGTGTAGCCGATCCTATGTATGCATGCATGCATGCATGTATTTTGAAAGTTAATATTGAATTCAATATGCTTAAAATTGTATATATATCTGAAAAAATACTACTTTTGCAATGCAATCAATGTAGTGCAATATAATTTCAATGTAATTATTTACAACGGTACCGCAATTAGTTTTTATTGTGCAATGTGGAAACGTTATGTTATGCTTGCATTATAAAATACAAGCATAATGGTACGCATTTCACATGTTATGATGACATGCGTTTCGCGCGTGAATTATTTTTCTACAAATTGTATTTGTTCAACACATTCAAGAGAAAGTGGTTTGGATAAATATTTAGCCATATTTTTGCGTGAAATCATATATTGTTAGTTTGAACTTTTGTAGCATCTGATTTTCTGTTTGTTTGAATTTTTGTTTATACAATTGATTAATAAGGAATGAATCGGCAAAGGAAGTTTATTTGTTAGATCATATTTTTAAGTGATATTGAGATTTGGTAATATTTATAGATGGGCGTCTTGAATTTGTAAAGTAACTTTAATTGTTAATTATAAATGATATTAAGATTTTTACAGAGGGGCGTTTTTGGTAGTCCACACTGACACCAAAAGAGTGTGACACCAAAGGTATTACAACTACTATTAAAAAAATGTTATATTGAGCGCAAATAGTAGTTCCATTGAGCTTCAGCTTCAATGAACTTAGCCCCTGGTACAACCATAACCATTGCCTTTTACTACTATCAATCGAATTTGCATCTAGATGTAATGGTTAAATAAAGCTGAGGGTATGTTCTAGATACAGTTATGTAAATTAATTTTGTAACTTAGCTCTTATAAGAAATCTTGTTCATAACAAAATTATGTTTTTTTTGTTTTATTTATGTGAATATACATTGCTTGCTTATAAAATAGGCAAACACCTTCATGGAATGTTGTAGAATCATAGATACTGGATATAGTCTACAATTGTTGATTTTATATGAAATAATATTTTACAGAGAGCTGATCGAATGTGGATAATATAGTATAAATAGTGTAAAAAGTAAAGAGCACGCATAATTTATAGTGGTTTGGTAGAAAATTACCTACATCCACTATGAATCTTTATTCATTTCCTTATAGATCTTATGTACAACGCAAAATACAAAACAGAACGATCTATTGATCTAATGAAATGAAAATACAAGCCTAGAAATTATGATCTATAGTAGTAGAGCTCTCTGGCTTATCCGCCATCACTGTTCATCCATTGGGTATTTATAGGTATGATTTTATATAGAGATCGGTCGAGCGTTTCGTATAAAATAGGTACTTTCCATGTTTGACTTATTCTATTTGACAACAAATGGTTTGAGAAATAATTGGTTTAGCAATAGGACAGCCGAAACGTTTTTACTATTCGGTAGTGGTTACTTATAACGACCCGCAAATTTATCACTTTGATAAATTTGATTTATTTTTAAAATATTCAAATATATGCTTTTTTGACATAAAAATATGATGCTTGGAACAATAAATAATAATGATAATCTTATTTTGAATAGATATTTACAAAAATATCTTCCTCGAGATTTAAATCGATAAAATAGCCGTAAATCGTTTTATCAATAAACGGGTCTATAATTATCCAAAGTCGCGAATGGACTGGATATATACACTTATTTTTATATGTAAACAAGAATATAAAATAAAATAATTTATTTTATTTATAACATCATCAGTAATGTCATTATAATTAATAATTAATTGATTGATTTTAAATAAAGATTAAATGATTTACTAATTATTATAATTATCCAGATAATTGTTTTAAAATGATAATAATTCATTTGTAATAGTAATAAAGTGATAATAAATCATTTATAATAGTTTTATAAAGATATATAATTGATTTGAAAATATAAGGAAAATCGATATCGATTTATCGATATAATAACACTTTTAGTAAACAATTGTTTAATATTAATATATATGGTTTTATAATTAAAATGAGATCATTTTAATTCATGAATAATAATAAGAAAATAGCTTTCAAAGTTTGTTTACAAATATATATACGTTAATTAATAAATGAAATATGACCGAAGATTGGAATCCGTATCCATAACGGTTTGACGTATATAAGTTGTACGACGTTGTTCAAATAACTTGTACACACATTAACATATACACATCTACATGATAAGAGTAGAAAGTAAATATATACTTACTAATGCTAAAAGAATAAAATATCTAAAGTAATAATTACTTTAAAAAGCAATAAACATCAAATCAATCTTACACCACATCACATCACCACCATCACATACACGTCATCACTACATGGGGAGGGGCTGCCGTGCGCCACAAGGGTTGGAGGGGGGAGGAATTTTCTTGGGTAGGTAAGGGTATGTCGGTAATTTCACTTTGAAGATATTTTCTCATTTTTTTCCTTTAAATATCACCCCTTCTTCTCATTTATTCTTCACATTTTTCTTATTCTTCATTCTTGAGCTTTCTTATGCTCTTAATGGCTTCCATGGAAGTCTCTCTTCTTTCTCAAAAAATTTGAGAAAAATAGGAGGGTTAAAAATAGTGGAAGTGTTAAGCACTAATCTACTGATTACTGTTTAAATTTTTTAAAAGTTAACCAAATCTTCTCTAATCTCTTCTAATCTCTAGTATTAAGCCTAAGTCATTATGGGAAGCATGATTAGCAAGTGGAGGGAGGCATGGCCATGAGCGTTGGGTGTTTAGGAGATGTTTAGTGAAGCGTTGATTTGTTTGAATGTTGGTATGAAGTATCAGTTTGGATTAAGGTGAGAACTCCTAAATTAAATCTTTATAAATAGTTATAAATGTTTAACATGACTATTGAAATGCTTAAGGTGTTCGGTTGGATAAATTACAATAATTAATGGATATTTGGAAAGTAATTAGTAACAAAAAGTTAGATATGTTATATAAAAAAAGTGAGAAACTCTATATTTATATATATTATATATTGGATGATATAATATGGTTTGCTGTTTGGTTGTGATGATTGCTAATCATGTTTGGTTGTCTGTTTATGCTTTGATAATCAATTATTGATTCTTTAGTAGGGTTATTTTAACAAGTCACGTTAAATACACGTCGAAAATCACAAAGGAAATCACTTTCCTTCTACTAATGAAATGGTATATATGAAATGATTAAACCTCTTTAAAATGGTTTTAACATGATTTAAATATGTTTTATAAACACTAAAAACAAATTTGATGAAGTTTGAATAATAAATGAAAAATGAGTCAAAACTAGGCGCGTCGCGTAACGGTAGTTCGCAGTTTCGCACCGTAATATTTAGTTGAGTATATGAGGTGGAATATAGCTCGGAATTCTTTATAATAAGAATTTTCTGGACTACTATATCCATAGTTTTCAAACAAAAAAAGAAAATCAAGTTTTCATTTTATAGATTTTCAAATAAGTCAAAATATCGCGGTTTTGCAGTTTAATGACCAAAGTTAAAAATGATTTAAAATTGATATTTTTAAATGTTTTAAAAATATGGATAAATCTTTATAAATCTTTTAAAATGTTTTAAAAGAGGTTTGAGTTGTATAAATAAATTTTTCAAAAGATTGAAAAGTCGTTTTGGTCAATATAACTTTAAAAACACTATTCGTAGCACTTTTTGCAGCGGTTTTTAATAACAATTGAAATATGGTTTTAAATTTAACAATTCTTTTCCAAATCTTTTATAAATGTTTTTAAAAGCATAATTAAGTGTTTTAAATATGATTTGAAGATTTAATTTAAAGGATTTAAATAAAAGAATGTAAACAAATGTGTTAATCATGGCTCTAATAAGCCGACGAGTACACCTGATTTTTCTATTCGTGAGATCTGGTTGAGGTTCTTATACTAAGGAGATGTTCAGGAGCAATCAATGCTCTGGCTCACCTATCCTCCCCCAAGCGAGGGATAGATAAGGTCGAAATGTCGGAAACGAGTTATGTATAAAAGATTTAATTTTCCAAATTTAAAAAATTCGGATTTACTATCTTAGATAACATGGTTTCAACTTAATAGAAAAGTTAAGTTTTAAAAATAAGAAATCTTGGTTAAGATTTAAGTAAAATGATTTGGAATTATTTAATTAATTCAAATAATTTAATAAAGATAGGTTTAATGATTCTGTATATACAACCAAGAATGTTTTTTAAAAGATATATATCTCTCGAAGATATTTTTTGATAAAAAGAAATGAATATATCAAATGATAAACCACCTACTTTTAAACTATCTTTTTATCGATGATTGGTTTGAAGGAACCGGGGTCGGATTTGGGTAATTCCTATTCGAAAACCACTTTGAACCAATTTACGTTTTGAAAGTGAAGAAAATATATATTGAAGAGCTTGATTTTGAAGGTGGGGATCTTTGTAATGGAAGGACTTCTTATTGGCAGTATTAGGATTTGCTCTCGAGATAAATAAATAGCAGTGGTGTGACGACCCACCTCCTCGATACTCGGAAATCGATACTAATACATCCTCGGTATTCACGTGCCGCAAATCCAAGTGCCGAAGAGGCAGATTATCATGGGTAAGAAAGAAAATAAAGACAGAACAGAATCTCATACGAATGGAATAACATATATTATTTCAACATATAATCTTTACAGTGGAAATTTTAAATACATTTGTCAGAGTTAAACATGGACAGTTATAAATATCTATCCTTACAAATGCCAATATAATGATACACAAGTGTGGTGGAAATAGATAACAATCTTCAAAAGCATCTTCTAACTCCATGCTCCAAGCTCCATCCAGATTTCTTCGAACTAAATCTGACTACAAGGCTGCCCGAAAAAATTAGGGTACCTAGATTTTAAGAGAAAAGGGAAATAAACTCCGGGTCAGTCATGGGACTGGTGTGAGGAACTCAAAAATATGCGGTTTGAAAAAGAAAAGGTATCTCATAAGACCACGCCGCACATAAACACGGAATGAGTTTTTACCTTATGATAACCAAAACATTTGCTACGGAAAAAACATTTGATATTATTTTTAATGACATTCCTTTGAAAACATCTGCAAGTAAACTTATTAACCATAACCGATATTGTTACCATTATTAAATTCCAGATATGTTAGGCTCTACAAACAAAACTCTTATAGGGCTCGTTCGGAGAATGGATTTCCATACAATGGCAGGTAAGGGACTACCTTCCGTACAATACATCTCTAGAGGAATGTACCAAGGATACACAAGCAATCCTTCGCATCTGGAAAGACCGGCCTATCCCTATTTGGCACTCATACATGGCCTGGATAGAACTGAATATGACGACCTATCCGGGGCCCGATAGCATACACCACATACTCGACATATAGAGAGTAATCTAGAAAGGTGATGACCATACCCTAATGGTTGCGAACCACATAGCCTTGCGGCGTACTATATTTAAGCCATTACCGGGTGATGAGGCCCGAGGTAGCGATTACCTTTCACATAGCACATTCCACTTTGAATGCCACAATGCAATTCCATAGTCACATAACTGATTTCTACAAACGTATAACTCCTGAGTTCATACATCTCAGGAAAGGATGTTAAGCTAAGAGAAGTTTCCTTCTCTGCCACCAAACAGGTGATACGTTCATAGAGATCAATTTATGTAACTAAAAATGCAACGTCATACATTCGTCCATACAAGTTGCCCAGGAACAGGACAAACCGAAGGCACTCTCCTACCACATTCTGTCAGGAGTTACCCCTAGGATTAGTAGCGAGAAGTCCTTGCATCGAAGATCTTAAATGAAGAACTACTGCCACATAATATGATATGAGAAATTTCCCCCGAGGGTCAGTGACAAGCAGCCCTACATTCCATCTTTCAAATCATATCCATATCTTCACTTCGAATAGTAAATTGGTTCAAAGTGATCTTCGGATAGGAATCACCCAAATCCGACCCTGGTTCCTTCGTACCAATCATCGATAAAAAGATGTTCTGTGAATAGGGATTCATCCTTTAATTGATTAAGTTCTTTTTATCAAAATCTCTTCGGGAGATATATATTCCCAAAACATTCTTTTCGGTATATACGGAATCATTAAACCCCTCTTATCAAATCCTTTGATTACTTTAAACCTTTTTAAACTAGGAATAATTCGAAAATCATTTTATTTTTCACTTAGGATGATATTTCCAAATCATTTCTTTTAAATCTTAACATAACTTTCTTAATTCAAAACTCAAAATTTTGATTAAGTTAAAACCACGTTATCTAGGATGTTAATCCGAAACTAGTAAATATTAAGTGAGTAGAATCTATAGAAATCATCTAATTCTACTCAATATCAATTCCCTTATTCAACAAATACTATGGGCGGAATAACAGTGAAATCATCTATTAAATTCCATGAATAGTACGAGTTCCCTCTTCGGGCTTCAACACCGGGTACAAGAAGATTATCTCCGTAAAATCCAAGTTGTTTTTATTCAGAAAATCATATCCTTTATACTTTGGAAATTTTGATCCCAGTCAATAAAATTTACTATTCCATCCGTCGGGCCAGTTTGGATAGCCAGGGAGAGCAGGAAATTGTTTTTCCAAACCCAAGCCTAGACACTATCTCTCTGACACCCATAAGGCGGTCAAGTTATTTGATTGACTCTAAATCATTTAATATTTAACCATTCTATAAATTCTTCATAATTACCTTTAAAATAATTTATTAATCATTTGAAAACATCTACAAAAGATTTGAAAAAGAACGGTTGCGTTTAACACTATATTTCAAAAGTTATAGAAAAGTGTTGCGGAAAATGCTTTTTAAGCTATGTTGATCAAAACGACTTTTTATCATTTGGAAATTCATTTTTAGAACTCAAATTAGTTTTAAAACGTTTTTAAAAGTTTTTTAGAATTTATTTCATATTTTTAAACAATTTTAAAATATCATTTTCAAAGAAATCCTTTTATGGATTCCGAACTGCAAAGCCACGAATTTTTCAAAAAATTGTTTTACTCATATTTCAAAATCTACTCATCGAAATCTCGATTTTCTTTCTTTGTTTGAAAACTATGGATATTATAGTTTGGAAAATTCTCATCTCGAATAATTCCGAGCTATATTCCATTACATATACTCGTTTGACTTTTATGGCGCGAAATTGCGAACTGCCGTTACGCGACGCGCCTAATTTTGACTAAATTTTCAATTACCTTACAAACTTCACAAAAACACTTTTATGTATTTACAAAACATTTCAAACTCATTCTTAAACCTTTTAAAAGGGGTTTAACATTCCATATACATCAATTCATTAAATAAAGGAAAGTGATTTCCTTTGTGCTTATCGACGTGTATTTCCGTGACTTGCATATATATTCAACATTCATATTAAGCAACCAAACTTGATAATCAAAGAATATTAAATATCCATTGCAAACATCATATCATCATCCAAAAATATAATATAAGTAAGAGTTTCTCACATTGATTTTCTATCGGAAAAAGGCTATAACTTCACTAACTCACGAACCCCAACAACTTGCCTCCTACTATGCTCGACCATTCCATGCCAAAAGTGGTGCTCGACCAAGCATGAGGAATGAGGTGTAGGACTTTGGATTATTATTGAATTTACCAAAAACTAGACCTAAAAATAAGTCATTTTCTCTCGGATTTTTGGACATTCTATTCTCTGTATTTGGAAATGTGGTCGATATGAAAGTTGTAGAAAATAATTTTCTCTACGGTTTCAAAAAATAATCATCCAATTTGGTTTATTTTTGAATGAGATATGGTCAAATGAAGAAGAGGCATTCTCGGATTTACAAAAATCACACCCGAAAATGGATCGACTTCTAGAAAAAAATTTCACATGTTACTTAAAGAATTATGAAATGTGGTCAAAAGGAAAGTTCTTAAAAATTATTTTGTCTACAATTTAAAAAAAATAAAAACTTGATTTCGATTAATTATGAGGAAGATATGATCAAATGAATAGAGGGTATTCTCGGATTCATATAAAAGAAGCCCGAAAATGCATTGCAAATTATTGGGATTTTGATAGAGCTAATCCCAAAACCAGAAGAAGTGCTCAGCATAAAAGTTGTAGCCACTGGAATTTCACATGGTTTAAAAAAAAGAATTACTATATTTCGTTCAGATTTGGAGGAGTTATGCTCGAATGAAAAAGAGGTATTTTCAGCCTTTAAAACTGGGCTCGATATGCTCTGGAAAGAATGAAGTTTTTAGTATGGCTAAGCTTAGAATGGGGAAAAGTGGTCAACTACAAAGTTGTAGCCATTGAAATTTTGAATAGTTTTAAAAAATGAATTTTACCATTTCATTCAGATATAAGGAAGTTATGGAGGATGAAAAAATGAGTCGTGGAGGTGCAATTTATAGGAAAAGAGAAGGAGGAAAATATCTACCTTTACATCATCCCCCTCATCACCACCACATGCTCCATCTCCATCACCCATGTGCCCACTTTTCCATCCATCATTTAAGCTGCCAACATCCACCATCATAACTCCCAATGTGTGTGTGCTCAAGTGTGTACTTGGTTGACTTTGAGCTTGCTTAAGGTTTAAGTAATTTAGAAATATCTTATATATTTCTTTTATATATATATATGTATATTTGTATGCATGTTTATGTATAAGTTAAAGTGTATGTTAGGGTGTGTATTTATGTGTTATATATGTGTACATGATGTATAAACAATGTTGCAACGATTTAAAACAACTTTCGTTCGTTGAACCGTTGAAAATCGAGAAACCGATTCTCGGTCACATTTTCACTTGTACATTAAATTACATATATATGTAAACAAAATCTAAAAATAAATTTATAATCATTTTTAATTAATTAAAATGATCTCATTTTAATTATAAAACCATATAAATAATATTAACAATTATTTACAGAAATCGCTATTTTATCGATAAAGCGATATCGATTTTCCTTATAATTTCAAATTTCTTTTATAACTTTATAGAACCATTATAAATCATTCATTATTACTTTATAAATAATTTTAATGGATTATCATCATTTTAAAACAATTATTTATATAATTATAATAATTATTAAATCATTAAATCTCAATTAAATCAAATAAATCAATTATTAAATATAAGGCCATCACTAATGATGTCTTAAATACACTTTATTCCCAAAAATAAAATAATTAATTTTATTTCATATTCTTGTTTAATTATAAAAATAAGTGTGTATATTCAGCTCTATGTGCGAGTTTTACGATTATAGAGCTGGTTTTCGATAAAACGGTTTTCGGCCATTTTATCGATTTAAATCCGAGGAATAATATTTTTGTAAATATCTACTCAAAATAAGATTTATTATTATTTATTATCACTCAAAAAAATATTATTTGTATTATCAACCTTTTATTTGAATAAATTTTAAAAATAAATATAATTCATCAAAGTGACAAATTTGCGGGTCGTTACAAGTGGTCCCTTCGTTCTAGGACCTTCGTATGTAAGGACTAACTCGCTACTAATCCTAGGGGTGATGTGTAACACCCTTAATTTTTGATAACATTATTCAGGAGATTTAATTAGATAAATTAAATAGAATAATGTAATAATTAGAATGATAAGGAGATTGAGATTTGAATAAATAATAAGAAAGCCGTGCTTAACATATAAATGGGCTTAAGAATGGTTTATAAGTTAATTAATCCACATAAGGGTATATTAGGAAATAACCGCACATAACCCCTTACCCTTATATATTTCCGTTCCTTATACCGTCCACGTTCACTTTTCTCATTTTCACAAAAATAATCAAAATGCAAACTAATAGAGGAGCCAGCCATTAACAAAGAAAGAAAAAAGGAATTCAATCAAAAGCTAAGGATTCAAGCTTAGGGAAAATTAATCTCAATCCAATCTTCTTATCCTAATCAAGATGAATAATAATTTACACCATCTATATTTTGTTTTAAGATCATATGTTTTTAGATTTAAGATTAAATTCGTTTTTATGATGATTTGGATGATGATATGCTTGAATTATAATTTGTTTGATTTAAACATAATTGTTTAAATGGGGATTTATGCGGTTTAGGGAAAAACCAATTGAAATTGATGTTTGAATGCCATGGAAAAATTATATGTTATGTAAAACATGATTTTGGAGTTAGGTTTTAATTTTGATAATTTTCCAAGCTATGGAAAGATTATTATGAATTTTCAAAGGAAAATATGATCAAATTGGGTTAAAAATTTATTTTGACTATTTCAGGAAGAATTTGGATCTGAAATTTTGATATGTTTGATAACATGATGAATGTGAATTTTTTTAATTTTTGGGGATTTTTCCTATGAGATTTACATGGGAAAACAAATTATTTTAGAAGGAGGACTTAAGTGCAATTTTGGTTTTGCTTAATGGAAGGGCTTAATTGTTAAATTTTCCTTGATTTAGATCTGATAATAAGCAGCGGTTACTTTGTAAAGAATTTGAGAAGTTGTGGCAACCAATCATATGCTTGCACGTAGGTAGGTTAGTTAGAAAGTGTTTGCTTTAATTGGTATTAAATTAGGTTTCCCTAGAAAAGTGAGTTCCGCCTCTATTAGAAGCGCCTTTCGACTCATAGCTTTCGCCTTCAATCAAGTTGAAAGCCCACAAAGCCGAAACCAATACGTAAGGTATCACTTAGATGGTACGTAGTGGATTGGAGGAAGGTGAAAGACATAGTGTCGAAAGCATAGCTTCTGATGGGGTCGAAACCTTAGTTTTACTTTCAAATGAAAATGCATGCTTTTTGTATTAAAGCTTTCAAAGGGGTCGAAACATATGCTTTCGGAAGGGGTTTTCTAATAGTTTTCGAAGGGGTTTCCATTTTATGTTTTAAAAGTATAGGCTTTCGAATGGGTTCCTTTATTTATAAAATGATGCTTTTTCGAAAGAAGTGGTTCCAACTTAGTCGAAACCCAGTCGCGGTTCTTTTTCCTTATGAGTGTATTGAAGCCATCCATTCTTTCGAAGGGTTGTCTTTGTTTTAAACTTATGCTAAGCCACTCCTTAAATGCTTTCGAAAGGGTTCAAGGGTTTCGAAGGCAATGGCTTCAAAAGGGGGTTTCGATGCTAACCTTCAATGTTTTACTTAAAGGTTTTGAAGCTTTCGAAAGGATGGTGCCGACGCTATCAAGTTTTCCCCAAACAAGTTTATATGAAGATTAAAGGTTTCGAAAGAGATACTTTCGTATATATTCACTTTGACCCAAAAGATGTTTTTGAGTAAACCCTATGGTTTCGAAAGGTGTACTTTCATTAGTTTCGAAGCTATGTTTCTAAGGATTAGCAAATAATGTTTTGATACTTTCAAAAGGTACATTTTGGTTTCGAAAGAGATGATTTAAGGAGCTTCAAAAGGTTTATATGTAATGTTTTGAAAAGAAGTTTTCTACGCCTTCGAAGGAGGTTATCCAAGGGTTTTGAAAGTGATGTTATAAGGTTTCGAAAGCCTTAGTTTTCAAAACAAATAACCCAATCTCATTTTGAAAAAAACCATGGCATAAATAAAATGTTTGAAATGGAGTTTTGAAGAAGTTTTCCTTGATTAATGGATTAAAGGGATTAACCAAGTTTTATATAAAATGATTTCAAGGATAGTGAACCACAGAGGTTGGTATTATTATGTTTGCTTCTTCATATATGTATTTGAATATATTCACATTGTAATGGACCCATAACTGTAATTTAGGGAAGGGAAGAATAACCAATTAGGTTGACCCAGTAGTGAATATAAATTTAATTAACTCCTAAATGAGTAGAATTGCATCTAGGAGGTCAGGAAGACCAGAGTATAGGATGCTAAAGTATTCATTAAAGATATTGGTAGGGGCCAATATGTTCACAGTAAGCCCATGAAAACTGTGTATAGGAAAAGAAATTGGTAGGGGACAATAGGTTTATAGTAAGCCCATGAAAAATATGTATAAATGAAGATGTCAGGAAGACAGGTTCATAGTTAGCCCATGAAAACTATGATTTGATATTGGCAGGGACCAACAGGTTTGTAGTTAGCCCATGAAAAATATATCCGGATTAAGATATTGACAGAAGTCAATAGGTTCCTAGTCAACCCATGAAAACTAGGATAAGAGGAAAGATATAGGAGTTACCAATAGGTTCAGGGAGAACCCATGAAATAGTAAAGATATTGGCAAGGGCCAATAGGTTCTTAGTGATCCCATGAAAACTATGAAACTAGACAGGGAGTCCATAAACATTAAACAGGTTCTCATGAAAACTAATAGGTTAATAGTGACCCTAAAAATTATAAATGAGACGGTTAGTCAGAAATGAATGAGGATGGGAAATCAAGAATTGATTTACTTGTTTGCATATCATCATATTATTTTGATATGTTTTAATCATTATGGATGCAAGTGCACAGTATATGGTTTTGTAAAGGTTTTAGGATACCAGTGAGGGGAAAACCCGTTCCGCTAAGCGGCATGGTCTCACTAGATTTCTAAATAGTTTGAGATGGTAGATTATTATTCATACTAGGCTTTATGTCTGACTCAAAGTTTATGTTTTCCCTTAAACTCTTGGGTACTCAATTGATTTTGAGTAGTTTGAGAGTTGAGGCATTCAGGTACCTCTTTAGACGAATAAGCTTCCAGAGATGTGCAAGAGGCATGATAGCTATCCAGAGTTCTCTTTTATTTTGATTCCGCTATGTTGTTGTTGTAAAGGCAAAGTTGTTAAAATTGCCTATATATATACTCTGATCGTCCAATAAGGCATCTTCATATGTCGCTCTTAGCGTATGTTGTAATAAATATATTTTCTTTGAACGTGGTTCTCATATTGGGATTATGTAATAAACTTGAAATGTTTTGAAAAGGAATATGGAACTTGTTTGATATTTTAATTTTTTTTCTTTAATGTGTTTCTATGTATCAATGTATTTAACATTACCATATTTGGTCAACGAGGATTACTAACTATGGATGGCTGCAGCATCCGTTGTCGTTAGTTTTGGGCCTCGAAGTTGGGGATGTTACATGATGCCCGACAGGATGTGGTAGGAGAGTGCCTTCGGTTTGTCCTGTTCCTGGATAACTCGTATGGACGAATGTCTGACGTTGCATTTTTAGATCATATTGATTGATCTCTATGAACCTATCATCTGTTTGGTGACAGAGAAGGAAACTCCTCTTAGCTTAACACCCTTTCTTGAGACATAAGAGCTCATGAGTTATACGTTTATGGAAATCAGTTATGTGATTGTGAAATGACAAAGTGACATTCAAAGTGGAAGATGTGCTATGTAAAAGGTAATCGTTACCTTAAAGCCTCACACCCTGGGAATAGTGAAACGGGGGATGCTTTAAGGCTAAAGTGGGTCGCAACCAATCAGGGTATGAAATCACCTTCTAGATGGATAAAATTTCTACCCTTTATAACGTCGGATTTAAATTATGTGGTGTATGCTATGAAACGTCTCAGATAGGTTGGGAATGGCCATGTGATGTAATACTTAGCGCTATTTGTGTGATTATCGGATAGGCCAGTCTTAATTCACATGAGGACCAACATAAGGGCATTCCTCTACAAATGCACTGTATGGGAGGTAGTCCCTTACCTTGCTAATCAGTTGGAAATCCAATCTCCAATAAGTGCCTTCAGTTTTGTTTTGTAGAACCTTAAATGATTAGGTCCAGAATTTAATATAGTATTAATTTCGGCTAAGATTCATAAGTTTGCTTTCAAATGTTTTCAAAAGAATGTCATTAAAAATAATATTACAAAATTTCCACATAAAACTTTTTTGGTTATCATAAGGTAAAAACTATTCTCGTGTTTATGTGCGGCGTGGTCTTATGAGATACCATTTGTTTTCAAAACCCGTATTTTGACTTTCTCACACCAGTCCTATGACTGACCCGTAGTTTATTTCATTTTCCTTAAACTCTGGGTGCCCTATTTTTCCGGACAGCCTAGTAGTCGGGTTTAGTTAGAAGAAATCTAGAAGAGTTCGGAGCATGGAGTTAGAAGATTATTCAGTAGTTATTATCCTTTCCCACCATACTTGTATACTATTGTATTCCGCATTTTGTACGGACATAGATTTATAACTATCCTTGTTTAACTTTGATAAATATACTTAAATTTTCCACTATAAAGATTTTATATATTGAAATAATATATATTATTCCATTCGTGTAAGTTTCTATTCTGTCTTCTTTTCCTTTTACCCTTAAGCAACCGCCTCTCCGGGTTCGGATTTGTAGTACGTGAATACCAAGGATGTACTAGTGTCAATTTACGAGGGTTGAAGAAATAGGTTTTTACATTACTACTGAACTATTTTTTTTTTCATGTAGTTGAAAACCACCAAGCCGTTTTAGTGTTTCGATAGTTGATGACTACTGAAACAGTTCTCAAAGATCTTTTCTAGAAAGTTTTGTGCTGAAACGATTTCTTCTCTTACCAAATCTTGTTCTTTCTTTTGATTTCCTTCAAGTTAGTTTTCGATCCTTTGGTTTCTTTGTGTTATCCATTGGATTATGTGATAGCAATCTCATTACGGACCCTTCAGCTATTTCTATACCTTTTGACGTCTCACTATCTCTGTTGCAGCCCACAACATACACAATGTTAAGAGTAGATTATAACATGTAAGTATCAATCTAGAAGACAAAGTCTTTAGTCGATTTCAAAAGTGTTTGTAATAATGAGTATTGGATCGAAAAAATAAACATAAACACTTATCCTTAAATTCCTAGTCATTTGTATATCGAGAATGGGATATCGTTATACCAACAATACTAGCGTACGTAATATTATTAATATGATGGACATTAATATACTTATGATTGTTTGGAGGCACCAATAGGTTATGCTCTTGTAGTCATTTAGAATGATAACACAATGACTCATCCAGATTTTTCTATAGATTGATGTATCTAATTAAAATAAAGAACCTTATATGTGCAGTAGTCCTTTTGTAACGATCCACCACCTATGACAGCCCGATTCACGTCTAAAAGTGGCACTGACATCGTGGATACCGTTAACGGTGAGTCGTTTGAAGTATAATATATAAAAAAAATCAGAATCTATATGTATCAAAGTATATCCAACTCACCACTAGTCATCTATATTGTCCTATCAAAGTATATCTATAAAGAAGGAAATGATAGAAGGGGTCTGATATACGTCTAGTGAGTGAAACACGTCATCTAAGTGTATAAAACTAATAAGCTAGTAAAACAACACTTATGCTCAAAAACCACACTTTAACCTATGTCACTTGCACCCAACAAGTCAGCTAAATATAGTATACTATAGTGACATCATATGCTAAGATATCACTAAAATATATTCCATTCCTAATTACATGCCCACGATTGACCCCTAAACTCTCAACCTACTATCGCAAAATCATACGCCAAGGACTCAGTTCCTCTAACTGTGTCATGATGCCAAATCAAATATTGAGTACTCAGCTCCTTGTATTATTGTGTATTGGGGATCCAACTCCCTGAACTATCGTATATTAATGACTCAGCTCTTTGGACTATCGTATATTGAGGATTTGGCTCCTCGGACTATCATATATTGAGGACTCAACTCCTCGGGGGTATTGTATATTAAGGACTCGGCTCCATGGACTAGCTTATATTAAGGACTCAGCTCCTCGAACTATTGTATATTGAGGTCAAGTCCATGCTAGTCATTCTCCTAACGGTCTATGACATAATTGGGATCAAGCCCAAAACTCTTCATCACCCTATCGTTTATGGAGCTACTGGATTAAGCCCCAGCCCATTGTCACCAATCACCAATAATACAACCTAGAACTAATTTCCTTGTACGATTAACGAAATGGCTTAGTGGAACACCCTCCCCCATAAGGAATCTATTATAATAAGGCATTTTTTTGAAGAATCTAAAAACATAGCAAACAACATACCAAAACGTTTGTTGTCTCGCCACGATCCCGATGTCACAAACCGCATGTGAAGCAAATGCCACATGCGAGAGTTATAAACATTTAAATTCAAGGGCATTTTCATAATTTAGTAAATAATTTAATTAAATAATTTTACTTTATATCATCGAACGAACGGTACCAATGGATTCGTGTCATCGAGAATACAATTTTCATATATAATATGTCTAATATAGAGTACTTTTGTTTTACACATTTTAATTAAAGAGAGATCAAACTTTGTCTGTTTACAATAAAAATAATACTTCTTTTAATTATCTAGCTATGGCATACAACGTCCTAACATGTATTTATATATATGTGTCCATATATACACATATATAAATCACTTTTTTGGGTTTAATTTCATTATTTAAATTTTGATTTAAGACCAAAAGGGGTGAATTATTACGTCTTATCAATATATTGACAAATAGGAAGAGACTCACTTACTGAAAATCTTAAACGAAGAAGAACTCAATACCATCTCTGTTGTTATGTGCCTTTTGCATTTAAAAACCCCATAAATTCGCCAGTATTGCTTTATCACCTCAAAATTTTAATGGAAAATTTAATTAAATAAAACAAGGACTAAAATGAAATTTTCACAGACGTCTTTCATATATAACACTTTGAAATCGAAGTTAGTACGGAGAAGTTAAGGGCGTTTGATATTTGAAATAGAATATAACTTTAAAAATATAAATTCACAGTAAATACTTAGTGACTGATCGAGTGGTAGCAGTTGATCTACGGGGGCAAGCGGTCAACCGTTGTCGTTGTAAAATCGAGGGTTCTCTGGAATAATTGAATGGTTATGATGGGTTGCTAAGTTGCCAAGCTGCGATATGTGTATGTGATCACCCTAAATATTCACCAGGTTAGACCAACGTCCAAAACTAATTGTCAACCTCTATAAATTAACACCTAGGGTAACCCTAAATTCATTAGAAAATTTACAGTCTACCAAAATTATGCCAAAATTTCTTCTCTCCACCTATAAACTTTCTTCAAAAATAAACTAAAAATCAAAGCAAGGGCACGCTAGTAGTCAAATCTAGGAGGAGGCAAGCTAACGGATGTCGATTCACAAGCAAGGAACGGTGTTAGAGCTTGGATCTAAGGTGAGTGGGAATAGGTTTAGTAAGTTAATTTATTACAGTTAAATTTAAAATATTCTACTTGATCTAGGTATTGATAATTAAAATGGGAACTATAAACCATAATCCTTAAATCTAATTGCTAGATCTGGAATCTGAAATAAAAATTGGAATTGATATGAATTGGCTAATCTCATTTAAATTGAAGTTAAATCCTAACTATTAAGCTTAGAATCTGGATTAGAAATTGTATTGCTATAAATGGATAAACCTGCAAACCCCTTGTCATTAAATTTAAACCCTAGATTAAACAACTGTAATTAAATTATGTAAGTCTAAGAAATTGGGAAATATAAACTAGTCACAGTAGCTGCTTAGGGTTCACTATAAATGCCATATTAATATAATTAACATTAATTAATAATCCAATCAATAAAACGAACGGTCCCTAATTTTTATACACAATTGGTCAACTCTCACCCTGAGCGGTCGACCGGTTATAGTCTAAAATACGTATTCTGAACCTCGACCTAAGGCCTAGTTTAATAATAAAAATTAATATAAACATTAACTATTTTGTGGGACTATTTAAAGCTATTTGGATGTATGTTAGGAGTTGTAGGGAAGCTAGTTCTCTATGAGAGGATGCCAGGTCGTTGTGGTGTTGGGTAAATATTGTTTACATAATTGGGGGAAGAGTAATCGATGGGGTGCAGTGGATGTGCAACATTGACGGATGCTAGATGAGTATGCCTGACACAACAGGAATCCTAATCTACACGGTTCTGACGTGACATGATACAGTTCAGATGGTGGATCCCAAAGCATGCAATAAGAGGCGTACAATACAATCGAGGGGTGAACACGGTTGTAGACGATGGGACATACCGACAAGTCAGCATTTCAGGTTCTTCCTCTCCAGACGAAGTTAGGTTATGGGTAGTCGTAGTTGGGGAAAATAGATTCCGCAGTAGCCTAGTGGCAGTGATGTTAGTGGGGAGTATTCCTCGGCATTATGCTGTGATATTAGTGAAAATTTATTTCCACAATAGCCTAGTGGTTGTGATATTGGTGGGGAGTAGTTCCCACAATAGCATTATTATAACGACCCAGAATTTCAATCATTCGAATTTGGAATATTTAATTGATTTTAAATATTGAAATGTTAATTTTATAAGTTGAATAACTTATATTTCAAATATAGCGATTTATTTGATGATTAAATTGTTAGATTTAATATTTGGAATTGCTTAAATAATTGAATCTTGAATTTAATATGAATGAAAATGATTTCTAAAGTTGATTTAAATTCTATCTAAATTAGATGAAGTTAGCAAACTTTTAATTTGGATTTAAAAGTGAATAAACCGAAATGGGAAATTACTCGTTTTAATTAACGTGTAAAAGATAGTCTTTTTGGGTACTGTCTCGGATTTCGACGAAAACAGTTTCATTAGGTTCGTAATAGTGAAATATTATTTGCTGTCGGATTTCGTGTTGATTGGACGTATCGTTTGATCATGCGAGTTCGAAATGCATAGAAATTAATTAAAGGAATTTAACTTAAAATAATTCGATTTGAAATGCTATCTTCTGTATATGATGGAATTGGCTCTTGATACATATTCCATTGTGTTCGGAATAGGGGTATAACATATAGAATGCCAGACGGCACGCTTCGTTTAGAGTTCGGAATTTTCACGGATGAATAGTACCATGCGAAACTTCCTATAAATAGACCTCAACTTCTTTCATTTTGCGAAACCTAACTCTAAAAGATATTTCAGCCGCCATTAAAACTCCTCCATGCAATGGCCGACGTTGATCAGAGCCTCTAGGAGCCAATTAGCCTTCGACTTTAACTAGAGAAATGTAGAGCACAACCATACGAAGCTAATGTACGGTTGAATCGACGAATGTCGACCGAGGTGGTCGAAATCTCATCTCGTTTCACTATAGCATTTTTGTGTTTCAGGTCATGTTCGTCACGTAGGTGCGTGCGCAGGCGACGTTCGCGGCGGAGATGGCGCAGGCGTGCGGCTGAGGGAGAGCATCGACGGCGCGACGGCGGTTTCGTGGAGGAGCACGTGCGATTTTCGTTCGACGAAGCAAAAAAAGAAGGAAAGAAACGCACGGGCCTGTGCCTGGGAAGCAAACGAGAACGAAAGGAGGTAAAGTTTAAATTTAAAGTTAATTAAGTAATTATAGTTTTAATTATCTCGTTATGTTAATTAATTCATAACTTTCTCGTACGAGGTCCGTTTCAAGCGCGACAAGTTGTGTTGCATTCGTATCAGCAAGCACTACGCTATGGAGTTGGATTGGAAAAATTCAAAGCTAATAGGAATTTTGAGTTAAATTGAACGACTGTTCAATTTTAATTCAAACCGGAGCGCTTTGGCAATTTATGGCATTTTTTTGAGTAAACTCACTTCTCTGGCCTGCTTATATTTTTATATAAGTGGGAATGATTTTATTTATGATGATTATTGCTTGTTTGGATGATATACTATATATATTAGTTGGTTTGGATATATTCCCGCCTATTGGAGCGGATGAGACCCTATTACGTTCCCGTGTAAGAGCGGATGACCTTTTGTATACGAATCCCACCTCGAAGCGGTTGATTTATATTTTTATGATTATATGTTGTATTTGATGCAGGGGGACAGGTCGGAGGGATCCAACATGATTCCTCACCACTGTTGATTTACTTTTCATATATATGCTAATATATGATGTTTGGATGTCATGTTGATGTCTTTGATATGATTTGATTTATTTAGTGCTATGGTACCACTTGGCCTTATTTTTGATATTATGAAATATTGAAATGATGATTTTGATTTAAAAAGGATTTCGAAGTAATTTTGAAATATATATGTTTTAATGATTTTTAAATTACAAAAAGGATTGAATTTATTCTAACAAAAAAACTATGATTTTCGATATTATAAAAGTATAGTTTTGAGAAATATTTTGATCTAGAGATTTTTGAATAAAGTTTATAAAAGGGGATTTATAGAAGTAATATTTTATAAGTAAAGAAATAGACTTATAATTGAGATTTATAAATATTTTATAAATGGATTTTACAAATAAATTTGATTTTTTTAAGAAATGGATTTTGATAGTAGAATTAGTTTTATAAAGAATGGATTTATAAATAGAATTTTGTAAATAAAAGAATTTTGTAAAATAGAAGTTTTATAAATTCGAAAGGAGATTTATAAAAATAGTTTTATAAATATGGATTTTATTTAAAGGAATGTTTTGAAAGTAATATTTTTATGAAGTTAAATGTTTTAAAAGTAAATTATCTTTCGGAAGTAAAGGTTTTGGAAATGATAATTTTAAATGAAATTTAAATGGTTTTGAAAGTATTTTAAAATGAGATAAGTATCGGAAACATAGATTTCAACATTCATTGTTGTAATGGACGTTTTCGAGGAAGTATGGAAGGCATGGACTATAACACTGTTGTTATAGTAAATGATTTCCAAAAGGAAATGTTTTATATAATATATGGGATTTATCCATATATAATTTACCAAATCCATGTACTAATGTTTTTGGGTTGTCATAACGATGTTTTACACAACGTTTGTTTTAACCCAATAAATTATGTTTTGACCTTCCATGGTGAAATACACGAATTGGTTCTTATGATCGTACCAAAGGCTTGGTGGTGTAGGAGCATTGCTTCCTATACTTAACACCCATCCGGAGGCGTACGAACTCTGGAGTTGTACGGTTATAGAAATCTATTTGGTGTGTCTCCAAATGGTAGTGTTATAGAATATACTTATACCGTCAATATAAGTATATTGAAATATTTTTCTAAGTGTTGGAAATGAAATGATTTGTGAATATGCTTATACTGTTGATATAAGTACATGGAAATGTTTTCCAATATAGGAAATTTTGAAATGGTTTTTGAGAATATATCTTTTTAGAAATAATTTGAAGTAAATATTTAGAGACTGATTTAATTAATAAGAAATAAATAAATGGGCATAGTGACTGCTTTTGGTGCTAGATATTGTTTGTTTGCTTTGTTAGTTAAATAACCGACTATCAAATATTAGCCTCTTTATCGTTGTTGATCCGGAGAGATCGGGGTCGGATTTATCCGAGAACCACTTTAGACCAACGTATATGTGTTCGAATGTGCATGTGTTGGAAGACAATGATATTTGGGATTTTCTTAAGGAAGGACTGCTTGATCATTTGGGGATAAACTCTTAATATACATATAATAGTAGTGTCTCTTCATTATGAAATATCTAATGCAAGGACTAATCGCTACTGATCCTAGGGGTAACTCCCGACAGGATATGATAGTAGAGTGCCTCTGGTTTGTCCTGTTCCTGGGCAACTTGTATGGATGGATGGTTGACACTGCATTTTTGAGATAACATCGTTGATTTTTGTAAACGTACATCTGTTTGGTGGTGGAGAATTTAACTTCTCTAGCTTAACGCCCTTCTCTGAGACGTACGAGCTCAGAGGTTGTATGTTTGTGAAAGTCAATAGTTATTGATGAAATGGCAATGTGGCATTCAAAGAAAGATGATGTGCTATGTGAAAGGTAAACGTGACCTTTGGCCTCACACCCGGAAATGACCGAAATAGGGTAGATGCAGCAGGGCTATGTGGTTCGCAACCATTAGGATATGATCATCCCCTTCTAGATATATTTATTCCCGCTATGACGTTCGGGTTTTAAATTATTGTGGATGTATGCCATGAGGGCCCTCGGATAGGTCGGTAAAGACCGGGGTAATGACATATTCGGTACTATCTAGTTAGAGCTAGGCCAGTCTTGTGTTGGTAGAGGACCATCAGTTGGGCCTCGGTACATTCACCTAGAGATGTACCGCCGGAAGGTAGTCCCTTCACCTGGTCATTTGTATGAAAATCCGTTATCCACTACGTGCCTGCCATTGTGTTTGTAGAAAGCCTTGTTTTACAACGTGGTATGATGGAATTTAGTAATGTAACAATTTCGGCTATGATTAATATTATTTGTATGCTAGAAACTTGTATAATATAATAGGATTTGATATGAAAGGATTTGGTTATCAAAAGGTAAAAACTCGTCCGTGTTTATGTGTCGGCGTGGTCTTACGAGATACCTTTGTTTGATAAAGAAAAGTTTTATAACTTTAAAAATTCAGTTGAGATGTGTTTTCTCACGCTGGTTTACTAGACTGATCCGGGAATTCTTCCCTTTCAATGCTCGGGTCAGACCGAGTATGTTTATAGATATAGATTTGGATTCTTTGGAGCTTCAGCAGACGAGTTGGAAGTCTTCTGGTCGTATTCACGTATATGTTTATTTTTCCGCTACATTGTTGTTTAAATTATCGGCAATTGTAAGAACAGATTATTATTATTGTCCAAGCTGATGATTAGTGATTGATTATTGTACTCTGTTGTATGTATATTATATTATAGTTTCTGTTTTGTAAAGATCTTTGATATGATATTATATGTTTTTCCGTTGCAATTTTGGGCATCTGTAATTGTTTTAGTTTCGTTTGTATCTCTTCTTCTTCTTCTTCATCTTCTCTTCTCTCTTCTCTTCTTTCTTTCTCATGACTATCCGTCTTTCCGTTTGGTTTGGGTTGGACATGTGTGGTTTATTGTCAGCTCTAAACGGGTCAGATTTGCGGGTCGTCACAATGTGGTATCAGAGCTTAGGATTTTGCAAACACCTAGGCTTTGTTATCGGTACTCATTATAGATAGAGTCAGTAGCACCCTAGATTGAGTTCGAGTGTGTATATATAAGCGCGTATTTGTTAGTGATATAATTTTTTTTATATTGTGTTACTTTATTTGTTGAAGTGGCTTATGAATTCTAGTCGATATGCGGGATGCCATGTTATCGATAGGGATTTCTAAACGCTTGAACAAGGCAAACTGACACAGTATTGTTTTGGAAGTGGGTAAATAACATAATTTTACCTAAATTATATTTTATATTTATAAAGGATTAATTTTTCAGAAATTATTATAGTTATATGGATTGTTGGTTGTTGGTGAATGGTAATATTTGATTATTATCATTTGTTGTTTGTGCTCTAATAAAGTTATTGTTATTATTATAATATAAAAAAGTTGAACAAATAAGAAATGGTTTTATATAACCAAAGTGAAATTATATATAAGTATAAATTTATAAATGTGATTTATAAATAAAAAGAATTTAAAAGAAATAAAAGCACTAAACTCACTTTAATCACTGGAAAATAATCCGGGTAATGACTGCAACATCATCTGTATTCATCTTCGAGTCTCTAAGTGATAAATTGCTACCTTAATAATTTATTATTGAAGTTTTGTTTTGATAAAACAGGTTTTGATTGAAATATTCCAAGTATGATTTGATAAATATATAAAAATAAGTTTTGAACTTATAATTTGAAATAGTATAGATAAGAAATAAGTTTATAACTTATGAATTTGAACAGGAAAGTAAAACCAAATTTTAAAATGGTTGAACATTTTAGTAAGCAAACAAAAGTAAATTTGAATTTGAGATATGAAATGAAAGAATTAACTTAAGTAAAGTTAAATAAATTGAGTTAGTGAAATGAAGTAAATGAAATGAAGTTTATCTTAAGAAGGTTAAATGAAAGTAAATTGAATTTGAAATGAATTAGATAAAATAATGAAATGAAATTTTAAGTAAATAAGTTTGTATAACTTATAGATTAGAGGAATATTAAGCTAAAAATAATTTTTTTTAATTTGTTGAATGAGAATGTTAAGAAGAAAAGAAATCTAAAATCTGAATTTGAATTATGAAATGAAATTTAACTTAAAGTTAAGTAAAGTGGGATGGAACGAGTTAAATAAATTAGAATTTGACTTTTGAATTGAATATGAACTTAAGTGTAACGTGAATAAACATAGGAGGTATTGTGTAAAATGTTTATGAACTTAAGTAAATAATTTTATGGAATTTGTTAAGTGTTGTTTGTATAAAAGGAAATATACTAAGTAAATGGAATATAGAATGAAATGTTGTTAAACATAAATTAAATTTAAAGTGAAGATTAATAAATGAATGTAAAAGAAATTGAATGTAAATAAAAGAATCTGGCATAAGAATGAGGTATAATAAGAAATCAATTGGAATATGTACGTAAGTTGTACACATATTATTTTATTCGCATAACTGTTTGATTCAGATTCGAGTATACCAATTCGAGGTGATTTACACTGATCCGAATTAGGATTTTTCGCCCAATTTCTTGACAACGAACCTTGAATATGGATTTTTGGTTGATTTTGGTATTCTCTATCATAATATATGGCTATGCAAGGAGAATGATATTTTTTTTATCAAGGAACCAAATCTGAGTCTGCACTAGAGTGCTCGTGTGAACGATACTGGTTTGGAAGTGAAATTGTGTGATCGAGCGAGCGATCAGGTATGGCTTTGCGTATGGATAATATATGTACATTGTATGGGTAGAATAAATTAAATGTTGACATTAGAAAATGCAAATTGATATGATTATGAATTAATTGGATGAATATTAATTATTTGACGGTTTCTCTTGTTGCCTATATTTGCATATAGTTGTTGTATAATATATGTTATATATTGATACTACTTTCTATATACATGTTCTCATTGGTTTTTGAGTGTTTAGTAGGTGCGGATGGCGTATGCTTCGCATTTGGAGCTTGCTTTCGCATTATATTCGTTGTATATGCTCTCTAATATAATAAAAGGTACATATCTCGGCTTATATATCGTACTTTTTTTCCCTACGGGATGCCTCATCCTTGAAGATGAGATGTATATTTGTGATTATATATATTGTGATTTACTACGATTGAACCGCACAAAGGAAACGCTGACGGAATTTTCCATAAATTTAAAGCGTTAGAAATTTTTTGAGAATTTTGAAGAAGTTTTTGATAACTAAAAATTTGATTTTGAGTTATAAGTTGGGATGAATGAATGAATCGTATTAATTGGTTTTGGAAAGTTAATTATGAATTTGAAGACTTAGAAAAGTTTTTATAAGAAGTTTAACTAATTGATTTCGAAAAGTTAGAAGGTTTAAATGAATTTGGTAATCTATTTTAACTAATTGTTTTTGAAAAGTTAATAGGTTTTGTGGCATTTTTCTTACCTGGTAATTTCAGGGACGAAATTCTTTTAAGGAGGGGAGAATGTAACGGTCCAAATTTTTAGTCATTCGAATTTGGAATATTTAATTGATTTTAAATATTGAAAAATTAATTTTATAAGTTGAATAGCTTATATTTCAAATATTGAGATTTATTTGATGATTAAATTGTTAGATTTAATATTTGGAATTGCCTAAATAATTGAATCTTGAATTTAATATGAAGGAAAATGATTTGTAAAGTTGATTTAAATTCTATTTAAATTATAATGAAGTTAGTAAACTTTTAATTTGGATTTAAAAGTGAATAAACGGAAATTGGAAATTACTCATTTTAATTAACGTGTAAAAAATAGTCTTTTTGGGCACTGTCTCCGATTTCAACGAAACCAGTTTCATTGGATCCGTAATAGTGAATTATTATATGCTCACGAATTTCGTGTCGACTGGACGTATCGTTTGATCGTGCGAGTTCCAAACGTGTAGAAATTAATTAAAGGAATTTAATTTAAAATAATTCGATTTGAAAAGCTATCTTCTGTATATGATGGACTGGCTCCCGATACATATTCCATTGTGTTCGAAATAGGGGTATAACATATAGAATGCCAGGCGGCACACTTCATTTAGAGTTTAGAATTTTCACGGAAGAATAGTGCCACGCGTCCTATAAATAAACCTCAACTCCTTTCAGTTTGCAAAACCTAACCCTAATAGATATTTCAGCAGTCATTAAAACTCCTCCATCCAAATGGCCGACATTGATCGGAGCCTCTAGGAGCCGAATTATCCTTCGACTTCAACTAGAGAAATGTAGAGCACATCCATACGAAGCTAATGTACGGTTGGATCGATGAATTGTCAACCGAGGTGGTCGAAATCTCACCGTGTTTCACTGCAGCGTTTTTGGGTTTTCGACCACGTTCGTCGCGTAGGCGCATGCGCAGGCGACATTCGCGGTGGAGATGGCGAGGGCGCGCGGCTAGGGGCGAGCATCAACGACGGTTTCATGGAGGAGCACGCGCGATTTTCTTTCGATGGAACAAAAAAAAGAAACGCACGGGCCTGTGTCTGGGAAGCAAACGAGAACAAAAGAAGGTAAAGCTTAAATTTAAAGTTAATTAAGTAATTATAGTTTTAATTATCTCGTTATGTTAATTAATTCATAGCTTTTTCGTACGAGGTCCATTTCAAGCGCGGCAAGCTGCGTTCGTATCAGCGAGCACTTCGCTATGGAGTTGTTGCTTGTTCGTATCAGTGGGAATGATTTTATTTATGATGATTGTTGCTTGTTTGGATGATATACCATATATATTAGTTGGTTTGGATATATTCCCGCCTATTTGAGCGGATGAGACCCTATTACGTTCCCGTGTAAGAGCAGATGACCCTTTGTATACGAATCCCGCCTCGAAGCGGTTGATTTATATTTTTATGATTATATGTTGTATTTGATGTAGGGGGACAGGTTGGAGGAATCCAACTAGATTCCTCACCACTGCTGATTTACTTTTCATATATATGTTGATATGTGATGTTTGGATGTCATGTTGATGTCTTTGATATGATTTGATTTAGTTAGTTCTATTTTAGCACTGGGCTTTATTTTTGATATTTTTAAATATTAAAATAATGATTTTGATTTAAAAGGATTTCAAAGTGATTTTGAAAGTATATATGTTTTAATGATTTTTAAATTATAAAAAGGATTGAATTTATTTCTAATAAAAAAATATGATTTTTGATGTTATAAAAGTATAGTTTTGGGAAATATTTTGATTTAGAGATTTTTGAATAAAGTTTATAAAAAAGGGATTTATAGAAGTAATATTTTATAAGTAAAGAAATAGATTTATAATTGAGATTTATAAATGGATTTTATAAATAAATTTGATTTTTTTAAAGAAATGGATTTTGATAGTAGAATTAGTTTTATAAAGGATGGATTTACAAATAGAATTTTGTAAATAAAAGAATTTTATAAAATAGAAGTTTTATAAATTCGAAAGGAGATTTATAAAAATAGTTTTATAAATATGGATTTTATTTAAAGGAATGTTTTGAAAGTAATATTTTGATGAAGTTAAATGTTTTAAAATTAAATTATCTTTCGAAAGTAAAGGTTTTGGAAATGATAATTTTAAATGGAATTTAAATGGTTTTGAAAATGTTTTAAAATGAGATAAGTATCAAAAATATAGATTCCAATATTCATTGTTGTAATGGACGTTTGTGAGGAACTATGGAAGGTATGGACTATAACACTGTTGTTATAGTAAATGATTTTCGAAAGGAAATGTTTCATATGGTATATGGGATTTATCTATATATAATTTACCGATTCCCTATACTAATGTTTTTGGGTTGTCGTAACAATGTTTTACACATCATTCATTTTGACCCAATAAATTTGACCTTCCATGGTGAAATACATGAATTGGTTCTTATGACCGTACTAAAGTCTTGGTGGTGTAGGAGCATTGCTTCCTATACTTAACACCCGTCCGGAGGAGTACGAACTCTGGAGTTGTATGGTTATAGAAATCTATTTGGCGTGTCTCTAAATGGTAGTGTTATAGAATATACTTATACCGTTGATATAAGTATATTGAAATATTTTTCTAAGTGTTGAAAATGAAATGATTTGTGAGTATGCTTATACTGTTAATATAAGTATATGGAAATGTTTTCCAATACAGGAAGATTTGAAATGGTTCTTGAGAATATATCCTTTTAAAGATAATTTGAAGTAAATATTTGGAGATTGATTCAATTAATAAGAAATTAATTAAATGGACCTAGTGATTGCTTTTGGTGCTTGATATTGTTTGTTTGTTTTGTTAAATAACCGACTATCAAATATTGGCCTCTTTATCGTTGTTGATCTGGAAAGACCGGGGTCGGAATTATCCAAGAACCACTTCGGACCAACGTATATGCATTCAAATGTGCAGGTGTTGGAAGACATTGATATTTGGGATTTTCGTAAGGAAGGACCGCTTGTTGATCATTTGGGGATAAACTCCCAATATACATATAGTCGTAGTAGTCTCTTCATTATGAAATATCCAATGCAAGGACTAATCGCTATTAATCCTAGGGGTAACTCCCGACAGGATGTGGTAGGAGAGTGCCTTCGGTTTGTCCTGTTCCTGGACAACTTGTGTGGATGGATGTTTGACATTGCATTTTTGACATTAGATCATTGAATTTTATAAATGTACATCTGTTTGGTGGCGGAAAAGGAAACTTCTCTTAGATTAACACCCTTCTCTAAGATGTACGAGCTCAGAGGTTGTATGTTTGTGAAAGTCAATAGTGATTGATGGAATGGCAATGTGGCATTCAAAGAAAGATGCTGCTATGTGAAAGGTAAACGTGACCTTTGGCCTCACACTCAGAAATGACCGAAATAGGGTAGATGCAGCAGGGCTATGTTGTTCGCAACCATTAGGATATGATCATTCCCTTCTAGATATATTTATTCCTGTTATGATGTTCGGGTTTTAAATTACTGTGGATGTATGCTATGAGGGCCCTCGGATAGGTCGGTAATGACCGAGGTGATGATTGATACTATTTAGTTAGAGGTAGGCCAGTCTGGTGTTGGTAGAGGACCATCAGTTGGGCCTTGGTACATTCCTCTAGAGATGTACTACCGGAAGGTAGTCCCTTCACCGGGTCATTTGTATGGAAATCCGTTATCCACTACATGCCTACTAATATTTTGTAGAAAACCTTGTATTACAAGGTGGTATGCTGGAATTTAATAATGTAACAATTTCAGCTATGATTAATATTATTTGTATATTAGACAATAGTATAATATAACAGGATTTGATATGAAAGGATTTGGTTATCTTATGGTAAAAACCCATCTGTGTTTATTTGTGGGCGTGGTCTTACGAGATACCTTTGTTTTGATAAAGAAAAGTTTTATAACTTTAAAAATTCGGTTGAGATGTATTTTCTCACGCTAGTTTACCAGACTGATCTGGGCGTTCTTCCCTTTCAATGGTCGGGCCAGACCGAGTATATTTATAGATATGGATTTAGATGCTTTGGAGCTTCAGCAGACGAGTTGGAAGTCTTCTGGTCGTATTCACGTATATGTTTATTTTTCCACTGCATTATTGTTTGAATAATCAGCAATTGTAAGGACAGGTTCTTATAACTGTCCATGTTGATGATTAGTGATTGATTGTTGTACTCTGATGTATGTATATTATACTATAGTTTCTGTTTTTTAAAGATAATTCATATGATATTTTATGTTTTTTCGCTGCGATTGTGAGATTCTGTAATTGTTTTAGTTTCTTCTGTTTCTCTTCTTCTCATCTTCTCTTCTCTCTTCTCTTCTTTCATTCTTATGACTATCCCTCTTTCCGTTCGGTTTGGGTTGGATATGTGTGGTTTATTGTCAGCTCTAAATGCATCGGATTTGCGGGTCGTCACAATTATGCAGTGATATTAGTGGAAATTTATTTCCATAGTAGCCTAGTGGCGGTGTTTCCTTATTAGGTAGCTCTAGGAGCGGTGGTCGATCGTTAGTTATGAGGTTCAATCCGTAGTTCAATCCTTGTAGTAGCCTAACAATTTGTAGTGTAGGTCTGCATTAGACAAGAATCCTTAGGTAATGGACCTTAGAAATTCATGGACACTTGTAGCACACCCTATGTCATCTAGAGTAAGATTAAAGTTAACTGCACATGTTCATCATATATTAAACTTGTACTCATTCACCAGATTTTTGTCTGACCCACTCTCTTCTTTTCATTTTCCTCACCACAGGATAATATGTTAACAGATGATTGGGTGTAGTACGTGGAGAAAGGAGCTAAACATTGGAGTTCTCATATTCTTTATTGTTCATCATGTAGTTATTTATTGTATTAAAAGTCTGTAAAACTTATATTGTATTTTGGAAACAGTGTATATTGAAATTAAGTATTTTAGAGACTGTTTTCTGAAATGTCTATTTTTTAGTACTTATATTTTGATTCCTTCCATTGTGAGTTCTAAAAGCATAGATTATCTTAGAATTTTCCCTTATAATCATGCCGTGTATGAAAGTCTATGCAAATCGAGTAATATGATTATATCTACTAAATTAAAACTTGTACATAATAGCAGCGGAAATATAGAACTATAAAGTAAAGTTTACCAGAGATTTTTTATATTGGTTCAAACTTCCCGTTCTACGCTGTCCCAAACTCCTTTTGGGTTTAAATAACATCCTCACTTAACCCGGAGGAATAAGACCGCTTGAGCTGCCAAACATGACTACTATATTACAAACCGCCTAAGCCGTCGAATAGGATTTCATGCGTGAAGATCTCCAACAGGACCTTCGACTATAAACAGTAGTAAATTTTCTTGACTGATTATGTTCTAGATAACTGAGATAAGTCTATTAAGTACAACTTTACTATACTCTCCTTGAAACTATGATTTGAAAATGTAATTGTAGGAAGTAAATGGTTGAGAATATTTGTAAATCACAAGTAAGTATGGATTAGAAAGACAGAAAGAAAATCTTCTTGGTAAATGTAAACTGAATTCTTAACCGTATTTATAGATTTGAAAAGTTCTAATAGAATGGTAGTAACCATTGGAGAAAACTATTCAAAGAGGGATGCAACTGTTGAATAAGAGGGGACATGTCTTTTCATAAATTCAAATAAAATTCCCGGCCACAGGCTTCCAGACGTCTGGATATTTTGTTCCAGATGTTCATGCACCATAACAAAAGTCTATAATAAATATTCTAGAAGTCTTTTTAACAATACAGATGTCTGATGTAAAGTTCCAGATGTCTGCATTTTGCCTATTTTGTTCCTTTATGTGTATATTTTATAGTTTCTGATCGTGGCTTATTTTGTTCATGAAAACCTTTGAATCTTTAAATAAAAATTAGTTAAAATGATAGCTTTACTTTAAAGATGGTTTTCGAAATGTATTTTTGTGTGCATGTAATCATCAAATTGGAAATTGTACATAAAATCTAGACCGATAAAAATTAAGATATAAAACCTATTTGTTTTCTTCAATTTCAGCCCGGTTTTGATGTCTATTATCATATCTCCTTGTATATATTCCTTCGTCTTGTCTCCATCATGTATATCTCTTCTTGTATCGCTATGTACGTACTTTTATCCTCTTTTGTATTATATATCTTCAAGTTGAACTTATTTGGAAGTCTCTTTTTGATACTTATGTACCCACAAGTTAGCTTAGAGGTTCGTAGGCATAATTGTGTCGTTGTTGTCATTAAATCCAGCAAGAGATGTCCTAACATTCTCCCCCCTTTTGATGATAACAACTATACAATTTTTGAAAAATATTTATTCTATATAAATGATATTATAATATGATTAAAGCTCCCTTAAGTATAATATCTCTCTCTCTATTAATATGCATATGAATTTAAGATCTTAAAAGATAATATTAATATCATGCGAAAAGAAGTTTGTGATTCTAAATAAGTTTTGAAAGATTAAATGAAAAAATCATAAGTTTTAACAAAGGTAAGGATCCTTATCTTTCTTAGTTACAAATTCGAAAGCTCATAATGATAAAAGCAGTTTAGGCTACAATCAAGCTAAAAGTAAAAGTATTAGATATGCATTCCTATATACTAATTTTAATGCTAGTACTAGTAACTAAGATAATCCTAAAACCACTTATAGTCATAATAGTACTTTGTTTAAAAATGACAAAAAATATTTTTCAAGTACTAAGCTAATGACTAGTAGTATTAAAATATGGATTCCCACTAATACGATTGATCATGATAAACAACTTAATATTAGCAACTATTATAAGAATGTGATTTGTAATGAAAACTATATTTATAAAGGTTCAACCATACCCAAATGGGTATGGTTTCCTAAAACTTAAGAAATTATAATAATCTTGGGTATCACATGCTTTAAATCATAAATTGGAGAGAACTATTCGAAGCAGGGAATGCAACTATTGAAGAAGAGGGGACATGTCTTTTTAGAAATTCAAATAAAAAAACCCGGCTACGGACATCTAGACATCTGGATATTTTGTTCCAAACATCTATGTACCATAACAGAAGTCTGTGATAAATATTCCAAACGTCTGTTTATCAATACAGATGTATGTTGTAAAAGTTCCAAATGTTTGGATTTTGTTTATTTTGTTCTATTATGTGTATATTTCATAATTTCCGATCGTGCCTTATTTTGTTTATGAAAACCTTTGAATATTTAAATAAAAATTGGTTAAAATGATAACTTTACTTTAAAGATGGTTTTCAAAATGTATTGTTGTGTGTGTAATCATCAAATTGGAGATTGTACATAATATCTGGACCAATAAAAATTAAGATATAAAACCTACTTGTTTTCTTTAATTTCAACATGGTTTTGAAGTTGATCATTATATCTCCTTGTATATATTGCATTATCTTGTCTCCATCGTGTATATCTCTTCTTGTATCTCTATGTATATACTTTTATCCTATTTTGTATTGTATATCTTCATGTTGAACTTATTTGGAAGTCTCTTTTTAATACTTATGTACTTGCAAGTTAGCTTATAGGTTCTTTGGCATAATTGTATAGTTATTTTCATTAAAATCCAACAAGAGAGGTTTTGACACTGTAATATTTTAAAAACCCAACAGCTCGTATTTCTTGGCATGACGCGAGTCCAAAAGTCACCCTAGGCTTTGGATCGGTGTGTTCGGAGGTGCGGGCTGTTGCATCTATGGTTGGTTCGATAGGTAGATCATCAAATCTGTTAAAAATGAGAGTGATACATCATTTTGAAGTTTGACAGAGAAAGGTGAAAATGATGTATGAGATTTCATCATTGTTCTTTGTTGTTCGGGCCTACTGCACCTCTAGTCTTATAAATTCCACCTCCAAACTGACATGAGATCATAGTACTCTTCGTATCAATCGATTTGCTACTGGTTTCATTGAATTCCATTGAGAAATGAGGAAGTTATAAATTTTCAAAGTTTGGTGGAGAAGTGGGAAGAGAAAGAAGAAATGGAACGGTTATAAACGAAGGTTTTTGTTTTGAATTTGCTTAGGATTTGATGATGATGGGGATAAGGTGTTTAGATTTAAATAGAGTTCACACTTCTATTTATAGGTTGGAAATAACACATTTGACTGAAAATCTCGTAATCATTATATTGCGAAAATGCCACTTGGTTCGACTTTTTCTAATTCCTAGCCTGTTTAACCAAATTCGATAAGTTATATATGTTTTCCGACTATAAACCGCATTTCATACGCAATAGAATAGGTCCCTATGTATAATTTCAAATTCTACGCGAAATTAGGATTTTACCTTTTTTTAATTTAATCATTTAACTATGTAAAATATGGGGTGTTACACTCTCCTCCCTTGAATGAATATCATCCCCGAAATTTCAAAAATCGTCCTGCTATATGCAACTAAGTTGGCCTTCTATATACAACATAAGTAAAAACACAACCAAGAGTATAAAATGCATATGATAGATAAAAATAAAATGATATGATGTGAGATTAGTGCAAATGCAACTAAGTCCGCCATCTATATGAATGCATATGTAGTGACAACCAAGAATGTATGCAAACATCCTAGTATGTGCATGCATGCATGTGTTTATACATAATTCTATGTATGCGCGTATATTCATCTATGTGCAATAATCATATTGAAAAGCAATTAAATAACCACATCCATAAATAACCAAGAAATAAACACATATATAAAGAAACAGTGAGTAGTATATATTATCATCTAGCATAAATTAGGACAACTAAATATAGGTATCTATCCTAGGTTTGAATGTATATACATACAAGCCAACACTGTATAAACTAAACTGGTATAACTCAATGAAGCATCCATAATAACCAAAACACATCATAACGACAGGCATACAACCAATCCCAGCGTCCATACATCAATGCCTATGTCAACTAGCTAGCTAAAGCAATCATGCAAGCAAACAATCACCTAACGAACAAACTAACAAACAACAAACTAAAAGAGGAACTTATTCGAAGAGAGCTCATGATGGGACACTCGGATTCTCTCCTTGAGTTTCCTCATACTCCTATCCAAACCTTTTCCTTATCGTACTTGGACTAGTTTAATTCTTCATTCATATGTCATACTACTTCAAGCTTTAAGATGCGAATACGCTACAGAGTATCCTATACTCGACTTCTAACCTCACCTCATCAAACTGACTAGGATCTACCATAACGGCTAAATCATCAGCATACGTTCGCAAATGGGATAAACAGAAAGGGTATGAATACTTGCCAACTTTTCAAGAAGCCCACTTAATGTGCAGACTATCCTGCCCTTTATACAATTGGGAAAGGCCCAACAACTGACGGTGCTTGCTTCCAACGTAATATATCTCAATGACGAGTCCTTCATCTATATCATGCCACCCACTGTAAACTCTCTATTCATATCTATCCTATGTGGTTTCCATTCTTTTGTGCACCACTTCAACATTTACTTAGATGCCTCTGATTATATACTATCCAAATATGACTTTAATTCAAACAGACGTCACTATTGGCATATCTCCATCGACAAATATCTTTCAACATACTCCGTCACTTGTTGCTTCTTCATCCTCGACTAGAGAAAATCCTCTTCGTAACCTTTGACATACCTCACTAAACTACTTCCTTCAGGCTATAGGCACGACAACATGATATCGGACGATGTCTCCCCTCCAAGTGATTTAACAATTATGATACTTAGGTGAACCTCGTAATCCATCACCATTTAATTTATAGATATCATAAATGGATGAAGCTTTATTTTCGGTGAACACGATAGTACTATAACGAACTCATAAACTGGGTTGTGCATTTTTCACGTGTATTGAACACTGAAAATAAGTTATGCATAAAGGGTCACTATTTCGTAAAATTGACTTCATAAGATAGTTCTTCCAATCCAAGTGATGAATGCAAATTTCTAGTCTTGCCTCTTGATCAATTATCTCCCAAATCGCCAAATCTCGCCTTCCTTAAAATCGCCTTCGTACCTTAGTACATGCAAGTCAATAAATTTACTTCATGTCTTGAAATCATACAAAACTATATGCTTCAAAAATAATATTAACTCCATGTGCTTGTGAAGTCCAATAAATTAACATATATTTTTTTTGAAATAGAAAGGTTCATAAACTAATATATATATATGTATATATATATATAAAATTATTTATTTGATTTAATATCATTTAAACAAATAAAATATATTTATAATAGAATTATAAATAATATAATATTCTAGAAATTTTTATATAATATAAAATATGCATTTTGATTTCAGAAATGATTCTTAAATATTTTTATTATTAAATCCGCATGGATTTAATTGTTAAAATATATTTTATTTAAAAAATCATTTAAAGTGAAATATTTTTCTAACCATGAGCAGCAGCAAATGTGTATTTTTTTAAAAATTATATATATATATATATTAATGAACTAGTTACAAGTTTATATATAATTTATCTATATATATGTTTAAAAGAAGGAATTTTTTATGATAAAGGTTTTAAATTATTTTTCATATTAATATTTAAAATTATTTTGAAATTTAGTTATATTATATATATTTCACAAATGATTTATACAAATATTTTATAATAAATATATAATTTTTATTTATACACACATACATATATGTATATTTATTTATATAATAATTAATGCACATATATGCATATTTAGACAATATATTAGTATACACGAGGGGCTAACATGTCTGTTGCGGTGGATCTGAGCTACTATATACGGGCATGTCAAACCATGTACATATTATCCTGTTGCACATGTACACACAAACATATGTCATATATGAAATATAATACAAATTAGATAAAATAAATTTCATTTATAAAATTCAAATAAAATACTGATTTTATTCAAAGAAAATTAAGAAAAGTTATAATTGAATTAGACTACATAGGCTCATTGAAGATCCAAATAGGTAAAAATAATTGGAATTTACTCAATTCCTTTGTTGCGGGCTGGCCCAGTTCCAACATAATATGTTTATCTTTTGAAGAATAAATCTGATGTCTGTGAGAAACTTAAAGAGTAGAAGAATGAAGTAGAAAATTAGAAGCCATAAAATTAAAATACTTCGATCAGGTTGAGGAGATGAGTATATTGGAAAAGATCTCTGTAACGATACAGATTTTCGCATTCGAAAATCGACATCCATACTTTACATCGTACTCGAATGACGTAGATTCGACCGTTCAAATCTGAGTCGCCGGAGCTTATAACATCATTAAGTACAACAACACAGCGGAAGAAAAAGAAATAAATGATATCATATACAACTCCAATGAATACAATATCCAGTATGATATACAACAATGATATCAATATGATACAACAAGATCAGAGATAAAAAAAATGATACAGCGGAAGTAACAACAAATGGAAGAGATCGCCAAATGATCAATCGGAGAATGACTCCAATAACTCCAACATCAGCTCGAACCACAAAGAGAAGCAAGTGCAGTCCTGAACTCCAAGAACTGAACCAGCTCCAGATAATCTACTAAACCTGAATATCTGAAAAACCCAACTCTAGACTGCCCGTGTGGAAAATAGTGGGCACCCAGAGTTTAGGAAGGAAACAATAAACTCCGGGTCAGTCATGGGACTGGTGTGAGCAACAAAAACAGTTTATCTTTAAACAAACACAAAAGGCTTTTAAACAATGAAATCCGTAATGCTTTTCGAAAATGAAACTACCATAAGACCTCCCGCCACACACACAATGCAATCGCAAAATTGGAGGAGATTTCTTCTTATGATAGTCAAACATGCTTACTACGCAAAATCAACTCTTTTGATATTATTAATAGTGCATAGTGTAGAAAAACATTTCGAAAATATAATATAAATCTTAGCCAGCATACAACCATTATTGTATGCCTACTATAGCTACCATGTTCAATAACAGGTTACCGCCACATTCCATGGCAGGTTATACAACTAAAAACCGTACAGGGTTCGTATTGTTTCTTTGGATTTCCAACAAATGATCAGGCTAAGGAACTTCCTTACCGAAATAGAAACACCTCTGGAAAGACGCCCCGAGAACCTAACCGGATCTCTGCAAACACAAGGCCGACGCTACCTCACGCTGTACAGCTGTAACTAGGTAACTAACACACTGACGCTACCTCACGCTGTACAGCTGTAACTAGGTAACTAACACACGAGCTATGTCATCCCCCGGTCGTCACCGACCTTTATCCGAGGATCCTCAATCATAAAGCAACAACCACAAAGTATAATAACTGTGCAGCATCAACATAGGTAAAATATCTGGGCTCCATACCATGATATCACCTTTTATCCAGAAGGAAATGACATACCCTAGGGGCACTACCCCTAAAAACCTTTGTCGCAACATTCCTGTTTCGACCATTACCGGGTTGTGAGGCTCGACGAAGTCTCATCCACAAAGCTACGCTTTTTCACAAAGCACGCTTTGACCAACAAATGATCATCAGCACTTCGTATGCCACATTACCAAATTGGGAATGTATCACTAGTAACCATCAACTACATAACCTCTGAGCTCGTACGTTTCAGAGAAGGGTGTTAAGCTAAGAGAATAAATTCTCCGCCACCAACAGAAATGTATTTGATAGAAACCAGCTTTACATCTCAAAGTGTAACGTCAGACACACATCCATACAAGTCCGTTCCGGGATCGAACGGAACCGAAGGCACTTCCAAAGAAGCCCTTGCAAATCCGGATAATTTCTAATCACGTCCGAACTTCCCATCACAAAGGGTGATAAAATCTCTACACCGGGGACCAGTCGGTGCAGAGACATTCGACGAGTTGTCCTTTCATTTTCGAAAATATCCGGTCTTCACCACCGGTCTTCAAATGCTATCCATATACGTCGTATCATTATTCGGAATGGGTTATATGACACAAAGGTCCTTTCCCGGCTAAACCGAATAACGAGCGCAATATTAAAAATCATATGGATACTGGGATTTCAATTAAGTCACAACTTATTTCCCAAAACCTTTATTTTAAATGGTTAAACAAATTACCGTTTCCAATCTTTTAAACAAAAAGATTCATTTCAATAACCTTCAATGGTTTAAACAAATTTCCACACTTTTAATCTTTTAAACAAAAAAAATTCAATTCACAAAGTTAACCCCGTTCACAAAGATTCATTTATGGATTTCAAAACAATTTCCATTTCAATTTGATTAACTCGTTAAATCCTTAAATCAAGATTTAACTTATAGCTTTCAAAACTCATTTCCAAATATTCATTCATAGCCTTTCAAAACAATTCCATTTCAAGTTAGATTAACTCGTTCTATCTTTGAAATCAAAGACTCATTTCATAACTTTCAAAACATTTCAATTCCATTTCAAACTTGAAATCTGTTAACACAATTTGGAAATCCTTTACTTATGTGAAAGCTTTTACTATTTGAAAACAAATAGTTTCGTTTCAGAAAAATCCAGTTATATTTACACGAGTTAAAACCCTTGAATTAAATTCAAATTCCCAAATCAATAATTTTAAAATGGTTTAACCCGTATATAACTTGTACATCATCTTTAACCCCTAGTTTCAAATCATAGAATTCAATTTCAAACTTGAATTCAAATTTAAATCAAATCCTTTAAATTTTCAAAACTCGATTAAGTTATTCAAAATAACTTTTATCTTTGAAATTCCATTTCAAAAGCTTTTCATATTAAACCCCAATTTTCAATTTCAAAATCAATTGAAATTAAAATTTCAATTTCAAAAATATTAAATTTACATCATCTGTGAGTTAACCGATTTTCACGTGAAATCCATATTTGTGTGTGTATAGTGTAGTCCGGGATTTCACACAATAGTGCACAACATCAATCATCACAGATATATCGATAAGCGGTATAATCGATAACGCTTATCTTCATTCACAGATTCATAGATAAAATAAATTTATCAATCACAAAGATTCACAATTACAATTCGATGTGGGTTTCGGAAACCAACTGGAATCCGACTCCCTGTCGCATCGAAATTCAAGTGTCGTTTTACGGGTCAAGGGTTTCATATTCACATAGTAATATATCACAGAAATAGAAATTTCAGATCACAACATAAATCAGGATGTATCACAAGGCATCATGTATCAGAAATATCAAACAATTCGACTATCAATAAAATTTAAACATCCATGAGTAAGCTCAATTAATTATCTGATTAATTTAAATCAGATAAGTCATCAATCGTGGTTAATTAACATAAATTAATTTCAAATCATTTGATTGATTATCCTTTAATCATTTATTTATTAAATTAATTAACCTTTAATTATTCGATTATCCTTTAATTAATTTCCTTTAATTAATTCATTAATAAATAAATCAACCCTTAATTAATCACCCTTTAATTAATCATTCTTAATTAATTACAACAAGTGATTATTAATCAACTTTAATTTATTAGAATATCCAACATTAATTACAATAAGTAATTAATCCCTTAATTACTTTCATTAAGTAATTAACAATTTAAAATTGATTATCTTAATTAATTAATCTAAATCATAAATTTATAAAGTTGACAAATAAATCAAATGTTTAAGGAATTCATTCACAATTGAATTCTACTTTAAGAAAAGTCTTAAACTAAATTCATTTAGATTTTAAAACGTTGATTTAAAAACTCTTTAAAACTGGGTTTGGTGAATACTTCGGGTCCTACCCGCGTTTTTCTCGAAACTGCTTCGAGACAACTTAGCCTTTCCTCGTCTCTGTCTCCAGTTCCTTCTCTCTTCTTCTACAATCCTTTAACTAAGTTTATTTTCTAAGTTTTAATAAACTGCCACGATGAAACCCACGCGAACACGAGTCCACGCACGAGCCAAACATCCTCTTACTCGAGAATCACTTCGAGTCGAACCCGATTTAAAAACCCAGTCATGCCATCAACATCGCCAGAAACAGACGTGCACTGTGCACATGCACACCGCCGCCGCTCGCCTCCGGTCGGCGTCACAACGTCGAACAAGTCGACAATCTTCTACACATCCTTGTCTGATTATCAGAACCCCACTATCAACTCGAAATCAAAATCGAGTGCTACTGTCGAACCTGGAACAACATCGACACCTGGAAACATCGTCATACTCCATACCCCGACCACCTGAGAGCCACCGCCACCAGCCACACCCTCGACAACCTCCACTCTAGCGATTCCCAAAACCTTATAACACTCGATCAACCCAAACGGCCGTGCCGATCAAAACAACAGACACCCCTAAAACTAGGGTTTCAGACAAAGAATGGAAACCCCCACCTCCACCGTGCTTCGATCGACTCCCTGGCATTTTTGTCAAAGTCTCTGATCACTACGCTATCACCATAAGGAACCCCGACTATTCAGATCACTTGGATCATCAGATATCATCCAATATACCAATTTCAGTTCAACAAGAACTGCACCATCAAGCTAGTACTAAAAATTGTGAATTTAGTTTTAAAAATCATAATTTTGGATAAGTTTTCAGGTTATAAACTTAGATCAGTAAATTAATATGTTTGAGATTTAACGTAAATCCACTTGAACTGTTGTTTTATATTTTTCCAGAGAACATACCCATTATTTCCAGCTTAAACAAATTCTACTCTGGAATCTATGATATAACTACATATTTTGTTCTAGACTGAGGTACAAATAAAAATTGGATCATGAGCACTTAATTTATGGATTGAATTAGAACCTGGAGTTAAATCAGAGGATATCCAGATCATAACAGTACACTCACAACATATATTCCTATAAATATACTCAGAGTTTAAAAATATATCCACATATATACTTATTTTCAGAGATGATCAAGCAACCCAATTTTATATTTAAAAAAGAAAAGTGTTACTCACTTTGCTTTTCCCAGAAGAAACAGAGTTTGCTTGATGAACAGGCTTTTAAAATTTGTAAGCTGAAGCTTCCCTGATCTCTGATTCTCTGGCTTTGTAGTTGTTTGTTTTAAATTGAATTTTGTTTTAGTTTTAGATGGTGCTTATTTCAGATTTTCCTCAGCTTTGAACAAACGAAACTGAGATGGAAGATTGATATGAAGTTGCTGGGTATAAACTTTGTACAGGTGATAATGTAGTTTGTACAAATCTATAGTAGTGATATTTTCTTCTTGGTGGCTGAAGGACACATTGCCTTTGTGCTGCATTTATTATCATGTACACACTCACCTTTATTTTACTTTACTTTATTTTGTACCTTGCTTCATTTCGGCTGTAGAGATAATTGTGTAGTGTACTAGAGATGTATTTTTCTTTGTTTGATTAAACAAGATTTCGGCTGAAGATGTTATATGTACTTAGAGATGTTTTGTTTATGTTTGATATATTGTTATGTTGTCTTCTTTTGTTTTGTGGTTTGCAATATACTTGGGATTCTATATTTACTATCTTCGTGTTTATACGTGCCTTTACTTTATGTACATAGATGTAAAGTTGTTATTGTTATTTGTTATCATCATCATTATTATTATTAAACCATTTATTTACAATTCAAATCAAACGTATATACATATATATTATTTATAATCTCAAATTTACTCATAAAGGCTCAAATACACATATATTCACATACATACAATATTTACAATATTTTTAAATTTAAATGATTTACACAAAATATATTTGGATATCGGGGAAACTCGCTTGAATTTAATATTAATTTTACAATTTTAATTCAGAAATTCAATAAATTATTAGTTTAAACTTAACAAAATTCGAGATCGTTACAATCTCCGTTGGTATCTAAAAGATAATTGGATCATCTCTCATGTTACTCTACCATATACTCTGCAACAAAATAGTGTTTCGAAAAGAAGGAATCGAACCTTATTGTGTATGGTTCATTCCATGATTGGTACGGTCAAGTTGCCTCTTTCCTATAAAGGATATGCACTAGAAATCACAATCAAAATGTTGAAAATAACGCCCATAAAATATGCGCCTAAGATGGATTAATTTGGCCTTAAGACCACTGGTTAGGAGTTGTATATGATACAATTGATAAAGTGTTATCCATCGTTTGCGATGATTTGTTGATCTTCCTCAAGGTCAAAATCCAAAGGCATACGAGTCCTAATACCCACTAGAAAAATCAAAAGATTTCTATGTTTTTATTAGGGTTTTGAGAAACATAAAAATCCAGTAGGAGCATTACTAGAAAAATGAAATAGTAATATTTAATCTTTCTAATATTGTAAGAATGTTAGCTATAAAAAGTTAAAATAATCTATAAAGATAAAGTTGTGAAGCTAATAAAATAGATAAAATGTTTATCCATTAAGATATACAAATGAACTGAATTAAAGATTAACAAAGAAATATAAAATGTAGTTACCTTAAATCTTTTGGCATGTTTTTGCTCCAGGCCCAATCAAGAGCCTAACTATACACTACTAAACACATTCGTAATTTGGTTGCTTGAGTGTTTATTTGCCCAAGACTTTGTATTATTTCCACAAGTTTTCAACTTATAAGCAATACAATAATATAGATATTTGATCTGTATTTCGATCACATATAAATGTTATATAATAAACGATCGTAATTTGTAATGTACAAAATTTCAATGAAATTAGTTCATTAGAAATAAGCAAATAATGTGTAAAGTGAAATAATGTGTTCAATATGATTGATTACAATAAGGATTTCCTTTTGGATTGTTTGACCATTTAGAAAAGAAAAGCGAATGTACAAGGGTGGATGTAACTTAGGCACAGTTGTGATAAGGAGAGTAAATAGTCAACTCTTCTTCATGAAGTGATATTGGAAACGAGAATTGCATAAAATATTAGTGGATACTTAATATGGAGTGAGGAAATGAGAAATGTTATTTTTATACCAATTATGTTTTTCATACAAAAATTTGTTTGCTATAAAATTCATTTCAATGAGTTTAAGATATTTGATCGAAATACTCGAATATAAACTAGTTACAATAAAAGGAATAAATAGCCCATGATAAATAGTTGAATGGAGCTTCCTATTTCATGCGTTATTATAATAATGGCGGAAATAGTGGGAGCATGCCATATAATACTTATCAGTGGATGCATCAAGATATAAAAAATTATTTTCGTAAATATACCAAATATTATTTATGAAATAATTATTATTTTTAGTGTTGATTGAAAGTGAATATAATTTTTTTTCTTGCGAATATTTTGAATATTCATTATGAAATAAATCTATTAGAATAATGGTATTTGTTGCATTAGCTACATTACATAGAATCATCTATAAATTTTTCTAATTATTTTTGGAATTAAAGGACAAAGCACTCGTTTAGTGGGAGTAACATAAGAGTTGATGAATTCTTAAGATTGATGCATAAAGGTGTATGTAGCCGAAAGTCCAATGACACCAAAAACGGCTCAATGTACATCGTTTAATTCATAATTGAATTATTATAAAAATTAACATGTGTATTTGATATACATGTAGTATGTCTATGATAAGTTCGTTGAATATAAATCGTAAGTAGAAAACGTAACGTACAAAAGAAAAAAGAAAATTTGATTTGAATTAATAAGTGAGTATATGTGAAAACAGCTCCAAATGTACCTCAAAATGAATAAGATTCGTCACTCCTTCCATATGATACATAATGATGTATTTGTAAGGAGTTAATCAAACTTTGTTGGACAAAGTACGATTGATGATGAGTAAAGTTAAGTTAACTTATTTCTGTAAGATCGAATACTTAAAAGTAGGTGCATAAGGTTAAGTCCAATTTCATCTAAAACAAAGTTTATGCAATCATACAAGATAGGAGTTGACATATCCTTGGTCAAGGAGTTGATTGGTTATGTGAGTCGAGAGGCTACATGCAATATTTACCCGTGAGAGATCTTGTGTGAACCACCCTAAAGCAGTTTGGGACCGATCAATGTTGATTGACCAATTATGTTATGAACATAAGTTCGTAAACGTAAAACCAAATCAGTTTTATGCATATATACAGACAACTCATAAAATGTTTATGAATAGGGTTTCTGTTGCACTAAGAAACAATTGTTATTTCAAACACCAGCTTTATGAAGAAGGAATTTCTTTTAGAAATTATTGGTAGTTAAATGTATTTGGATAAGATCCAAATATAAAACTGATTATAAAGGATGAAATGAAATTGACCAAACCTAAATGGACATGACTATTTAGAATGTCTAATAAGATCTCTCGCACATTAAAGAGAAACCAAGATTTCTTATCAATGTCAAGAAAAGAATTTCCTCAGTTGTCAATAAACCATTAATAGTATTAAATCCACCATATAGTGTGATGCACGAATCCGAAATGGATTTCAAGTACATTAACAAAATATGATTTTTGTGGTTATATCCAAAAGGATATGATCCATCGTTCGCAAGAGTGTTTTTGAATAAAAAGACTAAAGCGGTTGGAATGTTGTAAGCTATGTTGAAAATAATAACAATGTAAGCTTCAATTGTTGAAATTAACATAACAGATTCATCATTTAATGTACTTAAGTTAATTCAAATTTCACTCATAAAATTATTGCTCGATGTGACTTTGAGTTTTGTTATATGAATCATAAATTTTAAATAATAATGTAGAATGTGCTGTTTACACTTAGTAACCAAAGTGTCTCGAAGTCAGTAGGAGCATTTCTGAGTTTGTGGGTTATTGGATATGAGTTAAGGAGTGATACAAAATTACTTTTCGATTAGAGTCAGAGTTAAGTGAGTATTTTTACAAACAAATAAGATAGATTGATTTTTAGTCAAAATGAATAGGGAGTATATATCTGTAAGGTAGAATATTAAACGTACTAAAATATTTCTAAAACTACAAGTAAACAACAAATTACGATTATTAATGATGTACCAAAGTTAAAATCATGTTATTTTGGTTATTTAACATTCGATGTTGAATTTGAAAATGACATCTTTCATAATCTGTATAAAAGGAAGTTAGAGTTGTCCCAAATGATATATGCAGACATGATATTAAAATTATTTAATATGAGCATGTAAGATGGGTTTCTTATGCATTGGAAATAGGAATTATCATACATGCTATGTTGTCTACAATATCACACTTCTCTTATGTATTTGATATATAGAGAAAATATCCGAATTAAGATTACTATATGAAAATTGAGAGTGTTCTCGAGTATTTTTGAAATATTAAAGAATCGTTTATAGAAACAATGAAATCCTTATGAAGAAGTATGTAAACTCAAACTTCATAAGTGATATCGAGTATAGTGTGTCAATCCTAAGTTCATGTTTAATCTTAAGTTGAAAACTTTAATTTGGAAATTTTGCAAACAATAAGTAGAGATTAATCAGTAGTATTTTTCAAACTTTTTCACGGTGCTCGCTTTCCAATCCAATGCCATCCCTTCTCTCTCTTCTAACTTTACCATACTGTCCTTACCTGCCATCAACATAGACCATACCTTGTCTAACAACCTCTGTTTTCCCCCACTCCGACCCCTTGACCCCATCAACACTGATCCACCTCCTTCTACTTTACCGCCTACCTCTACCAAACCCATCACCATTAATTGCAACCCTACTTCCTCTACCCCCCCCCAAAAACTGGACATATTTATTTAAAACTAAACCCATCAATGCTGGAAAAGACACCCTTGTTTCTATCATGGTGAACCACTTCCTGTTCCTACTGAAGTAGCTGCTAAAGGATTAAAATACTGGAAGAATGGCTTAGTGGGGTTTTTCTTAGATGAATGTCTTCCTTATACTACTGTATTGAATCAACTAAAACATGCATGGAAGCATCAAGGTAATGATAAAGTCAAGTGTGATAACACTCACTTCTATTTTGAATTCTCTCTGAAATTTTATAGACACGGAGTTCTCCAAAGTGATCCCATATTCATACTTATTTATTATTACAAATTGGACCCTAACTTTTGGAAACATCCAATCCCAGATCAAAAAGTCCCGATATGGGTGCATTTCCACATAGTACCACTCATAATTCTGACTGTATTGGGTATAAACTGTCTATCATGCCACATAGGCGAACTCATTTGCTTCAACGAGGCGACAGAGGGACTAACCGGACTTGAGTATGCAAAATGTATGGTTGAAATAGATGTTGAAAATGACCTACCCTACTTTATTAAAGTTGGCAAGGATGATAATTTTTCACTGGTTGAAGTGGCATATGACTGGAAACCACTCATATGTACACAATGCAAAAAATATGGTCATATAAAGGAAACATGTGCGGCTAGCTCAAGTGTTCATGTACAATTGCCTAAAATTGCTGCACAATCTTCCAATATGGCAACTAACACAGGAAATGGTGCTATGAAAACACAAAATGTAACGACCCGATATTTTGGACCATTCGCATCCATTATAAGTGTATAGGTAGACACTCATGCCGGAATTGAATTGCTCAAAATACCGCGTTGTTAATTTAAATTTGGCAAAACTGAACATATACAGTAAATAAATATAATCACAGATCACAGACACGGAGTAATAAATGCAGCGGAAATAAAAGAGATAGTAGTTCATGAAGCTACTGTATAAATGTATAAGTTACATCAGAGTTAAACCAGATACAACGGAAGAGTAATACGATACATCAGATACAAATCAGAATACATCACTGGAATCATCGAATACCGAAAGCAGAATAGATGGCTGGATCTTCAAGCAAAGCTCCAACTCCAAAGGTGAGTCTCGAATACTGGTACACTCAGTCTGACCCGAGCGTAAAGCAAAACACAAAACACTCGAGTCAGGATTAACATTCTTATATTAATAAATCCAATTCAAGTGAAATAGCAACTGAAACACAAGTAACTCAAAGGATGTTTGGAATAACCATCCTTTAAGGATCTGTTAAGCTATCTACTATGTAGTAGTGTACGATAAGTAGATAATGCCTATCAGTAATATAAAATATCAAAATAGTGTTAAGTCATGGCCCATTCCACCCTTAACACATTTTTATTCCCAAGAGCATATACAAGACCGTAGTTTCCCCAAAACCGGAAGTCACCAGAGGGCAATCCATATACTAAAGGTACAAAACAAATCGTAGTGGTCGCGTATAGGGATACAAGTATGACAAGGCACATGAGGCAATACCCAAGGTAGTGAAACTACCGTTTGACTGATCCGGACTGGTGAGAACGCATCGCCACAGCGACCGCAACACCGCGAAACAACACTCCCAAAATAAAGGGTGCACCAATCGACAAACAAGTAATGAGTAATTCGAAGAAGTGTGTTCGCTTAAGGTAGCTGACCTCCATTTGGCCCGGCACGGCTCCTGTTTTAGTCATTTCCAATTTGACACAAGTGTCAAGGCTATCCATTATCGTTCTCTTTCTTCAGTCATCACGTACACCATTCCAACCACTTCATTCTGGATCACACTCCGCATATAGTTATTAAAGTGGTTTTCGGTTTAGATAGAGAGTATGTCCATAACCGATTCCGGTCTCTTTAATAACCTTCGTAATTATTACACCGATTGGTCGTTTAATATATTTCAAAACCAAATCAAATTCAATTTCAATTAGAATTTGTAAATCAACATTTCATTTGTCTTTCTAAATCAATTTCCATAATTTCCGTTTCAAAACTTCCAAATTACCATTTCAAAATCTTATAATTCAATTTCAAATTTTATTTAAAACAATTCGAATATTGATTCAAGTTCGTATATAAGTTTCATTCCGAAATCATTTAATTTATTTAATTTAACATTCCAAATCAATTTAACTTCATTTATCGATTTCATTCAATATTCGTTAAGTAAACTTGCCATTCAAAGCAATTTCTATTAAATTTCCAATTCATTACATCCATTATTTAAATTCAACTTCATTATATCAAAACTTATAAATTTAATTAAATTAGATTCGTCAAATCAATTCTTTAAATTACATGTCTTACATTAATTCAATACATCGCATTTTATTTCTTGTTAAAGAAATTCAATTTCACTTATTTACTTACTTAAGTAATTTTCCAAAAACTTAATTAATAAAGAAAGCTCAATTTCAATTATTTACGAAGTAAAATTCACTTATTCAAAAGTTCAATTTTACTTATTAAAGAATTCAATTCAATTTGATCATTAAATCATTCAATCTTAATTAATTATTAAATAATTCAAAACTTAATTATTAAATAATTTCAAGGTTTAATAATTTCAAACTTAATTATAATTTCAAACTTAATTATTAAATCATTTCAAAGTTTAATAATTTCAAACTTAATTATAATTTCAAACTTAATTCAATCATTTCTCAAATTAAACAACATTCTTTCATCAATTACATTGTTAATATTTTGTTTCATATTATTAAATATTAACATTTTCCTTTCATTAAAAATTCAAATTTCAACTTCATTTCAAAACCATATTATTTATTCAAATAAAATCTTCGTTTATTTTTAAATCAAATTATTGACCAATCGGGTTTTATTTAATTCTCTTTCCTAGGTCAAAGTTCAATTTGGGTATTTATCATTTCAACCCGATTCCAATTCAATTCAAAATCAAAGCATAACAAAGGGAACTTGTAGTGTGATAACTGGGATGGTGTCAAAGTAAATAAACAAGCAATAACAACAAACAATAACAATCCAATAATCAATTCAAATAATCCCGAAATAACCGTATTAATTCGCATTGTTATTTGTACGAATTAATATAATTATTTCTAGAATCTACACTATCATTTCATGTGGATTAAAGATTATTACATTACGGTTTTCACTTGTCATTCAATTTCAAATTTTTACACTACAACAATTAATCCAATATACGTCGATGGTTCAAAGTGTAATTATCACTATTCTACATGTCAATTAATTTAACAATTAAAAGGGGTCATATTCAACTAATCAATTCAACATATACGTCGATTCAAATTTTCATTATCCTACGTCAAATTCAATTGCATAATATTTATCACTTTATACATTACAATTTACATCCGATAAAACAACAATCAATCAATCAATTATCAATCAAACTGAATTATCATCGCATAAATAATTAACAGATAATGGTGTCAGATGTCATGGGTGAACAGATACAGGTAATAACAGTATAAATAACCAACAACAGCATATTTCAATTGTCGTTTCAATTGAAATCAAATTTAATAAATAAAAGAATACTAATCGTGAGTGATTGCTCACCTTTCGAGGCTAGAGAGATCAGGAGATGACGTGGATATGGACACATATACGGGCACCGGAATCGAGTTACGAATCCAAGCATGAGTTCCAAAGTAAGATTTGGCACGAATTTGACGATCAAGGCTGATAATAGAAGTCGATGAGAGCAAATCAAAATTTGTTTTGATAAAATTTAACGAGATGTATATTATATCCAAATTTTCTTTAAGCAACATTAAATTTTAAAACACATATACATTTTAAAATCGATCTTAAATTCAAACATATAAATGCATTACATCTTTAAATCGATATTTTATATATATATAGTTGTAAAAAAGTCAAAATATTAATATTTACCATATTCAACCTATACATACAACACACATGTATAACTAATAGGTAGACAGATACCTATGACTTATAAATGTTACAAATATAACCCAAAATAGTATGCATACATTAATATTTATAAATCTCGTATTATATAACATATTAAAATTACATTATGACATGAACTTAAATATAAACATCATATATATGCGACTTCCTTTAAAACAACAGTTATAACATATAAACAACTTTATATATATACATAACACTTTATAAATTCATGCATGCACAACAGATCCCATTTAACAGATACATATACATTGAAATAAAACGTATGTGTATAAACATATATATAAATGTGAGAACTTACAGAACATATGTACGTAAACTTGCGAAACATATAACAAATTATATATATAAATTTTAAAGCCAAAAGTAAAACGATACCTATAATTATCCTTTTATATATATACTTTAGTATATCTACTGTAACTTTTTTTTAAAAAAATTATATATATAAAAAAAATCAAAATCTGTATATGTTTTAAGAGCACTACTAAATTTAACTCATCTATTTAAGTTATATATATTATACTATACATAGATTTTCAGGTTCATACTATTATATCTGTAATACTTGAAATCAAGAGGTTTAAAACGTATATGAATAAATAGATAAAATTTTCTTTCGGCTGAGGCCACAAACATACTTTTTAACGTAATGTATATATTGAAACCTATACGCTAAAACAAACTGTCATAATATAGATTATTGTCTACAATATCAACTGTCACAAACACTATTCACTACTATCATACAGTAAAATATATGTAAATGTCCTCCACTTTTTCTCTATATATACGTTTACATATAAAATATATATATGTATATCACATACCGAAACTGCAGGCGATCGAGATTGGAAGGGTGGATGTCGATGATGTGGCGCTCGAAAATACGGGGAGCTCGTTGTTGAGTTGCTCGACCAAGGGCTAAGTGTGATGGCCAGAGTATATTTTTTTTTGAGGCCACTGCTGTTTGCAGTGCGGTGGTGTAAAGGAGAGGAGGAGAGAAGATGAGGCCGAGGTGGATGAGCGCTTGACAGAGCAGCGCTTGGAAATAGAGGAGGGAGTGGCGAGTGTTTCGGGTTGCTCGCGAGGGAAGATGGGCCAGAGGCGGGTATGGTTTCCAGTGATGCGGGTCTCCGTGATGGGTGGATCGGGTATCAATGGGCTCGTACGCGTGAGAGGGATGCACGCTTCTCCACATTCTCTTTCATCATTTTTTTTGAACAATGGAAGCTGGAGGGGTTCACATGCATGCTAGGTGAGGTTGCATGCATGGATTGGTGAATGCGGCTAGTGTAGAAATAATGTAAAGATTTTCTTTTGAAGCTGTAACTAAGGAGGAAGAAAGAACTTAAGGGGAAGGAAGAAATAAAGAAGAAAAGATGTGAAGAGCAGAAACACAAATAAAGGAAAGGAATGCATGAGAAGGTCAGCAAAAAAACGTGCCAGAAGATAAAAAGAATTAAATGAACCCATTTTAATTCAAAACCAGAGACTAGGAATGGCCACGCACGGTTTTCAAGAATAATAAAAGCAAGCGACAGATGATTTTCAACCGGTAGGAACTCGAATAGTCGAGGAACACAAACGGACACGAACGAACGGGTACCGATACTGTTTACAGTTTCACGGACCTCGTCGCTTACCGGGCCTCAAAACACAGAATTGAATATACCATGGTGATCAGTGCGATGAGACGATCAAAACGGTATACGGATATCGGTAGTACGATTGAATTATAAAAATTCGAAATTTCTACCAGCGAAAAATGCAGTTAAAACACAGAAAATAAGATCGACGGAGCTAAAGAAGTTCGAATTTGGAAAAACGAAAAATAGTGTTTTGCTCAGAAGATAGTTTAGAATTTTTCTATGTAAAAATATTTAGGTTTCGGAAACATTTTATTTTCATCGCTTTTTACTGATTAAATTGAAGTAAATTTACGCGCGAAATAAACTTTCATAATTTCGGACGAAAATTTACCAGTCGCTATGTTTAAATAGACATATTCCAAATATTAAATTTTTATTTCAAAATTTTATCGTTTAAAATTTCACAAAATTTCAACTAATTATGTTATTAAAATAGTTGAAATTTACGGGTCGTTACACTCTCCCCCACTCAAAACTTTTCGTCCTCGAAAAAGAACGGGGTAGAAGAATAGAAACAACCAGAAAGGAAAACAGATTTGAAATACAAAATAATAATTAATTTAAACCATATAAATTCAAATTTAAATTAATTGATATGCAATAATTGATTTAATCCATTTGATTTCACTAAAATCAATCTCAACTATTTCTAAATTCATTATCTTATTATCCTATTTCTTCAATTTACAATTTCTAAAACCATAAATTTGAATAATCTTTTATTATAATCATATTTTATTTCAATAATTTAAATTCTTCTTTATTCAAAATTATTGTTAAATTTATTCTACTTAATATATCTAATCTCATATATTTAACCCATATAAATTAATTTAAACCATACAGATTTCAGTTTAAATCAATTTATATTTACTAATTGCTTTTAAATTCAAGGTATTTTCATAAGTTGATCAAATTTCAATTTATTAATTCTTTCAAAACAAATTTATTACATTATTAACTGAGTTTACTTATTATCCTATCTAACTCTATTAACAACTTTATAATCAAAATTTAGTGTATAACATTTATTATAAACACTCAAATTTTATTTATAAATTCAATTTATATTATACATTATCCAATTATATATTCAACTTCTGAATGATTTAGGTAAGTTGTATTAGAATGCAGTTGAACAATATACAAATAAAATTTTCCCAATTCAATTATTCATTTAAATATTTATTCCAAATTTTGGTTTTATTTATAATTAAAATCATCCTTTAACGAAATTTAAGAATTAGATTTCCGATTAACTTTAAACAATTTAGAGATATATATAATATATTTATATCAAATCAAATTAAATTTTAAAATAAGATACCTATATATATGTAAGTCAAAATATACTAAAGAAATTTAAAACAAAATATATATTTTTTTTTTTCAAAACAAAATCGTAGCAAAGCTACAGAATAGTCTCTCCACTTCGAAACTCGAAAATGAATGTCGATGATGCGGCCGCAATCACTGAAATTATTTTTCCAGCGACAAAGAGAAGAGCACTGATTTCAACATTTAAAAGTTCTTTGAAAACGATTTCTATTTGAAAATACCTTCAATAATAAACATTTTAAAAATTTAAAACCAAAGCTTGAAATCACTGGAAATTAAATTTCCAATTCTAAATTTTAAATTCATTTAAATTTCAAATCAGTTTATAACCCATGTTTAAAAATTCATTTATAGAACAATCAGTGATAATCAATTATTATCATTTCAACAACCAATTAATTAGCCCCCCTTTTTTTTATTCTAGAAAATTTTACTTATATATTTATAATATAATCATACAAAATTATTTCATTTACCAAATTTGAAATCAATATTGTGTCAGTTTGCTCTGTTCAAGTGTTTTGGAAATCCTATCGATAGCGTTGATCAGACGAATCGATCGGAAACCCAAATCAACATCAACAACTCAAACAACACAATATATTTTAAAACATTTTAAATATAATTTTATAAATTCAATTCCTCGCTCGACGATACAAGAACAGATTTCAAAACATGTATAGAGATTCAAATTTGATGAAAATCAAATCAAAGAGAATTTTGATTCGAAAAATAAGTTTGAAACAGAAGATAAGATAATTCAATTACCACAATCGGGAGATGGATGAGTTTATTTAATTCACGGGCAACCTTAACCGGGTCGTCCGTAACTTCAAGAATAAGATCGATGTTGAATTCCGAGGTAAATCAACACTCGATCTCAAGAGATGGAATTCAGGTATAGCATGGAATAGATAGCATCGTAAACCAAGGATATAGAAATCTCCGGTAAATCAATGCCTATTATAAAGGAGTTTTACTCCTTTACAAATCATTCGAATATTGGCGTGACCGCCGATCTATTATAGATATCATTCAAAATGGAGTTTTGAGGTGCTCCAGAATTGAAAGAAGATGAATAGTGAAGGACACGAATGAATTTCGGAACCGAGGGGAACGTTCCAAATTCAAAGGAATCGAGTCAAAAGGAAGAGATTTAAACTCGAATGAGAGTGATTCTGTAAATACATTTACCTTATATGTTAAGTTTTGCCTAGAGCTACCAAAGCTCTGATACCAACTGTAACGACCCGCTATTTTGGACCATTCGCATCCATTATAAGTGTATAGGTAGACACTCATGCCGGAATTGAATTGCTCAAAATACCGCGTTGTTAATTTAAATTTTGCAAAACTGAACATATACAGTAAATAAATATAATCACAGATCACAGACACAGAGTAATAAATGCAGCGGAAATAAAAGAGATAGTAGTTCATGAAGCTACTGTATAAATGTATAAGTTACATCAGAGTTAAACCAGATACAACGGAAGAGTAATACGATACATCAGATACAAATCAGAATACATCACTGGAATCATCGAATACTGAAAGCAGAATAGATGGCTGGATCTTCAAGCAAAGCTCCAACTCCAAAGGTGAGTCTCGAATACTGGTACACTCAGTCTGACCCGAGCGTAAAGCAAAACACAAAACACTCGAGTCAGGATTAACATTCTTATATTAATAAATCCAACTCAAGTGAAATATCAACTGAAACACAAGTAACTCAAAGGATGTTTGGAATAACCATCCTTTAAGGATCCGTTAAGCTATCTACTATGTAGTAGTGTACGATAAGTAGATAATGCCTATCAGTAATATAAAATATCAAAATAGTGTTAAGTCATGGCCCATTCCACCCTTAACACATTTTTATTCCCAAGAGCATATACAAGACCGTAGTTTCCCCAAAACCGGAAGTCACCAGAGGGCAATCCATATACTAAAGGTACAAAACAAATCGTAGTGGTCGCGTATAGGGATACAAGTATGACAAGGCACATGAGGCAATACCCAAGGTAGTGAAACTACCGTTTGCCTGATCCGGACTGGTGAGAACGCATCGCCGCAGCGACCGCAACACCACGAAACAACACTCCCAAAATCAAGGGTGCACCAATCGACAAACAAGTAATGAGTAATTCGAAGAAGTGTGTTCGCTTAAGGTAGCTGACCTCCATTTGGCCCGGCACGGCTCCTGTTTTAGTCATTTCCAATTTGACACAAGTGTCAAGGCTATCCATTATCGTTCTCTTTCTTCAGTCATCACGTACACCATTCCAACCACTTCATTCTGGATCACACTCCGCGTATAGTTATTAAAGTGGTTTTCGGTTTAGATAGAGAGTATGTCCATAACCGATTCCGGTCTCTTTAATAACCTTCGTAATTATTACACCGATTGGTCGTTTAATATATTTAAAAACCAAATCAAATTCAATTTCAATTAGAATTTGTAAATCAACATTTCATTTGTCTTTCTAAATCAATTTCCATAATTTCCGTTTCAAAACTTCCAAATTACCATTTCAAAATCTTATAATTCAATTTCAAATTTTATTTAAAACAATTCGAATATTGATTCAAGTTCGTATATAAGTTTCATTCCGAAATCATTTAAATTTATTTAATTTAACATTCCAAATCAGTTTAACTTCATTTATCGATTTCATTCAATATTCGTTAAGTAAACTTGCCATTCAAAGAAATTTCTATTAAATTTCCAATTCATTACATCCATTATTTAAATTCAACTTCATTATATCAAAACTTACAAATTTAATTAAATTAGATTCGTCAAATCAATTCTTTAAATTACATGTCTTACATTAATTCAATACATTGCATTTTATTTCTTGTTAAAGAAATTCAATTTCACTTATTTACTTACTTAAGTAATTTTCCAAAAACTTAATTAATAAAGAAAACTCAATTTCAATTATTTACGAAGTAAAATTCACTTATTCAAAAGTTCAATTTTACTTATTAAAGAATTCAATTCAATTTGATCATTAAATCATTCAATCTTATTTAATTATTAAATAATTCAAAACTTAATTATTAAATAATTTCAAGGTTTAATAATTTCAAACTTAATTATAGTTTCAAACTTAATTATTAAATCATTTCAAAGTTTAATAATTTCAAACTTAATTATAATTTCAAACTTAATTCAATCATTTCTCAAATTAAACAACATTCTTTCATCAATTACATTGTTAATATTTTGTTTCATATTATTAAATATTAACATTTTCCTTTCATTAAAAATCAAATTTCAACTTCATTTCAAAACCATATTATTTATTCAAATAAAATCTTCGTTTATTTTTAAATCAAATTATTGACCAATCGGGTTTTATTTAATTCTCTTTCCTAGGTCAAAGTTCAATTTGGGTATTTATCATTTCAACCCGATTCCAATTCAATTCAAAATCAAAGCATAACAAAGGGAACTTGCAGTGTGATAACTGGGATGGTGTCAAAGTAAATAAACAAGCAATAACAACAAACAATAACAATCCAATAATCAATTCAAATAATCCCGAAATAACCATATTAATTCGCATTGTTATTTGTACGAATTAATATAATTATTTCTAGAATCTACACTATCATTTCATGTGGATTAAAGATTATTACATTACGGTTTTCACTTGTCATTCAATTTCAAATTTTTACACTACAACAATTAATCCAATATACGTCGATGGTTCAAAGTGTAATTATCACTATTCTACATGTCAATTAATTTAACAATTAAAAGGGGTCATATTCAACTAATCAATTCAACATATACGTCGATTCAAATTTTCATTATCCTACGTCAAATTCAATTGCATAATATTTATCACTTTATACATTACAATTTACATCCGATAAAACAACAATCAATCAATCAATTATTAATCAAACTGAATTATCATCGCATAAATAATTAACAGATAATGGTGTCAGATGTCATGGGTGAACAGATACAGGTAATAACAGTATAAATAACCAACAATAGCATATTTCAATTGTCGTTTCAATTGAAATCAAATTTAATAAATAAAAGAATACTAATCGTGAGTGATTGCTCACCTTTCGAGGCTAGAGAGATCAGGAGATGACGTGGATATGGACACATATACGGGCACCGGAATCGAGTTACGAATCCAAGCATGAGTTCCAAAGTAAGATTTGGCACGAATTTGACGATCAAGGCTGATAATAGAAGTCGATGAGAGCAAATCAAAATTTGTTTTGATAAAATTTAACGAGATGTATATTATATCCAAATTTTCTTTAAGCAACATTAAATTTTAAAACACATATACATTTTAAAATCGATCTTAAATTCAAACATATAAACGCATTACATCTTTAAATCGATATTTTATATATATATAGTTGTAAAAAAGTCAAAATATTAATATTTACCATATTCAACCTATACATACAACACACATGTATAACTAATAGGTAGACAGATACCTATGACTTATAAATGTTACAAATATAACCCAAAATAGTATGCATACATTAATATTTATAAATCTCGTATTATATAACATATTAAAATTACATTATGACATGAACTTAAATATAAACATCATATATATGCGACTTCCTTTAAAACAACAGTTATAACATATAAACAACTTTATATATATACATAACACTTTATAAATTCATGCATGCACAACAGATCCCATTTAACAGATACATATACATTGAAATAAAACGTATGTGTATAAACATATATATAAATGTGAGAACTTACAGAACATATGTACGTAAACTTGCGAAACATATAACAAATTATATATATAAATTTTAAAGCCAAAAGTAAAACGATACCTATAATTATCCTTTTATATATATACTTTAGTATATCTACTGTAACTTTTTTTAAAAAAAATTATATATATAAAAAAAATCAAAATCTGTATATGTTTTAAGAGCACTACTAAATTTAACTCATCTATTTAAGTTATATATATTATACTATACATAGATTTTCAGGTTCATACTATTATATCTGTAATACTTGAAATCAAGAGGTTTAAAACGTATATGAATAAATAGATAAAATTTTCTTTCGGCTGAGGCCACAAACATACTTTTTAACGTAATGTATATATTGAAACCTATACGCTAAAACAAACTGTCATAATATAGATTATTGTCTACAATATCAACTGTCACAAACACTATTCACTACTATCATACAGTAAAATATATGTAAATGTCCTCCACTTTTTCTCTATATATACGTTTACATATAAAATATATATATGTATATCACATACCGAAACTGCAGGCGATCGAGATTGGAAGGGTGGATGTCGATGATGTGGCGCTCGAAAATACGGGGAGCTCGTTGTTGAGTTGCTCGGCCAAGGGCTAAGTGTGATGGCCAGAGTATATTTTTTTTTGAGGCCACTGCTGTTTGCAGTGCGGTGATGTAAAGGAGAGGAGGAGAGAAGATGAGGCCGAGGTGGATGAGCGCTTGACAGAGCAGCGCTTGGAAATAGAGGAGGGAGTGGCGAGTGCTTCGGGTTGCTCGCGAGGGAAGATGGGCCAGAGGCGGGTCTAGTTTCCAGTGATGCGGGTCTCCGTGATGGGTGGATCGGGTATCAATGGGCTCGTACGCGTGAGAGGGATGCACGCTTCTCCACATTCTCTTTCATCAACTTTTTTTGAACAATGGAAGCTGGAGGGGTTCACATGCATGCTAGGTGAGGTTGCATGCATGGATTGGTGAATGCGGCTAGTGTAGAAATAATGTAAAGATTTTCTTTTGAAGCTGAAACTGAGGAGGAAGAAAGAACTTAAGGGGAAGGAAGAAATAAAGAAGAAAAGATGTGAAGAGCAGAAACACAAATAAAGGAAAGGAATGCATGAGAAGGTCAGCAAAAGAAACGTGCCAGAAGATAAAAAGAATTAAATGAACCCATTTTAATTTAAAACCAGAGACTAGGAATGGCCATGCACGGTTTTCAAGAATAATAAAAGCAAGCGACAGATGATTTTCAACCGGTAGGAACTCGAATAGTCGAGGAACACAAACGGACACGAACGAACGGGTACCGATACTGTTTACAGTTTCACGGACCCCGTCACTTACCGGGCCTCAAAACACCGAATTGAATATACCGTGGTGATTAGTGCGATGAGACGATCAAAACGGTATACGGATATCGGTGGTACGATTGAATTATAAAAATTCAAAATTTCTACCAGCGAAAAATACAGTTAAAAAACATAAAATAAGATCGACGGAGCTAAAGAAGTCTTAATTTGGAAAAACGAAAAATAGTGTTTTGCTCAGAAGATAGTTTAGAATTTTTCTATGTAAAAATATTTAGGTTTCGGAAACATTTTATTTTCATCGCTTTTTACTGATTAAATTGAAGTAAATTTACGCGCGAAATAAACTTTCATAATTTCGGACGAAAATTTACCAGTCGCCATGTTTAAATAGACGTATTCCGAATATTAAATTTTTATTTCAAAATTTTATCGTTTAAAATTTCACAAAATTTCAACTAATTATGTTATTAAAACAGTTGAAATTTACGGGTCGTTACACAAAACAAGGGTAAAGCTAAAAGTGGGGTTGTGCATGCTTTTCACTTCAATGCAAAACAGCAAAGGAATAAAAGTGCGCACATCCAAAAGCCACCCTCAGCCCAATCTATTATCTCTTTGATACCGACCACCTCAACTTCTGAACCATCAACAACTCCTTACCATTCTGACACATCCACATCCCACCAACCTAACACCACCACAAAAGCTAACATTATCCCCACTAACACTACCAATCCATCCATTCAAATCAACACCTTACTTTAGAACTACTTTGATATACTTAAAGATCAAACGGAAACTTTGTGTATTAATGCACACATGCACAACATTATTAGTAGCACTAATCTTCGTGATAACACTATTCCTATCTCACTTGCCATTCCAAACAATGATCTAACCTAGCTAGGCACTATTTCTGAAAACCCACACATTACTTCTGCTTCATATAATTCCTCTAACACTGATTCTGTAACGACCCGGAATTTCACTACTTTGATTTGTGAATATTTAATTAATTTTAAATATTCAAATAAATAGTTTTATAATCAAAATAAAACTCTTTTAAATGATAAATAATAATGGTGAAATACTTTTCAAAATTAGTTTAAAAAATATATAATTCGATGAAAAACGGGAAATGTGTCCGAAATTCATTTTCCGAATTTTCGACTTTTCGTCAGCTAGAATTTGTCGGAACGTTGTGAACTCTAATAGAAACATATAAACATTCAAAATGGAAATAAATATGTATATGTATGTTTGTCTTAGTGTATGTATGCATGCAATCATACTTAGGTATATAAGAAAAAATGATGAGAAAAAAGGAAATTGTCACATTACGGGGACATGATTTGACATAATGGCAATTGGGGGAGACAAGAGTATATTTAGGGTTCATTTAATGTTGGATCGTGTAGTGTTAAGAAGGTACAAGGGGGAAGACAAGGGTGGTGACATGGCAAGCTAGGAATGGAGGGCATGGTACAAGGGTTAATTAGGTAATTTTACATATTCATTTTATATAAAAACATTTCTCTTATTTCTTTCTTCCATTTTCATTTCATTTACCATTTTTTCTCCTAAGTCACTTCTTCTTTAAAGCTTTTAAAAGACTTTAATGGCTTCCAAAATAACTTTTCATGTTTTAAGATTTTAAAAATTAGCTTTTAAATGTTTAAAAACTTGTTTAAAGGTTTCTTCTTTTCCATTTAAATTCCTCCATTTTTACCCCACTTTATTTGGCCATAGCTTCCAATAAACTTCACCAAATCAAGATTTTATTTTTTTCAAATCGTATATAATTCCGGTGGCTACAACTTTGTAGTTTACTAGTTTTTCTCTTTTCAAGCTTAAATACTCCAAAATTACATATTTTTCAAGAGTGTTTTTGAACCTAGATTTTGAAGTCCGAAAATACCCCTTACTTTTTTGGTCACAACTTCCTAAATATTTAACCTTTTTGAGTAATTTTTTTTTAAATGATAGAGGAAAGAATAATCTAAAATGTTCCTTTTGACCACTATTCCAAAATCCTAGAGAAAAGGGCCCGAAAGTCGAGTGCAGAATGACCCATTTTTGAGAAGAATTTGTGGTTTTCCAAGCTTTGAGAACACAAGAGTATTTCAAGTTTTTAAAATATTTGTTGAGTAAACTTCTAACTTTTTGGAAATATTCTATCTTTAAATATATATTGTCTATTTGGTTATATGTATGTGGTTAGTTGGTTTGATTGCGTATGATTTGGATATATATGTATGTGTGAGCTTGTGGTTAGCATTTAACTTTGAATTGTTGGTTAAATTGATGAGTTTGGATATAAAGTGATGATCTTGTGGTATTTTTGTGTTGATATGTTGTGGTATATGGAACCTTGAGTATATGGTTGAATGGTTATGGAAGTTAACAATTTTTATGCGTGAAAGACTTAAGAAAATCAAATGGTGTTTGCTTGTTTGTTTACTAAAGGAATTTCAAGTTTAGCTTTAGTGTTGATTTCAACTTTGTTAACTTTGTTAACTTTGTTTTAATTTGAGACTTATGTTTTAAAGAGTTAGCAAACCTTTATGTGTTAAGTTTTAAAAGGGAGTTAAAAACAAGTTGGAAGTTACGGGTATCCATAGCGATAGTCGCTATGGATGTAGTTCGTTAAAAAAAATTTGATTTTTGCAAAGTTTGGGTTTTATACTTCAAATTGTCTTGTAAATGTTTTATAAACTAAATAATGATATTTTAAAATTTAATTGAGTTTTTAATAATTAATTTTTAATAAATTAATTTTTTAATAATTAATAATTAATTAAGGATTAAGCATGGTTAAATAATTATAATTAAGTGACGATTAGTTATTAATTAATTACCTTTTAAAGTTAAGATTTATTTTAATTAATTATTAATTAAGTTAATTAATTTTGAAATCAATTATGAGTTAAGTAAATGATTTATATTTAATTTATAATCAATTAAGTATATGGTTAATTATTAATCAAGTGTTAATTATTTTCAATTATAAATTATTAAAGGTTTTAATTTATAATAAATTATTTATAAAAGGTTTAACTTATTATTTAAGTTTGATTAAAGATTAATTAATTAATTAATTGAGATTAATTAATATTTAATTATTAATGAAGGTTCAATTAATTATTTAATAATTAATAAATGATTAATTTTGGGTTTAATTAATAGTTAATTATTGTTTAGATATTTAATTAAATTAAGTTAAGATTCAATTAAAATTAATTATGATTTAAATATGGATTTAAATTATAATTAATTATTTTTAAAAGGGTTTTAAAGTTTTAAATTCTTTGGTTTTCAAAGGTAAAATTGTTTAAAGGTACTTCTTTTTCAAAGATGATTTTGAATACAAGTGATTCAAGTGTTGATACCATTAAGAAACCATACAACTATGATGAGTCATAATGTAGATTGTTGGGTTGTTTGGACATGTGTTTGCAGAATAAATACTGTTCTGCTATAAATTGATTGATTGATGGTTTGTTTGTTTGTGTAGACATGTGTTAGCAGAATAAATCCTCATTCTGCTATTAATTGATTGAATTGTTTGGACATTTGTTTAGCAGGACAAATCACCATCCCGCTATTATGTTATTGAACATGTATATGCTAGTTAGTTCATATTGACATGTTATTCCCTGATTTGGATGTGAGTTGTATTTACATATATGTTGACCTATGTAAATAACTGTTAAGTGATTTGAAATGGAAACTGAATGGTAACTTAAAATAGCACCATTGGGATTGCTAAGCCACTTTTCGAATTACTAAAGTATGTTTTTGAATAAGCTTTAAATTTGGGTTTAAAGGTTACAATGATTTTTAAATTTTATTATTATTTTATAAAGTTATTTTTAAACAATATCTTGTTTTTAATAAGGGGTTTATTAAATAAAAGGTTTTACCTAAAGTGATTTACAAATGGTATCTTGAAAATGATATTTTATAAAGGAGATTATATAAAGGAATTATGAAGGAAGATTTTTAAATAGTTGTAAAAATAGAAAGAGATTTTATAAATCATTTTAGATATTTTTGAAAGATGTTTTAAATCAAGTCAGAAAAATTATAAAGAGGTTTGAAATATGAAGCGAAATTATAAAAGAATTTTTATAAGGAATAAGTGAATGAGTTTTATAAATTGAATGAGTTTTATATTAAGTGATGTTTTGAAAGGGAATTGTTTGACCATTTAATATGGAATGTGAGAAGAGAAAAGTTTCCAAAATGTTTTAGGTAAATACTTATATTATTTTTCCAAGTATACAGGCGATGTAAAGGGTCCGAGAAAAGTGTTTAGAAAAGATCTTTTGATCAAGTTTTATAAGTGATTTTATTAATTAAAGTTTAATTAATAAAGACATAGAGGATCTCATATGGAATTTAATCAATGTTTGACTGTTTGTTTAATTTGATAGTTAAATAACCGACTATCAAATCTGGACCAAAACGTAACTTTGGAAATATCTAGGAGAAACACATGAATTATATAGCACAGTTACCATCGAAGGTGCTATATTTTACGTATAAACACATTTAATTCTTCTAGGGTAAAGGATAAGGAAATCCGTCCACTAACGGTTAGGAGGTGAACTCCGCTCTTACCTTTTTTCTGCTTATTTCCTAAAGAACCGGGGTTGAGTTTACCGGAATTATCGCAAGTTGTTTCGAAGAGACCGAGATCGGATATGTTATCCGTAAACCACTTCGATGCAACTCAAGCATTTCGTGTTGAAGACATCCTGAAGAGTATGGAATCAAAGACGAAGTTTTAAAGTGTAAGGGCTACTGCTACTAAATCCTGAGGGTGATTCCAAATGGATTTAGCAGAAGTAGTGCCTTTGGTTTCGTTCAGTCCCAGAACAAACTTGAATTGATGAATGTAGCATTACATTGACGCCTGGAGGACAGTGTTAGTATTCCAAGTGGGATTTCTATTCAAAAGGTAAAACATAGCCTCGAACCTCATCAACCGGGAAATGAAAAAAATCGGGCATGCAGCAGGGCCAAGTGGGTCACTCCCAAGTAGGGTATGGTCATTCCAAATCTAGATCGGTTATTATCACTCATTGGTATGCTTCGGGGCCCATTAATGGAGGGATGATCATATTCAGTACTACTAGTCAAGTGGTAGGCCAGTCCTACGTAGCGGGGGTACAAGATGTTCTTGTCAGACCCTGGTGCATTTATCTAGAGATGTATCTTCAAAAGGTAGTTCCTTACCTTGTCATAGTATGGAATCCAATCTCCAATACGTGCCTTACGGTTTTAATTGTAGACCTAGTATGCTGGAATTTAATTAATGTAAAATTTTCGGCTATTTTAATAAGTATTTGTACTTAGACACTATTATAATATCACAAGATTTTTATATAAAAGTGGTTTTGGTTATCGTAAGGTAAAAACCTGTCCGTATTTATGTGCGGCATGGTCTAACAAGATACCTTTGATTTTAAAAGGGTTTTGAAAAGTAATAATTCAGTTGTTTTGAGTTTACTCACACCAGACCCATGTTTGACTCGGAGTTTAATTTTCTTTCCCTAAAACTCTTGGGTGCTTAAATTTTTACGAGCAACCAAGTAGTCTAGGTTTTCTACGGATGCACTTGGAGGAGCTTGGAGCAGGAGGCTTCATCGATAGATAGTTATTACTTGTTTCAGCTGTATGTTATGTACTTATATTTGATGTATAAGGACATGCTGTTATAACTGTTCTAGGATAGAATTATATTTGTGTAACTCCGATGTAACATTTTAAAATGACTTTGTAAATCATTATGTGATTAATATATATTATTCCGTTGCGTTGTGAGATTCTGTGTTTGCTTTTAGTTTCTTCTATCTTCTATCTCCTTGCTTTCCCCTAACAATCCGCATTTTTGTTCAATTTGAGTGGACATGTGTGGTTTATTGCCAACTTAAGCTATACAGAAAAGTGGGTCGTTACAGATTCCATAGCAAAACCTCCTCTTCCTTTCTCCAACATCCATCTTTCTCCTGATATCATCTTTGATTTTATGCAACACAACATAATCCATCCTAACACTTTCCAAGATCAACTCTCCACCATATCCTGCCATACCTCTTATTTATCATCTCCTCCTCCTTCTCCTTCCTTTTTCTCAATTAACCACTCCTTTAACTCACCTAATTCAAACCTCTTTTCTGAACCTGATCACCACCCAACCAAGCTACATAAGAAATACAAGCCTAAAAAAGCAAATATAATAATAGACCTTCCCTTGGAAATGCCAGTGACTCTGGGATAGATGTATCCCTAGTAGATTCTACTGAAGCGCCAAATAAAGATGAACAAGAACAAATCAACAACACCCCATCCAGAAAGACCAAATTAGGCCACTCTAGGAAAAAACCCCATCTTTGATAATGATAGATAACATATGTGCATGGAATATCAGGGTGCTCACCTGATTATCAAACAAAAAGAGTTACAAACTATAATTTATGATCATAATCTCATCATGATTGTTGTTCATTAAACAAAACTCAACACTAAAAAAACCAAAAAAGCTTGCTCCTTTATCAAACAAGGCTGGTGCTACACTCACAACTTAGATGATGCTTCTTATGGCCATATATTGGTTTTATGGAACCCGACTATTTCCTCTACTACCACCACTATCCACTCCACTTCTCAACTAGTCCATCTTTCTTGTTTCAACATCCCTTCTTCCACCTTATTTTTGCCATCTTCATTTATGCATCAAACAACTATGAAGCTAGATCCTTCGTGCTTAACTAGCTTCATAACCTTAAGCATCAACACGATCCATGGCTTCTGATGGGTGATTTTAATTGTATGTATCTATCTCATCAAAAACATGGTGGGATTCCTCTATACTCTCATGTCCTAACCCCCCTCAATTATGCATTAACTTCCTCCTCAATTCTATCTGTCCCATCCACTGGTGCCTCCTACACTTGAAACAGCAAAAAACATGATGAGCCTAGAACTTTCTGAACTCTAGATCATTGCTTTTTCAAACATATAGCTCTTGCCAAAAGGCTTACCCTATCCTCCCACATCCCTAACCCCGGTATCTTTGATCATAGCCCAATCATTACCAATTAGAGAGATGCACCACTGAAAACTTTTCCTCCTTTTAAAATTTTCAATTTTTGGACTAAACACGATGATTTTGAACAAATGTTTTTGCAGGGATGGAATACTGATGTTCATGGCAACCCTATGTACATTTTACAAGAAAAACTAAAGAACATAAAGAATCAACTTAGAAAATTGGCTACACTTACTTTTGGAAAAGTATCAAAGATCAGCTTATCTCTAAGAGCCAAACTGGATGATGCCCAAAGAAACATGATTACCAACCCTAATACCAATCTCTGTCTACTGTTAAGCATGATCTTAGCAACCAACTCAACACTGCCCATCAAGATGAACTAGAAATGATCAAATAAAAGTTTGTTAAGGAATATCAAGTTGAAGGAGACATAAACACTTCTTTTTTCCACACTGCTCTCAAAGTTAAGTTGTCGAAATCTAGAATTTTTTCAACCACTAACAAGCATGGCATGGTTAAAAATGAAGAACAAGGAATTAAAACTGCCTTTGTTGACTATTTTTTTCATACTCTCAATGACATTTCACACTCCATCAACCCCTTCTACTCTTTGGTATTGATCTTCCAACCATCAATCATGATGAAGCTTTATCTATCATCTCCCCAATTACCCATGAGGAAATTAAGCTTTCTCTTTTCAATTTCAACTCAACCAGTTCTAGTGGCCCTGATGGGTTTAACACACATTTCTTTAAGCACGCATGGCCTCACATCTCTTTCACATTTTGTAAAGCCATCTTGCATCTTTTCAAAACAAAACATCCTGCTCGGTGGCATCAACTCTACCAATTCAGCTATGACGCAGCCTACAAGATCACACAACTCACGAATTGATGAATTCGCGGAAAATGAATCGCTGAAACAAAATGAATCGATGAATTGAAGATACCCAAGTGCCCAAATCCGTTGATCTCTCGAGATACCGGATTCTAGCTATCTTCAACACGTTGATCGCGCATGATACCGTGTTAGAAGATCTACGATTCTTCGACGTTGATCTCGCGCACGAGATTCCGTGAATCGGCTTCAAGTTCGTTGATTCGAGCGCACTCGAATATCCGAAGATGGAGAAAGGAGATAACACTCAACTTCCAATTTTAATGGTGGCACAAAGCACAAACCAAATTTTATTCAAAAATCAACTCCTTTTACAAATGACCATACACTCCTATTTATAGGGAATGTTACAACACACACACGACTTAAAAAGTTACAACATCAACGACTTAACAAGTTACAACATCAACGACCTAAGAAACAAAATACAAACGACTTAACAAAACAGTGCGACTTAAGAAATACAGACATCAGAAACAACGACCTAACAATCGCTAGTTACAACATACGACTTAACAGAACCAGGCAGCGACTTAACAAATGCGGCATAACAACTTCTCGCGACCTAAGCTTCGCGACATAAGGAAAGCTTCAGCGACTTAAGCTTCTTCGCGACCTAAGAACTTCGGCATCAGGATTCCAGCGACCTAACTGAAATGTCGTTCGCGACCTTCTCTGGAGCGACCTAACTGGAATGTCGTTCGCGACCTTCTCTGGAGCGACCTAACTGGAATGTCGTTCGCGACCTTCTCTCGTTCACGACCTTTGATGGAGCGACTTAACTGGAGCGACATAAGGTCACGCGACATAAGGCGGAGCGAACTACTGGAGGAATTCGCGACATAGGGCTTTGCTTCGCGATCTACTGCTTCGCGACCTAAACTGAAATCTGGAGCGACTTTGGTCATCTCACGACCTACTGGATTCCGCGACGTAGGAAGCTTGCGACATAGGATAGGTCGCTTGCGACCTAAGGAATTCTGAAACGATTCTTCCTCACGATCTAGGGTTTTGTGACATAGGTAGGTCGCTCGCGAGTTCTAGGTACGCGCTGCATCATCCTCCCCTGGTTGGAAAGAATTCGACCTCGAATTCACGCTCTCCTCTTCTTCGACACGCTTTTCCCCATAATACGGAATTAAGTGTTTGACATTGAAAACATCAGAAGTATGAACATTTTCCGCCAACCTTAACTGATACGCATTATCATTGATCTTCTTCAAGATTTCTACTAGACCAATCTTTCGAACTTTCAACTTGTTGTAAGTTCCAACTGGAAAACGATCTTTCGTCAATACTGCGTAAACAAAATCACCCTCTTTGAAGTCCACACTTCTTCGCTTCTTATCTACCAATTGCTTATACTTCTCATTTGACTTAAGCAATCGTTCATGAACAATCCTGTGACACTCCCGCAACTCATTCATGAAATCACAAGCTCGTTTAACAACCCCTTTCTGAAGTGAAACTGTCGACAAATCCAACGGTCCCTTCGGAATTGCTGAATATACCACTTGAAATGGACTGAACCCAGTACTTCGATTAACGGCATGGTTATGTGCGAATTCTGCCTGACACAATTTCACATCCCAGCTCTTCAAATTATCCTTCAAAAGACATCTCAACAAGTTTCCCAAAGATTTATTCACCACTTCCGTTTTCCCATCCGTTTATGGATGATAGGCGCTACTAAAATTCAGCTTAGTCCCAACCATCTTCCACGGACTTAACCAAAAATGACTTAGAAATCGAGTATCCCGGTCAGAAACAATAGACTCATGTAGTCCATGTAGTCGATAAACTTCTTTAAAGAACAATTGAGCCACACGGACTGCATCAGCGGTCTTCTTACACGCTATGAAATGTGCCATCTTCAAAAATCTATCCACCACAACATATATAGAATCATTTCCTCGTTGAGTTCTTGGCAAACCCAAAACCAAAATCCATGCTAACATCAACCCATGGTCTAGTAGGCACGGGCAATGGCATATACAATCCTGCATTCGTAGCTGTCCCTTTGGAAACTTGACATATGTGACATATCTGCACAAATCTTTCAACTTCTTTCCTCATGGAAGGCAAAAAATATGATTGAGAAATCAACTGCAAGGTACGATCTCTTCCCACATGACCTTCTTCATGCAATTCCTTCACAATCTTCATTCGCAAACTGCACTCTGGTATACACAACCGATTTACCTTAAATAGAAAACCTTCTACCAACACATACTCATCCGTCCTCCCTTTCTCGACTTCATCTACAATCTTGGCAAAGTAAGGATCCTCAAAAAACAAATCTGGAAATACATCAAACCCCGTCACTTCAACTCTCATCGTAGTCAACAAATGATTTCTTCTACTCAATGCGTCTACCACACGATTTGTAACTCCCGACTTATGCTTTACAACAAATGTAAACTGTTGCAAGTATGTGATCCATGAAGCATGCCTGGCTGCAATCTTATCCTGTCCGTGCAAATGTTTCAATGCTTCATGATCAGTATACAACACAAACTCTTTATGAAACAAATAGTGTCTCCAATGCTTTATGGCTTGGACAATAGCATAGAACTCCAAGTCATAGGTACTGTATCTTGTCTTGGCTCCAGAAAGTTTCTCGCTAAAATAAGCAATTGGACGACCCTTCTGACTCAACACTCCTCCAATTCCAACTTTGGACGCATCTGTATGTAACTCAATAGTAACTGAAAGTCCGGATATCTAAGAATCGGTGTTGTAGTCAAGAGTGTCTTGATCTGTTGGAAAGTAGAATCAGCCTCTTCAGTCCACACAAACTGCTTTCCTTTCATACAATCTGTCACTGGTGCCATCACGCTACTGAAATGTGGGATAAACCTTCGGTAGAATGATGCTAAACCATGAAAACTTCTCACTTTAGTCACAGTCCTGGGTTGTGGCCAATCCTTGATTGCTTCAACTTTACTTTGATCCACCTGGATACCTTCCTTGGACAATACATACCCCAAGAACATAACACTGTAAGTCATGAACACGCACTTCTTTGTTGCCGCGTAAAATTTCTCCCGACGAAGTATCATCAACACTTCCCGCAGGTGTTGTAGATGCTCTTCTGTGCTTCCACTGTATATCAATATATCATCAAAGTATACCACCACGAACTTTCCAATAAATGGTCGAAAGATTTGATTCATCACTCGCATAAAAGTACTAGGTGCATTCGAAAGACCAAATGGCGTGACCAGCCATTCATACAACCCCTCCCGTGTCTTGAAGGCTGTCTTCCATTCATCCCCTGGTCGAATTCGAATCTGATGATACCCACTCTTCAGATCAATCTTTGAAAAGATAGCAGCTCCACTCAACTGATCTAACAAGTCGTCCAATCTTGGCATCGGGAATCTGTATCTCACCGTAATCTTGTTTAGTGCTCGACTATCTGTACACATTCTCCAAGTTCCATCCTTCTTTGGAACTAACAAGGCTGGTACTGCACAAGGACTTAAACTTTCTTGTACGCGCCCTTGTTCAAGTAATTCTTCCACCTGCCTTCTCAACTCTTTGTGCTCCTTTGGAGTCATTCTATAATGTGGTCTATGTGGTAACACAGCTCCCGAAACAAGATCGATCTGGTGTTGTATGTCTCTCAACGGTGGTAACTCTTTTGGTAATTCTTCAGGAAACACATCTTCAAATTCCTTCAACACTGGCTTAACTTCCTCAGGAATTTCAACCGCTTCACTACTTTCATGTCCAATCAACAGAAATACTTCAGGGCTATCCTCTACTTCTTTGACAAATTCCTTCAAAGATAACAGAGTCTTTAGTTCCTCGATTTCCTCCAACTTGCTTTCACTTTGTTGTCGCTTTTTAGGAACTAAAGTGATTCTAGTGCCATCGAACATGAAACTATAGCAGTTAGTCCTACCATCGTGTTGCACGGCTCTATCGAACTGCCACGGTCTTCCCAACAACAAATGAAATACATCCATATCCACCACATCACACCAAATATCATCCTTATACTTCTTTTCGATGGAAAAAGTTACGCAAGCTCTTCGACCAACCTTCACTTCCCCACCTTTTCTCAGCCAAGCCAATTTGTAGGGTTTGGGATGCTTCTCTGTCTTTAACGCCAACTTCTTTACAGCTTCTGTAGAGATGATGTTATCACAAATCCCTGCATCGATAACAAACTTACAAACTTTTCCCAAAATAGTGCATGTCGACTGAAAAATATTACTCCTCAACCAAGTAATCTCCTCTTCCTGCTTTGGCGTCAAGCAAGATCTCTTCATCATTAAAGAATATCCCTCATCTCCCGTCAATAATTCTTCTTCCTCCTCAACCTGTGGTGAATTGGAACATTCTACTTCTGCATCCTCATCCTCAACCTCAGCAACCATCACTCGCTTCTTAGGCTTCGGGCATTCATTGCTCTTATGACCAAACTCCTGACAGTTATAACACTTGAAATTGTTGTTGACCTTGGTCTTAGCAGCTTCATTGACAACCTGTTTACTAACAGCCTTGGAAACATTAGTATTGCTACTAGCCCCCTTCACCTGATTGCTCGAACTTGTAAACGCACCACCTCCTCTTCTACCTTGCTTCTCCCAAGCTAGAGCCTTCTGGTGTGCTTCAGCAACGGATCTCGGATCAAACATATTTACCATATCCTGAATTTGCATTCTCAATCCTCCAACAAATCTGGATGTCAACTGTTCCTCCGTTTCCATGATATCGTTTCTAGCAATCAGTTGATAAAACTCATCTGCATAATCATTTACCGACTTTGTCCCTTGTCTCAAATTCTGTAAGCGCTGATACATAAGAGACTGATAATTATAAGGCAAGAAAGTAGCCTTCATCAACTTCCTCATCTTTTTCCATGAAATAATCTTCAACTTTCCCATTCTTTCCCGTGTAAGTTTAGTTTGTTGCCACCATGCCATAGCTCTTCCCCTCAGTCGTGTAGCAACCAACTTAACTCTACGATGCTCGGGTACTTCCTTGAAGTCAAAAATTTCTTCAACATTTGATAACCAATCCAGAAACTCTTCCGCTAGCATTCCCCCTTTGAATTCTGGAATCTCTGTTTTCATCCCCGACTCCCATCGACGATCATCTTCAGAATCTCTATTTCGATTTCGCCCTTGGCCACGGTTTCGACAAGAGCTACTACCACTATCACTGGATTCCTCCAAATCTGACGTATGTCGATGTCGATTCTGACCATCAACATTTCTGCTACCACGCACGTCACTTTCTCCCGAAACTGACGGTTCTCTTCTTTCCCGATCCAATGGTGGTGACATTCTTCACATCTCGGAATTTGACGGCGAAATTCTATGTCCACTTTGATTTGAACCTGGCGATGCTCTTTGTCGAGTTTGATTCATATCCATCATGAGCCTTTCCAATCTACCAATTCCCTCATCAAACTTCTCATTGAATTTATCACTAATTCGTTGCTCCATTTGTTCAGCATCTTCTCTTCGATACACATCTGCAACAATCTGATGACGATTAACTCTTCTTGGAGGCATTGTCAAATCTTCAACAAATCCAAACACAAACTTCAAATCACGCAAACTTGAAATCCAACGAACTTGAAAAAAATTCGTTTCCTAGCTCTGATACCAAATGACGCAGCCTACAGGATCACACAACTCACGAATTGATGAATTCGGGGAAAATGAATTGATGAAACAAAATGAATCGATGAATTGAAGATACCCAAGTGCCCAAATCCGTTGATCTCTCGAGATACCGGATTCTAGCTATCTTCAACACGTTGATCGCGCACGATACCGTGTTAGAAGATCTACGATTCTTCGACGTTGATCTCGCGCACGAGATTCCGTGAATCGGTTTCAAGTTCGTTGATTCGAGCGCACTCGAATATCCGAAGATGGAGAAAGGACATAACACTCAACTTCCAATTTTAATGGTGGCACAAAGTACAAACCAAATTTTATTCAAAAATCAACTCCTTTTACAAATGACCATACACTCCTATTTATAGGGAAAGTTACAACACACACACGACTTAACAAGTTACAACATCAACGACTTAACAAGTTACAACATCAACGACCTAAGAAACAAAATACAAACGACTTAACAAAACAGCGCGACTTAAGAAATACAGACATCAGAAACAACGATCTAACAATCGCTAGTTACAACATACGACTTAACAGAACCAGGCAGCGACTTAACAAATGCGGCATAACAACTTCTCGCAACCTAAGCTTCGCGACATAAGGAAAGCTTCAGCGACTTAAGCTTCTTCGCGACCTAAGAACTTCGGCATCAGGATTCCAGCGACCTAACTTCAGCGACCTAACTGGCATGTCGTTCGCGACCTTCTCTGGAGCGACCTAACTGGAATGTCGTTCGCGACCTTCTCTAGAGCGACCTAACTGGAATGTCGTTCGCGACCTTCTCTCGTTCGCGACCTTTGATGGAGCGACTTAACTGGAGCGACATAAGATCACGCGACATAAGGCGGAGCGAACTACTGGAGGAATTCGCGACATAGGGCTTTGCTTCGCGACCTAAACTGAAATCTAGAGCGACTTTGGTCATCTCACGACCTACTGGATTCCGCGACGTAGGAAGCTTGCGACATAGGATAGGTCGCTTGCAACCTAAGGAATTCTGAAACGATTCTTTCTCACGATCTAGGGTTTTGTGACATAGGTAGGTCGCTCGCGAGTTCGAGGTACGCGCTGCATCAAGCTATGATTCCAAAAGTCTGTTCCATATCCTCAGTTGAACATTTTAGACTAGTTGCATGTTGTTCAATCATATACAAATGCATCACTAAAATCATTACATCCAAAATCAAGCCTGCTTTATCTAGAATAATCGATCATAATCAATCTACCTTTCTAACCTTTAGAAATATTTTCGACAACATTTTACTTACCCATGAACTACCTAAAGGCTACAATACTTCCTATGTTTCCCCCTAGATCCATGCTAAAACAAGTTATTCAGAAAGCATTTGACTCTATCTCTTGCCTTTCTCTCACTGCAATATTGTGCAAAATAAAATTTCCTGAAGCTTGCATTGCCTAGATTCATTCCTGTGTTTCGTCTACCAAGTTCTCTATCATCATCAATAGTACTATTTTTCGTTACTTTACATCAGCTAAAGGCATTAGGCAAGGTGACCCACACTCTGCACATCTCTTCATCACTATTATGGAAACATTTAACCGCCTTGTAAAAAACAAGTGTTGTCTAAATGTTTCTCCCTTCATCCAAAATGTAGAAACTCATGATAACAACAATCATGTTTGCAAATGACCTAATCATCTTTACCAAACCAAACCCCGCTTCTATCAACTCCATCTTTCTTTGCCTTCAAACATTTTGACACCGTTACTGGTTTGCAGATTAACAAAGCAAAATCCCACATTCTTATTGCCGGCCTTCACTGTTATGAAAAAGAACAGATCGCACTTCTATCCACCTTAAACCTAATGCCTAAACTGCATTTTATCTGAGAATTCCCATCAATTCATCCAGGATCACTACCACTCAATATATGCCTATGTATGAAGCCATCATGTCTAAACTATCCACATGGCCATGCTCCCTTCTCACACAAGCTGGTAAACTTACTATTATCATCTCAACTGCTGTTGGGATGACTAACTACTGATCCAGAATGTTTCTACTGCCTAAAAAACCAATCTCCATGATTAACTCTGCCCAACATCATTTTTTGTGGCATGGTGATCGCCACTCTAAAAACCTGATTCCAATATCTTTCAAAAAAGTATGCAAGCCTAAATTGTATGAAGGTCTTGGTATTCCAGATCTTATCACATGGAACAGAGCTGCTACAACTTGATACATTGATGACCTTCTTAATTAGTATACTAGATGAACTCAAATTACCTCCACTAACCGTTTTTGGACTATAGACATTCCTAACAACTCTAGCTAGCTCTTCAGATGTCTGCTCAAATTACGACCATGCATACTTCCTCATGTTATTCAAAATCTCTCCCCTTCTAATAAATGCTCTTTTTAGCATGATCCATGGAGGGACTTTGGCCTTATACTCAAACAAACTATGGACTATAATCATAAAACTATGACTGGAATCCCTGACAATGATGAGGTCTTTAAGTTACCCTTCCTAACTTTAGCTGCTCCCATATTCATCAGATTTGGAACCATATTATGCAACAACACTACAACATTTCTGATATTACTATACACTAGACTGCCAAAAGGGAAACACACTCCATTATAGGTACTTATAATGCCATGAAACATCACTCTATTAAACTAAAGTATCCATGGTGCAAAAGAATACAATGTTGTGCTGACATGCAACGTGAAAACTTGATGCTCTGGAAAGTCCTTAACAAAGCTTTGTATACCAAAGACAGGCTGCATCTAGTAGGTATCACTCAAAACGCATCATGTGAATTTTGTTTATCTTCTACAGAAACGATTGAGCATCTCTTCTTTGAATGCCTAGTAATTTTCAATGTGGAAAACCATTTTAGGTAAACTTCATCTTCATAGGCCAGAGAATAACCACAAACTTGAAAGACGTAAGGTCTATAAGTACATTAAATGAAAAAACGGAGTCTTGAGAATCCTTTTATGCATTGTTAAACTATTCTTAAGGATATATCGGAGAGAAAGAAATAATGGAGTATTTGACTTGAAGCAACGAAGCAGCATTGACCATCTATCTGAACTTACAAGCTTAATTAGAAAAGGAATGAATTTGTGGTTCCTTAAAAATCCTAATGCCGCTTGTGTTAATTGGCACGTTAATTAGGTTTTTGGGTTCTTTTGTCTCTTTGTTTCTTTATTTTCCTTTTCCTGCATTTTCCAATTCCTTGTTTTCACTATGATTCACTTTTTTAATTGAACTAGTAGGGGACCCGTTTCAAACCCTACGTGCTTATGCAAAATAAGTAATGACTAATTCAACCAAAGGCTAAGTACATTGCCTTAAATAAAATAAAAAGAAGTATAAATAAATGCACAAATTTATAATTAAGCTAAGGGTGATTCCAAATGTTAAAAATCATGTGACGTTGTTATATGATAATAGTGATGAGATACAGTTCATATTAGAACCTAAAGCTGCCTAGAAGTCAAGAGACATACTCTAAATAGTTCCAAGCGATAAAAGCAATTTATTAGTGATGGACAAAGTTGACTGACAGAATAGATAATAAAACAAAATAATATACTCATCCACCAAGGAACTGTCCAGATTAGTTTTGAGAAAACTGATCGAAGAAGTTGGAATAAGATTCCATAATTGATCCCAAGTGCAAGTGGGAGATTAATAGAGTTAGGGGTATGCCCTAGTTCGAAATCATATAATTTGTTTCATATATCAAACTTGACAATCGATCTTATTTAAAAAAAGGTGTTTTCTTTCTATTGTATACTTGTTATATTGTGATACAGTTAATTAAGTAATTAATTTAAAGTATATTAAATAGAAAATCCTTAAATGATATGTTATGTGATAGTAATTATAATGTGTTGTAATCATGAAAATTTTATCACATTAAACAAAATAATATATTGTTTTAAATATTCCTAGTTGAGATATTTCGAGTATCGATTCATCCATTGAGACTGGAGTACGTAGCACTTTCCAAATGTTGGTAGTGTACTACTGATGGCTGCCGCACACACCTAACGGTTACATACTGATAGTTATTGGATAACTATGGAATGACTCACTCGAAAGTTCTCTATTAGTTAATATAACTAAGGTCAAAAAAACAATCTCGAAGTGATGATGTTACACAGTTCCCTCAACTTGAAAATATCGTAGAACTTCAATATGGACACTCCACTTTGATTATAGTTAAATAATGGCATAGCATCCATCGAACGAATATAGTTGGGTTTTGTGCAGTTAAAGCGCTTAGCGGTTCTATAACAATGGAGGTGCAAAAAGTTCTAGCAAGGGTAAAGCGAGGATATAATGGAATATAGCAGAGGTATAAAAAGCTTTATTGGAAAATAAATTAAATCTCCAAAGTTAATTTATTCTCATTCTCACATCATTTACGTGGGAAAAAGAAATATTTTTTAATCTTATATAACAAAACGAAGAATATCATGATTTATGTTTTCTTGACTTGGTTACTAAAATACATTTCAAACATATGTTGAGTACTTAGGCCTTAAACTTAGGTCTTTATCCTAACTTTTTTGATTTGGTTTAAAAGAGAACTAGTCAAATTAACCATATTGTATTAATTTTGCTAAAGCGAGCGCTAAAAACCATTGATTTAGAGGGTGTAGCAAAATATATCAGGGCTTTAAGCGAATCTACTGTTCAATAGCGCTACATTGAAAAAGCGTAGCGGTCGAAGAGCGCTACGCGCTGTAATGGGGATTTAGCAAGGCTTTAGCGGGGCTTTAAGTGCATATGTTGGGTTTGAGTTGAAGCATTGGAAGTAAAATACTATTCAATAGAGAATTCGTGCAATATCACTAATTTTGATTAACATTATTTAGGAAATTTAATTAGATAAATTAAATAAAATAATGTATTAAGATAAAGAGAATGAGATTTGATAATTAGATGTGGTCTTGCCTTAAACTATTTAATGAGATTAATTAAACCATAAGGAGAATGAGGAATAATGTGAGGGGTAAAATAGGAATAATCACTAATTTCCTAACCATAATGCTTCCTCTCTCATTATCCTCATTCCATTTCATTTCATACAAACTAAAACAAACTTGAGGCCGGCCATTGCTAAGGAAACAAGAGGAGAAAAGAAAGGGGACCAAAATTAAAGCTAAAGGGAATTTAATCAATACTTAATCTCAAATCTCTTTATCCAATCAAGGTGAATAGTAGTTATCCATCTAACTTTTGCGTGTTTGTTTCGGTTTTATGCTTAAACCTGAATTATATGATGATATTAAGCCAAGTTATGAATGATTGGTTGCATTATATGCATGTTTGGTAATTTATTGGATTATATATAAATTATTTGATAGATTTTAAATGTAGAAACCTAGTTTATGACCTCCAATCGACTTGAAATTTGGATATGATGTATAAAATATTAATTTGGAGATGTTAATTTAATTTCATAATTTTTCAAGCTTGTACAAATATTTTATAAATTTCCTAAGTAAGGAAAAGGATTTATTTCAAGTTTTAATTATTAAAAGTAATTAAATAATTATTTTGGCCTTGAAATTTTTATTTATGAAAGAATATGTTAATTCTAATTTTTGATTATTTTTGGGGATTTTTCCCAACTGATTATGAATTTCTATGAAGTTTTTATGCTAGAAAAGCATTTAAATTGATAATAATTAAGGGTATTGATTAATTAAGTTGGTAAACATTTTTGAAAAGATTAAAAACTGACTTGTGGCAGTTTTCTTGAAAGAAATTAGTAAGGTTTGTTTTTAACCAATTGAAAATTGACAAGCGATTAGAGTTGGTGAAAAGAAATTCCTTTATATTGAAATAAAACAGTTTTCATATATATTACGATATTGCCATATTGTATTCATTTCGATATCAGTTATTTCATAACTCACCAGAACCATTCCGACATCCCTTGTCCTTTTTTTTGAAACCCATATCATATGGCATTGACGATGTAAGTTTTCAACTTTGAAACCTATGCTTTAAAGGTTTTAATGCCGCATGTCTTTATTTCTGACAACCTTCAAGTAGCAGCATAGTCACCATAGTTTTATGAAGCCGATATCAAATGTTTTAAAGTTTTGATGCCGCAAGTCATCATTTCCGATATCAACTGTTTTGTGGCATAATAGCCGAAGTACCATATTTTTGACGTCACGATTTTTAAAGTATCGATGCCATAAGAAATTAATTTCAACTTTAGTAATTGATGCCATAGCTTGTCAACTCCGACATCACATGTTTCCCCCATTTTCGAAAACCAAGTTATGTGGCTTTGATGTCGTAACCCTTTTATTTCGAAATTAATGCTATGTGGGCCGAGAAGCCTTAATACTATGCAAATCTAATAACAATTTTCATAGGTCCAACAATCTATATACTTACATTATATAACAAGAATAATTTTGGCCCTATGGCCTTAAGTTTTATAAATTAGAGTACTTTATTATAACTTTGATATTGAAAATGGGCAACCACCAATATTGGCCGTATTGATGCCACATTTTATCAATTTAAATAGCTTTATTTGATGGCTTGATAGCCTAAGGTTTTAGAGGTGCGACAGCCTCCATTGATTATGAAATTAATGAAAGTTTTTTCAAAGGACATAATTTGGTATAATACTTTGACTAAGTAAAAGGGCTATATTTTTCTTATTTTAAATATGATTTCAAGGGATAAATTATTTATAAAGACTTAGTTTCAAGGAAATAAAAAGGGTCTTTTAGCCCAAGGTTTTACATGAGAATTATTATTATCACCATTAGATAAATTGTGATAGGATATCTTGGCTTAAGAATTAAAGATTAGAAAACCATATAATAGGATTGGTGTAGGGTCGTGCCCTATGCTTCAACTATTAGCCCTTAGTTGATATTGGTCCACAATCCCAGTGTGTAGGGCTTTGTTGAGGGTAAAGACTGAAAGTAGGTTTACACATAGAATGGAATCTATAACTTAGATAGATTATTGGTTGGCCTGTAAAACCATTAGGTTCATAGTGAGCCTAGCAAAACTATGAGATAGACGGATAGTCGGGTTTACACTAAGAAGATTGTGTTCGGATAGACAGTCCAGTTTCCTCCTAATGGTAATTTGGAGAATTTAATGTATCCGATAGGTCCGAGTGAGCCATATAGGTTAGTAGTAACATTGGGAAAACTATGAAGTAGGAACAGATGGTTTATTGATTTAGATAGACTGGCCAGATTTACCCATGTGGCATGCATGCATGTGATTATTTTATGTTTGTTTAACCATTTTGATTTCAGGAGCATGATTTTGATTAACATACATCCAAAAGATACTAGTAAGGGGAAACCCGTTTCGCTCGGCGGCATGGTCTCACTAGATATCTAATTTCAAGATGGCATATTATTATTCATACCAGAATTTTTATATGATTCGTAGTTTTGTTTTTCCCCTTTAACTCTTGGGTTCTTATTTGAGTAGTTAGAGGGTAAGGTTTACAGATTTTTAGGTTGATGAATAAAGCTTGCAAAGATGTGTATGGGGCAAGTTAGAAATGTTAAGGAGATATGTTGTCCACTGTGTTATCGTTTCATTTCATCTTAATGTACATAATGGTAGAATGTGTATCTGTCAAGTAGTAAACTCTGATCAATCAAGGAGGCATCTTCATATGTCGCTCTTGGAGTATTTTTAATAATTATATTTTATCTGAACCTTGGAAACTTTGGAGATTATGTATTGAATTTGGAAATTATTAATGAAATGCATTTTGAAATTTTTTATATTCCTATGCTTCTAATGTTATTGATATGATTAACATGCCCGCATTTTATCATTGGAAATAATATTATGGATGGTTGCAGCATCTGTAGCGCCTGGTTTTGGGCCTTAGAATGGGGAATGTTACAACTTGGTATCAGAGCAATGGTTTATGTAAAACTAAAAGAATTTTGAAGTTAAAAAGAGTTTTGAAAACATAATTTGAATGAAACAAGGAATAAGATTAGGGTATGGGATAACGCTATAGTAGCATACTTATATTTGCTATATATAAGTATATATCCTATCTCTATTCTTCCCTCTCTCTTAGACCATTATTTCGTATCTTACTAAGGTTCGAATGCAGATTTAAGGAAAGTAAGGTATGAAGGCAAGAAATGGAAGAGTGAATCTCGGTGGAGGAAGCACCACAACCAATGTAAATGTCAAGCCCAATACGAGAAGGGATCCAAGTCGATAAGCAACTGCAAATGTGGGTGCCGGAATGCCACCAGTGGATATAGGAGCTATGTATCAATTCTTTGTTAATATGATGAAAGCTGGAGCTGCAGCTGGATTAGTTGGTGGAAATGCTGCTAATGTAGGAGGAGAAAATCCTAAAGTTCCTATTATCAATAACTGTGCCGTGTTGAGTCGGGATTATGATAGACCTGGAGGAAAGCCATTTATTGGAACCGAAGATGCTATCGAAGTAGAGAATTGGCTATTGCATTATGAAAGGACTTTCGCAGACTTAGGCTTGAATGATGAGAAGAAGAGTAGATTGGTATCTAGGCGATTGCAAGGAGATGCATTGTATTGGTGGAACAATGTAACCATGGGAATACCAAAAGAGAACTTGACTTGGGATGAGTTTAAAGGGAGATTTGAAGAGAGATTTATGTCTGAAATAGCTAAGTCAACTTTGCTTAGAAAGTTTGCTAAATTGGAGTAAAGGGATATGTTAGTGCTTGAGTATGCGACTAGATTTGAAGAGCTGTCTAGTTATGGATATGCTACTATGGACACGGTGATAAAGAGGAATGAGAAGTTTATTAAGGGGTTGAAACTGGAGCTTGCCAGGGAAACACTGCCACATCTTAGAGACCCATGTGATATAATAGTGGAGATGGCACTGAAAAATGGGGAAATGTTGCGTTATTTGGTAGTAACAAACCGGTAGAGACCCAGAGTGGTCAAAGTCAGAAAAGAAAGGAGCTCGGAAGGGTGGAGCTGCCAAGAAAGGAAAAGTTAACGTTATTTGCTTCAAATGTGACAAGAAGGAGCACTTTGCCAATGAGCGTCATTCTGGAGATGGAAAGGAGGTCATTGGAAGGAAGAACATCAGATGTTTCAACTATGACCAGATATGGCATTACAAGGACCTGTGCCGAGAACCCACCAAGGCTAAAAAAGGAAAAGTGTTTACTTCAGAACCATCTACTTCGAGGCTAACAGTAGGAGAGAAGGGAAAGGCTGTGATGGGAGGTACGCTTTTGATTCATGGAATACATGTTAGTGTATTGTTTGATACTGGTGCATCACATTCTTTTATCTCTCATTGTTTGGTAGATAAGCTAAGTTTAGAACCATCATACCTTGTTACTTCCTTAAGAGTTGTGAACCCAATAGGAGGTTATGCAACTCTTGGGATGAGATGTGACCATTTAGAATTTGAGTAATTAGGTCATATATTTGTCTGCAGTTTTCATGTGTTTGATTTTGTGGGCTTTGGGATTATTTTGGGTATCGACTTGTTAAGAAAATATGATGCTGGGATATTTTCCCAAGATAGGAAAATATCACCAAGACACCCAAATAGCAGCGATACTCAATAGAGAACTCGAATTTTGATGTTTGTGCTTTATTGGGTGCAATGGAGGAGGAAGACGAGGTATATCGAGTTTTTGTTGTAAGAGAATTCACAGATGTTTTTAAACTGGTTATAGGATTACCTCTAGAAAGAGCTATTGAGTTCAGAATAGATCTTGTACCTGGAGCTGAACCCATTAGTAGACCACCTAGCATGATGACACCTATCGAGATGAAGGAGTTAAAGATGCAGCTAGTGGACTTGGAAGAGAAGAGTTTTATCAGACTAAGCAGTTCACCTTGGGGAGCAGCTGCAGTATTCATAAAAAAATTGGATGGGCCGTTAAGGATGTCGTAAGTTGAATGAAAGGACCATAAAGAATCGGTATCCTTTGCCGAGAATAGATGATTTGTTTGATCAGTTGAGTGGAACCAATGTATATTCTCAGTTGGATTTGTTGAGGATAGCAGAGGACAGTATTCCTTTAACCGTGTTTCGAATGAGGTATGGTTCGTATGAATGGTTACTCATGTCATTCGAGTTGACTAGTGCGCCTTCTTTTGTTGTGGATTTGATGAACTGGATTTTGAAAGAGCACTTGGATGGGTTCGTGTTAGTATTTATAGATGACATGATATGCTATAGGAATAAATGAGATCATGGGACTCGTCTTAGAATAATGCTTGATATGTTAAGGCAGCATCAACTAAAAGCCAAATTTTCCAAGTGTCACTTTTGGAAGAGAGAAGTGAAGTTAGTTCTTCATGTAGTTTTGAAGAATGGGTTATCAGTATATCTGGCTAAGATCGAAGCTATTAATAATTTAAAGAGACCCGAGACTATGACTGAGATAAAGAGTACTTTTGGATTGGCTAGCTATTACCGGAGATTCATCAAGGATTTCTCTCGTATAACAGTGCCGATGACTAAACTAATAAGGATGGACGTAAAATATGTTTGGACCAATAAATGTGAGGTGGCATTCCTGAAGTTGAAATAGTTATTGACCAATGCGCCTGTGTTAGTTGTTCTGAATGGGAATCATGATTTGGTGGTGTATCTTACAGAACATAATTAAGAGCCGCATTGATGCAAAGAGGTAAAGTGATTGGTTACGCTTCTTGACGGCTTAGACCATATAAAGTTAAATATCCGACTTATGATTTGGAGCGACAGTTGTAATCTTTGCTTTGAAGGTGTGGAGACACTATCTTTTCGGAGAAAGATTCGAGTTGTTAATGGTTCACAAATCTTTGAGATATTTATTCTCTCAGAAGGAGATGAATATGAGACAACAGCGATGGTTAGAGTCATAGTATCTTATGATTTTGGAATTAAGTATACACTAGGGAAAGGAAATAAAGCCGTAGATGCACTTAGTAAGAAACATCATAATGTTGTGTTAGCAATGTTAACTGAATGAAAATATTTGTAAGCATTAACTACTTATGGTGTGCAGTTAATATCGATGGCTAGTTCTAGTTAAGAAACTTCCATGTTGTCATGTTTGGAAGTTTGACCGGTAATGATCGAAATGATTGCTTATAAGCAGGAAGATGATCCATTGCTAGCCGAAAGGATTAGAAGACTTGAAGGTGGAACTGAGATTGATGATTTAAAGGATTTTAGTCTTGACTAGAATGGATGGTTAAGAAAGAAGGGATGGTTGTGTGTTCTAGATGTTGGTGACCTAAGTAAGGAGTTCTTAGGGAATGTCATCGATCGAAGTTTACTATTCATCCAGAGGAACTACAATGTATCGGGATATGAAGAGGAGTTTCTTCGGGGAAGGTATGAAAATGGATGTAGGCTTATAGGTAAAGCAATATTTGAATTGCCAGCAGTGAAACCCGAGCATAAGAAGCCAAGTGGATTGCTTCAGCCTTTGGATATACCATTGTTAAATGGAAATCTATAGATATAGATTTCAGATGGGTTACCAAGATCGAATAGGGGAAATGAAAGTATTTGGTTTATAGTGGATAGATTAACCAAGAGTGCACATTTCATTCATGTTAAGTCGACAAGAACGACACCTGTATTGGCTAAGTTATTTATAAAGAATATTGTTAGACTGCATGGGAGTCCTAATAGTACAGTCAGCGACAGAGATACCTTTTTTACTAGTGAATTCTGCAAGAGTCTGTAGAAAGTGTTAGGTACCAAGCTAAAGATGAGTACCGCTTACCATCCACAGACGGATGGGCAGCCAGAGAGGGTAAATAAGGTACTTAAAGATTTGTTGAGAGCTTGGGTACTGGGCCTTGGAGAGTCATGGAAGACCATTTATACTTAGTCGAGTTTTCCTATAATAATAGTTATCAGACTAGTATAGGAATGACACCTTTTGAAGCTTTGTATGGATGACCATGCAAACCCCCTACATGTTGGTTAGAGACCGGAGAAAAATTGATTCTTAGTCTAGATATGGTGAGAGAAGCCACATAAAAGATTGAGTTAATCTAGACAAGGATAAAGGAAGCTCAGACGAGGCAGAAAAGTTATGCAGATAAGGGACATAAGGAATTAGAGTTCTCGGTTGGAGATAATGTGTTTGTTAAAGTATCGTCGATGATGGGTGTAATTCAGTTTAGGAGGTCAGGAAAATTAGCATCTAGATTTGTTGGACCATTCCCTGTTATTGAAAGGATCGGGGAACTTGCTTACAGGATAGAGTTACCAAACAGTTTGGCAGGAGTCCACAATATTTTTCATATATCTCATCTTAGGATGTGTATTCATGATCAAGAGACACTATCACTCCGACTGCATTGGAAGATTTAGTAGTGGAACCAAACATAACTTTGGTTAGACATCCAGTTCGTATTGTAGCCAAGGATGAGAAGAAGTTAAGGAACAAGACAGTTGGATTAGTGAAGGTCCAGTGGAGTGACAATGAAAAAGACTGTACTTGGGAGATAGAGAATAAGATTAGAGACACTTATCTTGATTTTTTTGATGGTATGTTTTATACCTATGTTATATGTTTGCTATGTACCTTATCGTAATTTCGAGGATGCAATTCTTTTAGGAGGGGAGTCTGTAATACCCCTAATTTTGATTAACATTATTTAGGAAATTTAATTAGATAAATAAAATAAAATAATATATTAAGATAAAGAGAATGAGGTTTGATAATTAGATGTGGTCGTGCCTTAAATTATTGGTTAATGAGATTAATTAGACCATAAGGAGAAGAAGGAATAATGTGAGGAGTAAAATAGGAATAATCACTTGTTTCCTAACCACAACTTTTCCTCTCTCGTTATCCTCATTCCATTTCACTTTATACAAACTATAACAAACTTGAGGTCGACCATTTCTAAGGAAAACAAGAGGAGAAACGTAAGGGAAATCAAATTTAAAGCCAAGGGAAATTTAATCAACACTCAATCTTAAATCCTTTTATCCAATCAAGGTGAAAATAGTTATCCATCTCTCTTTCGCTTGTTTGTTTTGGTTTTATGCTTAAATCTGAATTATATGATGATCTTATGCCAAGTTATGAATGAGTGTTGCATTATATGCATGTTTGATAATTTGCTGGATTATTTATGAAATTATTTGATAGGTTTTAAGTGTAGAAACCTAGTTTATGACCTCCAATCGACTTGAAATTTGGATATGACGTTTAAAACATTAATTTGGAGATTTTTTTTAGTTTCATAATTTTTCAAGCTTGTATAAATATTTTATAAATTTCCTAAGTAAGGAAAATGATTTCTTTTGGGTTTTAATTATTAAAAATAATTAAATAATTATTTTGGCCTTGAAATTTTTATATATGAAAGAATATGTTAATTCTGATTTTTAGTGATTTTTGGAGTTTTTTCTAGGTGATTATGAATTTCTATGAATTTATTATGCTAGAAAAGCATTTAAATTAATAATAATTAAGGGTATTAATTAGTTATGTTGGTAAATTTTTTTGGAAAGAAATTGGTGAAGTTTGTTTCTAACCAATATAAAATTGACAAGGGATTAGAGTTGGTGAAAAGAAATTCCTTTATATAGAGATAAAACATTTTTCATATTAATTACGATATTGCCATGTCGTATTCATTTGACATCAATGATTTCGTAACTCATCAGAACCATTCCGACATCCCTTGTACTTTTGTTTTGAAACCCATATCACACGACATTGATGCCGTAAGTCTTCAACTTTAAAACCTATGCTTTAAAGATTTTAATGCCGCATGTCTTTATTTCCGACAACCTTCAAGTAGCAGCATAGTCACACCAGTTTTATGTAGCCGATATCAAATGTTTTAAGATTTTGATGCCGCAAGTCATCGTTTTCGTTATCAACTGTTTTGCGGCATAATAGTCGAAGTACCATATTTTCGACATCACAGTTTTTAAAGTATTAATGACGTTAGAAATTGATTTCGATTTGAGTAATTGATGACGTAGCTTGTCAGCTCCAACATCACATATTTTCCTCGTTTTTAGAAACCAGGTTATGCGGCTTTGATGTCATAACTCTTTTATGTCGAAATTAATGCTTTGTAGGCTGAGAAGCCTTGATACTATGCAAATCTAATAACAAGTTTCATAAGTCAGATAAACTATATACTTACATTATACGACAAGAATGATTTCGGCCTTATGGCCTTAAGTTTTATAAATCAGAGTACTTTATTATAACTTCAATATTGAAAGTGAGCAACCACTATATTAGCCGTATTGATGCTGTATTTTGTCAACTTAAATAGCTTTATTTGATGGCTTGATAGCCTAAGATTTTAGAGCTGCGACAACCTTCTATTGGTTATGCAATTAATGAAAGTTATTTCAAAGAAGGACATACTTTGGCATAATACTTTGACTAAGTAAAAGGGCTATATTTCCTTGTTTTAAGTATGATTTCAAGGGATAAATCATTTATAAAGAATTGCGTTCGAAGGAAATAAAAAAGGTGTTTTAGCCCAAGGTTTTACATGAGAATTATTGTTATCACCATTAGATAAATTTTGATAGGATACCTTAGCTCAAGGATTAACGATTAGAAAACTAGGTAATGGGACTGGTGTAGGGTTGTGCCCTATGCTTCAAATATTAGCCCCTAGTTGATATTGGTCTACAATTCCAGTGCGTAGGGCTTTGTTGAGGGTAAAGACTAAAAGTTGGTTTATGCACAAAAGGGAATCTATAACTTAGATAGGTTATTGGTTGGTCGGCAAAACCAATAGGTTCATCGTGAGCCTAGCAAAACTATGAAATAGACGGATGGCCAGGTTTACACTAAGAAGGTTATGTTTGGATAGACAGTCCAGTTTCTTCCTAACGGTAATTTAGAGAATTTGGTGTATTTGGTAGGCCCGAGTCAGCTATATAAGTTAGTAGTAACCTTGGAAAAACTATGAAGTAAGAACATATAGTTTATTATTTAGATAGACTAGTCAGATTTACCCATATGGCATGCATGCATATGATTATTTTATATTTGTTTAAGCATTTTGATTTAAGAAACATGATTTTGATTAACATATGTTCAGAAGATACTAGTGAGGGGAAAACCCATTCCACTTAGCGATGTGGTCTCACTAGATATTTAATTTCGAGATGGCATATTATTATTCATACCAGACTTTTTATCTGACCCAAAGTTTTTGTTTTCTCCTTTAACTCTCGAGTACTCATTTGAGTAGTTCGAGAGTAAGGTTTATAGGTTTTTAGGCTGATGAATAAAGCTTCTGAAGACGTGCAGAAGGCAAGTTAGCTATGTTTATGAGATATTTTGTCCGCTGTGTTATCGTTTCATTTTGTCTAAATGTATGTAATGGCAGAATATGTATCTGTCAAGTAGTAAACTCTAATCAACCAAAGGGGCATCTTTAAATGTCGCACTTGGAGTATTTTGTAACAATTATATTTTATCTGAACCTGACAACGTTTAGAATTATGTAATGAACATGGAAATTGTTAATGAAATGTATTTTGAAAATTTTCATATTCCTGTGCTTCTAATATTTTTTATATGATTAACATGACCGCATTTTGTCCCCAGAAATTAATACGATGAGTGATTGTAGCATCCGTAGCGCTTAGTTTCAAGCCTCAGAATGGGGGATGTTACAATTCGTCTCCTTAGTTATATGAGGTTAGTATCACGGTCAATGTAGTTAACTCAATGTCAAAGTTTTTGGCCAGAGAAATACGATTAATAATAATTGTTATTACTGAATCAAGGATTTTGTGTTTGGACTTATAGAGTTGAATGTTTACGATGCTAGAATTTTAACCCAAACCAAATTTAATAAATCATAACATGATATAGTTTTGACGAAGAGAATCGGTCTAAATAACCGGTATATTAGATACCACTTATAAGAAATAAAATTGGATTTACCAAAAGCTATGTAAGTGATAAATTCATCCAAAATGTCACACCACTAGCTTAGGTGGTGTGTGAACGTTAATATTCGAATTGTTCGATATTAATCGCTGACTGAATTTACAACTTTGAATCGCACAACTGAAATGATGAATAATCCGAATAAACCACCTGATTTAATTAATCTATAAGCGCTGTAAATTTATTAAATTAATTAATATCCATGAAATATTAATTATTAAATTTTATTAGATGCTTGAATACCATTAGTATTTAATAAAGTGAGTGTATAAAAGTTATAAATGCGTGTGTTGATATATGATATCGATAAAATATTTAAATTAGATTTAAACCGAACAAACTGCGGATTTCAAAATTTTTGCATCCTACTACACCCTATTCTATAGCAAGCCATACATGGTAGGGAATAGGGGAGATGTTTTGATGGAATTTAATTGGGAACTGAATAGTGAAGGTTTTAAGGAAGAGAATTGAAAAGTTTCAATGTTTCTTTTAAAAAATATTCCCTCTCTCATTCATTTATCATTATTCTGTCTTGACAAAATTTTCTCTCTATTTCCCGTCAAGCAGTGGCCAAATTTTTCATGGTGGTATATGGCTTAAAATTCCAAAATCAATTAAAAATTAAATATTTTATCAAAGGTGATTTATAGCTCTTAACCATTGCAACATCTGGAGGCTGATTTGAGAATCTAGGAGCTTTTGATTCTTTATTCAAGTGTGATTTTTGGAAACATCCCAAGGTAATTATATAATTTAATTTATTTATGATTATTTATATGTTTGATTCCATATAGTTTATTTAGGTTTTAATGGTTCATCTTGCAATATGTAATTCAAATGATTTTACGTTCATCTTTGTTGAAAGTATGTTAAATATGTTTATTTAATTCAGATCTACTCTTTCCCTTCATCTCTTTTACAAACATGTTCATTGTTATTGATATGATTTCGACTTTCTTTCTCCTTGTTAATTTTTTAGTTGTTTCACGATGTTGTTTTGATGTGAATATTCTATCACAAATGTATATATCTCCAAATTGTCCAAATCCTTATTGTTTTTTGTTATTTTAAAGGAAAAAACATAATTTTGATTGGAAACCATCTTTATAATATTATACTATATATATACATATTAATCATTTACATTTGTATTGAAAACTAATTTGTTTTGTTGTAGTGATAGATGTTTCAAATATAGTTGTTTTGAGTATTGTTTTCACAAAAGAAAAGGCGAATTTTTTTTGTATTCATGTGTGGACTTTTGTGTGGAATACAAGCATCTTTATTTCCTTTCTAAATTTAGAGTATTGTGTAAAATTCTATATATATTGTTTCTCTTCTAAATTAAATGTTTGTTTCGATATTGTTACCTTTAAGTGTTAACAAATTTATACACACATGGATATATATATATAGGAGCAGTCAATGGCCCCCCTGTTTGTAGCACCCATGCGGCCCCCTGATTTCCACCACACATTCTGTCACAACCCGTAAATTTTAACTGTTTTAATAACGTAATTTAACTGAAATTTTAAATAAGTGAATTAGGAAATAAAAAATTGATATTTGGAATACGTCTACTTAAACATAGCAAATGGTAAATTTTCATCAGATAATATGGAGTTAATTTCATTGTGTAATTTTATTTTAAATTTAAATCAGTTAATATTTGATGATAATAAAATATTTTCCAAACCTGGATATTTTATATAATAAATTTGTAACTCGTCTTATGAGTGAGACGTCATATTTCATTTCTTCAAATTTGGACTGCTATTGTTCCGTTTATCTTATTTTCGACAGAATAGCAATAGTTTGGCAACGAATATTGACTTTTGATAGGATGATCATATCACTGATATATGTATACCGCTTTGATCATCTAGTCGTGCTGATCTCTACGATATATTCAATTCTGTGTTTTGATGACCGGTATGTGGTGGAATCCGCGAAAACGTTGAACCATAGCGGAACCCGTTTTAGCTTTTTGGTTCTGTGTCTATCCATTTGCCCGGAGAAACCAGTAGCCATTTGTTATTAATATTTTCTGCATTCAATTGTTGACTTCTCTACTTCCTATTCAAATTTACTATATGATGGTTGGTTATCTAATTTGGTTCTCACTTTCGTTCTGTCGAATTTTTGTAACGTAAATAAGTTTATATATATAATAAGCTTATTTTTGGAAAACCTGTTTATCTCCCTGTTCACGTTCTCTCTGCCATATATTTCACTACCCTCAAAAAAACAAGTATATATACAATATAAAATATATAATAAGCTTATATTGAGATCTTCGTATCTTCCTCTCCAATCTCAATTCTACTACTTTGCACGCAACTCCTTGTCCACCGTGCACCAGACCCCACCTTCCACTTCACCTAATCCATCATCAACCACCGTTTGCAAGCCTCCATCGGCCTCCACTTCCAGATCCGCAACCGCCTAACCCACGCTGACCCCACCTGCTCCGACTTACCACCTCCGTGTACTGACTCCTCATATGTCGTGACTCAGCAAACCGACATCTTTCCCATCAACCCTTCCAACGCAAGCCTCGACCACCGACCCTCCTCCTCTGGCCTCCTTCTTCTTCTCCACCTTCTCTCGACCATTCTCACGAGCTCCTCTCCTCCCCACTCTTCTCTTCTCATTTCAGCCAGAAGCTCCTCCGACCGAACATGACCAGCCTCACCCCTCACCACCGTGCCGCTCCTCCTAGACCCACCTGTGCCTACAGCCGCATATATTGGGTATGTATATTTATATTATAATTTTAGTAAGGTAAATGTTTATATATATATATATTATATATTGTATAAACCAGTTGTTACTATGTATTTTACTATTTGTATATGTATAATAATGTACAAGTTATTTTCTGGGTATATATCTATAGATATATATATATGTCTGTTGTTCAAGTTTATAAGTAGGCAATGGATGCAGTTATATGTTGATTTATATATATAATGTCTAGATTCCAGTTCTATATACATTATACTATACTATATTATTGTCACGTACCGAAATTTTCGACTTTCGAAAATTCGACATCGATACTCACTTTATCGACTGCCGAGCAATCGAGTGCTGGAAACTCCAATAGTGAGGGTTTTAAATAGAAGAAAAAGGCAGAAGAAGAAGAAGAAAAAAGAAGAAAAAGAAAGAAGAACAACAAGAAAGAAAGAGAACAACAGAACAACAGAACAGCAACAGAAACAGAACACAATATCAGAATCTCACATATCGCAGCGGAACAATATATAATAGATAAATGAATAATCTTTAAAACAAAGAACTATATCATTTTATACATACATCAATCATCAGAGTCAACATACAACAATGGACAGTTATATAACTTGTCCTCATACAGAATACACAGCGAAATAAGTACTATCAGATACAAATACTACGTCTCGTCATCCAGCTCATCTCCAAAGCTCCAGAATATCCAGAATATCCTGATAATCTAACTCTAGACTGCCCGTGTGGAAATTGGTGGGCACCCAGAGTTTAGAAGGGAAACAATAAACTCCGAGTCAGTCATGGTGACTGGTGTGAGATCGTAAAACAGTTTTATCTTTAAAATAAACAACAGGAAAACTTTAAAGTCAATTCGCAATGCTTTTGGAAAATGAAACTACCATAAGACCTCCCACCACACACACAATGCAAACGCAGACTTGGAGGAGATTTCTTCTTATGTTAGTCAAAGATGCTTACTACGCAAAAATCAAATCATTTTGGATATTATTATTAGTGCATAGTGGAAAACATTTCGAAAGTAGAATATAAATCTTAGCCAGCATAGGTACCATTATATTATGCCTGCTATAGCTGCCTCCTGAGGAGACAGGTTATACAATTGAAATCGTAAAGGCTCGTATTGTTTCTTTGGATTTCCAACAAATGGTCAGGCTAAGGAACTTCCTTTTCCACGATGGGTACGTCCCTGGAATAGACGACCCGAGAACCTAACCGGATCTCTGCCAACACAAGGCCGGGTTACCTCTGCAAAAATAGGTAACTACTGACACGCGTATGCCATCCCCCGATCGTCACCGATCTTCCCGAGGATCCCCGATTCGCAACAACCACAAAGTAATAAATTTGCAGCAACCACAGAGGTTAAGTATCTGGGCTCCATACCATGATACCACCTTTATCCAGAAGGAATGACATACACTAAGGGGCGCTACTCCCTAGAACCTTGCTGCATCCTTCCTGTTTCGACCATTTCCGGGGTGTGAGGCTCGACGAAGTCTCGTCCACAAAGCTACGCTTTCTACAAAGCCCTGCTTTGGGTCAAACAAAAATGATCAACCTATGATCACAAAGATATAAGATCAAACAAATGATCATATCACAAATGATCAAACACTGATCATTTCACAGCAACACTCAGTATGCCACGTTACCAAATTGGGAATATATCGCTGATAAATTTCAACTACATAACCTCTGAGCTCGTACGTCTCAGAGAAGGGTGTTAAGCTAAGAGAATAAATTCTCCGCCACCAACAGAAATGTATTTGAAAGAAATCAGCTTTATATCTCAAATTGTAACGTCAGACACACAATCCATACAAGTCTGTTCCGGGATCGAACAGAACCGAAGGCACTTCTCACGAAGCCCTTGCATATCCGGATAATTTTCTAATCACGTCCGGACTTCCCGTCACTAAGGGTGATAAAACCTCTAAACCGGAGATCAGCCGATGTAGAGTAACTCGACAGTAATCCTTCCGTTTTTCAAAAATATCCGGTCTTCAACACCGGTCTTCGAATGCAATTCATAACGACGTATCACATATTCGGAATGGGTTATACGACCCCATGGTCCTTTCCCGGCTAACCCGAATAGTGAGCGATTATTCAAAAATAAGTGTGGCATTCAATTTCATCCAATTCACAACAAATACCAATTCAAGGTAATTATTGATAGTCGGTTATTTAACTATCAATAAAGATGCGCAACATCATCAGATTCTAAATAATTTTCCAAATTATTTTTATCTTCCAAAATATCTTTTACTAGATATAAAATTTCCACACTTAATCATTTGAAAACAATTTCAAATCAATTTCCACATTTCATTTCATCTTTAAAAGATAAAATCTCAAAACAGTTCATTTCATATTGGAAAAGCAATTCCATACTTATTTAAAAATAAGTGTTTCCCAAATCATTTATTTTCAACACTTGGAAAATATTCGTTATACTTAAATCAAAATTAAGTATACATTTCATTCTTTAAGGAAATCATTTACTATAACGACATCTATTTGAGTCAAAACGAATGTTACGTAAAACATCGTTACGACGACTCAAAATTATTAGTATAGGGATTCGGATTTTTAAGATAGATATATGTAAATCCCAATACTACATAAACATTTTCTTTCGAAAATCATTTACTATAACAACAGTGTTATAGTCCATCATTTCCTTATTTCTCGAAAACGTCTATTTCAACAATAAATGTTGAAATCTATGATTTCGATAGTTCACACGGTTTAAAACATTTTTTTAAAACAATTACTTCATTTCATAATATCACTTTTCCAAAATATATCCATTTTACTTAACAATATATTCACTGTCCAAAATCGTGAATATACTTCACTAACCACATTTCAATATTTTCTACACATTTTATTTAAAAGCTTATCCACTGTCCAAAATCGTGGATATAATTCCTTTAATAACTTCTATATTAAATTCATCAAATTTGATTGATTTCGAATTTATAAAACAACGTTTATAAATTCTATTTCTATTTTCTATAACAACTCCAGTTTATAAATCTCATTTTATTAACTTCTATAATTCTCTTATAAAAATAAGTGATTTCGGATTTATAAACAATGTTTATAAATCGCATTTTTACTTTATAACGATTTCAACTTTAAAAAGAATTATTTATGAACAAATTCAATTAACATTCCATTTAAAGGCAAAAATCCAATTTATAAGTAAATTACTTATAAATCCTTTATTCTACAACTTCATTCATTTTTAACTTCACAACGTAAATCTATTAATTTCATTCACTTATGAAATCCATTTATACTTCTTTTTAACACTTATAAAATTCGTTTTATAAGTCCAATATTTTGATTTATAAAATATCAATTTTATAAATCTCTTTATACAAATCGTTTATAGTTATTCAAAAATCCCAACTTAAACCATTTTATAAATAAATCAACTATTTATTTCAAACATTACACTTTGGTTAAATTTCACCAAAAATATTAACTTTTATAACTTTAAATTTTTAGACGCTTATTTATTTGAAATAAATCAATTCAAAGAATTTAATAAAACGTATACTTTCAAATAATCACTTTGAAATCCTTTTAAAAATAATATCGTTATTTTTTTAACTTCAAAAATGGATCCGATGATGCTACAGCATCAACAATCAATCACAACAATCAAATATCATATATCATCATATGATAACAGAATATATCACAATATCTGTAAATAATCAATACGGTGAGGAATCCAGTTGGATCCCTCCAACCTGTTTCCCTGCATACACAGATGTTAGCACAATACCAATTCCGCTCCAGTACGGAATTATCGCGGTATATGGGTTTAATAAATATTATCCGCTTACTAACGGCGCAATAGGGTCTCATCCGCTATACGAGGCGGGAAATCATCAATCCAATATATACATATGCCAATATGTATATATTGCTATATATATAGATATATCCTACTATATCTAATATCACATCCAATAGCAATCAATAACTGCAAATCCAAATTTATTTTGAGTGAGAAAAATCTCACCTTGATTTCCCCATAGCAATTTATAGCGTTTATTTCGAATGAAATTAAACGGACGTTTAATTTCACTCAAAATTTTCACTGACTCCAAAAATTCCCAATCCAATTGCATCGCGTAGTATTCGCAAATACGACTCCAACGCATTTTGTTCCGTAATTTTCCTTGCTTCCATCCTGGCTGCTCGTTCTTAGGAAAGAAAATCTGGGCCGTGCCCCTTCCCTCTCTCTCACGCACGCTCTTCCTTCCCCCTCCCAGTAAACATCGCGCTCGAACAAAGAACGAAACCCATCAGCCGCCCCTATGCCCTAATGCACGCGACCACTACGAGCCCCTCCACCTCGATCAGATGCCGCCACACCGTAGCCCCACGCGACTCCAACCTCCGCCCAGATTCATGCTCAGCTCGGTGGCCCCACTTCCTCGAACGACGTGAAGGAACGACGAACATTCGTGACGAATTTCGCGATGATTCCCTCCACGAATCTCGATCACAGCCGTATGGATTTGTTCGTCTCGTCGAGATCTCCAAGTTTGTAGTTGAATGTATTTCGTGAAACTCATCGGATTTGGAGATAAACGAGGTGAAAGCACGCGAATTTCTGGCCGTTGTTTATGAAAGTGGCGGCCACGAAAATAGAAACTAGGGTTTCTCAAAAATGAAGGGGGTGGGTTGCTTTTATAGAGAACCAACGAACACTATTCATTTCTAAATTTCCGAACTCCGATTTACGCGCGGTAACAGGCGTTTCTAGGGTTTATCCCGCGTTCCGAACGCAATGGAACAGTTTTCGGAAGCTAATTCGATCGTATATGTGAGATACGGCAATAAACGATAAATTTAAATTAAACCGATTTAAATCGATTTCGAGGCGTTTTGGCTTGCCCCGGACAGACGATAAATCTGATTGACTGGAAATTTGAAATCTTACAATAATATCATATTACGGATCCGATGAAACTAGTTTCGTCGAAATCCGAGACCGTTTGAAAAATGACTATTTTTAACTCGACGAATTAAAATTAAAACGATATCGATGCGTTTCGAGCTACCACGGTCAAACGACAACTCCGTTTGCTACGAATTTTGAAATCTGGTAATAACTAACTATTATGGATCCAATGTAACTGGTCTCGTTCAATTCTGAGACTGTTCGAAAATTGGCTATTTTTCAATCGATAATTAAATATTAAAATATTCAATTTTCACAGATTAACTCCAAATTCAGTTTTAAAAGTTCTGTAACATCTCTATAACTCCAGTATGATTAAATACAATTTTCCAAATCATTTCCAATCATATTAAACTCAATTTTCAATTATCTCTGGAATTTCAATCATTAAATTATCGATTTAATTATCAATTTAAATCCAATATCCTTTAAATAAATTATTCGACTTATTAAATTCATTTATTAATATTTAAAATCAATTAAATATTCGAATTTTAATTATCAAAAATTCTGGGTCGTTACAATTATCTTAGATTATATTATATTATATCATATTACATTATATTGTATTATATATATATAACATAACAGTGGTTTTACTTGCATATTTGGTAGCATCAGTATGTGTTGGTTTATATTATAAGTTAGAGTTTGTTTATATAATGTATGAGTGTATATACATATGAGTATATATATATGTTTGTTACAATAGATTTGAAGTATAATTACAATTATGTTAAAGGTTTATATATATTAGTTTACATTTTCTGTTTATAAGATTTATATATATGTATACAAAATTTAATATGTGTCAGTTATAATAGTGTTGTTTATATAAGTATAAGTTTGTATGGGTTTGTATATATATATTAAGCTTATATGTAAGGGTTGTTTATAATATAAGTATATTAGTTTATATATATGTGTGTAAAGAGTATTTATATATATATATATATATATTATGTCTAGATTTTAGAAATTTTACAGTAAAGTATATATATGTTAGTATACATATTATGTAACAGTTTACTTATAATTTTAGTATATTTAGTTATAATATACAAATGTAAATTTGTTTATATATATATATATATATGTATGTATGATGTTGAGGTTTATGGTAGAAGTTTATAATAGTTTACATTTCTAATATGCTGTTACAGTTTGCTGTTTATATAAAATGCGAGTTCCAATATATTATAATGAGTTAAGTTATATTGGTTTTTTTTGTAATTTTTTATTTTAATAAGTATGTAAGTTTATACATACGTTTATATATTTGTCTATATATAAGTATTTATGAGTTGATTTCAAATATATATGGAAATTTTATTTTATGTATTTGAAATAAATATTGATTTGAAATATATGTATTGGAATTGATTTTGAAACATATATATATATATATATATTTCCATAGATATCAAGTTGATTCTGATTTGTTCTCATCGATTCCCATTTATCAGCTCTGTTCGTCGAATTCGTGTCAATCTTGCTTTGCTTGGGAATTCGTGCTTGGATTCGTAACTCGTTTCATTTGTCAAATCTATCTAACCTCGAAAGGTGAGCAATCACTCATGATTAACATTCTTATATTTATTAAATTTGATTTCAATTGAAACGACAATTGAAATATGCCGCTGTTAGTTATTTAATTGTTATATATCTACCATTATTTGTATCTGTTCACCTGTGACATCTGACACCATAATATGTTATTTATATTTTATCTGTTATTGATGATATATGCCTTTTATTGATATGTTATATTATTATCATTACTGTTCTCACTCTGCAAGTTCCCTGTTAGTATAGAATTTCTTATGGGTTGAAATGATACATACCCGAACGATCTTGTAGAATAGGCGAAAATCGTTATGGGCTGAAATGATAAACCCAAGCGATTTTCAATGACATCGAATTTGGGATTGCGGGTTGAAAAGATATACACCCGTAGACATTTAAATTACGGATTGAAATGATAAATATCTGTACCACTTGACCATATGATAGAAAATTATATACAGACACTGTTGGTCAATATATATATATATATATTTGAAAATGATTTCAAGGGTTTTGAAAAGAAACATATGTGGTTTTAAATAAATATTGATATTAAGATATTATATATTATAAATGTTGTTTTATATACGGTTTAAATTTTAGATTTTCAAAAATTATATGTTTTAGGAAATTTAAATTTATAAGTTAGTTTTGAAATTATAAATTTTAAGATTTTACTTATATTTTTACTATTTTTAAAATATATAGAAATTAAGTTTTAATATAAATTAAGTTTAATAATAATATTTAATTTAATAAAGTTTGATTAAATAAATATATAATATGTTTAAGTATTTATTTTAAAAATAGATTATATAATTTTAAATAAATTAAGGTTGGAAAGATAAATTTAAATTGATTTGAAACTTATTGGACTTGAGATTTTAAAGATATGATTATATAACTTTATTTTGATTTAAAATGATTAAATGAATAGTTTAAATTAAATAAATTGAAAGGAATATTTAGTTTATTTAAATTGTAATTTATGGTTTTATTTAAATGATTATTGGATTGATTAAATAATGGTAAAGTTGAATTTGAATATAAATGAATTTATCAAAATTGAGTTATTATAAATGTTTGAATATTTAAAGCTTTGAAATCTATTGAAATTGAAATGGTTATTTTGTAGTTCATATCAATATTTGAAGACGATATAAATTGGTTTATTGAGATTTGGATTGAAATGGAAGAACTGAGATTTGATTTAAATGGGATTTTGGAATTTGAGTTGATTTGAATCGATTTGTGAAGTTGGAGGAAACTATTTTATTTTATAAAGTATTTTATTTTAATATAAACTATTTTTATATATATTATTTTGATATAAACTATTTTTGATAAAATTCATTTTTAATATAAACTATTTTTAATATAAACTATTATATATATACATTATTTTAATATAAACCATTTTGATAAGAATCATTTTTAATATAAACTATTTTAATATACTAACTTTTTATTTATAAACAATTTTTATTATATATACTATTTCTATATCTAAACAGTTTAAGTAGCAAGTTATGTTTTCAAAGTGTTATGATTTTTAAGTGTCATAATTTCTAAGTTTTATAATTTCGAAAGTGCTATAACTTTGGAAGTGCTATGATTTTAGAAATGGATATATTATTAAAGTGAGTAATGATATCGTATTGATATGGTTTTGAAGTATAAACTATTTTGAAATGACCGCGGTGTTATAATAACGGTTGGTTGTTAAAGAGACTGGGATCGATTATTGTCATACTCTCTGCCAATACCGAAAACCACCTTAACAACCATGTACGCGGTGGAGATTCCAAAATGAAGTAGGATGGTGGCGACGATTCTATTTGAGGTATATACGTAGACCTGACTCCCATGAGTTAGCTTAAGGTGGCTAAAACAGGAGCAATTGACGGGCCAAGTGAGGTAGCTCCTCCGATCGGACACACTTCTTCGATTGTCATTCTATTACTTTGTGATTGATTTGGTGCGCACCTTTGATTTGGGAGTGTGGCTCGAGGTGGGCGGTAGTTGCGGCTATGCGTTACCACCAGCCCGAAAGTGTAATTGGTATATCTACCCTGGTATGGTCTAGTTGTGCCGTGTCACCTACCTTATCGAGACTACTACGAGTTTGTTTTGTACCATACCTATAGAGTGCTCTCTGACGACGCCCAGTACGGGGGAGATTACGGTACTGTATAGACAATGGGAATATATAAAATGTGTTAAGGGGGATATGGGTAACGCCTTAACGCTATTTTAATAGTTACTTTACTTTAGACATTATTATAATAGCGTATATTACTACATAGTAGATAGTTCCACGGATCCTTAGAGGATGGTTATCCCAAACATCCTTTAAGTTACTTGTATTTCAGTTGATATTTCACTTGAGTTGGATTTATTGATATAAGATTGTTAATCCTGACTCGAGTGTTTTGTGTTTTGCTTTACGCTCGGGTTGGACCGAGTGTCACAGCATTTGAGACTCACCTTTGGAGTTGGAGCTTTTCTTGGAGATCCATCCATCTATTCAGCTTGCAATTATTCAGTTGACTCCTGTGATATATTCAGATCTTGTATTTGACTATTGTATTGAGACTTCTATGTATTCGAGACTTTTGTTGTATCTTGTTTTATCTCTGTTATATATATATAGTAGCTTCATGAACTACTATTCACTTGTTTTCGCTGCTTATTATTGTAATACTCTGTGTCTGTGATTCTGTGATTTATTTATTTACTGTATATGCTGAGTTTTGCCAATATAAATTAACAATATGATATTTTGAACAATTCAAGTCCGACATGTGTGGATGCGAATGGTTGAAAATATCAGGATGTTACATGTGGTATCAGAGCTCTAGTTTTAGGAAAAACTTAGCATATAAAGTGAATTTAATTACAGAACCGCCTTCCTTCGAGATTGAATCTCTTCCTCTTTGATTCGGGTGTCTTATGAATTTTAGAACATTCCTTTGTTCTGAAATTTATTCTTGTCTCTCCCTATTCGTGTTTCCTTGATTCTGGAGCATCCCATAGCTCCCCTAAATTATTTTTAAAGGGGGCGAAACTCCTTTACAACCGGCATTGATTCACCGGAGACTTCTGTATCGTCGGTTTGGATACTGCCATCTCTTGCGATCGAATGTCGATTTGCCTCAGAATTCTGCATCGATCTTATTCTTGAAGTCACGGTTGACCCGGTTAAGGTCGCCCGCGATTTATATAAGTCTATCCATCTTTCTAATTTGTTATTTAAACATCTTATCTCCATTTCGAGCTTATCTCCTGGTTAAAATTCTCTGAATTAGGATTTCTCTAATTTGGATCTCTATTCCTGTTTTGAAATCCATTCTTGTATCTCCGAGTGAGTGAGTGTATTTGTAATTAATATAAAAATATTTTATATATTGTGTTGTTTGAATTGTTATGTTGATTCGGGTTTTCGATCGATTCGTCTGATCAACGATATCGATAGGAATTCCAAAACAACTGAACAGAGCAAACTGACACAATATTGTTTTCAAATTTGGTGAATGAAATAATTTTTATGATTATATTAGGTATATAAGTATAAAAGTTCTGAAATTTAAAGGTTAAATGAATTGGTTAACAGCAATAATAATATTTGGTTTTCATTTATTGTTTTGTAAACCATTGACTATTGCTACATAATAAATAAATGAAATTATAAACTGATTTGGAATTGAAATAATTTTAAATTAAGGATTTAAGAATTAAATTTCCGGTATTGTTAGAAATTAGGTTTTAAATTTTAAGGTATATTATTTTAAAAGTATTTTCGAATAGAAATTCTTTCCCAAGAATTTTTAAATGTTTAAAATCAGTACTCTTCTCTTTTGTCGCCGAAAATAATTTCGGTGATGACGGCCGCATCATCGACATTCATTTTCGAGTTTCAGAGTGAAGAGACCATTTAGTAGCTCTGCTATAATTTTGTTTTGGAAATGAATTTGATTTGAATTTATTAAGTAAGACTTGATGTATAATATATATAGGCATATGATTATAGATTTGATTTGATATATAGAATATATATATGTATACATTTATCTCTAAATGGTTTGAAGTAAACAGGAAATTTAATTCTTAAAAGTTTGTTAAGGGATGATTTCAATTATAAAATGAAGTCAAAATTTTGAATAAATATTTAAAACTTGAAATAATTGAATTTGGAAATTTTACTTGTATAATACTCAATTGCATTTCAATATATATAACTTACCTAATTTGCTCAGAAGTTAACTATGTAATTGAGTACTATATAATATAAAATGTGTTAAAAGAATTTTAAATAAAATTTGAATGGTTGTAATAAGTGTTTATACACTAAATCTATGATTATAGGAAATGTTAATTTAGATAAATTGAATAATAAGATAATGAATAAATAAATATGAATTTAGGAATAGTTAAGATTTAACTATAAGAGAAATTTAACTTATGTGGAATCCAATGGATTAAACCAAATTGTTGAAAATTAATTCAATTAAATGAAATTATATTGTTTTAAGTTAATTGTTTCTTTTGAATTTCAATCTATTTTTCTTTCTAGTTGTTTCTATTCTCCTACTTCCTTCGTTTTCGGGGACGAAAAGTTTTGAGTGGGGGAGAGTGTAACGACCCGTAAATTTTAACTGTATTAATAATGTAATTTAACTGAAATTTTGTGAAATTTTAAATAAGTGAATTTGGAAAAAAAATTGATATTTGGAATACGTCTACTTAAACATAGCAAATGGTAAATTTTCATCAAATAATATGGAAGTTAATTTCATTGTGTAATTTTATTTTAAATTTAAATCAGTTAATATTTGATGATAATAAATATTTTCCAAACCTGGATATTTTATATAATAAATTTGTAAATCATCTTCAGAGTGAGACGTCATATTTCGTTTCTTCAAATTTGGACTACTATTGTTCCGTTTATCTTATTTTCGACAGAATAGCAATAGTTTGGCACCGAATATCGACTTTTGATAGGATGAACATATCACTGATATCTGTATACCGCTTTGATTGTCTCGTCGTGCCGATCTCTGCGGTATATTCAATTCTATGTTTTGATGACCGGAATGTGGTGAAATCCGCGAAAACGTTGAACCATAGCGGTACCCGTTTTAGCGTTTTGGTTCTGTGTCTATCCATTTGCCCGGAGAAACCAGTAGCCATTTGTTATTAATATTTTCTACATTCAATTGCTGACTTCTCAACTTCCTATTCAAATTTACTGTATGATGGTTGGTTATCTACTTTGGTTCTCACTTTCGTTCTGTCGAATTTTTGTAACGTAAATAAGTTTATATATATAATAAGCTCATTTTTGAAAAACCTGTTCATCTCTTTGTACACGTTCTCTCTGCCATATATTTCACTACTCTAAAAAAAAACTAGTATATATACAATATAAAATATATAATAAGCTTATATTGAGATCTGCATATCTTCCTCTCCAATCTCAATTCTACTACTTTGCACGCAACTCCTTGTCCACCGTGCACCAGACCCCACCTTTCACTTCACCTAATCCATCATCAACCATCGTTTGCAAGCCTCCATCGGCCTCCACTTCCAGATCCGCAACCGCCTAACCCACGCTGACCCAATCTGCTCTGACTTACCACCTCCATGCACTGACTCCTCACATGTCATGACTCAGCAAACCGACATCTTTCCCATCAACCCTTCCAACGCAAGCCTCGGCCACCGACCCTTCTCCTTCGGCCTCCTTCTTCTTCTCCACCTTCCCCCGACCATTCTCGCGATCTCCTCTCCTCCCCACTCTTCTCTTCTCATTTCGGCCAGCAGCTCCTCCGACCGAACATGACCAGCCTCACCCCTCACCACCGTGTCGCTCCTCTTAGACCCACTTGTGCCTACATCCGCATATATTAGGTATGTATATTTATATTATAATTTTAGTATGGTAAATGTGTGTATATATATATATATTATATGTTGTATAAACCAGTTGTTACTATGTATTTTACCGTTTGTATATGTATAATAATGTACAAGTTATTTTCTGGGTATATATCTATAGATATATATATATATATATATGTTTGTTGTTCAAGTTTATAAGTAGGCAATGGATGCAGTTATATATTGATTTATATATATAATGTCTAGATTCCAGTTCTATATACATTATACTATACTATACTATATTATCTTAGATTATATTATATTATATCATATTACATTATATTGTATTATATATATATAATATAACAGTGGTTTTACTTGCATATTTGGTAGCAGCAGCATGTGTTGGTTTATATTATAAGTTAGAGTTTGTTTATATAATGTATGAGTGTATATACATATGAGTATATATATGTTTGTTACAATAGATTTGAAGTATAATTACAAGTATGTTTAAGGTTTATATATATTAGTTTACATTTTCTATTTATAAGATTTATATATATGTATACAAAATTTAATATGTGTCAGTTATAATAGTGTTGTTTATATAAGTATAAGTTTGTATGGGTTTGCATATATATATATTAAGCTTATATATAAGGGTTGTTTATAATATAAGTATATAAGTTTATATATATGTGTGTTAAGAGTATTTATATATATATTATGTCCAGATTTTAGAAATTTTATAGTAAAGTATATATATATATATATATGTTAGTATACATATTATGTAACAGTTTATTTATATTTTTAGTATATTTAGTTATAATATACAAATGTATATTTGTTTATATATATATATGTATGTATGTACGAGGTTGAGGTTTATGGTAGAAGTTTATAATAGTTTACATTTCTAATATGTTGTTACAGTTTGCTGTTTATATAAAATGTGAGTTCCAATATATTATAATGAGTTAAGTTATATTGGATTTTTTTTGTAATTTTTGATTTTAATAAGTATGTAAGTTTATACATACGTTTATATATTTGTCTATATATAAGTATTTATGAGTTGATTTCAAATATATATGGAAATTTTATTTTATGCGTTTGAAATAAATATTGATTTGAAATATATGTATTGGAATTGATTTTGAAACAAATATATATATATATATATATATATATATATTTTCCCCTAGATATCAAGTTGATTCTGATTTGTTCTCGTCGATTCCCGTTTATCAGCTCTGTTCGTCGAATTCGTGCCAATCTTGCTTTTCTTTGGAATTCGTGCTTGGATTCGTAACTCGTTTCATTTGTCAAATCTATCTAGCCTCGAAAGGTGAGCAATCGCTCATGATTAACATTCTTATATTTATTAAATTTGATTTCAATTGAAACGACAATTGAAATATGCTGCTGTTAGTTATTTAATTGTTATATATCTGCCATTATTTGTATCTGTTCACCTATGACATCTGACACCATGATATGTTATTTATATTTTATTTGTTATTGATGATATATGCCTTTTGTTGATATGTTATATTATTATCATTACTGTTCTCACTCTGCAAGTTCCCTGTTAGTATAGAATTCCCTATGGGTTGAAATGATACATACCCAAACGATCTTGTAGAATAGGAGAAAATCGTTATGGGTTGAAATGATAAATCCAAGCGATTTTCATTGACATTGAATTTGGGATTGCGGGTTGAAAAGATATATACCCGTAGATATTTAAATTACGAATTGAAATGATAAATATCTGTACCACTTGACCATAGGATAGAAAATTATATACAGACACACATACATACATATATATATATACATACATACATATATATATTTGCCAAATGCAATTACTATATATAATAAACTTTTGATTTCAAATTATATAAGTTTACCAAATGCAATTACTATACACACACGCGCACACACACACACATATACATACATACATACATACATACATATATATATTTGCAAACTATTATACATATTTTATTATATATGTTTTTAATTAAAAACCCTGGACAACAAAGGCGTATGTAAAAGAAAAATAGGTTCATTGTAGTGTAAATCCCAGCACCTACATATGGTCACATTAACCATTTACATTTCTTATCTATTACACTTTCACAATATAAAATGGAGTATATTTGGATATACTCACAATTTGTGTTGTGTATAAATTGCTCATTAATGATATTAATAAATCAATCATTATAATTAAAGAGAGAAAAATGAAAAGTTTCTCCCTCCAATTAAAGCAAAATCTTCCCTTAATTAATAACACAAGTTTTAGGAAGAGAAATGAAAGGTTTCCTTCTCTAAATTAAGTTTAACAAGTAAACGTTACACACGTAAGTGTTGCTGTTCCACTCACACATTTAAAAAAATCCAAACAAACTAAAATAAAATAATTATTTTATTTAAAATATTTAGATTGGGTCTAAAATCTATTTAGGCTTCGTGGACTTAACAAAGATCAAACTGGAATTTTTTTGAAATTCACCAATTTAATCTGCTTCCGACCGACCCAATTCCAACACTCAGACTATCGTATATTGGGGACTCAGCTCCTCGGACTATCATATATTGAGGACACAACTACTCGGACTATATATTGAGGACTTAGCTCCTTGGATTTTCGTATATTAAGGTCAAGTCCATGCTAATCATTCGCCTAATAGTCTAAGAAACTATTGGGATCAAGCTTAAAACATGCCATTGCCCCACCGTTTATAAAGCTATTGGATCAAGCCACAACCCATGTCACCAATGGTCACTAATACAACCTAGGACCAATCTTTTCATACACGTACCGAAACTCCCTAGTGGAAAACCCTTCGTAATGAATCTGTTAAAATAAGGCATTTTTCTAAAGTAAATCAAAACATAGCAAATAACATACCAAAACGTTCATAGTCTCTCCACGATCCCAATATAGCAAACCGCACACGAAACGAAGTTCGTATGCGAGAGTTATAAGCATTTAAAGTTTAAGGGCGTTTTCGTATCAAATAATTTATTTAAATAGTATTACTTTATATCATCAAACGTACATCACCAATGGATTCATATCATCAATAAATACAATTTGATATACAATATGTCTAATATAAAGTACTTTTATGTTTTACACTTTTTAATTATGGGGAGATCAAACTTTGTCTATTTACAATAAAAAAATCACTTTTTTAACTATTTAGCGATGGCATACTACATCCAAGTCACGTATATAAAAAAATCCCTTCTTTTATTGAATTTCATCATTTACAATTTTATTTAAGACTATAATAGGTGAATTACTACGTCTTATCAATATATACACAAATAGGAAGAGTCTCACTCACCAAAACTCTCAAATGAAGAAGAACTCAAAGCCGTCTCTATTGTACTTTGTCTTTTGTGCCTAAAACCCTATAAATTCTCCAATCTTCCTTTACAAATCATATTACTCTTGTCCGTGATTGTTTCGATGGGTAGATCATCAAAATCCGTTAAGAAAGGGGAGAGATATGTCATTTTGAGTAGGAAATTTCATCATTGTTCTTCGCTGTCCGGTCTACTGCACTTTTGATCTTATAGATTCCACCTCCAAAATAATATGAGATCATAATACTTTTTGCAACCATTAATTTTCACCTAGTTTTGTCAAAATCCATAAGTTATGAATTTTCAAAGTTTGATAGAGAAGTTGGAAAAGGAAGAAGAAATGAAACGGTTAAAAAATATACGAATTTTTTTTGAATTTGCTTAAGATTTGATGGAGACTAATGGTAAGGTGTTTAGATTAAAATAGTATTAAAAAAATAAGGTTTTCACTTCTATTTGTAGGTTGGAAATAATATAGTTAGTCTAAAATCCTGTAATCATTATATTACGAAAATGTCAATGGTTTGACTTCTTCTAATTTCTAGCCCGTTTAACCAAATTCAGCAAGTTATATATATTTTATGACTATAAATCGCACTCCAAACACAATGCGATAGGATTTCACCTTTTTTTATTTAAATATTTGATTACATAAAATTATGGGATGTTACACTTTTGACTTGAGAGTACTATGGATCTTATGTGTGGAAACCATACGTTGACTATTGTTAATCACGTTGTGACCATAATTGAGTATATGTCAAGACACATGAAGTGTTATACTACAAAACACAGAATAATTTCATTAACCGATAAATATTATTGGGTTGAACCAAGTAACTTTGAAGGTTGAAATTCACAATTAAAGATATTATTAGAGTGTTAACCTTTAACCAAGCTCTAGAAGTCTAAGCAAATTAGTGACGATGAAGAGACATAACATATGCAATAATCATTGCTTAAGGTTGTCACTTTAAAATTGGCTATGAAGTATGATTTTATCGAGATGATCTATAAGCAACTGAGCTTGAATCTATTACCATCTTCAACAAATTTGTACATAAATTAATATTTAAATTGTATAAATATTACTAAGGGCTTAGTTCACATTTGGAAGTCACACAACTGTAACTCCCATCGCTCGACTCAATTATTCTAATGAAATAACTAAAATAGTTATAAATTGGTTAAGGAGATTATATAATAACTATATATTAATACAATTATTTTAAAAGTTTTGAGTCTAATTAATAAAATGTGTATAATTTTTATATACATGTAATTAATTTAATAAGATTTTAGAAATTAATTATATTGGGCTAAAAGAATCAATTAATGTAATAAATTTACATTCGCCTAATGCAAATTAAATAAACTGTTAATTTAATAAAAAGTCCTCTGTAATTTATTATCTAAAATTTTTGGTAATCCCCTTTGTAAAGATAAATAGTGGTGTATATTTTTCTAAGTTATGAACTTGGATAAACATGTGGACTATATTTCTCAAGTTGTTGATAAATAAGTGGACCTAGGATGACATCATCATCTCCACTTCTCCACTATAAGCATCATGGTTTGATGCATAAATATTTTCTAAGTCGCCTAATCTCTATTAAAATACATTCTTTATTTTCTTTTATATTTAATTTGCAATTACAAACTAGAGTTAGAAAAAAGGTTTTCTAAAGGGGATTTGGACGTCAAGTGCCTACAAATAATTTTAATACACAAAATACCTTCCCGAATAAATTTGTGTAAATTAGGTCCCTGGCTGCATCATCCTTTTACAACCAGCTACTATTCTTACACCCATGTTAATATTCACATCTTATTTTGGTTCCAGTATTTAAAACATGATAATTTTTTATAGAAATATCATATCAACAAGCTGTTTTCATCATTAGATCAAAAAATTTATGATCTTTTAAAAGATATGTGTGATGCCTATGTAAATATTTAGTTGATATTTTTTTTCTCGAAAAATTATAACTTTTCCATATAAATAACGTATTTAAAATTGAATCATTCAATTGCATCATTCAAACCACTAGGTTCAAAAATAATAAAAATGTAGTTAAAAGTCAATTTCACGTTTGCTATGCAAACCAACATTATAATAATGCAGTTATAACCGCATTTTCTTAGTGCGGTTAAATTCTGCATTAAGATTTGAATTTAACTGCATTTTCTTAATAGAGTTAAATTTTGCATTAAGATTGAACATAACCACATTTTCTTAATGTAGTAAAATTATAAAGTGCATTAAGATTCAATAAAATTATCAAATATAATCAAAACTATCACTACATCACATAAATACATTTAAAGTAATTCAAAAATTGTTGTTAAATTGTAATTGCATTTTTGTAAAGCATTTAAATTTAATTACGTTTTCTTGATGAAGTTAAATTATAACTACATTAAAATTGGATAAAATTATCAAATGTAGCCAAAATTATTATTGCATTACATAAATGATGCCAAAATTTAATAAAATTTTCTTAGTGCAGATATAAATGCATTTTATTAATGCAGTTAAACCTGCTATGTATGCAGCCAAAATTATTGTTGCACAAATAAATATAGCTAAAATTGTATAATATTTTGCCTAAAAAGACCGTTTTTAAGGAAGAAGACACAACAAAATCACTAAAGAAGTAGGAAATGTCGAAGTTCCCTAAGAATGCTGCTTAAAAGTTACTTTGGGTTATTCCGTAACTATACGTTAATAGGATGCATCATTAATTTTATGCACCTTCCTTTTGTTTTACAGATAATGTTTTAGATTTTAATATATATACATTTCTTTTGTTTAGCCTTTTTCCTAATTTACTATTCTAAGATAGTTTGATAATTCTAGTGTTTATTGAAATGTGCAATCAAGAATTAATCTTTTTATGGTTTTGTCTATTTTTTGTGTTCGTTTTTTGCCATTTAATTAAAGTTTTATTGTGTACATAAAAAGATAAATGAGCCTATGCATTAAATAAATTTTACAATGCATAAATCATAGTTTTGGCATTTCTATGTATACATGCATTTTCTTAATGTAATTAAAACTACACTTTCTTAATGCAGTTAAAAGGAAATAACTAAATTAGTTTATTGTAATTTTTAGTTATAATTGCATTTTCTTAATGGAGTTAAAAGTGCAATGTAAAATTTTGATTTCAAAAAATATATTTTTAGGTATCAACAATGAATATCATTGCAAACTTTATGAAGTTTGCAATTTAGTGGTGAAAACGATTCTTAAATCTGATTAATCTACAAAAAGTTACCAAATTTTAAAGATTGAATTTAATGAGTTGGCGGATGATCATATAAGTCGGGTGTGATGTTAAAGGAGTAGGGACCTAATATACAAATAATTATACATGGGAACCCACTTTACATTTAAAACAACAAATATAGACCCGAAGTTAATATTCTACTTTCTGAATGTCATATCGATGGTTCAACGTGTACCAACTTGACATGATCATTTAAATGTAGTACTACATATCTTATTTAGTTCACATATTATCATAGTTATAAAATATCAAAAAAAGATTTTTTTTTATTTATATAAAATAATTTTAATTAACAAAATATAGTATATTTATAATTATAGTATAATATGTATTATAAAATTAGTTTTAAAATTAAATAATACGAGAAGTACATGTATATTATTTTGGAAACTAATAATAATTTTTTCATTTTTTCCCTATTTTTTAGTTTTAACTTAATAAATATTGTTTTATATTTATTAGTATAATAAAATATTTTAAAGTAAATTATACGTATTAGAAATTATTCTTATTTATAAACCAAGAATCAAAATTTTACTCTTAAAAAGTAATTTAATTTGTACACATATTATATTTGACGGATGTATTAAGATATACATATATATTTTAAAAAAAATTTAAATTCATGAGTTTTCATATTTTGAAGAGTTAGAAAATGTGGAATAAACCCCAATAATGGTGACCTAAATCACCCCCCTTTAGCTGCTTTTGTCTCAACCAAATCCGTTCCAAAGTGCCTTGCTTCATCGCTCATCTTTCGCTCTTCTCTTTGCCTCGTGATTTTGTCCCATCTTCATTCTTCCCACTCCATCTATTATGAAATCATGGTTTCTCAAATCTGAAGAATCCATGCCTTCGACCATGTGTTTTGGAAAAGTCAGGCTTTCACTTAGTCTTGAGGATGATTAGTTTTCGAAGCTCGGCATAGTTAGGAAAGCGGCTTCATCCTCATCAACAGCCAAAGCCATGCAATCTGCTATTTCGCCTCAATCCGCTAATGTAAGCAAAGTACACCCTTATAACTTTAAAATTCCCGACGTTGTCTAAGCCATCATGGACTGTTGTCAATTGCCTAAAGGTGCTATCACGACTGTGCCTGCTTCTGGAACCAATTTTCCTGTGCCTAGCCCTAACCTCCCTGTTCTTACTGGAAATATTGCATCCAGGCAATATGGGCCTATCATTGTGAGCACTCTTTTTGCTGAGGAAGATGTATTTCCTGATTTGCCTGATGCTATTACAAAGTCCAAACCTGATTGTTCAACCTCTGGAAGCCCTCCGCGTCTAACATCATAATCCGTTGTTGATGTCCTACAATGTAAATCTGTAATTGAGAATCGAAATTGTACCTCTTTGTTATCTTACAAACCGAGTAATGCAGGTAGGTATGTCACCATAAACTTTAAAATTGGTGATGTATTGTTCCCTCTGGTGAAGTAAGTGATGTTGGGAAGTCTTTTTGAAAGAATTACCTTGTTGGTTTCTTCCTACACAAAAATTTACCGTAACATGTTGTGATTAGACACCTTCTTTGTGTATGGAAACTCAAAGGAAAGGTCAAAGTTATCTTCAAAAAGGACATATTTTTCTTTGATTTCTCTCGTTTGGATGATAGAGCTAGAATTTTGGAATCGGACCCCTTCATTATTTTCGGTAAAGTTTTCATCTTCACTAAATGGACTCCTACTATTAACAAAGCAAGGGAATTAGTTGAATCAACTAGAGTTTGGGCTAAACTATCTAATATTCCATTTTTTTTATCATACTTCAGAAGGCATATATTAGATTTTTAGCCATATAGGGAAACTTATTTGTTTTAATGAAGTCACTGAGCATAGGGATAGGATGGCTTACGTGCGAGCGCTGATAGAGATATCTCCTGAGAAAGATCATCCTTCTACCATTTCTATTTTTCTGTCTGAGCACATTACTGGTCATGTCCAGGTATCCTTCCTCTGGAAACCCCTAATTTGCTCCACTTGCTGTTCTTTTGGGCATACTAATTACACTTATAATCATTCTACTCTGACTAACGAGTCTGTTTCGATGATTCCTATCCCACCTTTATCCATATTGCGTAAAATTAAAGCCAGAGAATGGCATGTCAAGACTTCTTCTGTAGCCCAACCTGACATTACTTCTAATACTATTTCTAAAGATACCCCAACGAATCTCCAGACCTCTCAGGTCACACACTCTACCTCTGTGGTAATAGTTCCGGATCCTTCCCATAGTAGGCCTCACTCTCCTTCACCCTCGTCTCCAGGCGCCTTGGCCCTTGACGACCTTGATGAAGGCTTTGAGTATAGTTTGCCCCAGACTGCTATAATCTCTAGGATTGTAGCTCTGACATGATCTCCTATATTTATTTATGTTTTTGCTTAGACTATATTATATAGTAAACTATTAGTAGCCGTTTTTTCTAAGCTCCGTGATATTGGCTTTTGACATATGATGTGTGAGTTGTTGTTTTTAGTTGTTGAGGTGTTTTTGCCTCATACCCATTTTAACTCATAAAGTGGTACATCCACTATAATGCGGCTTACCTATGCAAAAAAATAGTGCTTTGTTTTGCCTGTAAAAAAATTATGAGTTTTAAAAAATTACTTGATTAGTAATCGAAAGCTATATAATTGTATTTTGACCATGTCATAGAAAGTTGCTATTTAAATTCAAAATTCATTCATTTAAAATACTAACCCTACTTGTTAGGAAATTTTGAATTTTTAAAACGTTCCTTTAATAATAATTTTTTTTACATATAAAATTATAACACACGTTTTTTGTACTTTTAGTATGTAGGTTATATTATATATATCCATGTGTGTGTTTAATATATTAATAAGAATACACATATATACTAAATAGTAAATATGTGTATATATATGTATGTGCATATGGTGCATGTTATACACACATACATATGCATGTACATGTATGTATGGATGTATGTAGTCCGCAGTAGCGGCCCAGTGGTTGAGACATCTGCCTCCTGTTAATGAGGTCGCAGGTTCGATTCCCGGACTGCCCTACTACCAGAGCTTACCATGAGCATACGCTCAGATCAGCCACTTATGTGGTGCTCGCGGACCAGGCTAGGTGCACTAGGGGGGGTTTTACGACTCCGGTCGGTTTCCCCCTGGACAAATTCAAAAAAAATGTATGTATGTATGTATGTATGTATGAATGAATGAATGAGTGTATATGCATGCATATGTGGTTGTAGTTCCTAATAACTATGTATGTGTGTGTGTGTGTGTGTATCGCTTAGACATTAATATAATATCATATATAACCCTTATATGCATCATTAAGTATATTGATACTCATGATATTGTTCAACTAAATTGATATCAATAATACACATGATAAATATCATTTTAAATTTCAAAAACAAATATAATGAATATATTAAATATGATTTAATAAACCAATAATAATTTATTCACAATAACAGAAAAAATGATCTTATGCACTTTAACCAAAGATTTTTTTTAAATTCACCATTTTACCCTGCTGCATGTACACCTAATGCAGCATTTTCCCTAGCCATTACATATTATTGTGAGTAAACTGGCCAACATATGGGGTACTCCATGAATATTCGCACTGAATTTGTGTCTAAGGAACGCGTATCTAAAGTGGAAGTTGCTACCATTGCCATGAGTTTGATGAAAGAAGAATTCAAGAGGAGGTGCTACCATTGCCATGAAGAAGGGTGCTACAATAACCGGTGTCCAAAGTTAGTAAAGAAGAGACTAGGTGGGCAAACCTATGCTATTGAGGTCGTGCCTATCTCAAATAGACCTCCTACTAGGGACAAAGGGAAATATTGGATGGAAGTTAAAAATATTATTTCGAAAATACTATTCATACCTTATGTGATTAGGGGGCATCACATTAATTCATAGCCAAGAATGTAGTTAACACTTTAGGACTAAAGACCAAAATTTTCGCCAATCCTATAATTTTGTCAAATCTTGTCGGGGGTTGACACACCTTTATATGATTTGCAAAGACCTAGTGATGGATATATGTAATGTTGATTTTATATGTAACGCGTATGTTCTGGGTTTGAGGGTTGTGGACTTATTTTAGGGATGGATTGGTTGTCTTACTATGAGGTATCTTAGATTATAACAGAAGGATTGTGTGGTTGAAGAGTTGTAGGGGCGAGATATAGTCGTTTGTTGCATGCCGCAAAGCTCAGTTAAGTTAAGTTGTTTGTATTCTCTTAGCCTATCACAGAATGAGCTCTTATCTATATCCATAATTCGAGAATTTCTTGGCATTTTTGAAAAGTCTTCGGTCCGCCACACCAAAGGATATCTAGTTTAGGATTTATTTAGAGAAGGATGCTAAACATGTTGTGCTACCATTAAGGCATATGACCCCCAAAGAAAGGTGAGAGCTAGAAAAGCAAATTTCAAAGTATTACAGAAGGGGCTTATTCGTCGCAGTACATCAGAGTAAGGAGCACCAGTTGTCTTCGCCATTACGACAAACGACTCTTTAAGGCTATGCATCGACTATCGAGAGCTTAACAAGCTGAGTACGAAGAACATGTACCCTTACCTAGAATAGACAACTTATTTGACCTGCTTGTTGGGGCCAAAGTCTTTTTCTAACTTGACTTGGCCATTTGGATTTCATCAATTAAGAGTAGCTAATAATAGCAAGGAGAAGACTGTTTTTCGCACTCCGGACGAACTGTATGAATGAGAAGTAATGCCTTTTGGACTGACAAACACCCTTGCATATTTGATGGATTTGATGAGTAGGGTCTTTAGGAGGCAGTGGAGTTAAAGTCCTTCTACGGCCTTACAAAATTCCGAGTAAGTTTTAGAGCCTCCGCAGATAAAGGAACTTGAGATTTCTTCTAACTTGGCTTATTCTCATATGCCAGTATAGATGGTGGCAACGGAGATTAGACTGCTCAGAAATAAGGAGGTTCTTCTAGTAAAGGTGCAATGGTTCGAGAATCCCAAGGATTGTACTCGGGAGACTCGTGAGTATATGCAGTGGATTCATCCTGAGTTATTTTTGGAGGCCTGAGTCTAGTAAATTATTTTCGCCCTTTGATAATTCGTTATATATTAATTAGATTAATTATTCATGTTAGAGATTCCTTCTAAATAAGAATTGCAAGGATGCAATTTTTTTAGGGGGGGTCTATAACAACCTGGTTAATAATTATTTAATTAATAATTGATTAATAAATTCTAATTTTTAATTTAAAGACTTAAATTAAGAAGCAAATTTAATTTGGATAATCGATTTGAAATTTATTTATTTTAAAAGAGGATTCAATTAAAATAGAAAATTTATGATATAATTTATGTTAATTTGTCCATTGATAGTTTTAAGAATTTTGGTCGATGCGTTTGGCCAATGTTATCGATAGAGGTTCCTAAAACACTACAATAAGACATTTCGACACAGTAACTTGGAGAGGTAATTAAAATTTGGATTTTTGTTTAAAATTTAATTTAATTTTTAAATTATGAAATGAAATAAATTTTTGAACAAGGAATTATTTTGGTTTAGGATTCTTTTGATGAAATGTTTAGTTAGCAAAAGAATAATTAGAATTAGCAAATTAAAGAAAATAATTTATCATTCTTATTGAATTTGAGCCTTGGTAACTCTTAGCCCAATACATATTTAACTTAAAACAAATGCCTAATACTTCAATTCTTTAGTTAAGTTACTAATCTAACTTCTGCTCACTTATTTACGTTCATAGTTTCTCAAAGAAACTAAGCAAAGGAAAGAGGTTAAAGAAATCAATTTTTGCCCTAATTGTGATCTTAAGAATTCAAGCAAAAATCTATAAATCTCAAATTAGTTAGGTATGAATTCCTTGCTTCTTCCTTTACCTATTGATACCATTAATTTTATATTTTGATTTAGTTAGTAATCTCTGAAATTTTGTTGATTAGGGGCTGGTTTGAAGTTTTTTGAAGTTTAGGAGTTAGAGAAGAAGGTAGTAGTTTTCAATTTGCAGCTTAATCCCAAATGACCCATCTTTTGATTCAAGGTGAGATTTTATCTCACAATTCTATATCTAGTACTATTGATAATGCTGAGGTGATTGTTGTTTGAACTAAATTGCTAATATATGAATTGATTTGTAAAATCTTAGGGGTCGTTTGGTTTATTTTGTATTTTATGTTTTGAGTTTTCAACATTAATTACAAAATATGAGAAGAATGAAGGGAGGTTGGAAGGGATGAACGGAAGATTGGAGGGGACCACGAAGTGGATGGAGGAACGACGGAATGATGAATTGTTGCTCGTGCTTCCGTTTTTCTCAAAACACGAAAAATGAACAAAAGTTGTTTTCTATTTTTTGTGTTAAATTTCGTTTTATAAAATGGTCATTTTTCATAATATACATGCATTGTTCGTATTTTTGTATGGACGAAAACTCAAAACTAAAAACGGTAAATCAAACATAGCCTTAACCTCTGAAATTGGGCACTGTCTGATGCACAAATACGTTGTAGTAGATTATCAGTTTCGAAATTTCTCAATTTCCTTGATAATTATTTCATCCCTATCAGATTCATTTCGTCCCTAACATTGCCTTAAAAATGAGAATGCAAGGACTCTTGCTTTTAAAACTTTCATCCCTACCTATTACTATACATTGCTCTTAGTAGCCTGGCATTTTTTGTATGTAGCCCGGCACTATGACTTTGTACATGCTTTTTTCTATGGAAATTGTTTTATAATGTTTCTATGAAATTAAAATAGTGCCTACACATGCTTTTAAATATGTACATGCGTTTATTATGAATTGACTTGACATCACTTGTAGCTATATTTTTTTACAAAACAAATATATATGTATTGCCAGTACATAAACTTTCGAATGTTGCTTGCTTGATTTACATTACTTTGTACATATGGCCTAACTATATATATAATTTCCCAATGTTTCCTAACCTACACGTACTCCTTATCTTTCACATATAGTATTATATAGCCCGTACAATTCTTTTCAACTCAATGCTTTTAGCTTTGATTTACATTACTTTGCACATATAGTTACTTGCTTATAGATATTTTACAAATAATATATATATGGTTCGAAAATTTTATGTACATGCTTTCATTGTAGCTACCTTGCTATTTAATTTAGCTTGACTTGTCATTTATTTTAATAAATATTTTTTTTACAAGTATTGTTATTTCAAATTTTATTTAAAAGAAATTTTCGTTTTATTTTCCTTTTTTTTTCAATTATTTAAAAACAAATAAAAATGATTTAAAAAATATTTTATTTTTTATTAAGAGTTTGGGATTTTATTAGAATTTGTGCTTTTCTATGAAATAATGAATTTTAATAAATGATTGAATTGTCGGATTGGTATGGGACATTTCATACAATTCTTTCACTTATTATTATAATTTTTTTACATAGAGTTTGATTGGAAATTATTAGCTGTTAGTAAATACTTGAATTTACCTTTTGGTATGGGATAGTTAGTTAAATCCTAGTGATTACTTAAGTGACAGTAAATAACACTTGGAGTTATACCATCTTAGGGTGTTCGGATTTCAGGCCGATAGATCCTCGAGAGACGATGACTAATTTTTCATCGATCTACAAATCGATACGTTCTTAGATGGGGCATTTCACCAAAAGAACAAACTTTGCAGTCCAATTAGTTTCTAGGACACACATTCAAAGAAATTACTTTCAAGGCCAAAGTCAGCAGAATAATTACTTTCAAGGACAAAGTCAGCAGTCCAATTACTTTTAAGGACATAATTTCATAGGTTTTTAGGCCCTAGAAACTAATTATTTTATGTTTTGTCCTTGAAAGTAATTATTTCAGTTGTGTGTCCTAGAAACTAATTCCACTTGCTAAAGAGGCCCTTGTGGCTAATTTCCACTTCTGAGATTTGGTAGGCTGACCTATTTTGGAGGATTAGGTTTGTTATGGTATGACACAGCTGCCCTTTCGACCCTTGGATAGGTGTTATATGCGGACCTATCAGTTTATTTCGGGTTCAGTAGACGATGTTTGCCTATTTTGTGGGATTAGGTAAATTCGCATAGTACTCTATTTTGTGGGATTAGACTATTACACTATGTGGTTGAGTCTTTTTGGTTTATCAGTCTGTTATCAGTTTATTTTGGTTTGTTAGACTCCGTGTCGCTGTTTTCAAACTGATAGTTGACTACCTGTAACGACCCGGTATTTCGTGCCATTCGCATCCATGCATGTCGGACTTGAATAGCCCAAAATATTATATTGTTAATTTATATTTGGCAAAACTCTGCTTATACAGTAAATAAATCAATCACAGAATCACAGACACAATGTATTACAATAATAAGCAGCGAAAATAGATAAATAGTAGTTCATGAAGCTACCATATAAAACAACAGAGTTAAAACAAGATACAACAGAAGTCTCAAATACATAGAAGCCTCAACACAATAGTCAAATGACAAAAATCTGAATATCACTGGAGTCAACTGAATAACTGTAAGCTGAATAAATACATGGATCTCCAAGCAAAGCCCCAACTCCAAAGGTGAGTCTCTAATGCTGTGACACTCAGTCTGACCCGAGCGTAAAGCAAAACACAAAACACTCGAGTCAGGATTAACATTCTTAGATCAATAAATCCAACTCAAGTGAAATGTCAACTGAAATATAAGTAACTTAAAGGATGTTTGGGATTTCCATCCTCTAAGGATCCGTGGAACTATCTACTATGTAGTAATATCCCGCTATTATAATATGTCTATAGTAAAATAAAAGTATTAAAATAGCGTTAAGGCGTTACCCATATCTCCATTAACACATTTTTATATATTCCCATAGTCTATACAGTACCGTAATTCCTCCGTAAACTGGAAGGCTATCAGAGGGCACTCCATAGGTATGGTACAAAACAAACTCGTAGAAGGCGCTCTAGGGCATGTGAACACGGCACATGAGGAAATGCCAGGGTAGATATACCGTTTGCGGATCCGGACTGGTGGTAACGCATAGCAGCTACTACCGCCCACCTCGGACACACTCCTATATCAAAAATCGAGGGGTGGCCACCAAACAATCACAAAATCAGAATATAGTATCGAAAAAATGTGCCCGATCCGAGGAATGACCTCGCTTAGCCCGGCATGGCTCCTGGTTTTAGTCACATCTAAGCTGACTCATGGGAGTCAGGGTCACGTCATACCTTACAGAAATCGTTCACCAAACCATCCTACTTCATTTCTGGAATCTCCACCACGTATACAGTTGTTAAAGTGGTTTTCGGTATTGGCAGAGAGTATGACAATATCCGATCCTGGTCTCTTTAACAACCCACCGTTATTATAACACCGTGGTCATTTCATTTCAAATCATATTTCAAAACCCAAAATATCATATCTATTTCAAAACCATATCAATACGATATCATTATCCATTTCCCAAATCATAATACTTTCCAAAATTTTAACACTTCTGAAACTATAATATTTTTGAAACCATAACACTTAAGAAATCATGACACTTGGAAATCATAACACTTTGAAAATTCATAGCACTTTGAAAATTCATAGCACTTCCACTTAACCAGTTTAGATATTAAAATAGTATATATAATAAAATAGTTTATATAATAAAATAGTTTATATAATGAAATGGTTTATAAACAAATAATTAGTATATTGAAAATAGTAAAATTTAAATAGTTTATATTTAATTAATTCATAAAGTAAAATATTAAAATAGTTTTAAATATATTTTAAAATACTTTATATAGTAAAATAGTTTCCTCAAATTTCCCAAATCGATTCAGAATAACTCGAATTCCAAAAATTCAATTTGATTTAATCTCAATTCACCAATTTCAATTCAGTTCAAACCATTTAAAATTTATATCGATTTCAAATACATATATAGACTACAATTTAAACCATTTCAATTTCAATAGATTTTCAAAGCTTAAATTCATTTATATTTCAAATTCAACCTTACCATTATTTAATATTGAAAAATTCACTTAGTCAATCCAATATCATTTAAATAAAATCTTAAATTACAATTCATGTAAACTAAATATTTCCTTCAATTTATTTACTTGAAATATTCGTTTAATCACTTTAAATCAAAATCAAGTTATAAATCATATCTTTAAAATCTCAAATTCAATAAGTTTCAAATCGGTTTTATTTAAAAAAAATTCAAATTAATTTCTATTTCTCTTTCCAACTTAATTTATAAAATCTATATTAAAGATGTAATATCTTAAAATTCAATATTTATTAACCATATATATTTCTTTTCAAAACCTTGGAAATCATTTAAAATATATATATATATATATAGACCAACGGTGCCTGTATATAATTTTCTATTCTATGGTCAAGTGATGCGGATATTTATCATTTCAATCCACAATTTAAATATACACGGGTATATATCTTTTCAACCCACAATCCCAAATTCAATTCAATGAAAATCGCTTGGGTTTATCATTTCAACCCATAATGATTTTCTCCTATTCTACAAGATCATTCGGGTATGTATCATTTCAATCCATAAGGAACAAGGAACTTGAAGAGTGAGAACATATATGATAAAAAAAATTATATATCAACAACAGGCATATAATATCAAGAACAATCACATATAATATAAACAACAGGATATGGTGTCATATCTCACGGGTGAACAATTACAAATAATAGCATATCATATATAACAATTAAATAATTAACAGTTCAAATTAGCAGTATATTTCAGTTGTCGTTTCAATTGAAATCAAATTTAATAAATATAAGGACGTTAATCGTGAGTGATTGCTCACCTTTCGAGGCTAGAGAGGAACGAGAATGAGATGAGTTACGAATCCAAGCACGAATTTCAAAGCAAAGCTAAATTGACACGAATTCGACGATCAAAGCTGATAACAGAAATCGATGAGAACAAATCAAAACTGGATCGATGAAGATAATTGATATTAGTGAACTTATATAATTATATATATAAAGTCATATTCTAAATCCAAACATATATTAAAATAAGATATATACATTATATTTATTTACAATCAATATTAATTTAAACACATATTAAACTAAACATATATATTTCCAATCAATATTTGATCCGAACACATACAATATATATATATATGATTGAAAAACCAATTCACATATATATATATATAAACAAATGTATATACACATATATAAAAACTTACATACAGGTTAAATTTAATACCAATAGTGTTTAGCATACTTTTTAAACAATACTACTATAGCATATATTCACTACAGACATATATATAAACAACAAAATGGTTTAGAACTCATATATATAAAGCAAACAGATCTTAAATAAACTATAGAAACATATATACTAATACAAATATATACTTAGACTTCGAACAAATATGCAACCCACTATATACGTAGGCTCGAAAATTGGGCAAGGAAAATATATATGCGACTTATAGAATATATCTACATTCCAATAAAACATGTAAACAAGACATATATACTTGAACTGTTGTAAACTTACACTTTATGTTTCTTTTTAAAATTTCCAGATCAATCTACCAACATATATATATATATATGTTGTATTTTAAGTCAAAACACATACTCACTTTATAAAATATAATTATATCAACAGATCATATATACTAATAAATGATATATACACCATCATAATATATATATATATAACTTATATCCAAATAAGCCAGTATATCAAAATGTATATATTCTTCTCCATATATATATAAGATGGAAACAACAGCCCCAAACTAAAAGTTGAATATATATATATATATAAATATATAGATAAAAATAAAATATACATAGTAATCTATTATAAATCTAAACATCAAAACTCAATAGTTAATATAAACTGATACATATGTAATACTTATTATAACTTATACAACATTGCAGACATGCTACAACTTATAAAACAATATATATATATATATATAATTTATATAACTAACATAATATATATATTTGCAACACATAAATATATATATTTATAACTAACAGATATATATATATACACACACACACAAATCTAACTCAATGTATAATATAGATATGATACCTTTTGTTAATATTAGAGAAGAGGACAAGAGGCTGTTGAGTGCGGCATTGGAGGATATGGTGGAGTTCAAGGCTTGGACGTGGGTTGTTGGCTCGGTTCTCGTACACGTGGGTACTATGTGTGGTGGCGATGTCTATTGGAGAGAGAAGGTGGCAGTTGGTTTCGGTGGCGTTATGGAGGTGTGGTGCTACGTGGTGTGGGGGGTTTCTGCTGTTGGAGGTTGAAGCAGCATAGGCCGATGGGGACAGGTGGGGTGGATGTTGGTCATGGCTTGGGTGATGGGTTCAATAAAAAGGGAAGGAGGGATGGGTTTTGTTGTGATGCACAGTAGAGATAGAAAATAGGAGGAGGAGAGGAGAAGGCAAGGATATATGGTTCACAAGCAATGATTTTTTTTTCTTGTTATATTGTATAAATATTATAAATTTTTCCTAAATGAAAGAAACGTAAGTGAAGGTGAAACAAAATAATAGAATAGATTCAATGTAAAAAGGAAATGGACGGACCGGTTGAACAAAACTGAAATTGAAGGGGCCAGAGTAATAAATGAACTGGTTACAGTAAATAGAAATAGGAACAGAAGAGTTAGCACTGTTATAAAGTGAACAGCAATAAATTGAATAGATGGGAAAAGCAAACGTCAAACGTCCATTCAGGTATAATAATCAAAGCAGTTGGTAATATAAAATAAAAGAGTGGAGAAGACACGAGTGTAGTCACTAGACAAAGCCAACTGTTCAGATCCAATATATATATATTAACTATATATATTTATTTTCATTTCAAAAGCAATGGTCACAGTACCGATACGACGTACCATTTTATCATTTCGTCGCATACCGGACCTTAAAATATAAAAATAAATATACTATGGAGATTAGCACGACTAGGCAAGTTAAAATAGTAGAATTTAATTTGTTATTTACAATTTGAATAATTTATATTCTACTCAACTTTCGCTTTCGAATTTCTATTTATTGTGAGGAAGGGTTATAAAATAAAAGAAGTACGAAATGGTGAGAAAAGTATGGGTTTTCCTTATTTGTAGTTTGCACCGCCAATTTCCGTAATTTAAGTAAATAGGAATCCTTTTTCGCTTCACTCTTATATATGTAAAAGTTGAATGGAAATATATGTAACATCCCTAAATTTTTGATGTCATTTTTCAGAAATTTTAATTAGATAAATTAAATAGAATAATGATGATAAGGGGATTGAGATTTGAATAAATCATATAAAGAGCTGTGCTTAATAATAAAATAAATAGGCTTTAATTTGGTTAAGGGTTAATTAAATCACACATGGGCATATTAGTAAAATAGCCTCTTTATTTTACACGGCTATACATTTCTCACTATCGTCCATTCACGTTCATTTCTTCTCAAATAAAAAAAAATGCAAAATCCCTAAGGAGCCGGCCATTATCAAAGAGGAAGATTATAATCTAAAGCTAAGGATTAAAGCTACGAATGATTAATCAACAAAAAATCTCAAATTCCTTATAATATCTAAGGTGAATGATAATTTTTATACCATCTCTATTTTATTCTATGTTTATATGTTTCTGGATTTATGATTAAATTCGTTTTTATGATGACAAGGATGATGATATGCTTGAACAATATTATGTTTGATTTATTTTAATTCATTCGTATATGAATTTGCATGGTTTAGGGTAAAACCGAGAGTTTTGATTTTTAAAATGCCATGGGAAATTTATATGTTAAGTAAAACTTGATTTTGGAGATGAGTTCTATTTTTCAGAATTTTCCAAGCTATTGAAATTTTATTATGAATTTTTAAGGAAAATATGATATAATTGGGTTTAAAATTTATTTCGAATGTTTTAGGAAGAAATTGGGTCCGAAATTTTAATATGTTGAATTATACGATGAAAGAGATTTTCTGTGATTTTTGGGGATTTTTCCCACTTGATTTATTAAGGAAATAAATTATTTTAAAAGAGGGACTTTTCTTTAAATGTTGGTTTTGTCATATGGAAGGGTTTAACGTTATAATGCTTTGATTTAGATCTAATAAATGCGGCAATTTTTAATTGTAAAGTATTTGAAATTTTTTAAAGTAACCAATCAAGGAATTACTACAAGCAGGTTAGTTATAAAGTAGTTTCCATGTTTAGCTATAAATCAGCATTTATAAAAAGGTGGTTCCGCATATTTCGGAGACACCTTTTGACTCCTTTACTTCGGCACCAATCCAGTCAAAACCATTAGAGTCGAAACCAATACACATGGTATCAATGGAATTGGTACGAAGTGAATTGGTAAGTAGCGGAAGGTTGCTTTCGTCAGGGTCGAAACCAAAGTTCACTTTTAAAAAGATAAGCGTCTGCCTAGTTTTTGAAGGGATTTCGACTGAGTCGATACCCTATAGAGTCGAAACCTAAGTTTGTTTTCTAAAGTTAATGTCTGCCTTGTTTTACTTAAGGCTTTCGACATAGTCGAAATTCACGCTTTCGAAAGGGTCTCCATACCCAGCTTTCAAAGGAATACCTTTCTTTTTAAATAAGAGCTTTCGCCGGGATTGGTTTCGACTAAGTCGAAACCCAGCCGCAAATTTTTACCTTTCGACTATATAGAAGCCAGCAGTGCTTTCGACAGGTTATTCTTGTTTTTTATTTAATTTAAGCCTTTTTCCTCAATGAGTTCGAAAGGGGTTGAGGGTTTCGAAGGCAATGGAGTCGAAAGGGGGCTTCAACTCTATCCTTTAAAGTTTTAAATTAAAGATTGTGCTTTCGAATAGATGGTTCCGACACCATCAACTTTTTTTCGAAAACAATTTTATAAGGGTTTCGAAAGAGATACTTTCATATATAACCACTTTGAACCAAAAGATGTTTTTAAAGAGAAAACTCAATACTTTCGAAAGGGGTACTTTCATTTGTTTCGAAGCTATGTTTTAAAGAACGTTTTGACATCATTGAAAGGTATATTTGGTTTCGAAAGGGATTATTTAACAAGGGCTTCGAAAGATATTTTGTTGTGTTTTGAAAAGAAGTTCTCTTTGCTTCCAAAGGAGGTTATCCAGAGGTTTCGAAAGTGATGTTTTAAGGTTTCAAAACAAATAACCCACTCTCACTTTTAAAAGGAAATACCATGGCATAAATAAATATTTTTGGAAAGTATTACTTTTTTATATATATATTCACATTGTAATTAACCCATAACAGTATTTTGGGGAAGGGCAGAATAACCAGTTAGGTTGACCCGGTAGTGAATATAACTTAAGAAATGAAATATCTTAATTAAAGATATTGGCAGGGGCCAATAGGTTCATAGTCAGCCCATGAAAACTATGATTTGATATTGGCAGGGGCCAGTAGGTTTGTACTTAGCCCATGAGAACTATATCCGGATTAAGATATTGACAGTTAGTCAATAAGTTCCTAGTTGGCCCATGAAAACTAGGAAAAGAGATAAGATATTGGAATTACCAATAGGTTCTTAGTGATCCCATGAAAACTAAGATATTGGACAAATAGTCCATAAACATTTAACAGGTTAATAGTAACCCTAGAAACTATAATTGAGACCGATAGTCAGAATGAATGGGGATGGGTAATCCAGATTTGATTTACTTGTTTTACATATCATCATAATGTTTTTGAAATACTATGTTTTAACCATTGTGGATGCAGGAGCACAATATATGGTTTTATAAATGTTTTAGGATACTAGTGAGGGGAAAACTCATTCCACTAAGCGACGTGGTCTCACTAGATATCTAAATGGTTTGAGATGGTAAATTATTATTCACATCAGGCTTTATGTATGACTCGAAGTTTTTATTTTCCCCTTAAACTCTCGGGTACTCAATTTATTTTGAGTAGGTTGAGAGTTAAGGTTTCCAGGTGTCCTTTTAGACAAATAAATCTTCCGAGGATGTGCATGAGGCAAGTTTGTTATTAGAGTTCTTTTATTTCTATTGTATGTTTGATTGTAAAGGCAAAACTGTTTTATGCCTTATTTATATACTTTGATCAACCAAGGGGGCATCTTCATATGTCGCTCTTGGTGTATTTTGTAATAGTCATATGTTATCAGAACGTGGTCTACGAACTGGGATTATGTAATCAATTTGGAATATTTTAAAATGGAATGTGGAATTTATTTGCTGTTTAATTTTTTTCCATATTCTTGTGTTTCTGTGTATCAGTGTATCTAATATCGCCATATTTGATCGCCGAGGATTATTAACTATGGATGACTGCAGCATCCGTAGCCATTAGTTTTGGGCCTCCAAGTAAGGGGATGTTACAATATAAGGGATTTAAATTGTAAAGTTTTATTTCCTTGAAATAGAGGCGTTAATTCTACTATGTTAATGTAAAATAAGTTGGATGTTTTGATTCCATTCTTTTGAATATATATGTATGTGTGTGTATGTATGTGTGTGTATGTGTGTGTGTGTGTTTGTGTGTGTATGCAACTCTATGTTGTTTAGCTAATTTAATTTATGATGTTAGATACTTTTAAAACTAGTGCATTTGACCGAAACTTATATGGATATCGAAGTTTTGACATATATTTTATCTTAGTAACTCATATAAGAAGCAAAAACCTTAATATAGAAATAACTTTACGCACGTCTAGGAATATTTACTAAAACCAGTTATCTAATATTTACGCTAAGTATAAATATATTAGTAACGTATAAGTCGTAATGTATAAAATAAATAGGTAATAAATAACGCTTGTCCCTAAAGAAAGGAAGTTAAGAATAATTATGGTAATTAAGCCATAATTAAAGGGGAAATAAAGAGTTTTCCTGATATGGCATTACAACGTAAATGCGGGTGAGGTATACTATACATGAATAGTGTGTGTGTGTGTTTGTGTGTCCTAGTATTTTTTGAAATTTCGAAGGGTGGAAATATGACTAAGTAATAGGGATGCGAGGTTAGTTAAAAGTACATAGATTTCTGCTCATCCAAGAAGTATTAAATGGTCCGAATTATCTATTAGGTGCGGTAGTGGGAAATCTCTGGAAGGGGTATGTTTGAACCAAAAATGGCACAAACATCCAAGAAAAGTATGTAATAGAGATTAAATGGAATAATGTGAATGAAAACAGAGTAAAAACAAGCACACACAAATTTATAGTGGTTCGGCAATCTTGGTCTACGTCCGCTTGAATAATTTTATTGCTTTTGCACTAGATTTTGTGATTACAATTAAGAGGGATCGGTAGGGATCCTAGAGTACAGTGGAGTAAGAGTGTAATGACAGCATAATTAGAATGAACCATGCTGCGTGTATTTAGAGGGGTAGACGCCCAAATATCTCGTTGATATTTCTCCAATAGATCCTCACGAAGAAGGCGAAGTCTTCCAAAAAATCTTGGCCTCGGATCCCCTAGTGATGGGGATCGGTTCTGGTCTCTTTAAGTTGATCGGTATTGATCCATATGTATGTATCATAGGGTCTTGCGGCTTCTTGTGTTGGCTCGTCTTGATGTGGTTTCATGTTTCCAAGTTTGTTTTGCATAGTCGCCTAGGTGTTTATTGGTCCAAGCGATGGATCTACAAAAGGTTGAATTGCTACTTTAGGCTGTATATTGAGGTTGTCAATACGACACATAGAAACTCCAGAATAGCACTGGAATCGGGCTTTATGTATATAGAGAAGAGTGCCATAGGAGTAGGGGCTACTTTGGGTGTACCCTTAGGGATTAGTGCTGATCCCCTATGTAGGATGGAGCATTGATATATAATTAGTGTATTTTAGGGTGTTGCTGACTCTAGTGCTCATGGAAATTGACTGCGAATTGCATAGATAACAGGAAGGGAACTTGAAACAGGCTTTTGGCATCATTACTAGTGAGTGGAAGGAGTCAGGATCGAAGATTTGGGGATCGGCACCGATCGCCTAGGGAAGGGATCTGTACAGATTCCACACTTAGTGGGATTCAGCACTTGAGTTGGTCTTGCCCTAGATGTGGGATTAGTGATGATCCCTTACCTAGTGATTTTCTTCCATAGGTGCGGGATCAGTGACGATCCCTCACCTAGTGATTTTATAACTTTGGAATTTCTTAGGATGGCTTGCCCCCACCCACTTTATGGTCTTGTTTGTACTTGGTATCTGGACGTTAGGATCATCTCTTTAAGTGGCTTGCCTCAGTAATCGTCAAGTCTAAGTCCAATCAATCTGAATATAGCCGGGTCAAAAGGTCGGATAATACTTTCCCCCAAATTACATCTTGTTGCAAACATGACGTACTTTGAATCGAGACAAATTACGATCGCCATGAAGGATTCCATTCGGTATCTCGAATTGTTGCTCTTTCGTCGAGTTAATCTTACGAAGAGTCATATCTCTAACTGTTCGCTGAGACTCGGTTCCTAACTTTATAAAATCGAATGTATTATCTTGGCAATCGTCTATGCTCGGTTCCATTGAGCTAGTTGATTGAGTTAGTAGGCCTCGATTATTTAAATTGGTTTCTTTTTCTAAATTTCCAGTTAAGAATTCAATTCTCATCAATTCAGGATATTGCATGTCGAGTATGCATATGCGCTCATACTTCTATGCACATGCTTTTGCCATTGGCTCCCAAGCATGTTCATATGCATATAGGTTGTTGCCAAGTTCCATGGAATTGTAATAACAAGTTGTTTTGTTTTTTTAAATACAAGTAGGACTCGGTACCAATCCCTATAGGGGGTCCTGGTACTGGCCAAGTCAGGGATGCTCACAAAGAAGTTGTAGGTGGCTATATACAACCAGAAGTAGGTCACACTAGCCCTGTCGTCCCCTCGATCCCTAGTTAGGATGTCGAGGAAGCTCAGGATGATGTTGAGGAAAATGATATAGTAGATGGTGGAGATGAAGCTGGGCATGACAACATGGATTCATGTAACAACCTTGGTCGAGATTACCTGACATTAAATCCAAAATATATTAGGATTATCCTAATTAATTTTAAGATAAATTGGGAAATTTAATTGTTAATTATCAAATTTAAACAGGTTTGGATTTAATTAAATTGGATATTTTATGAAATATCCTTTGTATAACTTAAATTTTATTGTTGTCTAGATAAGAATAATCAGGAAGATTTGGGAAATTTTATTTGCTACTATTTTCAAACTTAAATTGGATTTGAATCAAAAAATTAGTTTGGGAGTTTTATAGAACACTAAGTTATTTGATTTAATTCTTATACTTAATTTATGTGGATAAATTTAGGGAAAATAAGTAATTGAATATATGTAAATAATTCTGTACTTAAAATTGGGAATTATAATGATATTTTATCCAATTAATTACTTATGAGTGAAGGATTGATAATAAATGTTTCAACCTTTAACTATTACAATAAAAATGTTATAAATTTAATAGAAATGTTAATATTGATATTTACTGTTTAAAATGAGATTTTTGGCAATTAATACTTTATTTTATCAACTAATAAAAAAAAAATTATTTGTAAAAGTCTTATTTAATATTTTCCAAAACACCTCAATATCGGTAAAGAACGGTAACTCTTGTTATTTTGGTGTTTGTCAAACTTTGAGGAATCAATATATGCTTTATACAACATAGTATAAAAGTGTGAAATAAATGTTATGTGAATAAAAATGAAAAGAAAAATGAAATGACAATTCTTTCTTATTGGTTCCATGATACTCTTCTTGGCTCATGTTGTAGCCTAAAAATGAGCATATACACTCATTTTCTCTTACACTATAATCATTTTCAACTTAAGCAAAATCTAAAAATAACCATACATATTAGCAAACCCTAGAATTAGGAATTTATCCCTAAATTTGAATCAAATCAAAGGGGTTTTGATTATTAATAGATATAAGGGCAACGTAATCCCTATTGCCCTTTCTTGCATCCCAGTTGGGTTCTAATTTTAGTTTTGATCGTGATTGTAATTCATTCTTTTGCAATTGCTCAAAATCAAACTTAGGTTTTAGCTTGAAGCTAGTGGACTATGAGAATCCGGGTCATTTGTTACCAATTCAAGTTCAATTAAGGTGAGTTTATCTCCTACTTCTAGACTATGAATGATAGCAAGTTGTCGTTTCATTGTTTGATTGAATCTATGTTGAAATAGCTCTCAAATTGGTTGTGATATTCATATACTTTTTTATTTCATTCATTGTTTTGCTGAAGCCCACATGCTATGATTATGAATTGCTTCAAATTGTACATGTTTGGTTGCTTGCATGATAGCTTATTCAATCTAGTAGATGTCTAGGTTCAAGTCAGAGAAGAAAACACCACAAACGGGCAACCGGAGCACCGTCGACGTCGCTTGGGACTCAGCCCAGGCATGCTAGCCGGCGCATTTACCATGAATGGTGTACCAGTTATGACCTATGCTAAGACCCAAGTCACGCCGTTCTAGGCTCCGTTTGTGCCTGTTTGCTCCTCCGTTCGTCCGTTCGATCACTTGAACTTATTTGCTTGATTTTGATGATGTTTTCTATGTCGATTTCAATGCTATTTCCAAATTTTAATTTATGAATTTGTGAATTCATCTTGGAGTTTATTATACCATAGAATTGCTCTATTGGTCCATGATGCAACACACAACTTTTGTCGCACTTTTCAACTAGGGTTTTCAAAAGAATGATTTTCAATCTGAACCATTTTAAAAAATCATTTTAAGTATGAATATATATTTTCTATAAATGATATTTGGAATATTTATATGTATATATAAAATATATTTATTTATAATAATAATGGCTTTAAAGTTGATTTGGAACAATGGTTTAAAATTTTATGTGTGTATGTATGTGTGTGTGTGTATTAGCAAGGGATTTCCAACATGTATATATATGTGTGTGTGTGTGTATACATATATACATACACATATATATTATAGTTGATAAAAACAATATTTTCGAGAGGGATTTCAAAGTAAATTACTTTTTTAAAATTACACGACATCAATCAAATGAGAAAACGATTTAAATGGATTAATAAAACGAGTTGTATGAAATACTCGCGTTTATTTTTCTGACTAATTCCCGGATTTGTTCGATCGAGCCATTTATACACACGAGTGGAGTTTACTACCTTATAGTAAATGTTTAAGTAAACCCGTGTGGTAGGGGTAGGCACGGTCGGTTAACTGATCTAATCGGTTAAAATTTGCGGTTAACCGTTCAGGTAGGTTCGGTTCGGTTAACCGGTTTCGGTTAATTTCTGGTCTGGTCTACCGACCGAACCGGTTAAAATTAACCGTGGTTAACCGGTTTATTTAACCGGTTAACCGACTAATCTGAACGGTTAACCGTTGATCGGTTAACCGTTCAAATTAGTCGGTTAATCGGTAAATAAACCGGTTAACCCACCAAACAAGATACCTCATTTAAAGTTTTAGATACTGATGAGATGATTACACATAGAGTCACATACATTCAGTGAAATACAGCATACACTCAGTGTATCAGTGAAATACAGTTCAGGTCTTATACAATACATTACAGTCTACTGACATAGATGATAAATTTAGTTACAATGCAGTGAAATACTCAATCACTACCAGTCTACCCCTATATACTTCTACTTCATACATTAATAGTTCATAGAAACTCAAATTCAAATTACATTACATTGATACATCATGTAAGTCTACAAACTACAAAGTCAAACTCATAGTCACTTGACTCACTTCAGTCTTCAGACTCTCCACTCTCCATGTCCATGCTTCAGCTAATATGCACTCCAGTCTCCACTTTAGCACTTTCTTATTCTCTTAGCCTGTCCAGTTATAGGTTGAACCTGAAGATAAATCATAGATATGCATTTACGATATAGAGAGGGAATTATGTTGAGATTATTTTCGCTGACGCTTCTCTAGAATTTTAGTTACAGCTGAGGTCTTATTAAGCGGAGGTTCAACAACATCTTGTGGTAATAAACATTTTGGATCATTGTGAAATAAAGGTATTTAGGTTAACATCATTCTAAATTACTCATTAGATGGTGCTGACATCAATGTACATAGCAGTAGCGCCATTATTGTGCATTGCACAATGGCTATCAAAGTCTAACTTGCTTGAAAAGTCTTTCTGGCAGTTGTAAAAAAATGTAAAAAGGGAACAACACCAGCTAGAATCAACTTGTATACTATCAACATCATATCCAAGCAAAAGGATATTAAATATAACAATGTATCAATAGTTATAACAACAAACATTACCAACAAAAATTTTGGTTGCATGGATTGAGTCTCCAATTCAGTTTGGAAAATAGTAATATAAATTTTGAAAAATAATTAATATGATGAATATTAATTATTTTATTTCTAGATATGCATTTACAATAATTACTAAGGTATAGAAAATTACTTTATTTAAGATGAATATCATCATTGTTTCTAGGATAGTACAAACTACAACTTTGCATAAAATATCTCCTTTACAAGAGCCATTTACTTTATTTAGCTTAGCTAAACAGTTCTGCCTTACATCAATAAATATTTGCAATTCATTATTATTTTTTCTATCCATGCCCGCCTATGCAATACAATATTGGTTTTGCAGGGGAAATACTCGATTACAAAAGCAAGCCAATGAAATACAGCCCCTTTACTTTCAGAGGGAGATGGTGTAAGATGAAAACAATATATCAATATAATTTTAGCTTCTTTCATTTTATAGATATGTTGTTTCTAAGTTGTATGGCCTTGAAACAAAAAAAGTTTACTCCTAGATTAATATCCTACACATACTACTTTTTTCTATCTTGTTCTTCTATGATCTATGATCTATTGTGGAAGATCAGGAAAAAAAATCCTAACATAATTTATTTCAGAGGACATAATATTTTTTTTAAAGAAATTATAGAAAAACATCCATTTTGAACCAATGATATAACATAGGCATGCTTACACGTATGCCAGGCTACTTAAATTGAATAGAGACGAGGAAATTTGCCTATAATATTGTTGAAGCTCAAGTCCCTTCAAGATAAATATAAGCTTTTAAAACATTTATAATATCTCCTATACGCCTAGAGTATGCAATATACAATATATGAGGCATAGCTTACCAAAATGAAAGAGGGAATAAAAGCGGCAAATGTGACGACCCGACTTTCCACTCCCGGAAAATCGCATCGACAGTAAGAAAGAAAGGGGTGAGAAGTAGAAAAGAAAAGAAGAGAAAGAAAACAAACACAAATACTCACAGCGGAAACGAACAAAATATATTATATCACATAAATATTACATAGTATCATATACAACACTTATCAGAGTTACACAGATTACACATCATATATTAGACAGTTATAAACATCTGTCTAGTTATTACATCTCAATACAAAACAAAGATCTAAACAAGATCAACACAGCGGAAACTACTATCTATATCTACAACGCTGAAGCCTCCTGCTCCATTGCTCCTCCACAATTCGTCAAGGCTAACCTAAATCCCTTGGCTACTCGTAAAAATTTGAGTACCCAAGAGTTTATAAAACAGAAATAAACAACTTGGGTCAGACATGGGTCTGGTGTGAGTAACAGGTTAAACTTGTTTAACTTCAAAACCTTTTTGAAAGAAAAGGTATCACGTAAGACTCCCCACAAATAAACATGGGTAAGTTTTTACCTTACGCTAACCAAAACATTTGATAGGAAATTCGATTGTATTATAATAGGGTCTAGGGTTTTCAAATAAATATGAAATAGCTGAAATTGTTACATTATTAAATTCCAGCATACTAGCCAACAAAGTGGGTTATACAATCAAGTCCGTTATCACTTATTGGAAATTGGATTCCATACAATGGCAGGGCTACCGGGGTACCGCCCGTCACAGTACGTGGCCTAGATCACCGTACCGAGGATCACTCCCAATCCCCTGCAACACAAGGTCGGAACATCCCTTACTGGATAATTCCCGCACAAGATACCTCACGGTTGGGATCAGCAACCGCACCACTAAGTCGAAAATAGAAAGGGACATCTAGACAGAGGTAACCTTGTCCTACTTGGGTGCTACCCACTAACCTTGCTGCACCTCCCCTGTTTTAGCCATTCCCGGTTGATGAGGCTTGAGGTCACGATTGCCTTTAAATAGAACACACCTATCTTAGAATGCTCATCGTCCACCTGACGATGTTCTGAAAGCATTCAATCCATACAAGTTCGTTCCGGGTTCGAACGAAACCGAAGGCATTATCTCGTTACACTCGTTTTGGAATCACCCTCAGAGTTAACGACAATAACCCTTGCACTCTGAATCTTCATCTTCACTTGATTCACGACCTATCGTTAATTTGGATCGATGTGGTATTCGGGTCTCCAGACCTGGAAATCCGGTATACGGAAACCCGATCCCGGTCTCATCGAAATCCAAAGCGTATCTTTTAAGGCCAAGTTGTTTTAAAGGTTAAAACAATTTAATTTATTATCTTATACACAAAGAAAGATAATTCAACAGATAATCAACATTATCAGATAATCCATACAATTCAACTAACATCCATATCATACAGCATATATCTCATCAGAGATATCAATCAATGCCAAGTATTCAATACTATCACCCATTCATAAGTAATGATTTACACTATCTCTAATTAATTTAAATTGAATTAAATTAATTACTTCATTTTATAAATCCTGCTTACTTAACCATTAATTAATTACAATTTAATTAATTAATTATCTTCTAATATTTCATTTCAATTAATCATCTTTGATTAATTATCTTTTAATTACATCCAAGTAATTTATTCTCAATTAATTACTTAAATTAATTATCCTTATCCACTTATAGTAATTAACTTTTAATTACTTCATTAATTAATTTACTAAAATTAATTAACTTAATCAACTATAATTAATTACATTAATCCTTAATTAATTACATTAATTAATCACTTCATTTATTAATTATTTCTTAATTAATCAATTCTTAATTACATCATTAATTATATTAATTAATGATCCTTAATTACAAATTGATTATTATTTACTTAATTAAATTAATTACATTAAGTAATTAACCTTTAATTAAACAACATTTATTAATCACTTTTGATTAATCTTCAATCAGTAATTAACTACCCTTAATTACTTTCATTAACTAAATTAATTACTCCTTAATTAATTCTTTAATTAATCCCTTGATTAATTCACAAGTAATTAAACTCAAATTACTTCCATTAATAATATCATTATTCACTTAATTACTTCCAGTAATTATTTATTATTAACTTCCCTAAATAATCTTACCTTAATAATTACATTAAGTAATTATTTATCAAATCAACTCTTGATTATTCTAAATTAATTAAACTTAATTAATTAATTTAACTAAATCAAATTAACTTCAATTAATTACAATAAGTAATTAATTCTTAATTACTTCCAATAAGTAATTACATTTAAACAATTTCATAAATGATTATTCTTAAATTAATTCAACTAATTAATTATCAAAATTAATCCTATTAATTCATTATTTAATAACCCATAGTTAATGACCTCATTAACTATTATTTAATTACTTTCCTTAAGTAATTAACTTATATTAATTATTATTAATCCTAAATTAATAAATCTTAATAACCAATTTATTAATCTCTAATTACTAAATTAATTAAGTGTTAACCATAACTAAATTAATATTTAATTACTCTATTAATTAATTCTTAACCATTAATTAATACTCTAATTTATAATCCTCAATTATAAATTAATCATTCCTAATTTATTTATCTTAATCCTAACTAAATTAGTTTAAACCTTTAATTATTTATTTAATTAATCCAAATGATTAATTAATCAAACAATTTAATTATCCATTAAATTTCCTAATTAATTTAATGAACATAAATCTTTAATTACTTTAAGATAAAACATTATTCTTATTGATAAACAAGTTATCATTTATCATTCATATTTGAAACATCCCTTACAAATCTACTTCTAAAATTTCATTTTAAATTCTGTATTTAAAATGAATACCAATTTATTTTTAACTAAGTTTTTAAAACCAATTTAAAACTTTTACTTATTAAAAATTCTTATCTCTTATAAAAGAAATTTAAGAAGAGTTTAAACCAATTTCCTTTTTATTTTTAAACATTTAATTAAATCTAACTACCATTTAAAACCTATTTAAAACATATAAATTTATAACTTATTTATTTCAAATCTTTAAGATTCAAAACTAGCTTGAATCTACATAGTTAAATTTTTGATTTAAATTCTAGTTTAAAATTTTCTTTACAATTTAAACCCAGTTTAAAGTTTAGAAACAGACAGTTTTAAAAACCTGTCAACACAAAAGTACTCGAGCCCAACCTAATTTGCTTCGAGTCGCAACCCTATCTTACCCGTGTCTTCCCCGCAAAAACTTTCGAAAATCACGAGTCCTTCCTGTCACTTGAGTCCAACCTTCCAGCTACACTACTTCGAGTCACACATCAAAATCCCCGAGACTCCCACGAACAAAACCCGAGAACTTGCATTTGCCTTCTCCAGTAAACAGACTTCACCCAGATACATCTTCGATCTCGTGCACGTGCACGGTCACCTATGGCAACTCCGATCATCGCCGACATCTTCCATCAGTCCACGTTCATCCACATACTAGAAAACGATCATCCTATCTTCGATCACTGCTCGAACTCGAAATCGAGCCTAAAATCTAAAACCAGGAACCAGACAACATTTCCAAAGCCTGTCAACATAGTTCGTACTCGCGATTCCGACCATCAGAGAAACTAATTCTCTGGCTATGCCTTCGTCTATACCTAAACTTCCATCTCCCAATGTCTTAGAACACTCGATCCATCCATGAAAACAAACGAAACGAATTCGTAGCCTAACTTAAAACTAGGTTTAAAATTTTCAAACCTAAATCATTTCTGCCTTACTTCCTTAAAAATTCTCCTGACAATTTTCCTATCATCCATGATCATCCCACTACCATCATTGAAGAATTCAACATCCCAGTTCCATTGAGATAATCAAAATCACCAAAATTTCATTTCTGACTTAAACCAGAACTGCTCTTTTAATACTAGACTAAAAACTATGATATTAATGTTAAAAATCATGTTATAGCCTATCTATTCCATATATAATCCCGAATCTATAAATTACCCAGTTCGAATTTTTACATTTTATAACATGCACTGTTATTTTAATTTACAGAGGCACTCAGGTTAAAGTTTTGACTTAATTAAACCTTTTAAACTTTAGTTTATTACAAATCAATCATATTTTGTTTGTAAATTAAGTCCTTACAAAAACTAAATACATAGGTAAGAGATTTTTAAAAGAATTTCTTAAGTCTGGGCAACAAACAGAACAGAGAACAATATCATACATGCACACCTATATACATTCATGTATATTCAAAATCATCTACAAACATTCACATCCAAACACTATTTATCACAGAATTAAACATGCATCATAATTACTTAAGTTAATTTAAGTAAGAATGTTACTCACCAATAAAAATGGAGACAGAGCCTTATTCTTTTGAAAACTGTTTTGAAGATTTGAAAATATAAGGCCAAATCTTCTTTGCTTTTGATAAACTTGTGATATGTTGTTTTAGACTTGCATGCAGACTTGAACAAATCCAGATTCTTTTTACTTTTGAATTTAAACTTGCATGTTGCTTCCAGAGATGAAAAATGCAGGCAGACAGATTTTTGAAGATGATGCAGACTAGCTTTAGAATGATTCCAGAATTTCTTCCAGACTAAAGAACATGCAGGCTAAACTTTGTTTTAGATTTTGGAAAATGGTTTACAGAGATTTGATTTTGATAATCTCTGATTTGAGGAATTTGAAAATCAGGTTTTTGATTTTAGATTAGAGGAAGAGTTTGAGAAGAGGTTACTAATTATTTCAGATTTTATTAGAGGAAAGATCTGATTTGTTTCAGATTTTAGTTAAAAGAAAGATTATTGATTTCTCTTGGCTTTTGAAAAAATGAGAAGATTAGAAAGAATGGGAAATGAAGAAATGCAATGTTTATATACATGTATATTTTTGATTTATAAAATAAAAGAAAATGGAAAATAATTAAGACACTTGTCCTATACAATTGTTTATTAAATTACACATGTTATAATGAAGCTTTAGATAAATGACACATGTCTTATAAGTAATTACTCATATTTCTATTTATTTTAAAATTATTTAAAAAGCCTTTTCTTATTTATCTAAACACTTATCTATATATATTAAAGAGAAACAAAAGCTAATTATATTTATAAATAAAAGTTTATACAAGTATTTTAAAATCCAAAACAATTTAAATATCTTTGAAAAGTCCAGATTAAATTAAATATAAATTTCCAATTTACCAAAGCTTCTATTTACAACATATACAAATAAATATATATTCAAATAGAAAATATCTTATTAACTTTTAAAAGATAAAATCATCAATTAAATACTAATTTAATCAGATTATTAAATTAAATTCAAATCTTATTATCAAAGATTATCCATATCAATTTAATTATTTAACAGATTGTTAAATTGATATTGTTAAAATTTCCGGGATATTACAGCAAACTTACAAATCAGTCATCCCTACAAGCTTGGAAAGACTTGCTGGGATAGGGCCTACAAAAGAATTCACCTGGAACCTCCTAAGGAAATACACAAATCATCAGATACTATCAAAGTAAATCATATTTGCAGGTGGAAAAAATAATAGTAATCAATTTGAGTGGACTTTTAAAACAAACATTAAGTTCAATCATAAATCGCCATCGATGATTGTTTCTTGTTTCATAAAGTTATTGTCTGAAACCCACCTTATTAATGTAAAACATAATCATAAACTTTTTTTAATTGAAAAGGCTATATAATATATCGATGAAATGTAGAAAACTTGCAGTGTTTTCATCTTTGTAAGCTTAGATAGAGTTCATGGTAATTCATCGCTCAGTCCAGAACTATCCATATACCTATAATTTAAAAAGGAAATAATAAAAGCAGTGTTAAATCTACAAATTATACACTTAAATTAGAAGCTTATAAATTGGATGGAAGTTTACAATTGTTCCAAATTGTTCAGATTTCCAAATTCAAAAGGGAGTGATCCAGTAAAATTATTTGTCCCCATACCCCTACAATATTAAGAAAACCATTGACAACATGTACAAATTAGAGTTTTACCAGTATTATAGCATATTATCACATTTGTGCACCTTAGTAAGTAAGTAAGTTGCACATAAAAATAAATGCCAGAAATTCATGAAGGATATTAGAGTTTGGTAGTGAAAGTAGAGAAATCCAAAGAATGTCTTCGACAACCAAATAAAGCACATCATTCAAAATTAAAAAAATATGAAATCATTCTTACAACAAGCTTAATTTAACAGATCACCTCAAACTTCTATAACTAAATTATAAAAGTTATAAGCTAACTGATATAAAAATTAAAAATTACCTCCGATGTAATTATCTGATCAACTTCTTCAATTCGTTTAGAAAATTTGCCAATTTGTTTAGGCTAAGAAATTCAGGGACGAGCAAGAAATTTGATCTCTTGACTACTTAGATGCTTCCAAATTTTTAGTGCTATAATTAACTGTCATTTGTGTAGCGCCCATGTTTGCAAATCTTTGTGCATCTGCAATCTAAAAGTTGTACTGGTAAAGAAGAAACTAATTTATAGAAGTATACAAAGTCCAGACTCAAAATAGAGCATAGTTCTTACCAGATTACAATCGCACACCTCAAATGACAAAGAAAGAAAGAATCAATGAATAAACTTACCTGTAACTCTAAAATTTTGAAAGTGGATGCTATTCTTATACATGTTCTTAAACTAAGATACTCTTTTTGAGCTTATAAACCATGAAGGGATAAGAATGTAAGGATATTTAGGGAGGGTATAGGTACAAAATAACAATGTCAAAGGTAAAAAATACTGATTGTTTGCTGTGTTTGTGTAGTGTGTGTGCTTATGCTGTGAACTAACTGAGTACATAACTTCATGTGTTAATACTTTAACATGAAGTGTGAACTAACTGTATATATATTGTAAGTTATAAATGAACTGACTGATTATATAACTTTAGCATAGAGTATACTAACTATGAACTAAGTATATAACTTTAGTGTAGAGTATACTAACCGTGAACTAACCGAGTATATAACTTGAATGTAGATTTATACTAATGTCTTACCACCAAAACTCTAAATCAAATGATACCTGTGAACCAAGCATATATAAACACACAACTGAAAATGTGTGCATATACAAATAAGTAAATAATTATGTATCAACAGTAAACTTTGTAAATTAAAATGAACAAACTTACCATCTCCAATTAGCAACGATGAATTCTCCATGATAAAAGTAAAAGGTGATTGCAGTTCACTCCCACTTACCAATTCTACAACATGCCAAGCATCACAACTTCTACAACTGCAACTCTATCCCACATATGAAATAAATTCTTAATAACCTAGGACAATTTTTAATCCTTTACATATATAATTGAAGCATGCGTATGTAATTTACATTTATAACTATGAGCATGTGTATATTAATTTGCATACATAACTATGAACATGTGTTAAATGAAGGGCCAATTTAGTTCAAATGACTATTGTGTATTCTCACATTTTAAATGCAATTAAATGTGTACATAAATTACAAACTAAGCTAAATTAATAATTTACAGTTTAATAGCATGTCTATTTATAAACTGACGGTCTAAATGTGTATATAAACCGTGTATATTAAATGCAAACCATACTAAACTGTGTATATAAACCGACTATCTAAATGTCTAAATTAAAAAGCAAATAAATGCAAAGTGAACTAAATTAATAACTTACAGTTTAATTACAATAAAATGTGAAATGTAAACCGGACTAAATGTAAACCCATAGTTTAATTGCAATTAAATGTGAATTAAAATGCAACTAAACGTGAATTAAAATGCAATTAAATTTCTACTGAACGAAATTTATAAGTCACAGCGTATCTCAAGTTAACTCGACTGCAGCGCGAAAGCGAGATAGAAGCGAAGGCATGATAAGACGGCAAGAGAAGAGAAACATGATAGAAATTCGTTGATGATTTGAAGGAATGTTTAGGTTTATATTGAAAGGGAAAATTGTAGATCTAGGGTTTTTTTCTCTATTGGAACAAGAGGAAAATGGGAATTAAATTGAAAGTGGCACGAGCAAATTAAGTTGGTTTAGGTTATTGGGTGGATCGGGTTTCAATGTCTGGGCTGGGGAAAAATTATTTCGGTTAAACGGTTAACCGAATATTTAAATGTTTTAACCGTTAACCGACCCGACTTTGGTCGGTTAACATCGGTCGGTTAACCAAAAGTTCGGTTAACCGATTTTGTCGGTTAAAGCGGTTTGGTTAAGGTCGGTTAGGTCGGTTAACTCGGTTAAATGCCCACCCCTACCGTGTGGTATGGGATACATGGTTGTTATTTATTCGGTTGCTATTCGAAGGTATATACTTATCGATGAGTATATGACTCGCCTTCGAAGTTTATAGGTCCCGTACCTATCTTGATGGTTATATGACTCATTCCTATCTTGATGTTTATAGGACTCGTTCCTATCTTGATGTTTATAGGTCTCCTTCCTATCTTGATGTTTATAGGTCTAGTACCTATCTTGATGTTTATAGACTTATATGTTTATCTTGGAGTTACATGCATATAGGTGAATTTATTCACCAATCTTGGAGTTTTGACACCTTTCCTATTTTATGTGATTTCCTGGATTCATTATGATTTCTAGATTTGATTGTATTTGTGTTATCACCGAACGATTTTCTGGATTTTGGCTTTTAGAAGCTATTTTGGGTTTTGATATTGTGATTACACACTTGGAGTTTATTGAAGCATTCTTGTTGTTAGCCAATTCCTGGCTTTGTGTTCACATTTGAGATTTGTATCATTACATCCATTGTTTATCTTTCTTAACCTATTTATTATAGTCTAGAATGACCCGTTTATTATTTTATAATACTCAGGTCAGACCGAGATATTTCAAGCGCTCCAGTTTGATAGTTCTAGAGAGGATCTCACTCCAATTGTCTGGTTATCGTTCATCTTATCTTCATCTCATATATGCGTACATATTCATATAGTGTTGTATATATATTTGAGCCTAGATTCTTTTGTGTACACATTTGTTTCGGTAGATGTAGTACAGATGTATTATATGGATTGTTTTGACCACAATCGTGTATTTGATGTTATGTATCTATTCGATTTGATCAGCTTGTGTCCTTTTGTATTCTACTGTGTATATTCTATGATCTGTGATTTGTATTTATTATATGTTATTTTGGATTATTATTTTAGCCACTATAGTTTTGTTTTAAGCCTGGATTGCATATGTCGATTCCACTTGTGATGAAAAATAAATATAGCCTATTAATCAACATATCAATGTTCGCTTAAAGCAAAATTCATGGATGGTCGCTTTTAACCAGCCCTATTCTCTACACTAGCAAACAATATTACTCAGTAATACATTTTGTTAGTATAGGTCTTGGGATGGGGCGTCACAATTCAAGTCATGAGCCAGTGATCGGGCGATTCTGATTGTTCCATCCTAAGGCATCTTTTCGGTCTTAGCCTTAAGTCGTATCGAACACTAGGTACGAGCCAAAGTGTTAAGCTATCATATCCAGCTTTTGGGTGATTGTGTAGTCTTGGGTTAATGGAGTTAGTGTACGGATGGTCGAGTCTTGTCCTTATGAAGTTATACTTTTTCGGTCGGGTCTAAGGTCTGAATTAGCGAATGGGTGGTCAAGTTAGAACTATTCTTAACTGGTACTCCCCCTATCGGATCAAAGGTAGGAGTTGGCGAATATCCTTATCATAGGTAGTGTCAACTGATGGATGGTTGGATCACATCCATCTCAGGTTGTGCTTCTGCTCCCGTGTCAAGGGCAGAAGCTGATGAGTGAACGGTCAAGTCATATCCATGTTTGTTTTGATGGTCAAAGTTGGCGAATGGATGGTCATGTCACATCCATTCTAATTTTATACTCCTCCTGTTGGATCAAGGGAGAGAGTAGGCTAATGGATGGTTGGATCACATCCATCTAGGATCAGACGGTCGAGTTACGTCCACTTTATGATTTGTACTCTTCCTGCCGAGTTAAGGAAAAGAGCTAGGAGCCGGATGGTCAGGTCACATCTGCTCTAAGTTCAGCATGGACGGTCGGATCATGTCCTTTTGTGTTTAAACTCCCTTGTCGTATCAAGGGAAAGAATTAGGTGATGGATGACCAGTCACATCCGCTCATTTATTGTTTAAGCTCCCCATGTAGGATCATGGGAAAGCGTTAGGTTTATGGATGGTCAGTCACATCCATTTTGGTTTGAACTCCCCCTGTCGGTTCAAGGGATAGAGTTAAGTTGATAGATGGTCAGTCACATCCATTTTGGTTTATGTTTTGGGCCCCATGCCGAGGGAAAGAATTAGTGTATGGATGGTTATGTCATGTCCATGTTAGACCGGGTTCTGAGTCTGCCAAGCTCTAAGCAAGGCATAAGTGTTCTGGAAAATGCCTGGTATGAACTTGTGAGTGAATGGTAGAGTCACATCACTTTTGGATCATGGTCTTGCCCTCGAGTTTGGGGAAAGAGTTGGCTGATGAGCGGTCGAGTCACGCTCGCCTCGGTAGAGTTCCACAGGTCTGACCATGGGCCATAGAGAATTGGTGGGCCTAACTCTAGATACCTACACACTTGCATTATTCATATGCAGTTTCATTCGAGTTGGTCGTGGTTCACAACAAAATTGCATAAAGGTAAAGTTGCATGGAAAGAAAGCCATTTTATTGAAAAATACAGAGTATGTCTTATGAAATAATTCAAAGCAAATAGGAATAAGTTTTATTCTCAAGAGAAATAGCATCGTAGATGCTCGCTAATCCATTCCGCTCCAGCTCTTTACAACATGAAGATGATTGTTAGCGGTCTAGTTTATAATCAATCTCCTTTCAGGCCGTCTAGGTTCTCCAACACTAGGAGCGGTCTACCGTCATTGGGGTTGGATGTTCCTTGCTCGTAATCCTATGGGTTTTTCACAAACTGTTGGAGCCCTTTCTTTCGGATCAATTCTTTGATCATATCATGAAGGTGTCTACACATGTTCGTGTCATGATCATATGTCTCGTGAAATCTGCAGAACTTTCCAGACTTTCTTTGGTCTTTAGTAGACTCTCTTGAGACCGGTTTCCTGTATTGCTCTGAGTCGCAAGTAGCCAAGTAAATATTTTCAGTTGAGTCATTCAGTGGAGTGTATGTGTCAAAACTCAGGAGTCTTGGTCACCTCCTAGAATCTGTGTTCTCGTCTGGGGCCCCGCTATGGCCCTTATCTGACCACCACTTTTGTTTTGCACATTTATAGCTATGTGCCGAGAACTCGCTTTAGACTATTTCACAGCAACGTTGCTTTGCACTGCTTTGGCCTAATGGCCTATATCATTCCTTCTTCTAGTCAGTGTAGCCTCCTCCTTGCGCAAGTATCCGGCTGCCTTGTTGTAGAAACGATCCAAAGTAGAAAGAGGCTTTTTAATAACCATTCACTAAAGTCTGTATCAGGGTGGATCCTCTTGATCAAAGCTATCAAGATTATGTTCTCCTAGGGGTTACTCACCTCAGTCACTACAGTATTAAATCTATGTAGAAAATCCTTAAGCGATTCCCCTGGTCCTTGGAAGAGGTTGGATAGTGACATGACATCCTTGGGGTGAGTCACGTGCATCCTGAACTGCTCGATAAACTTTCTCGCAAGCAGGTCAAACGATGAGATGGACCTTGGTGGTAGTCGAGTAAACCACATGGTCGCCGCTCCCAAGGGAAATGGGAAAGCACCTGCACTTAACTACGTCAATTGCTCTGACGGAGTCTATATGCCACTCGTATTTCATGAGGTGTTGCCTAGAATCTGTATTTCTTGAGTATGATGGCAGTGTTAATATGCTAAATCTTCGTGGGTACTCTTCACATAAGATTGCTTTAGTAAAGGGATTTCTATTCGAGGAGGTATCGCAGTCGTCTTTTGTTTAGCCTTAACTTTCTCTCATAAGCTGCCTTACTATATCAGACAAGTTTGACACTTGGGTACCTGTTGGGCTAAGGTAGTTGTGATCTACCACTTGTGCTTGGCCAGGTAAACTATCCTAATTCAGGCCTAGTCGCTTAGGTTCTCCTAACTCCAAAAGAACCATCTGTCCGACAGCTCTATGTTCATTCCTTAGAGGTAATTCAACAGAAAGCTCTTGATTTTCAGTGCACCGGTTAGTCACAGTGCACCCATATTGCATTTAATTCCAGCTTGAAGTCCTGCTTCTTGATGGATGGGTTCGGTACCGACCCCTATAAGGGGCGATCGATACCAACCCCTATGCCTAGGTGAGGGCCGGTTGCATTCTCCCGCCTAGAGGTTCTTACATCATATGCTTCCGTCCTTCGTCTTCTATTACTCTAAAAATGGGCAGATGACGAGGAACTACCTGATTTTGAGTATGGAGGAGTTGGCTCTCTCCTAATCTTCCTACGATGAGTATTCAACTGGGTCATCAAGTTTCTGTTCTCTTGGATTTGCCGGTTCAACTCTACATGGCTATCTTGTAGCTCTTTCATCATACGCTCAAAATTGATCCTGGTGATAACATCTGAAGGATTCTGGGCATTAACAGTTTCTTGTTGTGCATCTTCATCCAGGACGTGAAGGTTGGCGTTCTCTATTTCATCAGTAACTCTTGAGGAGGCAACAACTTTGTCTTTCCTGAGTGCCATTGGAGATAGCTTCTTATAGACTTTATGCAAATCTGAATAGCATGGAAAGTAGTTAAGAAGGAATTGGGTCTCTTCCTTGGATTATAGGCAATCCAATAGTAGACAAGGATTCAAATAGCCCGAGAATCGAGTTTCTCAGTAAAAGAACCAAAATGTTTGAATCAAAAATGGCACAAACACCCAAGAAAAGTATGTAGTAGAGATTAAATGGAAGAATGTAAACGAAAACAGAGTAAAAACAAGCACATACAAATTTAGTGGTTTGCACTTGAAAGATTTTATTGCTTCTGCACTAGATTTTGTGATTACAAGTAGGATGGATCAGCAAGGATCCTAGAGTACCATGGAGTAAGAGTTTAATGGCAGCGTAAAGATCCTTAGAATGAACCATACCACCTGTATTTATAAGGGTAGACACTCAAATATCTCGCGGATATATCGCCTACAGATCCTTACGATGAAGACGAAGTGCTCCAAAAAGTATCAGCTGTAGATCCCCAAGGGTTGGGGATTAGTACCAATCCCTCTAGGGGGGTCGGTACCAATCCCTAAGTATGCATTATAGGGTCTTGCGACTTCTTGTGTTGGCTCGTCTTGATGTTGTTTCATGTTTCCACGGTTGTTTTGAACAGTTGCCTAGGTGTTTTTTTGTCTAAGCGATGGATCTATAGAAGGTTGAATTGATGCTTTAGGGCGTACATGTAGATTGTCAATACGATGCATAGGAACTCCAGAACAACACTTGAATCAGGCTCTATGTAGGTAGAGAAGAGTGTCATGGGAGTGGGGGATACTTTGGGTGTACCCTTATGGATCGGTACTGATACCCTATGTAGGGTGGAGCACCGATCTATACTTAGTGTATTCCAAGGCCTTGCCAACTCTAGTGCTCATGGAGGTCGATTGAGAATTTCCAAGAGTCACAGGAATGGAACTTGAAATAGGCTTTTAGCATCATTAGTAGTGAGTGAAAGGAGTCGGGTTCACTTTGGATGAAGATTCAGGGATCGGTACCGATCACCTAAGGAAGGAATCGGTATTGATCCCACACTTAGTGGGATTCAACACTTGAGTTGGTCTTGCCCTAGGTGTGGGATCAGTGATGATCCCTCACCTAGTGATTTTCTTCCTTAGGTGCGGGATCGGTGATGATCCCTCATCTAGTGATTTATATGACTTTGGAGTTTCTTGGGATGGCTTGCCCCCCCTTATGGTCTTGTTTATACTTGGTATCTGAACCCTAGGATCATCTCTCTGAGCTGCTTACCTCGATAATCCTTGAGTCTAACTTGTCCACTCAGTCTGAATATAGCTGGGTCAAAAGGCCGGATAATAGGGTCTGCTTCAGGGTTGAGGTATTAAATGGCTATTGGAGGATTTGCCTCTCCCTGTTAAAGAAGTATTAAGTGGCCTTAGGGGATTTCTTATGATGTCAGCTAGGAAGTACCAAACAGGGGTCCACCTTAGGTCTAGGTATTTAATGATGGGGATCTGCCTAGGGTATAGGTATTAAATGGTCGAAGTTTGCCTATTTCTCATTAAAGAGGTATTAAGTAGCTCGGGTACTTTCTCTCGCATGTTTAGGACATGGTTGAGGAAGATGGGTCATTAAACCTCATAGTTGCGTTGCACCCATGTTATAGTTACAAGTTAGACTGGAAAAGGCCTTTGGCCTACGGTTGGAGATACACTATGGTGTTGACCTAGAAGGTTGTAATATCCCGTATCTGGAGGCCAAAAGCTAAGCGCTATAGATGTTGCAGTCATCCATAGTATTAACTTCTGGTGACAAAATACGGTAATGATAATGGTATCCATAATATCAGAAGCACTTGAATATGAACAAAATCACAGATTTTCAAAGACACCATTTTACTGATTACATTTCAAAACAAATTCATACCCAAGTTACATAATCCCATAATTGTTTCCCAGGTAAAGATCAATTATAATTACAATAATACGCCAAGAGTGACATATGACGATGCCCCCTTGGTTGATCAGAGTCAGTATAGTCATATCCGACTTAATATACACAGCGGAATCAAAACAAAATGAAACTGTAAATCCTAATTAGCTATGCATCAGCCACCTGCTCGTCTCCGGAAGCTTTATTTGAGAAAATTTCTAAACTTAAAAACCTTAACCCTCGGCCTACTCAAATCAATTTTGAGCACCCAAGAATTTAAGGGGAAACAAAAACTTCGAGTAAGACATAAAGCCTGGTGTGAATAATACTGTTACATCTCAGTTTGCTGATATTAAGTGAGACCACGCCGCTTAGCGGAACGGGTTTCCCCTCACTAATATCCTCTTTAAAACATATATTTTGCATATCCTTTCCTGAACTAAACCTGTTAATCAAACTGATATAATAATGCTAATAATAGCTTAGTCCGGTAAGCTATAATCAGATAACTAATGGACTATCTGTCCAATAGTAGTAAATGGACTATCTGTCCGAAATATGGGCTCACTGCCCGCGTACTGGACTAACTGTCCGCAACTGGACTAACTGTCTGAAATCTGGGCTGACTGCCTGCATACTAGACTAACTGTCCAAATCAAAATGGACTATCTGTCCAAATCAATTTCTTAGGGTTAACTACCCTTCATCTTTTTTCTTGGAAACCTTTTCAAAATGATTTAACTTTATAAATCATATCTTTACAAGGAAAATATATTCTTAGCTTTACTCTAAGCTATTTTGCCATGTTATATGTACTTTACTCAAAATAATGTTGATGAATTTTAATAAGGACCGACTATCCTTCCAAAACAAGTTAAAACCCTTTTTAACTTGAAAATACTTAGGCTATATTGCCTATTTAATACATTCAAAACCTTTGTTTAAAACCTTTAAACAACCCTTTCGAAATCATTGAAGGTAACCCCTTCGAAACCATTAAAAATCTTTCGAAAACATTGGAAAAACCTTTCCTTTATTTTCTCCGAAAGCTTCAAAACATTAGACATCCTCCTTTAAAACCTTTAAATACTACCTTTCGAAAACATAGGAAAAATCCTTCCTTTCAACCCTTTCGAAACCATTGATTAAAACCTTTCGAAACAGTCAAAACTCAATCCTTTCGAAAGCACTTTGGGTTCAATTTAAAACATGTGGAAACCTTTCGAAACCATTCGAAAATATACTCCTTCGAAACCTTTGAAAATCTCGGTCGAAACCATTTGGATTATCCCTTCAAGTAGAGCAAAAGGATCAGAAACCCATTAAAGTCGAAAGCATCTGTTTCGAAACCATTTAAAACTATCTCTTTCGAAACCATTTGGGTTTTACGTTAATCATAGAAAAAGGGTCTTTAAAACATTTAAGTCAAAAGCATCTGTTTCGAAACCATTTCTTAAGTAATGAAGTGATGGTGTCAAAACCATCCATTCGAAAGCTTTGGAGAAGTGGCTAGGTTTTTAGAAAACAAAGCAACCCTTTCAAAACCATCTGGATCAAAAGGTAGGAAGCGGTGGCTAAAGGATTCGACTCAGTCGAGAGCAATCATTTAAAATCAATGGCACAACCCAATCGAAACCATTCCTTTTAAAACTATTTGACCCAGTCGAAAGCCAACTAAGTCGAAAGCTACTTAGTCAAAAGCAAGCAGGCACATTTTCCTTTAAAATCAAAGTAATGTCTCAACCCCTTCAGAACCCCTGGTTTCGACTCTATTCCTTCCGCCTACATCCAATTCACTACGTACCAGTTAACTGATACCATGTGCATTTGTTTCGACACAGTTGGAGCCGAAGGTAAGGAGGTGGAACCTAGTGTCGAAAGCATCGAAGCAGTGTAAAACATGTTTATTTGTACTTTTAGACTATTTCTTTTGTACCTAACCTGCCTTGTTTGTCTGAATCTGATTGGTTGCCATTGTACTTTTTCAAAAGTGCTGTCAACTTTTCGGAATTAACAATTTAAATTAATTTACAAAAATCCCCTTCTCCTTCCTTAATTATATAAAACATTTAAGTCTCATACCTTAAATAATTTTATATAACCATTAAAACACTTAGGGGAATTCTACAAAAATTCCAAAAAATCTCTTTTAATATGTTTTCCAACATATAATAATTTCAGACCCAATTCTTTTATTATTTGACCGTAAATCATTTATAATCCAATTTTTTCTTTACTAGAAAATTCATATAAATTCCACATAAATTCAGAAAATTCTAAAAATTGAAACCCATCTCCAAAATAATATTTCTGGTTTATATAAAAATTCGCAAGGCATATGGATGTCATTTTATAGGGTTTTCACCTTAAAACATATCATAAGTTCAATATGAACAATCATAATTCATCAACAAGTATATATAACCATTCCATCATTCAAAAACATGGCAAATCAATGCAAAATATCCGGAATTCACCTTAAAACCGAAAACAAAACAAAAATGAGATGTAAACGTTATTCATCTTAGCTTTAGAGATTATAGAGATTGAGATGTGAATGGATTTGATTTGAATTAGCTTACCCTTTAGCTTTTAGTAATCTTCTTCCCCTTTTTCCTTATTAATGGTGGCCGGCCTTATTAAAAAATATTAAGAAATGAAATTAACGTGTAGATATACACGACCTAAGGGAATAGATATAAGAATGGCCTCTTTCCTATTTTACCCCTCCTCTGTTTCATTTTAACTCTTCCTTAATTCATTGTTAAATGGAACGGCTACACCTTAATTAAATGTCAAATCTCAATTCCATAATCAACATATTATTTTATTTAATTTAGCTAATTAAATATTCTAAATAATGTTACCGAAAATCTGGGGTGTTACAGACTCCCCTCCTTAAAGAATTTCATCCTCAAAATTACGATAAGGCACACAACACAATCAATCAAAGAGGTAAAACATACCATTAAATAAGTCAGGATAAGTATCTCTAAACCTGCTCTCGGTCTCCCAAGTATAGTCCCTGTCATTGTCGCTCTACTAGACTTTGACTAATATGATCGTCTTGGTTCTAAGCCTCTTCTCATCTCTCGCAACAATACGAATAGGCTTCCTCAGTATAGTCAAATCTGGTTCTACTACTAACTCATCTAGCACAGTCAGTGCAATAGTAGTCTTTGGGTCTCTAACACACTAACTGAGATGAGAAACATGAAAAACATCGTGGACTCTTGCCAAACTACTTGGTAACTCAATTATATATGCGAGCTTCTCGATCCTCTCAACAATAGGAAAATGTCCAACGAATCTTAGTGCCAGCTTTCATGATCTTCCAAATCTGATCACACCCTTCATCGGTGACACCTTAATGAAAACCTGATCTCCAATTGAGAATTCTAAATATTTCCATCTCTTATCTTCATAACTCTTCTACTTAGACTGAGCCTCCTTCATTCTTGCCGAATTACCTCAATCTTTTCTGCAGCTTCTCTGACCAAATCTGGACCAAGAACCAACCTATCGCCGGTCTCTAACCATACAGGAGATTTGCATGGCCTTCCATACAAAGCTTCAAATGGTGCCCTCCCAATACTAGTCTGATAATTGTTGTTATATGAAAACTCGACTAAATGAAAATGGTCTTCCCATGATCCCCCGAAATCTTGTACACAAGCTCTTAACAAATCTTCCAGGATTTTGTTAACTCTCTCCGTTTGCCCATCTGTCTACTGATGGTAAGCGGTACCCATCTTGAGCTTGGTTCCCAAAACTTCCTATAGACTTTTCCAGAACTCGCTAGTGAATAAGGAATCTCTATCACTAACTATGCTGCTAGGAATTCCATGCAGTCTAGCCACATTCTTCGTAAACAACTTCGCTTATATAGGTGCCATTCTAGTTGACTTAACTAAAAAGAAATGGGCACTCTTAGTCAGACTGTCCATTATAACCCATATACTATCATTTCCTCTGTTCGACCTTGGCAACCCGTCAATAAAATCCATGGAAATAGAATCCTACTTCCATACCAGAATATCTAATGGCTGAAGCAACCCACTTGGCTTCTGGTGTTCGGCCTTTGCCTGTTGGAAAATCAAGCACTGCTTTACACACAAACCAATATCCCGCTTTATACCTTCCCAGTAAAAACTCCTCTTCATATCCTGATACATCTTAGTACCTCCTGAATGAATAGAGAATTTCGAATGATGGCATTCCTCCAAGACTGATTTCCTTATGTTTCCTACACTCGGAACACATAATCTTCCTTTCTTTCTCAACCACCCATTTTGGTCAAGACTAAAATCTTTCAAGTCATCGCTCTTGGTTCCATCTCTCAACTTCTTGATCTATTCAGCTTACATTGGATCCTCTACCTATTTAGAAGAAATCCTTTCGATCATCAATGGTCGAACTTCCAAACAAGATAATACAACGGTATCTCCACTAGACCCAGCCTCAGATCTCCACTACACTCTGCAATCTGCTAATGCTTCTAAATATTTCCACTCAGCAACCATCGCCAATACTACATTCTGATGTTTCCTGCTAAGTGCATCTGCAACCTTGTTGCCTTTCCACGGTGTGTACTCAATCCTAAAATCATAAGCAGCGATAAACTCCAACCACCTCTGCTGTCTCAAGTTCAGCTCCTTCTAAGAGAACAAATACTTCAACGACTTATGATCTATGTATAACTCAAACCTCTCTCCCAAAAGGTATTGTCTCCACACCTTCAAAGCAAAAATAACTGCAGCCAATTCTAAATCATGCGTCAGATATCTGACCTCATGCGGTCCTAGCTGTCTAGAAGCATAGGCAATCACTTTATCTCTCTACATTAGCACAACGCCTAATCTTGTTCCACACGCATCGGTATAAACCATCAAATCCTGATTCCCTTCTGGAATAACAAACACAGGTGCATGGGTTAATAAGTGTTTCAAACTATGGAATGCTTCCTCACACTTATCGGTCTACACAAACTTCACATCCTTTCTTATTAGCTTGGTCATCGGTGCCGCTATCCGAGAAAAATCCTTAATGAACCTCCGATAATAACCAGCCAACCCAAGGAAACTCTTTATCTTTGTCACTGTCTTGGGTCTCTTCCAACTATTCACTACTTCAATCTTAGTTGGATCCACTGATAACCCTTTTTCTGAGACTACATGACCAAGAAACTTCACTTCTTTCTTCCAGAAGTGACATTTCAAAAACTTCGATTTCAACTGATGCTGCCTTGGCGTCTCAAGCACTACTCTAAGATGAACTTCATGCCCTCTTTCATCCTTAGAGTATATCAAGATATCATCTATGAAAACCAATACGAACTTATTCAAGTGCTCTCGGAAAACTCGGTTCATCAAATCCACAAAGAAAGCTGGCGCATTAGTCAGTCCGAACGGCATAACTAACCATTCGTATGACCCATATCTGGTCCTAAATGCTGTCAAAAGTATACCATCCTCTGCTACTCTGAGCTGATGAAAACCTATCGCCAAATCTAACTGTGAGGATACCTTGGCTCCACTCAACTAGTCGAACAAATCGTCAATCCTCGGCAATGGATATTGACTCTTTATCGTCCTCTCATTCAACTTACGATAATCGATACATAGCCTTAATGATCCTTCCGGCTTCTTAGCAAACACTGCGGCTGCTTCTCAAGGCGAACTATTCGGCCTGATAAAACTCTTTCCTTCTAAATCCACCAACCGCACCTTCAACTCCCTCATCTCTGTAGGGATCATCCTGCTCGGCGGCCTACTCACTGGTTCTGCTCCCAGAACCAAATCTATCTAAAACTCAATGGCTCATTTCAGTGACAATCCAACTACAGGCTCAAACACATCTGCGAATTCTCTAACCATGAAAACTCGATCCAACTCATCATCCAATTCCATAACACCCAACAAAGCATTTACCTCATTACTAGAACCATTTACGATATAAACTATATGATCACTACAATTAGGGTGTCTAAGCGATATCTTGGAAAAATATCCTAGCATCGTACTCACTTTACCAATCCATACCAAGAATGATTCCAAACCCCACAAAATCAAACACATGTAAACTAAAAACAAAAGCATGACCTAACAAGTCAAACTCTAACTGGTCACACCTCAACCCTAGAGTTGCATACCCTCCTATTGGATTCGCAACCCGTAAGGAAGTAACTAAATATGTGGGTTCTAGGTTAAGTTTATCTATCAAACATCTAGATGTAAAAGAATGTGATGCACCAGTATCAAATAGAACGCTAACAAACATACTATGAATCTAAAGCGTACCTCCCAAAACTGCCTTTCCCTTCTCCTGAGTTGTTGGCCTAGAAGTAGCAGGCTCCAATGCATATACTTTTCCTTTTCCATCCTTAGCGGGCTCCTTGCACTGGCTCTTATAGTGGCCTATCTGGTCACAGTTGAAGCACCTGACATTCTTCCTCCCAGCTACTTCCTTTGCTTTCCCCGCACGACACTCATTAGAAAGTGTCCCTTCTTGTCGCACTTGAAGCAAACAATCTCAGACTTCCCCTTCTTAGCTGCTCCACCCTTCTTAGGAATGAACTTCCTCTTTGGATTCTGCCTAACCTGGATCTCCTTTGCCTTACTCTTCTCTAGAGAATCAAGCAACTCCTCGTCCCTTAAGGCCATCTCCACTACAAAATCAAAAGGATCTCTAATATGAGGTAATGTAGCCTTGGCCAACTCAGGCTTCAACCCCCGATAAACTTCTCCTCCTCTTCATTACTGTATCCACTGAAGCATACCCATATCTGGCTAACTTCTCAAACCTTCTGGCATACTCCAGAACAGACATCTCTCCCTGCTCTAATTCAGCAAACATTCTGATCAGAGCTGACTATGCCATTGCAGACGTGAACCACTTCTAGAACCTTCCCTTGAAATCCTCCTAGGTCATAGTCTCCTCATCCACTTCCACAGTCACACTATTCCACCAGAACAAAGTTGCTCCCTGAAGCTGTCTAGTGCCACCCTCCTCTTCTGCTCATCATTGAGCCTCAAATCTGCAAAAATCCGTTCGCAGTGCAACAACCACTTCTCTACCTCAATGGCATCTTCCGTTCCAACAAATGGCTTCCCTCCAAGCTTGGTGTAATCTCCACTCGGCTTAGCATAATGGTTAACTACCAGAAATTCCAGAGCCCCTGCTCCTACAGCATTTCCTCCTAACACTCCAGCTTTTACTCCCTCTTGCACCATATTCCTAAAAAAACTGATGCATAGCTTCCATTACAACTTGCGGGACTCCATCACCCACATTCTCTGCTTGTGCCTGACCTTGACCTCTTCTCACATTAGGCCTGGCATTCCCGTCGATGACATCCCCTCCTAGGTTAACACTTCCTCTTCTACCTTCCATATCTGTATTCAAATCTCATGGATACAGAAAAACACCCTAACAAAGATAGGAGACCAGAGATAAAGCATATACTCTGATACCAAGTTGTAATAACCAATTTCTGGAGGCCAAAAGCTAAGCGCTATAGATGCTGCAGTCATCCATAGTATTAACTTCTAGTGACAAAATACGGTAATGATAATGGTATCCATAATATCAGAAGCACTTTAATATGAACAAAATCACAGATTTTCAAAGACAACATTTTACTGATTACATTTCCAAACAAATTCATATCCAAGTTACACAATCCCATAATCGTTTCCCAGGTAAAGATTAATTATAATTACAATAATATGCCAAGAGCGACATATGATGATGCCTCCTTGGTTGATCAGAGTCAATATAGTCATATCCGACTTAATATACACAGCGGAATCAAAACAAAATGAAACTGTAAATCCTAATTAGCTATGCGTCAGCCACCTGCTCGTCTCCGGAAGCTTTATTTGTGAAAATTTCTAAACTTAAAAACCTTAACTCTCAGCCTACTCAAATCAATTTTGAGCACCCGAGAATTTAAGGGGAAACAAAAACTTCGAGTAAGACATAAAGCCTGGTGTGAATAATACTGTTACATCTCAGTTTGCTGATATTAAGTGAGACCATGCCGCTTAGCGGAACGGGTTTCCCCTCACTAATATCCTCTTTAAAACATATATTTTGCATATCCTTTCCTGAACTAAACCTGTTAATCAAACTGATATAATAATGCTAATAATAGCTTAGTCCGGTAAGCTATAATCAGATAACTAATGGACTATTTGTCCGAAATCTGGGCTGACTGCCCGCATACTCGACTAACTGTCCGCAACTGCACCAACTGTCCGAAATCTAGGTCGACTGCCCACATATTGGACTAACTGTCCAAATCAAAATGGACTATCTGATTGAATAATTTTCTTAGGGTTAACTACCCATCATCTTTTTCCTTGAAAACCTTTTCAAAATGATTTAACTTTTTAAATCATACCTTTACAAGGAAAATATATTCTTAGCTTTACTCTAAGCTATTTTGCCATGTTATATATACTTTACTCAAAATAATGTTGATGAATTTTAATGAGGACCAACTATCCTTCCAAACAAGTTAAAACCCTTTTTAACTTGAAAATACTTAGGCTATATTGCATATTTAATACATTCGAAACCTTTGTTTAAAACCTTTAAACAACCCTTTCGAAATCATTGAAGGTAACCCCTTCAAAACCATTAAAAACCTTTCGAAAACATTGGAAAAACCTTTCCATTCTTTTCTCCAAAAGCTTCAAAACATTAGACATCCTCCTTTAAAACCTTTAAATATTGCCTTTCGAAAACATAGGAAAAACCCTTCCTTTCAACCCTTTCGAAGCCCTAGGTAACCACCCCTTTTGAAACCATTCATTAAAACCTTTCAAAACAGTCAAAACTCAATCCTTTCGAAAGCACATTAGGTTCAATTTAAAACATGTGGAAACCTTTCAAAACCATTCGAAAATTTACTCCTTTGAAATCTTTGAACAATGTCTCGGTCGAAACCATTTGGATTATGCCTTTAAGTTGAGCAAAAGGACCAGAAACCCATTAAAGTCGAAAACATCTGTTTCAAAACCATTTAAAACTCTCTTTCGAAACCGTTTGGGTTTTACTTTAATCATAGAAAATGGGTCTTTAAAACATTTAAGTTGAAAGCATTTGTTTCAAAACCATTTCCTAAGTAATGAAGTAATGGTGTCAAAACCATCCCTTCGAAAGCACTGGAGAGGCGGCTAAGTTTTCAGAAAACAAAACAACCCTTTCGAAACCATCTAGATCAAAAGGTAGGAAGCGACAGCTAAAGGCTTTGACCCAGTTAAGGCCAATCATTTAAAATCAAAGGCGCAACCCTATTAAAATCATTCCTTTTAAAACCATTTGACCCAGTCGAAAGCCAACTAAGTCGAAAGATACTTAGTCGAAAGCAAGCAGGCGCATTTTCCTTTAAAACCAAAGTAATGCCTCAACCCCTTCGAAACCCCTGGTTTCGACTTTATTCCTTCTGCTTATATCCAATTTACTACGTACCAGTTAACTGATACCATGTTCATTGGTTTTGACAGTGTCAAAGGCGAAGGTAAGGAGGCGGAACCTGGTGTCGAAAGCATCGAAATAGTGTAAAACATGTTTATTTGTACTTTTAAAATATTTCTTTTGTACCTAACCTACCTTGTTTGTCTAAATCTGATTGGTTGCCATTGTACTTTTTCAAAAGTGCAGTCGACTTTCCAAAATTAACAATTGAAATTAATTTACAAAAAGCCCCTTCTCCTTCCTTAATTATATAAAAGATTTAAGTCCCATACCTTAAATAATTTATATAACCATTAAAAAACTTAGGAAAATTCTACAAAAATTTAGAAAATATCTTTTAATATGTTTCCAACATATAAAAATTTCAGACCCAATTCTTTTATTATTTGACCGTAAGTAATTTATAATCCAAATTAACATTTTCTTTACTAGAAAATTCATATAAGTTCCACATAAATTCAGAAAATTCTAAAATTTGAAATCCATCTCGAAAATAATATTTATGGTTTATATAAAAATTCGCAAGACTTTTGGATGTCATTTTATAGGGTTTTCACCCTAAAACATATCATAAATTCAATATGAACAACCATAATTCATCAACAAGTATATATAACCATTCCATTATTCAAAAACATGGCAAATCAAAGCAAAATATTTGGAATTCATCTTAAAACTAAAAACAAAACAAAAATGAGATGTAAACATTATTCACCTTAGCTTTAGAAATTATAGAGATTGAGATGTGCATGGATTTGATTTGAATTAGCTTTCCCTTTAGCTTTTGTTAATCTTCTTCCCCTTTTTCTTTGTTAATGGTGGCCGGCCTTAGTAAAAAAATTTAAGAAATCAAATGAACGTGTAGAGATACACGGCCTAAGGGAATAGATATATGAATGGCCTCTTTCCTTTTTGACCCCTCCTCTTTTTCATTTTAACTCTTCCTTAATTCATTGTTAAATGGCACAGCTACACCTTAATTAAATATCAAATCTCAATCCTATAATCAACACATTATTTTATTTAATTTAGCTAATTAAATATTCTAAATAATGTTACAAAAATCTAGGGTGTAACAAAGAGCCTTTGGCCCACAATTGGAGGTATACTCAATAAGTTAGAGTATAAGATGCGTAAGACATAATTCTTATATAAATGATACTGTCCAAATACTATTATGGTAAGACTGGAAATTTTCATTTACCATACATTGTTGGTCTGATTCATTATAACCCATGGGTTAGGGGAAACAATGCTGATGAAGAAGATGAAGAAGACAGTGAAGACTTGTGCAAGTTTAGTTATTTATCTATGTTTTTGACATATTCTGATGTATCCAGCTTTTAGACATGTTGGTAATTTATTTTGAGATATTATATTATGGATATTTGGGATGTTGTATTTCTAAGGTTTGGCATATGCGAAACGGGTACTTAATTATGTTATTTTATTTTATCCCTTCCGCTGTGAGATTTTGAAAGCATAGATAGATAGCTCTATATTTTTTTAACTTACCAACTAACAGCCAGCTCTGGAATGGACATAAGATTCGATTGGGTTTTTGTTGGGTCAAAAATTAGGCTCGTTTCGGAGAGAGTTATTACACTCTTGCTGGTCGAAATCATCTTTCCTCTCTCCTTAAATTTTCAAGCACCTTAAATACAAAATCAAATCAAATACAATCGCCTGTGGTAAAGCTGTTCAGAAGCTATCAATTTTTGGACTTGGAATTGGATCAAGGAGTTTAGTTCATCATTTCAAGGTGCGAATTGGCTTTGGTGAAAGGTACATCTCTTGTCTATTAACATATATAAATGCTTATTTAATTATTAAATAATATGGCAGTTAGTTAGAAATTATCATGAATCTATATATGTTGGTGCTATCATCATCTAGTGATAATGTATTCATGTTTGTAATTATAAATTATATATATAGAGCTTATGGCAATAACTAAAAAAAAATTTTTGTGTAAAATAATATTATAAAATGATTATTTAATAAACTAGTTTTTAAATTCAAAAATAATAATATAAATTATATGATTATCATTTTATTAATTAATAAATATAATTTAAGTTCATGGAATTTTAAAAAAAACCGAATATAATGTGTGTGTGTGTGTGTATTAATGTAAATATTATATGTTTTTAAATATAGATAAATATAGGTATAAAATTATAAAATACATACATGAAAATATTTTATAAAATATATACTTATTTATATTGGTTTCAAAATTAAAAAATATTTTCTTTTCGTTTTCGCATGGAAATCAATAATTAAAAATTTTGTTAACCAAAATAATTTTAAATTGAAAAAAGGAATTATTTATGGCTATTTATGTTAAAGTATATATTTAATAATAAATTTACACTAGACATATTTATATGCCTGAATTTTGTGTGTCTTATAGTTTTTATAAATAATATTTTAATATATATATATATGTGTGTGTGTGTGTGTGTATAAATTGATTTCGAAATGTATATAAACATTATATCGATATTTATTCAAATTTTAATATATTAATTTTGAATTTTGTAGTTACTAGATTTTATTAAGTTTATTTAGATCTAAATATAAAATTGAATTTTTAATTTGAATTTAATCTTGTAGTTGTTTATATTATCATTTACAATTATATTATATTATAATAAAGTATATATATTTATATATAAATAACAAAATAGTATAATCACTTACATTATGTATATGCGTATATCTTATTATACAATTTATATGTTATAATATATATATATATATATCTTTGTGTGTGTATCTATATATGTATATACTAGATAACATACATGTAAATAGAGTGGCTAACATGTCCATTACAGTGTAAGCACTTATACATGGGCATATACACGGGCATGTTAAAGCATGTACATTATTTATATTGCACGTGCACGTACACACTTATGTGTATATGATACACATGCATATATTATATAATACAAACTATACAGTAAATAAAATATGATTTTATTTAAAATAAAATTTAGATAAGATCTAAATAAATTTAGACTTTATAAGCCCAATAAAGACCCAAATGGAATATTTTTTTTTGAAATTTACCCATTTACCCCGCTACATGCTGGCGTAGTTCCAACAATGGTATCAAGCCCAATAGCATTTGCCATCTAGTTAGTCGTATTAGGGTTAATTTATTAAAGCTTATCCATATAGTAGGGTGTTTAGAAAAGTAGTGTCTAAGGTTGGGTTTGGGTAATCTAGTACTCTGCCCTACTTGGCTACTAGCCTGGCCCAAAATGAGAAGGTAAGCGCAAAAGGTTACCCCTAATAGAAAATGCCCAATTTGATTTAGGCCTTAGGCTAATTTAAAAAAAATGAAAATTAAATTAAAAGTTTAAAATTTAGAAATTAAATTAAAATAAAACACATATTATAAAAGTTATAAAATAATTTTTTTAAATGTTATAAAATAATTTTGAAATAATTATTTATTAATAAGATTAATAAATAAATGAATTAATTAAATATATATACATGTATAATATGTATAATGATAAATGTTATGTTGTCTTGAATTATTTAAGACAATAGGAGTATATATGTGTGTATAAAAGAATTTTTGAAATTAATAAAAATTAATTAAAATTGTTTGATTAAATAAATTAATTAAAAGTTAATTAATAAATTAAAATACACACACACACACACACACACATATATATATATATATATATGAGATATATGTGTGTTACTATAAACGTTGTCGTATATATATTCAATATAATATGTTATAATTGAATAATATAATAATTAATTAAAGTGTTAATTAATTAAATAAGATTTAATTAATATAATGTTATATATAAAATACTATATAAGTTAAATAAAGCATAAAGGTTATGTAATAATAAAACTTATATAATATGAATGTATTAACTAAAGGTGAAACAATAAGAAACCTAATTAGACTTAAAGAATAAATACACGCACGAAAGTACGTATGCCGTGATTTCTGATGTGTCGGACATTTGAATCGCGAGGGTGTTTCATAAAAATACATTATTCCATAAGCCAATATTACTCAATTAAATATATTGAAGATTATAAATCTTTAATAACTATTGTCCTCTACCATTTATATATTAATAAATTACTTACATACTCTCTGGTTGTTGAGCAAACTCAGGCTAAAGATGTTTTCTATAGTATTATTAATATATTAACCAGACGATGTAAGATAATTATATGTATTGGTTAAGCAAACTCAATGTACATATATTATATTTAGGTCGACGCGAAATGATAGGTATGAATGAATAATTTCTTTCGATCTGTTGAGCAAAATCAAGGTCGAAATGAGGTTAGGACAAGGAACCATGGGTTAGGAGTTGTATATGATACAACAAATAAGGAGTTATCTATCATTTATGGGGTATGACTTGTTGAACAACTCAAGGTCAGAATTCTAAGGCAGACGAGTCCAAACACCCACTAGTGAAGTCAAAAGACTACTATCTTTCATCTTAGGGTATTAAGAAACATAAAAGACTAATGGGAGCCATATTAGAAAAATGAAATGGTAACATTTAAACTTTCTATTATTATAAGGACGTCTGCTACATGAAGTTATAATAATCTACACTGACAACTTGTAATTAATATAATTGATAAAATGTTAACCAATTAGAATATACAAACGAACTGAATTAATACTTGCAAATAGAAATATAAAATATACTTGTCAATAAATTTTTGCATGTTGACCCATGCAAGCGCCTAATTATATAACCATTAAATAAGTTCGTAACTTGGTCACTTATGAGTTTACTTGCCCGAGACCGTGTATTGTCTTCAATGAGTTTCGAACTCTAAAAACAATATAATGATATGGATATTTGATCCATATATGATCACATATAAATGTTATATGGAAAACGATCAAAATCCATAATGTATGAAACCTAGATGAAATTAATACATTGAATTAAGCAAGTAAACTATAGTATGAGATCATGTGTTCAATATGATTGATTACAATAAATGTCTTGTTGTGTTAAATGCAACACTGGACAAAAGGCTACAAGATAGATCTAAGAATTTGATCGCTAAAATGTTGGTTTAATCGGTTTACATAAAGTGCAATTTATTTGATTTCCTTAAAAGTTAACCATAACCAAATGCGCTTTTGAAAGATTTCGTTATGACATTGCAGTAAGGATTTCCGTTGAATCGTTCGACCATTTAAAAAGGAAATTGAATGTATAAGAGTGGATGTGTCCTATGACACGGTTAGGATAAAGAGAGTGAATGGTCATTTCAGCCTCATAAAGAAATTTGAAAACGAAAATTGTTAAATAATAGTAGATACTTAACATTAGAATAAGAAATATGATTTCTTTTCCAAAAAGTATTTTCAATAGAAAAATGTTTTCTATGATATTTATTTTTTTGAATTTAAGATACTTGATCTGAAACTTCTCAACTGTAAACCGGTCATAGTAAATGAAATAAATCGCCTATGTTAAGTGGTTGAATGGAGCTCTGTATTTTTCATACACTATTATAGTAACGACGGAAATAGTGGGAGCATGCCATATAACACTTATTGGTCGCATCAAATTACGAAAATTGTTTTCGTAAAACATACCAAACATTATTTATGAAATAATTATTATTTTGCAGTATTGACTGAAAAATAGACGTAGTTTTTCTCAATATGAATATTATCTATATTCATTATAAAATAATACGGGTATTTGTGATGTATTGGAAAATAAAGAAGTATCTAAATTTATTTGCAATTATTTTGGAATTATGGACTAAGCCACAGTTTTGAGAAATAATTTTCTGTTATATGATATGAATCATATGGTACTAGTAAATTATATTTCAAACAATAAAAGCAAAACACTCATTTAGTGGAAGCATCACAAGAGTCGTTGAACTCTTTGGGTATATATATATATATGTAGATATAATACAAAAATATTTCTACATACTTCGTTGTATTCATTGATGAGTTATCATAGACATGAACATGTATATTTGATACACATGTAGTATGTCTTTGATAAGCCTCATAGAATAAGAAATGGAAGTAAATTAGAGGTGGGCATTTAACCGAGTTAAACGACTTAACCGACCTTAACCGAACCGCATTAACTGATAAATTCGGTTAATCGAACGTTCGGTTAACTGACCGATGTTAACCGACGAAAGTTGGTTTGGTTAACGGTTAACCATATAATATATATCGGTTAACCGTTAACCGAAAATAATTTTCCCCTAATAACCCAACAACGAATTAGCCGCTTCGCTACCCGGCCCATCCCAATATCGCATAACAAAACATAACCCTAAAATTTTCATCGTCCCTGCCACTTTCAATTCAATACCTCATTCCCAAAAACTCTCCTCTGCTAATTTCCTTATTACCTAATTGTCTCTCCTCTGCTATTTTCCTTATTACCTAATTGTTTCCAAAAATGCTCATATCAACACAAATTTGTAGCGCCGTCTTAGCCGTTGTCGATCTACAAATTCAGATATGGTGGCTGCTAGTAGGAAAAGGAAAAAAAGTAAGTTTGTATTTATGTGTATTTTTACTTTTTATTTGTTTTTTTAGTTATTGACTATATAATTCATTATATACTGTGAAATTGGGATACGAATTGAAAATCTGACCAGAATTATATACTGTTAATTTGACCAAAATTAGATCTACAAATTGTTATCAATTTTGATGCTGCTGAACAATCAAGATGATGAACTAACTATTAAACTGCATAAGATTAATAAAAGGGGCTTTGCACGAAAGGTACCTATTTCTGATGGTGTTATAAGAAAAGTCCCTGTAGAAATAAGTATGTAAATTAAGTCCCTATTTTTTCTAAATAAGAAAACGCAAGTTAGATTATGCTTTTTAAATTTTCAAAATTCTCAAAATCAGAAAACGCAAACTAGCTTGCGCTTTCCTGATAGAAAGCGCAAGGTTGCTTTTCAAAAATTTTAAAAGTTATAAAATTTTCAAAATTAGAAAGCGCAAACTAGCTTGCGCTTTTCAGATAAAAAGTGCAAGTTAACTTGCGCTTTTCAAAATTTTCGAAAATTTCGAAAAATATTTCAAAATTAGAAAAGTGCAAGTTATCTTGCATTTTCTGTCAAAAAAGTGCAAGACACTTTACGTTTTTTTATTTTTGAAAAATAGGGACCAAATTTACATATTCATTTCTACAAGGACTTTTTGTATAACAACATAAAAAACAGGGACCTGTGACTCTTTTCTTGTTAATAAAATAATGATTATATGAACTAACTATAAAAGCAACTTATATAGCTTGCTTAGGTTTAACAGTTTTATAACTTATTGTTATATAATCAGTTGATGATATATAGAATAATGATATTAACTTGCTATAGGATTGGATGCTCTAATAAAATTCATTTTGCATTTGCTTTCTTGAATTAAACAAAGCAATGGTTAAAGGAATAACTTTTTGTATGTTATCCTTCATTTCTTGTTTTTCATAAATAAAATCATATAAGGATTCTTGGGAAGCCCTAACGACTTTAACATGAATTACTAATTGATAAGAAATCTTTCTCTTAGCCTTTACCAAAAATTACAATAAACCAAATATGCAACTAGTCAGATATGAATGGAAACCATGTGTCTACCAAAACTGCCAATACTTTGAAAGCCCCCAAAGTTAGAGCATGTTTGAAAAAATTTGGGTTCTAAAACCAAAAATAATTGAGAGCAATAATAATGGTATTATTATTATTTGAACAACCCAAATGGGGAAGCATAAACCATCCTAATGCTAACATGGATATAGAACAAGAAGACAATAGTAACAATAAAACAATGCAGTCAACCAAATATGAACAAAAATTCTGATGCTAAAAGCTGTTGAGGTGAAAATAACAATGAATAAGCAGCATGCAATATCAATATTACAAACTCGAGTCCAAAGCCCGTCTATCTTAATACATCAAGTTGAAAGTCCCAATAAGGAAAGGCAACAACAAGAGACAGTACATCGGATGGTATAAAAAACAAAAGGAAAAAAACATACAAACGACTCAGGGACATAAAGTTCTGAACCACAAAGCGTAGATAGTGAACTAATTCAAGAAGACCATAATCAAATAACTATGAGTGATCTATAGACATTTTCATCTCAGCAACCTATAAGAAACCAATAATTACTCTTTTTCATTTGTTGTTTAAGGGAGAAGGTATTTTTATAATAACATTGTCAAGCACATTTCATAAGAGAAATACAAGAAAAAGTGTAATATGAGTTAGGAAATAAAGTGTGGCTAAGTATCTGCACTTTGTATAATTTACTAAGCTTGTATATGCATTTAGTTGCAATAATAGTTTTATGTGTTACGGTCAACCATATATTATGCTAACTGACTAACTAATTAAGTTTGTGTGAACTAAGCTTAAATGCACATATACATGATACATAGAACTAACTAACTAAGCTTTTATATGCAATTTACTAACAAAGCTTGCATATGCATTTTACTAATATTTTACTATCAACTATATATTATGCTTAGTTCATTTTCATGCAAGCATATATATTTTATTTCAGTTAATACTGAATTCATATATTTTTTACTGTCATGCTTAGTTAATACTCAGTTCATTTTACTATCATGAACTAAGCTTGTAGTTGTATATGCATTTGAAATAAGTCGTAAACTAAGTTAATAATCAGTTCATATGTCATGCAGTCATTTATTGTAAATATTAAACAAGCCAGTTCCATTTTTGTGCCAATGTTTCAGTGGCAGTGATAGTGTAATACACGATATATCTTTCATTTCAGTTGGACTAACTTATATATATTAACCTTTGGACAGAGGTTTGGAGATTGGAGAAAGAATTTGCAATATCTTTGGCAGTTCATTCCAGTAATTTTATGTTACTTGAGTTGGACCTTTTTGTTGAAATTATTTTAATGTATTTATATTTATGTTTGGACTTTGGGGTTTTAAACTTTGAATTGTGATGTATTGTAATTTGTATTGGATTTAGGGTTTAAAATTTTGAATTGTGATCAATATGATGTGTTTTATTGTGCTATTACTATAATGCTAAATGTTGTATGTAATGTATTTCTACAAGTCAGTTCTATAAATATATTTAAATTTATAGTTTTTAACTTTGTCCAGTGTTGTATGTAATGCCAGTAATGAGTATATAAATTCAACATGCATATAATGTTACAAATTATAGTTGTAGGCTTGTAGTTCATGCTTCCATCGGTTAACCAGTTAAATTAACCAGTTAACCAGTTAATTTAAATGGTTAACTGATCAACAGTTAACTGTTTAAATTAATTGGTTAACCGGTTAATTTAATTGGTTAACCGCGGTTTAAATTAATCGGTTTAGTCGGTAGTCTACTGACTATCTTAACCGACCACCGGTTAACCGAACCGCATAATAACTTTGGTTAATCGAAAATATTAACCGATTTAGTCGGTTAACCAACCATGCCCACCCCTAAAGTAAATAACATAAATTGCAATAGAAAATAAAAATTATTCGATTTGATCGAATAGGTTAGTATATTAGAAAGTGTTTCAAAAGTACCTAAATTGAACAAAGGTTCAATCTCAAAAGTCACTTCTCCCTATGATACATTATGATGTATCAATAAGGAGTAATTAATTTTTTTTGAACAAATTATGATTAATAGTGAGTGAAGTTGAGTTAACTTCTTTCTGTAAGGTCGTAACTTAAAAGTAGTACACGAGGTTAAAATTAATTTCTTCTAAAAAAATAGTCTACGAAATCATACGATATAAGGGTTTATAAGAAACCCCAATATATCCTAGGTCAAGGAGTCGGCAGGTTGTGCGAGTCGAAAGACTGCACATAATAATTGTACGTGAGAGATCTTGTATGAATCGCCTCAAAATAATTCTAGAAACAATAGTCATTAGATGACCAATTTATGTTTTAAACATAAGTATAGTACATTAAAAAACAAATTAGTTTCATATATAAGGCAATTCATAAAATGTTTATGAATACCCATTCTGTTGAACTGAGAAACAATTGCTGTTTCAAAAAATACCAACTTCATGGCGACATAATTTCTTTTAAAAATTATTGGTAGTAAAATGGATTTGGATACGATCTGAGGATAAAACTGATTATGAGGGATGAAATGAAATTAACCAAACCTAAATGAACATAACCTATTAGAATGTCTAACAAGCATTCTTGCACGTTGAAGAGAAACTATAAATTTCTTATTAATGTCGAGAATAGATAATCCTCTGTCAATCAAATCCTTAAGAGTATTGAATCTACCATATGGCGTGATGCATAAATCTGAAAGGATACCAAATGCATTATCAAAATATGATTTTCATAGTTGTACCCGAGGGGATGTGATCCATCGGTCGTGATTATGTCTTTAAAAGCAAGACTAATGCAGTTGGAATTTAATAGGCAATGTTGATAAGTATAACATCATAAATTTCAGTTGTTGAAATCGACGTAATAGATTCATCATTCAACTTGCTCAAGTTAATTCAGATTTACTTACAAAATTATTTCCTGGTACGACTATATGTTTTGGTACATATGTATTGATGTGGAAAATTATGAATAATGATTTAAAATTGACTGTTTTCCCATAAAAACAAAAGTGTCTTGAAGTTGGAAGTGATATTGAGTTTGTTGTTTATGGATACGATCTAAGAAATGATACGAAAGTATCATTCTAAAACCATTAGAATTGAATAAGTATTTTGATAGAAATTTCGAATAGTTTGATTTTCAATCAAAATGGAGAGTAAGTGTGTCTCCATAAGAAAGAACGTTAATAGGTACATAGATATTTCTAGTTTATAAGTAAACAACACACAGCTAACTGTTAACGATTTACTTATGTTAAAATAAGTAATACTTTGGTTGTTCAATACTGGATATTGGATTTGTAAATTATATCTTTTATGTTCAATATAAAGGATGTTGGGAATGTTTCAAACGATATGCAAAGACACCATATTAAATTGTTTAATAAGGAACATGTAAGATGGATTCCTTATGCTTTAGCAATGGGAATTATCATACATGTTCTATTGCCTACAATATCGTAATCTTCTTACGTATTTTATGCATGAATAAATATCAAATCCAAATTAAGATCACTAAATGAAGGTTATAGTGTTCTCGAGTATTTAAGAAATACTAGTGAATTGTTTACAGAAATAATGAACTCCTTATGCAGGAGTATTCAGACTCAAACTTCACAAGTGATATTAAGTATAATATGTCAATATTAAATTCATCTTTAAAACTTAGTTAAGAAGCTTTAAGTTGGAAATGTTCCAAACTAAAGTTGTGGCTAATTCAACAAAAAAGGCTAAGTGCATCGTCTTTAATAGCGCCAAAATAAAAGCAATATATATGAATATAAATGCACAAATTATAATCCTTTGATCCCCCCACAAGGGCCTGGTCAAAGCATTATAAGCCTTCGGTCCTACCTATAAGGCCTGACCGCAGCACCTCTTAAAGGGAGGTCGAAGTAGGCCTCTAGTCCCGCATACATGGCTTGGCCAGAGCACCGCATGCCTTCAGTTCCACTTACGTGGCCTGGCCGGAGTGCCTCCTATATGGAGGATGGAGTAAGCCTTTGGTACTACCTAAGATGGCTTGCCCAAAGCATTGATCAGCCTTCGGTTCCCTCTATAAGGCTTGATAGGAACAGCTCTTTGAGGGTGGACGGGTAAGGCTTTGGTACTGCCTAAAATGGCTAACCAAATGCACCGACCAGCCTAAATCCATACCTAAAAGGTAAGAAGGAGCAAAAGAAATCAACCAAAGCTTAAATCCTTACCTAAAAGGTAAGAAGGGGCAAAAGAAATCAATCCAGCGAGTCTAATTCCATCTTAGAGATGGGCCAAAGCAATCTTTCAGAGGAAGAGCATCAAACACATTCAATCTTGTGCAACCTTTAAAGGAAAGGTTAGACCGCTTCTACGGGGGAACATTATTAAAGACAATGGTCGCAAAGGAAATTCTAAATCTTTCTCGTCGAAAGCATAAATTACTATCATAGCCTGGGGTTATATTCTCTAAAATGCGAAACTAAATTAGCTCTTATTCTTTTATTTCTAGGTTGGAATCCAAATTGTCTATCAAATAACAGGAATCTTTGTTATTGGTTAGATTTCTGGCCTTCTATTAAGCTGGAATGATAATTTTACCAATAAAATAAAAGTTTCCAAATGGATTTCTAGCCTTCTTATAGATGGATTTCTAATTTTCTTACCAGATGGATTTCTGGTCTTCTTATAGATGGATTTTTGATTTTTCGACTAGATGGATTTCTAGTCTCCTTATCTTATAGATTTCTGGTTTTCTTATTAAAGTATAACGTAACTACTAATCTAGATGACCATCTATTGGCTTTTGAAAGCCAAATGGACTTGCAAATGCCTATAGGGCAGTTCATTCCAGACTTTTCCCTACAACTTTTCACAAAGCAGCTGCCAAATTGTAAGGCACTACCGATAAAATACCATCTATTCTTAGGAGCATTTTTCTTATGAATTTTCAGCATAGTTTTGCATATCCAAAGATCCTACCATAGATTCTAGTGTGCTTGCTAACGTCAAATAAAGATCAAGGGAATTACCTGGTGAATATCTAAGGAGATTCAGTACGGAAGCATTAAAAGTGGAAAATATGACCGTTAGAGAGAAGTTGATGATAGTATATTCGGGGTTAATTGAGCAAACTCCTTTTGGAAAGAACTCTATATTTATGGGTGTATAGATCTATAAGACTTCCATTTCCAAGTCGATAAGTTCATTCGCATGTAAGAAATGTACCATCCCTGGAAGAAGTCTCAGCCAAAGAAAGAAGGAGGAAAGTTTGGTTTCAATCAACCCAATAAAAAGCCAAAATGGGATGAAAGTAAAAGAGGAAAGTGGGAGGAGATCCCCAAATCTAATTATGTGGACTTGAACAAACCTATCTCGTACTTTTTGCTATGGCCAAAGACAGTGGAAATCCTCCTACTACCTATAAAGCAAGGAACAATCCTGAGCCCAAGAGAAGGGGAGATTATTGTGCCCATCACAAAGCAAATGGGCATAAGACTGATGAATTTTGTGCCTTGGCAGGCATAATTCAGAACATGATCGGGTTTGGATTCCTTAAGGAGTTCGTTAAGGAAAATTAGAAGTCTTCCTATATGAAGTGAATAATCAAAGGCCTTTGAGCAACACTGCTAATTTTGTAGAGCATAATTCCCAATAAGACTTCATTCCTCCAATTAATCGCATAGAAGTCATTCATAGAGGTCCACACACTACTAGGAATAGCAAAGGAGTTAAGAGCGGGTATGTAAGGAAAGCAAAGGATGGAACTTTCTCGATCCATGAGGAACCACCATTCAAGAATCGTAGGTTCTGACTTCGAATGCCTAACTTGACAATAACTCAACAAGAGCTAAGGGGAGTCCGTTATCTACATGACGACTCGCTAATGATGACTGCTCAAGTTGGACTCTCCATGGTGACAAAAATTTTGGTAGACACTGGAAGTGCAGTAAATGTCATTTTCAAACATGCATTTGATCAAATGAATATTCCGAAAGGAAAATTAGAACCAAGTCTGAAGCCCATCTTTGGATTCAATAATAAAGGATCCACTCTAATAGGGTAGATAAAGCTCTTTGTACAGATGGGAATTCTGCCATAGTCCAGAAGCTTTGAAACTCTTTTTGTAATCATGGATCAATCTTCTAATTACAATGCTTTCATTGGGATGCTCTAAATGAAGTGGATGCCTTTGTCTCATCCAAACATCTAATAGTGAAGTTCTTAACTAAAAATGGCGGGGGAACCATAAAAGGGGAGCGGTTTAGCTCCCGAGAACCATATTTTGCTACACAAGAGCAATTTAATAAAATTGGCGCTTATTATTACGACTCAAAGAAAAGTAAATTGAACCAAACCAAAACTGAGAAGTCCTCGAATGGTAACTTGTAACATCCCCCACTCGGAGGTCCAAAACTAACGGCTACGGATGCTGCAGTCATCCATAGTTATTAATCTTCGATGACCAAATACGGTAATGTTAGATACATTGATATAACATAAACACATGGATATGGAAAATTTTAAAATCATTAAACAACTTTCAGATTCCATTTCAAAATATTTCAAATTCATTACATAATCCCATATTCGGGAACCACGTTCAGAGAAAATATAATTATTACAGCATACGCCAAGAGCGACATATGAAGATGCCCCTTTGGATGATAAGAGTATATATAACAAGGCAATTAAACAAATTTTCCTTTACAACAAAACACAGCGGAATCAAAATAGAAAAGAACTCTTAATAGCTATCTTGCCTCCTGCACGTCTCCGGAAGCCTATTCGTCTAATGAGGTACTTGAAAACCTCAACTCTCAAACTACTCAAAGTTAATTGAGCACCGAGAGTTTAAGGGGAAAACATAAACTTCGAGTTAGACATAAAGCCTTGTATGAATAATAACCTACCATCTCAAACCATTTAAACATTTAGTGAGACCACGTCACTTAGTGGAATGGGTTTTCCCCTCACTAATACCTTATCCAAAACTTTATAAAAACCATATACTGTGCTCATGCATCAACAATGGTTAAAATATAACAATTCAAGATATTATGATGATATGCAAACAAGTAAAATCAATTTTGGATTACCCATCCCCATTCATTTTGACTGTCTGTCTCGGTTATAGTTTCTAGGGTTACTATTAACCTATTAGTTTTCATGGGCTTACTAATAACCTGTTTGAAATTATGGACTCCTTGTCCGGTCACATAGTTTTCATAGGATCTCTAAGAACCTATTGGCCCCTGCCAATAACTTCATGGTTTCATGGGTTCTACCTGAACCTATTGGTATCTCCAATAACTTCCCTCTTATCCTAGTTTTCATGGATTGACTAGGAACCAATTGACTTCTGTCTATAACTTAATCCGGATATAGTTTTCATTGGTTCACTTCAAACTTATTGGCCCCACCAATAACTCTTTCTAATCATAATTTTCATGGGTTTACTATAAACCTGTCTATCAGACAAGTTCTTTAGTCAGTGTTTAGGCATCCTATGTTCTGGTTTTCTTGACCTCCTGGATGCAATTCTACTCATTCAGAAGTTAACTCAATTTATATTCTCTGCTAGGTCAACCTAGCTGGTTACTCTGCCATTTTCCCCAAAATGCAGTTATGGGACCATTTTACAGTGAATATGTATATTAGAATAAGCAAACAAAATAACATAATAACACCAACACCTGTGGTTTAATATCCTTGAAATCATTTTTATATAAAACATGGTTAATCCCTTTAACCTATTATTTTATCAAGGAAAGCTTCTTCCCAAACTTCATAGTTAAAAGCGATTTTAAAACTCCTTTATTATGCCATGGTTTTCCTTTAAAAATGAGATTGGATTCTTTGTTTTGAAAACTAAGGCTTTCAAAACCTTTAACTTTTACTTTCGAAACCATTGGATAACCTCCTTCGAAAGCATTCAAATCTTCTTTTCAAAACACTAAGCACAAGCCTTTCGAAACACTTTAAAACATCTCTTTTGAAACCCCTCAAAACATACCTTTCGAAAGTATTAAAGTATTACTTATTTACTCTTAGAAGCATAGCTTCGAAACCATTGAAAGTACCCATTTCAAAACCATTTGAAAGTATCCCTTTTGAAACCATTGAGTTTATCTTTAAAAATATCTTTTAGGTCAAAGTGAATATGAACGGAAGTACTCCTTTCGAAATCATATGAAAGTATCCCTTACGAAACCATTGGGTTTATCTTTTAAAATATCTTTTAGGTAAAGATGAATATAAATGACAGTACCCCTTTCAAAACCATTAAACTTCATATAAAAGAGTTTGGGGGAAAACTGATGGCTTCAGAACCATCAATTCGAAAGCTTAAATCATTTAACTAAAACATTTAAAGGATAGCTTCGAAACCCCTTTCAAAGCCATTGCCTTCGAAACCATTAAACCCTTTCGAAAGCTTTAAGAAGTGATTTATATTTATAAAAAAAATCTATCTTTCGATCTAGTTAATGACTTAAATCCAGTCGAAAGGCATAAGGTCGGCAGGAGAGTTTCGATTTGGGTTGAAACTATCCCTTTCGAAAGCATTAATTTAAAAACATGGCAACTCTTTCAAAAGCATTGCTTTAAATAAAAAGGCAACAATATTATCAAAAGCTATTTAAAACACCCTTTCGAAAGCATTGGTTTCGACTCCTCCAAAAGCATTCATCAAAAACAAGGCAAGCGCTTTTCTTTAGATGATAAAACAGAGACCTTCAGAAGCTAACTGGTTTCGACCTCTTCGGAAGCATGGTTTCGACACCATACTTGCCGCATTTTCTTCCAATCCACTACGTAGCAACATATTGATACCTTATGTATTGGTTTTGACTTAGTGGGTTTCGACTTGGTTGACGCAGAAGTACAGGGTCGAAAGGTACTATTTAAAGAGGCGAAACATAATTTTTGGGTAAAGACTGTTTTAATGTCTTTTAAAGTAAATGCTTTTGAACTAACTTGCCTATTTGTAAACATTTAATTGGGTGCCATAAACTTTTTACGTTCTTTCTTAAAATAATAATGCCGCATAATTTCAGATCTAAACAAAGATTAATTTAACAAATAAGCCTTTCCATTAAGAAAAACAATTAAATCTTTTAAGTCCTCCTTCTAAAATAATTTAATTTCCATAGTAAATCACTTAGGAAAAATCCTCAAAAATCATGGAAATTCACTTTTAATATGTTATCTAACATATATAAATTTCAGATCCAAATTCTTCATAATATAGGCTAAATTAATTTCTAAACCCAATTGTTCATATATTCCTTTGGAAATTCATAATAAATTTTCCATAGCTTGGAAAATTATTAAAATTAAAACCCAACTCCAAAATAATGTTTTACATAACATATAAATTCCTCATGGCATTCAAAATCCAAAATAAATCATTTTAGCCTTAAAACCGTATAAAACGATTATCAAAGAAACTTGTTTGAATGTATCATATCATAAAATCCAAGCATATATCATCAGATTCATCATATTGGATTTAAACTTAAACCCGAATATCAAATGATCATAAAAACAAAAATAGAGATGGTTTTGATTATTATTCACCTTGATTGGATAAGGAACTTGAGATTTGATCTAGATTAATCCTCCTTGCTTGATTGCTTAACTTTAATTTGATTTTTCCATTTTTCTTCCCTAGGTAATGGCCGGCTTGAACTTTTTGTTTGCGTTTTTGAATAATGCAAAATGAACGTGCAAAGGAAAGTGGAAATGAGATTATAAGGGTAATGGTGTGGCAATTACCTTGTAATACCCTCGTGTTAATTAATTTACATATAAAACCATTCTTAAGCCCATTTATTTAATTAAGCTCGGCCTCTATTATAAATTTTCAAATCTGAATCCCCTTATTACTCTAATACTTACATTACTCTATTTAATTTATCTAATTAAATCTCCTGAATAATGTTATTAAAAATTAGGGTTGTTACAGGCTCCCCTACTTAAAGAATTTCATTCTCGAAATTCAGTAAGGACTAAATACTAAACATAGCAATCATCGGTAACAACTCCTAACAAGCATACTAGCCTACCTGACTAGCAACTATCTATATAAAGCTAATATAGACATACCCTAAAAACAAATCAGGATAAGTATCTCTAATCCTATCTTTTTTCTCCCAAGTACAGTCCTTCTCGTTATCGCTCCACTGAACTTTCACCAACCTGACTGTCTTGTTCCTCAATCTTTTCTCATCTCTCGCTACAACCCGAACTGGTTGTCTAACAAAAGTCAAATTAGGCTCTACTGTCAAAACTTCCAACCCTTTCGGAGGAATAGTAGTCTCTAGATCATGAACATACTTGCGAAGATGAGACACATGAAACACATTATGGACACCTGCCATACTTCTTGGCAACTCTACTCTGTATGCGAGCTTTCTGATCCTCTCTATAACCTGGAACGGACCAACATATCTCGGCGCCATTTTCCCTGACTTTCCACATCGTACCTTACCCTTCATCTGTGATACCTTAATGAAAACCTTATCTCTGACTGAGAATTCTAAGTCTTTATGCCTCTTATCTGCTTAACTCTTCTGCCTGGACTAAGCTTCCTTCATCCTTTCTCGGATCAACTCAATCTTCTCTGTCGCCTCTCTAACCAGATTTGGACCTAAGACTAATCTATCTCCAGTCTCCAACCAACATGCTGGTGATTTGTATGGCCTTCCATACAAAGCTTCAAAAGGCGCCATTCCTATACTAGCCTGATAACTATTATTATAGGACAACTCCACTAAGTGTAGGTGACCTTCCAAAGATCCACCAAAGTCCAAAACACAAGCTCTTAACAAATCCTCGAGTACCTTATTAACTCTCTCTGTCTGCCCATCCGTCTGAGGATGATATGCAGTATTCATTTTAAGCTTAGTACCCAACACATCTTGTAGAGTCTTCCAGAATTCACTAGTGAACAAAGTGTCTCTGTCACTGACTATACTACTAGGAATCTCATGCAGTCTAACTATGTTCTTCATGAACAACTTAGCTAAAACAGGTGCAGTCCTCCTTGACTTAACTGGAATGAAATAGGCACTCTTGGTCAACCTGTCCACAATGGCCCATATACTTTCATTTCCTCTATTTGACATTGGCAACCCATCTATAAAATCCATAGATATTGAATCCCATTTCCAAACTGGTATATCCAAAGGTTGAAGCAATCCACTCGGCTTTTGATGTTCGGCCTTCATTTATTGACTGTTTGCATACTGCCTAACCCACAAGCCAACATCCTTCTTCATACCTTCCTAAAAGAAGCTCCTCTTCATATCTTGATACATCTTGGTCCCTCTAGGATGAATCATAAATTTGGACCGATGACATTCCCCAAGAACTTCTTTCCTTAAATCCTCAACATTCGAAACACATAACCGTCCCTTCTTTCTCAACCATCCCCTTTGGTCAAGACTAAAATCCTTTAGATCATCGATCTCTGATCCCATCTCAAGCCTTCTAATCTTCTCGGCTAATACTGGATCCTCCTTCTACTTAGAAGCAATCCTTTCGATCAATATTGATCGAACTTCTAAATAGGTTAATATGGCTGTGCTCTGACTGGAACTAGCAGTCGATCTTAACTGCACATTACAAGTAGTCAAAGCTTCTAAATCTTTCCACTCTACCAACATAGCTAACACCACATTCTGATGTCTTCTGCTAAGAGCATCTGCTACTTTATTACCTTTCCCAGGTGTATACTCTATACCAAAATCATAAGCTGCTAAAAACTCCAGTCACCTCTGTTGTCTCATATTCAACACCTTCTGAGAGAATAAATACCTTAAGGACTTATGATCTGTGTATAGCTCAAATCTCTCCCCTAATAGATAATGTCTCCAAATGTTCAATGCAAAGATTACAGTGGCCAACTCTAAATCATGAGTAGGATATCTTACTTCATATGGTCTAAGCTGTCGTGAAGCGTGGGCAATAACTTTACCCTTCTGCATCAACACAGCTCCTAGACCAGTCCCACATGCATCTGTATACACCACCAACCCTTGGTTTCCGTTTGGAACTACTAACGTAGGTGCATTGGTCAACAAATGCTTTAACTTAAGGAATGCTTCCTTACATTTTTCGGACAAGACAAACTTCACATCTTTCCTGGTTAACTTAGTCAAAGGTGCTGCTATCTTTGAGAAATCCTTGATGAATCTCCGGTAATAGCCAGCAAGTCGAAGAAAACTCCTTATCTCAGTCACCGACTCCGGTATCTTCCAATTATTAATAGCTTCGATCTTGTCTAGATCGACCGACAAGCCCTTCTCTAAAACCACGTGACCAAGAAACTTAACCTCTTTCTTCCAAAAATGACACTTGGAAAACTTTGCTTTTAGCTGATGCTGCCTCAGCATCTCAAGCAGTACTCTAAGATGCTCTTTATGCTCTCTTTCATCCTTAGAGTATACTAAAATTTCATCTATAAACACCAGCACAAACCTATCAAAGTACTCTCGAGAAACTCTGTTCATCAAATCCACGAAGAAAGCAGGTGCATTCGTTAACCCGAATGGCATACTAGCCACTCGTACGAACCATACCTAGTTCGAAATGCTGTCAATGGAATACTGTCCTCTGCCACTCTTAACTGATGGAAACCTGTCGCCAAATCCAACTAGGAAAACACTCTGGTTCCATACAATTGATCAAAGAGATCGTCTATTCTCGGCAAAGGATACTTATTCTTAATCGTCCTCTCGTTCAACTTACGATAGTCGATACACATCCTCAATGACCCATCCGGTTTCTTCACGAACACCGCAGTCACTCCCCGAGGTGAACTGGTTGGTCTAATAAAATTCCTTCCCTCAAGATCCACCGGCCGCACCTTCAATTCCTTTATCTCGGTCGGTGTCATCCTACTAGGTGATCTACTCACAGGTTCAGCTCCTGGCACAAGATCTATCTGAAACTCAACAGCTCGTTTCGGTGGTAATCCTGTAACCGGCTCAAAGACATCTACAAAATCTCTTGCTACTCGAATCTGACTTAACTTTTCTCCTACTTCCATAACACTTAACAAAGCACAACTACTCCGATCAGAATTCTCCACTGAGAATATAATTCGGTTATGACTATCAGGGTGTCTTAGTAATATTTCCCTATCCTGGCAAAATATCCTAGCCTCATATTTACTCAACCAATCCATACCCAAGATGATCCTGAAATCTACGAAATCAAGAACATACAGACTGCATGCAAACTTATGACCTAACAAATCAAGTTCTAACTGGTCACATCTCATCCCCAGAGTTGCATACCCTTCTACCGAATTCGCAACCCTTAAGGAAGTAACAAGGTATGTGGGTTCTAAGCATAACCGGTCAACCAAACACTGAGATATAAATGAATATGATGCACCGGTATCAAATGGTACCCTAACTGGTATACTCTGAATCAAAAGCGTACCTTCCATCACGGTCTTCGCTTTTTCAGCTGCAGTTGGCTTAGCAGATGATGGTCCAACAGCAAAGACCTTTCCCTTGTTCGCCTTGACTGGTTTTGGACACTTGATTCTTATAATGCCCAACTTGGTCACGGTTGAAGCACTTCACACCCTTTTTTTTGCGACCTTCTTCCCCTTACCTGACCGACACTCATGAGCATAATGACTTTTCTTATCACACTTGGAGCAAACTAAATCAGCCTTTGCCTTCATGGCAGCTTCTCCCTTTTGGGCTCCATTCTTCTTAAAGAACTTTCTCCTCTTTTCCTGAGAACCATGGGTTTCAATTAGCTTTTCTTTTGCACAAATAGCAAGCATCTCCTGATGTCGGATTGCCATCTCCACAACTACATTACAAGGATCACGGAGATGTGTCAGGGTCGCCCTAGCAATCTCAGGTCTCAATCCCTGAATGAACCTCTCATTCCTCCTGATGATGGGGTCTATAGTAGCATACCCATATCAGGACAGCTTATCAAACTTAATAGCATACTCAATTACCGACATATCTCCCTACACCAAATCCATAAACTTCCTCAACAATGACGACTTGGAAACTTCAGACAAAAAAATCTGTTCAAATCTCCTTTGGAATTCTGCCCAAGTCAACTCTTCCTCTGGAACTCTGGCAATAACACTATTCCTCCAATGAAGCGCTGCCCCTTGCAACTGTCTAGAGGCCAGCCTCCTCTTCTGCTCATCATCCAAGTCCAAATCAGCCAAGATTCTCTCACAATACAACAGCCAATTTTCAACTTCTATGGCATTCTCCGTTCCCATAAACGGCTCCCCACCAAGACTGGTGTAATCTCTGCTCAATCTTGCATAATTATTCCCAATTGGAGCCATAGCATTAGCTCCTCCAACATTCCCAGCAACTCCAGCAGCAGCTCCTGCTTGCATCAGGTTGATTAAAAACTGATACATCGCCCCCATATCCATTGGTGGATTTCCAGCACACACATTAGCATCTGCATTTTGGTTAGCATTAGCTTGTCGACCCGGGTTCCTCCTAGTGGGCTAAACATTTTCGTTTGTTGTGGTGCTTCCTCCAACGAGATTTCCTCTTTCGTTTCCTGCCTCCGTATCTTCTTTCTCATAAATCTGCATATGAGCCTTAGTAAGATACTAAAGAACGGTCTAAAAGAGAGGGGAATACGTACTTATATATATATATTATGTGTGTGTGTGTGTGTCAAATACAAGTATGTTACTATAGCGTTATCCTAAACCCCGATCCTATTATCTGATCCATTAGATTTTGTTTTGAAAAATCTTTTAGGTTCAAATTTCTTTTAAGTTTTCTTAAACCTATGCTCTGATACCAACTTGTAACATCCCCCACTTGGAGGCCCAGAACTAACGGCTACGGATGTTGTAGACATCCATAGTTATTAATCCCCGGGGACCAAATATAGTAATGTTAGATACATTGATATAACAGAAACACATGGATATGGAAAATTTTAAAATCATTAAACAACTTTCACATTCCATTTCAAAACATTTCAAATTCATTACATAATCACATATTCGAGACCATGTTCAGAGAAAATATAATTATTACAACAAACGCCAAAAGCGACATATGAAGATGCCCCCTTGGACGATCAGAGTATATATAACTAGACAATTAAACAACTTTGCCTTTACAAAAAAACGCAGTGGAATTTAAATAGAAAAGAACTCTTAATAGCTACCTTGCCTCCTGCATGTCTCAGGAAGCTTATTCGTCTAATGAGGTACCTGAAAACCTCAACTCTCAAACTACTCAAAGTTAATTGAGCACCCGAGAGTTTAAGGGGAAAACATAAATTTTGATTCAGACATAAAGCCTGGTATGAATAATAACCTACCATCGCAAACCATTTAGATATCTAGTGAGACCACGCCACTTAGCGGAATGGGTTTTTCCCTCACTGTTATCTTATCCAAAACTTTATAAAAACTATATATTGTGCTCCTGCATCCACAATGGTTAAAACATAACAATTCAAGATATTATGATGATATGCAAACAAGTAAAATCGATTTTGGATTACCCATCCCCATTCATTTTGACTATTTGTCTCAGTGATAGTTTCTAGGGTCACTATTAACCTATTCGTTTTCACGAGCTTACTAATAACCTATTTAAACTTATAGACCTCCTGTCTGGTTGCATAGTTTTCATGGGATCACTAAAAACCTATTGGCCCCTACCAATAACTTCATGGTTTCATGGGTTCTCGCTGAACCTATTGGTATCTCCAATAACTTCCCTCTTATCCTAGTTTTCATGGGTTGACTAGGAACCTATTGGTTTCTGTCAATAACTTAATCCGGATATAGTTTTCATGGGTTCACTACAAACCTATTGCCCCTGCCAATAACTCTTTCTAATCATAGTTTTCATGGGTTTACTATGAACTTGTCTATCTGACAACTTCTTTAATCGGTGTTTAGGCATCCTATGTCCTGGTCTTTTTGACCTTCTAGATGCAATTCCACTCATTCAGGAGTTAACTCAGTTTATATTAACTACTGGGTCAACCTAGCTGGTTATTCTGCCCATTTTCCCTAAAATACAGTTATGGGTCCATTTTACAGTGAATATGTGTATTAGAAGAAGCAAACATAATAACATGATAACACCAACACCTATGGTTTAATATTCTTAAAATCATTTTCATATAAAACATGGTTAATCCCTTTAACTTATTATTTTATGAAGGAAAGCTTCTTCAAAAACTTCATACTTAAAAGCCATTTTAAAACTCCTTTATTATGTCATGGTTTTCCTTTAAAAACGAGATTGGGTTCTTTGTTTTGAAAACTAAGGCTTTCGAAACCTTAAACTTTTACTTTTGAAACCATCGGATAACCTCCTTCGAAAGCATTCAAATCTTCTTTTCAAAACACTAAGCACATGCCTTTCGAAACACTTTAAACATCTCTTTCGAAACCCTCAAAACATACCTTTCGAAAGTATTAAAGTATCACTTATTAACTCTTAGAAGCATAGATTCAAAATAATTGAAAGTACCCCTTTCGAAATCATTTAAAAGCATCCCTTTCGAAACCATTGGGTTTATCTTTAAAAATATCTTTTAGGTCAAAGTGAATATAAATGAAAGTACCCCTTTCGAAACCATTTGAAAGTATCCCTTACGAAACCATTGGGTTTATCTTTAAAAATATCTTTTGGGTCAAAGTGAATATAAACGAAAGTACCCCTTTCGAAGCCATTAAACTTCATATAAAAGAGTTTGGGGGAACTAATGGCTTCGGAACTATCCTTTCGATAGCTTAAATCATTTAAGTAAAACATTTGAAGAATTGCTTTGAAACCCCTTTCGAAGCCATTAACTTCGAAACCATTAAACCCTTTTGAAAGCTTTAGAAAGTGGCCTACATTTATAAAACAAAAGCTACCTTCGATCTAGTTGATGACTTCAATCCAGTCAAGGCATAAGGTCAACAACAGGGTTTCGATTTGGGTTGAAACCACCCATTTCGAAAGCATTAATTTAAAAACATGGCAACTCTTTCGAAAGCTTTGCTTTAAACAAAAAGGCAACAACATAATCAAAATCTATTTAAAGACCTTTTCGAAAGCATTGGTTTTGACTCCTTCGAAAGTATTCATCAAAAACAATGCAAGTGCTTTTCTTTAGATGATAAAACAGAGACCTTGGAAAGCTAACTGGTTTCGACCCCTTCAGAAGCATGGTTTCGACTCCATACTTGTCGCCTTTTCTTCCAATCCATTACGTAGCAACGTATTGATACCTTGTGTATTGGTTTCGACTTTGTGGGTTTCGACTTGGTTAAGGCAGAAGTACAGGGTCAAAAGGTACTACTAAAAGAGATGAAACATAATTTCTGGGTAAAGACTGTTTTAATGCCTTTTAAAGTAAATGTTTTTTAACTAACCCGCCTATTTGTAAACATTTAATTGATTGCCACAAACTTTTCAAATTCTTTCTTAAAATAAAACTACCGCATAATTTCAGATCTAAACAAAGATTAATTTAACAAATAAGCCCTTCCATTAAGCAAAACAATTAAATTATTTAAGTTCTTCTAAAATCATTTAATTTCCATAGTAAATCACTTAGGAAAAATCCCCAAAAATCACGGAAATTCACTTTTAATATGTTATCTAACATATATAAATTTCAGACCCAATTTCTTTATAATATAGTGAAAATTAATATCTAAACCCAATTGTTCATATTTTCTTTTGGAAATTCATAATAAATTTTCCATAGCTTGGAAAATTATAAAAATTAAAACCCAACTCCAAAATAATGTTTTACATAACATATAAATTCCTCATGGCATTCGAAATCCAAAATAAACGATTTTAGCCTTAAAACTGTTTAAAACAATTATCAAACAAACTTGTTTGAATATATCATATCATGAAATCCAAGCATATCATCATCAAAATCATCTTAATGGATTTAAAATTAAACCCGAAAATCAAATGATCATAAAAACAAAAATAGAGATGGTTTTGATTATTATTCACCTTAATTGGGATAAGGAACTTGGGATTTGATTTAGATTAATCCTCCTTGCTTGATTGCTTAACTTTAATTTGATTTTTCCCCTTTTCTTCCCTAGGTAATGGCCGGCTTGAACTTTTTGTTTGCGTTTTTGAATAATGCAAAATGAACTTGCAAAGGGAAGTGGAAATGAGATTATAAGGGTAATGGTGCGACAATTACCTTATAATGCCCTTGCGTTAATTAATTTACATATAAAACCATTCTTAAGCCCATTTACTTAATTAAGCTCGGCCTCTATTTTAAATTTTCAAATCTCAATCCCCTTATCACTCTAATATTTACATTATTCTATTAATATATCTAATTAAATCTCCTAAATAATGTTATTAAAAGTTAGGGGTGTTACATAACTTCTCGAGCCTACCGTTCAAGGCAATTAAACAGGCAGATGCAGGAATATAGCCTGTGAACATGATGAAAAGATTCAACCTCTCCGAGAGAAAAGGAATGCTAAAAGAAGTAAACAAATGACCAATGAAATAGAGCGTAAGGAAATAATTAACGAATTAGATTGCGAAAATGAACAAGAGAGGATGAAATCTACCGAAGAACTAGAAGAGGTAAGCCTAGATTTGCTTAACCGAACCAAAATAGTAAAAATTGGAAAAGAACTAGGAGACAATCTTAAAAGAGAGCTTATTTGATTCCTCCAATCTAGCAAAGAGGTATTTGCTTGGACTCACTCAGACATAGTCGGGATAGATCTAGTACTTATGAGCCACGCTCTAGATATAAGTCCAAAAATCATTCCCGTTCGACAAAAGAAAAGGTGATTCGATAAAATTCTAACTAATGCATTAAAGAAAGAAGTTAAAAGATTGCTTGAGAATGGGTTCATTAGAGAAGTACTCTACCCCCAAATGGTTGGATAATCCCATACTAGTTAAAAAGTCCAATGGAAACTGGAGAATATGCATCGATTATGTTGATCTGATTAAGGCATTCCCCAAGGACCGTTATCCTTTGCCTAGAATAGACCAATTTGTTGATGCCACCAGTGGACATAAGCTATTATCTTTTATGGATGCATACTCATGATATAATCAAATCCCCATGTTTAAACTAGATGAAGAAAACACAAGTTTTATAACGGAATGAGGAACTTACTACTACAAAGTCATGGCTTTTGGGTTGAAGAATGCAGGGGCCACGTACTAAAGGTTAGTAAATAGAACGTTTAAAGAACAAATAGGTCGAAACATGGAATATGAGGATAATATGCTAGTTAAGTCCTAAGAGGAAATTAACCACATGAAAGATCTTGAGGAAACATTTGGATTACTAAGGAAGTACAAAATCAAGTTAAATCTGCAAAAATGCTCTTTCAGAATACAATCTGGGAAATTTCTAGGATATATCGTCAGTGTTCAAGGAATCGATGCCAATCCTGATCAAATCAAAGCAATTAAGGACATGGCAGAGCAAAAAATAAGTAAAGATGTGATGAGCCTAAATGGAAGGGTAGCAGCTTTAAATAGATTTATCTCCAAGGCCACTGATAAGTATCCCTTTCTTTGATATGTTTAAGAAAAAGAAGAACTTTGAGCGGGGAGAAGATTTCCAAAAAGCCTACAAAGAGTTAAAAGTCCATTTTGAAAAACCTCTAATCTTATCTAGTCTCATAGAAGGAGAGCATTTATACCTTTACATGGCAGTCTCCGAACATGCGGTAAGTTCGATTCTAGTAAGAGAAGAAAATAAAGCTCAACTTCCAGTGTACTGTACTAGTAAAAGGCTTATAGAGGCAGAAGTTAAATATTCAGTTATAGAGAAGTTAGCATACTGTCTAATTCTTACTGCTCGAAAACTAAGAGCCTACTTTCAGGCTCATCCCATCAAGGTCTTAACTAATTTTCCACTTAAGCAAATCTTTAGTAAACCAGAAATGTCGGGAAGGCTGGTAAAATAGGGAATAGAGCTAAGTCGATATGAGATTGAGTTCCAGCCCCTTATGGCAATCAAAAGACAAGCTCAAGCCAATTTCATTAATGAATGTACAAGATTTATTGAAGAACAATCGAGAAAGGAAAAGGATCTGAAACCTAAATGGAACTATTCATTGATCGAGCCTCGAACAAGCAAGTGGCTGGTGCGAGATATGTAATCACTATTCCTGATGGACACTGGTTACATTATGCAATGAAGTTAGGTTTTCATGCTACCAATAATGTGGCTGAATAGGAATCAATGGTAGCAGGACTTACCTTAGCTCTTCAGCTAAAGATCCCAAGGATTGAAATTTTGGTTAATCTGCTAAATCAAATTTATCAAACAAAGGATGCTAGGTTGTTCCTTTATGTTAAGAAGATATTGAAAATGTTATCTTAGTTTTAAGATTTTTCAATACACCAAGTACCCCCAAGGAAAGAATTCACAAGTTGACTCTTTGGTTAGATTAGCTAGCTCTGGAGGAGCACAAGAAACTCGAATTATGCCAATAGGCTTCTAACAAAATCCCGATATCGAGGAAAAAGCCCTCGAACCAGAAAATGAAACAATGGTGTTGACTAGATCCTAAGCTCTTATACACGTGGAAAAAGAAAAAGAATTAAGAGGTGGTAATGGTGAAAACAAGAAAGAACCATTCACATAGAAATGGATAGTCAATATGAGAACAATTGGATGATAACCATTATTGAATACTTGGTAAAAAGGAAACTACCAAGAGACAAAAGAGAAGCTAGAAGGATAAGACACCAAGCTCCAACTTTTACTATGTTAAATGGAACATTTTATAAAAAAAGGATATTCACTTTCTTACCTGAGGTGTGTTAGCCTGGAAAATGACTCAAAATTGTTAAGAGGGGCCCATGAAGGGTTCTACGGGGATCATTTTAATGGCATAAAGTTGACAAAAAAGGTCATGAGACAGGGTTTTTATTGACCCCGTATGAATAATAACGCTATGAGTTATGTAAAGAGATGTAAAAAACATCAAGATCTTCAACAATCCCACACATTTCATCAAATGAGTTAACCCCAATCTCAAGTCCATGGCCCTTTGATGTGTAGGGAATTGACTTAATAAAACTGTTACCTATATCAAAAGGTGAAACCAAGTTTGCAGTAGTAGCCATCGACTATTTTACCAAATGGGCAGGCAGAACCATTGCCAAATATAACATTAGGAAAAGTGCTAAAGTTTGTAATTAAGAACATAGTCACTAAGTTTGGAATACCAAATAAGATAATATCCGATAATGAGATCCAATTTAAAAGTGAGGAATTCACCAGATTCTACCATAAGAATGAGATAATCAAAAGTATTTCATCCATAGCTCATCCCAAGGCAAATGGATCTATTGAAGCCACCAACAAAACCATTAAGACTATCCTCAAAAAATGACTAGACAAAGCAAAAGGCAATTGGGTAGAAGAACTACCACTTGTGCTTTGGGCATATCGAACTTCTACTAAGACTGCAACAGGACATACTTCATTTTCTTTGACATATGGAAGTAAAGCAATGCTTCAAGGTCAAAGTTGAGATACCATCCTATCCAAGAATTGCATATGCCTTTGACCCCAATCTAGAGCTAAGAAAAGAATCCTTAAATTTTATCGATGAACTAAGAGATGAGGCGACCATACGAACGACCAAATATCAATAAAGGATATCAAGATATTACAACTCTAGAGTCAAATAGAGATCATTTTAAAAGGAGATTTAGTATTTTGAAAAGTCATGGCAAACACAAAAAATCTAGCAAATGGACCATTTCGACAAAACTAGGAAGGCCACTTGTTATCCATGAAGTAATCCTACCAGGAACTTATTGATTAAGCCGACCCAATGGTAATGTAATAACAAGAATTTGGAATGTCAAACATTTGAGGCCTTATTTTCGTACAATGGAAAGAAAAATAAAGAAATTGAGACAAATATATCTATGGAATAGGTAACCAATAAAGAGGAAGGAACTCATAAAATGAAGGAAAAACCTTTGATCCCACCACAACTGCTTGGTTAGAGCATTATAAACATTTAGTCCCGCCTATAAGGACTCACCGCAACACCTCCTAGAGGAAGGTCTAAGTAGGCCTCTGGTCCTGCTTATAAGGCATGGTCGGAGCACTTCAAGCCTTTGGTCCAGCCTATGCTGCCTGGTCGGAGCGCCTCCTAGAGGGAGGATGGAGTAAGCATTTGGTCCTACCTAAGATGGCTTGGCCAAAGCACCGACCAGCCTTCGGTTCCGTCTATAAGGCATGAACGAAGCACCTCCCAGAAGAAGGATGGGTAAGACTTTGGTTTTGCCTAAGATGGCTAACTAAATGCACCGATCCACCTAAATCCTTAGCTAATGGGTAAGAAGGGGCAAAAAAATCAATCAAAACCTAAATCCTTACCTAAAAGGTAAGAAGAGGAAAAATAAATTAATCCGGCGAGTCTAACTCCATCTCAGAGATGGGCTAAAGCAATCTTTCAAAAGAAGAGCAAACACGATCAATCTTGTGCAACCCTCAAAGGAAAGGTCAGACCACTACTGCGGCGGAATATTTTTAAAGAAAATGGTCGCAAAGAAATTCTAAATCTTTCTTGTCAAAAGCATAAACTATTATCGGAGCCTGGGATATTATTCTCTAAAATGCTGAGCTAAATCAGCTCTTAATCTTTTATGTTTGGGTTAGAATTCAAATTCTCTATCAAATAATGGGATCTTCGTGATTAGTCAAATTTCTAGCCTTCCATTAAGATGGAATGATAATTATACCAATAAAATAGAAGTTTCCAAATGGATTTCTGGCCTTCTTATAGATGGATTTATAATTTTCTTACCAGATGGATTTCTGGTAATCTTATAGATGAATTACTGATTTTCTGACCAGATGAATTTCTGTTCTCCTTATCAAATGGATTTCCTGTCTTCTTACCAAATGAATCTCTTGTTTTCTTATCAGATGGATTTCTGGTTTTCTTATCGAATGGATTTCTGGGTTTCTTATTGATTAAGTTTCTAGTCTTTTTACCTTGTGAATTTACGGTCTTCTTATTAACGGGTTTCTAGATTATAAACCTTGCCCTCAAAATGGAGTTTGTCGAACTCTTACTTCTGTTGCCAAGTTCTAAATCTCAAGGCAGGACTTCAGATTCTCCTCTATATGGCAATGATTTTTCTTTGGATTTCTGGTTTCTTTATTATTGGAAGATTGACTCCTGCAATCCAAGCTCACCGTCTCCAACGTGACAATTAATATGGATCCTTGGGAGAATAGGGTCTTAAAGATAAAATTTCATGGTAAGAGAGAGCTGGAAAGGTGAGAAGATACTTGGTTTTATACTAAAGTGTAAAAAGCTTCTTTTATACAAGGGGGTGGGTTATCCATATATTATTTGACTACTATGCTAGAGGAAAGTCAAGGGAAAAAGAAGTAACTAAGTTGTTATTAGAAATATGTATATCGAGCATCTAAAGAGAACATGTCGAATTTCTGATTGAAAAGGGATGTCGAGCTTGAAGAAAGTAAAGTCATTAAGCATTCAACATTTAACAAAAGACAGCGAGCTTCAAGATACCACTAGAAGGTGTCGAATATCTAGTAGGAAAGGGGTGTCGAGTCTCTACACCAAAAAGGGGGATGTGGAATGATCAAGTAGTTAACAAGCGTAGAGAGGTGCTGAATCTTTAAGGATGTCAAACCCCAAGCAGTTAGCAAACAGTGAAGAGGCGCCGAGTCTTTAAAAGGGAGCCGGCCTCTATAACTGTAAATGTTGTCGAGCATATAACAAGTAGAATGGAATGTTGGACATTAGCAATGATGAAGAACATCGAGCTAGTAAGAGGATGAAGATGCCGAACCAGTAATTGCTTAAAGATATCAAGCTACAACAAACCTAGAAGAACAAGAGATGTCAAACCTCTATAACACAAAATGTTGTAGAGTATGTGGCAAAGAAAGGATACCGCACCACTAAAGGATGTCGAGAATTTAACTGCAGATGGAGGATATCAAGTTTCTATAAATAACAAGCCTATGATGCATCAACTATTATCGAGACTCTACAATAGTAACTGTTGTAGAGCATCTACCAATAAATGGTAACGAGCTTCAACACTAGCAAAGGGTTTCGAGCTTTTACAAGCGGCAAGGGAAACCGAAAATTTAAAGATGTAAAGGATGTTGAGTTTCTACAAGGGATGTTATGATGTCGGACTTATGTAAGCAAGTGATGGCGAATCTCAACATTAGGATGTCGATACTTCATCAAGACGGTGCCATTGGATCCCTTGAATTCAAATCCATGCAAGGTGCCAATCATCCTACATGATTGACATCCCCATAAATAGGCCCCCATCGACATCTAGAGAGGGGGTGAATCATTTTCTTTCTCTATTTCTCATTTATAAGTTGTAAACCCTAAATTGATTTGGGGTATTTTAGATCCGATTTTAGCTCTTGTAACTTTTTGCATATAAGGACTTGGCCAATAAACCTTGCATAGCATAATATCCTCGAAAGTGCATCTTCGATTATTATTGAATGACAGACATGCATATAACCTTATCTTTGGACTCGGACTTACATATAATTTTGCATAAGGCCACTTAAGCCCTTGTTTAGATTGGAGTTTATCTGGCAAATCGCTTATTATACCTATTGACATATGAACAAGGGACAATAACATATGTGAATTGCTCATTCTGCCTCTTGATATATAAACAAAGGACTATTGCATATTTATGTGATTCGCTTATTTTTCCTTTGAACACGTGATTTGTATTTTAAACAAAAATCAAAGGGGTATAATTGGAACATTTTTAGATAATATCACTTTGTACAACATCTTGGGTGTTGAGCCAACTTTTGGTTTAACAATATCTAACTCGACAACCAGTATTCTTTGAAATAAAAGGTTTGTTCTGTTGATACCTCAGTCATTGATTTTGATGATTACTACCTTAATAAACAACATTATACATTTATATAAAATATGGATACTAATGTTTTGTCAAGCTATATAGTATATAGTGCAGGAAATTACACAGGTATTGAATCAAAGACTGTACAGTATAAAGACTCAAGAAATAGACATGAAGACTCATGAGTATAAAGACCAAGATATGAAGATCTCAAGATTATAATATACTGTACAGAGTCATTGTATTTTGTTAAAGTACTTGGTAGCAGTCTTTGATCTCTATTTTTTATTTTCTTATCTTTTATAATTTTAACAAAACATATTTTCAAAATAACTTTATAAATATTTAATAAAAGTTTTTCAAAGTTAAAAATGTTTATAAACTATGTTTAAATTATTTTACAAAGTATCAAAATATTTTACAAAATATAGTATTTTCAAAATGTTTTAGAAGAAATGGGTTTCCAAAATAAACATGCATATGTCGACATATGTATAGGAGGTATGTCGACATGCATGCCGCAAATCAATTTTTCAAAGTTTGAATTGAAGAATCTATTTGTCGCAACTATTCACAAACGGACACATCTGTTTATACACTATACATAAGAGGTTTCAATAGAATTTTCAGTTAGTTATTATCTTATTTTCTTCCCTACTCTTTCTCACTTGAAAACTCCATTGAAATTATATCAAACTCTCTTCAAAATCAAATATTATCAATTCATACTTTTCTTTATTGATTCAATACTAATTTCTTACTATTTTGGAATCATCTCTCTCTCAAATCCAATATCAAAGTCTTGTCCAAGAGGCTATAGGATGTGATGTACCCAAAGTTTAAGAAATTGTCTTTTGAAAAACTATCAACCTCTATTTTCATTTACTTGGGTGTGATTATAGCCCGTTTAAATCAATTGGGAGTGCTTGGTAGCCTAAAATCCGAATGGGAGTGCTTGTAGCCCGTCCAAATCAAATGGGTGTACCCTGAGTTCGGAAAATCAGGAGGTTATGTCTCGTAGCCTCGGAATCGACATTATAATTGGGTTTGCCTACTATCCATTTAAAGTGGCATTTAAAAAGAAATCTATACAGGCAACTGTATGGGACTGTATGTAGGAGAAATTCGAACCAGTATAAAATCCCTGGTTCATCTCTTTAACTCTCCACTTTACTTTATGGCTTTAATTTTTTCTGTGATTGCATCTGTGATTGATTGTTGATATAATCCTGTGTTGAAAATCTTTGATTCAATATTAAACTCCAAAGAAATTTAAAAAAATTTACAAAAGTTAGAAAACACTATTTACCTCCCCCCTCCAGTGTTTAATTAGTTTTAAGATCCACAATTCTACAACCCATATTTGGTATCAGAGCACTAGTTTTTTAAAAACTCGTAATTTGATTTTTTGAAATTTTATAATGGCCAGCAACACTGTTGGTACATTTGTTGACACTTTTTTTGAAGGACAATCTATCGCTAGACCCCCACTTTTCAATGGCCGTAACTACATTTATTGGTCATTTAGAATGAAAATTTACTTATAGTCTAATGGTTTAGATATTTGAAATGTTACACAAAATGAGTACGCTGAACCTAAGACTAATTTTGTACAATGGACTGCTGACCAAAAGACACTTACACAGAATAATTCTAAAGGCATGAACATTCCATATTGTTCCCTAGATAAAATGAATTTAATAGAGTCTCTATTTGTAAGTTTGCATATGAAATTTGGAGCAAACTGCAAGCTACACTGAGGACATTAGTAAAGTGAACAGACCCAAATTTCCATGTTAACTGTAACGTCTCTGATTTTCGCGTTCGAAAATCGACATCCATACTTTACATCGTACTCGAATGTCGTAGATTCGATCGTTCAAATCCGAGTCGCCGGAGCTTATAACATAGTTAAGTAAATAACACAGCGGAAGAAAAAGAATAATACATTGATATATAATATCTGATACAACAGAGTGATACAATGAATATCAATATACATCAGAGATATGATACAACAAATAGCAGCGGAAAAGAAAACGATAACATCAGCAGCGGATAATCTCCATCTTCAAAGCGCCAATCCAGAAATAGCTTGAACTCTCAATAACGATGCACAAAGATAAGCAGGCGCGGTCCATATCCAAAGACTTAACTAGTTCCAGATAATCTACTAACTCTGAATATCTGAAAAACCCAACTCTAGACTGCTCGTGTAGAAAAATTTTGAGCACCCAGAGTTTAGGAAAGAAACAATAAACTCCGAATCAGTCATGGGACTGGTGTGAGCAACAAAAATAGTTTATCTTTAAAAACGAATAGCAGAGAATTTTAAAGTCAATTCGCAATTCTTTTAGAAAATGAAACTACCATAAGGCCTCCCGCCACACACACAATGCAAACGCAGAATTGGAGGAGATTTCTCCTTATGATAGTCAAAGATGCTTACTACGCAAAAATCAAATCATTGGATATTATTATTAGTGCATAGTGTGGAAAAACATTTCGATAGCAGAATATAAATCTTAGCCATCATAGGTACCATTATAGTATGCATACTATAGCTACCATATTAAATGGTAGGTTCTACAACTAAAACCGTACAAGGCTCGTATCGGATGAATGGATTTTCCAACAAATGGTCAGGCCAAGGAACTTCCCATTGCCACATGGAAAGGCCTCTGGAAGGACGTCCCGAGAACCAAACCGTTCTCTGCCAAACAAGGCGGGCTACCCCCTTTCCCAGGGAATATACAAAACCTCAGATATGCCACCCCCGGTCCTTTGGGACCTTTAAACGAGGATCCTCTACACCAACAACCACAAAGAAATATATTTGCAGTAACCACATAGGTTAAATATCAGGGCTCCATACCTGACACAACCTTTTTCCAGAAGGAATGGTCATACCCTAGGGAAGCTACCCCTGAAACCTTGCCGCACAATTCCTGTTTCGACCATTACCGGTTTGTGAGGCTCGACGAAGTCTCGTCCACAAAGCTACGCTTTGGCACAAAGCCATGCTTTGGGTCAACAGATGATCAAAGTAATGATCACAAAGATAAATGATCAAACAAATGATCATATCACAAATGATCAAACAATGATCATCACACAGCAACACTCAGCATGTCACATTACCAAATTGGGAATATATCGCTGATAACCTTCAACTACATAACCTCTGAGCTCGTACGTCTCAGAGAAGGGTGTTAAGCTAAGAGAATAAATTCTCCGCCACCAAACAGAAATGTATTTGAAAGAAATCAACTTTATATCTCAAAATGTAATGTCAGACATGTAACCATACAAGTCTGTTCCGGGTTCGAACAGAACCGAAGGCACTTCTTACGAAGCCCTTGCAAATCCAGGTATTCACAATCCCGATCGGATTTCCCATCACTTAGGGGATCTCTATACCAGGAGCTACCCAGTGCAGAAACAATCGACGAGTTATCCTTTCGTTCTCGTGAATATCCGGTCTTCATCACCGGTCTTCAATTGCTATCCATATACGACATATCACTAATTCGGAATGGGTTATATGACACAAAGGTCTTTTCCCGGCTAATCCGAATAGTGAGCGTAATATTTAAAAATATATGGATATTGGGATCTCAATTAAGTCACAACTTATTACTCAAACTTCTCTTTTCGAATGGTTTAACAAATTACCATTTTCAAATCTTTAAACAAAAAGATTCATTTTAACAATCTACAACGGTTTAAACAATTTCCACATTTTTATCTTTTAAACAAAAGATTCATTCACATATTTTTCCAAATCAATTTCCATTTCAATTTAACTCGTTAAATCTTTAAATCCAAGATTTAACTCATGGCTTTCAAAACAATTTCATTTCGAATGGTTTAAATAAATCATCATTTTAAATCTGTTAAAAATAAACAGATTTAATTCATAGCTTTCAAAACAAATTCATTCATAACTTGGAAAAACCATTTTTTCAATTCAATCTTGAAATTCCTTTAATTAAACTGGAATTTCATTTCTCATCTGAAAGCTTTTATTCTTTTAAAACAAACAGTTTTCAATTTGGAAATCTGATTCATCTATACGAGTTGAAGTTCTTGGTTAAATCCAAATTCTCAAAATTATACTTTTAAAATGGTTTAATTTCATATAAACACATTTATAACATTTTTAACCTTAATTTCCAATCATGGAATTCAATTTCAAACTTGAATTCAAATTTAAATCAAATTATTTAAATTTTCAGAAGTCGATTAAGTTATTCAAGATAACTTTTATCTTTGAAATTCTATTTCAAAAGCTTTTCATTTTAAACCCAAATTTCCAATTTCAAAATCAATTGAAATTAAAATTTCAATTTCAAAAACATCAAATTTAAATTATCTCTGACTTAACCGATTTCCATGTGAAATCCATATTTGTGTGTGTAAAAGCGTAGTCCAGGGGTTTCACACATAATAGTGCAACATCATACAATCATCATAGATCAGAATATAGAAATATAATTTGATAAGCGGTATTAACTATCCCACTTATCGTTCATTCACAGATCACATATATATATATATATATCATAGATAAGTAAATTACAGATCACAACATAAATCAGGATGTATCACAGAGCATCATATATCAGGGATATCAAACAATTCATATCATTCAACAGAATCCAAATATCCATAGGTAAGGTCAGTTAATTGTCTGATTAATTCAAATCAGATTAATTTCTTATGAATTACTAATCCTGGTTAATTAACATTAATAAATTTCAAATCATTTTGATTAATTAACCTTGGATTATCAATTAATCCTTTAATTAATTATCTTAAGTGATGAATTTTTATTACTTCCCTTAAGTAATTTACTTTCAATTACTTTCATTTAATAATTACCCCTAATTAATTAAGTAATTACTTATCCTTAATTAATTTAACCAATAAATTATCTTAATTTAATTGTCCTTAATAAATTAACTTTAATTAATCAAAATATCCAAAATAAATTAGAATAAGTAATTAATCCTGAATTACTTTTAATTAATCTCTAATTATAAATTAATCTAAATCATTAATTTATAAATTAAATAATTTATTCTTGATTATCTTTTTAGTTAAATCTCTTAATTACCTTAATTATCTCTAAGGTAATCTATTTCTTTATTAATGACTTCATTAAAGTGGATTTAAACATTACATTTCAATTTAGATTCAATTTCCATTTTAAATTTAAGATTTGATATTTAACATTAACCAAATTTAAATATCAATTTATAAACCCATATAAGAAAAGTCCCAACTAATTTACTTAAATTTTTATTTGAGATTTAAGTTTTAACATACATTTCATTTTAACTCGCCAATTCAAGTGAACACCAATTATTTAACTTTTCATTGGAAATTCTTTTCATAAAAGAACCTAAATCAAAATCTAATTCAAATATTTATTTTAATTCATATCAAAACACTTGATTTAATTTAGCTATGAAACATTGATTTAAAACTTTGTTTTAAACTTGCTTTTGAAACCTGGATTTTATATTCTTGAGTTATAATGTCAATTCATTTTAAAAGCTTAAGATTCAAAAAGTTTATTTAAAAACTTAACTTTTGAATTCATTTTAAAATTTAAAACAGAACAACAGGTTTCTGTTTAAAACCTGTTTCTACATCTAAACCCGAGCCTGCCTTCGAGTTTCCCTCCAACTTCCTCGCGTATTGCTTCGAGTCGTCACGAAGCACCCAGACCAACACTGACACAAAAACACGTGCACGTGTACATCATCGCGGCGCCACTCTGATCATCGATGATCACTCCGTCACATCACCTAACCACGCAGCAACCCAAAACGATCATCAGATCGTCCCCCACATCTCGAATTCGAATTCGAGACCTTCATTCCCAACCTGGAAGTAACGAAACCCATCAGCGACCGAACCTATCAACGCCTCGTGTGCGACGCCTCGACCACCTGAAGTCACGCGACTTCGACCACGCGTTCCCTGACCATCGACGCTTCTCTTCCCCAAGTTTCGTACGACTCGGTCTAACAGAGGTGACAAAATCACCTTGTTTCTGACCACGACAGAATTCACTCACAAAACCCTAGTCTTGCCTCGATCGAACATCCCATGCAATAGAAATTTTTGTAAACATTTTTCCTGAATTCTACAAAGATCAAGCAAGCTTCAGACCAAATCTCAGCATTTTAAAATAGGTTCGATCACTGGAAATTTGTTAAAAAGCATTTTTAGTTCAACTGGGCACTGCTCTTAACATACTTGATGAAAAATCAAAATTTTTGTTTTAAAAATCTAGATTTCGAATAACAATTCACATCATATAACTGAATTCACAAATAATCATGTTCGAGTATATCACACTTTGAGTTTGTTCTGTAAAATCAAGTTTTTCTCCAACCTGTATGTTTATAATTTACTTGAAACCATTTTTTAAAAATAGCATTGTATTGTTGTAATTACTTTCCTTTCAAATGTCATAGTTTAAAAATAGCATTATAATGATTTTACTTTAAACAGGATTGAAACCTGTTGCCTGTAACAAAAATATGTTTCAAACATGCTCACCATATCTACATATATATATATATATATATATATCTAAACATACAGACATATTTAACAACTAACAACATTTCATAATGCATTCAAGTATCTACCACAATATCAAGGTATAGAAGTAGATCATGGGTGGAAAGTTGCTCACCAGAGATTGAAACAGAGAAGAACAAAGGCTATGTTTTGAAAACCTGGAATAGATTTTAAATCTAGAATTTGATTCTTCCAGATTGATTTGCTAGCTTCAGATTGGAACCTTGATCCATTTGAAGTTGTTTTGAGTTGTTGTTCAAGTTGAATTCTTTTGTTTAAATTGTAAATGATACCCACTTCAATTTTTTTCTTAGCTTTGAACTGATCGAATGTGAATGAGGATGGATATATGGAAACAGTTTACAGGTGATGATATTTCTTTGTACAAGTGATGTTGTTTTGTACAATTTCTTATTTAATAAACATAGGTCAGAGATCATCTTTATTTAGGAGGCTGAGATGATCTTCAAAACAAATCGAATTGACTTGTTTACTGCTAGGTATGGAAGCATTAAATGCTAATGTACTAATGTCTACAACCTTACCTTATTTTTATGTATAGATATTTTTTGCTTTTGCATTCTTTTCTTGCCTGCATCTTATTTTTACTCGGCTGTACAAATGAAGATAGTTGTGTGGCTACATTAATTAGCTTGTACAAAATTATATTTTATTTTGTTTTGTTTGTACACACTATCATTCTCATCCGGTTTTCGTATATTCTTAGATTTTGTTTGCACTGGCATACTTACTTCTCATTTTTGTTTACAACTTCAAACAGTCTACATGCTTTTGTATGTACAGAGAAGATTTTGTTTATTTCATGAGGCTTGTACACAGATTTTTATTTGTATGTCTAGTTTGTTTTTATTTTGTGTATATAGATATAAAGCTATAAAAATCATTGTTAAGGTTTAGCAAATGGTTTACTTTGTATTTTATAACTTATATAATTTATCTTATTTATTTTCCTTTAAATCCTATCGTTTCGTAATATAAGTAAATTCCTATATTTTAATATGATGTTAAATTTAACAAATGTTTACTTTAGATTTTACAGTTTATCTTATATATATTTATTTTTTTATTCCTAACTTAATATTTATTATCTTGTATTTAATTTATAAGTTCAAATTATTATTATTTATTATTAAACCTTTCATTTGCGATTTAAATTCAAATCAAATATATACATATATTTATAACTTCAAATTGACTCATATATGTTCAAACACATATATATTCACATATATATAATATTTACAATATTTGAATTTTAAATGATTTAACATAGAATTTATTTGGATTCGGGGAAACTCGCTTAAATTCCCAATTAACTATACAATTTTAATTCAAAAATTAAATAAATTATCAATTTAAATTAAATCAAAATCTGTGGTCGTTACATTAACAAATCAATTTAATTATTTAAAATGAATCCAATTGAGTCTATTTCTAACATGTACTGTCGATTTCAAGATATAGTGCATTTATTAGTTTCATTAGGTAAAAACTTTTCAAAAGAGGGCCAAGTTAGAAAAATCCTCAATTCACTCTCTTTAAAGTGGGATCAAAAGATACTAGCAATAGAAGAGGCTAATGGTATTGGTACCTTGAAAATTGAAGAGTTAGTAGGAAATTTAATGTCCAATGAAGCACAATTGCAGGGCAAAAGGGAAAGTAAGGCAACAAAAAAGAAATATTGCATTTTCAATGCAATAACTGACGATCAGGATTCAAACGATGACAATGACGAGCAAATTGTCTCCAAGACTAGAAATTTTAGAAAATTCCTGATGTATAGGAAAATGAAATTTTTTCAAAACCCTTAGAACAAGAATTGCTACTAGATGATTCAACTGTAATGAACCTTGTCATGTTCAAAGTGATTACCCGCATCCGAATAAATCAAAGATCTCACCAGTTAATGATTTGTTCAAAAAAAGAATAGGGCCTATATAGTAACTTTGGATGATTCAGACACTTCCTCCAGCGATAGTGAACCATATACTGAAAATGTGAATATGTGTTTCACGGCAATAACTGACCAGTTAGAACTGATCAATAAAAAAGCGGCAAAAATGGTACCTTTTATCTAATAATTTTTATTTTCATATTTTGGTTGATTGTGGTTTTTAGGAATAACATATAGATTAATAATAATATTGGAAGAATATAAGTATATAAATGTGTGTGTGTGTGTATACATATATAGGAATATATTAGCTTAGTTTTATTTTTATTTTGAAAATTTCGGGCCATATGTTGACATACCCACAAGTCATATATCGATATACATGCCAGAAAACTGAATTGAAATCCAATTCAAATTTCAAATTTCCCTCTTATTTGCACTTACTCCATGTTCTAAAAAGGCACCTTTTTGACCAGAGAACATGACTCTTCACTCTCTATTAATTCAATCTGTCTTTATCCACTCATTCTCTCCCTTTATTTCAAATAACTCTTCATTCTCTTATCTCCTCAAAAACTCAAAATTTGCTTCCTCAAGTCAAACTCGGAAAACCATAAGGCTCTCTAAGAAAAGTAAAAGCTTTCTTTTCAATGAGAAAGATGCCATTGGAACCTATATGAAGTATGCTAATTTTGGAATCCGGAAGATTTGCTAAATTCAAATATTTTTCTTCATATGGTTTACAAGATCTTTGTTTTGAAAATGAAATTTTTGGTTTAATTGACTCTTCTCAAAATGATTTTGTTTGTTATTCAAATTTGGTCAAAATGTTTTGTGCGAATTTAAATAGAAAAAAAATTCAAGGAGAAGAGGGACAAATTTGGAGTGGTGTTAATGGTACTCAAATTGTTTTAAATTGTGAAATTTTGGGTAATATTCTTAGTTGCAAATCTAGTTGAATTCACTTCTCCACTTTTCAAATTGATAAACAAAATCGTGAAGTTTTTCACGATATTATCCAAAGTGATGAAGAATTTGATTTTAAACACAAAAATCTTCGACCAAAATCGAGACTTATGAGTCTCATTTTACAACAAACTGTCACTCCGAGGACGGGTAATTACAATAACCCTACTAAAAAAATTTAAAGCTCTTTACGCCATTTATGGAAACAACAACATCAATTGGGCACAACTCGTGTAACGACCTGGAGTTTCCGTCGTTTGGTTTTGACAATTAAATGGTTTTAAATATTGGATTGGAATATAAATTGATTTTTGAATATGAAGATTTTGGTTGGAATTATAGAATGAATTTAAATTTAAAATATAGGTATTTATCGTAATACGGAAATGGTGAATAATTGAATTTGAGTTGGATATGAATCGAAATGATTTCTAATGTTGATAAAAATTCTATTAGAATTAGAATTTAGTTAGTAAGTTTTTAAAACTGGAATTTCGAGTAATTTCGTCGTTTTTATCGACGCGTTAAAGTAGCCTTTCGGGGCATAGTCTCGAAATTCGATAAAATCTGTTCCATTGGATCCGTAATAGTGTATTATTATCGAATTTAAAATTTCGTAGCGTTTGGAGTTAACGTTTGGTCGTACAGGATAAAAACACGTTGACATTAATATCGGAAATTTAATATAATAATGGGGTTTAAAAGGCTATCTTCTCCATACGATCGAATTGGGGCTCGTGACTAGTTCCACTAGGTTCGAAATAGGGGTATAACATTAGGAATGCCAGGCGGCACACCTCGATAGGGGTTCAGGATTTTAAGGTGCCATAAACGAGATATTTTGGAAATTTATTTATATTATAAATTAAAAAGTCGGACTATAAAACCCTTATTTTTGAGTTGATTAAATAAAATGGATAAGGATTTAAACTGGAGAATTTAAGTCACTAATTTGGAACTTGTATTCCTTTATAAGAGACAAATTGTTTCAGAATGATTATTTCTAAATCATTAAGAAATATTGTATTTACAAAGCATTGCAATTGTGAAAATTTGAATGTCGGTTAAAAAGAAAATATGGAGTTAATTTGAATCTTCTATTTTAAACAAAAGAGAATTTGGGATTTTATTTTAAAAAATGATAATGTAGAAGTATAATTAGCATTTAAAATGATGTAAAAAAAAAGAAGTTGTACATTTGTATTGTGTTGTATTAAATTTTGGGTTTATAAAATAGTAAGTATGGGCCTTTGTTTATTAAATAATTTTTTTTAATATCTTAATTGGTTGGTTTTTAATCCAAGCCCACTAGATAAGAGAAACCTAATACAATATCCCCTTCTCATTCTTTTACCTATACGTTCATTCCATCTTCAGTAAATAGAAAACAAGAGAAAACCTAGTTCCTCTTTAACCCTAGAATCTAAATCAACCAAAATCTAATGCAAATCAAAGGGCTTTTGTTCTATAATGAAAAGTAAGTATTCTAAAACTTGTCTCTATCTTTTAGAAACATAGATGAGTGATTTTGATCTCTTTTTAATTACAATTGTTTGCTGGTTGGTTTTTGTTTTTGGGGTTTTTAGACAATTTTGGTGAAGTTGAAGGTGTAGAAAAGCCTAGGCAAAGATTAGCAAGCCGTAGGAAGCTAAAAGGTGAGTTATTTATAACTCACACTTACTATCTCTAATCCTTATGTATGATTGTTAGTTGTTATTTGGATTGAATTAGATGGTTGTTGATTGAATTGCTTTCAATTTGATTGTGAATTGATTGTATGTGTTAAATAAATCCAATGATTGTTTGCTGAAAATTTTATATGAAAACCGCTGTAGTAAAACAGCGATATACTGGTGCAAATGATCTGAAATGGCTCATTCTTTTTAGGTTTGAAAATAGATTAAATGAGAAACAATTTTACTTTTGGTTACTATTCGAAATTTTCCATTTACTTGACCTGAAAGAGAATTGAACAAAGAAAAACAATTCTATCTTTGTCAAAATTTTCTTAGTTTGAACCTGAAATTGTTTTCGTCATAACTTTTTCTTTTTTCATCATAATTTGATAATTCTTGATGTAATGGAAATTGTGGACTATGTTCTAAAACTTTCATGTTGTGTGTTTTGGAAAACACTACGATTTAAAGGGTCGAAATTGGGTTTGAAACTGATACATGCTCTGTTGTGTCAATTTTTTAAGTTGAAATCTGAAATAAAAATCATCATAACTTTTAATTGGTAAGTTGAAATTGAGTGAAGTTTTTTTCAGTTGAAATGGATTTTTATAAGGAACAACTATTATGTTTATTAATTTGCATAATTTTGAAGTTTAAATGTTAGAAAACCGGTTGTTTGGTTGCTGACCTGTTAATTAAAAGACAAGATTAACAAACTTAAATCTGAGAAATTGTTTCAGTCGTAACTTTTGAACCATATGTCCAAATTAAATGATCTTTTTTTTGTTTAAAATATTAAACATTTATCTACAACTCTCGTATTTTGAGATTTGAAAAATTATGGGATTTAAGAGGTTAAAACAGCATATCTAAAAGCTCTAAATTTGAGTTAAAAATATATAAATGGATATGCTACATATTCAAGTAATTTTATGAAAGAGAGTTTATTTAAATTTACAAATCTCAAACTTGTTTTTAACTTAGTTTAACTTTCTTTTTTAAATGATTTTAATAAGTAATTATATCTATATTTATATTTATATATATTAATTATTTCTAGTATAAAGAGTTATGAATTTGAAGATATGAGTGATTATGGTTTTATAAAATAAGTGATAACATATACAAGAGGCTTTGGAAATATGGTTTTAAAATGGCATGTTTAATTTATTTCTAAATAATATATATATCAAACTGGATCTGGAAAAAGATATAAGATGGTTTTATAATATGGGTTATTAACTAAGTGTTTTATATGGAAATTTGAGACAAAATTGAGTATACAAGTGAAATTTCGGAATAAATAGAGTTATGGGATATATTACCGAATAAGTGAATATTTTACTAAAGTTAAATTATAAAGGGGTTTATGGAAAATTAAATAATTCATTATAAACAGTAAACTCAAAAGAGAAAAATGTTTTGAGAGCCTTAATTCTATGATTTGAGGAATACTAATAATCGACTTAGTGTCATCGATTGGTTTAAATGCTTTTGAATAACTCTTCGTCGAATATGGTATAACTCATTGAATAGAATATTTGAGTGAAATTTACTAGCCTATTAATGAATACTCGAATTTCACCGGGTAGTATGAGATGCCTTGGTTAAATTCTTGTGATCATATTTGGGAAAGTACTTAACACTTTAGAGTTGTATTCTCTTCTAGTGTGCGACAAGTGGTTGCTAGATCCTTAAGAGAATATGATTCAGGTTTTCCAGTGGCATCCGTAATAAGTGATATTTACTAGCTTTTAGTAAATACTTGAGTTTCACCATATGGTATGAGACGTATTGGTTAAATTCTAGTGATTACTGAAGGTGACAGTATTTGGCACTTTAGAGTTTACTCTCTTTTGGTGTGCGGCAAGTTGCTGCTAGATCCTTAAGGAGTTTATTCCTGGATTTCTTTTTAAACATAATAATTTAATAATATTAAAAAATGTGGAATTATCGAGTCATGGTTTCTACGATCACCTTAATCGGTATGGACTATCCTTGAGATCGTTCTATGATTCTGTGTTCCCGGTCTGAGTACGATCCTTGGTATCAGATCGGTTCGAGTGATACCAATTTGTTTGTTTGTTTGCCACGGGTTTTGAGTACAATCATTGCGATTGTTTTGGACGATCATTATGATCGGTTTGGATTAAGATCTCTTGGATTCTGGATATTTGGATTCTGCGACTGTTCTGTGTTCGTGAAATACATATATATACTTGTGTCTTGTGTTTGTGAAATAAACATATATTCTTGTGTCATATGTTCGTGAAATAAATATATGTTCTTATATCTTGTGATGGATGTTAAGTTAATTCTGTTATTTTGTGTTTAGTGACTATTTCGTGTTTGTGATGCAAACTTATAACCTTGTACTGAGTTAATCACTGATATTTGCGTGCTTAGAGATATTATGTTTTGTTCTATGAATTCAATCCTGAACATCTGTATTTACTTATATGTTGTTTATTCTTATGCTATATCTTGTTCTCACCCTATTGGATATTTAGAGATAGTCTGGCCTGGGTGTTATTTTGCTCGGGTCAGGTCGAGACTCTTCAGGTTACAGGACCGGTTGACCTTTGAATAGTTGTGCTAGTAAGGAGATAAACATTTGGACATTTAGTTTTTCCCATTTAGGAATTTGGACCTTGTATATAAAATGTATAACTGAGATTAGAGAATTGTTAAATTTGTATAATAATCGAGTTTAGTATTTCATTTTGTAAACTAAATAATTTGTATTGTATAAGTTAAGATTTATTCAACTGTGATCTGTGACTGTTATTTATATAAGATATTGTTCTAATTCTGAGAAATCGATGTGCCTATTACTTTGTATTAATATTGTACATGTCAAATTCAGTTCAAATATTAAGTGAAAAGGTATAAATGACGTGTCAGTATTAGTATAAAGATATATTCACATTTGATCGCTTTTAACAAGCCGTATTCTCTGGATTAGCAGACGACATTACTTGTATGTTCTTTGCTAATCTGGGCATCGCGGTGGCATCGTTATAGTTTGGTATCAGAGCAGTGTCAGAACATTATAACATATAATATTACAGATCGAGACCTAGATGACTTAGAGTCCTATCTCCTGGGGTATGTGGTAGATAGTTATATTGATTATCTGGTTAGAGATTCGAATGTAAAATGATTATTGGGATAATCATTTGGGGCGTAAATTGATTTAGAAATTTTAAATTGACAAATTGGAGTTTGTGACAATAAAACTTTTGGAAGTTATGGTGTAAAATATTTTAGAGTTTAGAAAATCTTAGAATAAAACTGGAACAAATTGAATTAAAGTTAACTATTTTCTTTTTATAGAAAATTTAGGAAATTTGAGTGAATATGTATACTATTTAAATGATCTAGGAATAATCAGAGTTGCGCAGCGGAATTCCAGACTGAATTATCCCGCTATAATTGGTTATGTATGTTTTGGTTGATTAGCTGATTGGTTGCAAGGAATTGATTACTTGGTTGCATTTATTTAAAATTGGATGCATGGATGTTAGTGATAATAAAATAAATGCATCTAAACTTGTGATTATATACCGTGTTGACTTATCCGGACGTTGTTTAAGAATTCCGGTCGATATATGGGATGTCATGTTATCGATAGGGGTTCCTAAACATCGAACGAGGCATTTTGACAAGGAAAATGATTAATTTTGAAATTTAGAATTTCTTTTAGCTTAAAAATAATAATAATTTAAAATGATATTTTAGCCATTGAATAAATTGTGAGAAGTAGGGATTATGGCGAAGCAATATTGAAATTATATGCGATCAACCTTGTAGCCAAGTGACTAATGAATCACTAAATTTAGTGGCTTATTATTATTTTATATAGTGAGATAAGTTAAGAAAAAAAATTGTTTTAAATTTTGGAATTGATTTATATTAAATTTTGATAGAAGTTAATTAGAAACCTGCATCCATTTATTAATTTAACTTTCAAATCCTTTGATCTGAATAAGAATGAGATAATTTTATTTCATAAATTATGAATTTGCTGGAAAATTTTAAGAGTGTGTTTTTATTTATTCTTGAGTGTTTGATAAACTTGAGATAAAACCTTTGGTTCCTTTTGTGAATAAAAAGAAATTTATGGAATAATTACTTATAAAGGAATTAGCTTTAGAGTAATTTCTTGAGTTGCTATAGGTCAAACTAAATGGACTTGAGTTAAATATGATAATCTTTTTGAATGAATGTTTTAAGGTTATGAAGGATCATTTTTATATTTTGGGAAATATAGGTTTTGAGTTGATAAATTTAAAATTTGTCAAACGATAAACATTTTGGATATTGTAAATAGAAGTAAAGGTTGAAGTAAGAGATAGGTTTAAATTTCTTGAGATTGTTTGCAGTAAAATTTTACTAAAGAAAAGCTAAAAGTTTATATTATGAATTTATTTCATTAAGCAAATTGTGGGGACATAATTTCTTTAAGGGGGAAGTCTGTAACAACCCTTAATTTTGAGTTGATTAAATAAAATGGATAAGGATTTAAACTGGAGAATTTAAGTCACTAATCTGTAACTTTTATTCCTTTATAAGAGACAAATTGTTTCAGAATGATTATTTCTAAATCATTAAAAAATATTGTATTTGCAAAGCATTGCAATTGTGAAAATTTTAATGTCGGTTAAAAAGAAAATATGGAGTTAATTTGAATCTTCTATTTAAAAAAAAGAGAATTTGGGATTTTATTTTAAAAACCGATAATGTAAAAGTATAATTAGCATTTAAAATGATGTAAAAAAGAACAAGTCGTATATTTATATTGTGTTGTATTAAATTTTGGGTTTCATAAAATAGTAAGTATGGGCCTTTGTTTATTAAATAAAAATTTTAATATCTTAATTGGTTGGTTTTTAATCAAAGCCCACTAGCTAAGAGAAGCCTAATACAATATCCCCTTCTCATTCTTTTGCCTATACGTTCATTCCATCTTCAGTAAATAGAAAACAAGAGAAAACCTAGTTCCTCTTTAACCCTAGAATCTAAATCAACCAAAATCTAATGCAAATCAAAGGGCTTTTGTTCTATAATGAAAAGTTAGTATTCTAAAACTTGTCTTTATCTTTTAGAAACATAGATGAGTGATTTTGATCTCTTTTTAATTACAATTGTTTGCTGTTTGGTTTTTGTTTTTGGGGTTTTTAGACAATTTTGGTGAAGTTGAAGGTGTAGCAAAGCCTAGGCAAAGATTAGCAAGCTGTAGGAAGCTAAAAGGTGAGTTATTTACAACTCACACTTACTACCTCTAAACCATATGTGTGATTGTTAGTTGTTATTTGGATTGAATTAGGTGGTTGTCGATTGAATTGCTTTCAATTTGATTGTGAATTGATTGTATGTATTAAATAAATCCAATGATTTAAAAGCTTAAACATTTATCTACAACTTTCACACTTACTATCTTTTTTTGGTTTAAAAGCTTAAAAATTTATCTACAACTCTCATGTTTTGAGATTTGAAAATTTATAGGATTTAAGAGGTCAAAACTGCAGATCTAAAAGCTCTAAATTTGAGTTAAAAATATATAAATAGATATGCTGCATATTCAAGTAATTTTATGAAAGAGAGTTTATTTAAATTTATAAATCTCAAACTTGTTTTTAACTTAGTTTAAATTTCTTTTGTAAATGATTTTAATAAGTAATTATATCTACATTTATATTTATATATATTAATTATTTCTAGTATAAAGAGTTATGGATTTGAAGATATGAGTGATTATGGTTTTATAAAATAAGTGATAACATATACAAGTGCCTTTGGAAATATGGTTTCAAAATGGCATGTTTAATTTATTTCTAAATAATATATATATATCAAAATGGATCTGGAAAAAAGATTTTTTTTTTATAATATGGGTTATTGACTAAGTGTTTTATACAGAAATTCGAGACAAAATTGAGCATACAAGTGAAATTTTGGAATAAATAGAGTTATGGGATATATTACCGAATAAGTGAATATTTTACTAAAGTTAAATAATAAAGGGGTTTATGGAAAATTAAATAATTCTTTATAAACAATAAACTCAAAAGAGAAAAATGTTTTGAGAACCTTAATTCTATAATTTGAGGAGTACTAATAATCGACTTAGTGTCATCGATTGGTTTAAATGCTTTTGAATAACTCTTCGTCGAATATGGTATAACTCATTGAATAGAATATTTGATTGGAATTTACTACCTATTAACGAATACTCGAATTTCACCGGGTAATATGGGATGCCTTGGTTAAATTCTTGTGATCGTATTTGGGAAAGTACTTAACACTTTATAGTTGTATTCTCTTCTGGTGTACGATAAGTGGTTGCTAGATCCTTAAGAGAATATTGTTCAGGTTTTTCTGTGGCATCCGTAATAAGTGATATTTACTAGCTTTTAGTAAATACTTGAGTTTCACCATACGGTATGGGACGTATTGGTTAAATTCTAGTGATTACTGAAGGTGACGGTATTTCGCACTTTAGAGTTTACTCTCATTTGGTGTGCGGCAAGTGGCCGCTAGATCCTTAAGAAGTTTATTCTTGGATTTCTTTTCAAACATAATAATTTAATAATATTAAATAAATGTGGAATTATCGAGTCATGGTTTCTACGATCACCTTGATCAGTATGGACTATCCTTGAGATTGTTCTATGATTTTGTGTTCCCGGTCTGAGTACGATCCTTGGTATCCGATCAGTTCGAGTGATACCAATTTGTTTGTTTGTTTGCCACGGGTTTTGTGTACAATCATTGCGATTATTTTGGACGATCATTACGAACGGTTTGGATTAAGATCTCTTGGATTCTGGATATTTGGATTCTGTGACTGTTCTATGTTCGTGAAATATGTATATATACTTGTGTCTTGTGTTTGTGAAATAAACATATATTCTTGTGTCGTGTGTTCGTGAAATAAATATATGTTCTTATGTCTTGTGATGGATGTTAAATTAATTCTGTTATTTTGTGTTTAGTGACTAGTTCGTGTTTGTGACGCAAACTTATAACCTTGTACTGAGTTAATCGCTGATATTTACGTGCTTAGAGATATTGTGTTTTGTTCCGTGAATTCAATCCTGAACATTTATATTTACTTACATGTTGTTTGTTCTTGTGCTATATATTGTTCTCACCCTATTGGATATTTAGAGATAGTCTGACCCGGGTGTTATTTTGCTCGGGTCAGGCCGAGACTTTTCAGGTTACAGGACAGGTTGACCTTTGAATGGCTGTGCTAGCAAGGAGATAAACTTTTGGACTTTTAGTTTTTCCCATTTAGGAATTTGGACCTTGTATATAAAATGTATAATTGAGATTAGAGAATTGTTAAATTTGTATAACAATTGAGTTTAGTATTTCAGTTTGTAAACTAAATAATTTGTATTGTATAAGTTGAGATTTATTCAACTATGATCTGTGACTATTATTTATATGATATATTGTTCTAATTCTGAGAAATCGATGTGTCTATTACTTTGTATTAATATTTACACATCAAATTCAGTTCAGATATTAAATGAAAAGGTATAAATGATGTGTCAGTATTAGTATAAAGATATGTTCACATTCGATCGCCCTTAACAAGCCGTATTCTCTGGATTAGCAGACGACGTTACTTGTAATGTTCTTTGCTAATCTGGGCATCATGGTGGGGTCGTTACACAGACTCAGCCACCCTATGCCGCCACCTTATACATCTGATCCAGCTGCCTTTCTTCTCAAAAATGAAAACAGTTTGGAGAAAAAAAAATCAATCATGCGATAAAATCGCGTATCAGGGAAGCGAAAAAAAGAGAAGGAGGAAGCATGATCGATCTCGGCGGTGTGGACGGTGGATCTACCTCTGTTCGAGCACAGCCGAGTTGCGACCTTCAATCGTCACGATTAGGGATTGCGGTAGTGGCGCGAGAGTTTTCTAAGGATGGAGGCAAAGTGCGGTGATGGTCGCAGTGGGTGATGTCGTGGGGCGTCGTGAGGGGCTGCTGTGGGGTTGAGAGGTGGCTAGACCAGCGATTTAGGGAAAACGTGGTGGTAACGTGACCGAGCTTAGCTCGGTAGGGGAGACGCGAAGGAGATTTGTTGGTGGCGAACTAGGTGAGGTGTCGGCTTTTGGAGGATGCAAAGCAAGAGTTCTCATAAAAATGGTTAGTGAGAACAAAGTCAGTTGTAGGTGTCCTTTTGTGTGCACGCGACTTTCAGGATACACAGGCAAATCAGTGAGCTATGGTGGAGTTGGTGAGCAGCAGGTTAGGCGGGCTGACTGGGTAAGGGAATATTTGTTTAAAATTTTAGTTAAATAATGCAAAAGTTTATAAATCGAATATTTATAAATTATATATCTCATTCGTACGAGGTCCAAAATGAACGAATCAAGCTGCGTTGCGCTCGTGGTATCAAGTGCTACGTATAGGAATTGGTTTGGGATTTTTCGGAGTCAGCTGGAATTTTAGATAATTCAAAAAAATCAAGATGTTTGGAAAATATAAAATTCAAGGTGAGTAAATCTCACTCATTTTGGATTTACTGGTTTTAATTTAAAATGTTAAATTAATTATTGGTTGATTGGATGAAATTATAAATTATTATCAGTTGGATGTTATATTATATATAGTAGTATATATATTAGTAGTTGGGTATATTCCCGCCGATTGGAGCGGATGAGACACTATGCTCCCCGCATAATAGTGGTTGACCCTATATTACCGTGATATCCCGCCTCAAAGCGGGATTGGTATTTTATGTTATATAACATCTGTGGATGCAGGAAAATAGGTTGGAGGGATCCAACTGGATTCCTCAAAAATATATTGATGGTTTCATATATAGTGATATATGATGTGATCGAATAATATGTATGGATTGCTGTGTGATTTGATATATTGGATGCTATAGTAGCATTGGCCCTAATTTTGGTATTTTAAATTCCATAAAGAATATTTTCGAATTTTAAATAGAAATTCAAAGGTTATTTTTGGAAATAAAAATATTTATATGGAAATTGGAATATTGAATAAGAAATGGGTTTGGATTAAATAAAAGATTTGATTTGGAATTCACTTAACTATTTTGTAAAGTGGTTCAGATAAATATTTTTGAAATTAGTTTATACAAGAAATTTGTAACAATGGATTTTAATAATAAATGGAAGTTGAAATCGAATTTTGAATAGATTTGAAAATTATAATTGGGTTTATTGAGAAATAGATTTCTAAATGGAATTTTAAATAGAAATCGATTTATAAATGGATTTTAGTAATATAAATTGGTTACAAACTGGGAATGAGTTATTAAGTTATAAACAATGTTTATAAATAAAGTGGAATGATTATCATTTGATAAATTGGGAATATAAATTCACATTGTGAATTTAAAATGAAATATGGAAATCGGTTTAGAAAGAAATAGCGGATTCTAATTTGGAATTTGGAAATGGTTATGAAATTGGAAATGAAAATCGATCTGTGATAAATCGAGGGATATTTATAGATATAAAAATGGTTATGTTAAATTCTAAAAATAAATTATTATCGAGAAGTTAAGTTTTGTAAAATAAAATAAATAGGATTTTTATTTATTAAACTATGTAGTTTTAAAAACTATTAATTAGAGTAAAATATTTCAGGAAATTAGTTATTTAAATATTTAAATTTGTTGAATAAATTCTAAGTTTTATAAACAAGTTTTGGAAATCAATTAGAATTTTTTTAAAGGAATTGGAATTAGTTATTGCCGTTTATTTTAAAAGTGCTTTGATATTTTTGATAATTATTTAACCATACTTTTGAAATGTATTATTATATATATAGGATTTAAAAGTAAGTGATGGGATTTTTATTTATAAATTCTCTTGAGATTGTGACCGGAGTTTATCGAACGGATGTGATTTTATAAAAGAAATCTTATAATAGAATTTTTGGAAACTTAAGTGATTCCGAAATGGTTAGATTTGTAAACTTCAAAAAAATGAATCTGAATTCATAAAAGAAGTTTTAAATTGGTGAATGAGATTTTAAATAAGTGAAATCAATTTTGGAAATAGTAGAAGGGATTATTAAAAAATCCGAAGATTTATGAAATGAGTTTTAATGAATTGTGACTTTACAAAAAGGGTTGTAAATGATTTTATGAAGTTGGAATAAGAGAAGATTTCCTTGTTTGTGATTATACCTATAAAATCGATAAGTTATGAATAATTCCCTAAGTTGTGGAATGAAAGGTTTTGGAAATATTTTAACTACGAATTAGTTTATATAGAAATATTTTCTAAGTAATGAGTTATAAAATGGAATTTGGAAACATTCTAAGTATTGAGATTGTTCGAAAATATTCTGTTATGGATATAAGTATTTGAATTTGTTTTCGAATATTGAAATATTGGAAGAGATTTGGATATATATCTTTGATAAGATATTTTGAAATAAATATTTTGGAAAATTTATAATATGGGCCTAGTGACTGCTTATGTGTGTTATTTGATAGTTAGATAACCGACTATTAAATCTGGTCAAATTCGTTAATCGTTTCTAAGAGACCGGGATCGGATTTAATTATTCAAAAACCACTTCGATCCAATTTGTGCATTACGAATTGTGATATCGTGAAGATAATGAAGACGGTGATTTTGGAGATTCGGTTTGTCCAGACCCAGAATAACTTGTATGGATGAATGCTATCATTTGCATCGTTGCTAGGAAGGCAGTGTTATCATTCCAAGTATGAATGCTATTTAAAGGTAAAACGTATCCTCAAGCCTCATCAATCGAGAATGACTAAAATAGGGGAGATGCAGCAGGGCTAAGTGGGTCGCACCCAAGTAGGGTATGTTATCACTTTTCTAGATACCCTCGAATATATTATAATTATGGATATGGTTGTGTATGGAAAAAAGAGTGCTCGATTGGGTGGGAACACCCGGGGTGATAACATATTCGGTACTATCCGGTAAGGGATGGGCCGGTCTTGTGTTGGCAGGGATCGTTAGGTACGATCTCGATACATTTTTCTAGAGATGTACTGTGGCGGTTGGTACCCCTGTAGCCCTGTCATTGTATGGAATCCAATATCCACTATGAACCTATATGGTTTTAGTTGTATACCAAATATGCTGAAACGTGAGATGTAAGCATTGCCGCTATTTTATAGTTTATTTTCTGTACACTATTATAATATCAGATGATTTTGATATAAAATGGTTTTGGTTACTGTAAGGTAAAAACTCATCGTGTTTATGTGTGACGTGGTCTTACGAGGTACCTTTATTTTCAAAGTATTTTGATAAAAGTAATAGTTCAAATTGAGTGTGTTTTCTCACGCTGGTTTTCCAGACTAACTCGGGTGTTATTTTATTATAATACTCGGGTCAGATCGAGTATTACAGATTCAGGTTGTGATGCTATAGAGCACAGGAGACGTGCTGGAGGATTCTCAGGCATATTTCACGTATTTAATTATATTCCGCTGTGTGAGTCATGCTGTATATTCAGTATTTGTGAGGACAAGTTATTTTAACTGTCCAGATTGATTGTTGAGTGTTGTACTCTGATGATTGGGTGTATATTAACAGTTACAGATTCTTTTGTATAAAAATCTGCTATTACCTATTATATATTGTTCCGTTGTGATTGTGAGAATCTGTGTATTGTTGTTTCTATTTTTCTTCCATCTCTTTCTTCTTCACCCCTAATGATTTGGTATTTCCGGCACTCGATTGCTCGACATGCTATAAAGTGAATGTATTGATGTCGATATTCAGGGGTCAAAAACCCGCGGGTGGTTACAAGTCATTTTAGATGACTTTGTTCAAAAGAACATTTCTCAACATAGGAACACACTCTACCATGGTGTGTATCTTACTATAATTTTCATATATTTTGGTGCTGATTTAAGAGGAGAACAATTTGTCCCTCGAAAAGATTTCGCCAAGGCAACATCTCTCTTATGCACCTTCCTCCATTTTTTGTACCATATGAGACACTTCCCTAAAAGGAACAAAGGTTGCCATATGAAGAATAACAAGATATTCAACAAGAAGAAGAAGAAGGGGATGAAATAGAAGTGGAAGAAGAAGAGAAGGAGGAGGAGGAAGTGGATACTTCCTTAGAAAGTTTTAACAAACCATCCCATCCCTCTAAAACAAAGAGATCCTAAGGAACCAAGAAAAAGTTCTTAAAAACCAAAAGAAGCTTAAGAATTTATTTTGTAAAAAGTTCGCCCCTCTTTCCAACAAAGTGGACAAATACTTTGAAAAGATCATTCGCAAGCTTGGCAGCTCTTCATCATCATCTACATCCTTCTAAGCCTATCTATTTGTTTCCTTATGATATCTAGATTTGTATTCCTTAGCATTGTGTGCTTTTAGTTTAAGTTTATGTAATTTTCATGTATTTTCTTTTTTTAATCTTTGAAATCCATGTACCTTTCAATTCTAAGTAATAAAATATATCTATTACTATCCTATATTGTTTAGTAGTCTCTTGAAGTTATAAAAATATAATAGTATAAGTTTAAAACAAAAACTAGAATAAAAACATAAATTTTGCAATTTATGACTTGTATATCGACATACATAAACTTTATATGTCGACATATAACAGCCATTTGGCAAAAAAAATTAAAAATTAAATAACTACCACCTATTCAATCGTTCCAAATGACTTTCCACTCATATATGAGCCAATTGTTCCAGAAAACTCACTCATCGTTATATTTTGCACTCTATTTTCATTCTCAGACATCTTTTAAAAAATATGTCTTTTCACATCAGAAATTATCTAAAAACCATAACAAACTCTTTAATCTTTCAAGGATATTCTCTCTTTTATCTTGAGAAATCAAAGGCATTTATAGTTAAGTTAAATGCAGATGATCAAGGAACAAGAAAAGCATTTTGATGCCATTTGATGGATGATTTCTTCCTTAATCAAAGATGAACCATCCAAAAACCCATAGTGAACTATTAACAAGGAAAATGAAGATTGGGATGCCATCAAAGCAGATCTAATCTTTGGGTCCGACGGTTGGGTTGAAGTTCCACGAAACGACTAGTTATTAGGTTTGAATTGGTTTGGATATGTAAATATATATATACTCTTAGGATTTGATTTGATTTGATTTGGTTTGGTGTGTATGTTTGAATTGGATTTGTTTAGTTTGGATTGTTTATACTAAGGATTGACATTTGGATTTGTGTGTTTAATTGATTGAATGATATATAAAATTGATTTTAATTAACAAAAATAAGTTGTGTTATCCTATTTATTATATAATCATCATATATATCATGCTTAGTATAAAATAGTGCATTATTTCCAAATATATCATATAATCATCATACATCTTTAAATCATCATCATATATATCATTTTATTTAACTTAGTCATTGATTTTTAATCTATGGTTTCTAAGTATTTTAATTTATGGGGAGTTTTTATTTTTTCACCCATTTTTACTGATGACAAAAGGGGAAAAAATATAAAATATACATATGCATATATTCAGGGGGTGTTATCTAACTCGGGGGGAGTTATATCATATTTTATACATAGGATATTAAATGGTTGTCATCATCAAAAGGGGGAGATTATTAATACCTCGGTTATTGATTTTGATGATAACAACCTTAATAAACAACAATATGCATTTATGTAAAATAGGGATACTAATGTTTTGCTAAGTTATTTAGTGTATAGTGCATGATATTACACATGTTTTTAATCGAAGACTATACGTTATAAAGACCCAAGAAATGGACATGAAGACTCATGAGTATAAAGATCAAAATATGAAGATCTCAAGGCTATAATATAGTGTATAGAGTCATAGAATATTGTTAAAGTCCCTGATAGCAATCTTTGATATCTATATCTTATTTTCTTATTTTTAATATTTTCAACAAAATATATTTTCAAAATATCTTTAAAAATATTTTATAAGAGTTTTTCAAAAATTAAAATGTTTATTAACTATGTTTTAATTATTTTACAAAGTATCAAAACATTTTACAAAATATAGTATTTTCAAAATGTTTTAAAAAAAAGAGTTTTCAAAATAAACATACATACATATGTCGACATATGTATAGTACGTATGTCGACATACATGTCGCAAATCAGTTTTTCAAACTCTGAATTGAAGTGTCTATTCGTTACAACTCTTCGTGAACAAAAATATCTATTTATACACTATATATAAGAGGTTTCAAACAAATTTTCAGTTAGCTATTATCTTATTTTATTCCCTCCTCTTACTCTCTTAAAAACTCCATTGAAATTATACCAACTTCTCTTCAAAATCAAATAGAATCAATTCATACTTTTGCATATTGATTCAATGCTACTTTATTACTGTTTTGGAATCATCTTTCTCTCAAATCAAATATTAAAGTGTTGTCCAAGAGGTTATAGGATCTGTTGTATCCAAAGTTCAAGAAATTGTCTTTGGAAAAACCATCAGACTCTATTTGCATTTGCTTAAGTGTGATTGTAGCCCATTCAAATCAATTGAGTGTGCTTAGTAACCCGAAAATCCGAGTGGGTGTGATTGTAGCCCATCCAAATCAAGTGGATGTACCTTAAGTCCGGAAAATCAGGAGGGTGTGTCTCATAGCCTCAGAAATAGGATTGTAATTGGGTTTGACTTCTGCCCATTTAAAGATTGGCATTTGAAAAGAAATATGTAAAAGCAATTGTACGGGATTGGATGTAGGAGAAATATGAACCATTATAAAATCCCTGGTGTCATCTCTCTAACTCTATACTTTACTTTATTGTTGTATTTTTATCTGTGATTGCATTGGTGGTTGATTGTTGATAATCCTAAGTTGAAAATCTGTGATTTAATATTAAACTTAAAATAAATTTAAAAATATTTACCAAAGTTATAAAACACTATTCACCCCCCCATCATGTTTAACTAGCCTTAAGATCCATAATCCTGTAACCCGCATTTTTCTTCTATTATATACTTGATATAATATGTTATATTAATTAATTGATTAATTTAATTAAAAGTATATTGAATAAAAAAATCCATAAATTGTATGTTTTGTGATAATAGTTACACAGTGCTCTTGACTTGAGAATACTATTGATCTTCAGTGTGGAAGCTCCGCTTTGATTATAGTTAAATTGTGGCACGACCTTCATCAAACGACAATAATTGCGTCGAATTGAAGCATTGGAAGTGAAACATTATTCAAGAGAGGATTAGTCTCCTCGGTTATATAAGGTTAGTATCGCAGTAAACTAAAGTCAACTCAAAGTCAAAGTCTTTGGCCAAAGTATTTCGATTAATAATAATTGTTATTATTAAACCAAGGACTTTGTGTTTCGAGAGTTGAATATGGACGATATTGGAATTTTGACCATTTCCAAATTCCATAAGTCCAAAATGATATAGTTTTTATGAAGAGAACTGGTGTAAATAATTATCATAACCAGGTAACGCTTAATAAAGTTAAATTGGATTTTTACTGATACCAAGTAAGCGATAAATTTGGCCATAATCTCACACCACCTGCTAAGTGAAGCATGAACGTTAATATTCGAATTGTGCTATATTAATCACTGATCAAATTTACACCTAAGAGTCACACAACGGAAACGTTGAATACTCCTTTTACCACCCGATTACAATATAATTAAATTAATTAATATTTATGAAATATTAATTAAATTTTATTTGATGTATGTTGAACAATATTAAACGGTGTGTTAAAAATAGTTATAAATATACCAATCGATATAAGATATTGGAACAAATTTAAACTGGATTTAAATATGAAGAATATTATTCGGGCTTGAAATGGATTTGAGGCCTATATAGGGCTAATTAGTTTCAGCCATGGTAGAAGCAAGGATGGGCCGGCCATATTGATGGCTAAGGTGGGCTGGAATTTGAACTAAAAGAGAGGAGAAGTGGTGTGAGAAATATAAGGATCTAGATACTTGTTTTACTCATTAGGATCTCCTTATTTAGTTATCTTTATCCCATACTTTTCTATGACTTTTGGGAGCCTCCATACCAAACCCTTACTGGCCGAAATCATCCTTCCTTTCTCCTTAAAATTTCAGGCATTTTAATACAGAATCAAATCAAATACAGTCACCGGTGGTAAAATTGTTCGGGAGCTAGCAATTTCTGGACTTGGAATTGGATTCAAGGAGTTTAGTTCATTGTTTCAAGGTGCAAATTCTATGCTTTATTCAAAAGTACATCTCTTGTTTATTAACATATATGAATGCTAATTTAATTATTAAATAATATGCATGTTAGTTAGAAATTATCACAAATCTATATATGTTGGTGCCGTAGTCATTTGATGATAATATATACATGTGTACAATAATAAATTATATATATATATTTACCAAATAAAGCTCATGGCTAAACTTTTTAAAAAATCATATATAATAATATTATAAAATTATTATTTAGTAAACTACTATTTAAATTCAAACACAATAATATAAATTATATGTTTATCAATTTATTAATTTATAAATATAATTTAAAGTTCATGGAATTTAATAAAAAACTTAAAATCGAATATATATATATGTATATATATATATATTAATTTAAACATTATATGTTTTAAATATAGATAATTATAGGTATAAAATTATAAAATACGTATAGAAAAAATATTTTATAAAATATATATTTGTTGTATTGTTTTCGAAATTTAAAAAATATATTTATTATTAATTTCCGTATGGAAATCAATAATTAAAAAATTAACCAAAACAATTTTAAACCGAAAAAAGGAATTTTTTTATGGTCATGTATGTTAAAGTTTGTGTGTGTGTGTGTGTTTTATAATTAATTTACATTAGATATATTTATATGTATGAACTATGTAATATATATAGTTTTTATATATAATATTTTAATATGTGTGTGTGTATTTGAAAAACATGATTTCGAAATGTATATGAATATTATATAGATATTTATTCAAATTTAAATATGTTAAATTTGAATTTTGTAGTTACTACATTTATTAAGTCTATCTAGATCTAAATATAAAATTGGATTTTAAATTTGAATTTAATCTTGTAATTGTTTATATTATCATTTACAATTATATTATATTACAATAAAGTATATAATATATTTATGTGTAAATAATGAGTGTTTGTACCAAAATTGGGCACAACACTCTACGGATGTGTTTGAAGAGATAAAATTAAGAAACTAAATGTAAAATGAAGCAGATCTAACAAACACACCAATCAACAGATAAGAAAATGCACAGAAACACACGAATTTAGAGTGGTTCGGCGTATTGCCTACGTCCACTATGAAATGACTAATGTTTATTGAATTTCGGTAGCTGTTTACAAGGGATTACCACAGTACAACTGAAGATTAATAATGATTTCGGCAGGGTATCGGCATACAGAAGCAAAAAGTCCCTTTTCTGTAGGTCCAGGGTCGCTATTTGTAGGCGTAGGCAGCAAATATATCGCCCAGATCTCGGAAGACTTCTTCTCTCACGTGGGTGGGCCCACGCGATCGATCCCATGCTGTTTGCACTCGATCCTCGATCGATACGAACCGAATTCGCATCGATCGAGATTTTGTCCGATCGAGTCAAGATCGATCATGAACATTCTCAAGGTGGTACGCAAGCTCCTGTGAAAATTTGGTGGCATTTGGACTTGTAGATTTTGAGTTATGATCGATGCAAGTTTGGATTTGTATGACATTTTCACCTTCATATCGATACTCTTTCGCATCGATCATGCGTGGCTCTATTCGTATCGATGCTTGCATGCTACTTCATATCAATGGTTGGAGGCCGCCTTCATATCGATGCTTCATGTTGCTTTCTTCGTATCGATCGATGGTTGTTGCTGTTCGTATCGATGGTGGGAGATCGACACGAGATGAGCATTTGTTGATGGATACGAAGTGCCGTTAACATGATGGATATGAAGTAGCTTCATTTCATGGATGCGAAGGAAGTTAGTAGGCGATGGATACGAACTGAATCTCTCTTGGGGAATGGATACGAAATTGGATGGATACGAATAGAGTTGGATTTCTCAACCATGATCGATCAATATCTTGAGCATATGAACTCCGATTGACTTGAAATTTGGAACATTGGATTTCATAGCTTTGCTTGTCGTGTCATATTAATTGTAGCTCGATTCGGAATCGGGAAAAATTTACCGGTATCCATAGTGAACCTATGTATAACCGGTCTCCAAGATGAACTGTCCTTGGTTTCTAGTCAAGTCCTTGGTGTCACGGCCTTGCCAAAAAGCGGGATAACATTTGCCCCCAAAGCACATCTTGTGTGAAAATGACATGCTTTGAAAAGCTGCATCCTTCATTCTGAAGAAGTTCTATCCGATTCGCTGACTAGTTGCTACCTTTTCATCAAAAGATGTAACCTTCGATTGATTTCTAGTAATATAAATGTTGATTTGTTGACTGCCAATGATTATGCAGTGCATTGTTGTAACTGAGTGTCGAGTGCTAGCGATTTGTTGTTCATTGTTGTAATTATCATCAGGTGAGCATTCAACTCCTGTGAATTTTTGAAAATCGAATGTTAGTCCGTCATATATGCATGTATGTTAGCTGACTCCCGTCAATGTTTGCACATTCATGGGTCATTGTCATGTTTTTTTTTGTATCGACTTTCATATCGATCCTCTCCAGGATCGATGTGAAATTCAAGTTGTAACAACGTTCGATGGTTGTTTTAAGTTCTTCCTTCATATCGATCCTCTCCTGGATCGATCTGAGATGTTGGAATGTATGCTTCGTATCGATGGCTATCGACACGAAATGGACAGTTCCTAGGAATGCTTCGTATTGATGGAGTTGAGTGGCTCAAATACGATCATGTAGTGACTTTCGTATCAATGGGCTTCACATCGATGGATACGAAGTTGATGGCATCACTGATGGACACAAAATGTACAAGTGTTAACTCATGGGACAGCTTCACGAAGGATATGCCATTTCTCATTCCAATATTCAAGAGGAATTCCCCACAGTAGATAGTCTTTGATAGGAGTCATCCATGACCCATTTCCTGGCTCCATCTCTAAGATCCAGTCGATCTTCATCTGTCAATGCTTGGAATAATAAGTATTTCAACTGGGACAAAGTCTATTTGTCGCATATCCCTAGAACTGGCTAGCTTGGACAGTGACTCGCTTTTTCATTTTGTTCTCCGAGGATGTGTGTAATGGTGTAATACTCGTCGGCTAATAGCTCTTGGACCGAGCTGAGATAAGGAGCAAGGCGTTTCCCCCTAGTCAGATAATCTTCCCTGACTTGGCATACTACTAACCAGTAATCACATAAGACATGTAAAGTTTCCACTCCTAGTTTTCTTGCAATTTTGAGCGTGGTGACCAAGGCTTCATACTTAGCTTCATTATTTGTTGCAGTGAAGTTGAGTTTCAGGGTGTAACAGATCGATCGTTCCTCGGGAGTCATTAACGCAACTTCGATGTTAGAAAGCCGATTATTGGAAGTTCCATTTGTATAGGTTCTCCATCGGTTGGACGGTTCTCTACCGCTCTTCGGATAGTCATCTAATGCAGTGAATTTGGGTATGAAGTATGCTAATGATTGACCATGTATAGCTCTCTGAGGGAAATAAGTGATATCAAATTGCCTTAGCTTGATATCCTAATTGAGTAACCTTCCAGACATTTAAGGTTGCTATAGGACTTATCGAGACTGGTCGATATAGACCTAACGGGGTGACCCTGTCAATAGCTAGCTTTCATTATATTCTGATCTTTGGGTTCGTTTCTCTTCACATAGCATTATGATGCTTATGGCGTGTGTTGACACGGCCCAATTGATGAATAAATCTTTGTGATCCAAAGATTTGGGTAAAATGGGATGTCTCTTTAAGCGATCTATCAGAGATGCTTGGTTGTCTTCGGTACATGGGTGTCTCTAATTGTCAGAATTTTCTAGAAATTAGCCTTGATTCCACGAGAATTGATGATGAAAACAAAGAATCTTTCTGATGTAATGGTGAAAGAGCATTTCAAAGGATCGAGTTTCATCCTGTATTTTTTGGAGAGCACTGAATATCTCTGCCAAGTCATCGATGTGGTCATTTGATAGTCGTGATCTCATGAGCATATTAACCACATCTACTTTCATCGATCGGTCGATCTGATTTTTGAATGATCTGTTAATCGTCCGTTGGTAAGTAGCATAAGCGTTCTCAAGTTTGAATCCGTGGATTGCAACATAACACTATAGGCCTAGGTCAGTAATGAAATAGTTGCATTCCTGGTCTGGGACATGCTTTAGTATTTGATTGTATCTGGACTTTTATGTCCATAGAAGTGAGCAATTCATGTCCGATGGTTGAGTCTACCAGTTGGTTGATCCTTGGAAGTGGAGGGTTGTGCTTTGTCATGCCTTGTGCAAATATGAGTAGTCGACGTACGTCCGCCACCCTACGTTCGTTTTTCTTATAAGTAAAGGATTGGATACTCATTTTGGGTAGAGGAACCCATCGGTTTTGAGTAAATTCACCTCCTCTTTAGGTGCAGCAGATCTCTCCGGATCCACGTCGCTTCGTTTTTATTCACCGAGACATGCCTCGGGTCGACATTTAATGCAGGGTTCTCAATGGTTGGTGAGAGTCCATATATATATGAGATCAAGTCCAAGCGAACACATCAAGATTCACCTGAAGTAAAACAGCTAACTCTTTTATGATCATTGCGCTGAGTTGTGATCTGATCTACAATACTCGTGATTGGTTGTAGGCGCTTCATGTGTTTATTTGCAATGGTAAATGATCAGGCTTGTAGGGACGTTGAATCAAAGGCTTGGTAGAGTTTAGCCTTGTATTGCGTGCTGCTGCATAGCTGGCTCCAGCTATGAGTTTGAATCTACTTGTGTTTCCAAGTGATGCGCTTTCCATTCAATGTTCTCGTGATCCATTGCTCATTGTAAGGGTCGGAATAATGATCAGCTGCCATAAGTACGGGCATCGATCTGATGACTCTATCCCTAGGCATCCTTTCGGTCGTAACCTTGAGTTGTTATGAATATAAGGCATGTGTCATAAGATCGAGTTGTCATAGTCAACTCTTGGATAATAACTCTTTTGCCCCCAGTCTTGGGTTGATGGACGTATTGTGCGAATGGTCGAGCTGAGCCCCTGCTATGTTTATATTGTAGTCGAAGTCGTAAGAGCCAGAGTTGTTTGATGAACGATCAAATTAGATTCATCTTATTTCTCGTGCGTGCCCCCAAGTCTGGGGAATATCTCGATAAGTGGCAAGGTAGATAGTGTCCTCTTCAATTTCGCATTCCATCCCGTTGAACCATGGGAACGAGTTAACCGATAGAAGGCTGAGTTGTGCCTTATCCTGCATTCTGTCCTAGTTCTTTCCTCTAGGCAGAATACTTCGTTGCCTCGTCGACATTCAAACATGAGCTAAGTTCTGGACGGTCAATGACATTCACTTCGCTGCTTATGTCACCATACTCTGGGAAGAAACTGAAGAGTGAATCATCCAGTCAGATCCAATGCGAGATTGATGCTCCCTTGCCGAATCTAGGGCAAGAATTGGTGTGCAGATGTTTAGGTTGCACTTGTTTTGAATTGCTCTTTTAATCGAATCATGGTAAAAGTCAAAAAATGAATGGTCACATTGCATTCTTTTGGAGTTAGGCAATTAACTACATCCATTTCGGTTTACATTCTCCCATCGAAACTAGGGATAATGTCAGCTCGAATGCAGTAGGTCATGCCCATCTGGTTTCACGCTTTTCCAAAAGGATCGAAGGAAGGTGATGGAGGTTGAATGGTCAAGTTACACTCATTCATGGTTTATTCTTCTATCCATGCTCTGTTGGTCAAAGGTATTCGATGGACGTTCGGGTCACATCGATTTGCAGTCGAAGAGGATCGATATTGACCGTCGATTCAACGACACGATGTAGAATGCTCAGACCTCATTTCCTGTCGATCTAATGGTATGAAATGGAAGGTGCGGATCGACATTGCTCATCGATCCGGCGGTACGGTATAGCTGGTTGCCCAGAACTTCGGGCATCATTCTGATTGGTTAGCATTAGGGTCTCCTTGTAGTCGTTGCGTTAAGTTGTAAAGGACGCTAAGCTGGAGATATAGCGAGTCACCTTTCTCTTCTTTTGGTGATTTGTACTTCTGCCCCCAGTGTTGGGTTAGCAGAGTTAGTTCGTGGATGGTCAAATTACACCTATAGTGAGTTTATACTCCTCATGTTGAGTTAGGTCAGAGTTGGTGAATGAATGGTCGAGTCACACTCATTCATTTATCTATGCTTGTAGCCGCACCTTGGGGACCATAGTGATTTGAAGAGCCATTAATCACACCTATTTGATGTTTATACCCATGTGCACACTCTAGAGACTAAGAGTTTTAGCAGATAATGGTTGGACTGCATTTTCTTTGATTAATTCCTCTGGCACTAGTCAATGGTGAAAGTCGAAGTGTGGTCGGTCACACTACGACAACATTAATTTGATGTTTCTCCTACTAAATTGTAGGAAGGAATTGATTGGTGGGTGGTTGGGTCACACCCGTCCATGTTGCGCACACAATTCGTCGGATCACAGGCGAGAGTTAGCAGATGAACGGTCATGCCACGTTCATTTGCAGTTGGATGGTGGTAACATCAATTCAGAATAAGACATCCAGCTAGGTCCATTTTGCAAATCTGTGCCTCCCTATCGAATCAAGGAAGAAATTTTTCCTTGTAGCGTTGGAGTGCATCCCTATAAATTTATGTTATGGGTCCCATGCTAAGGACAAGAGTTGATGCATGGACGGTCGTGTCGTGCCTGCTTAGTGCTAGATGGTCGGATCGCATCCGATATTGTGTGATAAGTGTTCCCCCAAGTGAGGGTAGAGTTGGAAAGCGAATGGTTGAACCACATCCACTCTTTATACTATAGGACTTGCTGAGGAATCAGAGTTGATAGATGGATAGTCGAATCGCATCCCTTTTGGTATTTATATTCCAAACCATGCTTTAAGGACTAGAGTTGGTTGATGGGTTGTCAGTCAAACCCATTTGGTATTTATACTCCAGTTCGTGCTCTCGGGACCAGAGTTAGTTGATGTTTATACTTCAGTTCGCACTTTGGGAATCTGGAGTTTGTTGATGTTTATACTCCAATTCGCACTCTGGGAATCTGGAGTTAGTTGATGTTTATACTCCTGTTCGCACTCTGGGAATCTGGAGTTAGTTGATGTTTATACTCCAGTCCGCGCTATGGGAATCTGGAGTTGGCCGACAGATGGTCAGTCACATCTGTTTAGGCATTTGGACCCCGTTCGCACTCTGGGAACAGGAGTTGGCCGACAGATGGTCAGTCACATCTGTTTAGGCTTTAGGATTTCGTTCACACTCTGGGAACCAGAAGTTTATTAGGTACGTGGATGGTCGTATCACATCCACCCTAAGTAGGCAAGCGAATTCGTTAGATGGACGGATCCACCCTCCTCGAGCTTGAAAATATGAAAGGCGAGATCGTTAGATGGACATATCCATCCTCCTCGGGTTTAGGTTGAACATAGGGGAAGTCGTTGGGTGGAAGGATCCACCCTTCTCGAGCCTACGTCCGTAAGTTTATGCTCTAGCTCGTACTTTAGGAGCCGGAGTTAGTTAGAGGATTGTCGTGTATCAATCCCTTTTGGCTGCAGTGTGATGGCTTGTCCCTGAGCCCGGGGTTTCACTTAGCGAGTGATCGGTGGGGATCCCGATTACTTTCCACTTATCTGCCCTTAACAAAGGATGAGATTTAGTTTATGGATGGTTGGATTGCGTCCATGTTCATTTGGATTCTGCTTCTACCAAGCCTAAGGAGTAAGATTAGTGTTCCGGCAAGCTTTGAACTCAAGCAGTGGAGAGGGTGGTCGAACTACATCTACTTTGAGTTGTGTATTTTCCCTTAAGTCAGGTGCAAGAATCGGAGAGCAGATGGTCGAGTCATGTCCACTTTATACTTTGCGTTCTTCTGATCGAGCAAAGGAAGAGAGTTGAGATGATGGCTCATGATGGTTAGCAAATAGGCAGTCAGTTGTTGATGACTATAAATTGAGCGTTGGCCCCTGATGAAGTCGATTTAAAGCATGATTGTTTTGCCGAATCACGCAAGATGGAGAGTGAATGGTCAAATCATATCCACTTTAAACATATCTTCTCAAATTACCCCAAGTTCTAATGTAAGATTGGATGCATAAGCGGATGAGTGGATGGTCAGTTGCATCCACTTTGTACTGGAGTCCTAACCTTGTCGGTCTCTTCTGCTTTGATGCCATGCCCCCAAGTCAGGGGCATATAGAAGCCGATTAGTGGTTGAGTCATGCTCATCACACTGATACCTCAATGACTTGATTATAGTCCGTGGAGGTTGTTTGGCACCGAACCTTGAGTACTCGGTTACCTGCACCATTTGCAAGTAGTTTAATTCAAGTCGGTCATACTTCGCAACATAAATGAAATTGAAATAGAAATAATTCAAAAGAGATCAGATCAAATCTCATTGATAAGTGAAGCAGCCTCGTATGCTCGCTATTGCACTTCGGTCCAGCCCTTCTTAGTTTGAAGTCTAATGCAAGTGGTTCAATTTAATCAAAGTTCTTGATTGATAGGGGTTGGGTATTCCCTGCCCGTCGTTTTACGAGGCTTGCACGTATTGTCGAAGCTTTCCTTTCTGGAGTAACCTTATGGTGCTGGCGTCCACGGTACCCATCTAAAGAGGAGGAGTTTTTCGATTTAGAGTATGGAGTAGGTTCCCTCCTTATCTCGCTATGTTGATCCTTCATCTAGTTCATCAACCCAATATTGGCCTGGACATGTTGGTGTAGTCGTCAGCGGCTATCTACCAGTTCTCTTATCAAAGTCTGGAAATAAGCTCTGGTGATGAATTCATTTATGGATATTGGCAGCAACTGGCTGTGGGCTTTGGATAAATTCGTTGGTTACCAGCTTCTTTATTTCCTTCAACAATATGAGAAGTAGAACTGGTATGTCTAACCACGATTGACAGTTTTCTTTGAGGAATGGGGGAAGACATCTGCATTTGATGGCAGTCATCACTCTTGGTGGAAGACATGCGCAATTCTCACTTCATGAAGTAGTGTCGGGAGTTATATTTCCAAAGTACACTGACGTAGTCAGCATGTTGAATTTTTTAATATAAATTTTGTATGTATAACGGCTTCAATGAATGGGTTTCAACTGGGAACGATACTCCAATCGTCGTTGTCAGGTCCATTTTCTAGCTATGTGGACTTGTAACACTGGTGAATGATGTATGCATGATTGCCCAACATTTGAGTGGTTGGTAACGCCGATTGGATGGTGAGTTGGTTAAGATAGGCTAATAGGTTGGTGATTATTTCTAATTTTCACCCCGGTATGATGCCCATATAAGGTAGTAAGGAAGTCCTCTTAAGGTTGTATGCCATGCTTCTAGTCATATGGACATGGTATGATTAAGATGCGGGCCTTTGAAGATGGTTTAGCGGTGACCAGCTATGTTTTGAGTTGGCAGAGTAGATAGAATAGGGCAGTCGTCATATTAGCCATCGTACCATAGTTGTCAATTCAGGATTTTAAAGGCTGGTCAATTGGGGGAAGTTGCAGTCCACCTTAGAAGCATGATATATTAACTAACTCTAGTTCTTGGCGTATTAGCTAGGTTCTCCAGCCTTTGGGAGCACCAGTTGAGTAGTATTTCTTTACCCATTCCTTGATTGCAATTCAGCATTTGTTGCAGCGATCCCCTATGTCTTGTTCAGTCATGGGACAATCAGAAGCGTGGATGGATACGAAGTATCTGAGGATCGATACGAAATGCACACGGCTAGATCGATACGAATTGGACACAGCTAGATCGATACGAAGTGAAATTGAGCATCGATACGAATTGGACATAGCTAGATCGATACGAAGTGAAATTCAGTATCGATACGAATTGGACACAGCAGGATCGATACGAAGTGTATCTGAGGATCGATACGAATTGGACGCATCTGGATCGATACGAAAGTTGATCGATACGAAGACTAATCGATACGAAATCGATCGATACGAAAACTGATCGATACGAAATTCGATCGATTCGAAAACTGATCGATACGAAATTCGATCGATACGAAAATTGATCGATACGAAATTCGATCGATACGAAAATTGATCGATACGAAATTCAATCGATACGAAAACTGATCGATATGAAGTTCAATCGATACGAATGTTGTCATATTTTATGGATGCGAAAACATGGATACGAAAATCTTCATATTTTCTGGATACGAAAACATGGATACAAAAATCACCATATTTTCTGGATACGAAAACATGGATACGAAAATCTTAATGAATGTAGTTCCTCTTAGATCTGGAGCAATCTGAATAGAATAGAAGGAACCACTTGATGATAGGTCTGGATCTCCTCCTTCTTTTTTGCAATCCAATGATGGTAATAGATCCACAGAGCAGGAGAAAAGCTGGGTTTTCTCAGTGAAAGCACCAAAGTGTTTGTACCAAAATTGGGCACAACACTCTTCGGATGTGTTTGAAGAGATAAAATTAAGAAACTAAATGTAAAATGAAGCAGATCTAACAAACACACCAATCAACAGATAAGAAAAATGCACAGAAACACACGAATTTAGAGTGGTTCAGCGTATTGCCTACGTCCACTATGAAATGACTTATGTTTATTGAATTTCAGTCGCTGTTTACAAGGGATTACCACAGCACAACTGAAGATTAATAATGATTTCGGCAGAGTATCGGCATACAGAAGCAAAACGTCCCTTTTCTATAGGTCCAGGGTCGCTATTTATAGGCGTAGGCAGCAAATATCTCGCCCAGATCTCGGAGGACTTCTTCTCTCATATGGATGGGCCCACGCGATCGATCCCATGCTGTTTGCACTCAATCCGTGATCGATACGAACCGAATTCGCATCGATCGAGATTTTGTCCAATCGAGTCGAGATCGATCATGAACATTCTCAAGGTGGTACGAAAGCCCCTGTGAAAATTTGGTGCCATTTGGACTTGTAGATTTTGAGTTATGATCGATGCAAGTTTGGAGTTGTATGACATTATCGCCTTCATATCGATACTATTTTGCATCGATCATGCGTGGCTCTATTCGTATCGATGCTTGCATGCTACTTCGTATCGATGGTTGGAGGCCGCGTTCGTATTGATGCTTCATGTTGCTTTCTTCGTATCAATCGGTGGTTGTTGCTGTTCATATCGATGGTGGGGGATCGATACGATATGAGCATTTGTTGATGGATACGAAGTGCTGTTAACATGATGGATACGAAGTAGCTTCATTTTATGGATGCGAAGGAAGTTAGTAGGCGATGGATACGAATTGAATCTCTCTTGGGGAATGGATACGAAATTGGATGGATAAGAATAGAGTTGGATTTCTCAACCATGATCGATCAATATCTTAAGCATACGAACTCCGATTGACTTGAAATTTGGAACATTATCTTTCATAGCTTTGCTTATCATGTCATATCAATTGTAGCTCAATCCGGACTCGGGCAAAATTTACCAGTATCCATAGTGAACCTATGTATAACCGATCTCCAGGATGAACTGTCCTTGGTTTCTAGTCAAGTCCTTGGTGTCATGGCCTTGCCAAAAGGCGGGATAACAATGAAATATTATAATCACTTACATTATATATGTGCATATATCTTATTTACAATGTATATATTATCATATATATATATATATATATCCATATATACTAGAAAGCACATATGTATATAAAGGAGCTAACATGTTCACTATGGTGTAAATCCCAGCACTTACACATGGGCACGTTAAACCATGTACATTATTTATGTTGCATGTGAATGTACACACTTATGTGTATATGATACTTATATATATATATATATATATTACGTAATTTTTTTTAAATTAGGCATTTAGATGGCAGTACATATTAGTACTACAAGTCTTAGGTACCATACAACACTACATGTCAATATATATTCTAATCAAGCTATGTAAGTTTCGAACATATGACCTCTCACACTAAAGTCGAATTGCCTAACCACTAGGACAGTGGTGCTTGTCTAATACAAATTATACAAAATAAAACCTTATTTATATAATAAATAAAATATTGATTTTATTCAAAACAAAGTTTAGATAAGATCTAAACAAATTTAGACTTCATAGGCCAGATAAAGATCCAAATGGATTAAACATTTCGAAATTTGCCCATTTACCCCGCTGTGTGTTGGCCCGGTTCCAAAAGTTATAATGCACCTAAATCATAGGTGTGCATTGAAACCGATTAAAGCGTTACTTATAAATCATCTAATATCTCCAAGCATTCCATTATAAATAAATCCAACCGAGAGGCCATAACATTCATTAGTCATTCAGTAATCATTATCAAATGATAAGGCATTTAAATCCTAAAGTAGGTTTCTTGACCTATACAGATCATAAATCCAAGTTGAGCCCAATCTTCCTACTCTTCGGTGAGGGGACCCAATATACAAGCACATCCATCCACTCACTCTCTGGTGAGGAGATTATCTATCCAAGCGCGTCTATCTGCTCACTCTCTAGTAAGGGGACTTACTATCCTATACAAGTCCATCCACTTTCTCTTTGGTAAGGGAACTTGCACTTCATGGTTTATCGCCCTATCTCTCCGGTTAAGGGAACCAAGTCCTATTAGTTGATATATCAGGCTTAAGGGATCTTTCCGATAACATCCATTATCAGTATAAAAATCAATTATCACGTTCGAATGATTTCTAAATCAAAATATCCATCAATCACTTATTCATAAAGTTCAAATCAAATACATCAAGCAAAAAATCGAAAAATCTAATCTAGTCAAGGATTACCATTAGATCTTAACCAAAAGCATGACTTAGGACTAACCGAGATCCCGTACATGTGTAAGTAACGTGGTGGTAATCATTCAAAGTTTATTTGAAACAACATCCAAAATTGAAAATTAAACCTTGTTCCAATTTGAAATGATCATGGGATAATCATTCTTGACCCAAATCTACTGCTGCGATCAGGTACATCCAACATAGATGATGGTCGCTCTAGCTTCCTCATTGCGGTTTGATTTCTTACATATTGTTGTAGCTGGTTACTCCAAACCTGATCCTCTATCAAGTCATGCGGATGCCTGCACTCATTGGTTTCATGCCCATCCAACTCATGGAATAGGCCACATTTTCTAGACTTTCTCTCCCACTCTTTGGGTTCTTGCTTCATGAGTTTTCTATAGGGAATCTGCCCCTTTGTATCAAGATAGTTCCTCTCTATGGTATCTATCAATTTGATGTAAGAGCAAATTTCGACTCCTTTTTTTGTCGCTACGTTCCTCTAAAGATGTCATCGGCTTTTCGCTTTCCTTTATTCTTTCAGTATCCTACCGTGAATGATCCTCCATCCTTCATAACATTAACTTTAGCATCTTCATTTGCTTCAGCATCCTCCTACTGTAGAAACCTATGGGCTTGATAGTAGAAACATACAATGTCCATTAGCGGATCTCTCTCCAAAGCAATCTTGAAATTGGTTTTACTGGCATTCCCAAAAACCACCACCATCAGAATTATCGATGTGTCTGGCTTCTGCACTACAATGGTTGTTGCATTGAATCTAGTTAGACAACTCTATAAGGTCTCATTGGCCCTTTGTCTCACACTCGAAAGCGCCATCGCATTCTTTGGTCATGCTATATGAACCCTGAACTATTTCATAAACCAATCCACTAATTCGGTCCACATGCTGATGGACCCATTTTCCAGCTGACAAAACCACATTGCTGCTAAATATGTCAAGTATAATGGGAAACATCATTCCATCACTTCCTCTGAAGCACTCAATACTCCCATATGCTGGATATATATCACCAAATTAACAGTCAAGTTCATTCTTCCGTTATACGTCTCCGGGATCGGTAGCTTGAAATCGAATGGATTCCTTATGTATCAGATGTTTGGGGTAAAGGGTTTCTATTTGCATCCTTCAAACTCCAATCTAGGGGTCCACCTCTCAAAATTTATCTTATCATATTGGCTATCATGTCGTTATCATTCAACTGAAATCTATGGGGCTCCGTGCATCCTTGTAGATTTTCATCCTACCCTTCGCTTCTACGGGGTGTTTGTGGTCCTAACCCCTATGGTTGTATGTTCACATTCAAGTCTCGATTCTTTGGCTCAAGACCATCCCTCAGTAGTGCTCCATCACGCCTAAGGTTCAAATCAACCGTGCACTTGACCAAACATGTCGATCTCGACAAGATTCGTCTCAGTACTAACATGATGGTGTAATGGGGGAATGGTTCTAGCTTGGTCTACTCTGATTCCTTATGCATCTGCTTTACCTTCTTAGCTTTGAATTTGAGTTTCAACTACTTCGACTATCCTTTGTTACTTCATTCTTCTAAAATATCCATTAAGCATCTCCACTTACAGAGCCATCAATCTTGTATGCATCTCCATCATCATTCCTTCTAGCTCCTCTCTATTAATATAGATAGAAATTGGGTTTGAACTTGTGGACACCTCTTGGCTGCCCCCTTGTCCTTGTTGACTTCCTCTAGCAATAGAACTTGTAGTTGGCCTGTTCAACTTCTCCAAAACTCAAATCCAAGTCGTTTTCAGTGAAAGCACCAAAAATGTTGCACCAAAAATTGACATAACAACCCAAAGTTGATTAGATCTAAATCTAGCAAGTATGAAAATGATAGAAATAAGAACAAACATGCAATTTTTATAGTGGTTCGGCAAATACTCCGGCCGATGTCCACTTAATCCTTGTGATTAATAGTTTTCTTTGTATAATAAAATAATTGCAATCAAAATCCAAGCTACATCCTTGTAGATCTTAGTTTTATATGAGTTTTATGAGTTAAGGGAGGAAGAAGATAGAGTTTTAGATCCAAAGTGCCAATCCCATTTCTACTTGAAGTCAATTTGCTATTTATAAACGATTCTAAGCACGAATCCCACTATCCATATTTGAATAAGTCTTAACTCCAAGGTCAAAAAAATATAGCATAAAAATAGGTCGTCCTCCACAAAATCGAGCAAATCAATCATGTTGATACCGATAAGAATCATATCGGTACCAACATTATTTTGTGCACCCATACTCCATTTTTTTATTCATAGCTTAAGTCTAAATCCTTCAAAGTGATCAACTCAAAATATATTATCATGTCGCTACTGATGTGATTCATGTCGGTATCGACATGATTTTGTTGTCCAGAATTTAGCTAAATTTGACTTGCTCCTTTCCTTTGGCCATTCTTAATGGTTCCTAAATCATGTTGATACCCACATGAATCATATTGGTGGCAACCTGATTTGCATTTCTGAAACTTAGCCAAATCTTTGATGTATTAAGTCTTGACATCTACCAAGCTCTTTGACTCATTCATTCATCAGTCTGTAGTCTATTTTATCTATTTGAGTCTATTATAAGACTATGGAAAATATATCAATAACGAATATATACTAATTTCAAAAAACACATTAATAGTCAACAAAAGCTTTAAACTAAGTATTAAAATATGGGTCCCAAAAGCAAACAACCACTTAATCATAAATAAATACATTGAAAATTCTATTTTGAAGTACATAATAAAGTAATTTTGTTTTCAAAGGGTAACCAAACCCAGTTGGGTCTGGTTTCCTAAGACATAGGAAAATATATTCATGAAAGGTATGCTTACTTACAATGACACTAATCAAATTCGATACCCTATTATATATTTCCCATAAATGTTATAACCATATCAATATTTTTGGTAAGGTTATCATTAACGGTAGGACCCAAATAGTAAAAAGGTACCAATATGTGTTTATTTTCAGGTAACTCTAAATAAAAAGGAAAGATGGATACTGAACAGCGGATGTTCCAAACCCATGACAGGGAATGGTAACATCCTAATAAATATCATATATAAGATTGGTGGTGTTTGAACTGGGCCAGCATGCAGCGGGGTAAATGGGTAAATTTCAAAAATAGTATTCCATTATGGATCTTATTGGGCCTATGAAGTCTAAATTGATTTAGATCTTATCTAAATTTATTTTAAATAAAATCATATTTAATTAACTTGTAAATAAGTATTTATTAATATTAAGTTTATGTTATATAATATAATATGTGTATCATATACATATATGTATGTACATGCACGTGCTTATGCAATATAAATAGTATGCATGGTTTAACGTGTCCGTGTATAAGTATTAAGATTTACACTACAAAGGCCATATTATATGCTTTATATACATGCGTGCTATTTAGTATATATGTACATGTGAACAAACACACAAACACACACACATTATTTGTATTTAATGTAAATGTTTATATAGAAGTATATACATATATGTAGGTTTATTCAAATATAAAATAATTGTAAATGTTAATATAAATAATTATAAGTTTAAATTCGAATTTAAAATTCAATTTTAAGTTTGATATCTAGATTGAAATGACAAAATATCTATTAATTTTAAAATTCAAATTGATATATTAAACTTTAAATAAATATCTACATACTGTATATATACATTTCGAAATCAAATAATTTATTTTTAATGTATATTTACTTATGTATCCATATTAAATTAATATCCATAAATACAATATATAAAATATATACATATAAATATGTTTTAAAGTAAATTAACGATTAAACACACACACATACTTATACAGTTTCGGCCATAAAACAAAATTTAAAATTTTCGGTTTAAGAATTGTTTCAATTGAAAAATCAAAACTATTACTATTATTATTGATTTATGTGAATAAAATTTTCGGTTTAAGAATTGTTTCAATTGATATATTAATTGTCTTGTTGGTCCCACAGCAAAAGACACATGTTTAGCGCTTGGAACGCGGTAGCGACTTATCTACCCTAATAAATGCCGCATGCTCGGTCATTGTCGGTACAAGCTAACTGTTGCCCCCTCTTGTGACCTCTTACTTACCCTAATCAACATAAGCGTGCCCAGCCTCACCTAATCTGTTGTGAGACCATCAGTCCTAGTCTGAAAGGGTCCTGCCCAGCCTCACCTAAATGTTTTGTGAGACTGTCAGTCCTAGTCTGATAGGAAATGTTGTTGATACGGATCCTAACAAACAAAATCTAGTTGCACCCCTTGCCCAAATCCCCTGATTTGAGCCTCTATCTATTGGCCCCTTATTTACCCTAGTTGGCATAAGCATGTCTCAAACTCACCTAACCATTGTGAGACCATCAGTCCTAGTCTGAAAGGGTCCTGCCCAGCCTCGCCTAATATGTTGTAAGACCATTAGTCCTAGTCTGAAAGGGAATGCTGTTGGTACGAGCCCTGCTTCTATCTTTGCTTATTAATTCAGTGTAAGTTCTTAAAATAAGTCTCTTCTGTTATTTCTACTCTATTTGCTTATTAACTTAATCTAAGTCTTAAAATAATCCTTTTCTGTTATCTCTAATTATAACCTATGTTATAATCTGCTTATTAACTTAGTCTAAGTTTAAAAATAAGCTTTTTTTGTTCTTTCTGCTTAATTATAACCTACGTTATAATTGTTACTCTTCTTTTCTACCTTTTTAGTTATAACCACTAGTTATAAACATGCTTGCAAATGTCTCAAATTTGCCCATTTCGGTCTATCTTCTTTTTATTACAGTTTTTCTTATTTAACATCTAATTTCTGTAAATTTAGTGTTTTCTATTTTAATCCATATTTGCGAATTATTCTCTTTTTAATGTTCTATTCACATAAAAAGGAATTTAAAAAACTAACATTTACAAGCTAAATTCTAATATAGAACAGATGTAAATAAATGCAAATAACTGTAAATAACTGAATAAAATAGCTAAATAAAAATAACTGAATAAAATATACTGAAAAGAACTTTAAAAACTAGCTATAAATAACTTATATAGAAATTGTCTCAAAATTGCAGAAAAACTACAACTATTGAGAATCCTATTATTTTAAATTACTTAAAATCTAAAATAATTACAAAACACTCACCTGTGGTCCTTAGCTCTTTTCCTTGGCTTTCCCGGATCCACTTCTAGGGTGTAAAATATTTTAATTGAAAAGATCTCCTTCCAAGAAAATTTTTCTTTTTAGGGTCCAGCCTTAGATAATGAACCCAATTGGGAGAAAATCTGAATGAGAAAAATAGCCAGGACTAGGGTCTTATTTATAGTGTCACTTAGGGATCTCACGCCGTTGGATTTAAAGATTAAATCTGGTGCAACCATGTCATAGGCTCGCTAGGAACCGTTGGATGGAAGCACAAAGGCACAAGATTGCAGAAAAGTTGCAAAATGACGTGTTCGAACAAAACTGGGTGAATCTACGTACAAAATAAAGGCGGGTCGACCTTTATATTATGAGGGTCGACCTATAGGTCGACCAAGCTATGGTGAGGGTCGACCCTAGGGTCGATCTGGTCTTAGTTTGGGTTTGGGTCGACCTGACCCTTTTTTCTTCTTTTTAATTCAATTCTTGTTTAATTCGTATCTTCTTCATATTAACTCGGATTTTGACAAACTATATATAGAAATTAATCAGAAAATCGCCACGGACACAATGGTGCAACTCCCATAGCTTGATTTTGATAATTTCACAAACTTATTTTATTATTTAATTAATTCGTTAATTAATTATTATAGCTTAAATTTTGGGTTGTTACAACTTATTAACTTAATTAAATTCTAATAAAACTTAATTAATTTACATAAATTTATTTAATATTTATAGAACTTAGTTAAATTATGTAAAACATAGTTAACTTTTAAAGATTTGGTTAAATTTTGTAAAAATTAGTTTAATATTTATAAAAATTGGGTAATTTTTTATCAAACTTAATTAATTTTATCAAACTTTGTTTATTATTATTATTATTATTATAAACTTCATAATTGTTATAATACTTAGTTAATTAATATAAATGTATTTATTTTTATAAAACTTAGTTAATTTATTCAAACTACTGTTTATTATTATTTTTATTGTTATTATTGTTATTATTAATAATGCTATTATTAATATTAATTACTAGTATACAACGCATGTACGTGCATCTAATATCCAAAGATGTTTACCTTGGATGGATATGTGTTTTAAGTGCAAATGTTTTTGTAGTCGCAACACATTTCAAGTTGTTGTGTTGGTGATATCGATGACGAATTGAAAGTAAAATTCCGTTGGTGGGTAGGCAGAAAGGGTGGTGAGATTCCATTAACGAATGAGGGTAACTTTGAAATTTCAAAAGGACACCGTGTAAATCATGTTAATTGAATTCTCTTTATTAATAGTAGAGATGAAACATAGTTGACTTAGTAATTTTTTATTACTATTATAAACATAGTTAATTTTTATCAAATTATAGTTTATTATTTACTACTACTATTATTATAAACTTAGTTATTTTTTTATAAACTTATTTTATTATTATTATAAACTTGTTAATTTTTATAATACTTAGTTAATTTTTATAAATCTTAGTTAATTTATTCAAACAATTGTTTATTATTATTTTAATTAACTTAAACTTAAACATAAGGAGGGAGACAGTGTGCAATTATTAGCTCTTACCGTGACATTAAGAATGGAAAACACTTCATAGCCTTCCTTAAAACTAGTTACTCCAGGACCAATATCAATTACTTCTCCGGACATATCTATAGCTGTAAAGCAAAAAACGATCATAGTGAATATATTACAACATCTCAGTTTTGAAGAAGATCATGTTGATTGTAAACATAAACAATAAAAATATTAATTTTAATATAGCAAACCAGCAAAAATATTTGATGGCAGTCGCATCCACTACATTCTGTAAGGGTTTGCTTTGAATATATTGATCTGATCTAGTCTATCACAGTATCATCGTTTAGCTTGCATATTGTAACAAACTTCTCGACCGCATTCTAGTATTGAGTACCCTGAGAAAACAATATTTGAGAATTGTTATAGATTATATGTTCCACAATTCCCAATTTTATGCAATATTGTTTAATTTTAATGTGATACATTCACGATGCACAGAAGTAGTCCAAATGAAACATATGTAATATATTTGTTACAAAACTTGAAGGGAAATAAATCTGTATTGGCAAAAATAGAGAGAGAGAGAGAGAGTATGTGTGTGTGTTTATGTACCTCCCAGTAAAGTTGGTGACAATCTGTGCATTGCCAAAACTCGATATTTCGGTTAAATAAACAATTTGGTATGACTTGGAATCCTTTGGAAGCTTCTATGGCTACCTCCATGAAAAGTGGTTTCTGAATGAATCTACCAAATTTTGATGCGAACATAAATAAATTAATATACAAACTATAACAGTAAAGTCAATAAAACTTATCCCAATAATATTGAACTACAAATATATAGTTGTGTCCATGCATGTGTTATTACGATTTTCTACGGTTTCTATGAACTGTTCAAAGTTTAATCATTTTATAGTATTAACTTATCATAAGATATAATTAGTTGACAAACATTTCACCATATGTTTTCGACAGTAAGATCAATGGAAACCTTAGACAATGATCCTTCTATCCAATCATTAGTGCAGTTAGTAACCTTCTTTTCAAATGAACATCTATTCCTACTTCCATCCTACTTTAATAATATAAATATTTAGAATTAAATACCAACTTCAATCCTTATAACTATGTATATTGTATATGCTTAGTTCTCTTTCTATATGTATATATCTTGTATGTCTGCATGTAAATTAGTTAAGTATGGTCAGGTTTACCCTATATATAAATGGATGAACATAACATTTGTATTCCATTGATGACAATCATTCATGACAATAAAATTGAAGAGATACATGTTAACTTTTAACAATGCATCCATCACTGTGACTAAAAATTAAGTCCATCCTCACCTTTAGTACAAATATAATTAACTCTGATCGTAAATGGATTATGGTCCTTTATAATTAAGAGCACTTTGATTGTATCATGATACTTTAGCTGAAATGTTAGTCAACAATGAATGAATAGGAAAATATAGTGATCATAAACATTTGCTACCATGCTAAAGAAAAATTATGCCAACCTATTTGATATATCAAAATATATGACTATTGTCATGTATATGTGAACATATGATAAATCCATTCTTTTAGATTCTCCACTATAGATATTAATTCTTATGTGAAATTTTTTATCTGTGAGATGAGAGCATGGACAAACAAAAGTTCATTAACCATTTACATGGTTAATTGAATGGAACATGCATTACTTGGATGATTTTTTTTTCAGGCAAAGCGCATTATGTAATGAGCTAATTTGTAAATTTGAAAAGCTATTAATTCAGAAAAAATGAAGAAAGTAAATGCACACAAAAGGAAAAAAGGAAAGGATTAGTGCATAAAGTTTTAGTCATTTAATCAAGTCACATCACAATGGGTGCATAGTATTTTAGAAGAAAATATAGTGGAAATGAGGCACATTAGTAATGGTCGTAAATGTTTATGTTTATCATATAAAAAACTTTGGTTCAGCCTGTATTGTGTGTGTTTGTGGTTAGATGATTGCAAGGGTTGAGGGAGTTGAGATATTCTTCATAATGGATGAAGTTGAGACACATGACTGTTGAACTAGCACACATATTCAAACAAATAGAGGCATCTGTTGTGTGTGTGTGCGTGTGCGTATTTCAACTTCATTCTCCAACGGTAGACGATGCCACAAAAGTACATGTTAAATATAGTGCTTAACTTTGCCCTATGCAACACTAAATAACTACAAGTGTACATGAGTTGTAAGGAAATTTTATGTATTATGATTTAAACTACGGAAGCCTTGAATGTAAGGTCATAATTTTGCCACAAAATCCAAAATTTAAAATATTTACTGTTGGAATTCCTAATGTAAGTGTAAATGAAATACACTTGTCCCACATCGCCAAAACTAAAAAACAAAGCTAAGTGTATAAATAGCTTTCTCATGAGGAGGTTGGGTACTTGGGGCTCCCAAATGTGTGCTTTGTTGTGAGGAGGGAAGTCATGCTTCACCACACGCACGCGCCGCCGCCGCCGTCCGACCGACCAAACCGGGCCGGGCTCGGGCTCGGGTTTGGGTTTGGGTTTGGGTCTAACATGATCCTATTTAAAACTGGGCTGGGTTTTTTTTTATAATACAATATCAGGCTGTGCAAACGGGTGCAGATCTGTTGTGAGGATGCGGACACGGTTTTTGACCGAAGAGGTGCGACTTCCGAAAGCGGGCGCGGGTTTTTTGGCGAAAACATGCATCCATTAGCAGACGGAAGCGGGTACAACCCGTTAGACGCGAGCGGGTGCGACTTATGGCAGCAACGAGTGCGGCCCGTTAACGAACAGCAGTAATGAAAGGCAACGGGTGCAACCCGTCAGGCGGACGCGGCTGTTCGAAGGGGTGCAGACGAAAATATAAATAGGGGGAATACTGATCACATTCTAAATCGAATTCAATTCGGGTTTTTCTTCCGCTTCTCTCTCTACTGCTATCTTAATTATTAATCATAGAGTGACATACTCACCACAATCTCGAGCAGCTTAGGTCTGTTGTATCTTCGGAGAATTCTGAAATAAAATTCTTAAGGAAATTGTTACGACAAGCCTTAGACGGAATTTCCTTAGTTAACCAGTCAGGTTCTAGTCTATTTATATATTATTATACATCATTCTTTTATCTTTCTGGTTTCTACATTGTGCTATTTTTCACAATAGTATAACGTTGTTGTTGTAATTTAACTACGACATACCTATTGCTTAAATTAGCTAATATAGACTTCCAGAGTAGTGGAAATCTGATTGATAAACTTGTGAGACGAGTTTATAATTGATTATTCTCTGTTTTGGTATACTAGACGTATAACATCTTAAGAATTTTTTTACTGTTTTCACTAAAACAGAGATGGCAACAGTAGAGCTCTCAACAAAGGATACTACACACAGCAGGCCCGATCCTTTTAAAGGAGATGGTGACGACTTTCTAACATGGTAGAATCAGATGTTATTTTATCTCACCACGCTCAGTCTGCAACGGTATCTCGACGAGGAGGAACCAATTCCTGCACCAAGCAAGGAATCAGACGTTGATACGTGGAAGCATTCCGATTTTCTATGCAGAAACTATATTCTGAATTGTCTCAACAAGGTACTATACAAAGTATATCAACCTCTAAAGACAGCAAAAGCACTCTGGAATGCACTTGCCACGAAGTACAAGACGCAGAATATCAGTCTTAAGAAATTCATTGTAGACAAATTCATGGACTACAAGATGGTTGACTCTAAACCGGTGACTGCTCAACTACATGAACTACAAATCATCATTCATGAACTCGAAGCGGAAGGTCATAAGGTTGGAGAATCGTTTTTGGTTGAAGCCATCACGGGAAAACTGCCGCCGTCATGGAGAGACTACCGCAACTATCTAAAGCATAAAAAGAAAGAGATTTCTTTGCAGTACCTCATCGTACGATTAAAGATTGAGGCAGATAACTGTGGAATTACCAAACAAAGCGAGGAGGAGTTGGTAACAGAAGGGTCGAAGAACAAGAATAAAGGCCACTTCAACAAAAAGAAGAACTTCTCAAAGAAGAGGAAAGCTCCTGAAAACAAACCCAAAGATAATAAAACCAAGAAGTTTAATGGCGAATGTTGGGTTTGTGGCAAAATGGGACATGCCGCTAGAGATTGCAGACACAAGAAGGAACGCAACTCAGAGGCAAATATTGTTGACAACATGGAAGTGGACGAGTCCAACTTTTCAGCAGTTTTATCTGAATGCAATTTGGTTCAGAATCCTAACCAATGGTGGGTGGACACAGGAGCTACTCGTCAAGTCTGCTATGATAAATCCATGTTTTCAACATATCAGAAATTCGATCAGAAAGAAAAACTCTACATGGGTAATTCTGCTGTTTCCATGATCGAAGGCAATGGCACAGTAATCCTCAAGTTTACTTTTGGAAAAACTGTCAAGTTGAATGATGTGCTCCACGTTCCAGACATACGCAAGAATCTGATCTCTGGTTCAGTACTATCAAAGAAAGGATTAAAAATGGTGTTCGAGTCAGACAAGATGGTTCTGTTCAAAGCTGGAATGTATATCGATAGGGGATATTTATGTGATGGCCTATTTAAGGCAAATGTAGCTGTTATCGGCAATAAAACTATGTATTCTGATTGTGTTATTAATAAAATTGAAGTTTCTTACTTGCTTGAGCACGAAATTTTACTATGGCATGATAGATTGGGACACATAAATTTCCAAAAAATGAAAACATTATCAAACTTGGGATTAATTCTGAAATTCCAAGTAGATAAGAACTACAAATGTGAGACATGTGTAGAAGCAAAAATGATTAAAAAACCATTTCAATCTGTTGATAGAAGCACCGAACCACTAGGTTTGGTTCATACAGATTTATGTGATTTTAAATCGTTACCTACAAGAGGTGGTAAAAAGTACTTTATCACGTTTATTGACGATTTTACGCGATATTGCTATGTCTATCTTTTGAATAGTAAAGATGAAGCAATTACATCATTTATAAAGTACAAGGCTGAGGTAGAAAATCAGTTAAATAAAAAGATCAAGATATTGAGATCTGATCGAGGTGGAGAATATGAATCACCATTTTAACAGTTCTGTGCCGAAAATGGTATAATTCATCAAACAACAGCTCCATATTCACCACAACAAAATGGTGTAGCCGAGAGGAAGAACAGAACGTTAAAAGACATGATTAATGCCATGCTTTTAACCTCTGGTCTACCAACAAACTTGTGGGGGGAAGCCTTAAATATGTCTAATCACATATTAAACAAAGTCCCTCACAATAAAACAGGAACAATTCCATATGAGTTATGGAAAGGACACAAATCAAGTTTTAAATACCTCAAAGTGTGGGGGTGCTTGGCAAAAGTTCCAGTTCCGCCTCCCAAGAAAGTCAAACTTGGACCAAAAACAGTAGATTGTTACTATCAAGGGCCAGCCCAAAATAGTAGTGCATACAGATTTTTGGTATTCAAGTCTGATATAGCTGATGTTCATGTAAATACAATCATGGAATCAAGAGATACCTCGTTCTTTGAAGATGTGTTCCCACATAAAAGAAACGATGGAAACCTTGTCCCAAAGAGGACAAGAGATAACAGAGATGAGACATATGAAGATGAAACTCATCGGGACAAAGATGAAGTTGAACCAAGAAGAAGCGTAAGGGCAAGAACTTCCAAGACATTTGGTTTGGATTTTTTAACTTATATGTTAGAACACGAACCTCAAACGTACAAGGAAGCAATGTCATCTTCTGAATCTTCATGTTGGAAAGAAGCAATCCAAAGTGAGATTGATTCAATTCTAAGTAATAAAACTTGGGAAATAGTTGATATTCCACCTGGAATAAAACCAATTGGCTGCAAATGGATTTTTAAGAAGAAAATGAAACAAGATGGCTCTATTGATAAATATAAAGCCAGATTAGTAGCCAAAGGATATCGTCAAAAAGAAGGTACAGATTTCTTTGATACCTATTCACCGGTTACACGAATAACCTCTATAAGAATGTTAATAGCAATTGCATCCATATATAATCTAGAGATTCATCAAATGGATGTAAAAACAGCATTCTTAAATGGAGATCTTGATGAGGAGATTTACATGGAGCAACCTGAGGGTTTTATTTCCAAAGGAAATGAAAACAAATTATGTCGGTTAGTAAAATCACTATACAGACTCAAACAAGTTCTAAAGCAATGGCATGAAAAATTCGATAGTGTCATGATGAAAAATGGTTTTCGTATAAATGAATGTGATAAATGTGTTTATTACAAACAAGTTGGACAATCATACGTTATGATTTGTTTATATGTAGATGATATGCTAATCTTTGGTCCTAACACTAAAGTAATAGAGACCATAGAGAAGATGTTAATCAACAATTTCGATATGGAAGACTTAGGAGTTGCAAACGTTATTTTGAGAATCAAAATAATAAGAACACCTACTGGAATTGAATTGTCTCAGTCACACTATGTAGACAAAGTGATTGAAAAATTCCAAGACTATGGAATTAAAGGAGTGAGAACACCTTTTAATCCATCAGAAGTACTGCATAAAAACACTAATGAGAGTGTAATGCAACTGGAATACTCTCGTGTAATAGGATGCTTAATGTATCTCATGAATTGCACTAGACCAGATATCGCTTACGCGGTAAGTCGATTAAGCAGATATACAAGTAACCCAGGGAAGGAACACTGGAAAGCACTAATGAGAGTGTTGGGATATTTAAAGAATACCACTAATTTTTCTTTACATTATGGAAAATATCCTGCGGTCTTAGAAGGATATAGTGATGCAAACTGGATCGCAGATTCAGAGGAATCAAAATCCACAAGTGGTTATGTCTTTACCCTTGCAGGAGCAGCAGTGTCATGGAAATCTACTAAACAAACATGCATAGCTCGATCCACTATGGAATCTGAGTTTATTGCATTAGATAAAGCAGGCGAAGAAGCAGAATGGCTTCGTCAATTCTTAGAAGATATTCCATTTTGGCCCAAACCTATAACGGCCATATGTATTCACTGCGATAATCAAGAAGCACTAAGTAGAGCGAAAAACTTTGTGTATAATGGCAAATCACGACACATTCGTCGTCGCCATAACACAGTCAGGCAGTTACTCTCTAATGGAACTATTTCCATTGATTATGTGAGAACAAATGATAACCTAGCGGATCCATTTACTAAAGATTTATCAAGAGAAAAAATTGACTGCGCATCGAGGGGAATGGGTTTAAAAGCCTAAACCAACAAGAGTTACCTTATACGGAAACCTATCCTAGCAACTGGAGATCCCACGGACTAGGATCAATAGGCAAACCAGTTATGAGTAACTCAAGAAGCAATGCATTTGTTTGGACTTGGTCCTACTCCATTCCTATGGTGCAAAATATAATGCATGCCTACAGAAGTAGTTAAAGGTTAAAACTATGTTTTTTAATGATGACCATATCTTGGAAATAACAAGTGGGGTATATGTAGGATACTCTTAATGGTTACGATCACCTATGTTAGTGTGAGCTGGATCGGCTCTATGAGAATATTAAAGGCTTAAATTCTCTATAACACTCGCAGAACCAAAATGTGCTCAGGACCAAAATGAACACAACCAAGGGACTGGATGAGAAAGGAATCAATGCTTCGTAAAGCTTATTGTCTGGATATACAATAAAGGCCGACGGTTCAAGATGAAATAATTCACCGATTAGCCAAGTAGATCCGATAAGTTTTAACTAGGGAAAGTTCAAAGTGAAATATCTACTTATCCACGATAAAGCATTATTCCATATGTACTCTGTGATATTTTGCTTTGTGTGGGGGACAAAGTATATTATCATTTATATGGGGGATTGTTGGAATTCCTAATGTAAGTGTAAATGAAATACACTTGTCCCACATCGCTAAAACTAAAAAACAAAGCTAAGTATATAAATAGCTTTCTCATGAGGAGGTTGGGGCCTTGGGGCTCCCAAATATGTGCTTTATTGTGAGGAGGGAAATCATGCTTCACCACACGCGCGTGCCGCCGCCGTCGTCTGTCCGACCGAACTGGGCCGGGCTCGGGCTCGGGTTTAGGTTTGGGTTTGGGTCTAACATGATCCTATTTAAAACTGGGCCGGGTTTTTTTATTTATAAAACAATATCAGGCGGTGAAAATGGGTGCAGATCTGTTGTGAGGATGCAGACATGGTTTTTGACTGAGGAGGTGCGACTTTCGAAAGCGGGCGCGGGTTTTTTAGCGAACAGATGCATCCATTAGCAGACGGAAGCGGGTACATCCCGTTAGATGCGAGCGGGTGCGACTTATGGCAGCAACGGGTGCGGCCCGTTAACGAACAGCAGCAATGAAAGGCAACGGGTGCAACCCGTCAGGCGGACGCGGCTGTTCGAAGGGGTGCAGACGGAAATATAAATAGGGGGAATACTGATCACATTCTAAATCGAATTCAATTCGGGTTTTTCTTCTGCTTCTCTCTCCTACTGCTATCTTAATTATTAATCACAGAGTGACATACTCACCACAATCTCGAGCAGCTTACGTCTGTTGTATCTTAGGAGAATTTTGAAATAAAATTCTTAAGGAAATTGTTACGACAAGCCTCAGACGGAATTTCCTTAGTTTACCAGTCAGGTTCTAGTCTATTTGTATATTCTTATACATCATTCTTTTATCTTTCCGGTTTCTACGTTGTGCTATTTTTCACAATAGTATAACGTTGTTGTTGTAATTTAACTACGACATACCTATTGCTTAAATTAGCTAATACAGACTTCCAGAGTAGTGGAAATCTGATTGATAAACTTGTGAGACGAGTTTATAATTGATTATTCTCTGTTTGGTATACTAGACGTATAACATTTACATGTGACAAAAAAAATTCAAAAGAGGAACAAAAGAAAGATGGAAACAAAGCAGAAACACTTATTTCATAAAAGCACTCTTTTTGTTTACAGTTTCAAATGCGTGCCTTTGTGTTTGGACTCCATTGGAGAAATAAGTTGTTAACTTACAAATTTATATCATTACCAAAAACAAAGAGCGGACAAGACTTAATACTTCACATTACAGACATTGTTTTTCAAGTCTAAGATCTGCCTTTACTGTTGCTGTGGTGCTTTAGCTTTATTTCTTTTACTTTCAGTTTCTCAACTCTTTATAGTCCTCGGTAATCAGGACCGTCTCAAGAGAATTGGAGTCTCTACCCGAAAACAATAAAGTAGTCCTTAAAACAAAAAGGAAAACTTAATAAGCTGTTTAATCGTAAAATAACATTTTTGTTCTTTTTTTGCATCCCAACTTATTAGATCATATTCACATTTAATTTTTATATATTCATGAACATTTGATATACCACACTAGGCAGTTTTCATGACTTGATGTTACATATAAGTTTTATTAGTTCATACTATGCATCCTTCATTATGTATATGTATATATTACTTTGAATTTCTTCAATTTTAATCAAGATTTTCACTTCTTAATTGGTTTGAAATTTTAGTTTTGGAATAAAATTAATTGATCATGTAAACTAATAAATTTTAAATTATAGAGTATAAAGAAACAGAATACAAGAATCACACAGCAATAGACAAAGATATAATACAAGATAGAAGCTGGGATACATTACGACTTTTGCTACATAATATACAGATTTTTTATTGAATGCACTGCACATAGGGCTCAATAAATTGGAGGCTCTAAACATCTGCATAACTAGCAAGTACATCCACCCGACCCTTACTGTAATTTTATGTAGCAACCCACCAATGTGTTTTAAACCAATTAAGTAATTTTTGATAAGATAAACAAATGTTTTTTCAATAGAGGCCTTAAGTCACAGTCTTTTGGAATATTTAATTTTCTCCAACAACATGGCAATGGTGTGAGTCTAAGAAGTGTACTAGGTTAGTTTGTCTATACATGAATTAACATAATTTTTATAATCTTCTAAAAAAATCTAAGAACTATCCAGTCTTTTTTTAATACTAATACTATCATTCCTTAAAATCTTGATTCAAGTTATGATGCGAGTCTTAAATTATGTGTCAATTGTAGTAGAATTGGAAAAACATAACTCGATATCAAAGAACAACATGGCTAGATTAAAGACAGAGGTGATACTTAATAAACCTTTACATGAATATAAGGATATATCATATAAGGGGTAAGAAAATGAACAAAGACACACAAAAAATAGTATTGAAAATAAAGATCTAAATGAGACTGAGAGCGGATCGGGTTTTAAATTCTATGGTATAGGGAGAATCACACTTCAGGTTAGAATAAGATGGAAAATCCAATATATTTCGTTGATACTATTGCTTCCAATTACAACTATGCATTTACACATACATTTCCAGGAGAAATTGAAAAGAGGTTAGGAGTAAAATAAATATAAAACTTAATTTAAAAAACCTTTAAAAAAACCAAGATTTGCAATCACACAAAGATATAAAACACTCAAATACTTCAAAAATGCAATTTTACACGCTACTACAACCTACAGGAGTAACTTTAAGATATAAAACATATTTATATGCATAGAGATTTGAAGAAAATAGTCCATTAGTAAAACAAAGTGAGATACATCTGATGCACCATACTAATTACGGTCATCTAAATTGTATAACATCTCCTTAAACTAAGTTTAGACATTAAGAAGCACTAGAACAATTATCATACTTTGTATTTTCTTATTAAAGTAGCACGTGTATGATTTTCTTTCCTTTTTGAGGTACTGTAAATGTACCTCCCTCCAAAGTCTGTTTTATTGTTTTTCAAATAATTTATTCATTTACGATAGCTATGCCACACAAAACAACAAACAATATAATTATTTTTCATGTACCTTTTTTTCCTTTTCATTTCAGTTTAATTATCACTCTGATAGACTGATCTTCAAACTTGTTATTCACAAATTACTTTTAGTCTTAATTATATGCATCTTCAAAGTGGAAGAAAATACTCCATATGCACAAATTCAATGGATGATAATGGGTATAATAATAACAAACGGGCAAATTCGGTAATGGTAATAACAGTTCTATTGTACTGAGATATAACATAATTTGTGCAATCAAAACTGGATCATTAACGACCAAATTAAAAATCCAGTACCAAGTATTTTGTTTGGAATCCTATATTGTTCCCCTTATCACAACAATTAGCAATGGAAACTCCCGACAATAAAAACATTACATCGGTATAGTGTAAAGGATTGTTACATATTTGAGCATTTGCAAATAGAAAATACAAAATAGATCTCTTAGATGGATATTTAAACAAAATCTAAGATATCTAACTGCACATGATAACACACGAAAACGAAAAGGTTGTTTGGAATAAAAAAACTAATTTGTACGTACAAAACATATAATACTTTCCAAAGAAACGTATGATAATTTCAAACAAGTATTTGATGCACCAATCTTCAAAATTAACTTTACTCATTATAAAAATTAACAATCAAATTAAAATTTTCAATCATAACAATTGAAGTCAGATCATAATTGTTAGAATTTAAATCATGGATTTACGAAAGATATTTTAAGGATATGGATTTTAAAATAAAGAAAACAATCATGGTTTGCAGAATGAATAACCTTCTTGAGACTTCTGTGTCCCTAAACGTGAAACATGCATTTCCTATGAAATCCAAAATGACAGTTAAATTACCTGTTAATTACATTAATAACTGTAAATAAGATAAATCCTAAGTTTGAAAACCAAATTCAGATGGGGTGCCATTGGATTGTGAATTTAGGACTAAAAACGATATATGTTTCATAAAACATAAATTTTTATGTCATAACTAAAGACTATAAAAATATTGATAGCAGTAATCAACATTGCATGTTTATTAAACATTTCAATACTATTCGAAAATGGATATGAATGTATTATTCCATGTTTGAAATTGTATTCATACGGCAATAAATTCCCATAAAAAAAGACTATACTTACTCAGCTTTAAAAACTGTAAAACCATGTTTTATTAGTTTTAGATTCAAATCCATATAAAAAATCCCAACAATGATCAAACAAACTATGATATTGCCTTATTTCCTATTCTGTAATACGAACATGTTATTCTTTGTTTATAACTATATGTATGTAGAAAATAAATTGAACAACAAACTTATACAATCTAAAAAATGAAATCCAACAAACCAAATCCATAGCAATAAGTCCAATATAAAGAATAGTGTAAGGAGCATGACCATCCATTTTCAACAGTTAGTAATATAGCTTACAACAAATTCACAGATCATTTTTTTGATTTTTTTTAGTACCAAACCCAATGACCAAATTAATAGCATAGACAACAACAATGAGTGACTATTAACATGAACTTGTTAGGAATACAGGTGTTTATAAGCTAACACCATATTAAATTGGAAATTGAAACTGACAACTTACTATTTGGACATGGAAGTATTTCTTTGGTAACTTAAATCTAGACTAATCATCTATGAGTTCATTTACAAATTAAAACTCATCTGATACTGATGATAACAATGAATCACTATATAAAAAAAATGTGTCTAATCGTGAATCAAAAAGGTCTGCAGCAGTTGAGAAGAGTTGAATGAAAAAGTTGAAAAATAGGAAATGAAACCATTAAAATGGAAATTACCATTTTGTTAGTGTCGTAGTGAATATTGATAACTCATTGGCGAGGTTTAGAGCAGTCCATTAATGTTGATTTTCGAATGTCAAAATGGAATTGGGATATTGGGAAGAGGAAGGATCGAGTTTTCAAATCACAACCGAAACCATCAACTTCAGCAGCAACAGTCTAATATCACCAGATCATAGCAAGCCATGTCGAGTTTTCAAATCACAACCTAACACTAACCTCAAGCATAGATTTTCAAATCTGTTACTTCTTCAGCAGCAGACCTCCATAGTAATAGACGCACCCACATCTTCATCACTTCTTAGATCTAAAGGAAGCTACACGCACAACATCGATATTCAAATCCAAATTGCAGATGAATTTCTTTAATACTCTGATGGGATGATGTTGTGAAGGAGATATGTATTTTATGTTAAGAGAAGTTCAATTTAGGGATTTGGGTGATTTTCGCTGAAGATGAGTTAAGAAAAAATAAAAAGGAAAGCAGAGTTGGAAAAAGATTTGGCGCCTACTGAAAATGTTGAGCGGGATTAGTTTAGCAGTGTTGACTTTTTATTTTTTAATTTTTACAAATGGTTGCGTTTAGTTATTAAACGCTACTATAATTTGCTACCAATATCAGGTTTTCTTGTAGTGCTGAAGCTGTCTTGATGCTAACCTCCTCTTATGCTCACCATTGAGCCCCAAATCTGCAAAAATCCTTTCGCGGTGCAACAACCTGTTTTCCACCTCAATGGCATCCTCTGTTCCAATAAATGGCTTCCCTCTGAGCTTAGTGTAGTCTTCGCGCAACTTAGCATACTAGTTAACCACCAATACCTCTGGAACCCCTGATCCTACAGCATTTCCTCCTAACACTCCAGCTGCAGCTCCCACTTGCATCATATTTATGAAAAATTGATGCATAGCTTCCATTCCAACTTGCGGAACTTCAACACCCACATTCTCTGCTTATGCCTGACCTTGGGTCCTCCTTGCATTAGGTCTGGCATTCCCATCGGTGCCCTCCTTTCCTGGGTTAACTCTTCCTCTTCTACCATCCATATCTATATTCAAATCTCATGAGATACAGAAAAATAACCTAACAAAGATAGGAGACTAGAGATAAAGCGTATACTTATATATAGCAAATACAAGTACATTACTACAGCCTTATCTCATAACCCAATCTTACTCTAATTCCTTAGGATTATGTTTTAAAAACCATTTTTAGTTTAAAGTTATTCATAAACCTATGCTCTAATACCAAGTTGTAACATCTTGTATCTTGAGGCCAAAAGCTAAGTGTTACAGATGCTACATTCATCTATAGTATTAACTTCTAGTGACAAGATATGGTAATGCTTATGGTATCTATAATATCAAAAGCACTTGAATATGAACAAAATCACAGGTTTCAAAAACAACATTTTACCAATTTCATTTCAAAACAAATTCATATCCAAATTACATAATCTCATATCGTTTCCCAGGTAAAGATCAAATATAATCATTACAAAAATACGCCAAGAGCGACATATGACGATGCCCCCTTGGTTGATCAAAGCAATATAGTCAAATCTCACTTAATACATAGCGGAAATAATAAAATAATCTGTACTCCTAATTAGCTATCCATCAGCCACCTGCTCATCTCCGGAAGTTTTATTTGCCAAAATTTCTAAAACCTGTAAACCTTAACCCTCAGCTTACTCAAATCAATTTTGAGCACCCAAGAGTTTAAGGGGAAACAAAAGCTTCGAGTCAGACATAAAGTTTGGTGTGAATAATACTTGTTACATCTCTATTTACTGATATTAAGTGAGACCATGCCACTTAGCGGAATGGGTTTCACCTCACTAATATCCTTTTCAAAACATATATTTTGCAAATCTTTTCCTGCAACCAAGCTGGTTAATAAAATTGATCATAATAATAATAACAATCATAATAGCAATATTTGTTATGCCAAAAACAGGTAATAAATGGACTATTTGTCTGAAATCTGGGCTAACTGGCCGTAAACTGGACTAACTATCCCTTTGGCTGACTCGGGCCTACCAGATAAAATATCAAATGGTCTAAACATCCGTTAGACAAAACTTCTGGATGGTCTGTCCTTAACTTACTTCTCCAAGGGTCAACTGATCCTAATGGTTTTGTGGCTTACCAATAACCTACTTCAGTACATAAATATTCCTTTCTGTGTATAACCAACATTTTAGTCTAACCTGTGACTAAGCCCTACACACTGGAATTCTGGACTAAATTAGCTAGGAGCTAAGAGCTAATGAGTATAGGGCACGACCCTACACAAGTCCTATTTGGTCTTCTAATCTGAGTCATTTTCATAGGGTTAACTACCCTTCATCTTTTTCCATGAAAAACCTTTTCAAAATGATTTGTATTAAATCACAATTATACAAGGAAAACACATCTTTAGCTTTACTCTACGCTATTTTGCCATGTTATATATACTTTACTCAAAATAATGTTGATGAATTTTAATAAGGATTGACTATCCTTTCAAAACAAGTTAAAACCCTTTTTAACTTGAAAATACTTAGACTATATTGCCTATTTAAAACATTCGAAACCTTTGTTTAAAACCTTTAAACAACCCTCTCAAAACCCTTGAAGGCAACCCCTTTCGAAACCATTCATTAAAACCCTTTCGAAAGCATTAAAATACTAAACCTTTCGAAACCACTAAAAGCCTTTCCTTCGAAAGCTTCAAAACATTAGACATCCTTCTTTAAATCCTTTAAATATTGCCTTTCGAAAACATAGGAAAAACTTTTCCTTTCAACCCTTTCAAAACCTTAAGGGACCACCCCTTCGAAACCATTAATTAAAACCTTTTTGAAAGCATTAAAATACTAAACCTTTCAAAATCTTTGGGTTCAATTTAAAATATGTGGAAACCTCTCGAAACCATTCAAAAATTTACCCCTTTGAAACATTTGAAAAATATTCAGGTCGAAACCCTTTGGATTATGCCTTCAAGTAGAGAAAAAGGATCAGAAACCTATTAAAGTCGAAAGCACTTCTTTCAAAACCATTCCTAAGTAAAGAATTGATGGTGTTGAAACCATCCCTTCGAAAGCTTTGGAGAAGTGGCTATATTTCAAAAATAAAGCAACCCCTTCGAAACCATCTGGGTCGAAAGGTAGAAAGTGGCAGCATATGGCTTTGACTTAGTCGAAAGCAATCATTTAAAACAAAATTGCAACCCAATCTAAACTATTTCTATAAATCCATTTTACATAGTCGAAAGCTAACCAAGTCGAAAGCTAACCAAGTCGAAAGCTACTTAGTCGAAAGCAAGCATGCGCGTTTTCTTTTTAAAGCAAAGTAATACCTCAACCCCTTTGAAACCCTTGGTTTCGACTCCATACCTTCCGCGTACATCCAATTCACTACATACCAGTTCCTTGATACCATGTGCATTGGTTTCAATTGTGTTGGAAGCAAAGCTAAGGAGGCAGAACCTGGTGCAGAAAGCATCGAAATAGTGAAAAACATGTAGATTAGTACTTTTAAACTATTTCTTTGTACCTAACCTGCCTTGTTTGTCAAATTGTGATTGGTTGCAAGTTTCTCTTTTCTAAATGTACTGCCGACTTTCCAGAATTAACAAATTTAATTTATTTAAAAAAGCCCTTTCTCCTTTTATAAATATTTAAAAATTTTAAGTCTCATACCTTAAATAATTTTATATACCCATTAAAACACATAGGAAAATTTTACAAAAATTCCAGAAAATAACTTTTAATATGTTTTCCAACATATAAAAATTTCAAACCTAATCCTTTTATTATTTAACCGTAAATAATTTATAATCCAATTTAACATTTTCTTTACAAGAAAATTCATATAAATTCCACAAAAATTAAGAAAATTGAAATCCATCTCCAAAATAATATTTCTGGTCTATATAAAAATTCGCAAGGCATTTGGATGTCATTTAATAGGGTTTTCATATCAAAACATGTCATAAAATCTATATGAACAACCATAAATCATCAACAAGTATATATAATCACTCCATCATTCAAAAATATGGCAAACCAATGCAAAATATTTCGAATTTCATCATAAAACCGAAAACAAAGAAAATACGAGATGTAAACATTATTCACCTTAGCTTTAGAGATTAAAGAGATTGAGATGTGAATGGATTCGATTTGAATTAGCTTCTTCCTTAGCTTTTCTTAATCTTCTTCCTCTTTCTCTTGTTAATAGTGGTCGGCCTTGAGCTTTTAAAATTTTGAACAAACGAAAGTGAATGTGTAGGGGAATACACAGCCAAGTTTTAGGGGTATAAGCATGGCCTCTTTCCTATTTTACCCCTCCTCTATTTAATTTTAACCCTTGTTTTAATTTATTGGTTAAATGGAACGGCTACCCTTAGTAAAATCAAATCTCAATCCCCTAATCAACACATTATTTTATTTAATTTAACCAATTAAATATCCTAAATAATGTTTCCAAGAATATAGGGTCTTACAGATAGGATGAGAGAAGCTCAGTCTAGGCAAAAGAGTTACGCACATAAGAGGCATAAAGATCGAGAGTTCTCGATTAGAGATAAGGTTTTTATCGAAGTATCACCGATGAAATGTGTGGTGCGATTTGAAAAGACTGAAAAGTTAGCACCGAGATATGTTGGACGTTCCATATTGTAGAGAGGATCGAAAAGCTCACGTACCAAGTAGAGTTACCGAGTAGTTTGGTGGGAGTCCATAATGTGTTTTATGTTTCTCATTTTAGGAAGTATGCACATGATCTGGAGACTACTATTGCTCTGACTGCATTGGAAGATTTAGTAGTAGAGTCGGATTTGATTTTTATGAGACAATCGGTTCGAGTTGTAGCGAGAGATGAGATTAAAAAACAAGACAATCAAGCTAATGAAATTCTAGTAGAGTGACAATGAGAAAGACAATACTTGGGAGACATAGGACAGGATAAGGATAGTTATCCTGAGCTGTTATGATGGTATGTTCTATATTTGTTGTATATAGACTTCGTAGCTGGTAGGATATACTATTATTGTTTGCCTGTTTGATATGCCTGTTATACAGTCCTTACTGAATTTCAAGGATGAAATTCTTTAAGGAGGGGAGCCTATAACACCGCTAATTTTAATTAACATTATTCAGGAGATTTATTTAAACAAATAAAATAGAATAATGTGATGTGTAGTATGATAAGAAATTGAGATTTGATAATCAACAAGGTCAAGCTATAATTAACTAACTTTGGTTCATAAGATTGTTTTGTGACTTAGGAACAATAGACATATGGGAGGGGTAATTTAGGAATAGAAAAACCCTTCATACCTTAAACCCTCCCTCTCTCCTATCATTCTCACTTTCACAAAATATCAGCAATCAAAAGAATAAGGAGGCCGGCCAATGCTAAGTGGTGAAATCACGAGAGAGAAAAATCTAAAGGAGGTTCAAGAGCAAAGTTAGGGAAACTAAAGCACTCATCAAATCTCAACTCTATTATCAAAATCAAGGTGAATAATAATAGACCATCTCATTTTATACCTATTTGTTTTCGAACATTGCTTGGATTGATTCATTTCTGATGATATGGTGTGCCATGTTGATTATATCATTGTTTGGATAGAATTTTGATTTATGGAATTTTTATAAAATTATTTAAATGGGTTTTGAGGGTAAGCCTAAGATTTTTATCTTTAAATGATTTGATTTTTGGATATGTTAAGTAAACTATTATTTTAGAGATGGGCTTTTAATTTCATAATTTTCCAAATTAAAGAGAGTATTTTATGAATCTCCCAAGGAGCAAATTGAGTTATTTTCGAGTTTTAATTATTTAAAATAATTAAATATGGATTTTGGCCTTGAATTTTAATATGATAAAGAATATCATATTTGTGAATTGATTTGATTTTTGGGGATTTTTCCCAAATAGTTTTGAAGCATTATGAATTTATTATACTAGATAAGCATTGAAATGGATAATTAATTAAGGATATTAATTAATTAGTTTGACACATGTTTTGGACTTTGAAAATTTAGTGCGGCGGTAAAATCTAAAAATGAAACATAAAGCTTTGTTGAAACCAATCGTATTTTGACAAATAAATGGGATTTGTGAAAAATATATGCTTTATTAAGTAAAAAATCAGTTTTCTCATTAATAACGATAATGCCATGCCGCATCTATACCATCATCGAGCCTAAGGCATCACCACATGCATAAGTGTCAAATCAATGTGGAGGTAAGCATAGGATAACTACTTAAGTAGTTATGGAATGTCTCCAACCAAGTCGAAGTGGACAATAGCGGCAACCTTCATTTGGTGGCATAGCCTTATCGTGATTCATTTAAACATTTAAAATCTTAGTGTCGGTAGACATCATCACATGTTTTCACCGCTGTTTTAAATGATGCCATGCCTAACCACTTCAACTGTTTTACATACTAAGGCAGTGACGCCGCTTGTACTAACTTTGACTCTATATATGAAGCAGCATAATAGCCAAAGTGATTTAAACATGAAAATTTTATAATGACATCGAGGGTCTCGGTGTCATTGTGCATCAAGGTCGACGACCTTATATACTCAGAATTCTATATTGAATGGAGTCGATAATGATGCAGTGTAGCATCACCATCGGTCTTCTTCTTTTTAATGCCGAAGGGGTTTGTTTTGTATGTTAACGGAAACTATTTTAAATGGGCAAAAAGGCCTATATTTTAAAGGTTCGATGATCCTATATCTTTGGCAGTTAGCCATATAACTTATAAAGGTTTTAAGTTTTGGACTTCAACCTTAGATAGAGGTCGACGAAGTGTATTGACGTCGCATGTTTTAAGGTTGTTAATAACAGTGGAGAGCCTTAAGCTTCTTAGTCGACACTATATTGTCGTCTACACTGATCTAAATTGTCCTATTTAAAGCATAAAACTTGGATCTTTTTCAAACATAACATGGCAATACCTAGAGCGATTTATAAATGGCATAAGACTTTGGTAACATAAATAGCTATATGTTTCCTTGTATTAAATTGGATTAAGGGGATTAATCATATATCATTATGAAAATGTTTTCAAGGAATTTAATGATGGAAAAGCCCAAGTTTTGAGCTTGTGACGACCCAACTCCTTGAACTCTCAAAAATCGACACTAATACATCCTTCGTATTCATGTGCCGTAAATCCAAGTGTCGAAGAGGCAGATTATCATGGGGTAAAAGAAAATAAAGATAGAAGATAAACACAATAGAATATCACATCGCATTCAACATTTAATTATACATATGAGTAGTACATGCAACTACTCTAAATTGCTTCATCAGATTACTAATAAGTACTAATCCAGCTAGGACAGTTATAACTACCTATCCTCACAAGTGTTGGTAGATACATAATACAAAATAAATGGAATTAGAAATATTTGACTATCTATATAGGACCCTCGAACTACATGCTCCATTTAAAATGCTTCGAGCTTCTCCCAAAATGTTCCATGCTACCTAACTACTTGGTTGCCTAGAAAAAATAGGGCACCCAAAGTTTAAGGGAAAAGAAAATAAACTCCGAGTCAGTCATGAGACTGGTATAAGAAACTTAAATATACTGCTAATTGAAAACAAAGGGTATCTCATAAGACCACGTCGCACATAAACACGGAACAGGTTTTTACCTTATGATAACCAAAATCATTACTACGCAAAATCTGGGGATATTATTTTTAATGACTTTCTTTGAAAACACTTTTCAAGTGAATATACATAATTTTAGCTGAAATTGTTACATTATTAAATTCCAGTATACTAGGTTCTACAATCAAGTCCAAAGGCACTTATTAGAGAATGGATTTCTATACAATGGCAGATAAGGAGCTACCTTCTGTATAGTACATCTCTAGAGGGATGTATCGAGGATCAACGACTTTGAAACCTCTGCACCTGGTAAGACCAGCCTACCCGCAGACCCAACTTGGTGGCGGATTGAACCGAATATGACATCACCTTGGTTGTAACTGACCTATTCGGGATCCTATTGCATACACACCATACTCGACATATATAGAGTAATCTAGAAAGGTGATGACCATACCCTAATGGTTGCGAACCACATAGCCTTACGACATTCCATGTTTAAGCCATTTTCGGGTGATGTGGCCCGAGGAAACAATTACCTTTCACATAGCACATTCCACTTGGAATGCCATGTTGCCAATTCCATCACACACCATTGATTTCTACAAATGAACAACCTCTGAGCTCGTATGTATCAGAGAATTGTGTTAAATATAGAAGAGTTACTTCCTGCACCACCAAACAGATGTACGTTCGTAAAAATCAATATACATGTATGTTAGAAATGCAACGTCAGACATTCGTCCATATAAGTTGTCCAGGAACAGGACAAATCAAAGGAACTCTCCTACCACATCCTATCGGAAATCATCCCTAGGATTAGTAGGGAGCAGCCCTTGTATCGAAGATCAAATGAAGATACTACTGCCACATATATATGATATAGGAAATTTCCCCCGAGGTTCAGTGACAAGCAGCCCTTCATTCCATTTATTATCATTCCAAGTCTTCACTTCGACTATGTAAATTGGTTCGAAGTGGTTTTCGGATAAGAATCACTCAAATCTGACCCCGGTTCCTTCGAACCAATCATCGATAAAAAGATATTAAGTAAATAGATGCTTACCATTTGATTAATTACTTTCTTTCTATCAAAAATATCTTCTAGAGATATATATCTTAAAACATTTCTTTTTAATATATACAGAATCATTAAACCTCTATTTTACTTTGAAATTACTAAATCATTTTCATAAGTCATATTGGAAAAAATTATTAAGTTAAAAATGGTCGATAGAAATTATACTAATTCTACTTAACATCAATTTATGTATTCAACCTTTACTAACAGTGAAATCACATTTTAAATTCACACGGATAGTATGAGTTTCCTCCTCAGAATTTAATACCAAGTGTAAGAAGATTATTCCTATACAATCCAAGTTGTTTAAATTTGGAAAATAAAATCTTTTATACTTGTCTCATTTTTGACATTTCAACCTTATTTATTCCTCGCCTAGGAAAAAGGCCAGGTGAGGCAGGGCGCTGGTTACTCCTGAACATCTCCTTAGTTTAAGCACCTCACATTTGGTTCTCATGAATAGAAAAACCCAATCTACTCATCGGCTTTTAGGGCGAAGGTTAAATCACTTGATTTTAACAGGTTTTCTTTAAATCATTTATTTAACCTTTTAAAATAAATTATAAAACCTCCAAATAATCTTTAAAATACTTAATTATTTATTTGAAAACATTTGTAAAAGATTTGGAACAGAATACTTAAGTTTAAAGCCATTTTCAAAAGTTATTAAAAGTGCTGCAAAAAGTGCTACGAATAGCGCTTTTAAGGCTTATTTGATCAAAATAACTTTTCGATCGTTTAGAAATCCATTTTTATAACTCAAATTTATTTCAAAACATTTTAAAATATTTATAGAATTTATTTCATATTTTTAAAGAATTAAAAATATCATTTTTAAAGAATTTATCGCTTTGCTTTTCGAACGGCCAAACCGCGACTATTTTGAAAACTTGATTTGCTCATAATCTAAAATCTACTATACAAAATCTCGATCTTTTTCTTTTATTTGAAAACTATGATTATAAGAGTTCAAAAAATTCTTATTATAAAGAATTCCAACTCTAAATCCATCGTATAAATGGATTGAACTTTCTACGGCGCAAAAACACAAAGTGTCGTTTGCGACGCGCCTATTTTTGACTCAATTTTCATAACTTGTCAAAATTTCACCAAACCGGTTTTTAGTGTTTATAAAATATTTATAAACCATTTTCGAGAGGTTTAACAATCTCATATACACCATTTCATTTATTAAAGGAAAGTGATATTCAACGTGTATTAAACGTGACTTGTTTCAATATCAAATTAAACATATAATCAACATCTAAACTTGATGATAAAAGCATATTAAATATCCATAGCAATCATATCACATCATCATACTATATATATAAATATAGAGTTTCTCACTAGATTTTCGATCGGGCTAATTTTAAAACGGTTATAGCTCCGCTATCTCGAAATCGAAGCTCACGACTACTAGCTGAATTGCTCCTAGGGGGTTTGGCCATGGTCTTGGAGGCTTGGAAGGCTCGACCTTGCTTGGCAAATGGTGGTGGAGAGCTTGGTTGCACACAGCCTTGGTGGAGGATAAATAAGAGATTACTAACTTGAACTTTGGTTTGAAATGGTATAGATTTCGATGGATTTTGGCATAACTTTGTTTTGATTTTTGTACTTTTTTCTTTCTTAGGCTATGGAAGCCATGAATGTAGATAGGAAGAAGATGAAATAGCTTAGGAATTTATGAAGTGTAAATGAAATGAAGAAAGGTGGGTGCTATTTATAGGAAAAAGTTAGAATGGAAATATCATGATATTTATACTTAAATGCATCACCATTTCATCACCACCACTTCCCCCCTCCTCTCATCATGCTTCGACCGAACATGCCCTCCCCATATTCATGCCATGTGCTTGTACTTGTGTGTAAGGTGTTGATTTTGGTTTTGCTTAAGGGTGAAGTATATGGAAATATATATATATATATATATATATATATATATATATATGTCTCTGTGTGTGTGTGTGTGTAAGTATGTTTGTATGTGTATATGTATTCATGTGTATGTGAATGTGTTCAGTATGTACAGGTATGTGTACATAGGTGATCTCAAATGATTCACAACGTTGCATAACTTTTCTACATGGAATTGTTACGAATTCCGATTTTGATTTTCGATCATATTTATACATCTTATTTTATATATATATATATATATGTATGTATGTATGTATGTATGTATGTATGTATGTATGTATGTATATGTATATGTAAACAAAGCTCAAAAATAATATTTCCATCATTATATAATAATTAAAAGGGCTTATTTAATAATTAAAATAAATATTAAATCATCTAAACTTAATTTAAATTCAAAAAATCATTTATTTCAAAATACTGATATCATCGATGATGTCATAAAGTGAGTTTGTTTTCAAAAATAAAATAATAATTTTATTATATATTCTCACTTATATACATAAATGAGTGTTTGTATCCTACTCCATGCACGATGTCGAATGGTCTAAGAGCTGTTTGTTGATAAAACGGTTTTCGGTCATTTTATTGATATATATTCCAAAGTATATATTTTTGTAAATATTTATTCAAAATAAGATTATCAATATTATTTATTGTTCAAAACACTATTATTTATGTTAAAATATCTTATATTTGAATATTTCAAAAGAATTCTGAAGTGATGAAATTTCGGGTCGGTACAAACTTCCCCCTTAAAAGAATTTCGTCCTCAAAAATAAGGATAAGAAGAAAATGGCTCGAAAAGGAATATATATATATATATATGACAAAAGAATATATACAAGATATTATAAGTGACCACACTACAGGCGGTGAGTACACTATCTCAATACCACATGCAAACTATACAACAATTCTAAACTCAGGATAAGCTTTCCTCATTATATCCTTTGTTTCCCATGTGTAGTCTTCGGCATCACCACTCCATTTAATTTAACCAACCTTACCACCTTCCTTCTCAATTGCTTCTCATCGTGATCCACGATTCAAACTTGTCATCTGATAATTGCCAAATGTGGTTCCACTTCTAAATCTTCATAGGCAGCTGTTTCTATAATCTGTTCTGGATCATGCACATATTTCCGTAGATAGGATATGTGAAAGACGTTATGCACACTAGACAACCTTTCGGGAAATTCCACACGATAATCTAATGGGTCAATTCGCTCAAGAATGGGAAATGGTCTAATAAATCGAGGTGCTAACTTCCCTGCCCGACCAAATCTTACCACTCCTCTCATCGGAGAGACTTTCAATAATACAAAATCTCCAATTAAGAATTCCAAATTTCTTCGCCTTTAATCGGCATCACTCTTTCGCTTGCTCTGGGCTTCTTTCATCTTCTTTCTGATCAAGTCTACCATTTATGAGGCTTCTCGAATCATATCAGGACCAAGTACTAACTGATCTTCGGTTTCGATCCAACATGCTGGGGATCTACATGGAGGACCATATAAAGCTTCATACGGTGCCATACCAATACTTGCCCGATAGCTGTTGTTGTAGGAGAATTCCACAAGATGAAGATAGTTTTCCCATGAACCTCCAAAATCTAAGATACAAGCTCTTAGAAGATCTTCCAATACTCGATTTACCCTTTCAGTTTGCCCATCATTCTGGGGATGATATGCAGTGCTTATACTCAGCTTTGTTCCCAAAGCTGTTTGTAATGCCTCCTTGAACTTACTCGTAAAGATTGGGTCTCGATCACTGATTATACTGCTTAGGACACTATGCAATCGAACTATTTCCCTTATGTATATTTCTGCAAGACTTGCAGCTATTCTCGTTGGCTTTACTAGGATAAAGTGTGCGCTTTTGGTCAATTCATCTATGATAACCCAAATGCCTTCATTTCCCTTCCTTGATCGAGTAAGCTGCTGATGAAATCCATCAATATTTGGTCTCATTTCCAAGTCAGAATTTCAAGAGGTTGTAGTAATCCAGCAGCCTTTTGCTGATTGCTTTTGATTTGTTAACAATTTGCACATCTACTAACATGGATAGAGATATCCCTCTTTATACCATCCCACCAAAAAGTCTTCTTCATATCCCGATAGATTTTGATAACTTCGGGATGTACCGAAAGTCGAGAATTGTGACATTTTGTTAAAACTTATTGCCTTATCCCATCGAAATTTGGGACGCATACTCTTCCATTCATCCTTATATTCCTTGATCATCCACCTTGAATCCCATCCATCTTTCTGGCACTTTTTTTTCTCCACTGCTTTGACCATCTCTGGAATAAATAGATCTCTGAGCTGGTTCTCTTTTATACGGTTAATCAAAATTGAATGTACTATCAAATAAGCTATAACGGCATGCTTCCTGCTTAATGCATCCGCTACCACATTGGCTTTCCCGGGCATATATAGGATATCTAAATCATATTCAACGCTGCTGTCTCATATTCAAGTCCTTCTGAGTGAAAAGATACTTCAAAGATTTGTGATCCGTGAAGAGTTCAAACTTCTCATCGAGTAAATAAAATCTCCAAATCTTTAGTGCGAACACAACGGCTAATAGTCCTAAGTCGTGTGTTTCATAATTTCTCTCATGTGTCTTTAACTGCCTACTTGCATATGCGATAACCTTTCCATGTTGCATCAGTACTGCGCCCACTCCTTCACTACAAACATCGGTATAAATGGTTAAACCACCACTTTCATCAATAATAGTCAGGACTGGAGTAGTAGTTAACTTTTTCTTAAGTTCTTGGAATGCTTCTTCACATTTCGGCGTCCATTCAAATTTAACATCCTTCATAGTCAACTTCGTTAAGTGATGAGAAATCTTAGAGAAGTCCTGAATAAATCTCAAGTAGTATCCTACCAATCCTAAGAAGCTGCAAATGTCCTTCGGAGATTGTGGGTGCTTCCAATCTAGAATGGTTGAAGTTTTCCTAGGATCAACTGAGATTCCTTCCTTTGACACAACATGTCCAAGGAACCTTACCTTTTCTTCCTAGAAGTGGCATTTGAAAACTTAGCTTTGAGCACATTCATTCTCAATATTTCTAGTACAATCTCTAAATACCTTTCATGTTCTTCTTCGATCTTTGAATTTATAAGAATATTATCAGTAAAAAATAACACAAATTTGTGGAGCACATCTCTAAATACTCTATTTATAAGGTCCACAAATTAAGCGAGAGCATTGGTTATCCCAAAAGGCATCACCTACCACTCGTAGAAATCATTTGGTCCTCTGCATGCAGTTAAAGGAATGCAATCTTCTACTTTCCTTAATTGATGGAATCCTATAGCTAGGTCCATTTTGGAGAATATTCGAGCACCATGAAGTCGATCAAACAAGTTATCAATACGGGGTAGAAGATACGTGTTCTTAATCGTTTGGTTATTTAGGTCTCGATGTTCTACATAAAGTCTTAGGGAGCCATCTAACTTCGCAACAAAAACTACTGCTGAGATCCAACTTGAGCGACTTGGTCTGATTAGTCCTTTCTTTAACAATTTATCCATTTGATTCCTTAATTCATTTACTTCCTTAGGAGCCATTCTTTGAGAAGAATGAAAAATAGACCTCACATCGAAAATCAAGTCGATTCGAAACTCAATTTCCCTATGTGGGGGTAAACTTTTAACTTCCTCAAAAACATCTGAAAATTCCTCAACAATTGGTATCTCTTCTAGATGTTTTTGAAATGAATTTAGGGCACACATAAAACTATCCATTACTGGACTTGATTCTTCACACCTTATTTTAAAAGGTTCACATCTATTATTTCCCAAATGCACCGTCCTTTTAACACAATCAAGAACAACCTTATATTTAGATCACCAATCCATATTGAGTATAATCTCAAATCCAATAAAATTAAGGACGATTAGGTCACATGAAATTTTTTGGGATAAGTAGGCAACTTGTACTTTTTCACAAACTATACCAAGATTAGTTTTACCACCTATGGGGTTACAGACATAGATAGGGGCATCGTGGTAAGTTTTAATTTATCAACTAATTCTTTAGAAATAAAATTGTGGGAAGCCCAAGTATCAAATAATACTCTACTAGATTTTCATTAATGTTGATATTACCTTCAAGAACTATTGCCCTTCGCTTCAGTTGAAGTTGAGGATTTATCTTTTATTGCAAAAACTCTGACTTGTTCTCCTTTCTTTATTAGTGGGCAATCCTTCTTTTTGGTGCAATAGTTTGTGACAATTGTAGCAATTTCTGTCCGAGCCTTAGGATTCATACAGGTGGTGGAAAAATGACCCTTCTGTTGGCAATTATAACAAGTAATATCCTTCAAATTGTTTTCTTGCGAACCTCCTTCTGGCTTGCCTTGCCATGGCTTCTTCCCAGAATGTTTGAACTTCCTCTTCTTCCAGTAATTGTTGCTGCTTGGAGTGGTAGGCGGATTCTTTTTGTCTAGAGTTTCATATTGGAAACCCATGTCTACCAAATCTACAAAGGTTCCCTTAACATGCCGATCATCCTATCCTGATATTGCACCTTCATCCCAGCGAAAAAAAATTCATTTTTCTTTAAAGGAGTGTCTATCAGACCTTGGCCCAAAATGGGACAATTCACTAAACTTTTTGGAATACTCCTCTACTAATATCTCTCATTGTTTTAATTCCATAAAACCCTGATAAAGGCGGGATTTTCCTGCAACTGGCATATATTGTTCTTCCAAGACTTCCTTGAACCATTCCCATGAGAAATTATCTTATGAATCATTCAGAGTTATGGACTCCCACTATGCCAGAGCCCCTTCTTGTAATTGCCAAGAAGCTAAGAACCTTTTCTGCTCATTCCCGATATTCAATCCTTTAAAAATTCTTTTACAAGAGCGGATCTAAGCCTAAATAATGGACTCCATTCCCATGAATAGTTAAACACCCAAACTGGTGTAATCTTTACATAGAGTAGCAAATTTAATTTGAGGCTGCACAAGGATTACCACTTCCTTAATTACTGTAGCATTTGATTGACCGTTGGTGGCCATAGTTTTGCTACCTCCCCTTCGTGCTCTTCTATTACTCATCTCCTACTATCTACATATAGTAAGGAAACATCTTTAGAAATATAGACGAAATTATCTTAGGGAATGGGTATAAACTCGAATATACTTATTAGGATGAAATTTCAAATATGTGCTCTCTTTGACTAAACTCATTCAAGGGTATTATGAACCCTATCTCTAATGAGTTGACCCTATCCATGCTTAGATATTCACTCAACCATAAGCTCTGATACAAAGTGTGACGACCCACCTCCTCGACCCTCAAAAATCAACACTAATACATCCTCGATACTCACGTGCCGTAAATCCAAGTGTTGGAGAGGCAGATTATCATGAGGTAAAAGAAAATAAGGATAAAAGATAAATAGAATAGAATCTCACATCGCATTCAACATTTAATTATATATATGAGTAGTACATGCAATTACTCCAAATTGCTTCGCTAGAGTACTAGTAAGTGCTAATCTAGCTAGGATAGTTATAACTGCCTATTCTCATAAGTGTTGGTAGATACATAATACAAAATACAAGGAAATTAGAAATAGATGACTATCTATATAGGACCCTCCAACTTCATGCTTCAACCAAAATGCTCCAAGCTTCTCCCAAAATGTTCCATGTTACCAAACTACTTTGCTGCCCGAACAAAATAGGGCATTCAGAGTTTAAGGGAAAAAGAAAATAAACTATGGGTAAGTCATGGGACTGGTATGAGAAACTCAAATATACGGCTATTTGAAAACAAAGGGTATCTCATAAGACCACGCCATACATAAACACGGAATGGGTTTTTACCTTATAATAACCAAAATCTTTACTATGCAAAATCTGGGGTTATTATTTTTAATGAATTTCTTTTGAAATCACTATTCAAGTAAATATACAAAATCTTAGCCAAAATTGTTACATAATTAAATTCCAGCATACTAGGTTCTACAATCAAGTCCGAAGGAACTTATTCGAGAATTGATTTCCATACAATAGCAGGTAAGGAACTACCTTCTCTACGGTACATCTCTAGAGGGATGTACCGAGGATCAACAACTTTGAAACCTCTGCACTAACAAGACCGGCCTATCTGCAGACCCAACTTAGTGGCGGATAAAACCGAATATGACATTACCTCGGTCCTAACTAACCTATCCAGGTTCCCATAGCATACACAACATACTCAACATATATAGAGTAATCTAGAAAGGTGATGACCATACCCTAATGGTTGCAAACCATATAGCCTTATGGCATGCCCTGTTTAATCCATTTTCGGATGATGAGGCCCAAGGTAACGATTACTATTCACATAGCACATTCCACTTTGAATGCCACATTCCCAATTCCATCACACACCACTGATTTCTATAAATGTACAACCTCTAAGCTCGTACATTTCAGAGAAGGGTGTTAAGTATATAAGAGCTACTTTCTACACTACCAAACAGATGTACGTTCGTAAAAATCAATATACTTGTATGTTAGAAATGCAATGTCAGACATTCGTCCATACAAGTTGTTGAGGAGTAGGACAAACCGAAGGAACTCTCCTACAACATCTTATCTGGAATCATCCCTAGGGTTACTAGCGAGCAGCCCTTGCATCGAAGATCAAATAAAGATACCACTCCCACATATATATGATAAGGGAAATTTCCCCCGAGGGTCAGTGACAAGAAGCATTTCATTCCATTAATTATCATTCCAAGTCTTCACTTCGACTACATATATTGGTTCGAAGTGGTTTTCAGATAAGAATCACTCAAATCCGACCTCGGTTCCTTCGAACCAAACATCGAAAAAATATATTAAGTAAATAGGTGCTTATCATTTGATTAATTACTTTATTTTTATCAAAAATATCTTCTAGAGATATATATCTTTAAAACATTTCTTTTCGGTATATATGGAATCATTAAACCTCTCTTTAACTTTGGAAATACCAAATCATTTTCATAAGTCATATTGGAAAACATTATTGAGTTAAAAAGGGTCGATAGAAATTATACTAATTCTACTCAACATCAATTTATGTATTCAACATTTACAATCCGTCGAATAATAGTGAAATCACCTTTTAAATTCACACAAATAGTACGGGTTCCCTCCTCTGAATTTAATACCAAGTGTAAGAATATTATTCCTATACAATCCAAGTTGTTTAAATTTGGAAAATTAAATCTTTTATATTTGTCTCGTTTCCGACATTTCGACCTTATATATTCCTCGCCCAAGAAAAAGGCCAGTTGAGCCAGGGCACTGGTTTCTCTTGAACATCTCCTTAGTTTAAACACCTCACATCCAAATCTCATGAATAGAAAAGTCCAGTCTACCCATCGACTTTTAAAACCAAGATTAAATCACTTGATTTTAACAGCTTTTCTTCAAATCATTTATTTAACTTTTTAAATAAATTATAAAACCTTAAAATCATTTTAAAATACTTAATTATTTATTTGAAAACATTTATAAAGGATTTGGGAAAGAATATTTAAGTATAAAGCCATATTTCAAACGTTATTAAAAGTGCTGCAAAAATTGTTGCGAATAGTGCGGTGAATAGCGCTTTTAAAGCTTATTGATCAACACAGCTTTTCGATCATTTAGAAATCCATTTTTATAACTCAAATCCCTTTTAAAACATTTTAAAATATTTATAGAATTTATTCCATATTTTTAAGGAATTAAAATATCATTTTTAAAGAACTTATCGCTTTGGTTTCTGAACTACCAAACCGCAACTATTTTGAAAACTTGATTTGCTCATAATTTAAAATCTACTAAACGAAATCTCGATCGTTTTCTTTTATTTGAAAACTATGATTATAAGAGTTCGAAAAATTCTTATTACAAAGAATTCCAACTCTAAATCCATTATATAAATGGAATTAACTTTCTACAACGTAAAATCGCGAACTACCGTTTGCGTGCTTCTATTTTGACTCAATTTTCGTAACTTGTCAAAACTTCACCAAACTGGATGTTAGTGTTTATAAAACATTATAAACCATTTGCAAGAGATTTAACAATCTCATATACACCATTCCATTTACTAAAGGAAAGTGGTTTCCTTTGTGATATTCAACGTGTATCAAATGTGACTTGTTTCAATATCAAAATAAACATATAATCAACATCTAAACTTGATGATCAAAGCATAGTAAACATCCATGGCAATCATACCACATCATCGTATTATATATATAAAGAGAGTCTATTACTTGATTTTCGATCGGGCTTATTTTAGAACGGCTATAGCTCCGCTATCTCGAAATCGAAGCTCACGGCTACCAGCTCAATTGCTCATAGGGGGTTCGGCCTTGGTCTTGGAGGCTTGGCCTTGCTTGGCAAATGATGGTAGAGAACTTAGTTGCACACGGACTTGTGGAGGAGAAAGAAGAGATTACTAACTTGAACTTTGGTTTGAAATGGTATAGATTTCGATGGATTTTGGCATAACTTTTTTTTATTTTTGTAATTTTTTTCTTTCTTAGGCTATGGAAGCCATTAATGTATAAAGGAAGAAGATTAAATTGCTTAGGAATTTATGAAAAAAGGTGTAAATGAAATGAAGAGAGGTCGGTGCTATTTATAGGCAAAAGTGAGAATGAAAATATCATGATATTTATACTCAAATGCATCACCACCACTTCCCTCCTCCTCTCATCATGCTTCGGCCGAACATGCCCCCATCCCATATGCATGGCCATGTGCTTGTACTTGGTGTGTAAGGTGTTGACTTTGGTTTTGCTTAAGGGTGAAGTATATGGAAAATATCTTGATATTTTGTGATATATATATATATATTTATATTATAAGTATATTTGTATGTGTATATAATTTCATGTGTATGTGAATGTGTTTATGTATGTACATGTATGTGTGCATATTTATATCTCAAATGATTTACAATGTTGCACAACTTTTCTACATTGAATCGTTACGGATTCCGATTTCGATTTTCTGTCATATTTTTACTTCTTATTTTACATATATATATATATAATCAAAGTTCGAAAATAATATTTTTATCATTATATTATAATTAAAATGGCTTATTTAATAATTAAATAATTATTAAATCATTTAAACTTAATTTAAATTGAAAAAATCATTTATTTCAAAATAGTGATATCATCGATGATGTCATAAAGAGATTTTGATTTTTAAAATAAAATAAGTAATTTTATTACATATTTTCACTCATATACATAAATGAGTGTATGTATCCCGCTCCGTGCACGATGTCGGGTGGTCTAAGAGCTGTTTGTTGATAAAAAGGTTTTCGATCATTTTATCGATAAATCTTCCAAAGTATATATTTTTATAAATATTTATTCAAAATAAGATTATCAGTATTATTTGTTGTTTTGAACATTATTATTTATGTTAAAATAACATATATTTGAATATTTCAAAAAAAAGTTGAAGTGTGAATTTTCGGGTTGTTACAGAGCTAAATTTACCAAAGGGAATATTACTTAAGATTAAGTAATTATGAGACATGAAAGTTTATTCGTTGAATATAATTGAATGATAGGTGTTATATGTTCTTGTGTTTATTTCATCAATTATTATGCATGTTGTTATTATCATACTCACATTATTTATGATCCATAATTGCATTTTGGGGTGTTAAGGGGCAGAATAACCAACTAGGTTAACCCAATAATGAGTATAAATAGAAGTAATCCTGATTGAGTAGAATTACACCTAAGGGATTGTCTAGAACTGATCAAAAGATTACTGATTTGGACAGGTTATTGGAAGGGTCCAATAGGTTCATTGTCATCCCATAAAAACTCTGACATGAGAAATGTTATTGGAAGGGTCCAATAGGTTCCTAGTGATCCCACGAAAACTATGTACAGATGATGTTATTGATAGAAATCAATAAGTTCATAGTGTTCCCATAAAAACTATGTTTTAAGAGATGTTATTGGAGAATCTAATAGGTTTATGGTAATCCCATGAAAACTATGATTAGAAGGTCATTGGTAGAAACCAACAGGTTCTTAGTGATCCCATGAAAACTATGAAGTTGGATAAACTGTCCCTAAGAATTGAGACAGGTTATTAGTCAGCCCATGAAAACTAATAGGTTTATAGTGACTCTAGAAAAACTGTAAATTTGGATAGATAGTCAGATAAATTGGGATGGGTAATCTAGGGTATACTGCATTCTTTCATATCATCATATATTGTTATGTTTTAACCATTGTGGATACAGGAGCACGGTATATGGTTAATATATTTTGGTTAAGATACTAGCGAGGTGAAAACTTATTTCGCTTAGCGGTTTGGTCTCACTAGATGTCTATTTGGTTCGAGATGGCAGGTTATTACTCACACCGGGCTTTTTGTCTGACCTGAAGTTTTTCTCTTTCCCCTTAAACTTTCGGGTGCTCATTTGAGTAGATCGAGAGTAAGGGTTTTCTGGTTTCCATCGGACAAATAAGCATCCGGAGACGTGCAAGAGGCATTCTAGCTAATTAGGAGTTCTTGACCAATCCGCTGTGTGTTTGATTTTGTTTGAAAGTATGAAAGGGCAAATTTGTAATATTCTTAGTATTTAACTCTGATCAAGCAAGGAGGCATCTTCATATGTTGCTCTTGGAGTATTATAATAGTTATAATTTCTCTAAACGTGGGTTTATGAATGGGATTATGTAATGAATATGAAATATCATTTGTGAAATGAGATGTGAAAATTTATTGTTAAACTGTATTGAAATTTTTTCATATTCATGTGCTTCTGATTATTGGTATAATTAATACAGCCGCATTTTGTCGTCAAGAATTAATAACTATGGATGATTGCGGCATCCATAGCAGTTAGTTTTGGGCCTTTGAATGGAGGATGTTACATTATAGTTATCCAATAACTATCAGCAGATAACCCCTTGGTACCCCCAACAACCATGAGTAATACACTGCCCAACATTTGGAGCGTGTTACATGCTCTTCTCTCAACGAATGTGTCGATATCTAGTCTCCGTACATCTTGACCAGTAATATTTTAAAACGGTATATTTATTTCATTATGGTAAGTCACTCATGATTACAACACATTGTAACTTCTATCACTAAATGTTAACCCGCCTTTTGGCAAGGTAGTACACAGGCGGATTTAACCCAACAAACCTCACGATTATCAAGGCCGATGAGTGCGGAATAACGACTGTAGAACCCAAAAATAGAGCTCAAATGGATATATGATTCCAGGATTGGAAGAAGTTGATAGATAGACAATGCAGGGTTCTAGAAATATGGTAGTTAGGTTGGAACCCATGGGATCGACATAGCAGATGAGGGATCGGCCAAGCTTTTTAGCAAAGGAGGGATCGGCATAGCTTCATGGAGTAGGAGGGATCGGCACACCTTCATGGAGTAGGAGGGATCGGCATACCTTCATGGAGTAGGTGGGATCGGCATAGTTTCATGAAGTAGGATGGATCAGCATAGCATTGTGCAATATGAGGGATCGGCATAACCCAGTGAATAAGAGGGATCAGCATAACTAAGTGGAATCAGAGGGATCGGCATTACATGATGGAATCAAAGGGATAAGCATGATTAATCAAGCATGGATCGGCATACGTAGAAGGGCATGGGTTAGCATACTAGAGTTGGTCATGAGGGATCAGTATGATCCATTAGAAGGGTTCGGCAAAGATATCCTCCAAGTGGGTTCGAATAAAAGATCAATCAAAAGCATGAGCTCCACTGGTCCAATCAATATGATATTTAGAGAGCCATCATATATAAGCATGAAGAAGCCACCATATGGATCGCTGCTCCAGAATCAACCAATAGAGGGATCGGTATCGATCCCTCTTCATTGGGATTTAGGACTAGCGACCTCTATGTTGGGCCCATATGGATAAGAAGGTCATGTAGTCGAAGTTTCAGAGAGATTAGTGGTCGCCTTCATCTATAAATACTGGCATAGGAGGTCATTCTGAGGATCTTCTTTATGCTTCTCTTTATTAGCACTATGGTTCAAACGGTTGGAAAGCATCTCTATTAGCACATGGACAGAATTGATCAAAAGGTTTATGAGGCAATTTCGGGCCCACATCACGAGACCCAAGAGTGTGATGACTTTAACATCGATGAAGTAGTGGAAAGGAGAATCACTTTGGGATTTCTTAACTAGGTTCAATGCGGCAGTGGCTTCAATGGATCGACCGGATCCGTCGATGGTTTTAATGGCAGTAGTGTCGGGGATTGCGGATAACTCGGATTTCAAGATATCGTTGGAACGGGATCCACCAGTGGACCTCGGGGAATTTTACCATGAAGAAGAAAGGTTTCTGTGATAGGAAGATGCGTAAGCTGATAGAAAGGGAAGAGAGGAAGTGGAAGTTTATGTGGTTAAAGGTGGAGGTCCGCCTGGGGAAGGTTCAAACAATGATAAAGGAAATAGGAAACCAGAGGATGGCTCTGATGGATCGAAGCGACCACAAATGGAACTGAGATTCACCTCTTACACGGAATTGATTGAAACATTAAAATGGATATATTTGGACACAAAGGGGCAGATCCCCTATCGAAGGCCAATGAGGAGTGAGCCTACAAACGAATGAAAAGAAATCAGAAAATACTGTCTGTTTCATGAGATGGATGGGCATAGTACAAATGTCTGCAGGCACTTAAAGGATGAGATTGAGGAACATGTTTGGAATGGCAGACTATTACAATATGTAAGAACTCGGGCAACGGTAGTGGAACAGGAGCAACCACCATCCGCATCGAATGGGAACTGCCTTGGATCGAGGCATCGACTTGTCATCAATTGATCGAAATGGCAAAGAATAAGTAATAAACTCCATAATAAAATGGGTAAGTCACTTACACATGTACGGGATCGAGAACGGTCCCTAGGCATGCTCTGAGATGACAATGAACCGTCACACCCGGAGATGCATGCGTTATAGTGTTTAGTTTTTGTTTTTGTTTCTCTTTTAGTACTTGGACTTAATTTTATTAGTTGAATATTTTGATTATAAAACTCACTCGAACGTGAAATCTGAAATTAATAATTTTGAGTCCCATTCGGAAGATCACATTTTGCCTTGAACTGCACTCGATCTTGAACGATCGCATTTCGCCTTGAACGGCACTCGATCTCGAATGATCACGTTACGCCTCGAACAGACACCCGATCTTGAATGATCACATTTTGTCTTGAATGGCACTCGATCTCGAACGATCACATTATGCATCAAACAGGCACTCGATCTCGAACGATCATATTTTGCCTCGAACAAATACTCGATCCTGTGCGATCATCATCAGCCTGGGATGGCTAGGAATTTGATTAATGGTCCCGAGCGGTCATTACTAACAATAAGGCAAGATCACTGATTTGTTCACAGGTCATCAACGGGTTTCGAACATTGGACTTAAGGCAATTCAAAACACACCTTTCTACCACAAGGCATATTTCGAAGGGAAAAGTGTTAACTCGGCTTTTGGTAAGGTAGTGCATAGACAGATTTAACCCAATAGACTTCACGTTTATCAAGGCCGATGAGTGCGGAACAATGACTGTAGAACCCGGAAGTAGAGCTCAAATGGATATATGAAGCCAGGATTGGACGAATTTGATAGATAGGACTCTAGAAATATGGAAGTTAGGTTGGAACCCAAGGAATTGGCATAGCTTTATAGCATAGGAGGGATCGGCATTCCTTCATGGAGTAGGAGGGATCGGCATTCCTTCATGGAGTAGGAGGGATCGGCATACCTTCATGGAGTAGGAGGGATCGACATACCTTCATAGAGTAGGAGGGATCGACATAGTTTCATGAAGTAGGAGGGATCAGCATAGCATTATGCAATAGGAGGGATCGGCATAGCCCAATGGAATAAGAGGGATCAGCATAACATAGTGGAATCAGAGGGATCGGCATTACATGATGGAATCCAAGGGACGAGCATGATTAAGCAAGCATGAATCGACATACGTAGAAGGGCATGGATCGACATACTGGAGTTGGTCAGGGATCGGTATGATCCATTAGAAGAGTTCAGTAAAGATATCCTCCAAGTGGGTTCGAATCAAAGATCAATCAAAAGCATGAGCTCCGCTGGTCTAATCAGTATGATATTTGGAGAGCCATCATATATAAGCATGAAGAAGCCGCTATAGGGATCGCTACTCCAGAATCAACCAATGGAGGGATTGGTACCGATCCCTCTTCATTGGGATTTGGGCCTAGCGACCCCTATGGTGGGCCCATATGGATAAGAAGGTCCCATAGCCGAAGTTTCAAAGAGATTAGTGGTCACCTTCACCTATAAATACTGGCCTAGGGGGTCATTCTAAGGATCTTTTTTCTGCTTCTCTTTATCTCCTACCTAGGCTATACTCTGCCAATTTTATTCTTGAATTTCACAGATTTGTAACTGTAATCAACGGTATAAACTAATAAAAGGAAAACCTTTGGAGTGGACGTAGGCTGAAAATAGCCGAATCACTATAAATCAGTGTCTCTATTTACTTGCTTTCTAATTATTTTAATTTGGTTCTTCATTTATTTCTCTTCATATTTCTGTGTTTGGATTGGATATTGGTGCTTTCACATAATTAGGTGTTGGTGGTCAATTTTGACACCAACACTACACATACTGTTTATGGAATTTCTATTAAATATACTGTTAATTAAAGTAATTAATTAATATAACATATTATATCAAGTATATAATAGAGAGAAAACATCTTTTATTTTAAAAAAGATTGGTTATCGAGTTAGATGTAGGTAGAAAATTACATAATTGGCCATAAGGCATACCTCTAATTCTATCAATCTCCCACGTGCACTTGGGGCTAATTATGAAATCTCAATCCCATCTCTTCAATTAGTTTGAGGATAAATAATTGACTTAGACTATTTGTGAATGGATATGCTATGTTGTTTTAATCATCTACACTGTCAATCAACTCTCTCCGATGTTGATAAACTACCTTTATCATGTCGAACTATTCCGAATATGTTTCTTGACTTCTAGTGAAATCTTATCATTATGTTTTTATCATATAACAATGTAGTACTCTTAATACTTAAAATCAACCCGAGCCCAGTTATAAATTTGTGCATTTATATTTATACATTGCTTTTATTATGGAACTATCCAAGGCGATGTACTTAGCTTTTTCATTGAATCAGCCATAATGTTTTATTTGGAACATTTCCAACTTAAAGCTTCTTAATTAAGGTTTGAACATGAATTTAATATTGACATTTTATGCTTGATAAAACTTATGAAGTTCGAGTTTGAACACTCCTTAAGGAGTTCATTGTTTCTATAAACAATTTTTTAGTATTTCATAAATACTCGAGAATACCCTGAACTACCATTTAGTGATCCTTATTTTGATTTGATATTCACTTCATGCATCATATACATAAGTAAGTTACGATATTGTAGACAATACAACACGTATGATAATTCCTATTATCAAATATACACAGAAACAATACATGTTCCACATTAAACATTTTAATATGTTGTCTTTGCATATCATTTGGGACATTCCCAACATCCTTTATACTTATTATAAATGATATAATTTACAAATCCAATATTGGGTTTTAAAAAACTAAACTATTACTAATGTAAACATAGGTACTTTGTTAACAATCAACAGTATGTTGTTTACTTATAGTCTAGAAATATCTATGTACCTTTTAGTGGTTCTTTCTTATAAACACATGCTTCCTCTGCATTTTGACTAAAAATCAAACAATTTGATATTTCTATCAAAATGCTTACCCAATTATGATGCTTATAGAATGGTACTTTTGTATCAATTCATGGATCATATCCAAAAAATCGACAAACTCAGTATCGCTTCCACTGACTTCGAGACAATTTGGTTGTTATGTGAAAATATTTTATTATAAATCGTTATTTAGAATTTTCTATTTCAACATATGTGTACCAAGACACAAAGAAATACCAAGCAATTATTTTGTGAGTAAAATCTGAATCAACTTGAGCTCATTGAATGGTGAATCTGTTGTGCTAATTTCAGCAATTGAGATTTACGATTCTATTCTTATTAATGATGCTCACTATATTCCAACTGCATCGGTCTTTCTCTTGAAGACACATTTGTGGCAGCTAATTCATATCCCTTTGGGCATAATGTGATAAACCAAATTATTATGATAAACTTTTGGTTAAAATGTGTTATATTTAAATAAATGTTTATAATAAAACTGAAATATGTGTCTAAGATAAAAATAGTATAATATGTGCTTGCAAGAAATGAATAGTACATAGTGTTTAGAAAAATGTACAATAGGTATTAGCTGTACAAGTTAGACTATATTTGCATGGCACGTGAACAGTGAAAGAAAAAATGTAAATTGCATGAGTAGCTTAATGGTAAAAATAACAGAAAAATGAAAAAGCTCTTTCTCTAAAAAAAAGAAGATTCTGTAACCATAAACATAAAATAAATAAAACCCAAAGAAATTAATAGGAAGGACCACCAAAAGTAGAAAGGTGAAGGAATGGGTTAAACAGAAGGTATAGGTGAGTGTAGTCAGGGTAGAATTGACATTTCTTAGCTCAGAAACCCTAATATGCACCTATATAAATCATTGAAGGTAGGTCCTAGGCAGGCTATTGCATTTTATAATATAAAATAAAAATATATAGAGGCTGCAGTGTGGATTAACTGGAGGTTTTAAGGAGAGCAAGTGGCCGGGCTGGAGGAGCAAAGAAGAATAGGATCAAGTGAGGGAAGAATATCGGTGAGTATCATCTCACTTTATATATGGCATAAGACCTAGTGAAGGCAGCCTTTTATGTTTATATTTAGTGAATGGGTAGATTCCGTATTTTTAAATAATTAGCATGCATGACTAATGATGTATGGTTCTGTGTTGGATGCTTTGATATACAAGTTTTATAGTTTAAATGTATGATTATAAATCATATGTTTTTTTAAGACACAAATCAAAAGGATTATGTGATTAAAACCCTTATCATGTTTATGAACTAAAGTATGTTGGACCCTTTAACCTGTTAGATAGGAAACTGAAGTAATTATTATTAATAGATCATATAATGATGTTCATTAAAATCTGGTTATGGAATATTGATATAAAGTATGGTTTAAAAATTAAGGAAAATTGAAGGCAGCAGAAATGTGAGGATTTTGCTTATGTCTTTAATCCAAATAATGTGCAAGTGGTGCAATGATTTGATCAGGTGCTGAGCTACTTTGCACTGTAAATTCCCTAAATTGATATTATGACACAATTAGTCTCAAACAAAAATGGGATCTACTTGAAGAGATTAGTAAAGGGAATTGAGGTTTAGGATGTACCTCATAAACATCCATGGCCATATGTTTGTTGTAATAGAATTATAAATAAATAAATAATAAAGATCTGATTAATAATAAATCAGTTAACATGAATACCTGAAAATCTAGGTATATATGTTTGTTATTAGTTTATGATTAAGGGATGTTCTTATGCTATGAATGGATGATTTTATAAATAATAAACTGATTGAAATATTTATGAAAATTGGAAGAATGAATGTTTGGTTATCTTGTGATGTATGTATTGATTATTTTATCAATAGGAGATGACACATGGGACTTTAACCTGTTGAAAAAAATGGTGCATAGGAAAGTATGTGTAATTGAGTCTTGAAATCTTAGTAATAAACTAAGGACATAGGTCACCTTGTCATCAAGCAAGACGATTAAGGCCATTGGGATGCTGCATTGATCAACTTAGCATCAGGAAGGATGTGAGTTTGTACATGGCATGTTTATGCCCAAAGATCTTAGTGTGCTGGGTTAACAGAGGTGAAGTCCCCGGCAATGTGCACATAGAGTTCAAGTGGTAGAGCATTGACCTAATAAATTGTTAAATTCATGGTTGTAGTGCTTCTGTTAGGCCAAGGAGATGAGTTTGTGTCATGGGTGAGATGTTTTGGTTGGTTGATACGATATTTATAAGATGATAGTTTGGTTGTTAGGATATATTTATGTATGCATCTTTAGCAAAAATGATTCTGCATTTTATATAGTTGAATGACAAAAGCTAACCTTTGTAAAACTAGTATGTATAAGTTCATGCAAGTTAAATATGCTTTAACACTGGAAATTGTTTATAAGTATGACTGTAAACCTAAAGTATAAAAGCAATTGCAATGTTGAATGCACCATCTAGTCATGAAATCACCTGCATGTATTTGAAAATAAGTTTTTACTAGCCATTTACATCTAATCTTTATGTCAAATATTAAGTGAATACTCATACCAGACCCTTAAGTCTGACCTATTTGATTGCTTGCATCATTTGGGTGTCTCATATATGTGGAGCAGCTCAGGGATTGCATACAGGAAATGAAGGAACTAAATGTTAACATTTAGTGAAGAAAACGCAGAAGGAGGAGCTCTTAAATATAGTTAGTTATAATATGAATCAAAGCTCTTAAATATGAGCCATCATCTACTTATGCCTGAAATGTAATAGAGCCTAAAAGTGCATTGTTGGTTTGAATTAGTGAAAACTGATGTATTAAAGTTGCAATTGTCATTAGTGAATAGGTGCAAAATGATGTAAGAACTAAATGTTTTATGTTTGCAGCTGAAATGAACTAAATATTTAATAAGTTATTTAATGGAAAATTTTTTTCTGAAATGAGTAAATTTTATGTGAAGTGTATATTTACTTTGAGCTATCAATTTCACTAAATTTATACATGGTGAGTAAAACTATATATGTATGGACTGCCTTTGCTGAGTGTTGTAGTGTTAAGTCAAGAAAAATTGATACAAAATGGTTTCTAAAAATTAGCATACTAGCTTCTAACATATATATATATTTACTTACCGGTTTTGAATTCATAAACAAGCAAATAAATATGTGCAAGACAATGTGAACTAGAAGGCTATTATCCTGTAGTGCATGAAGTATAAGGTAGTGGAATTCCACGTGTCCTTTAGTAAAGGTATTGTTATATATTATATGAATTGAGCTAAAAACTTAAGAAAGATAGCAAAAATATTTTATGCAATGGAAAGTACAAGTGTTGTCATGTGAGTTATTTTTATGGTTTGGCTTGAATAAATAAATTATATTGATTTGTTTAATATATCTTTACTTTTATTAAAGATAAATATATATATATATATATATATTTATGAACATAAGCTTGGAAACATAACTGTTTTTGTTGTGTTTGTAGATTAGTTTATTTTAACTAACCAAATAACTTTTGCTTAAGTAAATTCCGCAAATGCTAGCAAAAGAGATCTATATATCATCACATATATGGATTAAATATTAGTTTTATATACTTATATTTTTATATCAGTCAGAGTTTGATCCTGGAATTAGAAGGAAATTTTTTTTGAAAGCAAGTGACTCTGGATACATTTTAATGTATGTCAATATGCTTGCTTTATTTTTGTGTGAAAATTTTTGGGGTCATTTCACATAACTTATCAAATCATATGTTTATAATGTACTTGGAATCCATTTCAGATTTTCACATTAAAACTGAACTGTAGAGTCAATACTCTTAATGGTTTAATCGTCGGCTGAGGATTATCTATTCTTGACATTGATAAGAAACTCATAGTTTGTCTTCAATGTGCAAGAATATTTATTAGACATTATAATGCATTGTGTTCATTTAGGTTTTGTTAATTTTATTTCATCTCACGTAAGCAGTTTAATCTATAGATCGTATCCAAATCCATCTTACTGCCTATAATTACTAAAAGAAATTCCTTTTGCTACGAAGTTGGTATTTCCTGAAACAACAGCTATTTTCTCGGTGCAACGCAACATGTATTCATAAATACTTTAACATCCCCAATTTGGAGGTCCAAAACTAACGGCTACAGATGATGTAGTCATTCATAGTTATTAATCCTCGGCAACCAAATACGACGGTGTTAGATTCATTAATACACAGAAACACATGAATATGGCAAAATTTTAAAACGTCAAGCAAACTCACGTTTCATTTCAAAACATTTCCAATTCATTACATAATCCTACAATCGCAAATCATGTTCAGAGAAAATATATTTATTACAACATACGCCAAGAGTGACATATGAAGATGCCCCATTGGATGATCAGAGTATATATAGGCAATATAACAACTTTGCCCTTACAACAACACCGCGGAATCAAATAAAAGAGAACTCTAAATAGCTATCACGCCTCCTACACGTCTCCGGAAGCTTTATTCGTCTAATGAGGTACCTGAAAACCTCAACTCTCAAACTACTCAAAATCAATTGAGTACCCGAGAGTTTAAGGGGAAATCATAAACTTCAAGTAAGTCATAAAGCCTGGTATGAATAATAATATACCATCTCAAATAATTTAGATATCTAGTGAGACCACGCCGCTTGGTGGAACGGGTTTTCCCCTCACTAGTATCTTAAAACCTTTATAAAACCATATACTTTGCTCCTGCATCCACAATGGTTAAAACATAGCCATTTCAAAATATTATGATGATGTGCAAACATATCAAAACATACTGGATTTCCCATCCTCTGTTTAACTGACTCCCTGTCATATTTATAGTTTCTAGGGTCACTATTAACCTATTAGTTTTCATGGGCTTACTAATAACCTTTATATAGTATATGGACCCGCTGTCCTATTTCATAGTTTTAATAGGTGCACTATGAACCTATTGGCCTCTGCTAATTAACTTAACTCTACCACTCCTGTGGGTTTGACTGATTCATGGATTCCCTTGAACCTATTGGTTACTCCATTAACTTCTCCCTTATCCTAGTTTTCATGGGTTAACTAGGAACCTATTAACCCCTGCCAATATATTTCTTTCTTATCCTAGTTTTCATGGGTTGACTAGGAACTTACTGACATCTGTCAATAACTTAATTCAGATATAGTTTTCATGGGATCACTATGAACCAATTGGCTCCTGCCAACCACTCTTTATAACATAGTTTTCATGGGATCACTATGAACCAATTGGCTCCTGCCAACCACTCTTTATAACATAGTTTTCATGGGATCACTATGAACCAATTGGCCCCTGCCAACCACTCTTTATAACATAGTTTTCATGGGATCACTATGTACCTATTGGTAACTTCAATAACTTCCTAATCATAGTTTTCATGTGTAACGACCCGTAAATTTTAACTGTTTTAATATCGTAATTAGTTGAAATTTTGTGAAATTTTAAACGATAAAATTTTGAAATAAAAAATTAATATTTGGAATACGTCTAGTTAAACATAGCAACTGGTAAATTTTCGTCCGAAAATATGAAAGTTTATTTCGCGCGTAAATTTACTTCAATTTAATCAGTTAAAAAGCGTTGAAAATAAAACGTTTTCAAAGCCAAAATATTTTTACATAGAAAAATTCTAAACCATCTTCTGAGCAAGACGTCAGTTTGTCGTTTTTCCAAATTCGGACATCTTTGGCTCCGTCGATCTTATTTTTCAGCGTTTTTCATGCATTTTCCGCTATTAGAAAATTCGACTTTTTATAATTCAATCGTACCACTAATATCTGTATACCGTTTTGATCGTCTCGTCGTGCTGATCTCCGCAGTATATTCGTTTCTGTGTTTTGAATTCATGTTCGTTATGGAATCGATAAACGATTTCGCATCGGTAACGTTTTTAAAATCTTTGGCCACATCTACCTACCTGTCCAAAATTAACAGCTTTTCATGTATGCCTTTCTCCATTTCCCAGAATTTATTTTTGGCTTTTCATTCCCCACCGTTTAAACTCAGCAGACATTTAATATACTTTGAATAACTCTAAATTATTAATGACTTTTAATTCGCTTAGTTGTTAACATTATTTGTTACGTCTCTACATTATCATTCGCCTGCTCTTTTCCACATTCTTCCTCGCAAAATTTAATATCAAAGAGTCTCACTTCCGAGATGTAAATTCAACCTCAGTTCCCACTCTTTCAAAACAAAAATTAGAATATGTCCAGGAATTCCAAAATCAATTCAAATGGTCTCAAAGCAGATCTTTATTTTCGGTTCCTAGAACCTAAGCTACAGTGAGCTTGTAGTCAACAGTTGCAGAAGGGTTACTTGCTCATCTAACACCTTCCATCGAGGTTGATTATTTGCGGAAGATACTTGTTGATTTGAAAACGCAAGATAGGGTGCTTTCGCGGTCATTAATTTATGGCCTCCGCAATTGATGGTTTGAGATGCCTCTGCAACTGTTCGCTTGCTGCCGCAAGAGTTGAATGCCGAAGCCTAGTAGGAAGGATCATCACAGAACCCATAATTCAACAGCAATTCAGATCTGCCCCTACCACTGTTTTTTTTCCTTCCGTTGATGATTAACAGTAGTTGAGGGGATTGAACGATGAGTTCCTTTTTGCTGTTGTTTCTCTCATCTTCATTTCCACTTCGACCCCTTCACCCTTCGGCCACGTCTCAGCCTTCACCTTTCCCACCACGAACGGCCATGCTCACATCAGGCCTTCCACCGATCATCATCCGCCTTTGCCTCACCCACCATCTCTCCTTGTCGCACTGGGCTCCGCATCTCCAGCAACCGCCACCAAACGTACAACAACAAGCATCACTCTCACCTGCACCCACGTCAGCAAAACACGTCCTCCGTCCTTCCTCTCCGCCTCTCGCCCTTGCTTGCATCACAGCCGCCACCTAGCTCGGCTAAGCTGCTCGGCCCACGCGCTTTCTTTTCTCGTCGTGCTGTCTACATCACATCCACCTCGTTTTACAGCATCTTGATTTGAGGTATATAGTTTATGTAGTTTAGTTGTGATAATTATATTTTATGTTAATACATATATATTGTTACAATAAGTATATACACATAACTATTTGCAAATCTGATTTGTATATATGGGATCTGGGAGTCTGCACATTTAGGCATATATTAACTAAGCTCGTTGATTTTATCTTACATTTTAGTGTAGCATTGGTACGCATATGCATGTCCAGATCTTTTGTGAAATGATACAGTAGAATATGTACATGTTTGCATACATATTGTAGAACGGTTCCTTTTATATTTTGGTATATTTTATATATAAAGTGATATATTATAAAGAAGTGATAAGTATGCCAGTTATAAAACCGTATATATTATTATATATATTGGTTTCTCTATTTTGCATTTCTTTCATTTTTTTTTAAGTATAAGTCGTTAACAGTTTCATTTGCTCTTGTATAGGCTATTTTATAACTGCTCGGTTATGTTATTACATACATTATATATTTTATTCTAAAGTTTATATCAACCTTTATTTTCCAATTATATAGGTACACTTGTTTGCATATGATTACCTTCAGACTTTCAAGTTTACAATGTGATTTATACATATTATAGTTTCAATGTATCTGTTGTATAAATTTTATTATATATATTAGTATTTGAATTCATTAGCTGTTTGACTTCATATATATGCTTTATATGAAGTATTAGGTGTTTAACATGTACATATACAATCACTGTTTAAAATGTTGTTTTGTACTGTCTTATTTTATATGTACGTAAGTTATATTAATATTAATAGGGACATTGGTTTAGAATTTTAAAAATAAAGATTTGCTGTATGTTGGTTTAAAATATAGGTATAAATATAGATTTTTATTTTTTTTATTTTGATGTGTGTAAGTTAAATATTGGTTCTAGAAAATATAAATTGATGTAATATATCTTGTTCTCATCGTTTCCCATCTATCAGTTTTGTCCGTCGTGCCAGTTTATTCATCGAATCATGTCCATCTAGCGTGCTTGGATTCGTGACTCAATTTCAGTGTCCGTATCTGTGTTTGTATCCATGTCCTCTCTTGTTCTCTCTAGCCTCGAAAGGTGAGCACTCACTCACGATTAACGTTCTTTTATTTATTAAATTTGATTTCAATTGAAACGACAATTGAAATATGCTGTTGTTAGTTATTTACACTGTTATTACTTGTATCAGTTAACCTGTGACATCTGACACCATTATCTGTTAATTATTTATGCGATGATAATACAGTTTGGCTGATAATTGATTGATTGTTGATGTTTATATTAGACGTTAAATTGTTAATGTTAAAATGATAAATAGTATGCAATTGAAATTGATATAGGATAATTAAATGTAAAAATTTGATTAACTGACATTTGTATAATATGACCCCTTTTAATTGTTAAATTTATTGACACGTAGGATTTGTTTAATTACACTTTGAACCACTGAATGTATGTTGTTAAATTGATGATGTATGAAATTGTAAATTGGATGACAAGTGAAAAACCGTAATGTAATAATCTTTAATCTACATGAAATGATAGTGTAGATTCTAGAAATAATTATATTAATTCGTACAAATAACAATGCGAATTAATACGGTTATTTCGGGATTATTTGAATTGATTATTGGATTGATATTGGTTGTTGTTATTGCTTGTTTATTTACTTTGACACCATCCCAGTTATCATACTGCAAGTTCCCTTTGTTATACTTTGATTTTGAATTGAATTGGAATCGGGTTGAAATGATAAATACCCAAATTGAACTTTGACCTAGGATAGAGAATCAAATAAAACCCGATTGGTCAATATTTTGATTTAAAAATAAAACGAAGATTTTATTTGAATAAATAATATGGTTTTGAAATGAAGTCGAAAATTTGAATTTTTATTGAAAGGAAAGTGTTAATATTTAATAACCTGAAAACAGAATATTAACAATGTAATTGATGAAAGAACGATGTTTAATTTGAGAAATGATTGAATTAACTTTGAAATGATTTAATAATTAAGTTTGAAATTATAATTAAGTGGGAATTATTAAACTTTGAAATTATTTAATAATTAAGTTTTGAATTATTTAATAATTAAATAAGATTGAATTATTTAATGATTAAATTGAATTGAATTTTTTTGAATAAGTGAATTTTACTTCGTAATAATTGAAATTGAGTTTCTTTATTAATTAAGTTTTGGAAAATTATTTAAGAAAGTAAATAAGTGAAATTGAATTTCTTTAACAAGAAATGAAAATGTGATAATTTTGGAATTAATGTAAGATTTGTAAGTTAAAGAATTTGATTAGACGAATTTAATTTAATTCAATTTGTAAGTTTTGATATAATGAAGTTGAACTTAAGAAATTGATTTAATGAATTGGAAATTAAATAGAATTGTTTTGAATGATAAAGTAACTTAACGAATATTGAATGAAATCGGTAAATGAATTTGAATTGATTTGAATGTTAAAATAAATTGATTTAAATGATTTCGGGATGAAACTTATATACGAATTTGAATCAATATTTGAATTGTTTCAAATAAAGATTGAAATTGAATTATAAGATTTTGAAATGGTAATTTGGAAGTTTTGAAACGTAAAGTATGGAAACTGTTTTGATAGACAAATGAAATGTTGATTTGCGAATTGAAATTGAAATTGAAATTGATTTGGTTTTGAAATAAATAAACGACTCGGTGAAATAATTACGGAAGTTATTAAAGAGACCGGAATTCGGTTATGGATATACTCTCTATCTAAACTGGAAACCACTTTAATAACTATACGCGGAGTGATGATCCAGAATGAAGTGGTTGGAATGATGTACGTGATGACTGAAGAAAGAGAACGATAATGGATAGCCTTGACACTTGTGTCAAATTGGAAATGACTAAAACAGGAGCTGTGCCGGGCCAATGGAGGATTAGCTACCTCAAGTGGACACACTTCTTCGAACTACTTATTACTTGTTGTCGATTGGTGCACCCTTGATTTTGGGAGTGTTGTTTCACGGTGTTGCGGGCGCTGCGGCGTTGCGTTCTCACCAGTCCGGATCAGGCGAACGGTAGTATCACTACCTTGGGTATTGCCTCATGTGCCTTGTCATACTTGTATTCCATTTATGCGCGACCACTACGATTTTGATTTGTACCTTTAGTATATGGATTGCCCTCTGGTGACTTCCGGTTTTGGGGAAACTACGGTCTTGTATATGCTTTTGGGAATAAAAATGTGTTAAGGGTGGAATGGGCCATGACTTAACGCTATTTAGATATCTTTTTATATTACTGATAGACATTATCTACTTAGCGTATATTACTACCTAGTAGATAGTTTAACGGATCCTTAAAGGATGGTTATTCCAAACATCCTTTGAGTTACTTGTATTTCAATTGCTATTTCACTTGAGTTGGATTTATTAATATAAGAATGTTAATCCTGACTCGAGTGTCTTGTGTTTTTGCTTTACGCTCGGGTCAGACTGAGTGTTCCAGTATTCGAGACTCACCTTTGAAGTTGGAGCTTTGCTTGAAGATCCAGCCATCTATTCTGCTTCCAGTATCCGATGATTCCAGTGATGTATTCTGATTTGTATCTGATGTATCGTATTACTCTTCTGTTGTAAACTCTGATGTATCTTATATATTCATATAGTAGCTTCATGAACTACTATCTCTTTTATTTCCGCTGCACTTATTACTCTGTGTCTGTGATCTGTGATTATTTTATTTATTGTATATGTTCAGTTTTGCCAAATTTAAATTAACAACGCGGTATTTTGAGCAATTCAACTCCGGCATGAGTGTCTACCTATACACTTATAATGGACGCGAATGGTCCAAAATTCTGGGTCGTTACATCATGGGATCAATAAGAACCTGTCTCCCTGACAACTTCCATATTTAAGCATCCTATATTCTGGTCTCCCTGACCTCTTGGATGCAATTGTACTCATCCATGAGTTTAATCAGTTTATATTCACTACTGGGTTAACTTAGCTAGTTCTTCTACCCTTTATCCCCAAAATATAGTTATGGGTCCATTATAATGTGAATATATTCATTTTTGAAGAAGCAAACATAATTACAAAACAATACCACTCCTGTAGGTTTAATGTCCTTGAAATACTTTTCATATAAAACATGGTTAAACCCATTAACCTACAATTTTATCAAGGAAAGCTTCTTCTTAAAATCATTTAAAAAATCCTTTAATTTAGCCATGGGTTTCTCCTTTAAAAATAGAGTTTGGGTTACAAAACCTTTCGAAACCTTGCTTTCGACTTCATAGGAAGACCTTTTTCGAAAGCATTAAAATCTATCTTTAAAATATTAGGCTTACGCCTTTCTAATACTTTAAAACCATTTTTTCAAAACCTTTCGATTGTGTTAAAGTATTAAAATTTAACTTTAGAAGCATTGCTTCGAAACCATTTGAAAGTACCCCTTTCGTAACCATTGGAAGTAACCCTTCCGAAACCATTGAAAGCCCCCCTTTCAAATGCATTGGGTTTATACTTAAAATATTAATTGGGACAAAGTGAATATAGGAGAAAGCATCTCTTTCAAAACCATCCTTTATCATATAAAAATATCGGGGAAAATATGATGGCGTCGGCACCATCCTTTCGAAAGCATAAAACACCTAGGTAAAATATTGGAAGGTTGGCTTCGTAACCCCTTTCGAAACCATTGCCTTCGAAACCCCTAACCCCTTTCGAAAGCAATTGGATGTGGCTTATATTTATAAAAACACAAAGTGCCTTTCGACAGCATTGATATCTTCAATACCATCGAAAGGCTTAAAGTTACAGAAGGGTTTCGACTTGGTCGAAACTACCCCTTTCAAAAGCTTCAATTTCAAAAACTAAGTAACCCCTTCAGAAGCTACTTCTTTAAAAAGGCGGCAGCTCTACTTTGAAAACTTCTTTTAAAATACCCTTTTGCAAGCATTGGTTTCGAGTCCTTCGAAACCTCTTTGTAAACAGGCATGCGCTTTTCTTTAGAAAATAAACCAAAAATCTTGACCCCTTCGAAAGTTATGTTTTGACACCCTACCTTCCGTCTTTCTCCAATCCACTACGTACCATCATTGTGATATCTTGTGTATTGGTTTTGGCTTAGTAGGTTTCGACTAGGTTGAAAGCGAAAGCTCTGTGTCGAAAGGTACTTCCAAAGTAGGCGAAACCATCTTTTCTGAGTAAACCTGGTTTCAAACTAATTAAAGTACGCCTTTTTCTAACTAACATGCCATGTGTAAACACCAGATTGGTTGCCTTAACTTTTCAAATTCTTTACTAAGACAACTGCAGCTAATTTCAGATCTAAACTATGGTTAAGTTAATTAAATAAGCCCTTTCATTAAGCAAAACCATTATTGCAAAGAAGTCCCTCTTCTAAAATAATTTAATTTGCATAGCATATCACTTTGGAAAAATCCCCAAAAATTCCAGAAATTCACTTTAATCATGTTATCTAACATATCAAAATTCCAGATCCAAATTCTTAAAATATTTTCCAAAATAAATTTATAAACCCAAATAACCATATTTTCCTTTGAAAATTCATAACAATCTTTCCATAGCTTGGAAAATTATCAAAATTGAATCCCAACTCCAAAATCATATTTTATACAACATAAAATTTTCCCATGGAATTTAAACATCAATATAAACCGGTTTTACCCTAAAACTGTGTATAAATCCATTTAAACAATCTTGTTTAAATTAAACAAATCAATATTCTAGCATCTCATCATCCAATTCACCATAAAAACGAATTTACCCTTAAATCCAAAAACATATGATTCAAAACAAAATAGAGATGGAATTATTATTCACCTTGATTAAGATAAGGAGATTGGATTGAGATTGATTTCCCCTAAGCTTGAATTTCTAGCGTTTAATTGAATTCCTTTTCTCTTAATGGCGGCCATTTCTTAAGCTTTTGGTTTGCATCTCAAAATGATGTGAATGGGAATGAAATGGTAGGAATGAAATATATATAAAGGTAAGGGTTATAGGCGGAAAATTCCAAATATACCCTTATGTAATTTGGTTAACCCAAAAACCACTCTTAAGCCCATTAATTATCTTATTAGGAACGGCCTTAATTATATTTATTCTAATCTCAACCCCTTATCACTTAACATTTACATTATTATATTTAATTTATCTAATTAAATCTTCTGAATAATATTATCAAAAATTAGGGGTGTTACAATTGCCTTGGATATATAAAACTAATTTGATTTTAGTTTACGATGCTTATGTTCAAAACGTAAGTTTGTCATCCATTGACGATTGTTCCTAAATTCTTTTTGGAGTGATCCATACAAGATCCCTCATGTACAATCATTACATGTAGTCCTTCGACTTACATAACCTGCCAACTCCTCTGCTGAGGAGATATTAGGGTTTTTTATAAAACCTTACCTTGTATAATTTTATAAACTATTCTTTAGATGAATTTAACTTTAATCTTGCGTACTACTCTTAAGTACATGACCTTGTAGAAAGAAGTTAACTCGACTTCACCCACCATTAATCATACTTTATTCAACAAAGTCCAATTACTCCTTATTGATGAATTATTATGTATCATAGTGAGGAGCGACTTTTGAGATCGAATCTTTATTTATTTTTGATACGTTCGAAACTCTTTTCAGTATGCTCACTTATTCGATCAAACCAAATCATTTTATTTTCTACCGCATGTAATTTCATTTACTTTTGTTTTATATTCTATGAACTTATCATATACATACTATATGTGTATTATATACACATGTTTGCGTTCATGATAATTCATTGGTGAATTCAACGAAGTATGTGAAAATCTTTTGGTATTATTAGACTTACGATTGCATACATCAACATGTATCAATCTGAAGAGTTCATCAATTCTTATATCGCTCCCACTGAATGGCGTTGCCCTTAATTGTTTGAGATATAATTCATTAGTACTGTATGATTCATAATCATATAATCAAATAATTATTTCTCAAAACCGTGGATTAATCTATAATTCCAAAATAATTGCAAATAATTTCATATACTTTTGTATTTTCCAATGCGTCGCTTTTGCTATGAAAAAAAATACCACTAATATTGTTTGTTTTATAATGAATATTCATAATATACATATTGAAATAAACTATGTCCATTTTTCAATTAAGACTAAAAACAGTTATTATTTCATAAATAATTTTCGCTATGTTTTACGAAAATAATTTCGTAAGTTGATGGGACCAACAAGTGCTTTATGGCATGCTCTTACTATTTCTGCCATTACTATAATAACACATGCAATACGGAGCTCCTCAACCACTTAGTATTGGCTATTTATTTCATTTATTGTAACTGGTTTACAATCGAGAATTTTCAAATAACTCAATCGAGAATCTCAGATCAAATATCTCAATCGAGAATTGTAACTGCCATTTGTTGTAAAGTTACAGAAGGGTTTCGACTTGGTCGAAACAACCTCTTCCGAAAGCTTCAATTTTAAAAACTAAGTAACTCCTTCAGAAGCTACTTCTTTAAAAAGGCGGCAGCTCTACTTTGAAAACTTGTTTTAAAATACCCTTTCGCAAGCATTGGTTTTGATTCCTTCGAAACCTCTTTGTAAACAGGCAGACACTTTTCTTTAGAAAATAAACCAAAGATCTCGACCCCTTCGCAAGCTATGTTTCGACACCCTACCTTCCGCCATTCTCCAATCCACTAGTACAATCTTTGTGCTACCTTGTGTATTGGTTTCGGCTTAGAACATTTCGACTGGGTTGAAGGCGGAAGCTCTGTGTCGAAAGGTACTTCCAAAGTAGGCGAAACCATCTTTTCTGAGTAAACCTATTTTCAAACTAATTAAAGTAAACCTTTTTCTAACTAACCTGCCACGTGTAAACACCAGATTAGTTGCCTTAACTTTTCAAATTCTTTACAAAGATAACTGCCGGTAATTTCAGATCTAAACCATGGTTAAGTTAATCAAATAAGCCCTTCCATTAACAAAATAAATACTGCAAAGAAGTCCCGCTTCTAAAATAATTTAATTTGCTTAGAAAATCACTTCGGAAAAATCCCCAAAAATTTCCAGAAATTCACTTTCACCATGTTATCTAACATATCAAAATTCCAGACCCAGATTCTTAATATATTTTCTGAAATAAATTTATAAACCCAAATAACCATATTTTCCTTTGAAAATTAATAATAATCTTTCCATAGCTTGGAAAATTATCAAAATTGAAACCCAACTCCAAAATCATATTTTATACAACATAAAAATTTTCCATGGCATTTAAACATGAATATAAATCGGTTTTACCCTAAAACCGTGTATAAATCCATTTAAACAATCTTGTTTAAATTAAACAAATCAATATTCTAGCATCTCATCATCCAATTCACCATAAAAGCGAATTCACTCTTAAATCCGAAAACATATGATTCAAAGAAAAATATAGAGGGAATTATTATTCACCTTGATTAAGATAAGGAGATTGGATTGAGATTGATTTCCCCTAAGCTTGAATTTCTAGCTTTTAATTGAATTCCTTTTCTCTTAATGGCCAACCCTTCCTTAAGATTTTAGTTTGCATTTCAAAATGACGTGAATGGGAATGAAATGGTAGGAACGAAAATATATATAAGGGTAAGGATTATGGGCGGCAAATTCCCAATATACCCTTATGTAATTTGGTTGACCCAAAAAACATTCTTAAGCCCATTAATTATTTTATTAGGCACGGACTTAATTAAATTTATTCAAATCTCAACCCCCTTATCACTTAACATTTACATTATTCTATTTAATTTATCTAATTAAATCTCCTGAATAATGTTATCAAAAATTAGGGGTGTTACAGGCTCCCCTCCTTAAAGAATTTCGTCCACGAAATTCAGTAAGAACTAAATACTAAACATAGAAATCATCTGTAACAACTCCTAACACCCATTCTAGTCTACCTGACTAGGAATTATATATATATCTAATATAGACACACCCTCAAAGTAGATCAGGATAAGTATCTCGAATACTGTCCTCTGTCTCCCAAGTACAGTCCTTCTCATTGTCGCTCCACTGAACTTTTACCAACTTGACTATCTTGTTCCTCAATCTTTTATCATCTCTCGCTACAACCCGAACCGATTATCTAACAAAAGTCAAATTAGGCTCTACTACTAGATCTTCCAACCCTGTCGGAGGAATGGTGGCCTCTGGATCATACACGTACTTGCGAAGATGAGACACATGAAATACATTATGGACACCTGCCATACTGCTCAGCAATTCTACTCTGTATGCGAGCTTTCCAATTCTTCCTATAATCTGGAATGGACTAACATATCTCGGCCAGTTTCCCTGACTTCCCGAACCATAACACACCTTTCATCGGTGATACCTTAATAAAAACCCTATCTCAAACTGAGAACTCTAGGTCTTTACGCCTCTTATCTGCGTAACTCTTCTGTCTGGTTTGTGCTTCCTTCATCCTTTCTCGGATCAACTCAATCTTCTTGGATGCCTCCCAAACCAAATCTGGATCTAAGACCAATCTGTCTCCAGTCTCCAACCAACATACTGGTGATTTTCATGGCCTTCCATACAAAGCTTCAAAAGGATCCATTCCTATACTAGTCTGATAACTATTATTTTAGGAAAACTCAACCAAATGTAGGTAATCCTCCCAAGATCCACCAAAGTCCAACACACAAGCTCTCAATAAATCCTCGAGTACCTTGTTGACTCTCTCTGTTTGCCCATCCGTCTGAGGATGATATGCGGTACTCATCTTGAGCTTAGTGCCTAATACATCATGTAGACTCCTTCAGAATTCGCTAGTGAATAAAGCATCTCTATCGCTGACTATGCTACTCGGAACTCCATGAAGTCTAACTATGTTCTTCATGAACAACTTCACCAAAACAGGTGTCGTCCTGGTCGACTTTACTGGAATAAAATGGGCACTCTTGGTCAACCTGTCCATAATGACACATATACTCTCATTTCCTCTACTTGACCTTGGCAACCCATCTATAAAATCCATAGATATCAAATCCCATTTCCAAACTGGAATCTCTATAGGCTGAAGCAATCCACTCGGCTTTTGATGTTCTACTTTCACTTGTTGACAATTTACATATTGTCTAATCCACAAGCCAACATCCCTCTTCATGCCTTCCCAATGGAAGCTTCTCTTCATATCTTGATACATCTTGGTCCCTCCAGGATGAATCGTAAACTTAGGTCGATGACATTCCCCAAGAACTTCTTTCCTTAAGTTCTCAACATCTGAAACACATAATCGTCCCTTTTTTCTCAACCATTCTCTCTAGTAAAGATAAAAATCTTTCAAATCATCGATCTCATTTCCAACCTCAAGTCTTTTAATCCTCTCGGCTAATAGTGGATCCTCCTTCTGCTTAGAAGCAATTCTCTCGATCAACACTGGTCGAACTTCTAAATGGGATAACATGGCGGTACTCTGATTAGAACTAGCAGTCTATCTTAGCTGCACCCAACAACTGGCTAAAGCTTTTAGATCCTTCCATTCTGCCAACATAGCTAACAACACATTCTGGTGTCTCCAGCTAAGAGCATCCGCTACTTTATTACCTTTCCCTGGGGTATCCTCTATACCAAAATCATAAGCAGCCAAAAACTCCAGCTCTCTATTCCTCGTATTCAACTCCTTCTGAGAGAATAAATATCTTGAAGACTTATGATCGGTACACAACTCAAATCTCTCCCCCAAGAGATAATGCCTCCAATCTTCAAGGAAAAAATCACCGCAACCAACTCTAAGTCATGAGTAGGATATCTTACTTCATGCAGTCTAAGCTGCCTAGATGCATAGGCAATGACTTTGCCACTCTGCATCAACACTACTCCCATTCCAGCCCCGCATGCATAAGTGTATGCTACCAACCCTTGGTTTCCATTTGGAACTACTAATACTGGTGCATTGGTTAAGGAATGCTTCCTTACATTTGTCAGACCAGACAAACTTCACCTCCTTCCTGGTAAGCTTAGTCAAAGGCGCTACTATCCACGAGAAATCCTTGATGAATCTTCGGTAGTAGCTAGCAAGTCCAAGAAAACTTCTGATCTCGGTCACCGTCTCTGGTCTCTTCCAATTGTTCACAGCTTCAATCTTATCTGGATCGACTGACAACTCTTTCTCTGAAACCACATGACCAAGGAACTAAACTTCTTTCTTTCAAAAATGACATTGGGAAAACTTCGTCTTTAGCTGATTCTGCCTCAGCATCTCAAGCACAACTCTAAGATGATCTTCATGCTCTCTTTCATCCTTAGAGTATATCAAAATGTCATCTATAAACACCAACACGAATCTATCCAAATACTCTCAGAAGACTCGGTTCATCAAATCCACAAAGAAAGCAGGTTCATTCATCAACCCGAATGGAATTACTAACCACTAATACGAACCATATCTAGTTCAAAATGCTATCAAAGGAATATTATCCTCAGCCACTCTTAACTGATGGAACCCCATCGCCAAATCCAATTAGGAAAACACTCTGGCTCCAATCAACTGATCAAACAGATCATCTATCCTCGGTGGAGGGTACTTGTTCTTTATCATCCTCTCGTTCAGCTTATGATAGTCGATACGCATCCTCAATGACCCATCCGATTTCTTCATGAACACCACGGCCGCTCCCCAAGGCGAACTGCTTGGTCTAATAAAATTCCTTCCTTCTAGATCCACTAGTTGCACCTTCAATTCCTTCATCTCGGTCGGCGTCATCCTACTAGCTGGTTTACTCACAGGTTCAGCTCCTGGCATAAGATCTATCTGAAACTCAACAGCTCATTTCGGTGGTAGTCCTGTGACCGGCTTAAAGACATCCGCAAACTCTCTTGCAATTCGAACCTGACTTAACTCTTCTCCCACTTCCATTGCACTTAACAAAGCACAACTACTCCGATCATAATTATCCACTGAGAATATAATTCGGTTATGACTATCAGCATGTCTCAAAGATATCTCCCCATCCTGGCAAATTATCTTGGCCTCATACCTTCTCAACCAATCCATACCCAAAATGATTCTGAAATCTACGAAATCGAAAACATACAGACTGCATGCAAACATATGACCTAACAAATAAAGTTCTAACTGGTCACATCTCATCCCCAAAGTGGCATACCCTCCTATTAGATTCGCAACCCTTAAGGAAGTAACAAGGTATGCGGGTTCTAAGCATAACCTATCAACCAAATACTGTGATATAAATGAATGTGATGCACCAGTATTAAATAGTACCCTAACTGGTATACTCTGAATCAAAAATGTACCTTTCATCACAGTCTTTCCTTTATCAGCTGCAGTAGGCTTAGCTGATGGTCCAACAGCAAAGACCTTGCTCTTATCTGCCCTGAATAGCTCTAGACACTGGTTCTTATAATGCCCCACTTGATCACAGTTGAAGCACTTCGCATTCTTCTTATCTGCAGCCTTCTTCCCCTTTCCTGACCGGCACTCATGAGCATAATGACCCTTCTTTTCACACTTGAAGCACACTAAATCAGCCTTTGCCTTCTTGGCAGCATCCCCGTTTTAGGCTCCCTTCTTCTTAAAGAATTTCCTCTTCTTTTCCTGAGGACCCTGGGATTCAATTGGCTTCTCTCTGGCAGAAACAGCAAGCATCTCGTCATGGCGAATGGCCATCTCCACCACCACATTATAAGGTTCTCGGATATGGGTCATGGTCATTCTAGAAAGCTCAGGTCTTAGTCCTCAAATGAACCTCTCATTCCTTCTGATGTCAGTGTCAACCATAGCATATCCATATCGAGACAGCTCATCAAACTTAGCAGCGTACTCGATTACTGACATCTCTCCTTGAACTATATCCATGAAATTTCTCATTAACGCTGACTTAGGAACCTCAGATAGAAACCTCTGCTCAAACCTCCTTCTGAAATCAGCCTATGTCAGCTCCTCCTCTGGAACTCCGGTAGTCACACTATTCCACCAGTGAAGCGCTGTCCCTTGCAACTGCCTAGAGGCCAGCCTCCTCTTTTGCCCATCATCCAATCCTAGATCATTAAAGATCTTCTCACAGTGCAATAGCCAATTCTCAACCTCAACAGCATCCTCCGTTCCAACAAATGGCTTTCCACCCAGGCTAGTGTATCCTCTGCTCAACTTAGCATAGTTATTCCCAACTGGAGCCACAAGATTAGCTCCTCCAATATTACCGGCAACTCCAGCTTGCAAAAGATAAGCTAACAACTGATACACCATCCCCGCATCTACTAGCGGATTTCCAGCACCAACATTGGCCTCAGCATTTTGGTTAGCATTAGCCTATCGACCTTGGTTCCTCCTAGTATTAGGTCGAGCATTTTTGTTAGTTGTGGTGCTTCCTCCACCTAGATTTCCTCTTCTGCTTCCTGGTTCCATATCTTCTTTCTCGTAAATCTGCATACAAGCCTTAGTAAGATATAGAAGAACGGTCTAAGAGAGAGGGGAACACGTACTTATATGTACATATATATATATATATATGTCTATATATATATATATCAAATACAAGTATGTTACTATAGCGTTAACCCAAACCCCGATCATATTTTCAAATTCATTGGATTATGTTTGAAAACCTTTTAGGTTTAACTTTCTTTTAAAGTTTCACAAACCTATGCTCTGATACCAACTTGTAACATCCCCTTACTTGGAGGTTGAAAACTAACGGTCATGGATGCTGCAGTCATCCATAGTTATTAATCCTCGGCCACCAAATACGGTGGTGTTAGATTCATTGATAAACAGAAACACATGAATATGGAAAAAAATCATCAAGCAAACTGACATTTCATTTCAAAACATTTCCAATTCATTACATAATCCCACAATCACAAATCACGTTTAGAGAAAATATATTTATTACAACATATGCCAAGAGCGACATATGAAGATGCCCCATTGGATGATCAGAGTATATATAGGCAATATAACAACTTTGCCCTTACAACAACACAGCGGAATAAAATAAAAGAGAACTCTAAATAGCTATCATGCCACCTGCACGTCTCCGGAAGCTTTATTCGTCCAATGAGGTACCTGAAAACCTCAACTCTCAAACTACTCAAAATCAATTGTGTACCCGAGAGTTTAAGGGGAAAACATAAACTTAGAGTTAGACATAAAGCCCGGTATGAATAATAATCTACCATCTCAAATCATTTAAATATCTAGTGAGACCACGGCGCTTAGCGGAATGGTTTTTCCTCTCACTGGTATCTTAAAACCTTTATAAAACCATATAATGTGCTCCTGCACCCACAATGGTTAATACATAGTCATTTCAAAATATTATGATGATATGCAAACATATCAAAACATACTGGATTTCCCATCCACTATTTAACTGACTCCCTGTCATATTTATAATTTCTAGGGTCACTATTAACCTATTAGTTTTCATGGGCTTACTAATAACCTTTATATAGTATATGGACTCCTTGTTGTTAGTTCCTGAGATGATGGTTTTGATGACAACAACCTTAGGACTTGTTATAAAATATAAATACTAATATTCTTGTCTAGATATATATATATATATATGTATATGCAGAATATATATATATATGTAGGTACTGAGAATGAAGACTGTACAGTATAAAGATTCAAGACTGAGTATAGAGGTTCAAGACTAAAGACTCATGAGTGTTAAGAGTTCAAGAGTTCAAGATATCAATATAAGTAATAGAGTCTAGATTTATGTTAAAACTTCATAATATCACTAAAATATTTATCTAGATTTTAATTGTGGAATGGAATCCACCTTCTCCCTTTAATAGTGGGATGGAACCCACGACCTTCTCTAATGGAATGGAATCCACAAAATTTTCAAAATGATTTATTTTTTCAAAACTATCTTTATAAAGTCATCTCTATCAATTTAAATATTTTAGCCTTAATTCAAAAACTATTTTTAATCATATTAATTTCAAAATTATCTCTTGTTTTTTAAAATATCTCTTGATTTTAATATTTTAGCTTTAAATATCTATACTTAGTTTTTAATATTACTTTTATATTATAGATTTTTTATTTTAAGATTACTTTCTAAAACTCTTTTATAAGTTTAAACTATATTCAAAATGACTTACAAAGTTTAGAAATTGTTTTGACAAGTTTTAGAATAAAAATCATTTTAAAGCAAAATCTATATTCAAAAATAACATAGGCATGTCGACATCCCTCATCCCCCCATGTCGACATGGTAGCCGTAGAATTCAAATTTCAAATTTTCAAAAGAAGTGTCTATTCATCGTAACCTTTCGCGAATGGACATGACCTTTGTTCTCCTATAAATACCAGTTATTTTCAACAAATTTCAAGTTAGTTTTTCTTCATTTATTCACTCCATCTTCTCCACTCAAATATTCTCTTATATTTCAAATGTTTTAACAAAACTCTGCCGAAATTCTAAGTGAATCAAACTCAATCATCTCTAGTTTGATTCTCTGCCACTCTATCTCAAAGATCTTAGTGCTATTCAGAGTTATAGGATCATTTGTAATGAAAGAAGTGTATCGAGTCTCTCTCTATCAAAGTGTGATTGGAAACGGTGTGATTGTAGCCCGTAAATCTATTGGGTGTGATTCCATCCCGTAAATAAATTAGGTGATCTTATAGCCTGGTTAAATCAAGAGAGTTTGCCCTAGACTCGGAGACAAGAGGGTGTATCTCATGGCCTTGAAATCGAGGTTGTAATATCGACGTTATATTTGAAAAGAAATCTGCACAAGAAATTGTATGGGACTGGATGTAGGGTAACTCCGAACTAGTATAAAATTCTAGTGTGTTATTTCCTTTACTACTTTCATTTACTATTTGCATCTGTGACTAATTCTGTGATTGTCTCTGTGTTTGTGAAATTGCATTTGTACGTGTTTAATTTGAAAAGATTTCAAAATTTCCATAAAATCCATTAAACATTATTCACCCCCCTAGTGTTAACCAGCCTTAAGATCCATAATCCGCATTTTCTACATTTGTTATTAGAACATTGGTTTTCAAAGTTTTCATAATCTGATTTTTGAAAAGTTTTCAAATGGCTGCCAACACTGGTAATGTAACCATTATCACTAGTTCATTTGTAGAGGGTTAGTCTACTGCCAGACCACCACTTTTTAATGGCGGTAACTATGTATATTGGGCATGTACGATGAAAATCTATTTACAATCAATAGGATTAGACACTTAGAATATCACACAAACTGAGTACGTTGAACCCACAACTGATTTTGCATAGTGGACTGCTGAGCAAAAGACTATTGCACAAAACAATTCCAAAGCCATGAATATTCTGTTCTATTCACTTGATAGGAATGAGTTTAATAGAGTGTCTGTTTATAAGTCTGCATATGAGATCTTGAAAATTTTGCAAGTTACTCGTGAAGGAACAAGCAAAGTTAAACGGACCAAAATACCTATCTTGACCAATCGGTTTCAATTATTCAAGATGAATCCAAATGAGTCCATTTCAGACATGTACAGTAGGTTTCAAGACATTGTGCACTCACTAATTGCATTAGGAAAGAACTTTTCCAAAGAAGATCAAGTTAGAAAAATTCTGAATTCACTCACTCCGGAATGGGATCAAAAGACTCTAGAAATTGAAGAGGCTAATGATATTAGTCTCTAAAAATTGAAGAATTGATTGGGAATTTGATGTCATTTGAAGTACAAATGCAAGGGAGAAGAGAAAGCAAGGCCTCAGAAAAGAAGTCAATAGCGTTCAATGCAATAACAGATGGTTCAGACTCAAATAGTGACGACGACGAAGAAATAGCCTTGGTGACAAGGAATTTTAGAAAGTTTCTGAAATAAAAAAGATGAACAATTACAAGAGAAATGATCACAAGAATTCTGGAAATAATAATGAAACTCAAAACAACGGCAGATGCTACAATTGTGATGAGCCAGGCCACTTAAAAAGAGATGTCCGCATCCGTATAAACATAAATTTTCTCCAAGTAATGATTCGTCAAAGAAAAGAAAGAGAGCATATACTGCTACACTGGACGATTCAGACTCATCCTCTAGTGATGAAGATCAAGAGACATAAAATTCAAACATGTGCTTTACAGCTATTCACGATTCTGATGATCTCGGAAATATGGATCTAAAAATAGGTACGCATTTAAATTATATTGAGTAAAATTGATTGTTTGAATGTTTGATTGTTTGCATGTTTTGAAATTGCTTGTTGTTTGAATTAAAAATTTTGATTTTCAAAATAATATTATTTTAATAATATTTTAATATTAAAATATTAATATTAAAGTGTTATTATATTTCATATTATTTCAGACAAAATATAAATTAGATTATAGGATATATATATAGATATTAAATAAAATAAGTCACATGATTTAAGGGACCCATGTCGACATCCCTCCAGAAATTTGAAATTCAAATTTGAATTCAAAACTTTGAATTTCCCTCCACCTTTTCACCAACTCCAAAGCTCTGAAAAGGTGTCTCTTGACCAGAGAACATGGCTCTTAGATATCTATTTATCTTCTTAACTTTATCCTATCTATTCACTTTCATTTCAAAATTCAAACTCTCTTACAAACTCTCAAGCTCTCTACTTTCTTCAAAAATGGGTTCCTCAAGCACTCCATCCACCATTAGACTGTCCAAGGCCACCAAAGAGTTCCTCTATAATGATCCGGAAGCTATCAAGGCTTACATAAGCTATGTAAACTTTGGAAAGGTCCATACGGGAAATTTTGCTATCTTTAATGATTTTTCTTCCTATGAAATCAATGTTCTATTTGAAGAGAATCAAATTCTTAGTTTAATTGATGATTCTCAAAATGATTTTGTTTATTATCCGAATCTTGTCAAAATGTTTTATGCATATTTGAATCATGGTTTTTATGAAGGAAATGAAGGGGAATTGTGGAGTAGCGTTAAAGGAACCCGTATTGTTTTAAATAGTGAGATTTTGGGTAACATTCTTGGTTGTAAGTATATAAGAATGGATCTTTCGGATTTTCAAATTGATGAACATGATCGTGAAACATTTCATCACATTTTTGAAGGAGATGATAACTTTGAGTTTATAAACCGAAATTTCCGTCCTAAAGCTAGAATTGTAAACCTTCTTTTGCAACATACCATAACTCGAAGATCGGGAAATTTCAATCACCCTACTTTAAAAGTTTGTAAGGCTCTTTTTGCTATTTTTGGGCAATATGACATTAATTGGGCGCAAGTGATTTTGGATGAACTTCATCCCAAATTTTTTACTTTAGGTGAAAACACTTTATATCATGGGATTTATCTCACTCGGATTTTAAACTACTTTGGTGTTGATTATAAGAGGGAGGAGTTCGTTTCTAGAAAAGTGTTTAACCATGCTAACATCTCTCTCATGAAAATTATGTTTGTGTTTCAACCATATGAAACCCTTGCTGAAAAGGATGAGAGATTGGCTCATGAAGAGATGGAAGAAGAAGAGGAGGAGGAGGAAGAAGGGGAGGAGATGGAAATTGAATCGAAAGAGGGGGGAGGAAGAGACTTCATTAGAAAGCATCGAATACCCTATCACTCCTAACAATCCATCCAACAAAATGCTTCTCAAGAATCAAAAGATTATCATGGAAAACCAACGGATTCTCAAAAGATCAGTTAGTAAAAAGTTGGACAAGATTTCCACCAAAATGAACAAGTTCTTTGGGAAAGTGAGTCGCAAGCTTAGATTATCATCATCTTTATCATCCTCTAACTAATACTAGTTTCATTTCATGTTGTATTAGTTTGTATCTCTCTTTAGTTAATGTTATGTATCGTTTATGTCTTATGTTAACTAAATTTATCAATGAAAATCTTTTATTTATTTTTATTAGCTCTAAATATCTCTGGAATGCTTATTATTATATTATATAAGTTTATATATATAGACTTGTATATAATATAAAGAAACAAAGCAAATCGCCAAAATTAACAGAGGCATGTCGACATCCCCCTACCCCATATGTCGACATGTAACGGATAGAAAATGGTTTTGTTTTGAAATTGAAATTGACATAACTACCTTGTGTCTTTTCATTTGAAACGACTTTCTAACTCTTTAAATACCTGTTTCTTCAAGAAAAATGCATACTTTCAATTCTCTTTATTTTCGATTGAATTTCTTCATATTTTATCAAAAAATGACCTCTCTTATTCATAATCTAAGTGAGAATCTTGAAGAAACTCTCAAATCCTTCAATGGATTTCGATGCCTTTCAATGGATAAAAGAACAAGAAAGGCATTTCGAGGCCTTTCAATGGATAATGAAGAATGGGATGCTATAAAGGCAAATCATATCTTCGATGAAGAAGGATGGGTTCAAGTTCTAAGAAATGTTTGATTTGACATATGTGGTTTGATTTACTTTGGTTTGGTTTGAATTGTTTGGTTTGATTTGATTTGATTTGATTTGGTATGGTTTGGATTGATTTGAATGTGGTGTGTAATATATGATTGAACATGGTGTGGTTTGATAAGAACATGATGTATATATTGATTGATTATGTTTGAAATTTTCATATACATTTACCTTACCATATTTTATTCATATTATTATCTGTCTCATTTATATTCTACTGTACTGTGTTATTATCCTATACGGTGCTATAGTATAAGATTTAGGGGGAGTTATTTAGTTTAGGATTAGTTTTTGCTGATGACAAAGGGGAAAATTTTAAAATAGGTTAGTTAGGCTTAGATTAAGGGGGAGTTAGTAGATTAAGGTGGAATTGTTGGAATAAGGGGGAGTCAGAGTAGAATAAGAGTTTGGTGGAGTATATTTTATAAACATAGGTTGTCGTCATCAAAATGGGGGAGATTGTTAGTTCCTGAATTGATGGTTTTGATGATAACAACCTTAAGACTTGTTATAAAATATAAATACTAACATTCTTGTCTAGATATATATGTATATGTACGATATATATATATATGTATGTATGCAGGTACTAAGAATGAAGACTGTACAGTATAAAGATTCAAGACTCGGTGTAGAGATTCAAGACTTAAGACTCATGAGTCATGAGTATCAAGTGTTCAAGAGTTCAAGATATCAAGAAAAGTAATAGAGTCTAGATTTACGTTAAAACTTCATAATGGCACTAAAATCTTTATTCGGCTTTTAATTGTGGAATGGAATCCACCTTCTCGCTTTAATAGTGGGATGGAACCCGCGACCTCTTTAGTGGGATGGAACCCACGACCTTCTCAAGTGGAATGGAATCCATGAAATTTTAAAAATGATTTATTTTTTCAAAACTATCTTTTTAAAGTCATCACTATCAATTTAAATATTTTAGCCTTAATTCAAAAACTATTTTTAATCATATTAATTTCAAAATCATCTCTTGTTTTTTTAAACTGTCTCTTGATTTTAATATTTTAGCTTTAATATATCTATACTTAGTTTTTAATATTACTTTTATATTATAGATTATATATTTTAAGATTACTTACTAAAATTCTTTTATAAGTTTAAACTATATTCAAAATGGCTTACAAAGTGTAGAAATTGTATTGACAAGTTTTAGAATAAAAATCATTTTAAAGCAAAATCTATTTTCAAAAATAACATAGGCATGTTGACATCCCTCATCCCTCCATGTTGACATGGTAGCCGTAGAATTCAAATTTCAAATTTTCAAACGAAGTGTCTATTCTTCATAACCTTTCGCGAATGGACATGACCGTTGTTCTCCTATAAATACCAGTTGTTTTCAATGAATTTCAAGTTTGTTTTTCTTTATTTCTTCACTACTTCTTCTCCACTCAAATATTCTCTTATATTTCAACTACTTTAACAAAAATCTGCCGAAATTCTAAGTGAATCAAACTCGATCATCTCTATTTTGATTCTCTTCCACTCTCTCTCAATGATCTCAGTGCTATTCGAAGTTATAGGATCATTTGTAATCAAAGAAGTGTATCGAGTCTCTCTCTTTCAAAGTGTGATTGGAAATGGTGTGTTATGGCCCCTAAATCTATTGGGTGTGGTTGTAGCCCGTAAATCAATTAGGTGATCTTGTAGCCTGGTTAAATTAAGAGAGTTTGCCTTAGACTCGGAGACAGGAGGGTATATCTCAGGGCCTTGAAATCGAGGTTGTAATATCGACATTATATTTGAAAAGAAATCTGTACAAGAAATTGTATGGGACTAGATGTAGGGTAACTCCAAACCAGTATAAAATTCTGGTGTGTTCTTTCCTTTACTGCTTTCATTTACTATTTGCATCTATGTCTGATTCTGTGATTGTCTCTGTGTTTGTGAAATTGTATCTGTATGTGTTTAATTGAAAATATTTCTAATTTTCCATAAAATCCATTAAACACTATTCACCCACCCTCTAGTGTTAATCCAGCCTTAAGATCCATAATCCGCATTTCCTACATTTGGTATCAAAACATTGGTTTTCAAAGTTTTCATAATCTGATTTTTGAAAGGTTTTCAAAGTTTTCATAATTTGATTTTTGAAAAGTTTTCAAATGGCTGCCAACGTTGGTAATGTCAACACTATCACTAGTTCAAAGTCCCCCTTCAAATGCATTAGGTTTATACTTAAAATATTATTTGGGTCAAAGTGTATATAGGAGAAAGCATCTCTTTCAAAACCATCCTTTATCATATAAAAATATTGGGGAAAACATGATGGCGTCGGTACCATCCTTTCGAAAGCATAAAACATCTTGTAAAATATTGGAAGGTTGGCTTAGTAACCCCTTTCGAAACCATTGCCTTCGAAACCCCTAACCCCTTTCGAAAGCTATTGGATGTGTCTTATATTTATAAAAACACAAAGCACCTTTCGACAGCATCGATATCTTCAATACCATCGAAAGGCTTAAAGTTACAGAAAGGTTTCGACTTGGTCGAAACAACCCTTTCCGAAAGCTTCAATTTCAAAAACTAAGTAACTCCTTCAGAAGCTACTTCTTTAAAAAGGCGGCAGCTCTACTTTGAAAACTTCTTTTAAAATACCCTTTTGCAAGCATTGGTTTCGAATCCTTCGAAACCTCTTTGTAAACAGGCAGGCGCTTTTCTTTAGAAAATAAACCAAAGATCTTGACCCCTTCGAAAGTTATGTTTTGACACCCTACCTTCCGTCTTTCTCCAATCCATTACGTACCATCATTGTGATATCTTGTGTATTGGTTTTGGCTTAGTAGGTTTCGACTGGGTTGAAAGCGAAAGCTCTGTGTCGAAAGGTACTTCCAAATTAGACGAAACCATCTTTTCTGAGTAAACCTGGTTTCAAACTAATTAAAGTACGCCTTTTTCTAACTAACATGCCACGTGTAAACACCAGATTGGTTGTCTTAACTTTTCAAATTCTTTACTAAGACAACTGCAGCTAATTTCATATCTAAACTATGGTTAAGTTAATTAAATAAGCCCTTTCATTAAGCAAATCTATTATTGCAAAGAAGTCCCTCTTCTAAAATAATTTAATTTGCATAGCATATCACTTTGGAAAAATCCCCAAAAATTCCAGAAATTCACTTTAATCATGTTATCTAACATATCAAAATTCCAGATCCAAATTCTTAACATAATTTCCAAAATAAATTTATAAACCCAAATAACCATATTTTCCTTTGAAAATTCATAACAATCTTTCCATAGCTTGGAAAATTATCAAAATTGAATCCCAACTCCAAAATCATATTTTATACAACATAAAATTTTCCCATGGAATTTAAACATCAATATAAACCGGTTTTACCCTAAAACTATGTATAAATCCATTTAAACAATCTTGTTTAAATTAAACAAATCAATATTCTAGCATCTCATCATCCAATTCACCATAAAAACGAATTTACCCTTAAATCCAAAAACATATGATTCAAAACAAAATAGAGATGGAATTATTATTCACCTTGATTAAGATAAGGTTATTGGATTGAGATTGATTTCCCCAAGCTTGAATTTCTAGCGTTTAATTGAATTCCTTTTCTCTTAATGGCGGCCATTCCTTAAGCTTTTGGTTTGCATCTCAAAATGATGTGAATGGGAATGAAATGGTAGGGATGAAATATATATAAAGGTAAGGGTTATAGGCGGCAAATTCCAAATATACCCTTATGTAATTTGGTTAACCCAAAAACCACTCTTAAGCCCATTAATTATCTTATTAGGAACGGCCTTAATTATATTTATTCTAATCTCAACCCCTTATCACTTAACATTTACATTATTCTATTTAATTTATCTAATTAAATCTCCTGAATAATATTATCAAAAATTAGGGGTGTTATAATTGCCTTGGATATATAAAACTAATTTGATTTTAGTTTACGATGCTTATGTTCAAAACGTAAGTTTGTCATCCGTTGACGATTGTTCCTAAATTCTTTTTGGAGTGATCCATACAAGATCCCTCATGTACAATCATTACATGTAGTCCTTCAACTTACATAACCTGCCAACTCCTCTGCTGAGGAGATATTAGGGTTTTTTTTATAAACCCTTACCTTGTATGATTTTATAAACTATTCTTTAGATGAATTTAACTTTAATCTTGCGTACTACTCTTAAGTACATGACCTTGTAGAAAGAAGTTAACTCAACTTCACCCACCATTAATCATACTTTATTCAGCAAAGTTCAATTACTCCTTATTGATGCATTATTATGTATCATAGTGAGGAGCGACTTTTGAGATTGAATCTTTATTTATTTTTGATACGTTCGAAACTCTTTTCAGTATGCTCACTTATTCGATCAAACCAAATCATTTTATTTTCTACCGCATGTAATTTCATTTACTTTTGTTTTATATTCTATGAACTTATCATATACATGCTATATGTGTATTATATACACATGTTTGCGTTCATGATAATTCATTGGTGAATTCAACGAAGTATGTGAAAATCTTTTGGTATTATTAGACTTACGATTGCATACATCAACATGTATCAATCTGAAGAGTTCATCAATTCTTATATCGCTCCCACTGAATGGTGTTGCCCTTAATTGTTTGAGATATAATTCATTAGTACTATATGATTCATAATCATATAATCAGATAATTATTTCTCAAAACCATGGATTAATCTATAATTCCAAAATAATTGCAAATAATTTCATATGCTTTTGTATTTTCCAATGCGTCGCTTTTGCTATGAAAAAAAATATCACTAATATTGTTTGTTTTATAATGAATATTCATAATATCCATATTGAAAAACTCTATGTCCATTTTTCAATTAAGACTAAAAAACGGTTATTATTTCATAAATAGTTTTCGCTATGTTTTACGAAAATAATTTTCGTAAATTGATGGGACCAACAAGTGCTTTATGGCATGCTCCTACTATTTCTGCCATTACTATAATAACACATGCAATACGGAGCTCCTCAACTACTTAGTATATGCTATTTATTTCATTTATTGTAACTGGTTTACAATCGAGAATTTTCAGATCAAATATCTCAAATTCAAAGAAATAAATCTCATAAAAATGATTTTCCATAAAAAAAATACATTTGGAATAGAAATCATATTTCTTATTCCTTGTTAAGTATCTATTATTATTTTATAATTCTCAGTTTCAATGTTTCATTTTCAAGTAGAAGTGACCATTCACTCTCTTCATCCCAACTGTGCCTTAGGTTTAGCATTCAATTTCCTTCCTAAACAGTCGAACCATTTAAAGAAAATCCTTACTACAATATCATAGTGAACTCTTTACAAATGTGCACTTGGTTAACCTTAACATTTAAGGATATCAAATAAATTGCACTTTACGTAAACTGACCAAGCTGACATTTCAGTTATTGAATTCTTAGACCTATCTTGTAGTTTTTGGTCTAGAATTATAGCTAACACAACAAAATCATCATTGCAATCCATCATATTGAATACATGATCTCACACTGTAGTTTATTCACTTATTTCAAATGAACCAATTTCTTCGTAGTTTCGTACATTGCGAATTGTGTTCATTCACCATATAATGTTTATATTTGATCGAACATGAATCACACATTCATATTAAAGTATTTCTTATATAGTTCGAAACTCTTAAAAGGCAAGACACGGTCTTGGGCAAATAAATACGTAAGTGATCATGTTATGAATGTTTTAAGTAGTTGTATAATTTGTCACTTGAATGGGCCTTGAAACAAAAACATGCAAAACTATTCATTGATAAGTATATTTTATATTTCTATTTGTCATATTAATATAGCTCATTCGTATATTTTCAACTGACAAATATTTTATCAATTATATTTAATGAACAAATTTATTAATGTAGATTATTTTAATTTATACATAGCAAATGTTTTTACAATATTAGAAAGGTTAAATGTTACCATTTCATTTTTCTAATAAGGCTCCCACTAGACTTTTATGTTTCTTTAAACCCTAAGATGAAACATAGAAGTCTTTCGACTTTACTAGTAAGTGTTAGGACTTGTATGCCTTGAGATTCTGACATTAAGGAAAGCTCAACAATTCATAGGCCTACATACGATGTATAACTCCTTATCGGGTGTGTCACATACAACTCATAACCTTATGGTTCTTGTCTGAATCTCATCTTTACCTTGTGAAAATCTCAATAAATAAAAAGAAATTATTCGCTCGGACCCACTATTTCGCGATGGCCTAAGTATAATGCACACACCTTGAGAAAAACTCAATAAATAAGTGCAGTTATCATATCTTGTCAATTCAATATATTAATAGTACTACATATAACATCCCTATCTTGAGGAAAGCTCAATAAATAAGGAGTATGCAAGTAATCTATTAATATATAAATGGTAGAGGACAACAATCATATTAAAGATTCATAATCTTTAATATATTTAACTGAGTGATATTGACTTATGAAATAGTATATTTCTTATGAAATACCCACGCGATTCAAGTGCCTGACACATTTAAAACCATGGTATACATATTATACGTATGTATTTATTCATTAAGTTTATTTTGGGTTTCTTACTGTTCCACCTTTTATTATACATTTATATATTATATAAGTTTAATTCATGTATAACATTTAATAATTCAATTAACTTATATAATAATCTATATATAATCTTATATTAATTTCATTAATTAAATATTATTTAATTAATTTAATTAATTAATTAATTAACATATTCATTAATTTTTTATTCATTTTAAACATTTTAAACTGAATATGTGCACTTTAACATGTATAGTTATACACATGTATCATATATATATTATTTTATTAATTAATTAAAATTTAATTTATTTATTTAATTAAAATAATTTTAATTAATTATAATTAATTTCAAAATTTATGTAATTATATATTACCTTAACATCTTAAGATAATGTTACGTATATTAATATATGTATATATATTATTTATTTTAATCAATTAAATTTTAATTGATTATTTAATTTACTAATCCAATTAATAATTGTCAAAAATAATTATTTTATTTTAAAAAAATTAAAATTTATTTTATAACATTTATAAAATCGTTACTTATTTTAAATTTAACCTTTCAAATTTAAAATATTATTTTTGTTTATTTTAAATTTAACCTTTTAAATTTAAAATTTTATTTTAATTTCAAAGAAACTTTTGAAAATTAGCCCAAAGCCCAAATCAATTTGGGTCTTTATATTACGGATAACCTTGGGGCTTAATGAGGAGGATTAACACATTGAGATTGATTATTTACTTTTACCCACCATTTCACGGTGGCTAAAGTATGATGCACATATCTTAAGTGTAATGACCCGGCTTTTCCGACATTTAATTTTGAATATTTAAATGGGTTTAAATATTGGATTTGGAATATAAATGATTTTTGAATATAAATATTTTGGTTGAAATTATAGAATGAATTTAAATATAGTGATTTATCGTAATACGAAAATTGTGAATAATGGAAATTTGAGGTGAATATGAATCAAAACGATTTTTAATGTTGATATAAATTCTATTTGAATTAGAATTGAGTTAGTGAGGTTTTAAAACTGGTTTAAGTGATTTCGCCAATTTTTGAAATCATCGATTTAATCAACGCGTTAAATAGCGATCTGGGGCACATTCTTGGAATTCGACGAAACTAGTTCCATTGGATCCGTAATAGTGTATTATTATCGGATTTCAAATTTTGTAACTTTTGGAGTTACCGTTTGGTCGTGCAAGCTAAAAATGCACATAATTAATTTAATTTGAAATCATCGATTTAAAAAGCTATTTTCCATATACGATCAAATTAGGCCTCGAGACTTGTTCCATTGCGTTCGGAATAGGGGTATAACATTAGGAATGCTAGGCGGCATGCCTCAATAGGAGTTCGAGATTTCAAGGTATGTCTAAATCGCACCGCTTCCTCCCAGTTTAAAAGTCGCGTATTCTTCTTCCACTTCTTTTAATAACCAAAATCAGTTCGAATACGAAAGAAAGAAAAAACAAGAAGAAGAAAAATCAAATCTCGAATCGCTGAGGAAACAAGGCCGAAGTCGCAGCCGGGAGGGCAAGCGCGCATGAGAGCACTAGTCGGATGCGCGTGGGCGAGTCGAGGATATTGGAGAGGAGGTTGAGGGCTTCAAGCGACCATAGTTTGGTGGCCATTTGTGGTCGATGGTGGTCCGGTTTCATGTAGAAGCGATGGCGGCGCGGCGTGCTGAGGAGGGTGAGGTCTGGGCGAGCGTGGTGAGATCGTGGATGCGACAGTAGGGTTCGCGTGCGCCTGGTTATTTTTCATGCGTAAGCAGAGAGAGAAAGGTAACGTATAATTGCATTAGTTTAATTAATTTTGTTAAATTAAAATGTTAATTATATCGTTAATGCTAATTAATGTGATAACCTCTTCATACGAGGTTCAATCGAATAGCCAAGATTTGTAGTTGCAAGGTTGAACGGCTGAGATGGAGAGGTTCAGGGTAATGTTAATTAAAATATTAATTACAGTAATTAGGGTATATAAATCATATTATGAAATCGAATATTTATAAATTGTATATCGCATTCGTACGAGGTCCAAAATGAATAAAACAAGTCGATTTTGGTTTGTAGCTGTGAAATCTACGTAATAGGATTGGTTTGGGATTTTTGGAGTCAGCTAGGAATTTTGATTAAATTGAACGTCAGTTCAATTTAATTTAAAATTGGAACGGATTGCAAATTAAAAATCAAGGTGAGTAAATCTTACTCATTTGGATAACTAGTTTTATTTTAAAGTGTTAAAAATTATTTGTTGGTTGATTGGATGAATTTATAAAAAAATTATGAGTTGAATGTTATATTATATATATTAATATACATATTAGTAGTTGGGTATATTTCCCGCCGATTGGAACGGATGAGACACTATGCGCCCCACATAATAGCGGATGACCCTATATTACCGCGATATCCCGCCTTGAAGCGGGATTGGTATTTTATGTTATATAACATCTATGGATGCAAGAAAACAGGTTGGAGGGATCAAACCGGATTCCTTAAAAAATATTGATTTGTTTCATATATAGCGATATATGATGTGATTGAATAATCTGTTATAGATTATTATGTGATTTGATATATTGGATGCTATAGTAGCACTGACCCAAATTTTGGTATTTTAAATACCATCAGTAATATTTTTGAATTTAAAAAGGGAAACTTAAAGGCAAATTTTGGAATTGATAATTCTTATATTGAATTTTGGATAATTCAAAAAGAATTTGATTTGGATAAAATAAATGATTTGATTTTGGGATTTGTACTTATCTATTTCAGAAGATATTTTAAATAGAGATTTTAAAATAATTTATATAAAAAAATTTGAACAATGGATTTAAAGTGGTATTTGAAATATGGAAAAGGAGTCGGAATCGATATTTAAAATAGGTTTGAAAAATAAAAAAGATTTATGAAGGGATGGGTTTATAAATGAAATCTTATAAATGAGATTATTTTATAAACAAGTGAAACTGGAAATGAGTTTATAAAATTTATAAACTATGGTATAAATAAAGTAAAGTGATTATCACTCGATGAATTGAGAACATAAATTCACACTATGAATTTATATCGAGTTATGAAAATCGATTTAGAAAGAGATAGTGAATCTTGTTTTGGAAATTAGAAATACTTGTGAAATTGGTAATGAAAATCGATTTGTGATAAATCGAGAGAGATTGATAAATGTAAAATGGTTATGATTGAATTTTAAAAATAAATTTTTATTGAGAAGCTAAGTTTTGTTTTAAAAGAGATTTTATTTATTTATTAAACTATGTAGTAAAATACTGTTTTTAGTATTGAAATATTTTGGAAAGTTGTTTATTCAAATATTAAATCTTAATTGAAATGAATTCTAATTTTAAAATAAGCTTGTAAATCGATTAGTTTTATTTATAAATTGGAAATTTGTTATCGTTGTCTATTAAAAAGTGTTTGACATTTTAATAATCACTTAAATGGTTTGAAATTTTTATTGCTATTCTTTAAAAATACTTATTCTATAATATAGGGTTCTGGAATTGATTGAAGTTATTTATAAATACTCTCGAGATTTGTAAATCGGGTCTTGTTTAATGGATGTGATTTTGTAAGAGAAAATCTTATAACGAAATTTTGTAAACTTGAGAAAATATCCAAAATGTTTAGAAACGAGAACTTCAAAAAATGAATCTGAATTCATAAAAGAAGTTAAAAATTATTAGTTGGATTATAAACAAGTATAATCGATAAATTTTCGGAAATTGTAAAGGGAATCAATAAGAATTCTAGAGATATATGAGATAAGTACGAAATATTTCCTAAGTGTTGATATTTGAAATGTTTTGGGAAATTTAGTTATGAATATTTTCCTAAGTATTGGAATGAAGGGTTTTGGAAAATATTTTAACTACATATTGATTTATATAGAAATATTTTCTAAGTAAAGAGTTATAAAATGGAATTTGGAAATATTTCTAAGTATTGAGATAGTTCGAAAATATCCTGTTATGGATTTAAGTATTTGAAATTGTTTTCAAATATTGAAATATTGAAAGAAATTTGAATATATATCTTTGTAAAGATATTTTGAAATGAATATTTTGAAAGATTTATAATGTGGGCCTAGTGACTACTTATGTGTGTAATTTGATAGTTAAATAATCGATTATCAAATCTGGTCAAATTCGTTAATCGTTTCGAAGAGACTAGGATTGAATTTAATTATCCGAAAACCACTTCGATCCAATTTGTGCGTTACGAATTGTGATATCGTGAAAACAATGAAGACGGTGACCTTGGAGATTCGGTTTATTCAGACCCAGAACAACTTGTATGGATGGATGCTATCGTTGCATCTTTTTGCACAAAGAATGGGCAAACGCTCAAAATCGTTGTTGTAACGACCCAGAATTTGACCACCTCCAAATATAACATTTAAAGTGATTTTAAATATAAAATATATAAGATTTTATCATTCAAACAATATTAGATAGGATTTGGAAATAGAAATATACATAAAAATAGGAACATTTGCTTATATCCACAAAAGTGACAAAATGCTGATTTCAGATAGTAAGTTTCAATGGTTAAATAAATTATTTTAACTAATTTATGAGTGTTTATATCTTTAAATAGCATTATATAAATTTATATTTAAATTTGGATTACATAAATAAATAGTTTAACTAAAACGTCAAAATGTGACCGTAAAACATTTTGTCGAAAATCAACGTTTTGTCGATTTAAAGTTGTCGCAACGTTGTTGCATCTTTATTTTCTTATACATGAACATATACTAAAATAGTATAAGTATTAATTAATTCACTAAACAAGTTTACTTTTACTAAAAAAGCTTAGAAAATTCTAGAAAACAATTAGCAAAAAGTAAGCACAAAAGGACAAAACATGTCACATCAAATCCAACCAAATCTTTACTTTTATTTACTTAAACATTGAGTGATTAATACATAAAGTGGTGATGTGATAATATGATGGTAAGTGTTGAAAACGTAAGGATATTTTGGTATTTTGGTGAGAGGTTAATTTAGTAATTTAACACCTCTTTATTTTTCTATAAATAGCAAGGCATACCTCTTCCATTCTCACACAAATCATTCTCTTCTTCTTTCTTTAAGCTATTTAATGGCTTCTCTTCTTAAGAGAGGTAGGAGGGTTAAAAATAATGGAGTTCTTAAGCACCAATCCACTTGTTGCTCTCTAACTTCTTCTTAAACAACTTCTTAATTCACTTCTTTCTCTTATCTTCTTAAAAATGGCCTTAGGCTGTGAGTTTGGGTGTTGATAAGGGGAGGCTGTGAGCAATACAGAAGGAGGAGGCTATGACCAAGAGCAAGAAGGGATGTGGGGTGGTGGCCGAGCACTTGGAAAAGGTGGAAGAGTGTTTAGGTAGTGGTTTAGTGAAGTGTTGGTTGATATGAATGTTGGTAGGAAGTTAATCAATTTGGTTAAAGGTGGGTACTCAAATCTTAGTTTTATTTTAATAAAACTTAAGTAAATAATACACATGTTAAATTAAAAATTAATATGTTGAATATTGGTTGATATTGGATGATAACTTGGTTAATATTATGGTTGATTATATGGTTGTGAAATGGTTGATAACTTGGTTTGATAAATAATAAGAGAAATGATTAGTAATTAACCAAATTAAATTTAATAAAAATTAAATCTATAATAATATGTGTATGGAGTGATTTAGCCTTTAAATGATTTTAAAAAGGTCGAAAATGATATTATAATAATATAATATTATAATATGAAATGAAATTGACAATGAGTTTGAGATATAGAAATATTATTTAAAATGATTTTGAAATGATTTTGAAATATTTTATAAACATTTAAAAGTGTTTTAGTGAAGTTTGGAAAGAAATTGAAAAACAAGTCAAAACTAGGTGCGTCGCGTAACGGTAGTTCGCGATTTCACGCCGAAAAAGTTAAATAAGTATACAAAGTGGAATATAGCTCGGAATCCTTCAAGATAAAAATTTACCGGACTATTATATCCATATTTTTCCAACAAAGAAAGAAAATCAAGATTTCATTAAGTATATTTTGAAATATGTCCTAATCAATTTTATAAAAACATCGCGGTTTTGCAGTTCGAAATCCAAAAAGGGATTTCTTTAAAAATGATATTTTTAAAATGTTTAAAAATATGAAATAAATTCTAAAAACCTTTTAAAATGTTTTAAAAGTAATTTAAATTGAAAGGATGGAATTCTAAATGATATAAAAGTCGTTTTAAAGAATATAGCTTTTTGCAACACTTTTTGCAACGCTTTTGCAACACTTTTTAATAACTTATGAATTATGGATTTAAACTCAACAATCCTTTTTCAAATAATTTATAGATATTTTTAAAAGCATAATTAAGTGTTTTAAATAATGATTTGGAAGTTTAATGAATCATTTCTAAAATGGAGATTAATAACTGAGTATGCGGAAGCGACTAGTACATTTGTCCTGCTTGTGAGATCTAAACTGTAAAACAAGGTGTTTAACTAAGGTTAGGAATGGAGCAACCAGTGCATTGAACTTACCTGGCCTTTGTTTTCTCTTTTAGACGATGGGTGGAACAAATCGAAAGGAAAGCCCGGATGCTCTAAAAAGGTTTTCCCAAAGTAAAAAGTGAAGAGTTTTCCAAGAGTTAAATAAGGATTTGAATAAAATGGTTTTGAGTTTGTTGTAACGATGTTTTACATAACATCATTTTTGACCCATTTAAAAGTTATGATTTGAAATGGAAAATCTTTGCTAAAGAGTTAATTAAATGATTTGAAAATATTTTCCTAAGTAAAAGGTGAGTTGATTTGGAATTATTCCATGCTTAAGAAGGTTTTAAAATTAACCAAATGATTTGATAAATGAGGCTTAATGATTCCATATACTCTTGTAAAGAAAATGGAATAAATTGAAAAGGATATATCTAAGAAAGATATTTGATTTAAATAAAAGATGAAGTAATTGATTGATGATTGATAATCATATATGAACTTAACATTTTTTAATCGATGATTGGTGCGAAGGAACCGAGGTCAGATTTGGGCAACTCCTATCCGAAAACCACTTCGAACCAATGTATACGTTCAAAAGTGAAGACGTGTTGAAGATAATGATTATTGAAGACCGGAGATCTTCATTAGCGGAAGGACTTCTTGTTGACATTCTCTGGGTAGCTCCCAATATAGAGACATTTATTATAGCAGTGGTCCTATCGTGTTTGAAATTTTCGGGTTGCAAGGGCTTCTCGTCTATTAATGGCCAAGGAAAGTGCCTTCGATTTCGTTCAGTCCCAGAACGAACTTGTATGGATGAATGTCTGACATTGCATTGCTAAGATCACAAACGTTGACTTTTACCAACATACTTTTGTGGTGGCGGAGAAGGCAACTTCTCTTAGCATAACACCCTTCTCAGAGGCAAACGAACTCGAGGTTGTATGTTCACAAAAGTCAAATGGTGATCGAAGGAATGGCAGTGTAGCATTCTAAGTGGATTGTGCTTTGTGAAAAGTAAAGCGTGGTTTTGTATGAAAATCATGGCTTTGTCTAAGTTGAGCGTAACCTCACTCCCAAGCCTCACATCTCGAAAATGATATGCGAACTATGTTACAAATTTTAGGCTTAGTATGACGAAGGTAGCATATGATCCCTCAAGGTGACTGGCGGCGTATGATCTAGGTCACCAAGGTGTCCAAACGGGACCCTTATTGTATATATAGTGGCGTGTGAGTCCTTGCATGAGAAGCCACCGGATATCAAGAAGTGTGGCAATATGAGGAATAGTGGTGTATGAGTCCTTGCATGAAAAACCACCGGGTTCCGATTGCTATGCGTGGTTATCGAGGTTCCCTATCATGTTGGAAATTCAACTCCAATACGAGCTTTACGGTTTTGATTGTAGTCCCAAGATAGCTGTAATGACTTGCAAACATTTTAGCTACCCTTTTTGGTATCATATATTTCGTTCGGTATATTTCGTTGACCTAGTTCGGATATATTCCCTTAGACTTAGTCCGGGTATTGATACCTTATTTGAATAAGTTTATTTGAAAGATGTTTTCCAAAAGAATGTCATTAAAGATAATATCAAATTATTTTGGTAATAAAAGTTTTTTGGTTATCATAAGATAAAAACTTGTCCGTATTTATGTGTGGGCGTGGTCTTATGAGATACCCTTCTTTTCAAAGGTTTTGATAACATCGTAATGAGCTATACATTTAAAATTTCGGGTATCTCACGTTGGTTTATCAATCCTGATCCGGGTATTTTTAATACTCGGGTCAGATCCGAGTAGTTTCAGGTTTAGTTGAAGACGGTTGGAGTTTCCAGAGGAGAGCTGGAGATCTTCATCATCATATGGACGTATTCTCTGATCCGCTGCATCTATTGCATTTATTTTGTTGTTTTCAACATTTACAGAGGTTTATAACTGTCCAGGCTGAATCTAGGTTAGACTCTGATATTGTATTTTAAATTTTTCCGCTGTAAAGATTATTATTGAAATAACATATGTTATTTCATTCGTGTGAGATTCTGTTCTGTCTTTATTTTCTTTTTACCCTTAATGATCCGCTTGTTCGTGCAATTTGAGTTGGACATGTGTGGTTTAATGTCGATTCAAAGGGTATGGAAAAAAGGGCCATTGTAGTTGTTGTAGAGCTGTAAATATTGTTAGTAGTATATAGCTATTGTTTGATGAAAATTAGCTGCGGATGTTTAAGGTAGAAAATTAGTAATTTGCAATAAAGAAAATGTAAAGGACTTAAATGTAAAAAGATGAAAAATTTATAGTGGTTCGATCTGAATGTGCCTGCGTCCACTGTTCCTTTTTTATTTTCTCTTTCATTTCTGATTACAAGTACAAGCTTTGAATACGAGTAAACATGCTATTAGAACTAATATTTTTCCCTCTCGAAGTTGTTTGCCATTGTTGCTGAAAGCTTCGTTCTTCAGCCTCCTATTTTTATGATCCTAGGTGCCTGGTATTTATAGAATGAGGATATGAGGAGAGGCAGCTAAGCAATAGTATTTGGAATTTGGTTCAACCTTCCTTCCTCCAAGATTTGGTTCAACCTTCCTTACATGATTGTCAAGCTATTCCACTTGGGACGAAAGCTATACACCTCCAAGAAGCCCGGAACATGTCATGAAGAAATCCCCGAAGTATCGTCGTGCCATGACAAAAATCTCCAACTTTTGTTTTTTTAGATCAGTTATACCCGGGTTGGGCCCCAAGCAAACCTTCACCCGACTCCAAGCAGCATTACTCCCAACCGACTCCAAGTAAACCCTTAAATTTCACATGCCCGACTCCAAGCAACCACCGAACCAAATATTTGGTTCGGTCACCAGACAGACTCCAAGCAGACTCTACATTTTCAAGGTCCGAATCCAAGCAAACGTTGAACCAAAGTTTTAGTTCGGTCATCGGACTGACTCCAAGCAGACTCCAGATTTTCTCATGCCCGACTCCAAGCAACCATTGAACCAAAGATTTGGTTTGGTCAACGGACAGACTCCGAGCAGACTCCACCTTTTCAAGGTCCGACTCCAAGCAAGTGCCGAACCAAAGTTTTGGTTCGGTCAACGGACCAACTCTAAGAAGACTCTAGAATTTCTCATACCCGACTCCAAGCAACCACCGAACCAAAGATTTGGTTCAGGTAACGGACAGACTCCAAGCAGACTCCACATTTTCAAGGTCTAACTCCAAGCAAGCGCCGCACCAAAGTTTTGGTTCGGTCAACGGACCGACTCCAAGCAGACTCCATATTTTCTCATGCCCGCTCCAAGCAACCACCGAAACAAAGATTTGGTTCGGTCACCGGACAGACTCCAAGTAGACTCCACATTTTCAAGGTCCGAGTCCAAGCAAGCGCCGAACCAAAGTTTTGGTTCAATCACCGGACCGACTCCAAGGAGACTCCACATTTTCAAGGTCCGACTCCAAGCAAGCACCGAACCAAAGTTTTGGTTAGTCATCGGATCGAGGATCCTGGCTTGTTGTTGGACTGTCGACCTTGAATGATGGTAGAGCGTCTCGTATTGTCCCTACGAGATGGTGTTGGACAAATCTTAAGATGATCATATCTCTTAATATGTAACTCGGATTGAGACGCGATTTCGACCTATGTCCATATCTTGATCTCAAGCATACCTCCAAAATAATTTAAGTCTATTCTAGAACAATGATGATTTTGCTCCTGACTCCTCATATTCACCATGTAGTGGGCGAAAATGCCCACAACATTTGCCCCCTAAAGCATACTTTCGTGAATACAAAGTGTGCTTTGTTTAATCCAAGACTGTCTTCGTAGTCTTGTAGTGGTTGTCTTGATGTCTAAATATCCATATCTCTTCTTCGCCTTTGATTTTTCGATGAGCCTCCTTTTGCTAGTTTGATGTGGGACTTTGTTCGTTCTGAGGAGGACTTGTTGAACTTTTAAAGTCGTCTTTGATTAGTCATCATCCGACAGGATATTGTTTTTCTTGGACATTCGGTTTCCTACGTCGATGATTCATACAATATGCTGACCAATTGATGTATACTTTGCATTATCGACTTTGGATCCATGATTTGGTACTCCGGTTATGTTCATTGTGTGGTTGAGTCAGGCTATCCTGACCATCTCATGTGATCGCCAAGTTTGTGTATTTCTCTACTAATCCTTTCTTCACTCTTGTGCATGCTTTGACAAGATCAATCATTGATGAATTTGATAGAGTAAGAATCTCTGTTGAAGGGTCATTGTATGTAGGAGATGATGCGGAGTGTTATCGAGTAAATGTCGGTTATGACTTCCTAGCCCATGTTGCATCTTCTGCATGGACGTTTGTACAAAGATATGTATATTTTATATAAATTTTGGTTGGAATCCTCATACCAGATAAGGTGTAATTGGTTTATGCAGCATACAGTCTGGTACAGTGATGATCAGTTTTACAACTTCTTCAATAGCTTGGTTTGATAATCCTCAGTGTACTTGTACAGACTAGATTACTGGTAAGTTTTGACGGATAAGTGTTGGATTATAGAGAAGCTTGGTGAAGGAGCAAGGATAGTCGGACCAGAGAATTGGGTTGGGGGAGTTTAGTGGACCGAAACAATTTGGTTCGAGAGTGGAAGATGATAGTCGAACCACTTGTTCTGGTACATGAAAAGAGGCCGGACCGAGGTGCAAAATAGGGTCAGACAAAAGTGTTGGTAGGTTGCATGGTCCAAGGTCAAAACAATGATCTAGTGCACTGCCTATGACAATCATAGGCTTGTGTTTGTTGTCTAGCAATTGTGACTGAGTCAAAATTCTGGTTTGACACTAACACAAGACTATAACTAAACCAATCTTTGAGAGAGCGACATTGGCTTTTCTGTCTAGGATCTGCGAGGAATTGTCCATACTTGGAGTACTTCATTATTCTCGTGCAAAGTCATGGTCACGGCAAAATGTGAGTTATGGATGGCTCGATTGGAAAGCATACTCTGATTGTGGGTAAGAGTGATTCATTATTGCTGGTTTGAGTTATGTCAAGTGCTGATGTTGGATGCCTCCAGTATGTGGTGTTTAGCTGGAATAATCTTTGGACATTGGAAACCTTGATTAGTATCAGTTTATTATTTCCTATTGATCAGGTGGAATCAATCTTTTAATTCAAATTTCCCATTGGTTTTTGCGGTAGAGGATCGTCCTATTCTGTTGACTTTACCTACAAGTTTAGGGTCCTTTTGGGCCTAATGTGGTCAAGGACTTTCATCCTTGCCTTAGAATTAGTTACAGGCCATTAATACATTTTTATTTGTAATTTTACCATAGATATGTGTTAGAGTCATCCTGTGTGTCCTCGGGATTGATCTATTAGGTAAAGGTATCAAGCTATTTGTGTTAAAATAGACTTTGATATGAATTAATTACATTCGGAAGGTTAGAGATCGAATCACTTCTGTTTAGAGAGGTCCTTATCATTCGAAGTGATTCCCTATTACTAAGATTTAGAGAGTAATTTGGGGGACATGGCAGCCCATAAATACTCATCACATCCTCCAGAGCACCCTCTAGCGACGTCAAAAGTCGGCCAAGAGCACTCATTATTTGTTTGGGTTTTCCCCCAGTATAGTGCACTTGGGCTTCTCACAACAAGCTGCCTTGTACCATGAATAGGTTTTAAACCTCTGCACTGAGTTTTTCTTAGGTTCCACAAGTGTGCTTAGCTTTGGGAGAACCCTTACAGTTTCTTGAGCGAAGTTGGCTGGAAGGGATATTCTAATTCTTGTGGCAATGTTGGATTGGTGTTATGCTATCTCTGACGGAGTTGAGTCGATGATCTGTTTCCTCTGGTGGAGAGGAAGCGAATGAATATCCTACTGTGGTTGGCAGAGTGGAATTCATATTTCTACTATTTGTATTTAATGCCACAAGACTAAAAGAAATTATTAGAAGCTTCTAGTTTAAGTACACTGAACTATATTCTTCGTCAAGAGAGTCCTTCTAAACTTAAGATTCATGGCACGTAAATTACTTGCCCTTATTGTGGATTTTGGTGATATATGGTTTGTCATCCCAACTTATGTTCCAAGGGAGTGTAACTTTTGCGACTGCCGTACTTAAGATTTAGACCCGGGATTCGCAAACAGTTACTACCCGGGCCGTTATGGCCTGTATCGTGAGTATTATTCGATTTATTGTGGCCTGGCAAGCGTGGGTGCCGATCGTCAACTACAAACTATCCCTGGCTGCAGTCATGCTTTAATCGTGGGATTTATTATCGGTTCGCAGTTGCCGGCGAGCCGAATGCCAATGATAAACTGTCTAGGCTATAATCGTGCCTAATCCGTGGCTTATAGTCGGTTTATCATTGCTGGCTGGGGGCTCGATCGTCAGTAGTGAACTACCCATGCTATTTTCATACCCTTAGTCATGGTTATCTTGCTTTCACTGCTGCCGACAAGAGCTTGCGATTGATCGTAATAGGAAAAATATCGGACAAACAATCGAGCAGAACATCAATTTTTACAGTGGTTTGGCCAGAATATGCCTACGTCCACTGTCTTTCTTTTATTGTTTCAAGTGATATATGCTTTTTACAAGCTGAGAGAAGTAATGGGGGAGATGCTGGAGATTCCTTCCTTTCCCAAACACCTTTTCCATCAACTATCAACGGAATGTAAGCTCCGTTGTGGAGATCCTTATGAACAACAAATGGTCCTTCCCAAACTGGATCTAGTGCGCCTAGATGGGGAAAGACTTGTTTGAGAACAATATCTCCCTCTTGTAACTCTTGGGGCTTCACCTTAGATTTGTATTGTTTTGCCACTTTCCGTTTGTGTGCGGCGGTCTTGAGAGCGGTGTTATTACTTCTTTCTTCAATCAGGTCTAAGGACATGTTGAGTAGCTCCTCGTTTTCTTCCGGATTATAATGTGTCCTACGATGTGAAGGGACAACTGTTTCGACCAAAAGCATGGCCTCAGCCCCATATGCTTAGAGAAAATAGAATATGTCATGTTGCTGTTTTGTAGGAAGCTTAGTAGGCCCACAGTGCCGTGGGTAGTACGTCAACCCATGCTCCTTTGGATTTATCTAATTTTTCCTTAATTAGTGTTTGCATGACTTTGTTGACAGCTTCAACCTGCCCATTGGCCTGGGGCAACTCCTGTTATGAGTCAATCCATGCTAGGCTTCGAATGCATTTATTCTTTGAGTTACTCAAACTAGATTTGTGCCTAAATGCCCGACTGATATGTCATTGCCAGGGAAAGGGGCGGTCGTCAGCAGTGAACTACCCAGGCTAGTGCCCTTAGTCATGGCTATCTTATTTTCACTGCTGCCAACACATGCTTGTGATCTTGGTTGCTAATCGCAAAAGAAGTAGTGGTTATAACAGCATAGGTGTTAAGTGAATATAACTGCATATGTGTTAAGTGAATATAACTGCATATGTGTTAAGTGAATGCATTTGTCTCTTGTCTCGGTCAAAGGGAAATAGTAGTTTAGACGAAACCTATCGCTTCGAAAGAAGCGCAAAGTACCAGGTTGTGTAGTATTCCTGGTTTAAGATGTTCTCTTGGATAGGAATTCTTGCTTGGTATTTTTGTAAGACTCTGTAGAACCTAGGAGCCGATGGCATTGTCCTGGAATGACAACAACCGTGTTAGATAAAAATGAAAGAAGAGGTTTGTTATGGTAACTTCTTTGTAGGACCATCTATTGTCATGCATATGACATGTTTATGAGAGCATATTATGTGATCGGTGAGCTCCTCATAAGGATTTTCTGCAAGTACTCTATTTGATAACGGGGGTTTTATTGGGCCAAGATTCTTGTTTGGCTTTTTAGTGATGCCTCCTAGCAGTCATTAGTCTAGTCATTTTTGTTAGGTTGACTCCGGCTTGTTTGGTGGACTTATAGTGGATGTCCCCAGTGTGCATCCTGTTATCCTTAGTTCTTAATCAATTTAAATTGTGTTTTTTTATTATTGGATCATGATAGAGTTGTGAAGCTTGTATCTTGATTGGTGACTGCAATGTCCTAGCAGTTTACTATATACATTGCTGATTCGTGTTGAATTGTGATATGAGGAGTGGTGGTGGTGGTTCTAGATATCTCTCGCCTTTCTGCTGCGGGCCAAATATGTTGGAATTGCTGGAGCTCGGTCTTTCAAAGCCTTTCTATATAACCTATTATGTTATCCAAGTTTTTGGCAGATGTCGTTTCCATCGCGTCCTCTTCCTTACCCTTTGAGGTAACACCATACTCAAATGGATGGTTTCTCTCTGATCATTGATCATTCGAGCTCCGGAGGCGGAGAGTTATATCTCTTCCATTTTGCTATAGCATTTGTACTACAAGTTGTGCTAGCTTCCCTAGGTGACCATCTATCTAACCTCCTAACAATGATGTTTTCTCATCTTTATGCTGACCCAATGGAGAGGTCAGGCATAGTCATAGGGGCTGGTTTGATTTTTTGTCTTTACTTCATGTAGCGTGTAAGCACCCTCGGGTCGATCAGTACATGCAATGGATTTACAAATCCTTCCTTCACCTTTTTCTAAGGATGGAGATCCAAGAGTAGATGGTAGAGCCCTGCAATAGCTTAAGATTGATTAGAATGAAAGAAAAGTAATTATATAGTACTTCATTTGTGCCCCTCGTTTATCAGCAAGTGTGGAGATCTTGGAAAGTGTCTAGGGGGTCGGGTTAGCCCCTTATAAAGGTTTGTAGTGGGCACTCAAAAGTTTTTGTTTTCCTAAAGGGTGGACTAGTAACTCTTGCTCTTATCTCCTTCTCTTTCATATTTATTGAACATATCCCTAGGTAAGGAGAGCTATTGACATTATTTGAATCATGTCCGGTACGCTTTGGATTGGTGATGCCTTCGTGCATGATAGGAGTGACGAAGTGTCGTGCTTGTCATATCTAGACTTTGAGTATTCAATCATCATGACTTCGGTCTTCAAGTTGTGATATTTCGATCCATCAGTGGAATCCTAATTGTAGTACTTTGATTTGATGCCGGATGGAAAAAGGGTTGTGCTTGGGGTTCATTTGGTTATGTGGAATGCCCTTTGTGTTCTCTAGACTGGGACTTTCCTTGTATTATGATATTGAGGTCGAATACTTCTGTCTGCTCTAAGCATGTCAAGAGTTTATCCACCAAAGCTTTATATTAAGCAGCGAAGTTTTACTGATTTAAACCACAACTATTTCGAAGTTATGTCTGGTAATTTTTAGCACGAGGAGGTTGTTGGACTAATCTTCCATCTTTCCACATCTGGATTGGGTGTACTAACAGAAGTTGCATTCTTTATAGCAGAGTTTCCTTCATTTTAGGAGGCATGTCATAAAGTTGTTCACTTTCCCTTTCCTAGAGAGTTTGTAATTTTCATGGGATGATAATTCAAGTTTTCGAAAGAAATGGGAGGTTTTGTAGCTTCGAAGGGTTGATGGTCCAACTCTTAAAATAAAGAGAGAATCTTGAGATAGGAGGTATAGCTTCTCAATCCGAGAAATGGTGATTACAAACTTGGAAAAAGAAAAAGAGAAAAACTCTAATTTCAAAAAGACAATGACTTTAGATCAAGAGAAAGGATTTCAAGTTTAGAGGGAGAAAAGGATTTTCTTAGGACGGTAATTTTATATTTTACTAGAGGAATAGACTCCTCTTATACAAAAGAGGAAGATAGTTTTCTTATGTTAAAGAAGCAATGCTTCCAGATGGAAAGAGAATAAGATTTGATTTTAGATTTGAAAAATGACTAAGTGTTTCTTTTGGTCAAAACAGTGTTTTCTGATCTTAAATGAGAAAAAGAGGATATAACGATTTCAGATCTAAGAAATAAATACATGTTTCTTTTTGGTTGGGAAACAGTGTTTGCATATCTGAAAGGAGATAGAGTGATTTTAGATCTAAGAAGTGAAAACATGTTTCTTGTTGGTTAAGGAGTAGCGTTTGTCAAATTGGCAAAGTAAGAAAAAGAGAATCTCTCATGCCAAGGAGATAGTGACTTTAGATCTAAAAAGAAAAAGGTATAAATTTTAGTAAAAAATGCAATTTCAGATCTCAAGACTAGAAATAGGTTTATTTTGTAAAAGAAAATAATGATCCAGATCTAAACAGAGGGAAAAAGGGGTTTCTTATGCCAAGAAACCATGTTTTTGGATTCCAAATGAGAAAAGAGAGGTGGCTTGATTTTAGATCCAAAGAATGGGTACATGTTTCTTTTTTGTCAAGGGACATGTGTTTGTGGATCCGGAATAGTAAAAGTAATATCTAAGGATTTCAGATCTAAGAGATGACATTTTTTTGCTAATAAACAGTGTCCGTGGATAGTAAAAGTAAGATCTAAAAATTGGACAAGAGAATTTCTCTATGTAGTAAAATGGATGTTCAGATCTGAAGAGAAAAGGAGGAATTTTTGTTTTATGTAAAACAGTCAGGATGTATCTGAAAAGAAACATAGATTTCAGATCTTACAAAAGGGGAGAGGGTTTCTTAAGAGAAGAAACGACAATCTCAAGTTAGAAGATTAGAAATAGTAGGTTTCAAAATAAAAAGAAAAGTAAAAAAGAGAGAATTTCCTTTTAAAAAAGGAAAGTTCAGCTCTCAATGAAAGCACCAACATGTTTGCACAAAGAATGGGCAAACACTTAAAATCGTTGTTGTAGAGCTGTAAATATTATTAGTAGTATATAGCTATTGTTTGATAAAAATTAGTTACGGATGTTTAAGGTAGAAAATCAGTAATTTGCAATAAAGAAAATGTAAATGACTTAAATGTAAAAAGACGCAGAATTTATAGTGGTTCGGCCTGAATGTGCCTACGTCCACTGTTCCTTTTTTATTTTCTCTTTCATTTTTGACTACAAGTACAAACTTTGAATACGAGTAAACATGCTATTAGAACTAACATTTTTCCCTCTCGAAGTTGTCTGCCATTATTGCTGAAAGCTTCGTTCTTCACCCTCCTTTTTATGATCCCAGGTGCCTGGTATTTATAGAATGAGGATATGAGGAGAGGCGGCTGAGCAATAGTATTTGGAATTTGGTTCAACCTTCCTTCCTCCAAAATTTAGTTCAAATTTCCTTACATGATTGTCAAGCTATTCCACTTGTGACGAAAGACATACACCTCCAAGAACCCCGGAACGCGTTATGAAGAAATCCCCGAAGTATCATCGTGCCATGATGAAAATCTCCAACTTTTGTTTTTTAGATCAGTTATACCCGGGTTGGGCCCCAAGCAAACCTTCACCCGACTCCAAGCAGCATTACTCCCAGCTGACTCCAAGTAAACCCTTAAATTTCTCATGCCCGACTCCAAGCAACCACTAAACCAAAGATTTGGTTCGGTCACCAGACAGACTCTAAGCAGACCCCGCATTTTCAAGGTCCGACTCCAAGCAAGCGCCGAACCAAAGTTTTGGTTTGGTCATCAGACCGACTCCAAGCAGACTCCAAAGTTTCTCATGCCTAACTCCAAGCAACCACCGATTTGGTTCGGTCAATGGACAGACTCCAAGCAGACTACACATTTTCAAGGCCCAACTCCAAGTAAGCGCCGAACCAAAGTTTTGGTTCGGTCATCGAACTGACTCCAAGCAGACTCCATATTTTCTCATGCCAACCACCGAACCAAAGATTTGGTTCGACCAATGGACAGACTCCAAGAAGACTCTACATTTTCAAGGTCCGACTCCAAGCAAGCACCGAACCAAAGTTTTGGTTCGGCCATCAGACCGACTCCAAGCAGACTTCAGATTTTCTCATGCCCGACTCCAAGCAACCACCAAACCAAAAATTAGGTTCGGTTAGCGGACAGACTCCAAGCAGACTCCACATTTTCAAGGTCCGACTCCAAGCAAGCGCCGAACCAAAGTTTAGGTTCGGTCACCGGACCGACTCCAAGGAGACTTCACATTTTCAAGGTCCGACTCCAAGCAAGAGCCGAACCAAAGTTTTGGTTCGGTCATCAGATCGGGGATCCTGGCTTGCTGTTGGACTATCGACCTTGAATGACGGTAGAGCGTCTCGTATCGGCCCCACGAGACGGTGTTGGACAAATCTTAAGATGATCATATCTCTTAATCCGTAGCTCGAATTGAGATACGATTTCGACCTATGTCCATATCTTGATCTCGAGAATACCTCCAAACTAGTTTGTGTCTATTCCCGAACAATGACTATTTTTCTCCCGACTCCTCATATTCACAATGTAGTGGGCAAAAATGCCCAAAACAGCATCGTTTCCTAGAAGGCAGTGCTAGCATTCCAAGTATGAATGCTATTCTTAAGGTAATACGTAGCCTCAAGCCTCATCAACCGGGAATGACTAAAACAGGGGAGATGCAGCAAGGCTATGTGGGTCACTCCCATTAGGGTATGATCATCACTCATCTAGAGTGGACATCTATCGTCACTTTCCACTACACCAAAACAGGTGATTCCCAACGAGTATAACTGTCGCAAACAGTTTCAGCAACGCTTATTAGCGTCGTTGTAGGGGCGTCGCAATTTATTGCCAACGCTTATAAGCGTTGGGGAGTTTAGTTTCCCAACGCTAATAAGCGTTGGAAGGTTGTATTCGCCAACGCTTATAAACGTTGGTGTATATTATTTAGCAACGCTTATAAACGTTGGCAAATTAACCATCCAACATTGTTTAATTTTCTATGCTGATGCTTATAAGCGTTGGTAAATTTTAATTGCCAACGCTTATAACGCTGAAATATTTTCATTCTCAATATAGTCAATTATTTTAACATTAATAAACAATTAATAACTAACATGATATGCATTATTATACTACATTCAATAGGAACCCAAAATTTACAATATTCATGATCAAATAACAACATAAATTTCATAGTCAACTACTTCATAACAATGTCAACTACTTTATAACAAGTACAATACATAATTAAGTTGGTTAATTCAATACATAATCAACTACTTCATAACAATGTCAAATTGGAATTGATGGCATTATTAACTTGATTAGCTACTTGCCTTTCTATCTCCAATTTCCAAATAGACAAATCCACGGCTTGCTTCTTTTCAGTTACAGCTTTTACAGCTCGAGCCATCTTCACTTGTTTTATAGAAGAAGTAGAAGTAATTGCTCGACAATAATTTTTCTTCGTTTCGAAACCAAAAACTTGCTTCGGACGCGAGAATAGCAGGTTCATCATATAACTGTATCTCATTATGTAAAGTTTTTTCTCACCACTGGACACATGTTTTGAATTTGGTATTCACGCTGCATAGCTTCGCTGTCTTCAAAACAGTTTGGCTTGGACCAATGGCTGAAACTCATAAATGTTATCAAATACTATAATAAGCATATGACCTTCCAAATCAGAAATATTATTTGACCTTCTCAGATAAACTAACTTCTAGAGCAATCTACCAACACTTTTTAAAGTAATAAAAAGAAAATAATTTGTTAATAAGTGAATGCACAATACTAAAATATCTAACTGGGTATTCTAATACAATTTGGAAGATATTTCTTTAGTGAATTAAGTGTGTGTTGAATGATTATTATCCAGTTGCAGCTTTTCTTCTTTTTCCAAAATTAATAATGTATGCACTTACTAATTTTTCAAAGAGCATTCATTTGTGTTATTTACATCAAAGTAGCATACCAAAGATGACTGGGTATATGTAGACTGTGTAGTTGATGTCGTACATGTATATGGTTGGAATACCCGAAGGAGGTTTTTTTCATTTGTAGGTCCATGTTGTTTAACAATGCAATAAAATAAATAAATAATTCAACTGGTAAAATAAAAGTATGGTTTGTATAGGCTAGAAATTTCAAAATAGTATTATTTCTGTAGAGATAATATTCATGATGTAATGAGTATTTATAAAATTTTGTGATATTTGAATTAGAGTAGCTGAAAGTATGATAGGGGTGCTACAAAAGTGTAAATGGCATAGTATACTTCCAACATATATGCAACATGTGGTTATCAAAGAAAAAGAAACTTAAGAGATATCTGCAATCAGTAAAGGAATGCATATGAAATAGGACATAGATTATCATCAGAAGTAGTAGAACTGTGATACATGTCATATATTTTAAAGGCAATTAGAAGAGAGAATGAGAATCTTTGGCAATTGCCATTCAATGTTACTTCTATATAAATCTACCTTACAGTAAAACTACATGATCTAGTGCTCTGCTTATAACAAAAGGATGAAATCCAATATGAATAAACCTCACTGCCTACTGCCTGGTTCAGAAGACCCTTTAGTTATAAATTCCTCGGCAGATCTTATTTTGTACACGATATATTTCAAAATACAAAAACAAATATAATGAGTAAATATTAAAAAAAGTCATGAACAAAATTAATGGTGTAAAGTAACGGAGATTTTTATATTTATTGGTATTACATCTATGCAAAATAGCTATAGTCGATAAAATAACTACCATTTGTAACAGCCTTACACACAAACAGGAAGCAAAGAAAATAACCATGTATTACATGATCTAGTATGATATACAATTTTGCTTTATTCTGGATAACTGTTCAAATCTTTATAAACTATTATCAAATGTTAGTGCTAAAATATTAGGCTAAACTATTTGAGAAAATAATATGCTGTCAGGAAAAATTAATTACCAATTACAATTAAATTGAAGTTTTAAAAAAAGGGAGGGAGACTGAACAGAAAAGGAACAAAAGAACAAGAAAAATAAAATCCTTAAATGAGTCACCCAACTACAATTCTGCCAAAAAATCCTTATGGCAATGAAGTTCGTTTTATGCTGATATCTGTATTTCATTTAAAAATAGTATAAATTATTGTTTGAAGTATGAGACCTCAACCCATTTGTCTAAAGATCATAATTAACTTCTCGCTCATTTGAACTTCAATTTGATCTGAAACAATACATCTTCAGAAGGTCATAAATCAGAAAATAATACATTCAATTAAACTGACTCTTCCAATGATCACGTGGTTAAATAAAAAAGATCTGTAATAAGGCATAAGGAATTATATCTTGATTTTTGCCAACAACAAAAAATGGCCATCATTAAATGCAAGCACAAAACATCATTAAATTTTGCCTTGGGTGCCTAGCTAGAGACAGAATTGAGGTAAAAGATTTAGAATAAAAAAGCTTGAAATAGAAATTTTTTTTTATTCGGGTTTGCATGGCCATAGTTCACTTCCCTTTGGTGTCAATCCATGAATTTTTCTCTCTAAATTTGATTCAAAAGAGGAAGGGACAAGTTGAAAACCAAAAAATAGTACTTTATTTTTTACGTGCATTATTTATGTTGGACATAGACTTGAGAGGAGAGATTACAATTGAGAGGCAGATATTGTTATATTTATGTATGTTGGACATGTATTATTTCTGTACACATGATGACTATACTCATCTTCGTATCTATTAGTATAATACCTGATTCACGGTTACTGAGCATAGCCAGGAACAGAAAAAAAAAGCGTGATATGTAATTAATAAATCAATGTTTCTTCAAGGTTTAATGAATTATGATTTGCGTGATCAGTAGTTTGATATTTTCCAACAGTATTAGTACTGCTGATTTTAATCCATGTATTAGTACTGCTGATTTTAATCCATCATAGGCATTTGATTGAAGTACTCTATACGAAGTACTTTATTCTAGATCAATGTTACTAATAAAGCTAATGTTAGAGAAAACCCCAATCCCAGATGTGTTTGCATAGAAGTAAACAATTAGAATTGAAGAAATGAAAACTTTAGGCAAAAAGGGATAACAGCAATAGTATACCTGAACCGGAGGAGATCTCGTCCAATGCGGCAGCAATCAATTATCTAAAAAATCAAGTGCGGCAGCCGAACAACTAATACAAAGAGGAAAGTTAAAGGGACTCAGCCATTAAAGAATGAATTAAGCAAAAATAAAGATAGAAAGAGAAGTGTAAAGATGGGGAGGAACGACTACCTGATGCTGACGCAACTGCTGGGAAGAAGATGGAAAAGAAATAAGATCTCACAAAATTCGTGGTCACCATTATTTGCACGGGTATGATGGAGGAGCAATGGATCATTAACCTTGAATGCAAGCTTGAATGCAATGGAGCAACGATTTGGGGAAAATTCGGTCAGGGATAAGCGTGGCTAGGGTTAAGCTTGATATGTTATTTAATTACAATTTTGCCCTGGTATATTTCAATTAACTCCAATTAAACCAAGGCTTACAACGAAAATAAGTGTCGCCGTATTTAAAAGTGTAAATTTTTATTTTCAGTAACACTTATATTGGATAGCGACACTTATTAGCGAGACTAAAATGCAACCCATATAAGTGTCGCCAAATGGAAAAAAAAAGTGTTGCCAAATGACTGTTTTGGTATAGTGTTCATTGTATGCGTTCCGGGGCCCATTGGTGGTGATCATATTCAGTACTATCCAGTAAGGGGTAGGTCGGCCTTGTGTTGGCAGGGATCGATAGGTTCGATCTCGGTACATTTTTCTAGAGGGGTACTGTGGCGGGCAATACCCCAATAGCCCTGTCATTGTATGGAATCCAATATCCACTACGAGCCTGTATGGTTTTAGTTGTATACCAAATATGCTGAAACTTGAGATGCAAGCATTTCAGTTATTTTATAGTTTATAGACACTATTATAATATCAGATGATTTTGTTATAAAATGTTCTGGTTATCGTAAGGTAAAAACCCGTCATATTTATGTGTGGCGTGGTCTTATAAGATACCTATGTTTTCAAAGGATTTTGATAACAGTAATAATTCAAATTGAGTGTGTTTTCTCACGCTGGTTTTCCGGACTAACTCGGGTGTTATTTTATTATAATACTCGGGTCAGACCAAGTATTACAGATTTAGGTTAGGATGCTATAGAGCTCGGGATACAAACTGGAGGAGTTCAGGCGTATTACACGTACATGGTTATTTTCCGCTGTGTGTATTAAACTGTATATTCGGTACTTGTGAGGACAAATTATTATAACTGTCCAGATTGCTATGTTGACTGTTGTACTCTGATGATTGTATGTATATTAACAGTTACGGTTTCTTTTTGTATAAAGATCTGTTTTTATCTATTATATATTGTTCCGCTACGATTGTGAGATTCTGTGTTGTTGTTTCTATTTCTTCTTCTATCCTCTTCTTTCTCTTAGTTATTCGTCCTTTCATACAATTTGGGTTGGACAAGTGTGATTAAATGTCATCTCAAAGGGTACAGAACGGTGGATCACTACACTTGGTATTAGAGCTTAGGTTGAGCAAACACCTAGGCTTTGGTGGGGATTACTCATTAAAGATAGGGTCAGTAGTACCCTATAATGAGTCTGAATGTATTATAGATATGAGCGCGTATTTGTTAGTGAATATAAATTGTTTTATATTGTGTTGACTTATCGGTTGAGTGTTTATGAATTCTGGTCGGTACAGTCTGGACAACTGTATCGATAGGGGTTTCTAAACTCTGAATAAGTTAAATCGACATAGTATTGTTTTAAAGTGGGTAAATGAAATAATTTTACTCAAATTATATTTTTGATATAAAAAAATAATTTTTTGAAATTATTATGCTATATTGATGTGTTTGGTTGTTATTTTTATAATCAAAACAAGATTATAGAATGGTCATATATATAACTAAATTGAAATTGTATAAGAATGAATTATGCACATGAGTTAAAACTAAAATTTGATTTAAACCAGAGTTTGGAGATTAAATCCCGGAAAGTTGGGAAAATATTTTTCTAAGTGTGGTGAAAATAAAATAGCATTATTTTTGGATGGATTTTTGAATAAAAATTGTTTTAAATGGATTTTGAAGATGATAAAAGCACTGAACTCACTTTAGTCACTGGAAAATAATCCTGGTGATGACTGCAGTATCATCAGTATTCGTTTTCGAGTTTCTAAGTGACGGGTTGCTACCATTATTATTTGTTTTAGACTTGTTAGGCAAACAAGTTTTGTTTTAAAATTTCTAAAAGGAATTGATATGGATAAAAACCAGGTTTGGCTTATAAAAAAAGTGTGATTTGGTATATAAAAGGATATATATATATATATATATGATTTCAAAGTGATTTGAAATAAATACCGGGTGTTTGAATTCTGGAATATTCATTTAAATGTTTTATGAAACCAGAGAAAATAAGTTTTGAACTTATGAATTTAGAATAATGTTAATAAGGGAAGGAAGTGTGAAAAATTGAATTTGGAATTGAATTTCAACTTAAGCTAAGTTAAATAAAATTGGATTTGGGTTTGAGACAATATCGAATTGAATGGGATATAAAGTTTGAGTGTAAAATGACTATATAACTTTAAGTTATAAATTTTGAATGGAATTAACTCAAGTATAGAATGGATGAAAATGTGAAAAATAAGTTGTGTAACTTATAAATTGGAAAAGTGGGGTAGAAAAACCGAAATAGAAATGGTTTGATATTTTTGTAAAGGAATGGAAACCCGAATTTGTATTATAGAATGAAGTTAACTCAAGTCGAGTTAAATGAGATGATTTTTGAAATAAACTTAACTCAAGTTAAGAAAAAGTGGAATGAAGTGAAAAGGAAGTTGAACATGAATAAATGAGACCATTATTGGAATTGGATTTAATTCGAATTGAATTAACAAAATAGACTAACCAAGGAATTAGTGAATGGATGTGGGATTGAATTGTTATTGGTAATGATAGAAATGAGTTTTGAAATATTATTTGATAATCATTGAAAAATGGACTTAAGTCGGAAGTGATGAAAATCAAAAGTGATGGTATAAAATGTTTATACTATAACTCAAATCAAAATGAAATGAAACGGATAAATCGAATTGGAATTTGAATTATAAATAAAATTTGAGTATGAACTTAAGTTTTGAGGTGGAAATAAATTCAAGTGTTGTATAAAAGGTTATAATAAACCTTAATATTTAATTTATGAGGTGAGTCGTAAACAGATTGGCATGGAATGAAATACAGGTTGATATAAAATGAAGTGAATAAGATTTTGTGAATGAATTGAATATGTATCAACAGAAATTGATAAATTGAATCAGAATCAATTTAAAATAGTTTGTAAGCTTAAGTAGCTATTTTATTAAATGAATATCACCGAATTTCTATGGAAAAATTTGTCATTTGATGTAAACGGAAGTAAACAAAATTTGGTGAATCAATAGAAAGTGAATAAATTGATTTAGAATCAATTGGGAATGGATATGAATATATTGGATATGAATATGAAATGAATATAAATGAATTGTTTGTGAATCATTTGAATTGAATGAAATGGTATATAAATCAATTGATAGTAACTAAATTAGTATTGGAACCTTGTGATTGCTTATAAATACATGTTTAACATGTTTAGTTATGCAAAGTATGTGTTTGACTATTTAAATAAATGAAATGTTACTAAATTTCATATTTTTGGGACTTACTTGTTTAAATTGAGTAAGTACATGTACAAGAAGACTATTGGGCTAGATTTGGGTTACAAAATTGCATATAAATTGAGCGAGCTTGATTAATAACGCTAAAATAAAGTACGCTTACAAATTTAGCGCGCGAAAAATAAAAATATTGTTATATATTGCGTTTTCCTGCCATGAGAGCCGATGTATATCTTTTTATCATATTTGTGAAATTGCAAAAGGCTCTCCGTACAAAGGAGACTCTGCCAAAAAATTTCAAAAATTTAGGGTGTTAGAAAAATTTATAAAAAAATTGAAAACTTTTGTTAACTAAGATTTGTTTTCGAATTGTAATTGAAGTAAAGGGTTTTGATTTAAGAATGGAAATCAGTTGTTTGAATTGAACTAAAGGAATTAGGAAAGTGAAATAGCAAGTTAACTAAGTGGGTTTTTGAAAAGTAATGGGTTTGGATCATTCGTCCTACCTTAGCAATTTCGGGGACGAAATTCTTTTAAGGGGGGAAGGAATGTAATGACCCAGATTTTCCGACATTTAATTTTGAATATTTAAATGGGTTTAAATATTGGATTAGGAATATAAATGATTTTTGATTATGAAGATTTTGGTTGAAATTATAGAATGAATTTAAATTTCAAATATAGTGATTTATCATAATATGAAAATTGTGAATAATGGAAATTTGAGTTGAATATGAATCGAAATGATTTCTAATGTTGATATAAATTTTATTTGAATTAGAATTGAGTTAGTGAGTTTATAAACCTGGAATTTCAAGTGATTTCGCCAATTTTTGAAATCGTCGATTTAATCGACGCATTAAAATAGCGATCCAGGGCACAGTCTCAGAATTTGACGAAACCAGTTCCATTGGATCCGTAATAGTGTATTATTATCGGATTTCAAATTTCGTAACGTTTTGAGTTACTGTTTGGTCGTGCAAGCTAAAAACACACAGAATTAATTTAATTTGAAATCGTCGATTTAAAAAGCTATTTTCCACATACGATCGAATTAGGCCTCGAGACTTGTTCCATTGCGTTCGGAATAGGGATATAACATTAGGAATGCCAGGCGGCACGCCTTAATAGGAGTTCATGATTTCAGGGTATGTTATATGAGATATTTTGAAAATAAAATAAAATAAAAAAATCAAGGACCAACTTTTAGCCGACCTAGCCCCTCCTCGAGCCACCCTAGTCTGAATCGCGTCGCTTCCTCCCAGTTTAAAAGTCGCATATTCTTCTTCCACTTCTTCAATAACCGAAATCAATTCGAATACGAAAGAAAAAAAAAGAAAAATCAAATCTTGAATCGCTAAGGAAACAAGGCCGAAGTCGTGGCCTGGAGGGCGAGCGCGCGTGAGAGCACTGGTCGGATGCACGTGGGTGAGTCGAGGATATTGGAGAGGAAGTCGAGGGCTTCAAGCGGCCAGAATTTGGTGGCCATTAGTGGTCGATAGTGGTCTCGTCTCATGTAGAAGCGGCGGCGGCGCGGCGTGCTGAGGAGGGCGAGGTCTAGGTGAGCGTGGGGAGATCGTGGATGCGGTAGTAGGGTTCACGTGCGCCTGGTTGTTTTTTGTGCGTGAGTAGAGAGAGAAAGGTAACATATAATTGCATTAGTTTAATTAATATTGTTAAATTAAAATGTTAATTATATCGTTAATTCTAATTAATGTGATAACCTCTTCATACGAGGTTCAATCGAATGGCTAAGATTTGCAGTTGCAAGGTTGAGCGGCTGAGATGGAAAGGTTTAGGGTAATGTTAATTAAAATATTAATTATAGTAATTAGGGTATATAAATCATATTATGAAGTCGAATATTTATAAATTGTATATCTCATTCATACGATGTGCAAAATGAATGAAACAAGTCGAGTTTGGTTCGTAGCTGTGAAATCCACGCAATAGGATTGATTTGCAGATTTTTGGAGTCAGCTAGGATTTTTGATTAAATTGAACGTCGGTTCAATTTAATTTATAATTGGAACGAATTGCAAATTAAAAATCAAGGTGAGTACATCTCACTCATTTGGATAATTAGTTTTATTTTAAAGTGTTAAAAATTATTTATTGGATGAATTTATAAAAATTTATCAGTTGAATGTTATATTATATATATTAGTATACATATTAGTAGTTGGATATATTTCCCGCCGATTGGAGCGGATGAGACACTATGCGCCCCACATAATAGCAGATGACCTTATATTACCGCAATATCCCGCCTCGAAGCGGGATTGGTATTTTATGTTATATAACATCTGTAGATGCAGGGAAACAGGTTGGAGGGATCCAACTAGATTCCTTAAAAAAATATTGATTTGTTTCATATATAGCGATATATGATGCGATTGAATAATCTGTTATGGATTATTGTGTGATTTGATATATTGGATGCTATAATAGCACTGACCCAAATTTTGGTATTTTAATTACCATCAATAATATTTTTGAATTTAAAAAGGGAAATTCAAAGGAAAATTTTGATTGAATTTTGGATTATTTAAAAAGGATTTGATTTGGATAAAATAAATGATGTGATTTTGGGATTTGTGCTTATCTATTTTGGAAGATATTTTAAATAGAGATTTTAAAATAATTTATATAAGAAAATTTGAACAATGGATTTAAAGTGGTATTTTTGAAATATGGAAAAGGAGTCGGAATTGATATTTAAATAGGTTTGAAAAATAAAAAGGATTTATGAAGGGATGGGTTTATAAATGAAATCTTATAAATGAGAATATTTTATAAACAAGTGAAACTGGAAATGAGTTTATAAAATTTATAAATGATGGTATAAATAAAGTGAAGTGATTATCACTCGATGAATTGAGAATATAAATTCACAATATGAATTTATATCGAGTTATGAAAATCGGTTTAGAAAGAGATAGTGAATCTTCTTTTGGAAGTTGGAAATAGTTGTGAAATTGGTAATGAAAATCGATTTGTGATAAATCAAGAGAGATTGATAAATGTAAAATGGTTATGATTGAATTTTAAAAATAAAATTTTATCGAGAAGTTAAGTTTTGTTTTAAAAGAGATTATTAAACTGTGTGGTTAAAAACTATTTTTAGTATTGAAATATTTTGGAAAGTTGTTTATTCAAATATTAAATCTTAATTGAAATGAATTCTAATTTTAAAGTAAGTTTGTAAATCGATTAGTTTTATTTATAAATTGGAAATTTGTTATCGTTCTCTATTTAAAAGTGTTTGACATTTTAATAATCACTTAAATGGATTTAAAATGTTATTACTATTCTTAAAAAATACTTATTCTATAATATAAGGTTTTGGAAATTGATTGAAGTTATTTATAAATACTCTTGAGATTTGTATATCGGGTTTTATTTAATGGATATGACTTTAAAAGAGAAAATTTTATAACGGAATTTTGGAAACTTGAGAAATATCCAAAATGTTTAGATAGGAGAACTTCGAAAAATGAATCTGAATTCATAAAAGAAGTTAAAAATTGTTAGTTGGATAATAAACAAGTATAATCGATAAATTTTTGGAAATTGTAAAGGGAATTAATAAGAATTCCAGATATTTATGAGATAAGTACGAAATATTTCCTAAGTGTTGATATTTGAAATGTTTTAAGAAATTTACTTATGAATATTTTCCTAAGTATTGGAATGAAGGGTTTTGGAAAATATTTTAACTACGGATTGATTTATATAGAAATATTTTCTAAGTAACGAGTTATAAAATGGAATTTGGAAATATTTCTATGTATTAAGATGGTTCGAAAATATCCTATTATGGATTTAAGTATTTGAAATTGTTTTCAAATATTGAAATATTGAAAGAAATTTGAATATATATCTTTGTAAAGTTATTTTGAAATGAATATTTTGAAAGATTTATAATGTGGGCCTAGTGACTGCTTATGTGTGTAATTTGATAGCTAATTTGATATGATTTGTGCATTACGAATTATGGTATCGTGAAGACAATGAAGTTGGTGACCTTGGAGATTCAGTTTGTTCAGACCCAGAATAACCTGTATGGATGAATGCTATCATTGCATTGTTGCCTGGAAGGTAGTGCTAGCATTCCAAGTATGAATTATATTCTTAAGGTAATGCGTAGCCTCAAGCCTCATCAACCGAGAATGACTAAAACAGGGGAGATGTAGCAAGGCTATGTAGGTCGCTCCCATTAGGGTATGATCATCACTCATCTAGAGTGGACATCTATCGTCACTTTCATTGTATGCGTTTCGGGGCCCATTGGTGGTGATCATATTCGGTACTATCCAGTAAGGGGTAGGCCGGTCATGTGTTGGCAGGGATTGATGGGTTCGATCTCGGTACATTTTTCTAGAGGTGTACTGTGGCAGGCGATACCCCAGTAGCATGTCATTGTATGGAATCCAATATCCACTACGAGCCTGTACGGTTTTAGTTGTATACCAAATATGCTGAAATGTTATATGCAAGCATTTCAGCTATTTTATAGTTTATTTTCTATAGACACTATTATAATATCAGATGATTTTGATATAAAATGTTTTGGTTATCGTAAGGTAAAAACCCGTCGTATTTATGTGTGGCGTGGTCTTGCGAAATACCTTTGTTTTCAAAGGATTTTGATAATAGTAATAATTCAAATTGAGTGTGTTTTCTCAAGCTGGTTTTCCAGACTAACTCGGGTGTTATTTTATTATAATGCTCGGGTCAGACCGAGTATTACAAATTCATTTTAGGATGCTATGGACCTCAGGAGATGAGCTGGAGGAGTTCAAGCGTATTACACGCACTTGGATATTTTCTGCTGTGTTTGTTAAACTTTATATTCAGTACTTGTGAGGACAAGTTGTTAACCCACCTTTTGGCAAGGCCGTGGACAGGCGGATTTAACTAAAATCAACAGTGTTACCCAGCTACAAGACGATAGTTGCAGAAGATATGATTAGGCTCGAACGAGTATCGAGTTAGGAAAGGATTGGAGGTATGAAGGCTAGTATGGCTCAGTCAAGGGTGGAAAGTCACGAGTGGCTCGGCCTGAGTGGGTCGGCAGATGTGGCTCGGTGGTGATCTGGATCAATCGTGTTAGAGTGGATCGGCAGGAAGCTGGATCGGTCAAGTTGAAGTGGCTCGGTGGTGATCTGGTTTGGTCGTGTTAGAGTGGATCGGTAGGAAGCTGGATCGGTCAAGTTGAAGTGGCTAGGCGGTGAGATTTGATCGGCATGATTAAGTGTGAGTTGTTTACTTCGTTCGGCATTAGCATATCCACCGGGTCGGCATAGGAAGGTGGGTCGGCAACACATTGGGATCGGTGTTTGAAGGCAAGGGGTCAGTGCAATGATACTTTGGGTCATAGCACGAGTTACTTCGAGTCCTATACATGTTCACTTCGAGTCACCCCCGGGGCACGATCGGATTGGCATGCTTGGAGTTTAGGGTCGGTCATAATGGTGATTTTGGGATCAGCTATGGTCTTGGTGGGCCCGGACCACTTAGGAAGCCCAGTAACTCAAGTTTTGCCTATAAATACAGCATGTGGGGCTTCAGAAAAGGGGATCTTCATTTTGTTTTCCTCCTACTTCCCCATTAAGGCTACTCTACTGTTATTGCTTTAAAAACTCTGGATTGTAACTGTAATTGATTCTCATATCAGTAGAAAGGAAATTTCTGGAGTGGACGTAGGCCGGAGTCAGCTGAACCACTATAAATCCTGTGTTATTACTGCTTTCTTTTTTATTTTCACTGTTCTTCACATTCATACTCTCTACATACATTCTATTTGTGATCTGTGACTATGATTTGGTACTTTTATCTGCATTTGGGTGTTAGTGATCAATTTTGGCGCTAACATTTTGGTGCTTTCATTGAGAGCGCTAGCACTCAAGGATTCAGAAGTTTGGATTTTGGATTTAAAGGCTTAGGAAATCGGATTCTGGGAAGCAATGGTTAGGCCATTGACAAGGAGACAAGTGACAGAAAGAAGCCATCAAGAGGGAAGTCAGGAGGCCTCTTCTGGAGCTGGGTCAGATCAAGCATCCATCTACATCACTAGGGACGAGATGTAGATTATGATGGATTCTATGCAGGAGCAGTTGATGAAAAGGCAAGAGGAAATGATGCAGACCCTTCTTAGACAATTTGGACAGGCAGGAACAACAGGAGCTCAGATCCATGGAGCTAGATCAGTAGGCTCAACAGGCAAGCAGATGGAGTGGTTCAGCAGGGGACAGCCATCAATCAGCAAACAACTATCAATCTGGATGGACCTAGATTCGGGGGCACACCACTAGGTAATGCTGGACCAATCCATGGAGGGATATCAAATGACGATGCGCAGCCCGGCGCCAACAGGAATAAAGGAGTGTGTGATGAGGAGTATGTACCGGAATTCCCTCGAGGACTTGGATGGCAGTTAGGAAATGTAGATGGGTGGCAACCCTTCGTAGGTAACACTAGATTAGTTGACATTATCAGGCGAACTATCGCGGAGGTCTGACAAATAAGGATTTGGAGGGAGTAAACAAAAGTCCGTTTACCCGAAACATCAGGATGGCTAGGAATCCACCCGATTTCAAGCTGCCCACTCTGGAAGTATACAACGGTAAGATGGATCCCACTGACCACTTGATTAGGTACACAAGGTATCTAGAAGTGCTGGGGGCATTAAAGGAGGTTATGGTCCGATGTTTCCCCATGTACTTGACCGATATAGTTGCTATGTGGTTTAATTAGCTGGAGGATGGATCTATTGGAAAATGGACAAAACTGGTGGATATGTTCTTGAAATAGTTTCGAGTTCACATAAAAAGGCCGAAGAATGTGATGACACTGACGTCAATTAAGCAGAGGACGAATGAATCGCTCAGGACTTTCTTAACTTGGTTTAATGCAGCAGTTGCTTTGGTGGATCGGCCGGATCCATCAATGGTTCTGATGGTTACAGTATCAGGAGTCAGGGATAATTTGGATTTCAAAGTATCATTGATACGGGACCCACCAATGGATCTCGGGGAATTCTTTCACGAAGCTGAGAGATTCCTTCGACAAGAGGATGCATGTTTGGATTTGAAATCAAAGGAAGTAAACATGGTTAAGGATGGAGAACCATCCGGTGAAAACTCGGGGAAAGATAAGGATAAAGGGAAGAGGAAGCGCTAGGGAGAACCAAAATTCTCCACTTACACAGGATTGAATGCAACATTGGAGCGAATATTCTTGGATACTCGGGATTGCCTTCCTTATCGAAGGCCGGCAAGGAGGGAACCCTCAAAGCGCGAAAGGGCATCAGGAAGGCACTGTCTCTTCCATGACCTGTACGGGCATGATACTAATAGCTGCCGACATCTAAAGGATATAATCGAGGAACATGAAAGGAATGGTCAGTTGCGGCAATATGTTGAAACTCGAAATGCAGTGGTGGAACAGGAGCAGCCACCGCCTATCTTGAACGGCGATGGCGCGAGGCCCAGGAATGGTGGTCGGTTGGTCATCAACTAATCATGATGGTTTGGAATAAGTAACAAACTCTGGGCAAATGGCTAAGTCACTTACTCATGTACGGGGACTGAGACAACCCCTAGGCATGCTCTGAGATGATGATAAACCATGACGCTCTGGTTTGTGAAATCTGTTTTTTCCTTTTGGCTTGGACACTTCCTTTTTCTGGTTTGGTTTTGGAGTTCGGTTTGAACTCCTGGTTTTGTTTGTTTTTTTATTTAGGTTCCGGTTTGGACGTTTGTCTTTTAGTTTTATTTTTGATGTGGATTTCTAGTTTTCTGGTTTTATTTGGATTTCAAGTTGGATTTTGATTGGATTTTCCTTTGGTTTTTGGCTGAAAGGTCGTCGAGTATGGACTATGCTCGGCAAGGGTCCAGAGAGACCAGGTTTCGGCCTAGGACTTAGGTCCCATGGTATCCATCGGTTACTATTTCAGGTCGTCGAGTATGGATTATGCTCGGCAAGGGTCTGGAGAGACCAGGATTCGACCTAGGACTTAGGCCCCATATTATCTACTACACATGTCGTCAAGCATGGATTATGTTCGGCAAGGGTCCGGAGCGACCGGGATTTAGCTTAAGGCTTAAGTCATGGCATTACTCAGCGTTCGGGGACACTAAACCAAGAACACCAAGGCATCGCTAAACACATGTCGCTGAGTGTGGATTACGCTTGGCAAGAACCCAGAGAGGTCACAGATTTGGATATTGGCTATGAACGGCTAAGGATTTGGGCATAGACCCAGAGCGGTCCCGGATTTGGATATCGATCCAGAGAGGTCGTGGATGTGGTTATTGGTTATTGGATATGGATGGAATAGAACTCGGTTGTCGGGTTCGGATGGATGTGGAATTGGATAAGGATTTGGTTACTGGATAGGGATCGGATATCGACTCGAAGTAGTCGCGGATTTGAATAAGGATACGACAATGGCACTAGGATAAAATGGATTGGATTATGGATCGGATGGTATGGCTATGGACGACATATGGACTTTGGATGAAGGATCAAAAACTATTCAAAACACGCCTTCCTACCGCAAGGCATGTTTTGGGGGGCAAATGTTAACCCGTATTTTGGCAAGACCGTGGACAGGCGGATTTAACTAAAATCAACAGTGTTACCTGGCTACAAGACGATAGTTGCAGAAGATATGATTGGGCTCGAACGAGTACCGAGTTAGGAAAGGGTTGGAGGTATGAAGGCTAGTATGGCTCAGTCAAGGGTGGAAAGTCACGAGTGGCCCAGCCTGAGTGGGTCGGCAGATGTGACTCGGTGGTGATCTGGATCGGTCGTGTTAGAGTGGATTAGCAGGAAGCTGGATCGGTCAAGTTGAAGTGGCTCAGTGGTGATCTGGATCAGTTGTGTTAGAGTGGATTGGCAGGAAGCTAGATCGGTCAAGTTGAAGTGGCTCGGCGGTGAGATTGGATCGGCATGATTAAGTGTGAGTTGTTTACTTTGTTCGACATTAGCATATCCCCCGTGTCGGCATAGGAAGGTGGGTCGGCAGCACATTGGGATCGGTGTTTGAAGGCAAGGAGTCGGTGCAATGATACTTCGGGTCTTAGCACGAGTTACATCGAGTCCTATACATGTTCACTTCGAGTCACCTCCATGGTAGGATCGGATCGGCATGCTTGGAGTTTAAGGTCGGTCATAATGGTGAATTTGGGATCGGCTATGGTCTTGGTGGGCCCGGACCTCTCAGGAAGCCCAGTAACTTAGGTTTTGCCTATAAATACAGCATGTGGGGCTTCAGAAAAGGGGATCTTCATTCTGTTTTTGTAACAACCCGGAATTTTCGATCCAGAAAATTCCAGATAGTTAGAAAAAGAAGAAAGAGATAGAAGAAGAAGAAACAGAAAACCAAAACTCAGAGCCTCACATTCGCAGCGGATAAAATATAATATCAAATAAAATAACAGTTTACAAAGAATACTATATCTGTCAATTTTATTTTAATACATCATAGTTATACATATACACAATCACTGGATATATACAATCAACATATCCCAGATAAACAGAAATATATCACAGCGGAAACACTCCATACGTTCCTGACATCCAGCTCGTCTCCTGAGCTCCAAAACGTCCTTCCCTGAAAATCTGTAATACTCGGTCTTCCTCCTACTTCCCCATTAAGGCTACTCTGCTGTTATTGCTTTAAAAACTCTGGATTGTAAGTATAATTGATTCTCGTATCAATAGAAAGGAAATTTCTGGAGTGGACGTAGGCCGGAGTCAGCCGAACCACTATAAATCTTGTGTTATTACTGCTTTCTTTTTAATTTTCAATGTTCTTCACATTCATACTCTCTACATACATTCTATTTGTGATCTATGACTGTGATTTAGTGCTTTCATCTGGAATTGGGTGTTAGTGACCAATTTTGGCGCTAACACAAGTTATTATTACTGTCCAGATTGCTATGTTGATTGTTGTACTCTGATAATTTTATGTATATTAACAGTTACAGTTTGTTTTTGTATAAAGATTTGAATTTATCTATTATATATTGTTCCACTACGATTGTGAGATTCTGTGTTGTTGTTTCTGTTTCTTCTTCTATCCTCTTCTTTCCCTTAGTTATTCGTCCTTTCGTACAATTTGTGTTGAACAAATGTGATTAAATGTCAACTCAAAGGGTACGGAATGGCGTGTCACTACATTAAGGAAGATCAACAAATATGTGTATGTATCTTATCCCGTTTAGTCAATATATTGATAGTACTACACATAATATCCCTACTTTGAGGAAGTTCAAAACTAAAGAGTATGCAAGTAATCTATTAATATATAAATTATTGAGGAAACTTTTATGTTGGGGATTCATAATCTTTAATATATTTTATTAAGTGATATTGATTTAGGGAATATTGTATTTCTTTTGAAATACCCTCATAATTTAAATGTCAAACACATCTAAAATCTCGGTATACGTACTATACATATGTATTTACTCCTTAACTCTAATTTAGGTTTCTTTCCAGTTCCACTAAATTTTATACATATACAGTTGTATATGTATTAATTTATTTGTAACTATTATGATTAAATTTACTTATAAAATATATTAATTAAATCATATTTAATTAATTTAATTTTATTAATTATATCATATTTAATTAATTTAGTTTAATTATTCAATTAACATTTTAACTAATTGAATTTAAATTTCAACTATTGAATTTTACTTCATTAATCCTTAACAATTTGAAGATGAACATTGACAATAACATTTACAGTAATTATGTTCACATGTAATTATACATGTACATAATTTGCTAATTAACTTTTAATTAATTTAATTAATTAAAACAATTTTTAATTAATATAACATTAATTAAATTCAAAATTTATCTTCGTTTACCTTAAATATTTTAAGATAGATATACTTATATCATTATATATGTTTTAACTTAATTAATTAATTTTAATTAATTATTTATTTATTTATTTCAAATAAATAATTAATTAAGATAATTTTTTAAAAATTAATATATTAACTTTTGAAACCAATTTGGAAAATTTTATAAAATTTACAACAAGTCATATTTTAAACTTAACCTTTAAATCTAAAATATAATTTTTAAAATTCTGAAAAATTAGCCAAAAACCTAAAATAAATTTAGGCTTATATATTAGGGATAACCTTTGGGCTTACTTCATCCTTCGGACCAGGGTCATAGCCAGGTAGGGTAGAGTACTTGATTACCCAAATTCAATCCTTCGACACTGCCTTTCTAGACATCCTACTAAATGGGTAGGCTTTAATCAATTAGCCCTAACATTGCTAATTTAAACTGCATAAACTATACGGCTCTAATACCAATGTTAGAACTGGGCCATTCGAAAGCGGTTAAATGGGTGAAGTTCAAAAATTCCATTTTGACCTTTGTTAAGTCTATGAAGCCTAAATAGGTTTTACATCCAATCTAAATATTTTAAATAAATCATTATTTTATTTGTTTGGTTTATCAAATACATCCATATGTGTAACATTTACTGGTTAAAGTTAATTTAGAGAAAGCAACCTTTCGTTTCTCTCTCTAAAACTTAATGAAATTAATTAATGGAAGGTTTTACTTTAATTGGAGCGAAACCTTTTACTTCTCTGTCATTAATTAAATTGATTGATTTATTAAATGCCATTAATGAGCAATTTATGCTCAGCATAAATTATGAGTATATCAAATGCTTCAGTAAGCATTGTGAAAGTGCAACAGATAAGAAGTGTAAATATTTAATGTGACTATATGTATGTGTTGAGATTTACACCACAACGGATCCATTGCCCCTTTACATGTGCCTTTTTTATCCAGGGTTTTGAATTGAAAACATACATTATAAAAGATGTACAATAGTTTGCATGCATATATATATATATATATGTATATATATATATATATGTATGTGTGTATGTATTACATTTGGTAAACTTATATGATTTGAAATCTAAAAATAAACATTAATGAATTATCTTTATATTAGGGAAATATTTGAAATTAAGAATTACATTTATGCATAGAGTCCATCTTATTAATTTGAATTTGGGCAACAAAAATATGTTTCCATATACATAAATAGCATGTAATATTTTAGATCTTAAATTAAACATCTAATTAAGAGAGTGAGAGTGTGTGTGTGTAGTGAGAGTGTGTGTGTGTGTAGATCAGTTAAAACTTAACAGTAACAATATTGAAACAAACATTTAATTTAGAAGAGAAATAATAAATATAGAATTTTTCACAATACTTTAAATTTAGAAAGGAAATTAAGATATTGGATTTTACACAAAAGCCCACATATAAATAATAAAAAATCTCCTTTTTAATGAAAACAATACTCAAAACAATTATATTCAAAACATCAATCAATATAACAAAACAAATTAGTTTTCAATACAAATGTAAATGATTAATACATATAGTATAACATTATAAAGATGGTTTCCAATCTAAATTAGGTTTTTTGAACAAAAAAAGGAAGAACAATAATGAATTGGACAACTTATGGATATGTAAATTCATGATAGAATATTCACGTCAAAACAACATAAAGAACAACTACAGAATTAACAAGGAGAAAGAAAGTCCAAATCATATCAATAATAGTAAAAAAAAATTAGAAAAGAGACGAAGGGCAAAAGTAGATATAAATTAAATAAACATATTTGACATACTTCCAACAGAGATGAACATAAAAGGGTTATGTAACCTACGTTAAGAACATTGGTCCCAATGAACTAGAGGCAAGATCGGTTCTGTGTAAATTTATAGGATATCACAAGAATTCTAGTGGACGTATTTTCTATAACACCGAGGAACAAAAGATTATTATTTCTTCATACCTTGTCTATTTAAAAAGCAATTTCTATCAAAGTAAATTAATAGCAATATTGTAAACTTGGATGAGATTTGAGAAGTAAGCACATAGGCTGAACCGGTAGAAGAATCAAATTCACCGTGCTATAAATTCAAACTTGGTATGATACATCTATGGAGTGGAAATAAAAGGGGAGTGGAAGTGGCCTTCAAGTTTTTGAATTGGTATGAGACACCTATGGAGTTACTTGCCTAAACCATGTTATGAATTCAAACTTAATGCCTCCACTTTTCCCTAACACTTTGCCTTCTCTTCTATCCTACCTTGGCCGAAAATATCATCAACCCTCTTCCTCCATTTTAGCCTGTATTACATCTTACTGAATAGAATAAAATTATATCCAAGGTGGTAGACCATTAGCTATCACTACGGTGCTGGTTAAGGAAATCTAAAAGCTAGAATGGTCTGAAACGTGAATTAAAGGCCAGATTTTAAAGGTACATATTTCTAACAATTTGTTAATCATATGCTTACATATCACAATTTTTATATATATCATTGCCATAATTAACTTGTTATATTTTAATGATTAAATAATAATGATCGTGAATATTAGATGCACTCATCACACTAATATTCGTTTACTTTTGTTCAAATCTATATTTATGTCATAATAATATGTTAAAATACAAAAAATAATTTTTAATATACAAAACATATATTTTGAATTTTTTAAATAATTATTTGTTAGTTAAATTACAATAGATATGAATTAATTATAATCTGTTGATGTTTCAAATAACAATACTAATACACACACACACACACACACACACACACACACACATATATATATATATATATTAATTGCTCTCAGCAATTACAAAAAAAAATAAACTAAATTAATTTTTATATATTTAATTTTTTCTAAAAAATAAAAATATTTTAAATTATATTTTACATATAAATAATTTTATTTATATTTGCTTTCGAAAATGATAAAAAAATTAGATCGAATTATATTCTTAATATATATATATATATATTAATTTATATATTAAACATAAATCTATTTTATATCATATTTTATATTTATGTATGTATATATTTAATTTTTCTTTCGGCAATTAGTAAATAAAAAAACAATTTTGGCATTACCGAATATACTTATACATATACATATATATTAATAATATATATTTTTAATATTATTATTTTATAATATTATTACTAATTCAAATAAAAGATATTTTAACTTTAAATAAATATCTTAGATCTAATTTTGAATTAAATATATGTTTACTAAGTTAAGATAGATTTTAGTTATTTAAAATTCAAATTTGAATACTTAGAACTTAGTCATATTAAGATATTTTTAAATAACCTTTATATATATATATATATCATAAGTGTGTGTGTATACATAAATATAATATATATATATATATATATATATTATAATCAAATTATTTATTTCATTGCAATTAATACACATACACATAGTAGATGTAATTCACAACATCTATCTATGTATACATTTAATCATGTACACCCAACGCTATATTGCACATTCACGTTATACACATATGAGTATATAATGATATACTCATATATTATATTATGTAATTTTATAAATTCATTAATTAAATAAATCAAAAAAATTAAATGATTTTATTTAAAGGGAAATTTAGTTTCGCCTCATATTTTCACAACTGATACATGAAAAACCCTTCCTAAAAACATATTTTAAATTACAGCTCTAATTTTATTTGAGGTAAAAAAAATTCATTTTTTGTTGGAAATTAAATCTAAATAATAATAGCATATTTCTATAATTAAAACAATTTTTTTTGACAAACTACAAATATTTGTAGTGAACCCTACAAGTATTTGCAGTTTTCTCTGTAAATATCTACAGCACGAAATCTTCAAATATTTGCTGAGTTCTCCCCAAATATTCTAATACTTAAAATATAGGTTTTTTATAACATGTTTTCAGGAGGGGCAGCTGATTATTTTGTAACTTAAAGGGTGTTTTACAAATCTTCACTTTATTTATATTAATTAGACTGGATCTAATAAACCCTTCAGACTTCAAGGCCTAATAGGTCAAAAATAGGGATTTTTTTTCAAAAATCAACCTATTTCATCCGCTTACAACTGACTTTGATCCAACAATACTAGGAACTAATTCCGAGATGAGCTAATGGACCTCACTAATCTACCTATAACTACCCACTAATTAGTCTAAAACAGTCTAAACATCAAACGGTCATATCTTCTAATCCGTAAGTCCAAAAACCTATTATGATCGCTCTATGGAAAGAGAAACCATCAAATCTTTCATTTGGAAGTGTTTTCAGGACCCATTTCGGCTCTTACAAAGAGATATAGGGTTTAAAAGATTTTTAGAGTCAAAATCATCTAATAAAATTTTAAGGGTCGAAAATATGACTTCTCAACATTATTTAAAGTTACAACCTCATACGACCTAAATTGAATTTTTAAGGAATTTTTAAAGGTCTAAAATATGTAAAATAAGGGTCGTTACTGTTTTAACACCACAAAAATTAACCAAAAATTTAATAAAAGAAATTAATTTAATTATAATAGGGGTAAAAGTGGAATTTTCACAAACATTCGAATTTGGCCACGGAACTTGTACCGTTGCGTTCGTAGAGATTTTTTGGATAACGTTCTTATATAAAGTTTTGTAATCAAAGCTCATATGAAAAGGTTATTAAAGTTTAAAGATTCGGAATCGAAAATAATTAAAATATACATATAAGGAAAAAGTTTATATTAGGTAAGTTCAACTAGTCGACACCCTGGATGGATAGGTTGATCCCTAACGGTTGTTCATCTAAGACCAAGCAGTCGACCGTTTGAGCTGTTTCGACTAGGGTTTGCCTAGGTCGAACGGCTTGAATTTCATATAATTAAATCTAACGGTCCAGGTCGATTTCTGCATATAAATAGAACGTTAACCTCAAACCCTGATCACTCACCACCAGTACGTCTAAGCTCTGTCTCCCTTCCAAATCTCTTAGTCTCCTCAAAATTTTTGAAACAAGATAACATAAAAACAAATTAAAGATAGAAATCATACAAAAAAGAGGGATCACCAAATCAAAGTGAAGGTGATTCAAGGCCGATTAGGAGAGGGAAAAGCAAATAAAAGGTGAGTGGGTTCTTTATTAACTATGTTGATTTATATGTAATCGAATTTGTCTACACACCTATTTGATCTAGAATTTGTCCAATTTAGTATGAGATATTCTTTATCTAGTAATTACAACTAATTGAAAATTTGATAGGATCTAAACGCTATAAATATGATCCTTGTATGATTTAAATGTTATTAAAGTAGAATTTGGGAAATAAGTTGATTTAAATAGGTTTTAATATGAACATGCCCTTTTTGTTCAATTGAATATAGAATTTTATATTGACATCCTATGACGACCGCTCTATATCTCCAGTACCCAACGTACCAGTATAATGCGCTATGGAGGTACCCGGTCGATGTAGGACGGTAGCCAAGGGTGAATAGTAGCAAAAATTCAAGCATGGAACCCGTAGAACGTCTCACAGTGCACAAAAAAATATAATATAATAACATAGATGTAAAACAAACAAGAGAGTGATATAATCAAATGAACCATAAATAAGAACATCGGAGTGCAATAGGTTCACAGATAATGCAAAACTGAATAGTAGAGTTTACACATCCCAAGTCTCCAAAAATAAACACTATTACTGTCTTTTAAAATAAAAGTACTGACATTGCTCCACAGTACTGCACAGTGGAATATAAGTGATAGTAAGCTCCAAAGTATAAATATATGAAAACATAGCCTCATGCTTGTACTTTGTACAGCTTCATGCGCTATCCAGACCTGTTATTCGAAATATACTCATTTAAGAGTACTCGAGATAATAAGCAAAGCATAAAATCTTGGGTCAGATGACAGTTTGGTGTGAGCGATACATCATCTCAAAAATACTATAAAAATCATATATATTAAATGGGGGCATAGGGTATGAAGAACTATACCTGACATGTCCCTGCATCCAAAGAGTTAACACATAATAGTCCATAATTGCTAACTATTGTCATCTCTATATAAGTGTACTACAATCGAAGTACAGTGTCTGGTGTCTAGGTATACGGTTGAAAATACCTACATAATGTGACACCCTAAGGTAGTAAACAACCATGGCAAACATCATATCCATCAAACAAAATCCTCATAATCACTCGTGTGCATTGGATATATGATAACTCGTATGGCATAATCGCAAACCAGGGACTTAATCGAAATCTAGGTTCACTGATGTAGAATCCATGCCACTCCGAAAGGCTAGGAACAAGGCTCATAATTACAAAATCCCAAGTAATCTACTATTGCAAGATCTAGACACGATCGCAAGATCTAAACACGATCGCAAATCTAGTTGGGCATCCCCATATACCCCTTCTTTACCGGCACACTAGAATCCTATAAGTTATCAACGATTCATGTGCACGCATCTCCATAATGGAACTCGATCATCATTTCATCTCGGCTATCTCAATAGTAAAACACAGTCGCAAATTCTACTCGTAAGGCCCCAATATTAAACTTGCCCTTGTGGATCACTATCGGAACTCCCATCGTTAAGTCGTCATCTTTAGAACACCTCTAGAGACCCATTTTAAGTCATAGAGCCATCATACTATTATAACATCCCACATTTTGAGGCCCGAAACTAACCGCTACAGATGTTGCAGTCATCTATAGTATTAATTTCTAGTAACAAAATGTGATCATGTTAATAGTATCAATCACATCAAAGCATAGGAATATGAAAAAATACTTTTACATTTCATTTCAAAGATAATATTTCATGTTCATTACATAATCCCAAATGTTGCCCAGGTTCAAGTAAAATATAATTATTAAAAAATACTCCAAGAGCGACATATGAAGATGACCCTTGGTTGATCATAGTTTACTACTAGACAGTTATAACATATGTCATTGCATACATTCCAACAAAATGAAATTTCACACAGCAGATAATATATATAGATAGAATCCTACATAGCTAGATCTGTCTCCTGCACATCTCCGGAAGCTTTATCCGTCCAACCTAAATAACCTGTGTAACTTACTCTCAAACTACTCAATTGAGTATCCTAGAGTAAAAGGAAGAACCAAAAACTTTGGGTCAGACAAAAAGTCTGCCGTAAATAATAATATGCCATCTCAGTAACTAGATATCTAGTGAGACCACGTCGCTAAGCAGAATGGGTTTTCCCCTCACTAGTATCCCCTAAGCATATCTCTTTTATAAATCAAACATCTGCAACCACAATGGTTAAACTAGACAATATAAACAATTATATGCATGCATGCAACTTGGGTAAACATGACCAATCTGTCTAAACAAGTGGACTACTTATACCAACATCATTGTTTTCTCAGGGTAACTACAAACCTATATGGCTGACTCGGGCCAACTAGATATATAAAATTTTCTAACTTACCCTTAGAAGGAAGCTCGACGGTCTATCTGAAACTTACAATTCCTAGGATTACTCTAATCCTAATGGTTATGCAGGCTAACCAGTAACCTATCTTAACTTTGTGTATTCCTTGCTATGCGTAAACCTACTTTTAGTCTTACCCATGATAAAGCCCTATGCACTGGAATTGTGGACTACTATCAGCTAGGGGCTAACAGCTGAAGTATAGGGCGCGACTTAACACCAGTCCTATCTGGTTTTCTGATCTAGGAGTCAAAGCATCCTATCGCAGTTTATCTAAAGGTGATAAGAACAATACTTCTTTAATAAAACTTTGGGATAAATACCCTTTTCTATTTCCTTTAAACAAAACCTTTATAAATGATTCAACCCTTGAAATTATGTCTAAAACAAGGGAAATTTTAGCCCTTTACTTTAACCAAAATACTTATGCCAAGATATGTGCTTTTATAAAATAATATTGATGAACTTCAAAACCACTTAGGGGTTGTCTCCCCTCAAAATTATAGGCTGTAAAGCCAAATTAATAAAACTATCATATTAATGAAACTGGCACCAATATCGCCACTAGAGGTTATCGCACCCTTTTTATACAAAATCATGTGAAAGCCTTTGATCTATAAAGTATAAGAGCATAGGGCCAAATCTGTTTGCTTCGCCTATATAGGTTGTCGAACATATGCAGCATCATTAGCGGTTTACATAACATATGATTTTAAAACTTAGAGTTACAGAAATGGCGGCATTGATAACTTTCGACGTCAAAGTGTCAAAGAAAAGTGCGGTGTCACTATAACCATTATAAAATCAATGTCGGAAGTAATAGGATCGACGTCACTGCCTAAAGGAGTTAATATAGTAAAATAGTGGCATACTTGCCTTATAAAGTCGATGTTGACATTGATAACATGTGGCATAGTAAATATGCAGTGATAAAATCTTAAGGAAAACCTACGTTATTACTCATGTTGAGAGCGTCAATGTCAATATTGGCGTTTGCTTTATACCCCAACCAAGGCCAACCCATTTCATACCAACTGGAGTTGATATCCTATCGCACTTGATTGACATCGAAGAACATTGATTTAGCACTGTGAACTACGGCATTGTTAGTTTTGGCATGGCAATTTCGTAATTACTACGAAAACTATTTTCTTGCTATTAAAAGTAAATTCTTTTTACCGACTCCCATTATTTGTCAAAATCTCATTGGATGATAACTTTCTTTATCAAATTCTCTTTCATAAAACTGCTACAGAGTAGATTTACCATTCCTAAACTAATTCTATAAACCATTATTTTATATTGATATTTTAATATAATTATCAAGCTTTTCTAACTCAATAATTCATAATAAATCATAAAAACATGGGAAGAATCCCCAAAAATCACAGTAAATTAGATTTTCTATTTTCTTTAACATGCAAAAATTTTAGAGCTAAAATATAATTTAATTATTTTTAATAATTGAAACCCAAAATAAACCATTTTCTTCACTTAAGAAAATCAAAAAATATTCATACTTGCAAGAAAAATTATGAAATAAAAAACCCTCTTCAAAAATAATGTTTCTAATATCATATCAAATTTTCAAGTCGTTTGGGTGTCATATGATATAGGTTTTCACACTTTAACCTATTTAAGAATTCCATAATTAAATTCAATAATTGATCATAAAGCATGCAATCATCCAAATATTCAAACATGGCATAATATCAATAATAATATTTTGGGTTTAATCCTAAAACTGAAATTAAACAAGCATATTAGAGCTGGTTATCATTATTCACATTGATTTGATGAAGGAACTCGAGATTTGAGTTTGAATTTGTTTCCCCGAAGCTTTAATCTTGTTCCCTAACTTTTCTTATTCTTTATGCTCTCAACAATAGCCGATCTTGATTTAGTTTAGGTTTTTATGAATAAAAGTGAACGAGGGAGAATGAATGTAAGGGTTTATGTTTAGGAATTATGGCCTATCCGAATTATGGCCTATTCTTATTTTGCCCTTAGCATAAATTCCTCTTTCTTGTCTAATTTATAAGCATTCTTATTAATTTATTTCTTAAGGCACGACCTATTAAATGATTGAATCTTGTTTGTCTTTATCATCCTACGTTATTTTATTTTATTTATCTAATTAAATTTTCAAATAATGTTAATCAAAATTAAGGGTGTACAGGCTCCCCTCCTTAAAGAATTTCATCCTCGAAATTATGATAATGTATATATCAACCATAATCATAAATAAAACATACCATCAAAACAATTATGATAAGTGTCTCTAATCATGTCCTCTGTCTCCCAAGTGCAGTCCTTTTCATTGTCACTCCATTAGACCTTTACTAATCTGACTATCTTATTCCTTAACCTCTTCTCATCCTTAGCCATAATACGAAATGGTTGCCTAACCATAGTCGTTTCTGATTCCATCACTAAATCTTCCAATACAGTCGGTGTGATAGTAGTCTCTGGATCATGAACACACTTCCTAAGATGAGAAACATAAAAAACATTATGGACTTCTACCAAACTGCTCGATAACTCAATTCTGTAAGTGAGTTTCCCAATCTTTTCTATAATCGGAAGTAGTCCAACAAACCTAGGTGCCAATTTTCCTGACTTCCCAAATCTTACTACGCCCTTCATCGATGATACTTTAACGAAAACATGATCTCCAACTGAAAACTCTAAGTCTTTCGGTGTCTTATCTGCATAACTTTTCTACCTAGACTGAGCTTCTGTAACGACCCAGAATTTTGGTTATTTGAAATTGGAATATTTAATTGATTTTAAATATTTAAAAGTTAATTTTTAACTTGAATTTCAAATATAATGATTTATTGGATAATTTAATAATTGGAATTTACTCAAAAAATTGAATCTTGAGTTTTAAGCTTGTTAAAAATAATTTAAAGGCTTATTAAATTTATATTAATAAGAATGAAGATAATAAAAATTTTAAATTGGATCTAAAAGCGATTTACTCTAAAAATATCTAGTTTGAATTAACATATAAAAATAACCTTCCAAGGCACAGTCTCGGAATTCGACGAAACCAGTTCCATTAGATCTGTAATAGTGTACTATTATCAGATTTCAAATTTTGTAGCGTTTGGAGTTATCGGTTGGTCGTACGGGAAGAAACGCGTTGAATTTAATATAATAATTAGGTTTAAAAAGCTATCTTCTCCATACGATCGAATTAGGACTCGAAACCTTTTCCGTTGCGATCGAAATAGGGGTATAACATTATAAACGCCTGGCGACATGCCTCGATAGGGGTTCGAAATTTTTAGTTACGTAATCGAGATAATTTGAAAGTTTAAATATTATATATATATATATATATATATTGACTTTGACTAGGCTATCACACTCCTTCCCATCAGCTTCTTTCTTTCATTTCAAAAACACGCTACCTCCTTTTTTTTAAAACACGTCCCTTCCTCACATTTTTAAAAACAGCAGAACACACAGAGAGAAAAAATGGCGACCTTTTTAAAATCATTTCTCCACTTATACTAAACTAATAATCCTGAAATTAATTTTAAAAATCTTGTTTTTTGATGAGCTTCAATCTGGTATGGTTTTGGAAGGGTGCGGCTTCGAGTCGAGTTGCTCGACGTTGAGTCAGCGAGCTAGGGTTACGATTTTGGAGTTGATAAGGGGATTGAGGATCGGATTCGTGATCGTGGAGTGCAGGAGGGGCGGCGGCTGGAGTTTGGCGAGGCGCGGCGGTGGGATGGATGTCGCGACATGTTCGCGTGCAATGGAGGTGAGGCAATGTCGCTTTTCGCATCGAGTGCCTAGAAGGGGAATAGTGGGTACGGTCGGGGTCGTGGAGGCATGGCGAGTTGTCTAGCAGTGGTGGGTTGGACGTAGACGATGGCTTTGGGTGTGTCGCGTGCACAAGATTCGGCCGTGCACGTTTTGAAGCTTCAGACGAATTGATTAGTTTGAGGGAGAAGCATTGTTCAAGGCGGGTCGGGTTTGTAATGGGTAATGGGTTTGTTTATATAATAAATAAATAAAAAGTTGTAAATATTATATTTAAATTCTTGTAAACTTAAAAATTGTATAACTCCTGCATGCGAGGTCGAAATTAGATGAAACTTTTTGCATTGTGATCGTGATGATGAGAGTTTCGCAATGAAACTGGTTTGGACGGGTTTGGAGATAGTCAAAATTTGGGCTAAAATCAGGCGTCCTCCGGTTTTAGTTTAAACCGGAATGACTCGGCGACAACTGGAAATAAATGTGAGTAAATCTCACCCTTTTCGGATTGCTCGGATTAATTTATAATAATTAAAATTAATTATTGGATGTCTGGTTGAATTTAGTAATTATTATCAGTTTGGATGTTATATTATATATAGTGGTATACATATTAGTACTTGGAGTGATTATTCCCACCTATTGGAGCGGATGAGACCCTATGCGCCCCGTATAATAGCGGGTGACCCTATATTACCACGATATCCCGCCTCGAAGAGGGATTGGTAGTTTTATGTTGTATTAACATCTGTGGTTGCAGGGAAAACAGGTTAGAGGGATCCAACTGGATTCCTCAAAAATGTTGAATTTAATTTCATATATAGTGATATATGATATGTTTGAAAAATTTGTGGTAGATTATAGTGTGATTTGAATTTATTGGATGTTATGGTAGTACTGGCCTAGATTTAGGTATTTTTTAAAAATACCATAAATATATGTTTGAATTTGGAAAGAAGTTTAAAAAGGGATTTGTGAAAGTTAAATAATTATATAGAATTTTGGATTAGTTAAAAAGAAATTGTTGGGATAAAATAAATGATTTTAAATTTATCTTAACTATTTCGTGATATTGTAAATAGAGATTTTGGAATATTATATATATAGGATTTTAAATAATAATTCTTAAAGTGACACTTGTTTTAAATAGAAAATGCTTTCAAATCAAGATTTTAAAATAGATTGGGAGAATAAAAGGGAATTTTAGAAATAAATATAAAATTGGTTATACTGGATCTTAAATAAGATTCTTAAATTTGCGAAATGAAGTAGAATTTGGTTGGTTTTGGAATATAGTTTGGATTATTTAAGAAGTTGATTTATAAATGGAATTTAATTTCAAAAACCAATTTATAATGGATTTAAGCGATGTGAAACCGTTATAAACTGGAAATGAGATTATGGGATTTATAAACAATGTTTATAAATAAAGGTGAAATGATTATCAGTGATAAATTGAAGATATAATCACGGTGAGAATTTATAATGAGATGGGTAAATCGGTTTAAAAAATGAAAAGATAGATTTTTCTTATGGAAATGTGAAAAAGGGATTTATGAAATTGGGGACGTAAATCGATTGGGGATAAATCGAGAGAGATTTATAAATATTAGACTGGCTATATTGGAATTGAAAATTATATTGTTATCGAGAAGTTGAGTTTGCTTTAAAAAGAGGATTTTTAATTATTAAACTAGGTAATTTAAAAGTGTTTAAAAATATTTCAGAAAGTTAGTTAGTTATTTAAATATTTTTAAATTGTCAAAATGAATTATAAGTTTTATAAAAGTCTTGTACAACGATTAGAATTTTATTAATAAATCAGAATTAATCAGTATTATTATTTTAAAAGATAAATTATTCAATATTAATATAGTTTTATATAATAGCTTTTATTTAAGAGTTTTTGCCTAAATTAAACTTGGAAATTTATTATAGAAACTTTATAAGCATTATTTTGAGATAATTATTAAATAAAGTTTTCAGAAAGTAATGGTACACTTTCATGGCGAAATCGAGAGGCAGAGTTTGCCTGCAGTTAAGTTTGGATTTCTCTGGGATAGAGACGTAATCATTGAGCTGCGAATTCATGGTTGATACCCCATGGTGCTTTCCATATTTATTTTTAAAAAATTCAAATATTAAGGGAATGGTTTGTGAATATACTTATTTCGATGAGATAAGTATATACTTTTGAATAAAGAGATTTAATTAAGGTACCCGGAACTTATAGAATTCGTTACAAACGAGTTAAGTTTTACAATATAAATTGTGAAGGGTTTTTGAGAAAAGGGAAATAAATGGAACTTTCCTAACTGTTGGGAAGTCAAGGGTTAGAAAAATATTTTTTTTCTAAGTGTCGAAATAAGAGATGGTTTGAAATATCCTGATATGGATATAAGTAATTGAGTTGTCTCAAATATTGAAAAATTGGAAGGGATTTGAATATGTATCTCATAAAGATATTTTGAAAATAAATTTTGAAAAATTATAATATGGGTATAGTGACTACTTATGGATGTTATATTGATAGTTAAATAACCAGCTATCAAGTATTGGCCAATTTCGTTGATCGTTTCGAAGAGACCGGGATCGGATTTAATTATCTGAAAACCACTTCGATCTGATTTGAGCGTTATGAATGGATACCGTGAAGATGATGAAGACGGTGATTCGGTTTGTCCAGACCCGGGACAACTTGTATGGATGAATGCTATCAAAACATCGTTATTGGAGGACGATGAGCATTCTAAGTGAAATTGTTCTTAAAAGGTAAACATGGCCTCAAGCCTCATCAACCGGAATGACTAAAAATCAGGGGAGATGCAGCAAGGCTAAGTGGGTCATACCTAATTAGGGTATGTTATCACCTTTCTAGATACCCTCGGATATATTATAAATTATGGATACGATGGTGCATGCAAAAGATCTCTCGATAAGGGTGGGAACACCCAGGGTGATAACATATTCGGTTCTATCCAGCTTAGGGATAGGGCCGGTCTTATGTTGTAGGGGATCCCGGCGAGGTCCTCGGTACATTTTTCTAGACGTGTACCGTGATAGGTGGTACCCAGTTCCTAGTCATTGTATAGAATCCATTCTCCAATAAGTACCGTACGGTCTTTATTGTGCCCAACTATGCTGAAACGTGAGATGCAAGCATTTCAACTATTTTCTATTTACTTTTTTTAGACACTATTATAATATCAGATGATTTTGATAAAAATGTTTTGGTTATCGTAAGGGAAAAACTCGTCGTGTTTATGTGTGACGCGGTCTTACGAGATACCTTTATTTTTCAAAGAATTTTGATAACTTTTAATAATTCAAATTGAGTGTGTTTTCTCACGCTGGTTTTCCAGACTGACTTGGGTGTTATTTTATTATAATGCTCGGGTCAGACCGAGTATTACAGATTCAGGTTAGGATGTTATGGAGCTCAGGAGACGAGCTGGATGACAGAGACGTATTCCATGTACTTGATTATATAATGTTTTGTATTGTAGGCTGTATATTCAGCACTAGTGAGGACAAGTTATTATAACTATCTAGTGTTGAGTTATTGATTAGTTGTACTCTGATGATGTAATGTATAAGTAACAGTTATAGTGCTTTTTGTATAAAGACATGTTAATATCTATTATATATTGTTCCGCTGCGATTGTGAGATTCTGTGTTGTTATTTTTTTTTCATCTACCTCTTTCTTCCTTCCCTCTAATGATCTAGTATTTCCGGCACTTGATTGCTCGGCATGCTATACAGTGAATGTATTGGTGTCAATTTTTTAAGGTCGAAAATCCAGTTTGTGACTACTTCCTTCATTCTAGCTTGGATTAACTCAATCTTTTCCATGGCTTCTCTTACTAAATCCAGACCAAGAACCAGTCTATCTTCGGTCTATAACCAACATAGGGGTGATTTACATGGTCTTCCATATAAAACTCCAAAAGGTGTCATCACTATACTAGTCTGATAACTATTGTTAAAGGAAAATTCAACTAAGTGTAGATGGTTTTCCCATAACCCTCCAAAATCTAGAGCACAAGCTCTTAACAAATCTTCTAAGACTTTGTAAACCCTTTCCGTCTGCCCATCTGTCTGTGGATAGTAAGTGGCACTCATCTTGAGCTTGGTACCTTAAACCTCTTGCAAACTTTTCTCGAATTTACTAGTAAATAAAGAATCTCTATCGCTTACTATACTACTAGGAATTCCATGCAGTCTAACAATATTCTTCAAAAATGGTTCGGCTAAAACAGTTGCCGTCCTTGTTGATTTAACGAGAATGAAATGGCACTCTTAGCCAGTCTATCCACTATAACCCAGATACTTTCATTTCCCTTGTTCGACCTAGGCAATCTGTCAATGAAATCCATAGATATAGAATCTCATTTCCATACTGGTATATCTAAAGGCTGAAGTAATCCACTTGGCTTCTAATGCTTGGCTTTTACTCGCTAACAATTCAAGCATTTCTGTACCCATAAGCCTACATCCCTTTTCATACCCTCCTAAAAGAAACTTCTCTTCATATCCTAATACATCTTAGTTCCTCCAGGATGAATAGCAAACTTTGATCGATCACGCATCCGAAGGATTTCTTTTCTTAAGTCTCTAACATCTGGAACACACAATCATCCCTTCTTTCTCAACCATCCATTTTGATCAAGATAAAAATCCTTCAAATCATCGTTCTCAGTTCCACCTTCCAATCTTCTAATTCTTTCAGCTAGCAATGGATCATCTCTTTGCTTAGAAGCGATCTTTTCAACCAATATTGGTCGAACTTCTAAGCAAGGTAATATTGCAATACTCCGACGAGAACTAGCAGTCGATCTTAACAGCACACTATAAGTAGTCAATGCTTCCAATCTTTCCAGTCCAGTATCACTTCTAATATTGCATCCTGATATTTTCTACTAAGTGCATCTGCAACTTTATTTCCTTTCCCCAATGTATATTAAATTTCGAAATCATAAGCAACTATAAACTCTAACCACGTCTGATGTCTCATATTTAACTCTTTCTAAGAGAATAATTATCTTAAAGACTTGTGTTTCGTATAGAACTCGAATCTCTCTCCCAAATGGTAATGTCTCCATACCTTCAAAGAAAAAATTATAGCAGCCAACTCTAATAATGGGTTGGATATCTAACTTCATGTGATCTGAGCCATTGAGAAGCGTAGGCAATCACTTTACCCCTTTCCATTAACACGGCTCCTAATCCTATTCCACATGCATCTATATACGCCACCGTATCTTTATTCCCATCCGAAACAACTAACACAAGTGCATTGGTCAATAAATATTTCAGCTTCTGGTAAGCCTCCTCACATTTATCGATCCAAACATATTTCACGTCCTTCCTTGTTAGTTTAATCATCGGTGCTACTATACGAGAGAAATCCTTGATGAATCTTTGGTAGTAGCTAGCTAATTCAAGAAAACTCTTTATCTCAGTCACTGTCTCGGGTCTCTTCCAATTATTAACTGCTTCTATTTTAGTTGGATCCACTGACAACCCTTTTACTGAGACTATGTGACCAAGAAACTTTACTTCTTTCTTCCAAAAGTGACATTTTGAAAACTTCGCTTCCAGATGATGTTGCCTCAACGTCTAAAGCACTATTCTAAGGTGAGTCTCATGATCTCGTTCATTCCTTTAATATATCAGAATGTCATCTACAAATACTAACTCAAATCTATCCAGATGCTCTCGGAAGATCCGGTTCATCAAATCTACAAAGAAAGCAGGTGCATTAGTCAATTCGAATAGCATTATTAACCATGCGTACGAACTATATCTTGTTTGAAATGCCATCAAAGGAATACTGTCTTCTGTCACCTTTAATTGATGGAACCCTATCGCCAAATCCAATTGAGAAAATACTTTGGCTCCACTCAACTAATCAAACAAATCACCTATCTTTGGCAAAGGATATATGTTCTTTATCGTCTTCTAATTCAGCTTACGATAGTTGATACATTGTCTCAACGACCCGTCAGGTTTCTTTACGAACACCCAACTGCTCCCCAAGGTAAACTTCTTGGCCTAATAAAACTTATTCCTTTTAATTCCATCATTTGCACCTTTAACTCCTTCATCTCTGTAGCTATCATTCTCCGAGGCGGTTCACTTACGGGATCAGCTCCAAGTACAAGATCTATACGAAACTCAATAGCTCGTTTTAGTGGTAATCCTGTAACAGACTCAAAGACGTCTGTAAACTCTCTAACAACAAAGACTCAGCACAACTCGTCTTCCTCCTCGATTGCACCCAATAAGGCACAAACATCAAAGTTTGAATCCTATACGGAGTATATAATTCGATCGCTGCTATTAGGGTGTCTTAGTGATATTTTCCTATCCTGGCAAAATATCCCAGCATCATATTTACTTAACAATTCCATACCCAAAATAATACTAATTCCCATAAAGTCACACACATGCAAATTACAGGCAAATATATGACCTAATATTTCAAACTCTAAATGGTCACATCCCATCCTAAGAGTTGCATACCCTCCTATCGGATTTGCAACTCTTAAGGAAGTAACTAGGTATGATGGTTCTAAATTTAGCTTATCTACTACGCAATGAGATATAAAAGAATGTGATGCACCAATATCAAATAATACTCTAACAAGTATACCATGAATCAAAAGCATACGTTCCATCATAGCCTATTCCATTTCCTGTTCTTTAGGTCTCGAGGTAAATGGTTCCAAAGCAAACCCTTTTTCTTTCTCAACCTTAGTTGGTTCCTTACACTAATTCTTTTAATGCCCGATCTGATCATAGTTGGAACACTTGATGTTCTTTCTCCCAATAACCTTCTTTCCATCTCCTTAATGACATTCGTTAGTAAAATGTCCTTTCTTATCACATTTATAGCACACCATGTCAACTTTTCCTTTCTTGGCAGCTCCGCGCTTCTGAGCTCCCTTTTTCTAAAAGAACTTCCTTTTCTGATTTGGCCCACTCCGAGTCTCCACTGCTTTGTTACCACCAAAGAAATTGAGCATCTCTTCATTCCTCAGCGCCATCTCTACTACCGCGTCACATGAATCCCTAAGATGCAGCAAGGTTTCCCTCGCAAGCTCTGGTCTTAATCCACAGATAAACATTTCATTCCCCTTAATCACAGTATCCATTATAGCATACACATACCTGGATAACTCCTCAAACCTTGTTGCATACTCCAACACAGTCATGTCTCCTTGCACTAACCCAGCAAACTTCCTTAGAAAAGTTGACTTGGCAATTTCAGACATAAACCTCTCCTGAAACCTCCTCCTAAACTCTGCCCAAGTCAAGTTCTCCTTTAGCATTCCAATAGTAACACGGTTCCACCAGTATAATGTAGCTCCTTGTAACTGACTAGATGTCAATCTCCTTTTCTGCTCATTGTTCAATCCTAAATCAGCAAAAAATCTTTCACAATAGAGCAGCCAATTCTCCATCTCAATAGCATCCTCGGTTCCAATAAATGGTTCCCTCTAAGTCTTACATAATCTCTACTCAACACAACATAATTGTTAGTAACTGGAACTTCAGGATTTGCCCCACTAGCATCTCTACCTACTAATCCAGTTGCAACTCCTACTTGCACCATGTTAATGAAGAATTGATGCATAGCTCCCATATCCACCGACGGCATTCCAGTACCCAAATTAACAGTTGTTTGTTAACCTGGATTCCTCCTAGTATTGGGCTTGACATTCCCATTGGTTGTGGTGCTTCCTCCACCGAGATTCACTCTTCTGTTTCCTGCCTCTATATCTTACTTTCCTTAAATATGCATTCTAACCTTAGTAAGACATGGAAGAATGGTCTAAGAGAGATAGGAATAGAGATAAGATATATATATATATACTTCTACATAGCAAATACAAGTATGTTACTATAACGTTATCCCATATCCCAAACTTATTCTCCGATTCATTTGGATTATATTCAAAAACCCTTTTAAAGTTTAGAATTCTTTTAGTTTTTACATAAACCTATGCTCTGATACCATGTTGTAACATCCCCTATGTTGAGGCTCGAAACTAACTGCTACAAATGCTGCAGTCATCTATATTAATAATTTCTGGTAACAAAATGTGATCAAGTTAATAGTATCAATCATATCAAAGCACATGAATATGAAATTTTCTTAAACACAATTTTGAAACAAACTTTGACATTCATTTCAAAGATAATATTTCATATTCATTACATAATCCCAAACGTTGCCCAGGTTCAGGTAAAATATAATTATCACAAAATACTCTAAGAGCGACATATGAAGATGCTCCCTTGGTTGAGCAAAGTTTACTACTAGACAGTTATAACATCTGTCATTGCATACATTCCAACAAAATGATACATCAACAAAGCGGATTATATATATATTCCTACATAACTAGATATGCCTCCTGCACGTCTCCAGAAGCTTTATCTATCCAACCTTAATAGCTTGTGAACCTTACTCTCAAACTACTCAGTTGAGTACCCGAGAGTAAAAAGGAAAAACAAAAACTTCGAGTCAGACAAAAAACTTGGTGTGAATAATAATATGCCATCTCGGTAACTGGATATCTAGTGAGATCATACCGCTGAGCGGAATGGGTTTTTCCATCACTAGTATCCTCTAAGTATACATCTTTTATAAATCACACATTTGTAATCACAATGGTTAAACTAGACAATATAAATAGTCATATGCATGCATGCAACTTCGGTAATCATGGTCAATCTGTTTAAACAAGTGCACTATCTGTACGTTATAGTTTTATCGGGGTAACTACAAACCTATATGGCTGACTCAAGCCTACCGGATATTCAAAATTTTATAACTCACCGTTAGAAGGAAACTCGATGGTATGTCTGAAACTTACTATTCCTTGGATTACTCTAATCCTAATGGTTTTGCAGGGCAAACCAATAACCAATCTTAACTTTGTGTATTCCTTTTTGTGCGTAAACCTACTTTTAGTCTTACCCGTGACAAAGCCCTATGCACTGGAATTGTGGACTAATATCAACTAAGGGCCAACAGCTGAAGTATAGAGTATGACCCTACACTAGTCTCATTTGGTTTTCTAATCTCTAAGTTAAATCATCCTATCACAATTTATTTAAAGGTGATAAGAACAATACTTCTTTAGTAAAACTCCAGGCTAAATACCATTTTCTATTTCCTTTAAACAAAACCTTTATAAATGATTCAACCCTTGAAATCATGTCTAAAACAAGGAAAATTTTAGCCCTTTGCTTTATCCAAAAAACTTATGCCAAGATATATGCTTTTATAAAATAACATTGATGAACTTTGAAACCATTTAGGGGTTGTTGCCCCTCAAAACTATAGCTATAAAGCCAAACTTAATAAAACTATCATATTGATGAAACTTTACATCAATATCACCACTAGGGGTTATCGCACACCTTTTATGCAAAATCATGTTAAAGCCTTTAATCTATAAAGTATAAGGCCATGGGGCTAAAACTATTTTCTTTGCCTATATTGGTTGCCGAACATATGCGACATCGTTAGTGGTTTACATATCATATATGGGGTTTTAAAACTCAGAGTTACAGGAATGGCGACATTGATAACTTTTGGCGTCAATGTCTCAAAGAAAATTGCGGCATCACTATAGTCATTATAAAATCAATGTCGGAAGTAATAGGATCGGCGTCACCGCCTAAAGGAGTTAATATAGAAAATAGCGGCATTGCCGCCTTATAGGGTCGGTGTCGACATTGAAAACATGTGGCATGGTAAATATGCGGTGATAAAATCTTAAGGAAAACCTACGCTATTACTCATGTTGAGAGCGTCGATGTCGATATTGGCGCTATGCTTCATACCCCAACCAAGACCAATCCATTTCATACCAACCGGAGTTGATATCCAATGCATCGCACTTGATTGACATCGAAGAACATAGATGGCACTGTGAACTACGGCATGGTTAGCTTCGGCGTAGCAATATCGTGATTACTATGAAAACTGTTTTCTTGTTATTAAAAGTAAATTCTTTTTACTAACTCCTATTGTTTGACAAAATCTCATTGGATAATAAATTTCTTTATCAAATTCTTTTTAGAAGACTGCTATAGAGTGGATTTATCATGTCCAAACTAATTCTACAAACCATCATGTTATATTAATATTTTAATATAATTATTAAGCTTTTCTAGTTCAACAAATTCATAATAAATCATTAAAACATGGGAAGAATCCCCAAAAATCGCAATAAATCATATTTTCTATTTTCTTTAACATGTAAAAATTTTGGGGCCAAAACATAATTTAATTATTTTTAACAATTAAAACCCGAAATAAACCATTTTCTTCACATAAGAAAATCATAAAATATTCATACTTGGTTGAAAAATTATGAAATCAAAAACCTAACTCTAAAATAATATTTCTAACACCTTATCAAAATTCCAAATCATTTGGGTGTCATATGATAGGTTTTCACACTTAAACCTATTTAAGAATTCCATAATTAAATTCAATAATTCATCATAAAGCATACAATCGTCCAAACAATCAAACATGGGATAATATCAATAATAATATTTCGGGTTTATTTCTAAAACCGAAATTAAACAAGCATATTAGAGATGGTCATCATTATTCACCTTGATTTGATGATGGAACTTGAGATTTGAGTTTGAATTTGTTTCCCTTAAGGTTTAATCTTATTTCCTAGCTTTTCTCATTCTTAATGCTCTCAACAATGGCCGACCTTGATTTAGTTGGTTTGTATCAATGAAAGTAAATGATGGAAGGAATGTAAGAGTTTATATTTAGGAATTATGGCATATTCCTATTTTTCCCAAGGCACGACCTATTAAATGATCAAATCTCATTTTCCTTTATCATCCTACATTATTTTATTTTATTTATCTAATTAAATTTTCAAATAATGTTAATCAAAACTAGGGGTGTTACAGCTATGGTCTCGAAATAATCGCGTCGAAGGGTCACGTCATCACTTCCTCTATTTCCGCATAGAATCCAAGGCTATGCCGAGTTGTTTAGGATCATCTACCTTAGCCTTAAGTCACCTACAAGAGCCCCGAAGCAAGTCATGAAGAATCCTAAAGCATCGCCTCTCCAAACTCGAAGTTCCCCAACCTCCCATCTTTGTCCGGTCTAACTATGCAACCAACCCGAGGTCACCCTATTTACCCAAAAAATGGATCAACGCCTAGAAATCAGATGAAAGCACCAGTTCAGATTAAACAAAAAGAAAAGCAGTAAAAAGAGACACAATTTTTATAATGGTTTGGCGTAATCTCCGGCCTACGTCCACTTCAATCTGTTTTATTAGTTATTCTCTCTTTGTATTACAACTAGTTATATCAGACCTGACCACCATCAAGTGGATCTAAGATCTACAAAAGAGTTTCTAGGTTGTTTTTGAATCACTAGTTTTAAGAATTTGCTCATCTATGTCCTAGAACAACGAATAGTTCTTTCCTAAGTGACTCTAATGGAGGAGAGATTAGAGGTGAAGAAGTAGAAGAGCTTCCATGGTTAGAGAATCTAGATCTATTTCTGGTTGTAGCTAGGTTGGTATTTATAGAGGAATTAGGCGGCATAGAGTCAGAGGCCTAATATAAATGAAGTCCAGGAGATAGCTCGGAGTCGTCCTAGAAATCCCAAGCCAACCTGAGTTATCTTGATAACTCAGTGTCGAGTTATCCATGATAACTTGGGGTCGAGTTATAATACTCGGTGCAATTTGCACCACTCCACTTGCATTCTTTTTCCTTCCCTTAGTTGAGTTGCCCAAGCCATTTTGCGATCATCTCCAAGTTCAATCATGTGACCTTTTGAGTATCCATCTCCTTAACTCTTTATACTTAGTTGATCTTGTGACCTCTTGCATTTGACTATGTCTTCAAGATTTCAAGTCGTTTCATCCTTGTTTGAACCTCCTAAGTCCAATTGAAATATGCTTTGCTAAAAAGTGGGTTAACATGCCCCAACATGCCATGATGCAACCCCGAGCACCCTTCTTATTCAGTACCCAGGCATAGCTCCACCAAACAGCAAATGATGTCCAGTCTCCTATGACATCACCGGACAAGAAATCCTGTCCAGTTCCCCTAAACCATAACTTCGGCGGATAGGAAATCCTGTCTGATCCCCCCGAGCCGTAACATCACTGGACAAGAATTACTGTCCGGTCCCCTTCTTGTCGATCTGAAGTAACCCCAAGCTGATCCATGCTAAGCTCTAAGAACTCCTAGCACTGAATAGACCTTTCCTCAAACCAAAATGCTATAATGACTCCCACTTCCATTTTCACATTGACTTCGCCGCTACACTTTGTTCTTCGACCCTTGTACATTCTATGTGCAATGATACAACTCCCAACAACCTAAAGTCGATCCGTCGAAGCACAGTTTCACGGTTCCTAACTCTAATCGCTCTGATCAGTGTATTCAACCACACGAGCATACAAGCAAACACCATACATGCACCAAACAACATTCAAACATGCAAACATATAACAAATTGTTAACCCACCTTTTTCCAAGACAGTATATAAGCAGATTTAACCCAACAGACTTTGCGATTATCGAGGCCGATGAGTCCAGAGTGATGATTGTGGGATCTAGAAATCAAGTACAGATAACATAAAGTCTAGATTGAAAGGAATTGATAGGTATGCAAGGCAGAATGTTCGAAGTATGGAATACGGTTCAACACATAGGAGTAAGTGCATTTTGATAGAAAACAATTAATAACTCAACAACCACAAGAGGGATCGAAGTGAAACTCTAGGAACATGAAGAGGGGACCCTAGGGAGTTCACCTTAGGGGACTCATCCCAAAAAATGCAACTTGAAGGGATCGTTGCCGATCCCGCCATAGGGGTCGATGATATTCCCTTATAAGGGTCGGCTATATTCAAATTTTGGCAGTGATTGGTCAATATCTCAATATCTACTGATCCAATTGACATGAAATTTGGACCACAAGCTAATTACAGCATACGAAACACCCCATAAGGGTCGCATATCATTTGGAGTAGGTTGGAGGGATCGGTACCTATCCCTTCATAGGGATCGACTATAATTAGCCTTTATAATATATTGCAACAAAGATTGATCAATAACTCGAGTTCCACCAATCCAATTAGCGTGAAACTTGGAGACTAAGCATAATACAACATGGAGAAGCTCCCCTAAGGATCGTATGGCATTTGGAAGAGATTAGAGGGATCGGCAGAAATCAAGATTCAAGCAACACTACTTTACGGAAAATGCGATATCTAACAAACCGTACGTCGGAATTGCACAAAATTGGGAGCAGGTAGCTAACATCATGAGGCACCCCTCATAGGGATCGTAGCCCATTTGGACACACTAATATGGATCGATACCGATCCCTATTGTGGGTCCTAATAGGCGTGGAAATTTTTGGGTGGCCTCGTCTTGGTCTCCCGAACCTTCTATCAAAATTTCAGCCCGATCCGTGCACGTCTTTCCTTATAAATACATCAGGCATGGCGTCAGAAAAAGATTCTTCTTTCTACTTCTCTATATCTTCAACCTAGGCTACACTCTGCCAATTTTATTCTTGATTTCGAATTGTAACTATAAACAAACTTCAGTATAATAAAAAGGATTATTTGGGAGTGGACGTAGGCCGGAGTTAGCCGAACCACTATAAATCTTGTCTCTTTTTAATTGCTTTTTGATTGTTTTAATTTTGTTCTTCATTTATTTCTCTTCATATTTCTGTGATTGGATTGAATATTGGTACATTTACATAATTGGGTGTTGGTGGCTAATTTTGAAGCCAACATTTTGGTGCTTTCACTGAGAAAGCTAGCCCCCGCGGATTTGTAGTTCAGATTTGGAATCAATTAGAGAGCTTGGATTTGGAGCAATGGTGAGACAATCAACAAGGAGACGAGCAGTGGATAGGAACCATCACGAAGGGATTCATAAGGCTTTCTCGGGAGCTGGAGCTAATCAAACATCTATCTACATCACCAGAGATGAAATGGGAATATTGATGGACGTTATGCAGGAATGGATGCTGAAAAGACAGGAGGAGATGATGTGGAATCTACTTCGACAGATTGGATAGGCTAGAGCCATAGAAGCTGCTGGAATGCAAAACCAAGGAGTTGGAATGATAGGGACTACTGGAGCTATGGATCAGGGAGTTGAGGTAGCAAGATTCACTGGAAATTAGAACCGGGAGCATGGAGACGGAGCTATTGGACAAAGGAGTGGAACAGAGCAGCCAGGGTAGTCCTCGGCCATCTTAGAGGGATCGACATCGATCTCGCCAAAGGAATCGACATCGATCCCTAAAGACATGAAGGCATGCCCCTGGGTTTAGTCGATCGTGATGCTAGAGGATCTGCGGTCAATCCCATGGAGCTTGGTGAGAATTGGAATTTGGATGCTCGTCCAAAGGAATACGTTCCAGAATTTCCTCGTAGACTCGGGAGGTAGCTTAGACATGTGTTAGGAGACTACCACTAGAAGACAATGATAGGTTTGAAGAGATGATCAGGCAAGTTATGCGTGGAGGATTAGTGAACAGGGATCTAGAGGATGTAAATAGAAGTCCATTTGCTCCTAATATCAGGAATGCTAGGAATCCACTAGAATTCAAACTACCAACACTGGAAGTTTATGACGGAAAGTTAGATCTGACTATGCATATGATGAGGTATATATGATACATGGAAGTGCTGGAGGTGTCGGAAGAAGTCTTGGCACGATGCTTCCCCTTGTACTTAACGGATGTAGCTGCGCCATGGTTTAGACAGTTGGAAAGTGGTTCTATTAGCACATGGATGGAATTGGTCGAAAGATTTATGAAGTAGTTTTGGGTTCACATTATGAGATCCAGAATGTGATGACATTAACATCAGTAAAGAAATGGGCAGGAGAATCACTCAAGAATTTCTTAACTAGGTTCAATCGGCAATTGTTTCAGTGGATCGACTAGATCCATCGATGGTTTTGATGGCGGTAGTGTAAGGAGTTGCACATAATTCAGATTTTAAGATATCACTAATATGGGATCCACCGATGGATCTCAAGGAATTCTACCATGAAGCAAAAAGGTTTCTACGACGAGAAGATGTGAAAGTAGATAGAGAGGCAACAAAAGTTAATACTGTACGGGGTGGAGAACTGCCCGGTGAGAGCTCAAGAAAGGACAAGGGTAAGCAGAACATAGACAATAGCTTCAATGGACCGAAGTGGTAGAGAGGAGAACCCAAATTCTCTTCTTACTCGGAGTTGAATGAAACCCTAGAATGGATATATCTGGATACTTGAGGGTGCCTTCCATATCGGAGGCTGGCAAGGAGGGAACCCTACGAACGCGAATGGACATCAGGAAAGCGCTGCCTATTCCATGAGCTGGATGGGCATAATACAAATGACTGTAGGCATTTGAAGCATATCATTGAGGAACACATGAAGAATGGTCAGTTACAACAATATGTAGGGACTCGAGCTGCGATGGTGGAACAGGAGCGGCCAACGTCCACCTCAAATGAAAATGGAACTGGATCAAGGCATCATCATCAACTTGTCATCTATTGATCGGGATGGCATGGAATAGGTAACAAACTCCACAATAGGACAGCTAAGTCACTTACACATGTACGGGATCGAGGACGGTCCCTAAGCATGCTCTAAGATGATGATAAACTGTAGTGCTCGGGTTTGTAAAATTATTTTTTCTTTTCCTTATTTTTTCTTCTTATTTGCTTCGAACTCTGGTTTATTGGTTGTATGGACCCTTATTTTATATTTTGGCAAATGGACTTAGGAATGTTTAAATTTGGATCATTGTAATAGATAAGATAGGTCGTTGGGTATGGACTATGCTAGGAAAGGGGTAGGTCGCTTCGCTCGAACGCGATGAATCGGCCTACTCAGGTCGTCGAGTATGGATTATGCTTGGCAAGGATCCGGAGAGGTCAAGGTCGTCGGGTATGGACTATGCCTGGCAAGGGGTAGGTCGCTTCACTCGAACGTGATGGATCAGCTTACTCAGGTCGTCGAGTATGAATTGTGCTCGGCAAGGATCCGGAGAGATCAAGGTCGTCAGGTATGGACTATGTCTGGCAAGGGGTAGGTCGCTTCGCTCGAACGTGATGGATCGGCCTACTCAGGTCATTGAATATGGATTGTGTTCGGCAAGGATCCAGTGAGATCGAGGCTTTGGATTTGAAAATGATCCAGTAGAATCACAAATTTAGCTATTGGCTTTGGATAGATATGGATTCGGTTAAGGATTTGGAATGTATTCGGAATTGGATATCGACTCGGAATAGTCATGGATTTCACTAACGATCCAAAGAGATCGTGGATTTGGATTAGCAACGGATTAGATTCTGGATTGGAAAATATGACTATTAATGGATTTTGGATTTTGGATTTTGGATTTATGGTAATTCAAAACACACCTTCCTATCGCAAGGCATGTTTTGGGGGGCAAAGTATTAACCCACCTTTTGTCAAGGCAGTATACATGCGGATTTAACCCAACAGACTTCGCAATTATTGAGGCCGATGAGTCAAGATTGATGATTGTGGAATCCAGAAATCAAGTATAGATAATAACATGAAGTCAATATTTAATGGAATTGATAGATATGCAAGGCAGAATGTTCGAAGTATGGAATACAGTTCAACACATAGGAGCAAGTGCATTTCGATAGAAAAACAATTAATAACTCAACAACCACAAGAGGGATCGAAGTGAAACTCTAGGAACAAGAAGAGGGGACCCTAGGGAGTTCACCCTAGCGGCCGCACCCAAAAAATGCAACTTGAAGGGACTGGTACTGATCCCTCCATAGGGGTTGGCGCTCTTCCTTTATAGGGGGCTGCTATATTCAAATCTGTAGTGATTAGTCAATTTCTCAATATCTATTGATCCAATTGACATGAAATTTGGAGCACGTCCTAATTACAATACATGGAACACCCATAGGGGTCGCATATCATTTGGAGGGATCGGTACCTATCCCTCTATAGGAATCGACTATAATCAGCCTTCACAACATATTACAACAAAGATTGATCAATAACTCGAGTTCTACTAATCCAATTAGCGTGAAACTTGGAGGCTAAGCATAATATAACATGGAGAAGCTCCTCTAGGGATCGCATGGTATTTGGAAGAGACTAGAGGGACCCGTACCTATCCCTTAGGGGATTGACAGAAATCAAGGTTCAAGCAACACTAGTTCATGGAAAATGCGATATCTCACAAACTGTACGTCGGAATTGCACGCAATTTGGGGAGAAGGTAGCTAACATCATGGGGCAGCCCTCGTAGAGATCGTAGCCCATTTGGACATACTAATAGGGATCGATATCTATCCCTATTATAGGCCCCAATGGGCCTGGAAATTTTTGGGTGGCCTCGTCTTGGTTTTCCGAACCTTCTGTCAAAATTTCAGCCCAATCCATACACGTCTTCCCTTATAAATACAGCAGGCATGGTGTCAGGAAAAGGATCTTCTTTCCGCTTCTCTTTATCTTCAACCTAGGCTACACTCTACCAATTTTTTCTTGATTTCGTATTGTAACTGTAAACAAACTTTAGTATAATAAAAATGATTATTTGGGAGTGGACGTAGGTCGGAGTTAGCCGAACCACTATAAATCTTGTCTCTTTTTACATGCTTTCTGATTGTTTTAATTTTGTTCTTTGTTCATTTCTCTTCATATTTCTGTGATTTGATTAGATATTGGTACTTTTACATAATTCGGTGTTGGTGGCCAATTTTGACGCCAACACAATTCATGGAAAATCATTATATAATATGTCTCTAACATAGCCTAACACACTTCAAGGCAACCATACATCAAATTAACATGATTAGAATACATTAAAATAGTTTAAATTCATTTGTACTTCAGATTTCACTTTAAAACAGTTCTAAAATATGATTTTGGCTTTAAAAATAAGTCTAAAACATTATGAAACCTATTAATAGATATATAGTAAGATAAGAGATGATATATCATTCACCAAAACTTTCAACATCCAAGTTTTGCACGCAAATCGAGGCAAATCCGAAAATCAACAGCTAAGCTCCATGTTTTCTTCCCAAAAAATGTAGATTTTAAGATCTCCTGTGAATCCTCTTACTATTCTACCCTTAATCTATGATTTAGAGTTGATTTGGAAGAGAAAGGAGATGGTTTTGGATGTAGAATATGTTAATAAAAGCTTAGATCTTTTTGAGAAATGGTAAAAGCGATTTGGAGATGATGGTTCAACCTATTATAGCCTCCAAACACAAAATAGGTTAGTGGGTTTACCCCCAAACTCTCTAGTTATACACTAAGCTGCTTCAAAAACTACAAATCTTCAAATAGCCATATCTCCTAGCTATAAATTCCATATTGTAATTATGACCATTCTATGGAAAGGGACACCATCGTATCTTTCCAATGGAAGTGGTCTTGGATGCTAATACGACTTCTATCAAACATTATAGCCGTTACAAATTTTAAAGGGTAAAATCGTCTGGAAAAATTCTGAATATAGGAAATGTCACTGGTAGGCATTTCTCAAAGTTATAGAGTCATATGACCTCATATGAATTTAAAAATAATATTTTATGATCCTCCAATACATAAGATACGGGTCATTACACTCTGTCCCCTTTAGGGATTTCGCCCCTAAAATCCACAATACAAAAAAGGTGAAATCAAACATAGCTACCTCGCATGCCTAACATCCACGAGCAACCATATCAAACATGCACACAGATGTAGGTGATGATATCTACGTCTACCCTAGCATGCAGGATACTAAACTACCTTATATGATATCCAAAGTGAAAGTAAATGCGATAAGCAGAAGTCTCACAAAGTAAAGAGCTCCGGATAAGCGGTCATTATGCTTTCCTCGGTCTCCCAAGTACAACCGCCTTCGCTCTTACTCTACTAAACCTTCACCAGCTCTAATGTCTTCCTCCTAAGATGCTTCATATCACGTTTGATGATACGAATAGACCTACAAGGTCTCGAAGCTTCTGGTTCAATCTCGATATCATAAAGCTAATTTGGTCCAACTATCATGCCTGAGCCATGCATAAACTTGCGCAAGCGAGAGACGTGGTACACATTGTGTACGCCCGCTATCTTCTGAGGTAAGTTGACTATGTAAGCCAAGTTCCCAATCCTTTCAAGTATCAAAAAAGGACCGACGAATCTCGGTGCCAACTTCCCCTTAGAACCGAATCAAACAACATTCTTCGACGAAGAGATCTTGACAAATACCATATCGCAAATGGAGAACTCTAAATCACGTTTTCTCCTATCAACGTAGTTTTTCTACCTATCCTGAGTAGCTTTCATTCGTTACCGAATGATCTTGATCTTCTTTGAAGTCTCTTTAATCATATCTGGCCCAAGTATCAATTTTTCGCGCACTTTCCACTAACATAAAGGAGCATTGTACGGTTAGTCATATAATGCCTCAAATGGTGTCATACCAATGATGGACTGATAACTATTATTGTAGCGAACTATACTAGCTGCAAATGGTCATCCTACGAGCGACTGAAATCGAGAATGCAAGCTTGTAAGAGATCCTCTAAGATACAATTCACCCTCTTGGTCTGCCCATTAGTATGTGGGTAATAAGTTGTACTAAGATGGAGCTCCATCCCCAATGCCTCTTATAAGCTCTTCCAAAACCCGCTAGTGAACAGGGGATCTCGGTCGCTCACAATGCTCTTCGGCACATCATGGAATCGCATAACCCACTTCATATACAACTCGGCCAATTTGGATGTCGTTCTACTTAACTTGACGGGTATAAATCTAGCATTATTCTTCAATCTATCGACTATGACCCAAATGCTATCGTACCCTCCTCTAGTCCTCGGCAATCCATCGATGAAGTCTATCGAAACTTGTTTCCATTTTCGAATCTCAAGCGGTTACAGCAAACCACTCAGTTTCTTTTGCTTTGCTTTTACCAACTAGCAGTTCATGAACTTCGAGATAAATGCCTCAACGTCCTTCTTCATCCCTCCCAATAAAATGTCTGTCTCATATCGTGATACATTTTATTGCCGCCATGATGTAATAGTCAATCAAGAATGATGACACTCGAGTAGCACCTCATGCCTCAACCCATCGACATCAGGAACAAAAAATCTCCCGTCCTTACGAAGCCAACCATCTCGGTCGAGCCCGTATTGCTCCATCTCCTCGGACTCTACTCCTTCCTCTATCTTTGCCATGATCTCGTCTAGTATAGCATCTCGCCTCTGACTAGTACCGATCCACTCAATCAGGATAGGTCTGATCGTCAGGCTTGCCAACACTTCCGGCTCTAGCTCACATCGAAGCCTAAAATCATAATCAGCGATAAACTCTAACCGCTTCCACTCTAGGAACATCGCTCCCTGCTAGCATGTCTCCTACTCAATGCATCAGCAACTGCATTTCTCTTACCTGGCGTATAGGAAATGTCAAAGTCATGGGAGTCTAGGAACTCTAACCATCACTGCTGACGAAGGCTAAGGTCCTTTTGGGAGAACAAATACTTCAAGACTTATGGTCCATATATAGCTCGAACCTCTCCCCAAGCAAATAATGCCCCCTTATCGTCAAAGCAAATACTACGTCGCCAACTCCAAATCATGAGTTGGATACTTCTTCTTGTGCGGTTTCAGTTGTCGACTAGTGTATGCAACAACCTTTTCCATCTACATCAACACTGCACCTAATCCAATACCATATGTATTTGTGTAAATTGTCAACTCATCATTTCCATTCAGAATGACTAACATCGGTGCACTCGTCAACCTCTCCTTCAAAGTCACGAATGCATGCTCGCAACTCGCGTCCCAAATTAAAATCTGATTCTTCTTCGTCACGTTGGTTAATGGGCTGCTACCTTAGAGAAGTCCTTGATAAAATGTCTATAATATCCCACCAATCCAAAGAACACGTCTATAGTGATCTTAGGTTGATCCCAGTCTTGTACTGCTACCACCTTCGTAGGATCTACAGCAATACCCTACTTAGAAAGAACGTGACCCAAAAATCGCACTTTCCTTCTCCAGAAGTGACACTTCAAAAACTTCACCTTCAGTCGGTGCTTCCTTAGCACCTCGAGCAAAATCCTCAAATGCTCCTTGTGTTCTTCCTCCATCCGTAAATAAACAAAGATATCGTCTATGAACATAGGTACAAACTTATTTAGTTGATCCCTGGAAACATGGTTCATGAAATCAACAAAATATGTCGGTGCATTGGCTAGCCCGAATGGCATAACCAACCACTTATAGAATCCAAACGGCATATGAAACACTGTAATCAGCACACTCTCCTTTGCCACTCTAAGTTGACGAAACCCCACACAAGGTCCAACTAAGAGAACAACCAAGCATCATAGAATGGATCAAATAAGTTATCAATACACGGGAGTTGATACTTGTTCTTCTTCGTCACCTTGTTCAACTCATGATAATCTACGCACAATCTTAAAGAGTCGTCCACCTTAGTGGCAAACATTACAGATGCTCCCCACTTAGATATACTCCGTCAAATAAACCCTCATCCCAATAGGTCATTCACTTGCACCTATAGTTTCTTCTGTTCTTTCGGCATCATAAGCCTCAATGGCATAACAATCGATCTGGCATCCTTCACCAAGTTTACATAGAACTCTATCTCCATGTGTGGTGGTAATCCGGTCACCTCCTCGAATATGTCAGGATACTCCCTCGCTAAAGGCACAGGTGACAACTCGTCTTGTGAGATCTCGAGTGAGAACTGAAAGCTAACCATAACCTCATCGTCAAGTAGGCAACCTATCTCCAACCTACACCCATCATCCATCCACATCATCACCAACGGCCCCTCACAATCCACCAATACTCTATACTTCTATAACTAGTACATCCCCGAAATAATACCAAACCCTACAAATCCTAAAATAAAACAATCACAAGCAAACAAATATCCATGACTCGATAAGGCTAAGTCTCGACAAACGATGCAAAGGTTAGTCGATCCTTCAACAAGGTTTGTCACAATCAAGGGTCGATCAACTATCTCGGGTTTCAATCCTAGTCTATCTACCAAATCACCGGATATGAAGGAATGTGAAGCCTTGTTATTGAATAAAACATGTACATGTGTATCAGAAATAGAAAGCATACCATGTATAATGCGCTCTTCCCCTTCTCCTTCGCTGATGGAGCACTCAACGAAGCTGGAACAGCATTCAAAGCATAAGCAGGCATATCCTACTTATTCCTTAGCAGTTCTGGACAATCCTTCTTGATATACCCTGGCTTGTTGCGGTTGTAGCACTTCTTGCCCTCCACCTTGTAGTCTCTGACAAGATAGCCATTTTCCACATAATTATATCAAGTAGGCTCCCACTTGCTCTTCTTTCGATCGCTCTTCTAAAACTGGTTCTTCTTCTTATTGTTGTGCCACTTCCTCTTGCTTCCTCCGTCAGCTTGGGGCTTTGGCTCATCCTAGGAAGCAACAATCGACTCAGGCTTAGTACGCGGACTCTTATGTTGAAGAGCGTTCTCCACTAGCCTCTCAAAGGTCTCATTAATATGACTCATGAGTTTTTCTCCAAGAGAGTCATCCAAGACCATAATAAACTTCTCATTCTTCTTAAACGGAGTATCGATAAAAGATAAGTCGTACTTCGACAGCATGTCAAACTCAGCCACATACTCTGACACATACATATCCCCCTGTCTCAAGTCAATGAACTTTTGGAAGAGCACTAACTTCTGAGCGGTCGGTATATACTTCTCTTCAAAATTCGCCTTAAACTTCTCCTAAGTAATCTGATCCTCGGGAGTAGCAATCTTGATGGTGTTCCACCATCCCATAGCTCGTCCTTTAAATTGTCTAGAGGCCAGCTTCCTCTTCATCGCATCATCTAACTTCATATCCTCAAAGATGCATTTGTATGTGTCTAACCAATCCTGCACTTCGATGGCTGATTCTGTTCTAAGAAATGGCTTTCCACCCAGAGTGGGGTAGTCCTTGCTTAGTTTAGCAAAGTCATCCCTCGCCATACATTGGAGCACTACCACCAACAGCCATAGCAGGAGCAACTTGAGAATTTTGAACTATGTTTTGCACCATCTCAGCAAACATGTTCTACAAGTCAGGATTGGCAGGCCCCGATCTCGCCCACTTCTCAACTCTAGAAACGGAGTTCCTAGCAGCATTCCTCGTTAGCCAACTCATACTTATAAGCTGTAATAAGAATGATCAATCTCTCTAAAAGGAATAAGTGGCGTCTATGGATGCAATGCAACTTATATACCATATAGACACATATTATATAGTTTAAAAGCCAAATATAACAAATACGCACCCTCATATATCGCTCGATCCATTCTAAGGTGATAGCACCTTCCTTATCTCTAATGGATCCAAGTATAAACTTAGGTCATCTACACAACTTAAGCTCTGACACCAAATGTGACAACCGTCCTACACCTTCAGTACCCAATATACCATTATAATAAGCTATGGAGGCACCCGGTCGATTTAAGATGGTAGCCAAGGATGAAAAATAACAAAAATCCAAGCACGGAACCTACAGAACATCTTACAACGCATAGACAAAATATAATATAATAACATAGATGTAAAACATGTAAGATAATGATATAATCAATGAATTACATATAAGAATATTAGGGTGCAACAGGTTCACAGATCACACAAAAACTGAAATAGTACAGTTTATACATTCCAAGTCTCTAAAAATAAACTCTATAAATATCTCAAAGTATAATTACTAACATAACCCCACCGTACTGCACAACGAAATATAAGCAATAGTAGCTCCAAAGTATAAATATATAAAAGCATAGCCACATGCTTGTACTCCGTACAGCTTCATGTGCTATCCAAACCTGTTATCTCTAATCTACTCATTTAAGAGTGCCCGAGATAATAAGTAGCAAAGTATAAAACCTCGGGTCAGACAACAGTCTAGTGTGAGCGATGCATCATCTCAAAAATACTATAAAAGTTGTACATATTAAATAGGGGCATAGTGTATGAAGAACCATACTTGACATGTCACTGCATCCAAAGAGTTAGCACATAACAGTTGATATATGCTAATCTACTATCATCTCTATATAAGTGTACCATAATTGAAGCACAATGTCTAATGTCTGGGTATATGGTTGAAAATACCTACATCATGTGATACCCTCAAGTGGTAAACAACCATGACATCGCATCCATCAAACAAAATCCTCACAATCACTCGTGTGCATTGGATATAATGATAACTCATATGGCATAATTGCAAACCAGTGACTCGATTGAAATCCCAGCTTCATTTGTGCTCGAATCCATGCCACTTCAAAAGGCTAGGAATTAGGCTTGCAATCGCAAAAGCCTAGGGTAATCTACTAACGCAAGGTTTGAACACGATTGCAAATCCAGTTGGGCATCCCTACATACCCCTTCTTTAAGAGAACATTAGAAACCTCCAAGTTATCAACGATCCCATTGCACGCGTCTCTATGATGGAACTCAACCGTCATTCCATCTTGGCATCTCCATAGTAAAACACAATCGCAAATTCTACTCACAAGCCCCCATCATTGAACTTGCCCATATGGATCACTTCCATGACTCTCATCATTAAGTCGTCATCATCAAAATGCCTTTAGGCACCAATTATAAGTCGTATAGCCATCGTACTATAGTCCCGAAGTCATCGCGTTGAAGCATCACACCATCGCTTCCTATATTGCCGCATAGAATCCAAGGCCATCTGTAACATCCCATACCTAGAGGCAAAAGCTAAGCGCTACAGATGGTGTAGTCATCCATAGTATTAACTTCTAGCAACAAAATACGGTAATGATAGTGGTATCCATAATATCAGAAGCACTTGAATATGAACAAAATCACAGATTTCCAAAAACAACATTTTGCTGATTATATTTCAAAACAAATTCATATCCAAGTTACATAATCCCATATCATTTCCTAGGTAAAGATTAATTATAATCATTACAAAAATATGCCAAGATCGACATATGACGATGCCCCCTTGGTTGATAAAAGCAATATAGTCATATCTGACCTAATATACACAGCGGAATCAAAACAAAATGAAACTGCAAATCCTAATTAGCTATCCGTCAACCACCTGCTCATCTTCGAAAGCTATATTCACCAAAAGACTAAAACCTGAAAACCCTAACCCTTAGCCTACTCAAATCAATTTTGAGTACCCGAGAGTTTAAGGGGAAACAAAAACTTCGAGTCAGACATAAAGCCTGGTGTGAATAATTCTGTTACATCTCGGTTTACTGATATTAAGTGAGACCACGCTGCTTAGCGGATTGGGTTTCCCCTCACTAATATCCTCTTTAAAACATATATTTTGCAAATCCTTTCCTGCAACCAAACTAGTTAATTAAACTGATTATATCTAAATAGCAATATCCTTTATGCTAAGAAATGGACTATCTGTACAAAAACAGGTAATAAGTAGACTATCTGTCCATAACATAATAGCAAGGTCTGTTATGCTACAAATGGACTATTTGTCCATACAACTGGGCCGACTACCCGCAAACTGGACTAACTGTCCGAATCAAAATGGACTAACTGTCCGAATTATTTTCCTAGGGTTAACTACCCTATATCTTTTTCCTTGAAAACCTTTTCAAAATGATTTAACCTTTTAAATCATACTTATACAAGGAAAATATATTCTTAGCTTTACTCTAAGCTATTTTGCCATGATATATACATACTTTACTCAAAATAATGTTGATGAGATTTAATGAGGATTAACTATCCTTCCAAAACAAGTTAAAACCCTTTTTAACTTGAAAATACTTAGGCTACATTGCATATTTAATACATTCGAAACCTTTGTTTAAAACCGTTAAACAACCCTTTCGAAACCATTGAAGTTAACCCCTTTGAAACCATTGAAAGACCTTTTCGAAACCATTAAATATTGCCTTTCGAAAACATTGGAAAAACCTTTCCTTTCTTTTCTCCGAAAGCTTCAAAATATCAAACATCCACCTTTAAAATCTTTTAAATATTGCCTTTCGAAAACATAGGAGAAACCCTTCCTTTCAACCTTTTCGAAACCCTGGGGAACCACACCTTTCGAAACCATTCATTAAAACCTTTCAAAACAGTCAAAACTCAATCCTTTCAAAAGCACTTTGGGTTCAATTTAAAACATATGGAAACCTTTAAAAACCATTCAAAAATCTACCCTTTCAAAACCTTGGAAAAACGTCTCGGTCGAAACCATTTGGATTCTGCCTTCAAGTAGAGCAAAAGGATCAGAAACCCATTAAAGTCGAAAGCATCTGTTTCGAAACCATTTAAAACTATCGCTTTCGAAACCAATTTTGATTTGACTTTAACCATAGAAAAATGGTCTTTAAAACATTTAAGTCGAAAGCATCCGCTTCGAAACCATTTCCTAAGTAAAGAAGTGATGGTGTCGAAACCATCCCTTCGAAAGCATTGGAGAACTGGCCATATTTTAAAAATAAAACAACCCTTTCGGAACCATCTGGGTCGAAGGTAAAAAGGCGGCAGCAAAAAGGTTTCGACTTAGTCGAAAGCAATTATTTAAAAACAATGGCGCAACATAATCAAAACCATTCCTTTTAAAACCATTTGACCCAGTCGAAAGCTAACCAAGTCGAAAGCAAGTAGGCGCATTTTTAATTTAAAAACAAAGTATTGCCTCAACCCTTTGGAACCCCTGGTTTCAACTCCCTACCCTCCGCCTACATCCAATTCACCACATACTAGTAAACTGATATCATGTGCATTGGTTTGGACTGTATCGAAAGCGAAGATGAGGAAGCGGAACCTGGTGTCGATAGTGTCGAAACAGTGTAAAACATGCAGCAAATAGTTCTTTCCACCTAACCTGCCTTACATATCTAATTGTGATTGGTTGCCTCTTTCTTTACCAATAAAAAGTACTGCAATTTTTCAAAAGTGTTGCCGACGTTCAGAATTAACAAACGTAAATTATTTTGTAAAAAGCCTCTTCTCTTCTCTTAATTATATAAAACATCTAAATCCCTTATTAAATAATTTTATATAACCAATAAAGCACTTAGGAAAAATCTACAAAAATTCCAGCAAATCTCTTCTAATATGTTTTCCAACATATAAAATTTTTAGACCCAAATCTTTTATTATTTAACCGAAAATAATTATTAACCCAAATTAACGTATTCTTTACTAGAAAATTCATATAAATTCCCCATAATTTTAGAAAATTCCGAAAATTGAAATTCATCTCTAAAATATTATTTATGATCTTTATAAAAATTCTCAAGGCATTTGGATTTCATTTTATAGGGTTTTCACTTTAAAACATATCATAAAATCAATATGAACATACATAAATCATCAGCATGTATATATAACCATTCCATCATTCAAAAACATTGCAAATCATTGCAAAATATTCGGCATTCATCTAAAAACCGAAAATACAATCAAAAATGAGAAGTAAACATTATTCACCTTAGCTTTAGAGATTAAAGAGATTGAGATGTGAATGGATTTGATTTGGATTAGCTTCTTCCTAACTTTTCTTCCTCTTTTCCTTGTTAATGGTGGTCGGCCCTTTATTTTAAAAAATTTGATGAAATGAAATGGATGTGTAGGGGTACACGGCCAAAGGGTTTAGGGTATAAGAATGGCCTCTTTCCAATTTTACCCCTCCTCTATTTCAATTTAAACTCTTCTTTTAATTCATTGTTAAATGGCACGACTACCCTTGACTAAATCAAATCTCAATCCCTTAATCAACACATTATTTTATTTCATTTAGCTAATTAAACATCCTAAATAATGTTATCAAAAATCTAGGGTGTTACAGACTCCCCTCCTTAAAGAATTTCATCCTCATAATTATTATAAGGTACACAAAAAATCCAAACAAGAAGGTAAGACATACCATCAAACAAGTCATGATAAGTATCTATAATCCTACTCTCAATCCCAAGTACAGTCCTGTCATCGTCGCTCCACTGGACTTTGACTAATCTAACCATCTTAGTTCTTAGCCTCTTCTCGTCTCTCGCAACAATACGAATAGGCTCCCTTACTATGGTCAAATCCGGTTCTCCCACTAAATCATCTAGCACAGTCGGTGCAATAGTAGTCTCCAGGTCTCTAACACACTTTCTGAGATGAGAAACATGGAAAACATCGTGGACTCTTGCTAAACTGTTCGGTAACTCAACTCTATATGAGAGTTTCCCGATCCTCTCAACTATAGGAAAAGGTCCAACGAATCTCGATGCTAACTTTCCTGATTTCCCAAAACTAATCATACCCTTCAATGGTGATACTTTGACGAAAACCTGGTCTAGCTCCAACTGAGAACTCTAAATCTTTCCGTCTCTTATTTGCATAACTCTTCTGCCTAGATTGAGCCTCCTTCATTCTAGCCTGAATGACCTCAATCTTTTCTGCAGCATCTCTGACTAAATCTGGACCAAGAACCAACCTATCCCTAGTCTCTAGCCAACGTACGGGAGATTTGCATGGCCATCCATACAAAGCTTCAAACGGTGCCATCCCAATACTAGTCTGATAACGGTTGTTATACGAAAACTCGACTAAATGCAGATGCTCTTCCCATGATCCCCCGGAATCTAATACACAAGCTCTTAACAAATCTTCCAAGGTTTTGTTAATTCTTTCCGTTTGCCCATCTGTCTACGGATGGTAAGCGGTACTCATCTTGAGCTTGGTTCCCAAAACTTCCTATAGACTCTTCCAGAACTCACTAGTGAATAAAGGATCTCTATCGCTAACTATGCTACTAGGAATTCCATGCAGTCTAACCACATTCTTCATAAACAACTTTGCCAAAACAGGTGTCGTTCTGGTTGACCTAACTGGAATGAAATGGGCACTCTTGGTCAATCTATCCACTGTGACCCCTATACTATCATTTTCCCTGTTTGACCTTGGAAGCCCGTCAATAAAATCCATGGAGATAGAATCCCACTTCCATACTGGAATATCTAATGGCTAAACCAACCCACTTGGTTTCTGGTGTTCGGCCTTTTCGTGCTGGCAAATCATGCACTGCTTCACACACAACCCAATATCCCGCTTCATACCTTCCCAGAAGAAACTCTTCTTCATATCCTGATACATCTTAGTACCTCCTGGGTGAATAGAGAACTTTGAACGATGGCATTCCTCTAAAACTTCTTTCCCTATGTTCCCCACACTCAGAACACATAATCTCCCTTTCTTTCTCAACCTACCATTCTGGTCAAGACTGAAACCTTTCAAGTCATTGCTCTCGGTTCCATCTTTTAACTTCCCGATCCGTTCAGCTAACACTGGACCTTGTTCCTGCTTAGAAGCGATCCTTTCGATCATCACTGGTCGAACTTCTGTTAGAGTAGTATTTTTCCATTACTTTGTTATGTTTATGTTTTGGTTATATTTTGTTTGTGTGTCTTTCTTATTTTGTTCGGGCTTCTTATGTTTGGCTTATTATCAAAGCCCACTTATGTTGGCCCATATCTTTTCTTTCCTCAAATAGAAGACTCTCTTCTATTATATAAGTTTGCATCTGCTGGTTTGTTTTTGGTTAAGTTGAATAATAATCAAACTCAAAAGTTACCGCTCTCTCTCTCAAATCTTAACATAGTATCAGAGCGATCAGATCCGATCTAAATTCCGTTTTCGTTTTCCGCTTCTATCTCTTCTTCAATCCAGATCTAAACTCCAGGGCTATGGCAGAGAATAAGGCTATCATGGATGTTATGCCAGTGATGTCAAAGATCACATAACACAAATTGGGAGACTCGAATTATTTTGATTGGAATAAAACAATTCGATTATATCTTCGAAGTATTGATAAGGAAGATCACCTCTCTCGAGATCCACCAAAGGAAAATTATGATGACAAGGAAGATCAAATCTGGTTAAGGGATGATGCGCGGCTGTTTCTTCAGATTAGGAATACTATTGATGGTTGTGTAATCAGTCTAGTGAATCATTGCAGTTTTGTAAAAGAATTAATGGATTACCTCGAATTTTTGTATTCTGGAAAAGGGAACTTGAGTAGGATGTATGATGTTTGTAAGGCATTTTATCGATCTGAAAAACAAGACCTATCTCTGATGAACTATTTTATGAAGTTTAAAAAGACATATGAAGAATTTAACATGCTGCTACCAATTAGTACAGATGTGAAGATTCAACAACAACAAAGAGAACAAATGGCAATTATGAGTTTTTTGGGTGGATTGTCAAGTGATTTTGATTCTGCAAAAGCACAAGTTCTATCTGGATCTAATGTTACCTCATTGCAAGAAGTTTTTAGTCGAATTCTGAGAGCAGACAATTCAAGTAATGAACAAAATACCACACCAAATACAAGTGCTCTTATTAGCCAAGGCAGTGCACAACCAAGATATGCACAGAATAATGCACAGTGGAGACCTAACCAATACAACACTAAGAAAGGAAGTGGCCAACCTGAAAATCAAACTGTTAACCCAAATTTTTGTACCTTTTGTAAAAGAGATGGTCATAGGTACCAACAATGCTGGAAATTACAGGAATGAAACAAGCAGACAAACTTTGATAAAGGCAAGGGGCAAAATCCTTATAATCAAGCAGCAGCAAATGTGGCAAGAACTCAAGAAGAAGGGTCTATGCTGATCTCTGGAGAAGAATATGAAAAATTCTCTGAATATCAAAATAATATGAAGAAGCAATCAAACAATCAATCATCTAGTATCTCAACTGTTGCCAAATCAAATAAATGGGTCATAGATTCAGGTGCCACTGATCATATGACCGGTAACTCACTGCTTCTCTCAGAATTTCATGCAAACCACAAAGCACAGAGCATAACATTAGCAGATGGATCCTTATCATATGTTCATGGATCAGGGTCTATCAACTTTAACTCCTATCTGAAATTAAGTTCTATTTTATATACACCAGAGCTTAGTTTTAACCTCATCTCTGTCAGTCAAATAACAAGAAAACTCGACTGTTGTGTTATTTTTTATCCTAATCATTGTGTGTTTCAGGATTTAACCACCAAGAAGATTATTGGTAGAGGTCATGAACTTGGGGGCCTATACATGTTTGATAGCTTTCCATCAACTTCTATTGCATGTACCGGTATTAATCAGGCTCTCAAGTCTCACTGCCAACTTGGTCATCCTTCCCTACAGAATTTTAAAATTCTATGTCCTCAGTTTAATTCAATAAAGTCTTTGGAGTGTGATTCTTGTCGGTTGGCCAAACACCACCGTCAAAGTTCAACTCCAAGAGACAATAAAAGAGCTAATGCTGCATTTGATCTTGTTCATTCAAACATTTGGGGGCCATCTTCAGTAACATCTAAACCAGGATTTAAATATTTTGTTACTTTTGTAGATGATTACTCTAGACTAACTTGGCTATTCCTTATGAAAAATAGATCTGAATTATACTCTATTTTTTGTAATTTCTGTGTTGAAATAAAAACACAATTCAATGCTAAGATCAAAGTGCTAAGAAGTGATAATGCTAAGGAGTACACTTCTAGTCTTTTTCATAATTTTATGGCTGCTAATGGCATTATGCATGAAACTTCATGTGTTGACACACCATCTCAAAATGGAATAGCGGAGAGGAAGAATAGGCATTTGTTAGAAACCACTAGAGCTCTTTTATTTCAAATGAACATGCCAAAAGTTTTTTGGGCTGATGCAATTGCCACGGCTTGTTTCTTAATTAATAGGATGCCATCAAGTGTTTTAAATGGTGATATCCCATACAAAGTTCTCTTTCCAGAAAAAGCTATCTACCCTGTTAAACCTAAACTGTTTGGATGCACATGTTTTGCTAGAGATGTTCGACCACAAGTGTCTAAATTAGACCCTAAATCCTTAAAGTGTGTGTTTGTTGGTTATTCAAGGTTGCAAAAAGGGTATAGGTGCTATTGCCCAAGTCTTGATAAATACCTAGTATCTATTGATGTAACTTTTCATGAAGATATACCATACTTTCAGAATAGAGCAAGTCAAACTGAGTCTGATCCAGATGAAGAGAGTGAATTTCTTATCTATTCTATAAACACACATATACAAGAAGCAGGAAATAATGATGAATCTACACCCCTTCCACCTATTCATGAGCCAGTACTCTATCATAATCCAGAGCTAGACCTTCCAATTGCTTTAAGAAAAGGGAGACGCCAATGCACATATCCTATTACATCTTATGTTACTTATAATCATTTACCACCTACCACATGTTTGTTCATAAAAACACTTGATGCCATTTCTATTCCAAAGACAGTTAATGAGGCTATCTCACACCCAAAGTGGCATGAGGCAATGATTGAAGAACTAAATGCCTTGGAGCTGAATAAAACATGGGACTTAGCAGTTCTACCTGAAGGGAAGAAGGCAATTGGATGCAGGTGGGTATTCTCTATCAAAGTCAATCCTGATGGGTCAGTTGCTAGATTTAAAGCTAGACTTGTAGCAAAAGGATATGCACAAGTATATGGGGTGGATTATTTAGAAACCTTTAGTCCAGTTGCTAAACTTACCTCAATTAGATTATTCATATCTCTGGCTGCTACACATGATTGGAGAATTCACCAATTGGATATTAAAAATGCCTTTTTGCATGGAGAACTTCAAGAGGAAATCTACATGACAAAGCCTCCAGGTTTCAGTGTTAAGGGGGAGAAAAATAAGGTATGTAAACTAAAGAAAACACTATATGGCCTAAAACAATCTCCTCGGGCATGGTTTGGAAAGTTTAGTCAAGCTTTAGAAGGTTTTGGTATAAATAAAAGCAAATTTGACCACTCTGTATTTTACAAGACAACTGAAAATGGAATCATTCTCTTGGTTGTCTATGTTGATGATATCATTATAACTGGAAGTGATAGCAAAGGTATTTTGTCTCTAAAAACATTTATACAAGCACAGTTTCATACCAAAGATTTGGGAAATTTAAAATACTTTCTTGGTATAGAAGTAGCAAGAAGTAAACAAGGAATTCTCCTATCACAAAGGAAATATGTGCTTGATCTCCTAACTGAAACAGGAAAGCTTGGATGCAAACCAAATTCTACTCCAATGATACCCAATAACAATCTAGCTGAAAATGGAGAACCATTCAATGATCCAGAAAGATATAGAAGATTAGTTGGTAAACTAAACTATTTGACTGTCACAAGGCCAGATCTCTCATATTCAGTAAGTATTGTTAGTCAATTTATGTCTGCACCTTGTGTTCATCACTGGAAGGCAATTGAACATATCCTAGGGTACCTTAAAGGGACAGCAGGTCTGGGTATATTATATACAAATCATGAACACACTAGGGTAGAATGCTTCTCGGATGCAGACTGGGCAGGGTCCAAATTAGACAGGAAATCTACATCTGGTTTCTGTGTGTATGTTAAAGGAAATCTCATATCATGGAAAAGTAAGAAACAAAGTATAGTTGCAAGGTCTAGTGCAGAATCAGAGTACAGAGCTATGGCTAAAGGAGTTTGCGAAATTATGTGGATACTTCATCTTATGTCTGAAATTGGTCTAGAGGTTCAGAAACCAGCCTTGCTATTTTGTGACAATCAGGCAGCCTTACACATTGCCTCGAATCCTATATTCCATGAAAGAACAAAACACATTGAAGTTGATTGCCATTTTATACGAGAAAAGATTTTACAAGGAATTGTATGTACAAGCTTTGTTAGAACTGGAAATCAAGTCGCTGATATCTTTACCAAGGCATTGGATGGGGCCAGAATTAAAGCTTTAAATGACAAGTTGAGCATGATAAATCTATATGCTCCACTTGAGAGGGAGTGTTAGAGTAGTATTTTTCCATTGCTTTGTTATGTTTATGTTTCGGTTATATTTTGTTTGTGTGTCTTTCTTATTTTGTTCGGGCTTCTTATGTTTGGCTTATTATCAAAGCCCACTTATGTTGGCCCATATCTTTTCTTTCCTCAAATAGAAGACTCTCTTCTATTATATACGTTTGCATCTGCTGGTTTGTTTTTGGTTAAGTTGAATAATAATCAAACTCAAAAGTTACCGCTCTCTCTCTCAAATCTTAACAACTTCCAAACAAGATAATACAACTGTATCTCCACTAGACCCAGCCTTGGATCTCCACTGCACTCTGCAATCTGCTAAAGCTTCTAAATCCTTCCACTCAGCAATCATCACCAACACTGCGTTCTGATGTTTCTTGCTAAGTGCATCCGCAACCTTGTTGCCTTTCCCCGGTGTGTACATAATCCAAAAATCATAAGCAACGATAAACTCTTACCACCTTTGTTGTCTCATGTTCAACTCCTTCTAAGAGAACAAATACTTCAGCGACTTATGATTTGTATATAACTCAAACCTCTCTCCCAAAAGTAACGTCTCCACACCTTCAAAGCAAAAATCACCATAGCCAATTCTAAATCATGCGTCGGATATCTGATCTTATACGGTCTAAGCTATCTAGAAGCATAGGCAATCACTTTACCCCTCTACATCGGCACAGCTCCTAGTCATGTTCCACATGCATCGGTATAAACCACCAAATCCTGATTCCCTTTCGGAAAAACTAACGCCGGTGCATGGGTCAATAAGTGTTTCAAACTTTGGAATGCTTCCTCGCACTTATCAGTCCACACAAACTTCACACCATTTTTCGTCAGCTTGGTCATCGGTGCCGCTATCCATGAAAAATCCTTAATGAACCTCCGATAATAACCAGCCAACCCAAGGAGTCACTTCCAACTATTCACCACTTCAATCTTCGTCAGATTTACTGATAACCCGTCCTTTGAGACTACATGACCTAGAAACTTCACAACATTCTTCCAGAAATGATACTTTGAAAACTTCACCTTCAGTTGATGCTTTCTCAATGTCTCAAGCACCACCCTAAGATGAACTTCATGCTCTCTTCATCCTCAGAGTATATCAAGATATCATCTATTAAAACCAATACGAACCTATCCAAGTGCTCTCAGAAAACCTTGTTCATCAAATCCATAAAGAAAGCTGACGCATTAGTCAGTCCGAACGGCATAACTAACCATTTATATGACCCATACCTGGTCCTAAATGCCATCAAAGGTATACTATCCTCTGCTACTCTGAGCTGATGGAAACCTGTCGCCAAATCTAACTGCAAGAATACCTTAGCTCCACTCAACTGGTCGAACAAATCGTCAATCCTCGGCAATGGATATCGATTCTTTATCGTCCTCTCATTTACGATAGTCGATACATAGCCTTAACGATCCATCCGACTTCTTAGCAAACACTACGGCTGCTCCCCAAGGTGAACTACTCGGGCTGATAAAACTCTTGCCTTCCAATTCCACCAACTGCACCTTCAACTCCCTCATCTTTGTAGGAGTCATCCTGCTCGGTGGCCTACTTACTGGTTATGCTCCCGGAACCAAATCTATCTGAAACTCAATGGCTCGTTTTAGTGGTAATCCAACTACAGGCTCAAAAACATCTGTGAATTCTCTAACCACGAAAACTCGACTCAACTCATCTTCCAATTCCATAGCACTTATCAAAGCATTCACCTCATCGCTAGAACCTTCTACGGCATAAACTATCTGATCACTACAATCTGGGTGTCTAAGCGATATTTTCCTATCCTGGCAAAATATCCTAGCATCATACTCACTTAACCAATCCATCCCAAGAATAATCCCGAACCCCACAAAATCAAACACATGCAAACTGCAAATAAAAGTATGACCTAACAAGTCAAACGCTAACTGGTCACATCTCAACCCTAGAGTTGCATACGCTCCTATTGGATTCGCAACCCATAAGGAAGTAATTAAATAAGTGGGTTCTAGGTTAAGCTTATCTATCAAACATCTAGATATAAAAGAATGCGATGCACCATTATCAAATAGAATGCTAATAGACATACCATGAATCTGAAGCGTACCTCCCAAGACTGCCTTTCCTTTCTCCTGGGATGTTGGCTTAGAAGTAGCAGGTTCCAATGCATACACCTTGCCTTTTCCATCCTTAGCGGGCTCCTTGCATTGGCTCTTATAATAGCCAATCTGGTCACGATTGAAGCACTTGACATTCTTCTTTCCAGCTACCTCCTTAGCTTTACCAGCACGACACTCATTAGCAAAGTGTCCATTCTTGTCGCACTTGAAACAGACAATCTCAGACTTCCTCTTCTTAGCTGCTCCACCCTTCTGAGCACGTTTCTTAGGAAAGAACTTCCTCTTCTGATCCTGCCCAACCTGGACTTCTGTAGCCTTACTCTTCTCTAGAGAATCAATGATCTCCTCATGCCTTAAGGCCATCTCCACTACAAAGTCAGAAGGATCTCTAATATGAGGTAATGTGGCCCTAGCTAACTCAGGCTTCAACCCCCTGATAAACTTATCATTCCTCTTCATGACTATATCCACAGAAGCATACCCATATCGGGCCAACTCCTCAAACTTTCTAGCATACTCCAAAATAGACATCTCCCCCTGCTCTAATTCAGCAAACTTCTGGATTAGAGCAGAATGTGCCATTGTAGACATAAACCCCTCCTGGAACCTTCCCTCGAAATCTTCCCATGATAAAGTTTCCTCGTCCACACCAGCCGTCACACTGTTCCACAAAAACAATGCGGCTCCCGAAGCTGTCTGGATGCCAACCTCCTCTTCTGCTCATCAATGAGCCTCAAGTCTGCAAAAGTCCTTTCGCGGTGCAACAACCAATTTTCCACTTCTATGGCATCCTCTATCCCTAGAAAAGGCTTCCTTCCAGTAATCTCCGCTCAACTTAGCATAATGGTTAACTACCAGAACTTCCGGAACTCCTGCCCCTACAACAGCTCTGTGTACCATTCCAGGTGCAACTCCAGCTTGCATCATATTCACAAAAAACTGATACATAGCTCCCATGTCCACTTGTGGGACTCCAGCACCTACATTCTCTACTTGTGCCTGACCTTGGGTCCTCCTTGTACTAGGTCTGGCATTTCCTTCGGTGCCCTCCCCACCTAAGTTAACTCTTTCTCTTCTACCTTCCATATCTGTATTCAAACCTTATGAGATATAGAAAAATAACCTAACAAGGATAGAAGACTAGAGATAAAGCGTATACTTATATATAGCAAATACAAGTATGTTACTATAGTGTTATCCCATACCCCAATCTTACTCTAATTCCTTAGGATTATGTTTTAAAAACCATTTTTAGTTTAAATTTTTTCATAAACCATGCTCTGATACCAAGTTGTAACATTCAGTATCTAGAGGCCAAAAGATAAGCGCTACAGATGCTGCAGTCATCCATAGTATTAACTTCTGGTAATAAAATACGGTAATGATAATGATATCCATAATATCAAAAACACTTGAATATGAACAAAATCACAGATTTCCAAAAACAACATTTTGCTGATTATATTTCAAAACAAATTCATATCCAAATTACATAATCTCATATCATTTCCCAAGTAAAGATTAATTATAATCATTACAAAAATACGTCAAGAGCGACAAATGACGATGTCCCCTTGGTTGATCAGAGCAATATAGTCATATCTGACTTAATATACACAGCGGAATCAAAACAAAATGAAACTGCAAATTCTAATTAGCTATCCGTCAGCCACCTACTCGTCTTCGAAAGCTTTACTCAACCAAAAGACTAAAACCTGAAAACCCTAACCCTCAACCTACTCAAATCAATTTTGAGTACCTGGGAGTTTAAGGGGAAACAAAAACTTCGAGTCAGACATAAAGCCTGGTGTGAATAATTCTGTTACATCTCGGTTTACTGATATTAAGTGAGAGCATGCCGCTTAGCGGATCGGGTTTTCCCTCACTAATATCCTCTTTAAAACATATATTTTGCAAATCCTTTCCTGCAACCAAACTAGTTAATCAAACTGATTATATCAAAATAGCAATATCCTTTATGCTGATAAATGGACTATCTGTCCAAAAACAAGTAATAAGTAGACTATCTGTCCACAACATAATAGCAAGGTCCGTTATGCTACAAATGGACTATCTGTCAATACAACTAGGCCGACTACCCGCAAACTAGACTAACTGTCCGAATCAAAATGGACTAACTGTCCGAATTTTTTTCTTAGGGTTAACTACCCTATATCTTTTTCCTTGAAAACCTTTTCAAAATGATTTAACCTTTTAAATCATACATATACAAGAAAAGTATATTCTTAGCTTTACTCTTAGCTATTTTGCCATGATATATACATACTTTACTCAAAATAATGTTGATGAGATTTAATGAGGATTAACTATCCTTCCAAAACAAGTTAAAACCCTTTTTAACTTGAAAATACTTAAGCTACATTGTCTATTTAATACATTCGAAACCTTTATTTAAAACTGTTAAAGAACCCTTTCGAAACCAATGAAGGTAACCCCTTCGAAACCATTAAATATTGCCTTTCGAAAACATTGGAAAAACCTTTCCTTTCTTTTCTCCGAAAGCTTTAAAATATCATACATCCTCCTTTAAAACCTTTTAAATAACGCCTTCCGAAAACATAGGAGAAACTCTTCCTTTCAACCCTTTCGAAACCTTGGGGAACCACCCCTTTCGAAACCATTTATATAAACCTTTCAAAACAGTCAAAACTCAATCCTTTCGAAAGCACTTTGGGTTCAATTTAAAACATGTGGAAACCTTTCGAAACCGTTCAAAAATTTACCCCTTCGAAACCTTTGAAAAATGTCTTGGTCGAAACCATTTGGATTATGTTTTCAAGTAGAGAAAAAGGATCAGAAACCCATTAAAGTCAAAAGCATCTATTTTGAAACCATTTAAAACTCTCTCTTTTGAAACCAATTTTGGTTTTACTTCAATCATAGAAAAGGGTCTTTAAAACATTTAAGTTTAAAGCATGTGCTTCAAAACCATTTCCTAAGTAAAGAAGTGATGGTGTCGAAACCATCCCTTCGAAAGCATTGGAGAAGTGGCCATATTTTAAAAACAAAACAACCCTTTCGGAACCATCTAGGTCGAAAGGTAAAAAGGTGGCAGAAAAAAGGTTTCGACTTAGTCGAAAGCGGTTATTTAAAAATAGTGGCGCAACCCAATCGAAACCATTCCTTTTAAAATCATTTGACCCAGTCGAAAGCTAACCAAGTCGAAAGCATCTTAGTCGAAAGTAAGTGGGCGCATTTTTAATTTAAAAACAAAGTATTGCCTCAACCCCTTCGAAACCCCTGGTTTTGACTCCATACCTTCCACCTACATCCAATTCACTATGTACCAGTAAACTGATATCATGTGCGTTGGTTTCGATTGTATCGAAAGCGAAGATGAGGAGGCGGAATTTGGTGCCGATGGTGTCGAAATAGTGTAAAACATGTAGCAAATAGTTCTTTCCACCTAACCTGCCTTACGTGTCTAATTATGATTGATTGCCTCTTTCTTTACCAATAAAAAGAACTGCGATTTTTCAAAAGTGTTGCCGATGTTCAGAATTAATAAATGTAAATTATTTTGTAAAAATCACCTTCTCCTCTCTTAATTATATAAAACATTTAAGTCCCATACTTTAAATAATTTTATATAACCATTAAAACACTTAGGAAAATTCTACAAAAATTCCAAAAAATCTTTTTTAATATGTTTTCCAACATATAAAAATTTCAGACCTAAATATTTTATTATTTAACTGAAAATAATTATTAACCCAAATTAATATTTTCTTTACTAGAAAATTTATATAAATTCCCCATAATTTCAGAAAATTCTAAAAATTGAAACCCATCTCTAAAATATTATTTATGATATTCATAAAAATTCGCAAGGCATTTGGATGTCATTTTATGGGGTTTTCACCTTAAAACATATCATAAAATCAATATGAACATACATAAATCATCAACACGTATATATAACCATTCCATCATTCAAAAACATAGCATATCATTGCAAAATATTCGACATTCATCTAAAAACCGAAAATACAATCAAAAATGAGATGTAAACATTATTCACCTTAGCTTTAGAGATTAAAGAGATTGAGATGTGAATGAATTTGATTTGAATTAGCTCCTTCCTAGCTTTTCTTCCTCTTTTCCTTATTAATGATGGACGACCCTTTATTTATAAAAATTTTATGAAATGAAATGGACGTATAGGGGTACATGGCCAAAGGGTTTAGGGTATAAGAATGGCCTCTTTCCTATTTTACCCCTCCTCTATTTCAATTTAAACTCTTCTTTTAATTCATTGTTAAATGGCACGACTATCCTTGATTAAATCAATTCTCAATCCCCTAATCAACACATTATTTTATTTTATTTAGCTAATTAAATATCCTAAATAATGTTACCAAAAATCTTGGGTTCTATACCATCCTAAGTCGTTTGAGGTCATCCACAAGAGCCCTAAAGCAAGTCATGAAGAACCTTGAAGCACCACCTCTCCAACCTAAAAGTTCCCCAACCTCCCATCTATGTCTGGTCCAACCATGTAACCTACCCAAGGATGCTCTAACATGCCATGATGCAACCCCGAGTACCTTCCCTTATTCGATACCCAAGCATAACTCCACCAAACATCAAATGCCATCCAATCCCCTATGACATCATCAGAGAGGAAATCCAGTTTGATCCCCTAGAACCATAACATCGTCGGATAGGAAATCCTATCTGATCCCCTCGAACTGTAACATCACCAGACATGAGATCCTATCCAGTCCTTTTCCTACCAATCCAAATTAAAACCCCAAGCCAATCCACGCCAAGCTCCAAGAACTCCTAGCACCGAACAAACCTTCCCTAGAACCAAAATTCTATAGTGACTCCCACTTTCGTTTTCACATCGATTTCGCCGCTACGCTCTATTTTTCGATCCTTGTCCATTTCATACATAACGATACAACTTTCAATAACCTCTAGTCAATCCATTAAAGTCTGGTTTCATGGTTCCTAACTCTAATCATTAGAATGACTGTTTTCAACCATACGAGCACACAAGCAAACACCATACATGCACCAAACATCATTCAAATATATAAAAATTCATGTCAAATCATCATATAGTATGTCTCTAACATAGCATAATACACATCGAGGTAACCATATATCAAATTAATATGATTAGAACACTTTAAAACATTTTAAATTCATTTTTACTTTAGGTTTCACTTTAAAATAGTCCCAAAATATGATTTTGACTTTAAAAATAAGTTTAAAACATGCCAAAACCTCTCTGTAGATATATAATAAGGTGAAAGACGATAAATTACTCATCAAAACCTCCAAAATCCAAGTTTTGCATGCAAATCCAAAAAACAATATCCAAGCCCCAAGTTCCTTCCATAAAAAATGTAGATTTAAAGACCTCTAGTGAATTCCCTTACTAATTTACCCTTAACCTATGATTTAGAGTTGATTTGGAGGAGAAAGAAGATGGTTTTGGATAGAATGGGTTTATAAGAGCTTAGATCTATTTGAGAAGTGGTAATAAGTGATTTGGGGAAGATGGTTTAGCCTATTATAGCTTTCAAATCCGAAATGGGTTATGGGCTTACCCCGAACTCTCTAATTACGCACTAAGCTGCTTCAAAACCTGCAAATCTTCAAACATCCATATCTCCTGGCTAGAAAGTCCAAATTGTTGTTATGACCACTGCACTGAAAGGGAAACCATCGTATATTTCTAATGGTAGTGGTCTCGGATGCTAATTTGGCTTTTATCAAAAGTTATAGTCGTTACAAGTTTTTAGGGGTAAAATCGTTGGGAAAAATTCTTAATATAGGAAATGTCAGTACTAGGCATTTCCCTAAGTTATAGAGTCATATGAATTTAAAAATAATATTTTATGATCCTTACGTAAATTACAGGTAGCCCAACATTTGATTCCAAACTATAGTTAGTTTGATTTGATGATATAAATACATCTATGAAATTACGAAATAATTAAAAACTAAAATAAAAAATTATTGGAATTATAGATTTAACGAATTAGGGTTTAGTATGGAAATTATACATAAAAAGGAAATTAATTGTTAAATAAACGAATAAAAATTAAGTAGCAGTTTATGTTAAATAAAATCGACCGGGCGATAGGCTTACTATAGCCGGTCAACTGCAGCGGTTGACCGCTAGAGTAGCTGATGGTCGACCGGTCATCGAATTTTAGGTGTAGGCTGAACCTCGGCCTAAGGCTTAGGTTCATAGATATATATTATATGTTAGTATATTAGTAGGGAAATTATTTCCCTAGTTCTCGACGTTTGGCTGTTATAGGACTAGATAGATGTATACCCGGGCAATTAGGCGTAGACATTATTCACTCAGCGAATTTTATATTCGACAAAGGTGATTCGATCGCAATTGGCATTCACAGGAGGTTCCTCATTAATGCGCAACATTGTTGGTGGATGCTTGGAGAGAGGTTCAGGGCCCAACACTAATAAGAGGTTCCTCGGTACATATGCCAATTAGGATGTAACGTTGTTGGTGGAAGCTCAACGCGGTGCAATAAGTGGCTTTACCATTGTGCTTGGACATGGATGCAACAGACCCTATGACGTCTTCTGCGCGGTCGACATTGCGGGTTCCTCTCAATGCATAAGTACAATACATTATAGTCGTAGTTTGAGAAATGTAGTCCTAAAAGTTATATTGTATGTGATCCTATGATAGGAGTAGTCCCGGAGGTTATTAGTCTGATCCATCATTGATTTAAGGTTCGATTAGTTGTTCGACCTTAAGTGTACACCTTCACAAGATGTTAAGGTATAGGTATATTTAGAGCTATATTCCTTAGGTTAATGAAAGCAACCTTAGTAAGTAGTTCACAAACACAAGTGGGACACCCTAGGTCACATAGGTTATAAATGAAGTCAGTTGCATGTGATCACCATATATTAATGATGTAACTCATTAACCGAACTTTTGTATGATCCGCTCCTTTCCATTTTCCCCCACCACAAAAGGATGGAGCAGTAGTGGATTGGCCAGATGTAGTACATGGAAGAGTGAGCTTGGCATTGAAACCACATATTACTTTTCATCACTCTCTATGTAACTATTTATCGTATTTAGCACTTATCAAACAATATGCTATCATTTTGTAAACTTTGGATTTTGACTATGTATATTTTAAGACCATGTTTTCTAGGATATTTTTCTAAGATGATTATTTTCTATATTTATATTTTACTTCCTTCCTCTATGAGATCTAAAAGTGTAGAATGTCTTAGGTTCTATCCTTATAATCTTAGTCTCTATGATGAATTAAAAACCAATGGCTTGCATTTCTTGGTAGGATGCGAGTCCAAAAGTCGCCATACGCTTTGGATCGGTGTGTCCGGAGATGTGGGTTGTTACACTTGGTATTAGAGTATAGGTTTAAGATTTCTTAGGAGCTAGGCACATATTGAGAGAGCGTACTTGAAATAGTTTTCCAAAAAGTCTTTCAAAAAGTTTTACGTCAATGGGTTTCCAAAAAGTATATATATGTATAGAAAAAGGTTTCTCAAAGGTTTTATATATGTAAGTATAATACGAAAAATGCTATCACTTAATCTTTCCAATAATATTTGTGGGAAAGCAGCTAATAATTCCTAAATCATTGATAGAGAGAATGACCAATCCTGTCGGAAGTGGCTCAGGTGATGTAGCCGAGATTCCGGGCCTGAACGTCCCAATATGGTTCTGCCAGTATCTATAAGCGAGAGGACAAGCTGATTTTAACCCTATTAGGGGACCCACAGAGCATGTGTCAGGTGTACCTTCTGTCCTCCCATCTACCATCAATTTTGCTAAGCCATGTAAGGACTTTGTGAGTCTAGAAGGGAAGCCATCTGTGGGAACCGAATCTTATATGGACTCAAAAGCGTGGATTCGTACTTATGATAAGATTTCAGATCGATGAGCCTTAGAGATGATGTTATGAGATAGTTTGCTGCCTGGCATTTACAAGGAGAGGCTCTAATTTGGTGGGATGTGGTAATGACGAAGACCTATGAGGAAGAGATATCTTAGGGAGAGTTTAGGAGGCATTTCGAGACGAAATTTCTTTCTATGGCAGCCAGGGAGTACAGTTAGAGAAGTTCATACATTTGAAGTAAGGAGAGATGTCGGTGAAGGAATATGTAAATCAATTCAATGAGTTGGCTAATTTTAGTCTAGTTCTGATAAATACCCCTCACAAAAAAGATTTGAAGTTTATAAAGGGGCTGAATCAACCTTTGTTCCTTCGTCACATTCCTATTGGTGCAACTTACGAGGTTATGGTGGAGATAGCCTTGCTAAATACTGTTTCCAAGGAGGAAGTGAGGAGTGAGCCTAGGAAGTTAGGAGGGAAGACACCCCAATAGAATCAGCACAGTTATGAAATGGGGAACCAAAGGAAGATCAATGAGCAGGAGCTCAGGTGTAGAAAATATGGTAAGAAGGGCCATGTTGTAAAGGAGTGCGGGACGAACATCTCAAAGATCAAATGTTACAAATACAATAAACTCAAGAAAATGAGGAAAGACTGTCCGGCACCATCGAAGACCTCTTCTACCCAAGTGGTTTCAGTTTATTCACAAGATGTTGTTCCCAACTCGAATGCACCTCCAGTAGCGGACAAGAGGAAGAAGGTCGTATTGAAGGTGTGTTAACTTTATTTGACTTATCCGTTTGTACCTAATTTGACACTAGGGCATCACACTCTTTTATCTCAAGTAGACTTATAAATGAATTGCACTTAGACACTAGCATGGTTACTGATTTAGCAGTTGTATCAAACCCTATTGAAGGATCGACTTATATATCCATGATTGTAAAGGTCTGAAATTGTTTATTTTGGGGATCAAGTTTGATTGCGATGCTTTTGTATTAAGGTTTTCCGGGTTTGGTTTGATTATGGGTATGGACTGGATGACTACATATGGGGTGATCTTAGATTATGATAGGAAGGTCATTCGTTTGGGTAATTGTAGTGGATGCATTTTAAAGGTTTATTGTGATCCCAAAGGTTCGGTTATGTTGAGTTACCAATATTCTTTAGACCTATCACACGATGAGTTAGCTTCAGTGCCAGTAGTTTGAGGCTACCCAGAGTCTTTTGTGAAGTTATCAGTCAGGTCTTCCACCTCAAAGAGAGATCGAGTTTCGAATTTATCTCAAGGAGAATGCTAGACATGTTGCATTACCTTTGAGGCATATGGCTCCTAAAGAAAGACGCGAACTGAAGAAGTAAGTGAATGAGCTATTGGAGAAGGGCTTCATTAGGAGGAGTATTTCAAAGTGGGGAGCACCAGTTGTCTTTACCACCAAGGCAGATGGTTCTCTTAGACTTTACGTCGATTATCATGAATTAATAAGCTGACAAAGAAGAATCGTACCCATTACCCCCGCATAAATGATCTATTTAATCAATTAGTTAGAGCGAAGGTGTCCTCTTTACTTTACTTGGCTACCGGGTTTCATTATCGACGTGTAGCCGAGGATAATATTCAGATGACCGCTTTTTGTATACCCGATGAACTTTATGAGTGATTAGTCATGCCCTTTGGACTAATCAATGCACCCGCCTATTTTCTTGATTTGATAAGTCGAGTTTTTAAAGGTTTGATTAATAAATTCATGGTGGTATTTTTTGATGACATATTAGTCTATTCGAAAAGCGAGGAGGAGCATGGGTTAGATTTAGAAGAAGTGCTAATACTCTCTATGGGCATAAGTTGAAGGCAAAGTTTTCCAAATGTTACTTTTGGTGCAAGGAGGTTCGCTTCTTGGAACACGTGTCTCTGAGGTGGGCGGTGGTCAATCATAGTAAAGTTGCTATAGTATAGGATTGGCATGTGCCCAAGAATGCCAAGGAAGTAAGGAGCTTCCTTGGTTTGGCAGACTACTATAGAAAGTTCATTAAGGACTTTGCTAAAAGTTCTGCCTTTTCGACCCCAAGAATTTGGTTTTCTCGTGGGATTCAAAGTGTAAGGATGCTTTTATCAAGCTGAAGGAGTAGTTGACTAGTGCATATTTTCTAGTATTACCCGATGGTACAAAGGCATTCACAGTGTATACCGACGCTTACTGTACGTGATTGGGCATGGTTTTGATGCAAGAAGGGAGAGTGTTGAGCTATGCTAGTCGACAATTGGAAGTCCACGAGAAAAACTATCCTACCCATGATCTTGAGTTGGCAGCCATTGTTTTTGCACTTGAGTTGTAGAAACATTATTTATTAGGAGAGCGGTTTGAGCTGTACATGGATCATAAGTTTCTAAAGTGTTTTTTCTTCCAAAAGGATTTGGATTTAAGGTAACAGAGATGGATATAGTTCTTGGCGTCATATGATTTCGATATCTCCTATACTCCAGGGAAGGGCAATGTTGTAGTTGATGCCTAGAGTTGAAAGCATGTGATGTTGGGTCCTATGTTTTTAGAGTGGAAGCACTTGGACTTTATCTCTACTTTCGATTTTCAACCATTGTTAGACATCACTTTGGGATTATTAGCAGCTTTGGATGTGCAGCCTACACTTATGGACCGCGTTGGGTTAAGCCGGAAACATGAAAAAGAGTTACTGGATATTTTCGAGAAGCTGGGTAAAGGAGGGAGGTCGAGTAATTTGAGGTTCTATACCATTGAATCGAAGTGGTGGTTACAGAGATATGGTAGATTATGCGTTCCTCTCATTATGGATTTGATTGACATGGTACTATATGAGTCCCATCGTTGTAGGATGGCCATTCATCCCGGCGGAGACAAAATGTACCATGATATGAAGAGAGCCTTTTATTGGCATGGTATGAAAAGGCATGTGGCAAAGTATGTGTCAAGTTGTAAGACTTGCCAAAGCGTAGAGATGGAGCAGAAGAAGTTGGGTGGATTATTGCAGCCATTAGATATACCGCAGTGGAAGTTGCAGAGTGTTTCTATGGATTTCATTGATGGACTACTTATGAGTAGGAAGGGGAATGAGAGTATTTGGGTCATAGTCTGCCGACTGACCAAATGCGCTCACTTTGTTCCAATTAGGAGTACGAGGACCATTGTATCTTTAGCGACCCTATACGTGAGAGAGATAGTAAGGTTACATAGAGTTCCTTCTAGCATTGTTAGTGACCGAGATTATCTTTTCACCAGCAAGTTTTGGAGGATTCTTTAGGAGGCTTTAGGCATTGAGTTGTTTTTGAGTGCCGCTTATCACTTATAGACGAATGAACAGACGGAGAGGGTGAACCGAGTGTTGGAGGATATACATCGGATGTGTATTTTGAATTTCTGACGCTTTTGGGAGGATCACTTGCCACTAGTGGAGTTTACTTATAATAAAAGCTATCAGGCATGTATTGAGATGGCATTGTTTGAGGCGTTATATGGGAGGCCGTGAAGATCAACATCTTGTTAGTAAGACACTATAGATAAGATCATTCTGAGATCAAATATGGTAAGGGAGACAATAGAGAAGGTAGACTTATCCCGTAAAAGGATGAAGACTGCGCAAGATAGGCAGAAGTCTTATGCTTACACGAGTCACAAAGAGTTGGAATTCGCAGTGGGCGACATTTTTTGTGAAGGTGTGTGATGACCGCCCTTCACCACCGGCACTCAATAATACTCGTATAGTGCACTGCAATAGTGCCCAGCTGATGTAGGACGATAGTCAAGGTTGTAGTAAAGTAAATTAATCATCATGGAACCTGTCGTATATCTCACAGCACATCGAATAAATTATAATAAACATCTCAAATATAATACAGCGAGATAGTAATAACTGGATGAATCACAAAAATCAGAGTACTCGGGTTCATATATTATACAGCATATGGGGTAGAGTTACACATCAAATAATAACTCATAAATAAGTTATCTTTAGATAATAAAGACACTAGCAAGCTCCATAATGTTATGCAGCGGAATAGCAAATCATAATAAGTAAATGTAGTAATACAAGAGCATAACCTCGTGCCCATCCTCTGTCCAGCTCCACGTGCTCACCAGACCTTATATCCCTAATCTACTCATTTAAGAGTACCCGATATAATAAGAAGCAAAGCATAAAATCCCGAGTCATACAACAGTCTGGTGTGAGGGGTAGGAAATCTCAAATACTATAAAGTCGATATACTAGGACAAATGGTATGGAAAATCATACCTAACCGTCCCTACATCCACAGAGTTAGCACATGACATAAAATATATGATACTCTACATCGCGATCATCATGGTGTACCATAGATCAAAGTACTAACGAGTGTCTGACTATCTACATCGATAACATCAGCATCATGTGACATCCCTGAGGTGATAAATAACTAAAGCAAACATAACATCCATCATCCATCCTCACATGCACTCACTCAGTGCGTTAGAATCATGATAACTCACCCAAGCCATCACGCTCGGGGACTTGACTACGCATCGCGATAGTCAACGTCCTGGTTTCACGATACTTTTAACCTATGTCACTCAGTAGGCTAGGAATTAGACCAATCATCACATTAGCCCGAGGTAAACAAACCTCTCATCTGAAGATAAGGAGCCATCACACTACAGGTGCATAACCCACTTTACGAGTACTCTGGGAACCCTCAAGTATCAACAATCCCTTTGCACACATCATTCGTAGCAGAGCTCATCTTAGAACTATCCTTACAACTCCCGTCTGAAGTTGTCATGGTTGAGAACTATTCTAGACAGCCATCATTAGTCGTAGAATATCATCGTTTATCCCATAACCACCCTCCAACCGTTCCTTCAATCCGGCTCATAATCACCTACTCTACATCTTGAAGTACAACTATCCATTGTTAAGCCATCACCTCCCATCACAGAATCATCGTCGTCGAATTGCGTGTCGTCGTCAATAATCATCACCAAAACTTATAGTTCGGTATAGACCCGAGCCTTTGCTCAAAAAATTGAATGTGCGACTCAAAGCAAGCTTGTGTAAGGAGACCTGAAGAAAACGTGTAAACGGCTCGAAGCAATTGCCCTTAGGACTCGAAGTAAGCATGTGAATGACTCGAAGCCACCTTACAAATTTCCCTCATCGATCCATCACCACCGAACCGTAAAGCCCGATCCATCATCATTGATTCATCCTATCACCGACCCCACACTTCAACACAACTAAACCATGCTTCAATACATAAAACCCTATGTAACACCCCTAATTTTTAATAACATTATTCAGGAGATTTAATTAGTAAATTAAATAGAATAATATAAATCTTAAAGTGATAAGGGGATTGAGATTTGAATAAATACTTAGAGGCCGAGCTTAATTAAATAAATGGGCTACAAATGGTTATACATGTTAATTAATTAACGCAAGGGTACTAGGGTAATTGCTGCCCTATATTTTCATTACCCTTATATTCTCGTTCCTTATACCATTCATTTTCATTTTATAAAACACAAACAAACGTAAGAAAAGAAAGAGTATAGCCAGTCATTGATAGGAGAAAAAGGAGAAGAAAAATTCAAGTAAAGCTAAGGATTCAAGAAAGAAAGATTAATCTCAATCAAATCTCAAATTCCTTATCCTAATCAAGGTGAATAATAATCTATATCGTCTCTATTTTTTTATGATCATTTGTTTTCGGGTTTAAGATTAAATCCATTTTAATAATGATTTGGATGATGATATGCTTGGATTATAACATGTTTGATTTAAACAAAATTGTTGAAATATGATATGATATGGTTTTAAGGGTAAAACCAATTAAAATTAATTTCGATGCCATGAGAAAATTTTATGTCATGTAAAATATGATTTTGGAGTTAGGTTTCAATTTTTGTAGTTTTCCTAGCTATGGAAGATTTAATATGAATTTTCAAAGGAAATTATGTACAGTTGGGTTTAAAAATTTATTTCAATTATTTTATGAAGAATTTGGGTGTAGAATTTTTATATGTTAGATAACATATTGAAAGCGAATTTATGTAATTTTTGGGGATTTTTCCTAAGTAATTTCCTATGGAAATAAAATTATTTTAGATGAAGGACTTAATTGTTTAATTGGTTCTGTTTAATGGAAGGGATTATTTGCTAAATTAATCCTTGTTTAGATCTGAAATTGTGCGGCAGTTATTTTTGTAAAGAATTTGAAAAGTTATGGCAACCAATCACATGTTTACAAGTAGGCGGGTTAGTTAGAAAGTATTTGCTTTAATTGGCATTAAATTAGTTTTTACCCAGAATAGTGGGTTCTGCCTCTTTCAGAAGCACCTTTCGACCTTATGCTTCTACCTTCAATTAAGTCGAAACCTACCAGGTCGAAACCAAATAAGCCAAAACTAATGCACAAGGTATCAGTCATTGGTACATAGTGGATTGGAGAAATGCGGAAGGCATGGTGTCGGAACGTAGCTTTCGATGGGGTTGGTACCTTTGTTCTACTTTCAAATGATAAGCGCCTGCCTTGTTTTAATAAAAACTTTCGAAGGAGTCGAAACATAAGCTTTCGAAAGGGTCTTCTAAGTAGCTTTCGAAGAGAGTTGCCATCATTTAGTTTAAAAGTGTAAGCTTTCGAATAAGTTCCTTTATTTATAGAACTATGCTCTCGAAAAGGGTGGTTTCGATGCAGATGAAACCCCGCTGCCGTTCTTTTGCCTTTCGAATGTATTGTAGTCATCAATGATTTTGAAAGGTAGCCTTTGTTTCAGACCTGTACTAAGCCACTTCCTAAAAGCTTTCGAGTTTCTAAGGCAAAGGCTTCGAAAGGGGGTTTCGAAGCTAACCTTCAGATGTTATATTTAAATGCTTTGAGCTTCCGAAAGGATGGTTCCGAAGCCATCAATTTTCCCAAACAATTTTATATAAAGATTAAAGGTTTTGAAAGGGTTACTTTCGTTTGTATTCACTTAGACCCAATAAGTTATGTTTTAAACTAAACCCAATGGTTTCGAAAGAGGTACTTTCATATGGTTTCGAAGCTATGCTTCTATAATTGAATGGTTTCACTTTAATACATTCGAAAGGTTTCGAAAGAAAGGTTTTAAAGTGTTTCAAAAGGCAGGTGCCTAGATTTTTGAAAAGAAGATTTTAATGCTTTCGAGAGGAAGTTTTCAAATGGTTTCGAAAGTAATGATTAAAGGTTTCAAAAGCCTTCGTTTTCAAAGTAAATAACCCAGTCTCATTTTAAAGAAATACCATGGCATAATAAAAGAGTTTTGAAATGGTTTTAAGTATGGTGTTTTTGAAGAAGTTTTCCTTGATTAATAGGTTAAGGGGATTAACCAAATGTTATATAAAATGATTTCAAGGATATTAAACCACAGATGTTGGTATTATTATGTTATTATGTTTACTTCTTCATATATATATATACATTCACATTGTAATGGACCCATAACTGTATTTTCGGAAAGGGCAAAACAACCAGCTAGGTTGACCCAGTAGTGAATATAATTGAATTAACTCCTGAATGAGTAGAATTGCATCCAGGAGGTTAGACAGACCAGAATGTAGGATTCCTGAATATTGAAGTTGTCAGATAGACGGGTTCATTATGAACCTATGAAAACTATGCTTAGGAAAAGTTATTGGCAGGGGCCAATATGTTCATAGTAAACCCATGAAAACTATGATTAGATTGAGTTATTGGCAGGGGCCAATAGGTTTGTAGTGAACCCACGAAAACTATATCCAGATTAAGCTATTGATAGATGTTGATAGGTTTCTAGCCAAAAAACTAGGATAAGAGGGAAGTTATTGGAGATACCAATAGGTTCAGGGAGAAACCATGAAACAATGAAGATATTGGCAGAAGCCAATAGGTTCCTAGTGATCCCATGAAAACTATGAAATCGGACAGGGAGTCCATAAGTGTTAAACAAGTTATTAGTCGGCCTATGAAAACTAATAGGTTAATAGTGACCCTAGAAACTATAACTAAGACAGATAGTCAGAATGAATGGGGATGAGAAATCCTGAATTGATTTACTTGTTTGCATATCATCATAATATTTTGAAATGTTAGATTTTTAACCATTGTGGATGTAGGAGCACAGTATATGGTTTTATAAAGTTTTAGGATACTAGTGAGGGGAAAACCCATTCCACTAAGCGGCGTGGTCTCGCTAGATATCTAAATGGTTTGAGATGGTAGATTATTATTCATACTAGGCTTCATGTCTAACTCGAAGTTTATGTTTTTCCCTAAAACTCTAAGGTGCTTAATTGATTTTGAGTAGTTTGAGAGATGAGGTTTTCAGGTACCTCTTTAAACGAATAAGCTTCCAAAGACGTGCAGGAGGCATGATAGCTATTAGCATTCTTTTCTATTTTGATTCCGATGTGTTTTGTTGTAATGGCAAAGATGTTTAATTGCCTAGTTATATACTCTGATTATCCAAGGGGGCATCTTCATATGTCGCTCTTGGCGTATGTTATAATAATTATATTTTCTCTGAACGTGGTTCTCGTATTGGGATTATGTAATGAATTTGTAATGCTTTGAAATATAATGAGAAAGTTGTTTGTTGATTTTGAAAATTTTCCTTATCCATGTGTTTTTGTTATATCAATGTATTTAACATTACCGTATTTTGTCGTCGAGGATTAATAAATATGGATAACTGCAACATATGTAGTCGTTAGTTTGGGCCTCCAAGTGGGGGATGTTACACCCTCCTTCACCGAACCATCACCATCGACCCGAGCCATACGGATCGGTACAGATCCACAGTCATCGATCCAACACTTAGCAAAATCCTCCCCTTTTTTTCCACCAATCCATACTCCAAGCAAGCACACTCCCAACTCGAAGCAAGCCTGATCCATCCCTACCTTGACTCGATGCCGACCTAACACTTTGCCAAACTTCACTTCCCACCTACAACTCCAAGCGAACCATGTTTAACTCGAAGCGAACCTTCCTAAAACTCGAAGCAAGCTCGCTCAATACTCGAAGAAATTTACTACCGATAAAGCCTTTGGATCTCCACCGAACCGTCTCCAATCGACCATAACTCAAGCAAACAAACTCCAAACGACTTGAAACATAGATTTAGGGTATCCTTATTTGTGAGAAAATGCGGATTACGTATCTTAAGGCTAGAATTAACACCAGAGGGGGTGAATAGTGTTTTAAGGAATTACTAATTCTTTTTGAGTTTATATTAATTTGAACACAAATGTATGCAATATTAAGACACAGATGTGATCACAGAATCAAACACAGATGCAGATATAAAGTAAAAGCAATAAAGGAAAGAACACACCGGATTTTATACTGGTTCGGAGTTACCCTACATCCAGTCGCGCAACACAAGTACGGATTTCCTTTCAAAATCAATTCTTACAGTTACACCCTCGATTTCAAGGCCACGAGGTACACCACTCCAGATTCACAATCCTCTGGGTAGAGATACTTGATTTTACGGGCAACAAGTTCACCCGATTGATTTTCCAGGCTACAATCACACCTTTTCTCGCTCGATTGAATACAAAGAAGTCTATAATTCCGAATAGCACTGGGATCTTGTTGAGATAGTGATAGAGAATCAAACCAGAGATGATCTAGTTAGATTCAATGGTGATTCTGGCAGAGTAATGGTAAAAATGTATATAAAGAAATGTGGAAGAAGAAGAGGAGTGAAATCAGAGAAAATATGAATGTAAATTCGTTTAAAATAGCCCATATTTATAGTAGAACAACAGCCATGTCCATTCGTGAAAGGATATGACAAATAGACACTTCCTTTGATATTCAAACGTTTGAAATAAATTGTCACCTTGTCGACAAGGGGTCCTTGGGGTTGTCGACAAGCCTAAGTTATTTTTGGTAATTTGTTTTTCTTTGAAAATAACTTCTATCTTATATTAAAGCTATTTTAAACTTTATAAATATACTTAACTATAGTTAAAATACATAAATAAGTATAGAGAATAATATTTTGGTATATATAAAATTTTACTATAATTTTATATTTAAATCTAAGTATAAATATTAAAATTTAAATATATTATAATTAAAAGATTGTTTAAAACCAAGGATAATTTGATATTGAAAATAAAGATTATTTTGAGGCTAAAAGTATTTTAAAACCAGGATAGATGTTTTTGATTTAAAAAGGAAGATTTTGAAATCATTTTGAAAACAAGATATAATTTTGTAAAACATTTGAATAAAAGTTAGTGGATACAAAATAATGTTCCACTAGATTTTTCGTAGGTTCCATCCTACTTAGGGTTCCATCCCTTTAACGGGCTCGAAGTGGATTCCATTCCACGAATAAAATGGATTTTAAGATGTCGGTGCTTTTCTAGGAGTTTTAACAAAATTCCTAACTAAATTACTTATCTTAAAATCTTGAACTCTTGATATCTTGATACTCATGAGTCTTGAATCTTGATATCTTCGATCTTGAGTTCATCGGTTCTTGAATCTCTATACTGTACAGTCTTCATTATTTGGTACCTATATATATATCTTGCATATACATATATATCTAAACAATAATGTTAGTATTTATATTTTATAATCTTATTCTAAGGTTGTTGTCATCAAAACCAACTTCTCAGGGACTAACAATCTCCCCCTTTTTGATGATGACAACCTTTGTTTATAAAATATTACTTCTATCCTAACTCCCCCTAAAACTAATAACTCCTCCTTAATCTATGCCTAACTATCCTATTTTATACTTCTCCCCCTTTGTCATCAACAAAAACTAACTCCAAACTATATAACTCCCCCTTATTCTTGTACTAAAGTACCTGCATTAATAAAATATACAATGGAGTATATAATAGATAGATTAAGAGATAATTATACTGATAGACATGATAACTAATCAAAGATCGTATAAATATCAATGTGTATTTATACATATTATGTTTTGCACACCAATTATCAATCCACACCAAACCAAATAAAATCAAATCAATCCAAGCAATCAATTCAAATCAAACAAAGCAATCAAATAAAATCAAACATTACGAGGAACTTCCACCCATCCTTCTTCTCCAAATATAGGGTCTGCTTTAATGGCATCCCAATTTTCATTTTCATTAGTGAGAGAGACTGGAGGATGTGCTTCATTATCATTTTTGTGCAGGGAGGAAATTATCCATCGAATCGCATCGAAATGCTTTTCTTGCTCCTTGATCATCTGCATTTGACTCAACTTTAAGTGTCGCTGATTACGAAGAATGAAAGAAAGAATATTCTTGAAAGAATTAAGGGTTTCTTCAAGATTCTCTGTCAAACTATGAATTGGATTGGCCATATTTGAGTTTGTGAGAAGAAATATAGATAGAGTAGATAAGAAATGATTTTGAGTGATGAATTCTGGAAGAAATATGTATTTATAGGTGTAGAAGTTCATTTGAAATGAATATACACAAGGTAGTTATTCAAATTTCAAATTTAAAATGAAAAGTCATTTCTGACCAGTACTTGTCGACAGGGTCTCTGGGGGTTGTCGACAGGGGTCAGTTAATTTTGATGACTCATTTTGATTTTGAAAATAATTGTGTATATATATATATATATAATATACTAACATTTATTCTGGAGATAAGATAAGCTAGATAACAGAAAAGTAATTCAATTTCATTTCATAATAGAACGATACAATGATTAAACATTAAGAACTATATGAACATTCAAATCAAAACAAACTAAAACCAATACAGCATGACATGAAAAGGTAGAACTAGTTAGAGGATGACGAAGATGAAGATAATCCAAGCTTCTTGCTTACTTTGGAGAAAAACTTGTTCATCTTGGATGACATTTTATCCAATTTCTTACTAACGGACCGTTTAAGAGTCCGTTGATTCTCAACAATGGTCTTTTGACTTTTGAGTAAGGTTTTGTTGGTTGGATTAGAGGGATAGTCAATACTTTCCAAGGATGTTTCACCTTCTTCTTCTTCTTCTTCTATTTTCATTTCATCCCCTTCTTCTTCTTCTTCTTCTTCCTCCTCTTCCATCTCCTCATGAGCCAAACGCTATTCCTTTTCGGCAAGAGTCTCATATGGTTGAAAAACATATGGAATTTTCATAAGAGAAATGTTTGAGTGATTAAAAACTTTTCTTGAAACAAATTCTTCTCCTTTGAAATCCACTCCAAAATAATTAAAAATCCGAGTGAGATAGATTCCATGATACAAAGTGTTTTCACCCACTTCAAAAATTTTGGGATGAAGTTCATCCAAAATAACTTGCGCCTAATTAATATCATAATTTCCAAAAATAGCAAAAAGTGCTTTGCAAACTTTTGAAGTTGGATTGTTAAAACTCCCCAATCTTGGGGTCAAAGTATGTTGTAAAAGAAGATTAACAATTCTTGCTTTTGGTCAAAAGTTTCGATTTATGAATTCAAAGTTATCATCTCCTTCGAAAATGTGATGAAATGTCTCATGATCATTTTCATCGATATTAAAACTAGAAAGATCCATTACCGTGCTCTTGAAATTGAGAATGGTACCCAAAACATCACAATTTAAAATGATTCTAGTGCCTTTGACACTACTCCAAATTTCATCATCATTTCCATTATAAAATCCACGGTTGAGATTTGCATAGAAAATTTTAACAAGATTTGGATAACAAACAAAGTCATTTTGTTAAGCATCAACAAGACTAAGAACTTGGTTGTTTGCAAAAAGAGAATCGATTTCATAAGTAGAGAAATCTTGAAATAAAGCACAAACTTTCCGAGATGGACTTTTCCATAGTTAGCATAGTTGATATATGCTTTTATAGCCTCCGGATTATTGAAAAGTTGCTCTTTTATATTTCTGGAAAGTCTCATTGTGGAAGGGTTGCTTGAAGAGGCCATTAGAGTAGAGAGTAGAGAGCTTGATATTTTGAAATAAGAGTTTGAATTCGAAAATGAAAGTGAAAAGTTGTGATAAAAGATAGTAAATAAATAGATTCTCAAGGGACAGGTTCTCTGGTCAAAAGGTGACTTTTTAGAGACTTGAATGAAGCGAAAAGATGGAGGGAAATTCAAACATTTGAATTCAAATTTGAATTTCAAATTTCTGTACCCTTGTCGACAATGTGGGGGGCCCTTGTCGACAGGTGTCTCTGGATTTTCATGATTTATTTCTCTTAAGCATTCTAATATATATATATATATATTATTTTTAATGTCTATATAATATCTGGAATATTACTAGAATTATAGTATATTCCATAAAATATTATGATACTATTTAAAAATAATAATAATAATAAAATAATAGTAAAAATATAAATAAAAAATTAAAATTCAAACGACACACCAATTCAAAATCAACCAATCAAACATCCAATCCTAAGCATGCAATTTCAACCAATGTATTGTAAACGTGTACCTTTTTCTGAGTCCGTTTCTCTGAATTCATCGGAGTCGTGAACTGCCGTGAAACACATATTTGAATTATCTGTCTTCTGATCATCATCGCTTGAGGATGAGTCTGAGTCATCTAGAGTAGCGGTAAATGCACGTTTTCGTTTCTTTGCGGAATCATTGTTTATAGGAAGATTTTGCTTATCTGGATACAGACAGTCTCTTTTGATATGGCCTGGTTCGTCACAGTTGAAACATTTGATATAATTTGGCACTACATTTTGATTACCAGAGTTCTTATAGTTGTTTCTCTTGAGATTATTCATCTTTTTGTATTTAAGGAATTTCTGAAAGTTCTTGGTCATAAAGGCTATCTCTTTATCATTATCGCTGTTTGAGTCTGATCCATCGGTCAATGCATTGAATGCAATTGATTTCTTTTCAGATGCTTTGCTTTCTCTTCTCCCAAGCATTTGGACTTCAAACGACATTAGATTTCCAATTAATTCTTCTATCTTTAAGGTACTGATGTCATTTTCCTCTTTGATCGCAAGTGTCTTTTGATCCCATTCTGGAGTAAGAGAATTTAAGATTTTTCTGACTTGATCTTCTTCCGAAAATACCTTTCCCAAGGATATTAGAGAATGCACAATATCCTAAAATCTACTATACATATCTGGAATAGACTCATTAGGATTCATTTAAAATAATTGAAACTGATTTGTGAGCATGGAAATTTTGGTCTGTTTAACTTTGCTTGTTCCTTCGTGAGTAACTTGCAAAGTTTTCCAGATTTCATATGCAGACTTACAAACTGACATCCTATTAAATTCATTCCTATCAAGTGAACAAAATAGAATATTCATTGCTTTAGAGTTATTTTGTGCGACGGTCTTTTGCTCAGCAATCCACTGTGCAAAACCAGTTGTGGGTTCAAAATATTCAGTCTGTGTGATATTCCAAGTGTCTAGTCCTACAGATTGTAAATATATTTTCATCCTACATGCCCAATATGCATAGTTACTGCCATTAAAAAGTGGTGGTCTGACAGTAGACTGACCTTCTATAAATGAACTAGTGACAGAGGTAATAGAACCAGTGTTGGTAATAGTAACAGTACCAGTGTTGGTAGCCATTTTGAAAATTTTCAAAATTCAAATTATGAAACTTTGAAAACCTTGCTCTGATACCAAATGTGAGAAAATGCGGATTACAGATCTTAAGGCTAGAATTAACACTAGAGGGGGGTGAATAGTGTTTTTAGGAATTACTAATTCTTTTTGAGTTTATATTAATTTGAACACAAATGTATGCAATATTCAGACACAGATATGATCACAGAATCAAACACAGATGCAGATATAAAGTAAAAGCAGTAAAGGAAAGAACACACCGGATTTTATACTGGTTCGGATTTACCCTATATCCAGTCCCGCAACACAAGTACGGATTTCCTTTCAAAATCAATTCTTACAATTACACCCTCGATTTCAAGGCCACGAGGTACACCGCTCCAGATTCACAATCCTCTGGGTAGAGATACTTGATTTTACGGGCAACAAGTTCACCCGATTGATTTTCCAGGCTACAATCACACCTTTTCTCGCTCGATTGAATACAAAGAAGTCTATAACTCTGAAAAGCACTGGGATCTTATTGAGATAGTGATAGAGAATCAAACTAGAGATGATCTAGTTAGATTCAATGGTGATTCCGGCAGAGTAATGGTAAAAATGTATATAAAGAAATGTGGAAGAAGAAGAGGAGTGAAATCAGAGAAAATATGAATGTAAATTCGTTTAAAATAACCCATATTTATAGTAGAACAACAGCCATGTCCATTCGTGAAAGGATATGACGAATAGACACTTCCTTTGAAATTCAAACTTTTGAAATAAACTGTCACCTTGTCGACAAGGGGTCCTTGGGGTTGTCGACAAGCCTAAGTTATTTTTGGTCATTTGTTTTTCTTTGAAAATAACTTCTATCTTGTATTAAAACTATTTTAAACTTTATAAATATACTTAACTATAGTTAAAATACATAAATAAGTATAAAGAATAATATTTTGGTATATATAAAATTTTACTATAATTTTATATTTAAATCTAAGTATAAATATTAAAATTTAAATATATTATAATTAAAAGATAGTTTAAAACCAAGGATAATTTGATATTGAAAATAAAGATTATTTTGAGGCTAAAAGTATTTTAAAACCAGGATAGAGGTTTTTGATTTAAAAAGGAAGATTTTGAAATCATTTTGAAAACAAGATATAATTTTGTAAAACATTTGAATAAAAGTTAGTGGATACAAAACAATGTTCCACTAGATTTTTCGTAGGTTCCATCCTACTTAGGGTTCCATCCCTTTAACGGGCTCTAAGTGGGATTCCATTCCACGAATAAAATGGATTTTAAGATGTCAGTGCTTTTCTAGGAGTTTTAACAAAATTCCTAACTATATTACTTATCTTGAAATCTTGAACTCTTGATAATCTTGATACTCATGAGTCTTGAATCTTGATATCTTCGATCTTGAGTTCATCAGTTCTTGAATCTCTATACTGTACAGTCTTCATTCTTTGGTACCTGTATATATATCCTGCATATACATATATATCTAAACAATAATGTTAGTATATTTTATAATCTTATTCTAAGGTTGTTGTCATCAAAACCAACTTCTCAGGGACTAACATTCTTGACCTACTCTATGGATCGTAAGTCATTTGGAAGACTTAACCTTCATGGATCATCCCCGATCCAAGACTTGTTCCTAGAACTAAATCGCCATTCTGTTGGCGTTTCCAACCATCAAAACATCATTTATTCAAGCAATCATTATATATAATTTATCCTAACAAGCATACATCCATTTTATAGCCTAAATCTAAAGAAGAAAATCCACAAGAACAAGGAGATCCATAAGAAATTAAGAATACAAATTCACCAAATTTTGTAAAATCATTTCAAATTAACATATGTTATTAGTTAAGGTTTAAAATACGTTTAGGATTCAAAAATCATTTTAAAACATCATTTTAAAGAGTATAATGACTAATCAGTAAGTGAGAGGTCCTAACCACTCACCTAAATCCAAAGCAATCCAAAAATGCATGAAATCCGAGATGAATAGTAGCTCCAAGTGATCTCTAGTAGCAAATCTTCAACTCCAAGTGTTAATTGCGCTAATCTCCTTCAAACGACAAGAATTTGACTAATTAAAGTAGGGTTTAGGGTAACCTTTTGACTTAAAGGTTATTAATGGAGGTTTCTCTCTATTTTTGGGAAGTGTGAAATGATAGAGAGAAGTCCTATCAGCCCCAACATGATGCTAATCCCAAAATGGCTTTGGGCCTAACCACTAACTCACTAATTACCCATTAGTTGTTCAAAATCAAGTGAAACTTCAAATAGCCATAACTCCCAAACGGTAAGTCCGTTTTTCTATTATTGTCACTCTACGGAAAGAGAAACCATCATCCAAATCTAATGGAACTATTTTCAGACCCCAGTTTGACTCCTATCAAAAGTTATAGGCCATACAAGGTTTTCAAGGTCAAAACTATTCGATGAAAATTTTAAGGATGGAAAATGTCGGTAGTAATCATTTTCCAAAGTTATAGAATCATATGACCTTATACAAAAATAATTTAAATATTTTACAATCCTCCGATACATAAAAATATAAGTCGCCACAAGGTCTCGTCGCTTAGGCGTGTCATGAGGTTTGGTAGTTTGAGAAATTTAGCGCTAAGATTTGTAGGGCCTTTTCTAGTCACCGGTAGAGTAGGGAAGTCGGCTTATAGGGTGAAGCTACTTGAAAAGTTAGCGGGAGTACACGACATTTTCCATGTGTCAGGCTTGCGGAAGTGTCTACACGATACAATAGTCGTGATTGAGCCGAGTCAGCTAGATGAGGTAGCGTAGAAAGGTAGTCACTCATTGGTTATGCACCTACCCATATCCTTGAGCATGACATAAAGTGATTCCACAATAAAGTTATTAAGCTTGTTAAGGGCCAGTGGGGAGACGAGCCAACAGAGAGTACATGGGAGCCTAAAGAGAAGATCCGAGCTACCCATCTAGAACTCTTTTTTGGTACGTTTCCATTTATTTAATATGTATATATATTCTGCTCATGCGCTTAGGCTTTAACTTAGTGTACCCCATAGATAGGGATGTTTGGATGCTAGGAATGTTTGCAAACATGTCATTATGACATGTTTTGGACGATGACTACTAATGGATGTATTTATTAATTGATTTTTTCATACATGGGCAAATATTTTTGGGTTAGCATGCACTCACACCATCACTTATTCTATTTTACCAAGTTATATGCATATGATTGTTGCATATGGATTGAATGGTTGAGCATACATATAGAACTGTCTGTATATTTACATAGGATGTTGCATATATTTGGATACATGACATAAGCACTTGCATTTCAGGAGGTCGACTAGACTAGGTGGCCACCAAATTTATGCATTAGTATAGATTCATATGCATTTCATACCTATATGTACATATTGCACTAGAAATTTGAACTAAGGATAATGGTTGCCCGTGGATGATGGCTAAATAGATAGTTGTAAGTATTAATTTCCATATGTATGAGTTGCATTTTTCCATCCTTGAAGATTTTAGGAACGAAATCCTTTTAAGGGAGAAAATGTAACATCCCGCTAAAATTAACCAAAAAATTAACAGAAGAAATTAATTTAATTATAATAAGGGTAAAAGTGGAATTTCATAAGCGTTCGAATTTGGCTATGAAAATTACACCGTTGCGTTCGTATCGATTTCCTAAACAATTTTTATATATACGATTTTGTAATCGGAGCTCGTATGAAAAAGTTATTAAAGTTTAAATATCCGAAATCGAAAATAATTAAAATATGTATATAACGAAAAAATTTATATTAGGCAAGTTCAACCGGACAACACCTTGGTTGGGACCGGTCAACCCCTAGTAGTCGACAACTGAAAACCAAGCGGTCGACCATTCGAGCTGTTTCGACTAGGGTTTTCCTAGGAGGAACGACCCATATTTTATATAATTTAATCTAACGGTCCAAGTTGATTTTTACATATATAAATATTAACCACAAATCCTAATCATTTACCACCAGTACGTCCAAACTTTGTCTCTCTTCCAAATCTCTCAGTCTCCTTAACATTTATGAAACAAGATAAAATAAAAACAAATTGAAGATATAAATCATACAAAAAGGAGGGATCAACAAATCAAAGAGGAGGCGATTCAAGGCAGATTATGAGAGGGAAAAGCTAATAAAAGGTGAGTGGGTTTCTTATTAACTATGTTGATTTATATGCAATCGAATTTATCTATACACCTATTTGATCTAGAAATTTATAATCAATTCTGAGATACTATTTATCTAGAAACTGTAACTAATTGGAAATTTGATAAGAATCTAAACCCTATGAATATGACCCATGTTTCATTTAAATTTGGTTAAAGTAAAATTTGGGAAATAAGTTGATTTAGATTAATTTTAATATGAACACACCCTTTTTGTTCAAATTGAATATTGAATTTCATATCGATACCCTATTGAATCAAAACCCGAGTTAATTTGATTTAATGATACGAATACACCTATGAAATTACGAAATGGTTAAAAACTGAAATTATTTGAATTGTTGATTTAACGAATAGGGTTTACGATTGAAATTGCATAGAAAAGGGAAATTAATTGTTAAATAAATGAATAAAAATTAAGTACCAATTTATGGTAAATAAAATCGAGGTCGACATGCTTACTATAGCCGCTCGACCATTACAGCAACCGGCGGCCGACCGATCATCGAATTTTAGGCGTAGATTAAACCTCGACCTAAGGCCCATGTTTATAGATTTATATTATATATATATATTAGTAGGAAATTTAATTACCTAATTCTCGACTTTTGGATGTTATGGGACTAATAAGATGTGTATGCTGGAAATTAGACCTAGACATTATTCATTTGGCGAATTCGATATTCGACAAATGCAATTCAATCATAAGTGGCACTCATAATAGGTTCCTCGGGGATGTGCAATACTGTTGGCTTGGAGAGGTTCGTGGCCCTGTACTAATGAGAGGTTCCTCGGTGCATACAACAATTAGGACGTAACGTTGTTGGTTGGTGCCCGACATAGTGCAATAAGTGGCATTGCCATTGAGCTTGGATACGGATGCAGCGGACCCTAAGACATCTTCGGTGTGAGTTGGCATTGCGAGCTCCTCTCAACGCGTAAGTACGATATGTTGTAGTCGTAGTTTGGGAAATGTAGTCCCAAGGGTGATATTGTATGTGATCCTATGATAGGAATAGTCCCGAAGGTAATTAGTTCAACCCGTCATTGATTTGAGGTTTGATTAGTTGTTCAACCGTAAGTGCAAACCTTTGCAAGATATTTAGATGTAGGTGTATTTAGAGCTATATTCCTTAGATTAATGAAACCAACCTTAGTAAGTAGTTCACAAACACAAGTGGGACACCCTAGGTCACATAGATTATAAATGAAGTCAATTGCATGTGATCACCATATATTAATGATATAACTTATTGACCAGACTTTTGTCTGGTCCGCTCATTTCCATTTTCCCCCACCACAAGAGGATAGAGCAGCAGGGGATTGGCCTAGATCTAATAGGTGGAAGAGTGAGCTTGGCATTGGCATCGAATATTACTCTTCATCACTCTCCATGTAACTATTTATTGTATTTAAAAATATCAGACTATATGTTGTTATTTTGTGAACTTTGGATTTTGACTATGTATATTTAAAGACTTTGTTTTCTAAGATATTTTCTAAGATATTTATTTTCTGCATTAATATTTTACTGTCTTCCCCTGTGAGATCTGAAAGTGTAGAATGTCTTATATTTTATCCTTATAATCTTAGTCTTTGTAATGAATTAAAAACTAATAGCTCGCATTTCTTGGCACAACGCGGGTCTGAAAGTCACCCCAGGCTTTGGTTTGGTGTGTCCGAAAATGTAGGTTATTACATAGTTTTTGTCTAATCTCTTATCGTTTTAGTTATATTATGTTATTATAAGCTGAAACAAAGTGTAAATCTTTTGACTGATGTGAGTTTCCATGATTCACAATTTCTATTATAAAATACTAAAGCCAAAAATGATTATGCAATCCATGCTTAGATTATAAGAGCAATAAGTCCAAATACTTTACTTATTCCATGATTGATGGAAACCATGCAGAAAATAAATTTCACTAGATAAAAAAAAGGAGCCCGAACCCTCATGTGCATAACTCGAGTTCTCTATTAATAACCTAAAAAAGAGGGTGGAACTTACATGCCTGGAATGATAATATAAAATTTGTTCATTCTAGTGATGAAACGATACACATAGTTAGTTTTCTATCAATCGAAGGTTTTATCTAGAAAAAATGATGTGAAACCAAATTACAAATCACAAAGAAGTGTATAGATAATTGATATATTGGTTAGAAGTTAAACATGAGGCAAATTATTAAACATATAGTTTGTTTATATTCAAAAAAAATTTCAAGAAAACTTATTGGGGTTGGAAGAGATGAACAAAACTTCTAATTCAAGATTTTATGTATAGGGTTTGGAGTTTTAAAACCTTTGTTATACAAATAGGAATGAGGCACAAAGAATGAAGATGTAAACGTGAAATAATTTATCGTGTTGAAGACTAATGAACCAGAATAGTAATGGGTTGAATTCACATATAGTAGTTGCAATTTTTGGGTAGGACCAAAATTTTTATTTTTGACTTTTGTAATGAAAGAAAATCAATTTTCAAGTGTGACTTTGGCCATATGTGATGCATATGTGCATACATCGCTCCTTAGCTATGTAGTTTCAATACTAACTAATTGCATGATGAGTCATGTACCTATTGAATATAGTTTGAGAGTTATTCAATTCAACCTTAAACAACTGACCACAAGTTGCATAAGGAGGTCGATTGAGTGGGGATGATCAATTGAGAGTACGCAAGCTTATTTGAATCCATATAGAGGAAATAATCAAATATAATGCATCGGTTGACTCCCACTTAGGGAAGCCGACCGTAAGGAAAAATACTTAGCACGATAATATGATTTTCAACCTACATAAGGAGAACATGTCAACCAAACCATTCCTCCCCAAATAAGCTCAAATTCAAGTCAACTCATTCAAAATAAAGATCCACATATCAAGGAAATTTTTTAGAGATGTTTGGCTAATATTTTTAGTGTCCAACATATCTATAAATAACCAAACTCTGTGAAGAAAATAAGTTTTTCGTTTTTATTTCACATGAAGCACTACCGAAACCTCACTCTAAATGCCTAGATTTCAGTTTTAGTCGTTGAAATCTTTTTCAGTGCATTGCATCGTGAATCCAATAATAAAAAATATAAGTGGACATAAATCTGGTTAGCGATTAAACAGCTATAAAATTCTCCATGTTCTTTTCTCTTACATTTTCATTATTGTTAGCCTTTTTTTAAATTGGTTACTTAAGTGGTAGTACATAGTTATACTACAAGTCTCGAGTAGTATATAACATACTATAAGTCAACAATGTTCAATGGTTCAAATCATGTACTATGCAAGATTCAAAACTTTGACCCTATGGACCAAAACCAGAGTGCCTAATCTAAATTGAGTTTAGACCTAAAAAATTCACTTTTCACTATAATCTCGACTATTATTCAGAAGTCAAGTTCCCCATTGTCTTAGTTTTGAGGTTTGCATCGAAAAGAATGTAAACATGCTCATTAAATATTGACCAGTACGTTAGACACGTCCATTCGTATGCAAAAAAATCTAGGAGTAAACTTATTTATTCGAAAACAATGGTCATATGCATAGATAATACTTGACACAGATAAATAGGTCAAGTAATTAATACTTGACACAAATAAATATGTTAAGTTATACGAGTGGATAGTTTTGTGCTACGTGTGAGCGTGAGAAGAATGAACATTTTCTTATATTTTTCGTATTAATTTTAATATTTCGTACATGGGTAGTTTTGTAATTTCAAAAGCTTCAAAATAGAGTATTCCTATTTTTTAATCAATATAAAGTATTTCTTTTATACATAGATTACATCTAGCATCAAATTATTACTAATTTATGTTTCCGTCATAATTCACTTTTGAAGAAGTAATATGCAGAATTATTAAATTTTTATGTAACGTAAAATTTACTTGGTTTCATTTGAAAACATGAGGAATAATGTGTTAGTTAAAAATAACACCTTCTTTAAGAATTCTTAGAATTTGAGCTTATGCACCATCAGAAAAGATATTAGCATTACATATAATAATGTAGACAAATAGGCATGTCAACTAATACTTTCAGATGCGGATAGTGCAGTATCCGCATTCGAAATAATTTTCGGATATCAGACATCTGCATCTGCTAATACGAACGAACATCGGATAATTATCTTATCCACTGATGATTGATAAATCAAGAAACATAAATAGAAAATTTTGGTTTAGCATTTTTTTCATTTCCATTGGTCATAAAAGTTTAAAAAAGAATCCAACACGATAATAATAAATAATTTTGAACAGTTATTATGCATTAAATGCATATAATATAGACTATCATCGTAATAAAAAATAAATATATACTTTTCATTTTACTAAAAATACACATAATATAACCTATAATCTAACTAATACTGTTCGGATGATTTGCGGATGCCTTTAGAACCGCATCTGTATCCATTTTTTTCTAGATATCAGATATTTATTAGCTTTTCAGATTTTGGTTTTTTCGGATATCCATTGACATGCTTACAACCAAATTAGCAGAACCATGCACATCCATGGTCATATTTTTTGACATATATGCTTAGTTATAGCAACAAAAACTGCTTGACAAATCTAGTTTGGATTTGTTAACATCACATTGCTAACTAATAACGTATAATTTTACTTTTCATGTTAATCCAAAACCTAGCAAAAGTAAAAAAAGGTAATAGATTACTTTACTAAAGTCATAACATAGTCCTCAACATTAGAGTAAACTAACCATCAACTTTTAAGAAGCTTAAAATCTTTATCTAGCTACAAAATATGCCCATGCATTATAATTAAATATGCTTTTTGGACTCATACTCCCCTTTCTTGATAGCCAATGCAATAATGCACCAATTTCTTTGGTAGCCAATGTAATGCACTAAGCATAACTTTATCCACCAAACCTCATTTTTCCTTATGTTCAGGCTTCTCAACGAATCGTAATCTCAATCCTCCAAAAATAATCGTTATCCTACATAATTATTGAATTATGAAACATAGCAAAAGTAACAATAAGACAAAACCATGTGTATCAACAACTATTGCATGGTAAATTAATTGGTATGTAGAACAAATGTCATAATGGAAAAAAACATTACGAACCAGTAAACATATTTCTATATTGATCGATGCGTCTATGCTTAATCAGGAGATGATTGTGCTAAACTTATATGAGTGATTTCTTCTTATTGAAATTAATGAAAATGAACCATTTCTTTCATGTATAATCATTGAATTTAATGATCCAATACAATTCATAGTGTAGGTTATAACTATAAAAATTTCCTCAATTTCAGGGGGGAAAATCAAGCTTAATTAAAAGCTTTACAGATATTTAAAACTACTTATTCAATCGGTACAAAAGAAGAATTTTGCATGAAACATAAAAGTAATTTGCCTTACTTCATAAAGTTCATAACTAAGACTCATTTCATTTATGCATTGCACCCTTTGTGAATGGTTTCCATTTTATGAAAGTCCCTATTATATTAAATTATTAAAATCCTAATAAACATTTCCCAATTTCTAATATAGTTTAACATCATTTAATGAAATTTAAATAAAATTTTGTACAGAAATTTTGTAGCTAAAACAATATAATAGTAACCTGTATTTAAGAAAAGAAAGACCTAAGTAATACTTGCAATCAACTTAAAACAACAAAAATTTATTTCTTGAACATGCTCGAAGATCATAGCTAGTGTTTTGTTTCATTAGCGTGTTATAATCAATCAAATTGTTGTGTATATGAACACTTTCATCTTCCATTACACATACGTCTCTCAAAAACATAACATTGATATATCACAAATCACAAATCATAATAAAGTAAATCATTTATGTGAGGAATGAAATTGTAATGCCTCGCCTCTATCAATATACTACTAAAGAGTATTACTAAGTAACACCGTCTAGTAATACGGAAAAATAGGTTTGTTATGAGCGATTTGATGTGAATATTCTCTTGGGTTAACACTGACACGTCATTCTTACAAAAAAATTAAGAATCTGAATTGAATAATTAACATGTACCGTCGCGGCACAAAGCAATAAACACACATGTTAAATTAAATAAGAAAATCAATTATAAATTTGTATCTATGCATGTAGTAAATTATAGACAGGTCTTATAAGGATTAACTCACCATGTAATCATCCAAACATAAGCATGCAACAATATCTCATCCAATCTAATCATTAACAACCAAGTATTATCATATAATCAACCATATCAAGATATGCAAAAGAAATTCATATAGGTAGAGATAGAAATGTGAGTTAAAAATAACCCACCTTAACCAATTCAAACAAGAAATAATTATAACATGCTAATGATTTTAGATAGGAATTATGAGTTTAACAACTCACCAAAACAATGCTTGAACTCCTCCAATTAGCAACCCTAAGCCTGCACAAATGCCGCCAAAACTCCACCTTGCTCAGTTGAACCTCCACCTTGTTTATGCCGCAGTCACCATGGCTTTGACCCCACCACACACGTCGCCAGTTAGCCCAGGTTAGAGTCTCCCCTTGCATCGACCATCATGCCGACCCCCGTGAATCCTCCTCCTTTCACATCACGGCTACCGTGCGTGTGCGTTTTGATTTCTTTTTCTTTTTTTCTTTCTGCTGACTTTGAATGGGGAAAGGGATAAGGAAAAAGAGGGGAAAGCGAGTTTGGGTTTAACTAAGGGAATGGGTACGAGTTTAAGTGTTTTGGGCCTTGGGAAACATTTAAGCCCCAAAGTAAAATTTACAAGTATTTTAACAACTTTAATTGATTGAAAATAGGATTGTGTTTCATGTATAAAGAGAAACCTTGTAATAATTTTCCATTCACCACAAAAATATCTTCAATTTTATTTCTACTTGAAATAATTTTTTAATGGTAAAAATACCACCTTTCGACCTTAAACCAAATTTAAAATATTTATTTATTCCTCAAAATAATTTCAAAATTCACAATTATCATTTATTTTTGTCAAAACAAATTTTTAGATGACTTTTGGACTTCAAAACACAATTTGAATTTCAAATATGAGTTTTAAATCAATTTTCTCGTTTTTATTGTCAAATAAATCCAAAAATTCAATAAAATTTCAATTAAATTTCTATATCCATCTTAATATATTTATTTTATCTTAATTACGAACATGGATGTTATAGAAATGCAACCAAACTTGTCACTAGTAAAATTAATAGGTTGTAGGTCATCCACCCAACTATAAATTGACCATCACACTCTTTTTGGTAACATTCAATGCTACGATCGATCATGTTTTATACTATTATTAATTCTTTATTTTAACATAACATAATTTTCACATGATTAAGAAAAATTATAATTGAAATAATATGAAATAGTATTATGGTAAACATTATCTAAATCAAAATAAGTTTGCATCCATTTCAAGCTTATATAATCGAATTAAGAGTGAAACATCAAATCCTAATGCATAAGAAAAAGTTTAATCTGAAATTAAACAAAAAAGGGGTAACCCGATTTCAAACATTTATGGCATCGACCAATTATAATCTCTAAAGATCTTTAATCTATTTGCATACAGAAGTTGTTTTTGCAATTTCACCTCTCTTTGGTTTCGTCTGTGTTATCATTCCTATTGTAAATGGTTATTTTTAATGTAAAATGATTAAAATATTGAAGCAGATCTGGTATTCAGGGTTCTTGGTTTAAAGGATCGTGAGCATGATAGTGAGAAAAACTATAAGAAGAAGATGTGTAGTTTGTGGAAAAAATGGATGAAAATATGCTGTTATAGTCTACTTGGTATTTTAGGTATATCAAAAGCTTCATGGTACTTTCATTATATATAGAAGATTCTCATTATACATAGATACTACAAATAGCAATGCCATCTTTATAATTAGTTTAAAATGGAAACACAAATTAGTTTTCCTTCCACAAGGTCCATATTAAAAATAAGCTGAAATTTGATTTCATCCCTTGTTTTTAGAATTGATATGTGGAAACCCTTCCAAAAGCATGTTCTAAATTACACCCTGTTTTTAATTTTGATAATTTTTTTCATTTTTTTCGAAAGTTAAATCCGAATAATATCGCATATTTCTAAAATCAAAACGCCATATTTTATTTTAATTTTTGATTTCGTTTTTGAAAAATTGCTAGTATTTGTAGCGTTGAAACTTTGTAGATGTAACGACCCAAAAATGTTAACGATTTTTAATAATGTAATTAACTAAATTTTTCATGAAAATTAAACAATAACATTTAGCAATGAAAATTTGATATTTGGAATACGTCTATTTAAACATAGTGTTCGTCGACGGAAATTCTATCGGTTTAGAAAACCGTCGAACGAATTTAAAATAAAAATAACCACAAGCGCACGGTGTACACTTGTAGTACGTGGCGAATACGGGTCGATCCGCAGGGAATTGATGATTTTAAAAGCCTATTCAATCAAATTAAACCAAAGTCGAGAGATTATCAAGCTAAAAAAATGAGAAAATTAACAAACTAACAACTACAAATGTGAATGAAAACTATGAGAATAAATTGACAATTTAGAGATAATTCCACTCTCTAGATCACATAAATCAACAAAATGAAGTTATGATCTCCCTTTTCTTGTCATTAGTGTAATTAGTTGATGTGCTTATCATAAGTATGGTATATTTGTGCTATTAATTAGCACAATATAAACCATCAAACTATAACACAACCACTATTATACATTTAACACTCATGAAATATGACAACAAAGTTGAAAGCAAAATCTATTTTAAGCATGGCCTATTAACTATTGTTTAGAAATATAAGCCATCAAATTTTAATTTCAACAATCACTTCATTACCATCATCATATGTAGATGAAGAGGTAATCATTGTTTGTGATTGTTTAAGCATAGCCTATTTGGTGTCAACAATATAGACTATCAAATTCACATCAAAAACAACAAGTTAAACCACTTCATTTTAAGCACAAAAAGAGAGCATAAACATCAAAATGTTGAAGCTACATGATTAGAGGCTTCATTACCCCTAAATTGAAGGGATTAGCCTCTCATTTGTGTTATCATATCAACACTTGTAGCTTGCAACATGAAACTAAAAAAGAAGGAAAATGAAAGCTAATGAAAAAGAGAGCTAATTAACAAGAATTAGAACTATTCTACTTGCATGAAAGTAAATCTACACTACAACATGAAAGGAAATAAATAAGAAAGGGAAAAGATCATATATTAAATTTCATAAAAAAGAAAAATTACATGAAGATAAAAATGGCTAAGTAGCCATGAAAAGAAAAAGAGAAGAGCTTATTTATTTTCTAAGCTAAAAACTAAGTAAGAGAGACTAAGCAAAAAAAAGGGTTACATGAAACATAAGGGGATTTTATACATGTGTTAAACCCTAATTCATATTTTTGGGGAATGCCCAAAATACCCTCTTAGGAAGTGTGGAGGCCAAGTAATCATTAGCTTCAAATAATCCTCATTTAAGTGTACATGAAGCCATTAATTCCATAAGCATGTGCATTAGCCTCTAATTTGTACATTAAGGTAGGTGGGTAGGTGGGGTCCTCCATTGTCTTCACTTTGAATTATTTCCATCTTCATTTGTTCTCTTCACTCTTGTGCATGCATATATCATCATGTAACCACTTGTAAAATTCACCAAATTTCCTACAAAACAACATAGAAAATTCCAAGTAAATTTTTACAATTTAATAAATACATAAAAATGACCATTTTGCCCCTATATGAAGATGAATATGTGACAATTTCAAATAATTTGAATTTTGGTTTAAACAAGTTAAAATACCCAATATGATCATTTATTTAATTTAAATAGATTAAATATGGTGGTAAAAATATGCACATTTACATGCACATCAAATACCCCCACACTTATCTTTTTATTCGTCCTCGAATAAAGAAAAACTAAGATAAATTCGTTTTCGTAGGGAGCACGATTGCATTGAGCATATGCAACAAGCCGTTAAACCTATGGGTGTCCCCAGTAGGACGAGTGTTGTCTCGTGAGGGTTTCGGCGGATTCTACCCACAAAATCCAAATGCAGAATGAAAGTATTTACACAATGCAAGATTTATTTACAAGGAGATGAATGCAAGTTTTTGAAAATATTTACAATGAAGGATTTATTTTTAAATTGACACAAATAAGTTAAATATAGGTTTGGTTATTATCTTGAAAATTTAAGTCATTTACTCGTCAAAATTTCCAACAAAAATCAAGTTATCATAACAAATAGACAATAGTTTAACTCATTGTTTTGGTTTGATAACACAGTGTAATTTGAAATGGATCCTTAGTTGATTATAAAAGTTTATCAAAGTGGTATTTTTATTTCTTTTCAATAATAAGTCAAATCAAATAAGTTAAAATAGTGCTTAGATTTCAATTGCTTACTCTCTCCATTTTTTCTTTTGAAAATTATATTGATATTTACAATATTTACATATGCCTAACTCAGAAAACTGAGGCCAGATATATTACCCATGCACTGCCTTGCGGACTGATGTGAGGGGAATACAGAGCGTGGCGAGTGAACACACAAGTGTGAACACTTATCGATTGTAGGCGTTATTAAAAATAATTTTTATATACACACCTAACTCAGATAAACTGAGGCCAGATATACCGATCGTGCACTGCCTTTCGGGCTTACGTGAGAAGGGTACAGAGCATGGCGAGTGAACACACGAGTGTGAACACATGACTCTAGGTGTTTATTAAGAAAATATATACATATATACAAGAAATATTTTTTTTTGTGTTTTTGTTTTTTTAGGGAGAGAGTTTCGCAAAATCATCTTAGCATCATTTAACTTAAAAGACAAAAAAAATGTTATATCCTTTACTTTAAATCAACCACTTTTTAAAACAAAGATTTTCAATTAGGATATATTTCATAATTATCACTTATGAATCTTCCTATATACTAGTTAAACCATTGTTATTTGTAATCAAACTTCATTTTTATTTTTGTCAAGACAAATAAATTTTCAAAAATTTCAATTTAATTAACCAAAACCATATATTTATCCTATAGTGTTTCTTTTTAAAAATAAATAAAAAATGCTTAAAAAAATTTGTTTTTTTTGTTTTTGAGATTTTTTTTAAAATTTTGGAAAGAAAAATTAAAAATAAACCATGAAAAATTGAAAAATGATGATGAGTCTCCCCCACACTTGATTTTGACTGTGTCCCCACAGTCAACCCAAGTGGAAGGAGAAAAATAAAAAAAATAAAAAGATGACCTATATTTAAATGAAAATTAACGATATTTACATGAGATCATAAAGTATATTGTCAAAAAGTAAATGAAACGGTCTTCCAAAGATCGATTTATTTGTCTCGTCAAGTATGCGAGACGCAGCTTAAGCTCGGAAAACCAAACCGTAAAAGATTTCGAAGTTGAATTTGGATTTGGAAAAACGAATGCCGTTTTATTGAAAATCGTACGAGTTGTTTCCTTTTCGATGATTTTTGGGGTTGATAAAACGATTGATTGAAGTTCAAGTCTGTTTTCACCAAAGTGGAATTCAAATTTATCATTGAAAACTTCTTCAAAATTGTTGATTTCAAAATCAAAATGGTGATTTAAATCTTCCCCATCAAAATTCGACAACTCGTTTTCGAAAGGTCCAAAGAAATCGTGTTCATTGAATTCGTCTTCCTTATTTGGATTATCAACAACTTCATCGTATATCTCAAGTTCAAAATTTAAAGTTGTTGTATTCAAATTTTCAAAATCGAGAAACGGAAGATCGAATTTTAAATTTGGTTCCACATCCTCAAAAGAATTGAAATCCAACTCAATTACCGTATTTTCAACAACTTCATTAAGATTGTTGTTTTCAATTTCAAAAGTTGTTATTTGAAAATCGTCAATTGTGGTAAAAGATGGATTATTATTTGACTCGTCACACGTTGGGATTTGATTTTGTTTTTCACGTTGTTTCATATATGTTTCAAACAACGAATCCGTGTGATCATCGTATATTTCGTTCATTTGCTCAACAAAATCCAATTTATAGTTATTAACTTGAGAATTTTCGATTTGGATTTGTTGAGAACAAAGATTTTCACTCGTATCGTAATCGACATTATTCCCATTGCCAAAATTATTTGAGAAGTGGATCACATTTTCATTTTGATTTTGAAATTCATTTTGGAGTTCAAAATTGATAAGCATGGGTTATAATCGAAATCATTTGAATTTGGAAGTGAATTCAAATTTTGAAATCCTTGAAAATTTTGATTTGAGTTATCACACAAATAAGAATTACACAAATCATTTATCATTTGATTTTGTTGTGTAGAGAATTCAAGTAAAGACGAAATGCTATTTTCAAGATCTGAGGGTTGCTCGTTATTTCGAAAACTTTGTGGTGCAAAATCCAAATCGTTTGAACAATAGTTGTTAAAATATCCATACGAATTTGGAGTGAAATCATATGGAATATACTGATTTCACAACTATTGTAAATTTCAAGTGACTGGGGAAACTCGGACATTTTCAAGAATTTTTTTTATAAAGGAAAAAAATTTACAAATAAATTTTTTTTTTCAAAAGGGAAATTGATTGTTTTTTTTTTGGTTTTTCAAATTTTTTCTTTGTTTTTGAAAAGGTTTTATAATTTTTTTTCTTTTTTTTGGATTTTGGTTTTTATAAATTTTTTGGATTTTTGAAATTTCAAAGAAAAAGGATTTAAAAATTTCAAAGGAAAAAGAATATTTACAATTTTTTTTAGTTTTTGATTTTGAATTTTTTTTTAAATATGCATGAACTAATGCAGCTAAATGAATGCAAGGGTTAATTACAAATGATTTATCCTAAGTTAACTCAAAATTGTATAGTCACACATTGTCTTAAATAAACAAGATAGTTCTCAGCCAGGTAACGGACATGATTTATCGGTGCACCACGAATCACCGTAGCAATGCAGCCGAAAGTTTAAGTACTTTCAGAGGAACAACCACTATAATATTAACGAATCACCATAATATTTATAAATGGTTATTTCTCTGCCGTAGCCTAGACACCAAGAAATTAAATTGTTCAAAGAAGACAAATTGTCAATATACAATTAAGTGTTATCGATGTCTAACCGTTATTATTAATCAAATTCTAAGATGAAATGCAAAGCAGAAAATAAACGTGTAATAACAATGCAACTACGATGAAACTTATTTTTATTTTTATTTTTGATTTTTTTTAAATGAAAGCAAACAACAATGCAAGGCAAGTAAAACAATGGATAGGGATTAAAAGCAGCAAAAATTTTATAAGCAGGCAAGCAGTTATTATTTCTTTTAGCAAGCTAAGCGAAGCACGCAACTCTTCGAATCTGCTTTGGCAACCTGAAGAAAAATTAAGCACAAAATATATACAGTTTTTTTTATTGAAGAAGAAATAAAACAAAACAAAACAAATTTTTTTTTGAAAAAACAGAAGAAGAAAAATATCGAAACTTTTTTTTATCAAAGGCAAGTGAAAACAAAGGAAAAGACAAATAAAAAAAAATTATATATACAACTTTTGTTTTCTGAACAAACAGAAGAAAACCAAACCCCCCCTTTTTCTTCACTCAGCCCAATATGCCTCGAAGCCCATTACCCTGTTCTTTACAAATACCCTAACCCTTAATTCCTTTTCTCTGTTTCTTGTTTTTTTTAAATTGCGAAGTCAAAAAATAATACAAAGAAAAGAAAAACGCAAACTGGAAAATTCAAAGGGAAACACGATATTGAATTTATTGCCAAATCAGAAATCGAATTCGAATTCGACTCTAATCTTCAATCACAAATCAAATATCTTTAATCGTAAACTGGTTTAGATTGGAGTCGAGTTTGAAGTCGCGATTAGTGATGGATGAAGTGATGAGGCGGTTGCTAAGGGTCTGGGGAAATTGTGGCTTTTGGTTGTCTTTGTTTCTGAGGTAAGAATTGAAGGTTGTGGTTATGGTAGAGGAGTTGTCTCAGAGGCTCTGGTTCGTTGTAGTGGGCGGTGAAGCTTGTGATTTGGGGAGGATTGGGGTCGTCGATTTCTGGTTGCGAGGTGATGCTAGTGGAGGAATGATGTGCTGGTCGTATATGTTTGTAGTGGAGGAGGTTGAATGCTTTATGTATGGTGGCACTATAGGAGTTTGTGATGGTAGACTTATTGCAGTGGGATTCTGGAGTATATAGAGGAGCTGTTGGAGTGAGTTGGAGGAACAGGTTAGAAAGATGAAGTGTATTGGTAGAGGAAGTGTGGAAGTGGAGTTAGATGTATGGTTTGCTGGCAGAGGTGGAAGAAGTGATGGAGTTACTTGCTGTGGGGTGATCATCGGGGCAGTTAACTACTGTAATGAGTATAGGCAGTAATGTTGATTTATTGGCGGAGCAACAGTGAGTGATTAGCAGTGATAGAGAAGTGTTTGCAGAATTAAGAGGAGAAGGTGGAGTTTGAAATGGCAGTAAGGGGAGCAGTGTAAAAAGTGTTGAGTTGTTGGCTGTTTTGTCTTGAATTTGGTGAAAATGACTAAGGCAAGTTTGGTGAATTTGGTGAAAATGGTCACTGATATGGTATATGGGTGGTCGTTGCTGCAGTAAGGTAGTGGCAAGAGTGTTATCGGTAAGTGGATGAAGTGGTAGAGTGGGTAGTTGAATTGAACAATGGGTAGGAGGAGGATGGGATGGTTGTAGATGATATTTGCTTGGGGTTGTATGCACAGGTTGAGGCAATTGATTTTTGTAGGAATAGGTTGCGATGACCAGGTAGTGTGAACTGCTTAAGGTGGTGGGCAGTGAATGATGGAGTTGTTTGTTGAAGCCGTGGTGGAGGCAATGTGTTTGCAGTGGTAGGTACTTGTTTGGAAGCAAGAGGAAGAAGGAGCACTGCTCAGGGGATTGTTGGCTGGTGGACAGTGGAGATAACTTGAATGACAGTTGCAATGTTTTGGTATGAAGGAAATGAAATAGTGGAAGAGAAGGAGGGGAATGGTTGATGTGGTCTGAGATTTGGATATGCTTGTGCAGGTGGTTGGTAGTAGTTTCAGTATCAGGTAGTAGATGGGAGATTATGTGGAGGAGTAGTTCTAGGTAAGGGAGCAGTGTGTATGTTGTTGATGGAAGTGAAGTTTTGTATGGGAAGTGAAGTTATGGTCGCTTGGTGGTGGATGTGATGAATGTTATTTCTGCTATGGGTAAATTTGATGACAGAGGTGGATGGTTGCGACAAAGAAGGGTAGCAGCAGGAGTTCGAAGACGGAATTGTCAAGTATCAGGCTGTTGTAGGTTGATTGATAGGGAGGAGGATGTTGAAGTGTTTGTATCAGTAAATAGCAAGTAATGGTAGAAGATGTATGTGGAATGTGGATGACGTGTTGGAACTGCTATGTATGATGAACTATTAGTAGTGTGGATGGAGTTCGGTGAGGCTGTTGTCGTATGATGGTTGTGATGGTCTCGGCAATTCAATGGTGGAGTTTTGTAAGAAGTTGAACTATGGCCAATTTGTAGAAGTTGGTCAGGGGATAATGTGCACAGAGCAGCAGTTGCTTGAGAAGTTGGTTGGCTGATACAGTGTGCACCGAAACATAAATCAGAGAACAAAGAAGTGCAACAGAAAACAGAGCAATGTAACAGTGTTTTGTTTTTTAGTTTGTAAATTGTAAATGGAAAATGCAAATGCAAATGTAAATGAAAATGGAGTGGAACAAAAACCTTTTTTTTCTTTTTCAAATAAAATTGTGCGTAATAAATTTTTTTATATGCAAATGCAATGGGAACGAAGAACGAAAAATTAGAAAGCAAGCACACAAGAAATTGAAAACCAAAAATAAAACAACAAACACACACGCAATTTTTTTTTTAAATCAAACACACACAAAATAAAAATACGCAAAAATAATCCGAAGAATAGATAATCAAAATCAAAACAAATTCCCCGGCAACGGCGCCAAAAACTTGTTCGTCGACGGAAATTTTATCGGTTTAGAAAACCGTCGAACGAATTTAAAATAAAAATAATCGCAAGCGCACGGCGTACACTTGTAGTACGTGGCGAATACAGTTCGATCCGCAGGGAATTGATGATTTTAAAATCTATTCAATCAAATTAAACCAAAGTCGAGAGATTATCAAGCTAAAAAAATGAGAAAATTAACAAACTAACAACTACAAATGTGAATGAAAACTATGAGAATAAATTGACAATTTAGATATAATTCCACTCTCTAGATCACATAAATCAACAAAATGAAGTTATGATCTCTCTTTTCTTGTCATTAGTGTAATTAGTTGATGTGTTTATCATAAGTATGGTATATTTGTGCTATTAATTAGCACAATATAAACCATCAAACTATAACACAACCACTATTACACATTTAACACTCATGAAATATGATAACAAAGTTGAAAGCAAAATCTATTTTAAGCATGTCCTATTAACTATTGTTTAGAAATATAAGCCATCAAATTTTAATTTCAACAATCACTTCATTACCATCATCATATGTAGATGAAGAGGCAATCATTGTTTGTGATTGTTTAAGCATAGCCTATTTGGTGTCAACAATATAGGCTATCAAATTCACATCAAAAAAACAAGTTAAACCACTTCATTTTAAGCACAAAAAGAGAGCATAAACATCAAAATGTTGAAGCTACATGATTAGAGGCTTCATTACCCCTAAATTGAAGGGATTAGCCTCTCATTTGTGTTATCATATCAACACTTGTAGCTTGCAACATGAAACTAAAAAAGAAGGAAAATGAAAGCTAATGAAAAAGAGAGCTAATTAACAAGAATTAGAACTATTCTACTTGCATGAAAGTAAATCTACACTACAACATGAAAGAAAATAAATAAGAAAGGGAAAAGATCATATATTAAATTTCATAAAAAAGAAAAATTACATGAAGATAAAAATGGCTAAGTAGCCATGAAAAGAGAAAGAGAAGAGCTTGTTTATTTTCTAAGCTAAAAACTAAGTAAAAGAGACTAAGCAAAAAAAGGGTTACATGAAACATAAGGGGATTTTATACACGTGTTAAACCCTAATTCATATTTTTGGGGAATGCCCAAAATACCCTCTTAGGAAGTGTGGAGGCCAAGTAATCATTAGCTTCAAATAATCCTCATTTAAGTGTACATGAAGCCATTAATTCCATAAGCATGTGCATTAGCCTCTAATTTGTACATTAAGGTAGATGGGTAGGTGAGGTCCTCCATTATCTTCACTTTGAATTATTTCCATCTTCATTTGTTCTCTTCACTCTTGTGCATGCATATATCATCATGTAACCACTTGTAAAATTCACCAAATTTCCTACAAAACAACATAGAAAATTCCAAGTAAATTTTCACAATTTAATAAATGCATAAAAATGACCATTTTGCCCCTATATGAAGATGAATATGTGACAATTTCAAATAATTTGAATTTTGGTTTAAACAAGTTAAAATACCCAATATGATCATTTATTTAATTTAAATAGATTAAATATGGTGGTAAAAATATGCACATTTACATGCACATCACGTAGCAAGTGTCAGATTTTCATCAGAAAATATGTAAGTTTGTTCTGTTGTGAAATTTCAATTTAAAATTTAAAATCAATTAAAATTTGCTAGAAATAAAATATTTTTGAAATCTGAATATTTTTATATAATAAAATTGTAAATCATTTTCTGAGTGAGGCGTCATAATTCGTTTCGCCAAATTTGGACTACTCTAGCCCCGTTTATCTTGTTTTCGGCGTTTTAGCAGCATTTTCGGCATCTAATATCGAATTTTGATAGGTTGGTCGTGTCACTCATATCTGTGTACCATTCTGTTCGTCTCGTGATGCCGATCTCCGCAATATATTCATTTGTGCATTTCGGCGTCCGGTACACAACGAAATCTGCGAAACGGTTAGCCATATTGGTACCCGTTTTGAACCTTTTGGGCTTCCCTGTGTCCATTCAGTTATCCATCGGCTGAAATGAATGGCCACTAGTTTTTAGTATTCTCTAAATGCAATTGCTAACTTTCAATATTCCCCTGTTCAATATATTTCTCTGGTTCGTCTATTTACTTTTATCCTCTTCCCTTCCCCTCATTTGCTCTGTTCTTTCATTTGAAAAAAAATAAAATATATAATATGAGTTTACATATATAAAAGCATATTTGTTGTGAGAAACCTGCTCGTTCCATTTCCGCTCTCACCTTCTCTTTCGCTCTCTCGACCAGACTTGCCTTCCCTTCCTTTCCATCTGCCGCCATAGTCTCCTACTCTACCTGACTGCCACCACACCCTTCCTCCGCCCTCTCCACATCGCCACCGAACCCGACCCAGCCTCACACCCTACAATCTCCTTGCTCGCCCTCTCCCCTCTCAAACCTACTGTCCGACCACCATCAACCCACACAGCAAACCTTCCCTGACCGCCTCTCCACCACACCCTCTTCGCTATATTTTTCAAGCCCACATCTCACCCTCAGCCCGTCTCTCCTCGACCCACAACCCATCCACCAATAGCCTGCGCCTCCTTCCCACTGCCGACCCGCTATCCGAACCTTCCCCTTACTGAACCCACATCCCTCCTCTCCACTTCATCCATTATGACCTCCCTTGCTCCATCTCAACCCACCGCCCTCTGTGCACCGCCCTCCACTAAGTAGCCTCGCAACAGCCACCTTGCTCCAAGCCGAACTCAATAATCCAGCCACCATCCCACTGCCTTGCTCCACCCAAGACCCGACCCGCCATCCTCCACAACCCTGCTCCGACCTTGCTCCGACCGAGCATATCACTCTCCAAACCCGAGCACTACTCCACACACTAGACTCCCCAACCACTCGCAAACCCACCACCACCACCGAGACCGCTTGTCTCCTTTCTTTTGCCACAACCATCTCCCCTTGCTTCCTCGACTGAACACAGTAGCTCTTCTCCTTCTCTTCTTATAAAAAAAGTGATATGTTTATATATATATGTGATATGTTTATATATATATATATATATTCGATTCATCGATTTCTAGTTGTTGCTTTGCCTGTCGCTGTCCAGCTTTGCTTTGTTCGTCGTTGTCCAGAGATTTCAGCAGCAATTTTCTAGCTTTGCCACTTTACCGGTCCGCTTCCGAGTTGTTGTGCCTGTATCCATGTGCGTATTCGTGTCACCTTCTTCGTTCTCGTTGTTTCTCTAGCCTCGAAAGGTGAGCGATCACTCACGATTAACATTCTTATATTTAGTAAATTAGATTCACATGAAATGACGATTTAAATATGTTGTTAAATTTTGAATTGGTTAGAAATTTAATTGTTAAGTATGATATGCTATTATCTGAAATTGTTCACCTTTGTAATTGACATATGACACCATAACCATGTTGTATATATATATTATACATAAATTGTTAATTATGATCCATGCTTGCAATTGATGTGTTATGCTATTGTATATTATCATTCTATTGTTCTCACACTACAAGTTCCCAGTTAGTTAGGAAATCCCTATGTGTTGAAATGATACATACCCGAACGGTATTATCGATTAGGGAAAATCGTTATGGGTTGAAATGATAAATCCAAGCAATTTTGGGATTGCGGGTTGAAATGATATATATCCGTAAAAATTAAATTATTGCGGATTGAAATGATAAATATCTGTATCACTTGACCATAGAATAGAAAACTATATATGGACACCATTGGTCTATTTTTTTAAATGGTTTCCAAAATTTTTGAAAATATATGGGTTTTAATAAATATTGATATTTAAAATATAATATAAAGGTTTTTATTTTTATTATGTGTGTAAAATTTAGATTTTAAATTATATGTTTTGGAAATTTTAAAATTATAAGTTAAATTTTGAAAAATGAAAATTATAAGATTTTACTTATAACTTTATTATTTTAAAAATATATAAAATAAGATTTAATACAAAATAAAATGTATTTAATAAATAAGATTTAATTTAATAATAATTAATATAATAAAATTTAATTTAATAAAATTTTAATTTGATATATATATATATATAATATTTATTTGAAATTTATATTAATATCTTGAAAATAGATTTTGTAATAACTTTAATAAATTAAGGTTGGAAAGATAAATTGAAATTGATTTGTAATTTAATTTGTTTAAGAATTATATTTAAATCAGAATTGATTGGAAACTTACTGATTTTGAGATTTTGAAGGATACGATTTTATAACTTGATAACTTGATTTTTGATTAAAGGCGATTAAATGAATATTTTTGAATTTAAATAAAACTGAGATTGTATATTCAATTTTGATTTGAATTTGTAATTTGAGATTTTATTTAAATGTTATAAAAAAAGATTAAGTGAATATTTTCAAATTTAAATAAAATTAAAGTTGAATTTTGAAATATAAATGAAATTTATCAAATTGAGTTATTGTAAATGTTTGAATATTTAAACTTTGAAACCTATTGAATTTGAAGTAGTTTAAATTTGTAGTTCAAACCTGGATTTGAAATCGATATAAATTAAAAATGGTTTTAATGAGAATTTGAATTGAACCTTTAACCTTTTTAATTGAAATTGTTGAACCGAAATTGATTTAAATTGAATTTTGGAACTAAAGTTGATTTGAATTGATTTTGGAAGAAACAATTCTAATTTGAAACTATTTTCGATATAAACTATTTTAATCTATAACCTATTTTAATATATAAACTATTGTTAATATATAAACTATTTTAATCTATAACCTATTTTTAAATATAAACTATTTTTAATGTATGACTATTTCAAATATATAAACTACTTTCAATATTCAAACTGTTTAAGCTGGAACTATTACGATTTAGATTTAATGGATTTAAATGCGAATACTTTGATATGATGGTTTAACCTATTTTATGGTTATGATTTTGGAAATGAATATGATTTAAAGTGAATAATGATTTCGAAAGTGAATATGATTTCGAAAGTGAATATGATTTCGAAAGTGAATTTTGATTCCGAAAGTGATACGATTTTGAAATGATTATGATATTTTTGATATGAAGTATGAACTGTTTGAAAAATGACCACGGTGTGAAATAAGCGTTTGGTTGTTAAGGAGATCGAGATCGGATATTGTCACACTCTCTGCCAATATCGAAAACCACTTTAACAATTGTGCACGTGGTGGAGAATCCAGAACGAAGTAGGAGGTTGGCAAACGATTCTGTACGAGGTATGAACGCAGCCCTGACCCCTTCGGGTCAGCTTGATATGACTAAAACAGGGGCTATACCGGACCAAGTGAGGTCGCTCCTCCGATCGGACATGCTTCTTCGATACCATATTTATTACTTTGTGATTGATTTAGTGGCCACCTTCGATTTGATTATGGGAGTGTGTTCTGAGGTGGGTGGTAGTAGCTGCTATGTGTTACCACCAGTCCGGGAGTGCAAACGGTAGAATCCTACCCTAGCATTGCCTCGCGTGCCTTGTCATATGCCTTATCGCGCCCACTGCGAGTTTGGTTTTTATCGTACCTATGAAGTGCTCCCTGATTGCCTACCGGTTTGGTAGAGTTTACAGTACTGTATAGACTATGACATTTGTACAAAAATGTGTTAATGAGGATATGTGTAACGCCTTAACGCTATTTTGATATTTTACTTTACTGTAGACATTATCTATGTAGCGTATTGTACTATGTATGTAGATAGTTTAACGGATCCTTAAAAAATGGAATCCCAACATCCTTTAAGTTATATTGCATTTCACTTGGACATTTCACTTGAGTTTATTTATTTGCATAAGAATGTTAATCCTGACTCGAGTGCTTTGTGTTTTGCTTTATGCTCGGGTCAGACTGAGTGTCATAGCATTTGAGACTCGCCTTTGTAGCTTGGAGCTTTGCTTGGAGATCTATCTTTATCTATTCAGCTTTTCAGTTATTTCAGTTATTTCCAGTTGTTTATGTTCAGACTTGTCATTTGCTTATGTATTAGAGACCTCTTTGTACTTTGGGATTTCTGTTGTATTTTGTTTTAGACTCTGATGTTTCTGTAGTAGCTTCATGAACGACTATTTATCTATTCCGCTGCATATTGTTGTAATACTCCGTGTCTGTGATTCTGTGATCGATTTATTTACTGTATATGCTAAGTTTTGCCAAATATAAAATAATAATCTGTTATTTTGAGCAATTCAAGTCTGACATGTGTGGATTATTGTCGATTTGAATGGTTCGAAATAGCGGGTCGTTACAGTAGAGTTTTCCTAGAATATCCTGAAATTCGAAGATAAGATTTTTTTTTCATATAACATATTTTTGAAAGGGACGCTTGTATATTTTGAAACTTAAGATTAACTAATAATCTTCCTTGAAAATAGTTTATTAAAAAAAAAAAAAAAGTTTGAACGCATAACAAGCGAAATGGACCATAGCGTAAACAAATACACCGGCCCAGATGGTGTAAATTAATCAGTCTCATTTCTTCCATCTGTTTCCGATCTAGCTTAAAAAGCTTCAATGGCTACACCATCGCAAAAACAAATCTCGACCATCGACCTGCGCCAGTTAACGCAAACAGACATTCAAAATTTAGCCACGTCGAACACATCCGTTTTCAATCTCGAAACCCTGAATGCCATTATTCCGATCCTAGACCCATCGACCTTCAACGAGTCCGCTGGCAGTCGGAAGCAAACTTTTTCCCGCCTCCCCTTAAACCCTAACACCGACAGCGCCGACATCATTCCTACCCCTAATCCACGCCGCCGCGGCCGGCCACAGAACCTTAACCCTAACCCTAAAACGCCCAACGATGACGCCGGACACAAAGAGAATCTTCAGATTGTGTCTCTCTTGAAAAACCTGTTTGATATTCGCGAAAAAGGGGAGATTTTTGGGAAGTTGGACAGGGAGGTGAGGAATTTGAAAGGGGAAGTGATTGATTTAGAAGAGCTCGGTAAGAAGGAAGATATATTTGAAGCCGAGATAAGGAAGAGGACGGAAGGGTTGGAAAAGGAGGATCAATTATTAGGGTATATGACGGGGCTGGATGGAGAGTGGGGAAGCAGGAGGAAGAGGAGGAAGACAGTGGATGCAGGCTTGTTTGGATGCGATTTGCCAAAAGGATGGAAGGTTTTGTTGTGGTTGAAGAAGAAAGATGGGGGCGTGTTCTTAAATTGCCGGAAATACGTTAGGTATTATTTTTTCCCAGCTATTCACATAGGAATGTCATTTTACGGTGGTTTGTGATATTCTCGTAGATTAGAACATGGATTGTTTGCACATAGAGTGAAGCGAAGCGTCTACAGTACTGTCTAGTTTATCATTCTTAGCAATATCAATTAGTAGCGTGGAGCATAAAGTAGAATAGAAATTGCTGGATTTTATAGACTTTATCATTTTCAGTAAAATCTAAATTGTCTAAACATATAGAGAATAAAATTCAATGATATATAGTACACCAGAAGATGACTTTGGTTTACCATATGATTTTAGCTGTTGCCAAATTTCAAATCCCAATATAGAGTAAAGTTGAAAACAAAATGAGAATATATTTTGGTAATATGAAATATGATATGTTGTGTGAGCTTGTGCCAATGGAATTGACATAAAATCTAATATATTTTGCGGAATCCCATTCTACACATGCTAGTAAAATCTCTCTCATCCATATTCATTTTTAATGCGTACTCTTTAATTTCAACGTTACTATCATTTATTCACACAAAACACATAAGAAAAACAAATGCGCTTGAGATGCACTCTTCATCTAATAACCAATTGCTTCCTTCTCCATTTTGTCCTTTTTTTATTACTTGTTAGAGTTATCCGCGTTCTTAAATTGAAAATGAAAATTGGGCGGTATTGATATGATGGCAGGAGAATCGAGAGCAGTGTAGATGGTAATGCAAATTTCATCTAAAGCACAATGGGAAACATTTGCTATTTTTTAGGATAATTTTAGGGCTGTTACGATAATGTAACCGTTACCGAAAAAGAAGAACGTTACTGTATCAATACTATTAGTAAGTCAAAAGGGACAACCAATACTAAACCGTTGATAAAATAATCATTGGTATATCGATAAACGGGTAAACCGTTGAATGATAATGGTAAGTTTACCCGTACATTAAACATTAAAATTTTGAAAATGATATAAATCCTGACTCTAACTCCATTAATATTTATATCAATATTTTGATGTACTTTAGCTCACATTAAAAATTTGCCTAATTCATCACAAATTACAACATGAAATAATAACTTTACTAAATCTTATTGAATCTAATAAAACTAAAAAGAAGCATCATCATAAATAATATTACAAATGTCTTTTTAAAAATTTATATACCTTCAAAAGTGTTCATGGTTACGGTTAATTTAAATAGTAAAAAATATATATTAATATGACTGATAAATTTACCGTTACCACTGGTTTTTACATTTCTTTACAATTATATTTACCATCAACAATAATAAATTTATCGTTACAATACTGATAGCATAGTAGTTAAGGCGCGAAGGCGCAAGGCTTGAGCCTCGGGTTTTTTTGAGCCTTGGGCTTTTTTGTGCGACTTTTATACAAGTGTGGGCTTTTTTGGTGGAAAAAAATTGCAATATAAAATACTACTAAAAACGATAAATTTAGTGTTGATAACCATTTTGTGCAGATAAAAAAAACATAGATTAATAGGTACGAAGTCACAAATGGTAATTCGAAACTAAAACGATCACAAATTCAAGTTTCAACAACAAAAACATAGAAGTTATAAGTCACAATAACAATAACAAAAGGCTAGAAATGATAAAGAAATTCAAGTTCAACTTCTACTAATCACAAATCCCAACTATCATCATCCGCCGAACCATCCTCCAACTCTAAGTCGTAATTTTCCTCCTTTGAATCATATTCAAAATTCTCATACTCCGAATTATCATCAATAGTAGCTTCTTCTTCATTTTCAACATAACCAGGTCGCATAATAGAAGTTGAAGCCTTTTCCTTTTGATTTGACAATGACATGTTGCCTAGTCATGTGTTGCCTTTCTCCCGCTTCGGAAGCGCGTGTCACATCTTCTCATGTCAATGTATCTCCTTCGAAAACCAACTCATCCTCAACATCTGAATTATCTCCTTCCACGTGGCCGGTCATCCACTCATTTGAAGCATCAATGTTTTTCAAAGTAATTGGATCGATCAATTCCCTTCGTCTAAAGCTATTCTTCAAATTTTGATTGTACTTGATAAACACTAGCTTTTGTAGTCTTTCATGCTCAAGTCTATTACGCTTTTTGCTATGGATCTAATTAAAAAAATGCAAAGCAATATATTTAAAACTTAAAGATACGACGAACAAGTAGAACGGGTACATAGTGTTATGCAAAAAACTTACATGCTAAAAAATGCTCCAATTTCTCTCACAACCGGATGCACTACAAGTCAAATTTAAAAATTTTTTATCGCAAACTTTTGAAGTGAAAGGGTTGAATTTCCATATATGCTCCACCACTCGGCTACGGAAAAAAGTATAAACTAATCAATATCACTTATCCAAAAAATTACTAATGTAATTTATGATGTGTAAAATGTAAATATAAACTAACGCTTACCAGGGGATTTTGTATCTCTTGATTTGATTGTCAAGTTAGTACCAAATTGTCCTTCCGCTTTCTTATATAAAGTCAATTCATCCATCACATTCTATTGCTTATCTTCGGAAAGAAGTCTCTCGACACATTTGTACAATCCACACGTTACTTCTTCATCATGCTGAATGGAAGGATTTTTGTAGAAGAATTGCGGATTGAGAAAATGGTCCGCGGCATGCAATAGATGATGAAGTTGACATTCCCATCTTCTATCAATTATGGTAAAAATATCTTTGTACTTCTCTTTATTTCCTTTAAAAGAATTTTCAATGGCTTCTTTAGCTCCATCCATTGCTTCATATATGTACCCCATAGCCGGTCTTTTCTTACCATCGACTAATCGAAGAACACGAACAGGAGGGCACATCACTCTAAGAATATAAAAGACGCTATTCCAAAAGTGTGCATTCAAAACCGTATCACAAGCTTTCTTCCCTTTCATTTCTTTTGCCCACTTGCTTCTAACCCACTCTTCGGAAGTGAATATAGTACGTAGAGAATTTTTTGACTTGTGCAAACTTTGCAAACATAGAAAACCAGTCGCAAAACGTGTAACTCCAAATCTCACCAATTCCTTGTTTCTATCGAACATCGTCATCATGTTCAAGACACCACTATGGTTATAAATAAATCCCGAAAGAGCAACTCCTTTTTTAATTGTGTTTCCCACCTTATTTATTTTTCCAATATCCTCAAGAATAAGGTCAATGCAATGAGCCGCACAAGGAGTTCAATATAAAATTTTCCTTTTTGCCATTAGCAACTCGCCTAAATAATAAAAAATAAAAATAAATTTTTAATTAGTTTCAAATTTCAACAAAATTGAGTAATTATTAATTAAAATTTTATAAATAGATATTTAAAAGTAGAACTCACCCTCTAATTTAAAATTACTTCCATTATCGGTTATAACTTGAACAACATTCTCCACGTCAATTCTTTCAACAAACTTGTCGAGCAACTCAAATATCCTCTCCCGATTTGACATAAGAGGATGCATCTACGGATTCTACAAACATTGTCCCTAAAGAACAATTTACTAAAAAGTTAATCAATGTTCTTCCCTTTCGATCCGTCCACCCATCCGACATAATGGAGCAACCATATTTCACACATTCGGCTTTATGCCCATTCATTAATTCATTTGTATAATCCAACTCTTTCTTTAGCAATGCAACTCTCAATTCATGATAACTTGGAGGCTTTACATTAGGTCCATATTTCACACATTCGGCTTTACATTAGGTCCATATCTCAACCATGTCCTTAAATAAATCCGTACGAGCAACATTAAATGTAGTACCAGCTTGATAAAAAAACGAGCAATATATTGATTGGTTTTGGTTCTAGCTCTCAATTCTTTATCACATTCATCATTTATACTTGATTGCCGCAACTTAGACGATCCTAAAATTTTATCTTGTTCACTTTGATTTGATGCCATATTACTCATGTACAAATCAATCGGGCCTTTTGCATTACCTCTTGACGATTTTGCCTTCCTTCCGACTTTCCTTCCACCAATGTTCAATCTCTTATTAGTTAGTGCAACTTCTTCAACTTCATCATCTTCTAAATCCAAACTATAGTTATCTAACTCGTTGCTCGCATGAGCTTCAAAAGCATCCGTCTTCCTGCGTTGTTTACTAGCCATAACTTCCAATAAAATAGTTCTCACTTCGGGTGGACATTTAGGACAAGCGCTTGCATTTCTAAAGCCTCCGATTTAATGTTGTTTTGCTCTATTTATTCCCTCCGAAGTCACTTTCAAACAATACATGCAAGTCATGCTATTATGATTGTTTTCATCCGCTAAAAAATTGTAATTCCATCCAACATCCGCTCTACGATTTTTAGGTGCGGCGGAAGAACCTGCCGAAGTGTGTGTTTGGATCCATATCAATCTGAAATGAAAAAGTGAAATAAAGATTAAACTATTTTACTAACTAAAATTCTAATTTTAAATTTTTAACCATTATAAATTAAAACATAAACATAACTAAATTTAAAATTTAAAACATAAGTAAAACACAACTAAAATTTTAAATTAACACATTACTCTATATATTTTAAAACATAACTCATTAATTTTTAAAACATAACTAAATTTTAAATTAAAATATAACTAAATATGAAATTTAAAACATAACTAAAAACTCTTTAAATTTTAAAACATAACTAAATTTTAAATTAAAACATAACTATAACATAACTCTTTAAATTTTAAAACATAACTAAATTTTAAATTAAAACATAACTAAATTTTAAATTAATACATAAACATAATTAAATTTAAAAATTAAAACATAAGTAAAACATAACTAAAATTTTAAATTAAAACACAACTCTTTAAATTTTAAAACATAACTCATTAATTTTTAAAACATAACTCATTAATTTTAAATTAAAATATAACTAAATATGGAATTTAAAATATAACTAAAACATAACTCTTTAAATTTTAAAACTTAACTCATTAAATTTTAAAAACATAACTAAATTTTAAATTAATACATAACTAAATTTAAAATTTAAAACGTAACATAACTAAAATTTTAAATTAACACATAAGTAAAACATAACTCTTTAAATTTTAAAACATAACTCATTAATTTTTAAAACATAACTAAATTTTAAAATTAAATTAAGCCATAACCAAATTTAAAATTTAAAACATAACAAAAACAAAAACATAACTCTTTAAATTTTACAACATAACTCATTAAATTTTAAAACATAACTAAATTTTAAATTAAAAGTTAAAACATAACTAAATTTGAAATTTAAAACATAAGTTAACATAACTAAAATTTTAAACTAAAACGTAGCTCATTAAATTTTAAAACATAACTAAATTTTAAATTAAAACATAATTAAATTTAAATCATATGTATAAATCATAACATAACTTATTAAATTTCAAACTAAATTAATCAAATTAACTTAAAAATTTAAATTAAATTTTAAAGTTTTAAACTAATTAAAATTAACTTCATAATTTATATTTTAAACTAATTATAATCCAACTTAAAAGTTTATATTAAAATAATCTAATTAATACTACTGCAGTTAAAAAAAAATACCCGAGAGGAGAGCTGGCGGCGGCGGCAGAGGAGAGCTGGCGGCGATGGCAGAGGAGAGCTGTGGCGCCTGTATGAGGCGGTGCAGTTGTCTTTTTTTGTTCGAGATTCGTTTATAATTTAAAACCCTAAACAGCTTCGTCAACCAAGTCGATTTCAAAAACAGGCCGGGTTTCGGGTCGAATGAAGGTCGACCTGCAAAATAAGAGCTGCTAGTCGAGGCGCGTCTAATGGAGCCTCGACGCCTCGACAAAAGCGCGCTTTTTGCGCTTTTGGTGCGCCTCCGATAGAGGAGGCGCCTCGGCACCTGACAAGACGCAGGAGGTGCGCCTGCGCCTTAGTCGCGCATAGGCGTGCCTAAGCGCGCGCCTTAACAACTCTGACTGATAGTACTGATATACCGATATAGCTCATCGTTGGTTATCAATTGCTTGATGTTGGTATTGTAATGATAAATTTACCATTACCATAACAACCCTAGATAATTTGATAAATTATTGCATTGAATTTTGCTCTATTAAACAAATTTCAAATAATTTATATTTAGTTGGGTTGTAATGATGACATAATATAAGAAATTTCATGGTTAACAATCAAATTTATCGTTCATGGACATAATTCGCTTCATCTCTAAAAAGATTTGGATGAGAAGATAGTTTAAGAAAATATTATAAAATTCATTTGTTAGGATGTTTTAATGAAAATATTTTGAAATTCATCTATAAACTTTGATCCGAGTTTTCCAAAACCCTTTTTTTCCTTTTAAAATGTAAATGTATTCTACTTAAAATATCTATAGGTTTGTTATGAAAATTTACAATTGATTGAAAAATGACTATATTTTTGTTTTCTTACATTGTTACAAACTATTATAAATGGTTTAGAAGATTAATTTTCCTAATCAATAAGTATGTAAAAAAATAGTTGTTTTTCTTTTAAAAAATTATTTCTTTTTGAATGGTTGGTTATTGGAAGATTGGGAAAATTAACTTTCCTATTCCGTAAGCATGTTAAAAAAAATTGTTTTTCTTTAGCAAAATTGTTCCGTTTCAGGATTGTGATTAAGTACCATGGTTTCAAAAAGAATTATTTTCAACTTTTAGGAACATGTATTATCATTTCTTTTGAGAATCATGTTTTAATCATGTTTTCATGTAAAAATGTATCAAATTGTCATTCTAAAAATTAGCCCTTTTAAATGATTTTGGTTTCTAAAAATTGAAGAGAGCAATATGGTTATACAACAAGATGACCTTTGATTACCATGGTTAAATAAAGTTATAAAAAGAAAATTTGTTAATGTGTTTAGGTAGAATGTCATATTAATGGTAGGTTAGTTAGGGTTATGAGAAAATGGTGGATATATGATCTTGAATTATTGAAGATTTGGTATTACCGAATCATGGTTCATATTTTTATTAATGTCCTAATTGAATTTCATATGAAACGATCCTCCATTAGATAACTCGGGTACTTTTCTAGATACATACGCTCTCTTTAGTTCTCATTCCAAATTCACGTTTAAATAATTATACGAAATACCTATGAGGCAAGCATATGATAAGCTGCACAATTTTTAATATTTGTTAATTATTATATGGTAATTTTGGAGTTATAGAAATAACTTGATATTGTATACTATAATTTTGAGATGTGTATATTCCCCATTTCTTGTTCATTTTTGTTAGTGGTTTTTAGACTACACGTATGTAAAATTGGGTATGTAAATTTGAATGTATATGCAATTTGTTTAGTTTACTAGATGCTTAGCGTGTTAGTAACTCTAATGAAAAATTGAAAGTTCTGCTAGGATTTGGATGAAAGAAACAACGTGTTTGAATCGACTAAGATAAAAGGCCAACCACACATTTAGTCCAAAGATGGACAATTTTGAATTGCATCTAGAATGATTAGAACGTCGACGGTTGAATACTTGTGTGACGTTTTAAGGTTAACGGTGTATAGATAATATATGCAAAATGCGAACATAATACAATCCTATATTGTCTAGGTTGAGGGAGTAATTGAAGATTCATTGGTACTTGACGTTTTGGATAAGGTCAAATATATTTGTTATAAATTTTAGGATATTACATATAAAAGCTAGAGCTTGGTAATTTTTCAAAGCTTTTCATATCAATTCGGGAATTAGAATATATTAGAGGAAAAACCTTTTATATTAGACTATATTTGTTAGCTTTAGGCTTCGTTTGAAAGTTTTTTAATACTGGTTATGAGAGGTTTTAAAAGTATCGGTTTTGACCGTTAATGATCGTAGCAGTTTTGATTGGTTTATATAAAATGTTGTTATAGCCGATCAATACATGTTTGAGAGTTTGATATACACTGTTTTTATGAGTTTTCCATTAAAGTAACATTACATACATATTCTTATATTTATTCTCTAGTTTTGTGAAGATTAATTTTCCAATATGATTGGTAGAGATATAATTGAAAAAAAAGTTAAAAACCCTCCCATCACTTCAATTTGATGGGTTGAGAATTGCCATCAAAATTACACTACACCGGTATTATAACCAACAACAACCGGCGTGCAAAAAAACTTACAAGCAAGAGCCATGACAACATTTTAAATATAGAACCGTCTAAAATCAGTTAAAGCCGGTAGAAAAAACTCCCAAGCAGAGTCTTAGGTGATCCTAGAGACCACCTAAATTGTCAAGCTACTTGAAACTAGGACCTAGGTGCTTATGCAAGGCCCTAGGTCACACCTAACCTAAACCATTTTCCACAACAATGGTAGATATAGTGAATGTAAAGTGATAAGTAAAGCGATACATCAATGTATCATAGTTTTGTTACGTTATACTGTATTTCAATGTCAAGTATTTTAATTATTTGCCACTTGCAAAACCCACAACAATGTAGGTTCCATCTATTTTCTCACAAAAAATCAATAAAATTTTGCAATCTTTTATGAAGTCGACAACTACATTCTAATACAGGTCTTAATCCTTTCAATAAGATAAGAAGATATAATTTTTAAAAACCTGATAGTATCGAGTTAGGTGTTTGTCTAAGTTTCAATAGAATTCATTATCAGTTTGAAAGTGAGAGATAATTAAAAAACTTGAAATTAACAAGTTATAAAAATATTGAAGAAAACCGAGAAAAATATTCAATTATTTAACATATTGAGTAATTATTGAATGTTCAATTTTTTTGATGACAGTTTCGCTTCTCTAATGTGTTTTTATTGATAAAAAAAGAAGCGATGGTGTTTGCAATCAACTATCTAGAAATAATTTCTTGAGCTAGGTCGTGGTTGAGATTAATAGTTAAAATGAACATTTTAAATTGTTTATTTATAATTGAATGGTTGTGAAATAACATTAATGTAATTTTCATTTTTTTCTCAACATTGAAATTTAAAATCTGAAAATTTATAACTTTTACTAGAAATATTGGTTTAGAAATCTGTTATCACTATAAGTTCGTATTATTAATTTTCTCTCAATCTAGATGCATGTATTGTATGTATGCAGTTAGACTAATGGTGTTTACAACCCTTTATATGATAATTAGAAGTAAGAGTATTGACAATAGATGGTTTTGATAAACTATCCAAAGCTATGTGGTGCTTGAGATCATAGTATAGAAAATCAAATCTTATAGAAGTTAGTTGTACTCTTTCACCTAATTTTGCTTTATATTTTTAATTATTTCCCCTTTTCATATTTTACTTATTTTTCCCATGAAAAAGATTGAGTTATATTTTGAATTGTGAAAATTGTGCTTTGAACGTATATAATGTCAAAATTTTGGTCATTGAAATTTTTATCCTTTTTGAATTTGAAACTTCAAAATTTTGAAGCTCCAAAATATTGGGTATATTGGGTTTTTAAAATTGAAATGTTTAAAATTTTGATGCCCGAATGTTATGGATATACAGTTCTTAATATTTAGAACTTCAAAATATTAGAGGTTTAAAATTTGGGAAACTATGAATTTAGAAGACTTTTTTATAATATACAAGTGATATTTTGTTCAAGCAGAAAAATAATTTTGATGTTTTGGGGGTTCGAACCTATGATCTCAAGAATCTCAATCTAGAGCGTCACACCAATTGCCATTTGAGCTAGTGATCCTTAACTGAATTTAGAAGACTTTGAATTTCAAAAGCTTTAAATCAAACTATGGAAGTTTTAGATTACAAAATATTTGAGTTACAAATTTTTGTATTTTCATAAAAAAATATTTGAAAGGTTTGGAGTTTCGAAGATGTCCGTTTGTTGAAGTTTAAGTTTAAAAAGTTTTTAGTTTCAATCTTTTTGGGTATTCAAATGTTTGTATTTCTAAGATTTCAATTATCTAAAAATCTTGAATATTTCTTTGATTTCTAGCAAAATTAATTTTCTAATAATTTATGAAGTTTTGTTATTTCATAAATGTTAATAATTCTAAATTTTGAAAAATTAAAATTATAACGTTGTAGATTTTCAAATGTCCAAAATTTGGAAGTTCTAGGTTTGCAGGTTCTAATTTTGAAACCTTTATAATTTCAGAAGCAATGCGAAGTATGGAAAATAAAAATTTCAATACAAATTTTTTGAGACCTTCGAATTTTTAAATTTTTTATTTTTATTTCAACAATTAGTTTTTCCAACTTAAATATCAAAATTCAATTTTTGATCTTGAAATTCGATAAACTTCAGATTTGAATTTATATACATATTTTGTAACTTAAATTTTTGAATTTTGAAAGTTTGACATTTAATTATTTTTATTTTCTAAACTTAAAAAAATTATTTTGAATTTTGATTATTTATTAACTTCTAATTTCTAGTTAATTATTTCCACCTTTTGATTTTGAAAATTTAAAATTTAGATTCAAATGTTTGAAATTTAGAATATTTTGAATTTTGATAATGTTGAACAATTACAAATGCATTGTTAATTACTATTACACAAAATCATTACGTTGGTAACTGTTTGTATTACATTTGTCATTGTTTTAACTTGTGTCCAGTAGGCCATGGTTTGAGGTTCTGGGCAGTATATGCCGGAATTCCGACCATTCCGGTCTGGTTCTGACGCTGACTGGACCGGAGTGTTCCAAAAATTCCGGTTCCAGAATCTCCAAGTGAATTAAAATAAAATTCATGTACGAGTACCTGTTACTCGAGAAAGAAATTGCCAAAGCATTGAAAAGATTAATCAAGAGAGAACAATAAGCGGGTAATATTCTTTTTCATTTTTCCTCCGTCGATATCGTAAAGCCGCACTTTGTTTGATAAAGCTGACGTATTTGAATTTCTAGGGCTAGAGATTTTTTGGGAAACTGGAGAAATATTGGGCTTTTTAAAAGAATTAGACCCGATTTCATTGGTTTTTTTAGCATGTTGAAAGGATTGCTATTTTTGAAGAAGTAGACTATGCTTTTTGTAAAATGACTGTTTTACGAGTGTTTATGCACGTCCATTTGGACATGCATCCGCTTACTTGAGGCACGTGAACCGCTTCACATAAGCAATGTGGTTTCTTGTGGTTTTATCGAAACAAAAAAAGGTGAAGTCTTATCCTTATAAAAAGCAACGTTGAAGCATAGTAATAGCCTAAAAATTGCTACAGAACAACATTTGAATTGTTGTAAAAATAGCAGAACATTAATTCAACCGCAGCCATTATAATCGAGGTAAGAGGAAAGAGATATGCAAAGAACACAACCATTGGATTCAATTGTAAACGTTGATTGTTGAAAATTTTGGCATGGTTCAATTTTTGCAAGTTAAAATGTGTAATGATATTATGTTTTCCAATTTCTTAATTGCTTGACTTGGTTGCGATTAATCGTTAACTTGATATATAACAGATCTTTAACTCGGTGCAGAAAATACATCTTTGCATTGTGTTTTTGTACTAATATAATATTTGGTTTGCGCTTCATTATTATATAGTATTTGTGGAGATGCATTTGATACAAATTCAACTTGCAATTATAATTTGGAAGAAAAAAGAATAGACATTCATGACATATCACAAATGTTGTATATAAGATACTTTAAAGACTAACTCTAATATTCATGACTTATATCGCAAATTTCCAACATTGTATAAAGATGGTAACACACACCACTAAAATTGATAAATGACCCTAACCAAACTCAAAATGTTTCTCATGCATTATACCATATATATAGTAGCTTGACAGTTGATAGCTGAAATTGAAACTGTCTCAACATGAACACACTCAAATTTCTCATGTATTCATATATGCGCTACTACAACCAGAACTGTCCCAACACGACAGTTGATAAACAGTCAAATATACTATATATTATGCGGTACTGAAACTGATCAACAAACAAATTATTATAAGTCAATATCTACATTCAAAATATATCTCATGTACTCTCAACATGACATTTGACGTTCATTCAAATATACTACTAATACAGCAACAGAAGTTGCTCGGTTCTGTCCTGAAAAGAGAAACCAAAATGTCATTAGGAACATTCAAGCCTAGGAGCACATGGCGTCATCCTTACAATTTGCTGCATCAATCTTGCCTACTCCTCACGTAGTAGGCCAACCTATTTCTCCAAAAAAATATGCATCCGCCATTTATATTTATATCTTCATCGTCCCAAGCCCTATCCACTTTGATCCCATCTTCATCCTTAATCCCGCTACATCAGCCTTATACTTCAAGCTATGCCGCCTTTCAACCCAACCCAAAATCAGGTCTATCCTTTCAAACACAATTCTCTTTTCCTATAATACTTGTTGAATTAGGCAGCCTTCTAACTTCCTCTCAAACATCAGCTTTTATTTCCACCACATAATCCATCACCTCATTAACCCCGTTTCACAGGCTCGTACCCAATGGATTTATCCCCAACTCATGGGCCCACAACCCGCTCTCCTTGTGTTCTAAACTTACATACAACCTTCATTTAAATTGCATAACCCAGCCTCTTAACTCCACATCAGCCTATAACTCCAGCCCAGTTATAACTGGTAGGCTGGATTATTTGCATTCCCTAATTTATGCAGCCAATGGTACTGGGCAACACTCCATGCCAGCTGCGCTAACCACCGCTACATCCTTGACCCCTACAACTTTAGCCTACCACCTAAAAAAATCTATTAAAGTGGGTTTTTCGAAAAGTCCTCTGATTTCATCCTCGTTCTTAATCCATTCTTGACTTCTCCGCTCTGTCTTCTCTCTTACTCACTACTTTGACAATTATCTTCTCAAGCGTCCTTGCACTACCACCAGTAGAAACTCTCACATTATAAAGTCGAGTAACTGTTCTTCTCTTAACTGTCTATGGCAGTGGTGCCCTAACTGCAGCAATAGTGTCCTATGAACCTCTAAATCATTATAAATCAAATAGGTGTAATACTGTATAAGGAATTAACTTTTATTATATACATTTTTCCGTTCCCTCCTTTATGCCCTGTTATCTTCACTCTCCCCTTTTCATACATGTAATATTTCATCAAGGACACATGATAAAAGGTTACATGTAGGATACATATTGCATACTTAACTCTTCTAACTCACTGTTCATTTCTGAAATATAATGGAAAGAGAATGTGCTCAAACATTGCAGGCATCTAGTGGCCTTGTATCTTATATATTAAATCAAACTGATGAACAAAAGATTTGGTATCTTATATATTAAATCAAACTGATGAACAAAAGATTTGGTATAGTTCACAATCACGAAAAAAATGTGTGTATTTCTATCTATATCGGTATTTACACACACACTAAGTTTCTTAAAAGTGAGAAAAAATACATTCAAAGATAGTATTTTTATATATTTTTGAATTAATTCATGGCTAGGACTATCTATTTCCTTCGCTTACCTTATCATAGTCTAAGGTACATGTATCCAAGCTTCCTACATGAATTTTTTGAATACTCCCTGCACCAACATCATAAATAATTTTTCCCTTATAACACTATGAAATGAAGAAAGCATTGAACCACTAATTCTAATTTCAATAAGTAATAAACAAATATGTTTTATTCTAATTAAGAAATAAACTACTGATTTTTATTTCCATAACAAAAAACCTTACGTAAATTCCACAAAGCCACGCATTCCACAAAGCAATAAATTAAATTCCATAATTTCATATGGCGATATATAAAATCACACAATGTAAGAGATATAAATATCGGAATGCAAATGAAGAGCAAGGATTGGGATAAAAAAAAGAATTTTTTAATGCTTCCTACATTAACATCATAATTTGCTACATAATCCCCTTACAGGCAAAGATTGAGGTAGCAACGATCGTCTTAATATGGATTATTTTATAATTAAATATATTTTTAAAATAGTAAAAGATTTAAAATACCCATTGCTAAAAAGTATTACCCCATATAGAATATAAAGGAGTACTCTATTTCAAAATATATACATCATACATTCTAACCCCTGTTCACTTTATTACCTAAACATATATATATATATATATATATATATATATATATGGGGCATTTCACCAGAAGGACATTTTGCAGTTCAATTAGTTTCTAGGACACACATCCACAGAAATTAATTTCAAGGCCAAAGTCAGCAAAATAATTATTTTTAAGGACAAAGTCAGCAGTCCAATTATTTTCAAGGACATAATTTCATAGGTTTTTTGGCTTTAGAAACTAATTGTTTTGCATTTTGTCCTTAAAAGTAATTATTTCAGCTGTGTGTCCTAGAAACTAATTCCACTTGCTAGAGAGACTCTTGTGGCTAATTTTCACTATATATTATTTGTAAGTACAAACGCACTCACTAACGTATCTACCAAAATAAGTGTGTAATCATAGGCATTTACTTCTTATTTTTATATTTGGACATTGAGCATTTTTTATTCCAATAATATTTCTTTATGATGCATATAAGTTGAGTGTATAAACCTTGATCTAAATGCATATCGTCTACAAAGTAGGGTGCTTAAATGATATATTTTTTCACACTTATGATACTATTTCTATTTTCTTATTTCTTATTAAGACTTTGAAATTAAAAATGTTTAAGAAGTATGCATAGATGCACATTGATTCATCGGGATGATGGTTTTACATAATTGTAAAATAAGACATATAGATTATATCTTTGCTATTCTAAACTAATATGAATTGCATGTTATGCTTGTGTTCTTGTCTTTTGTTTGCATGTTTAGTATATATTTTATTATATTGATATTATGTGTTTGGTCAGCATAGGTTAATGGTTATACATACTATATATGATGCTTTGTTATAAGAGGATTGTGAAGAGAGTAGTTTAGTCGGTGAGCATGCTTAACATTCAAATTTATATTTACTTATATTATATCAGTTATCATAATTTATATGGGCAAAACCCAACTATTACAGAAAAGAAGGTTTTAGTGACATATTTTGATTCTTTTTTTATAAAGAAAGTAAAATTTGTCAAACAAAGCTCAAAGTTCCTAATGCAAACCTTATAGTTTTCAAAAATGAACAAAAACTTAGTCTAGGTTATCATTCTTATATTTTATATAAAAAATATTAATCTACAAATTTATGTAATAAAAGTTTGCAATAATGGATTCTAATACTGAAAGCCTATCTTAAAATGTGGAGGGCATTTTCCCTCTCTCAAAAATGTGGAGGGCATTATAGTAGCTTCACTCACAACCACAAACAAATAGCTGTTACCAGACTACGGTGTTAAATGATTGGAGTAAAAATTACATGTTTGCGATCAAACTATGCACATATAGTTAAAAAATCATGTAAATTTAATAGGCAACATCTATAACAAAAATGACCAAAGGAATAATAGATCTTCTACGTGCACAAAGGAGTTTAAAATTTAATAGAACAATTGAATCCCAAATCTGTTAAAATAAGTACTCCATGTTGAAAAACCATTAATAGACATGATATAATTTTAAACATCGAAAAAGCAATAAATGAAATTGTTCTAGATTTGAAACATCAAAAAAGCATCAGCGGTTAATTTGCAAATAGTAGGATGATTTTGTATTTTTTAATTGAGTAAAGAAAGTAAAAGTCAAAAATTAACAATTAATCAAGAGACAATTGCATTAAATAGAATAAGGTATTCGTATTTCCGTCTAAGACGATAAAATGCAAATGAGCAATGTTTCAATCTAAACAAATAAGATATAATTTGAAAAGATGAATAAGTGTTGCATTTAAATAATAATCATATTACTTAAAGATGAATACGCACCGTTTATAAAAATGTGTGAGTTAGTTTCAATTGCTTAAGGAATATAAGCAGCACATGTAATTAATACAAATGGCAGACTGATTAAAAAATAACAAATTTAAAGTGTGATAAACCGATTGAACAAATGCTTAAACTGAGGAAGGAAGCATGCACTTGACATTATATTACAAAGTATTTCTTTCATCCTTCAATAAAAAATGATGGCATTTATTATTATTTGGGCTAGCTACAAATTCCAAGATTCTAGCTAATGGTCACGAAAAAACACACAAAACTCTTCAAACCCGACAATTATATTACTTATTATCAAGGAATCATTGGATTAAGAATTTTTTTTCAACGTTAAACTTTTAGCATAACCATAAGATTTTAATATAGTAAAAATGATTTAATATCCCAAACAAATAACCAAAACATGATGGATAATATTAGAATTTGTAGTCATATATGTATAATTATGCATGCATGTACATGACTAAAATCCTAAGATTACATCATAGTATTAGATTTATTTTGTATAATAAAAGTATCAAATTATATACTTGCATCATTACATCATTTTAGATGAAATTGGACTAATTCATATATAATCTCATCACTATAGATGTAATCTAACAAATTGCATCTAAAAAGCTTTAATTCCAATTTAGTATCAAAATTTAGTCCAATAATATTAACTTATCATATATATATATATATTACATAATAATAATATATGTGACATAGAGTATGTATGTAATTTTTATCTTATCATATATAGTATATATATTATAGATTTAGGGTATGTAATACAGTTCAAGAAGAGAAAACCATAAACATATTAGGTTCAAACATCGTACAATCTTCAAACATTCAAACATACTCCTCATTAAGATTGAGGCACCATGGTAAATATTCAAGATAATCCATAGACTCAAAGCTCCGAGTTTACAAAAGTTCATACAGCAGATTCAATGGTGCAGAGCATTGTTCATAATTTATATTCCAACCATACATTAGCATCGCAGATGTTAACTTGAACAAATTCGACGGAATGCAAAATCTTATTGTAAGTTTAGCGGGTTAAAATCAGCCGATAGGGTCGGAAGTATTATACTTAAAATTATTGAGATGCAAAATTGTTATTAACTCACCAAAAATACCAGGTAGACTTCAAGCAGCTGATAGTCCTTGGTGGCAAAACTCTTCGGTCGTAAACCCTTCGAATGTAAATCGGGACTCGATGGTGTAAGTAGAGCTTTGGTGGATGGTTGGACGAAGCTAGTCGATGGTAGAGGCAGAGAATGCGATTATTAAGTGATGGAGATGGATTGGGGTATCTTCGATTTGGGTGAAAGTAATGGATCAGTTATGGGTTAAGGTTAACAATAGATTAGCAATAATAATGGACTGGTTACATGAAAGAGATGATGTTGAATCGCTATGACGATTAGGGTTAACGAAGAAAGTTGAACAAACTGAGATTGAGAAGAAGCAAACGTGATGAGAAGAAAGAGGCGAACGAAAACAAAAAAAATGATACTTTTGGTATTTCAAAAAGACACGGTTGAATATTATTCAAAGAATTCTCATTATTAGTAGTAGAGATTAGTTATTTTCTTTGGAGATTAAGCCATTTCAAAAGAATTGTATTATTTTAATGCCTTTTGTTATAATTATTAAGCACATACTGAAGTATTTACTCAACTTTTATCCGAAATCCAGAACTGGAATTTAAACGAACTCTCCAGAATTTCTGAAATGGAGCTGAAATCTCAAAATTTTCGAATGACCGAAACAAAACCGGAAACCGTAATTTTAAGTCTTGGAGGGGACACAATAATATTACCCTTGTAAAGTCATTATTAAACGCCAATCACATAACACCTTATATAATTTATAGCTCACAATTTATTACACATGCATTCTTTACTAGATTACTAGACATAAAATTAGTTCATAAAACACGATAAATTAAAAATAATCTACGTTGGAATTATTTATTCATCTTTATCATCATTTTTTGTTTATTCGTTCCACTAAACCAACTCTAGCTTTTTCCGAGTTGGTTCATATTTATGGTTTTCTATTTTCATTTGTGCTTGAATGATTAGATTTGATCATTTACCATATAATAGACATACTTTAAGAATGCAAAGAGTTGTATTTGTTATTTTATTTTGTTTCCATAATTCAAAACAACGTCAAATATTCATAGAAATATATGATATTTTACACCAAATATCAGAGCAACATATCAATAAATATTAGGTGATGTATTGATATTTATAAGTAGTGATATTCTAACAATTTTTTTTTTCAAAAAGAAACATGATATATCATGGATATGTCAGTGATATAGTCCAAAGATAAACTAGTGAGGTTCAAAAATACTTCTCTGTTCAAAAAAAAGGAAAGCTAGAAAATTTGATTGAAAAATAATTTGGGTTGCAACTTCTTAAATATATTGTAAATGCTCATCAAAGCTTGTACAAGTTACGCCATAATATGTTGTAAATACATATCGAAATTTCTCTTTATTAAGCAATTAATGTATATGGCTTCTAAATTCACCCTAACCCTCTCCATCTCCATTTATTTTGGCATATCTAAAATGTCTAAATAATCGAGATTTTTTGTAGATGTAATCTTGATATGATCGAGATCAAGGTTTGCAAAATGGGATTCATGTCATAAATGGTAAGGTTCAAATTTTAAATCGGATTGGGATTTAAATTATAGATCATAGATTCAATTTAAAAAAATAAAAATAAAATCTATTTTGATGTTTGTACAATACGTTGAAATTGATTTTGATGTTTGAACTTGTACATCCAAACCTAAAAGTCAACTTTCTCTATGTTAAATTTTTATTTTGGTTAGAAAACATTAGAATTGGAATTACGGATCCAAATAAATATATTGAATATATCATTATGGTTTAAATAATTTTCCTCGGTGACAACTTTAATTGAGTTTGAACCGGAATGTAAGTCGAACTGTAAAAAGAGACTCGATCTAAAATGGAATTTAAGTCGTAAGATTTAAGATTTTTGATAATAATGAATGAGATCATCTATGCAAAATTTGAAGACGATACGAAAATTTTGACTTATTCAAAATTATAACTTAACACTAGTCATCGAAAATATGTATTTTAACGGTCAATTTGTAACATATTTTTTCATATAGATATAAATTTTGTAACAATAATCTTGCTAATAATGAGATCATATTTACAAAATTTTGTTTCGTTTAAAGATCTCTTTGGCACAAAAAAACATCTTTAATAATAGTTGTAATAGCTTTGGCGTCACACTTTTTTGGTATCAACGTGAACTACCAAAAACGCCCCTCTATTTATTATCAAATCTTAATCACCTAAAAATAGGATTTAACATTAAACTTCTTTTACAAATTCAAACGCCCCTAAAAGTAGGGTCTAACAATTAAACATGCTTTACAAATTCAAAACGCTTCTAAAAATAGGATCTAAAATTAAACTTTCTTTACAAATTCAAAATACTTCTTTACAAATATATAAATCTTAATATCACTTGAAAATAAAAAATCATTTTTTTGATCGATTTAAACATATACAATTTATAAGGAAAACAATTTACGCGCGAAGCGCGTGCCATAACACTCGTTAAACAGATTTTGAGTGGATAAATAAGAGGGGATATTGATCATTCCCCCATATATCTGTCAGAAAGCCTTTATAGTTTTCGGTCTTTGTCATGAACAAATATGAGGGTAGTTGTAAAAATGTTCATGGTGCACCTTGTATATAACTGTAATGCAATAATTAATGGTATCATCACGTAAATAATAATATTACAAAAATATACCATTATATCATGAACAGGTAATCATATTAAAAATCATTTGAGAACCTTTTGGCACAAAAACGGAAGGTGGAAATCTGGAAGGGATAACAAAAGGGGATGTGTGCTTCCTCTACATGTTTATATTGTCAAAAAGCCTTTATATTTTGTTCTCTTTGTCATGGAAAACACGATGGTTTTTTGAAAAAAATGCACATGGTGCACCTTGTATATAAATGATATACATTAGTCCGTAGTATCATCACGTGAATAAATAATAATATTATCAAAATATGACATTATTCCATGAATAAGCAAACGTAGCAGAAGCCAATATTATCATGTTATTGAAATATGATTTTTAAGCCGACATAATTTTCACTCAAAATCAACATAATGAATCACACTTACATCACAAGTTGCAAAAGATGGATTAATATAGTAAAACATGGTCAACAATTACATTGAATCAATTTAAATTTAAACACGGGTTGTCGAACTTGAATCGATAACATAACTCCATGTTCTGAACTAAAAATTCTACCACTCAGAGAAAAATTGCTTAATCAATTTTCTTTTCATGGTTGTTTGATGGTTCTTTGTCTTTCTTTTGGCATGGTGTGCTTTGATGGTTTTTTGATTTTTGCCTTTTAGCCTTTGTTTAAGACAATTTGATTTATGTACAGTTATTTGAACTGTTTATTTGACTTTTCCAACTCATCAAAGTACTTTTCTAGACGTTTGGTTTTCTTGTTATATTCCATTATTAATTTTTGCAAATTTTGTTTTGTTCAAATGGATCATTACGAGTTAGATTTACCCTTTTTTTTTCAAGTATGGATTCTTGTCTGTGTTTATTTATAAATGAAATCTTTCTTTTTGATGAAGTGACTTCTTGTGCGATAATCTCTTACTTAAGTTGGAGTCTCAAAGGTTGATTGATTGACTCGAATCTTTAGTTTATACCAAAGATTAAAATTCTGACCTCTCGTTTCATTTGGGTCATTTGAACTTTTGCTTTCGTTTTGAATTTTTTTGAATTATGTTTCACTTCTGCTTTTGAATTCATCACTTTTTAGTACATTTTGACAAGTATAGTTGTAACAATTGTGAACATTCCTTAATTATTATAATTTAACTAGTATAATTGTATTTGAGTCCATTGTTAAGCATAATTATAATTATAATTCAACAAGTTTTGTAATTTAGCAATATTTAACAAGCATCTTCTTTTTCAGTATTGTTAGGAAAGGTAAACCTAGATGGTTTGGACATATACAATTGAGACAAAAAGATGCATCGGTGAGAAGAAGAGACGATATTTGCAATGGAGAGAAAATATAAAAAATCTAAATCAACATGGGAATAAACTATTGAAAATGATTTAAAAAAATAAAATAAAATGTAACCAAATGTATGATGTAAGATGGAAAATTATGGAAAATGAGAAGACATGTTATTGATTCTAATCCATTAAACAGAAGAAAAGGATGATGACGGTGATTGCAATTGGGCGGAGAAAACCGGCACAAATAATATCTTTTTATATTTTTTTAATTATATATTTATTAAGAAAGCCCAATATCAAACAACCCATCTATCCATTAAAACAATATTTCTTGTTGGAACAATTCATGGATGAAATCAACATGGGAATAAACTATTGAAAATGATTTAAAAAAATAAAATAAAATGTAACCAAATGTATGATGTAAGATGGAAAATTATGGAAAATGAGAAGACATGTTATTGATTCTAATCCTTTAAACAGAAGAAAAGGATGACGACGGTGATTGCAATTGGGCGGAGAAAACTGGCACAAATAATATCTTTTTATATTTTTTTAATTATATATTTATTAAGAAAGCCCAATATCAAACAACCCATCTATCCATTAAAACAATATTTCTTGTTGGAACAATTCATGGATGCCACGATCATATGCAGTTTTTTCCTTTGCTACAATTTTATCTATCTTTCTATGTTCATTTGTTGTTTGGTTTTGCATTAAACTTACATTTTTACTTCTTTTTTATATAATTTTTTTCTTGTTTTTTTATTGTATAGTTGTAAATGAATTTTTGAGTAAATTCCGGCTCAATGTCGGAACCACACCAAAATGATTGGAATTTCGGCATGCCGACTGAACTTTCAAAGCTTGGTTTATTCCTATTATTTTTTACTAGTATGACACATACCGTATGCACATGCATGCTTTGATGTAAACATGGCAAGTTATGAAGTTAGGGTATTTATGTAACGTTACCGATGTTTGAAATGACGGACACCCGTGAATCATATACAGTCAACTTTCTTTATTAGTAGTAGGGTTCGTTTTAGATTATTGTTTACCTAATATTTCAGAATTTAAACCTTTTACACTACTCACACTGCCAAATCAGTTTCTAAGTGCTTTTGTTAAAGTATTCCACGATGTTTGCATAGAGTAAGAAAACTAGTTGAGGACAAATGGTAAATCCATTATCTAGTTGATCAACTAATCTAATTACTTCACCTGTTTGAACCTTGAAGACATTACTTAATCAGTAACTATCGAAACAGTAAAAAATTACAAATCCACCTGGTAAGTGCTTGATAAAGACTTGACTTTTCTATGTCTGTCATTACCATTATATACCAAGATAGATCAACTAAGCTAAAGATACTCAAATTCTGGTTGGACATCAACTTCTTTTCAGAGAAAATTTATAATTTGCCACTTTCTAAACATACAAAAAGAATTTATTTTTTAACATAAACAATTAAATTGAGAACATAAAACTGATTGCTATTTTTTTTAAAAGAATGTTGAAAAGAAGATCTTGTTTTTTGAATATTGTTTAAGATTTGAGATTAAACTCCTTATTTTAGTCAGAAAAATAGATTAATGTTCAATGGGGACTTGAATATTTTAGGAAGACGAAGTATAACAAAATAATGTGAAAGCAAGGAAGAATTTAATATTAAATGCCTGCTACCATTCAAAAATAAAAATCCATCAACAACTTCTTTTTTATCATATCCTAGGTTTAGTAAATTGTATTACAGCTGTAATATGAGAGCAAAACCTGTTTATAAAGTGTTTTTTATACTTGATATGATGAGAAATATTTGTACGCCCAACCCCCAAACAAATCCAACCCCCCGCCCCGCCCCGCCCCACCCAAAAAAAACCACGCACACACACAAAACCCCCATACATGCATAAGAGGGAACTTGGGATCAATCCACAACATAGTCTATATTTTTTATATTTATTTTGAACATTTATCATTAAAAGAAGATATTGTTGTGACCTTAAATATGCTGATTTTGCATATAGCAATTATATAATTATGGGACTAATACAATTGTGGAAAACACGATTAACTGGATTTAAAACAATAAGAAGATATAAGTGCATAAAAAATTGAAAAGTACTTCAACCATCAAAGAAATACACTCAGTGTGTCAAAAAGTGACTTCATAAACGAGTCTAGATATGCAGCCTTAGTCCTGATGTTAAAAATCTCACAATCACTATATGATGCTTTTAGAAAAATAGTTTTAGAAGTTTCCAACTCTTTTGACTTATATTCAAAATAAATAAAAAAATAAAAACTTCAAAACCATTTTCTCTTGCTTTCTAGGCTGAAACTTTGTGGACTGGTTCTAAGAACATGTCAACAAGTAAAGCTGTGCTCTAAAAATCATTTTTTAAGGTCGACATGTTTTTTTTCCCCTCGAATGTCAATAGGTTCTTGTAAAACATTGAATTGGATGTCTTACATACATTGACATGACATCAATATATGTCAGTTTACAACATACCCGAAAAATTATATGGAATATCTCAACAGGTTATATTATTGAGGTCTTTTCATTTGAATCTCTCGAGTTGATGTTTTGAAAGAATGAGTCATTTGGGTAAAAACTCTTCACCTATAAACGCACATCATAAAAACAAATTTTTCGAAAAGAATTAAAATTTATTTCTACTTAATATATTTGCGAAATATACAAAAAAATGAATATTTTTCTTGATTGTCTTCCAATTTCTTGATTTCTTGCGCTCCCACTCCAAGCATTCTTGATTCTTTCGCTCACTTTAAAATTTAAAAAAGAATCATTTTGAAACTCCGTAAACACACAACTCTTTCATATGGGTTTTTTTAGAAAGGAAAATGTTAACATGTGCCATTAGGCATATATTAATATTACTTGTTTACTTCTCTCTCCTTGTTGAATACAAATAATCAATGTTAGTTGCAAGTGTAGTTTTATATTTCAACATTAAAAGATTTGTCTTTTAATGTGATAATTTCTGTCATCTAGTTTAATATATGAAACCTTAACATTAAGCACATACGTTAACACAATCCTTTTAGGACTCGCATCTTCGTTTCTTATTGAAGGCATCGACATTTGTACAAGTGTTGTCAGTGTCACTAGATATTGGAGAACTTTCAAGAAGTTGTGTTGAACATTATTTGCAAGTTTTGTAAGTGGAAACACTAAAATTCAGAAAGGAATCACTTCACGTTTAGATTACTGCATTTTATGAATGTCTAATCATACTTCCAAATTTGGAAAAGGATCATTTCGAAACTAACTTTGTACACTAGCTACTTTTGGGTTTTAGAGATTGTATCTGTTGAGTCGTATAAATCACTGTATAATAAAATAACCATTGTATGATAAACAACAACAACAACAACTAAGCCATTATTCCCAAACAAGTTGGGTCGGCTAGAGATGGAACCCAAAACTAAATGAAAAAATCAATTTAAAAGTTATAATAATAACAATAACAATAATAAAATAAAGTCAAATAAGTCAATTAATAATAACTAAGTAAAAAAAAGTATATATATAAGAGGAATGATAATAATAATACTAATAGCGATAATGATACTAATAGTAATATTGGTCAAAGGCCAAACCTATGTCTTAGGCTCATGTTCTCTAGTCCTATAATCTAAAACTTATAAAACTCAGCGCTCATGGTTCTGGTACGTGAATCGCTAACTTCCACTCGCTCCGAACCGTCACCAGCTCTTCGGATATACCCTAATCCTTCAAATCCCTTTTTACTACTTCCTCCCATGTCAACCTTGGTCGGCCTTTACCTCTCTTTGAGCATTCAACATGACCTATAATTCCAACACGCACAAGTGCCTCGGGCGGCCTTCGTTGAAGATGTCCAAACCATTTTAAGCGATGTTGAATTAGCTTCTCCTCAATTGGTGCTACTCCAAGTTTATCACGTACATCATCATTTCTAATTCGGTCTCTTCTTGTATGACCGCAACTCCATCGTAGCATATGCATCTTTGCTACGCTTATCTTTTGGACGTGTTGGCTTTTCGTAGGCCAACATTCTGCACCATACAACATCGCATGCCTGATTGCCGTTTTGTAGAACTTTCCTTTAAGCTTTTGTGGGACCTTCGTGTCACAGAGAATCCTAGACGCTTGTCGCCATTTCACCCATCCCGCTCGAATTCTAAAACTAACATCTTCATCGATCTCACCATTATACTGCAACGTTGATCCTAGATATCGAAAAGATTCCTTCTTGGGAACTATTTGTCCGGCCAGAGTGACATCTCCATCATCCGACCTGACACCGCTGAACCCGCACTTCATATACTCTGTTTTAGTTCTGCTAAGCCTAAATCCCTTTGATTTTAAAGTCTGTCTCCACAGCTCCAGTTGTCTATCAACCTCAATCCTACTTTCATCAATTAGCACAACATCATCAACAAATAGCATACACCAAGGAATCTCACCTTGTATACCCTTCGTAACCTCATCCATCACTAGAGCAAAAATGTAGGGACTCAAAGCTGACCCTTGATGTAATCCTATGTTAATGGGAAAGTCACTGGTTTCACCATCGCATGCTCTGACACTAGTCATAACATCATCGTACATATCATTGATAAGTGTAATGTACTTTGTTGGGACTCTCTTCTTTTCAAGGGCCCACCACATCACCTTTCGCGGTACCTTGTCATAAGCTTTCTCCAAATCGATAAATACCATGTGTAGATCCTTCTTTTGCTCCCTAACTTTTTCATAAGTTGTCTTATCAAGAAAATCGCCTCTGTGGTCGACCTCCCAGGCATGAAGCCAAATTGGTTTTTTGAAACACTTGTCATTCTTCTTAGTTATGCTCAATGACTCTCTTCCAAAACTTCATTGTATGACTCATAAACTTAATTCCTCTGTAGTTTGTGCAACTTTGGATATCTCCTTTATTCTTAAAAATTGGAACTAGTATGCTTCTCCTCCACTCATCTGGCATCTTGTTTGATTTGAAAATATTATTGAACAATTTAGTTAGCCAGACTATCCCTGCATCTTCAAGGCATCTCCACACCTCAATGAGGATGTCATCAGGCCCCAATGCATTGCCTGCTTTCATCTGTTTTAATGCCCCATTTACCTCAGATTCTTGAATTCTCCGAACAAAATGTCTACAGGTGTCATCAGATTCAGAAGAGTCGTCTATCTCGATCGTAGTGCTATCACATTCTTCATTAAATAGCTTGTCGAAATAATCTCTCCATCTATTTTTTATCTCCTCGTCCTTCACCAAAAATCTATTATTGTCATCTTTGATGCATTTAACTTGGTTGAAGTCTCTTGTCTTCCTCTCGCGGAGCTTAGCTATCCTATAGACGTTTTTTTCACCCTCCTTCGTTTTTAAGTTATGATATAGATCTTCATACGTCCGACCTCTTGCTTCACTCACCGCTCTCTTTGCATTCTTCTTTACCACTTTGTACTTTTGCATGTTGTCCTCGCTCCTGTGATGATGTAAGCACTTATAGCATTCCTTCTTCTCTTTGATAGGCTTTTGCACATCACTGTTCCACCACCAAGAATCTTTAGGTTCGCGTTTATTTCCTTTCGCTATCCCAATCCCAAACACCTCGGTAGCCACTTTCCGAATGCGTCTTGCCATCTCATTCCACATGTGATTTGCTTCTCCTTCCATATTCCATGCCCCTTCTATCATCACTCTATCCTTAAACACCCGTGAGACGTCTCCTTTGAGCTTCCACCATTTCGTCCGACTAGTCTTGGCTTCTTTACCCTGTTGAACACGTATTCGGAGATGAAACTCAGATATCAAAAGCTGATGTTGTGAGACGACACATTCTTCAGGTATGACTTTGCAATCCACACAAGCTCGTTTGTCGTCTCTTCTAGTAAGGACAAAATCAATCTGGCTAAAGTGTTGGCCAGTACTAAAAGTAATTAAGTGTGACTGTATCTTCCTAAAGAAGGTATTAGCTATCATGAGGTCATAAGCAATAGCGAAATTCAATATTTCTTCTCCTTCTTGGTTCCCATCGCCATATCGAAAACCACCATGCACTCTCTCAAACCCTCCACTAGTTGTACCAACATGGCCATTGAAATCTCCTCCTATGAAAAGTTTTTCGCTACTAGGCACACCTCTAACTATGACATCTAGCTCTTTCCAGAAATTCCTCTTGACAGCTTCACTTAGACCTACTTGTGGGGCATAAACACTAATGACGTTTAGAATTATATCACCCACTACCAGCTTAACTAGGATGATCCTGTCCCCTTGTCTCCTAACGTCGACCACTCCGTTTCTAAGGTTCTTGTCAATTAAGATACCTACCCGTTCTTGTTACGCTCTTTTCCCGTGTACCATAACTTGAAGCCTGTGTTCTTCACCTCCTTCGCCTTTTGGCCCGTCCATTTGGTCTCCTGAACGCATAAGATATTTACACGTTTTTTAGTCATAGTATCAACTATCTCTTTTAGCTTTCCTGTTAATGATCCTATATTCCAACTACCTAACCGAATCCTACTTTCATCGACTAGCTTCCTTGTCCTTCACACCCGCCGAGTAAAGTGCGAAGACTCTCGCTCATTTATCACTACATCGGGGCGTCGATGCAGTGTGCCACTAAGGGAGTGACGACCCAGCCCTTGCATATTTTTCACCATATCCGAGTCTCGATATGGCGCGCCACTAAGGGAGTGGCGATCCAGCCCTTGCTCACTTTTTCACCATACCCGAGCCTCGATATGGCGCGTCGCTAAGAGGGTTACGCCTCAATGAAATATAATTAGGTTCCATTTCCATAAGAGAGGCTGAGGTTTTTACGTTGGCTCGCCAAGCCTATCACAACCCTCCTCTTTTATCCTGCCTTGGGACAGACTGCATGGAGAACTACACATGCGGAGTTATTGTATGATAAAGGAAAGCAAAATAAAAACTCCTAAAGTGAAACTAAAAATGTGAGTATTTTTTATTTTTTAAATCTATTTGTTTATGAACGTTAAAACAATAACTTATCAGATTGCTGCTGGTAGTCGATAGTACGCAAAGTCCACCTGTTCCAGAAATTGGGTTGCTGCAGCCCGATTTTAAAAAAATTACTTTTGAAGGAAATTCTAAAGCAAAAGTGGATGCAAAACAAAATGTTATACATGTGTGCAAAACAAAAGAGAGGACAACCACATGAACTCAGCTCTATTTTTGCCTAATTGTACCCAATTTTGTGGATGTGTGCATATAATGTTTTATACATATATTTTAATATTTCTATTCTTGCTTTTGGTTCAGTGGGTTGCCCAAACTCATGGATTGGTGGGCTGCCCTCTAGACTGCGATTGCGCATGTTATAAGCTGTAACTTGCAGAAATATTATTAGTTTTTATAACATGATGGCTGTGATGTTATGTTTTATTATCTTTGATATGTTTTAAGTTAAATTTTGTAAAACTATTTCCCCCATGGCAATTATCATCAATTATCATTAGCAATGTTTGTTATGTAGCTTGTATTAGAGCTGTCAACGGATACTTTCAGATTCAGATAGTGCCATATCCGCATCGCCATATCCACATCTGTGTTCGAGACCGTTTTTGGATATCCGCATCCTATCCACGATAGTTAATAAATTTAAAGATATAAATAAAAATTTTAGTTTGATATAAAATTGTTTTGGTTCTGATTATTATAAACGTACAAAATAAAAAATATGATGATAAAAAATAGTTTTGAGCAGTGAATATGCATTTTACATATGATATAATCTAATATCTTGATAAAACAATAAATACATGCTGTTCACTATTTTAAACTACAATTAACATAAATTATTATCTTGAAAAAAACCAGATGGATAATTTTTCGGATGTGGATTACTTTCACATCACATCCACATGCATTTTCCGGTCATCAGATATTTATCCAGTTTTCCAAATGCGGAAGCTGTTGGATTTCAGATTTTCGGATATCCATTGACCAAGAGTTGATATATGAACTATATAGTTTACAGTGGAAGTAACATTTGATAAAGGAGTAGTGGGATGATTAAATCTGCTCTAGTGTTTAATATTGTGGACTGCTTATTTGACATTGCAATCTTTCTTTATCAAACCATACAAACATTAATTGTGTGTTTATGCTAAATTAAGTACTGTATTTGTATGTCAAGGACCACTAGCTTAAATGGTAAAATTTCTGGAATGATTTTAGAGGTCTTGGGTTCGATCCTTCGAGATACCAAAATGAGTGTTTTGCTTAAATTATCACACTTGTTAAAAAAAGGAAGTAATGTACTTGTATGCGATATTAGTGTTTCGAGATTCAACAATTTAGCTGTTTTCATATTGATTTCCTTTTTGTTTTTCTTATCCAACTGAAAGTCCAAGTGGAAAGCATTTCGCCACGTGCAAAGAAGTTTCGTCATACATTCTCTCTCTTAATGGACAACAAGATTCATCTAAACCAAATGCTGGCCAACCTGACTTCTCCGCTTCTAGGACCGACAAATTGGCTCTTGAAAGTGTAAGTCTTAAAATGTGTTTTTTCCTTCTTCATAAAAATGCATTGCCCTATTCTCGTTCTGACTTCAAAAATATGGTGCAGTAGGGGGTATATATACCAACAGTGAGAATACTGATCTGGATTCAAATTCTAACAACAAATAGTTTATAACAAATCTCTCCCTCTCTTTTGTTTTTTGTTTTGTTTTGTTTTTCTTCTGAAAATAAAAAGGACGCTTAATGCATATAGACGACGCATTTAGTGCAAATTGAATTTGTATCAGTTTCCTCAGTTTCATATCAGTTTCCTCAGTTTAAGTAATTTGTCATATGTAAATCCACTGAAGTTTGGCTTATAGTATGTGCAACAGGAGACAAATCAAACCCATAAAGACATCAACAAAAAGGAGTTGGTTAATTGCTCCTACGTTGCCCCCATCTCTTACGTCTCAACTGAGTGTGAGAAACAAGGTCAGTTGTTCAAGGTTAAAAATGCCAAACCTTATAAATCTCTGCAGTGCCGTAAATGCAATTTAACCTTTGGTGATAAAGATGCACAAGTTCAGCATTTGTCAACCTTTCATGGGGGTGCTAAGCGACGTAGATTTGGGCACTCTATCACCGAAGGTGTGATAATGAAAGATGGAAAATACGAATGCCAGTTTTGCCACAAGACTTTTACAGAAAGATTTCGCTACAATGGGCATATTGGAGCACACGTCAGATATGAAGGTTTGAAGGAGGGTGATGAGAATATCACTGAAGAGAGGAAGAAGTCTCCTGTGCAATCCGAAGTTAATGTCTCGAGTAATGGCAACAAAGAAGTCTCCTTAAATAACGATTCTACAAACTGTATTTCAGGTTCAGACTCAAAAGAAGTTGAACATAATCTGAAGACTGACACTTGTACTGAACATGTCTCCCCTACTAAAAAAATTGATAGCCAGATTGAAGGAGGTAATCGGTATTGTGATGATATGAAAGAGATTGCTAGTAATGCTAATGACACAGATATGTCATCTCATGCATGCACTAATATGACATCACCTAGTGAAGTAATTGTGAATAATGATACTAGCTCACCAGTTAAAAATGAAGTAGCCATCACAAGCAATTCCATTCATGATCCAAACAATGAAAGCGAATTGACCTATGCTAAACCTAGAATTTTAGAAGATTTAAATGCAGATGATGGAAAATCCAATACTTACCAAAATGATTTGCCTTCTTCAGGTTACGAGAATTGTAACATTAGGAACTCTGATCATATCATGGTTAATTATAAGCAAGAAACTCATAGTAGCAGTCCTGATCATATCATGGTTACCTATAAGCCAGAAACTCATGTCGATACAAGTAAAGAAATGTCTACGGATATTCCTAACGAAATAATTGACTTTTCATCGAGGGATAATATTGAGGGTGCACAAATTAATGAATGTGACATCACTGCTTATAATTATAATACTAATGCTGTTGGTACATCCAATACTACGAATGTTGAAACTAATGAGTGCATAAATGCCTTGTCTCCCTTACCAAATCATGCTGATAACACGAGCTTTGTGAATCTTGATACAAGCGAAAGCAACGATGGAGATCAAAATGAGACAGAGGAACATCATTTACTTTCTTTCTCTGGAAACGAACCAAATTTTGGAGTTGAAACCTACGGTAATGGTTTCTTTACTTCTAAAGTGAAAGAAATCGTAGAATCAGACGACTACATGCATGAAAAAACCGCCATCACTAGTACTATGCGCAGTGAGCTTGATGTGAGCTGTGATTTTCCAAATATTGCTAATGAACCCACTTCAGGTATCGAAACCAATGCAGATTGCATGTTCCCTGGCGACCTGAACAAATCCTTGCTTGATGATATCGATAATGTTGGTTATGAGTTTCAAAACTATTTTCATAGTAGAAATACAAGGAATGAAAATCTCTCAGGAAATATAATGCACAACAATGTTGAAGGACAGTCCCAAGTTAATATAGCTGACCAATCTTCGTCATGGATGCAATCGTCAGATGGTTTGAACTTTCTTGACCTAATGCCTGATCAGGTACAACTTTATTTCAGCCATATAAAATTCATGTTATAAAATTTGATGTTTATGTAGTAGCTATTGTCTAAATTGAATTGAAAAATGCTGCTGTTTTATCGCATCCTTGTTTCTTCAGTCACTTGATTTGAATTAGAAATAATAAAATTCCTTTCTTGGGAGGCTACAAGTAATTACATGAATTAAAAGTTCAGACATATAATTCACTTGTTTATGTATGGATGACATATACTGTAAAAACATGTAATTCACTTGTTCATGCGTAAATACATTACACAGTAAATTTTACCGTCATCTACTTTCGCAGTCAATCATATTTTTACGAATTAATTAGTCAGGCACAATCTTATAAGATTGTATGTTTTCAACACATGCTTTTATGTTACGAAAGTACACACACACATACATACACACACACATCATATCTAATGAAACAATCTTATGTAATATTGTCAGAATATGCAAAGGAACGAGCAAACAAGCATATCAGGATTCGATGATTTAACTCTTGGAAGCATAGAGCCTTCAGATTTTGCTCTATTTACTGGTCAAAGTTCAACATCAGTAACTCGATCGCCAATGGAATTATTTCCAGATAGTCAGCTTGAATGGGGGATGTCCTTGAACAAAATGCCTACCAATACCGCACCTACATCAATCTGTGTTTGGTGTGGCAGAGAGTTCAGTCTGGAAGGCTATGATATCGAACCACAATCTGAGAATTTAGGTTATATATGTCCCGACTGCAAGGCAAAGATTTCTGGACAGTTTGGTATGTATGGATTCTCTTAGCACATAGACTTTTGTACGTTCTTGTATAAGTTATCTTGTAGATTCTACTATCTCGATCAATTTTGTAACATTACTTTGAGGCTGTTGTAAGGAAAAATTGCACCTACTGACAATAATATATTTACTGGGTGAATGCATATATACCTTTATTTTGTTTTTACTTAACCGACTCCCGATCATGAACTTGAATTGTGTAATACAGACTGTTCAACATGTCACCAAAAGCATTACTGTTGGAGAATTTATGTTGGAATTTGATTTTAAAACAATTGTGAATTTTGAAAAATAGAGAGAAAGGGTAAAGGCTCTATAGTCTCGCATCTTGGGTTGAAGATTACTTGTTATGTTATTGGGCTTGTTTGGGTGGAATTTGTAACGCGCTCTGTTTATTCTGTTTTTCCTTTTAAGTGCTTGAATATGGTTTATTTTGTTTTGTAGCCTTGTATTGTTTGGGCTTGTTGGCGTGGAATTTGTAATGCGGGCTGTGTTTATTCTATTTTTCCTTTTAGGTGCTTGTATATGGTTTTGTAGCCTTGTATTGCTTGGGCTTTAGTTTGTGTTGTACTTTGTAATTTTAGTTTTGTTAAGCAATTAAAGAAATCCATTTTTAAAATAATATGTATATGTGCGCGTACGCGTGCGCACGCTTTCTCTCTCTTTCCACTATTCGGAGCTTGTGGTGGAAATCAGGTGGCTAATGAGGTGCTGCACTGTTTGGGGTGCTATTGAACGCTCCTTATATATATATGATCGACTACACCTCGAGTGTCTTCGATTTCAACCTTATTTAAATAATATAAGAATGAAGTGATAAGAGAGAAACTATTTGTTGATACCAAAAATGGCACGACATCCAAAAACCTGTAGAAATATCGAGATTTAGCAGAAAACAAATGTAAAGCAGTAAGAACACCAAGATTTTTATAGTAATTCGACAATCTCCGGCCTACGTCCACTTTATATTTTGTTTATTAGAGATTTGAGAGAGATTGAAATCACAAGTAGAAGGAATTGATAGGTTCTTAAGTCTAGAACTGCCAACAATGTCTGCCATGGTGACTATTGTGAAGAGAGATAGGGATGATGAAAGAGAATTGTCAAGTCCTTTTACAGTTGCTATAGGATTCGAATTTATAGGGGGATCTACTCTACAGATCCATAGACCCGAGTTGTACAAGGTCTAGATCCTAGCCCACGGGTAGAGAAGAGAGCACGCTGGCCCAATTTCCAATATGGACCTCTTAGTACCGAGAGGTTTGTATTGGTGAAAAACCAATCTTCCTTTCTTGTCATGCCTTTCTATCTCCGATTTGGTGTATTCCAACCTCTTTAGAAGTTGAGTTGTTTCCGACAATTTCATTGATCACGTTTGTGTTATCCTGCTTTCTTTGCTTTCTTCTCATTAACCTTTAGCATTGCCCGTCTATTCTCTGGAAAAAGCACTTGACAACGATTGCCAGAAGTAGTACGTGGAGTATAAGAGGTTTGTGGGGTCCAAAGAGCAACAAAAAGCTCTCAGTACCGAGAGGTCCTCTCGGTAACGAGAGGTCTTGTTTGCTCCAATGGACTTGCAACCTTTTAAGTCCACTCTTCTAGCTCTTTTAAGTGTGTTTCCAAGTTCGTGAGCCATTTCGTCTTTATCTTGATGTTCTAACTTCCATTGAAAATCTATTTGATTAAAAACTAGGTTAACACTTGCGCTCCAAAGTACGTCTTATGAATGTAAGGTGTGCTTTTCTTAAGAACAAGTTTTAACAGCAGTCGACTTCTGGCGGCCAAGCTTTCCAACTGTCCATCAATCTTAGTTGTGGTGAACCATCCGACTCCTTCGGATTCTCCTACAAACCAAAGGTCGTTCCAGACCTATTATAGCTTAGGACTACAGCATTTGCTTAAGTGTCAACCACGAATCATGATCAGTTTGTCTTTATCCGGAGGTACCATATTGTATATCAAAATAATCCCGTGCACATCCGGGATTTATCTATTTTATTCTGATTACAAGGCGTTCAAATCGTTATATTAGATCAATATCCATTCCAGGGTTCGATCTCACTGGATTGTTTTAACCATCAGTTTAGGGTTCGATCTCTCCGGATCGCTTAACATTCAATCTTGGGTTTGATCTTTCTGGATAGTTCAAACATCCAATCTAGGGTTCGATCTCTCTGCATCGCTTAACTTCCAATCTAGGATTCGATTTCTCCGTCGTTTAACATCCACTTTAGGGTTTGATCTCTCTGGATCCTTGTTGAGTCCAATCCGTTTACTCTTCGGCAAAGGGACTCAACGTCCAAGCAAGTCTACCTGCTCACTCTCCAGTGAGGGGACTTACTTTTAGTCTCTTCGGATCCTTGCTGAGTCCAATCCGCTCGCTCTTCGACGAGGGGTCCAACGTCAAGCAAGTCCATCCACTTACTCTTCGGTAAGGGGACTTACTTCTTGCGGTCATTCCCCCGTCTCTCTAGATGGGACTATCATGATTAATATCAGTCATCACGTTCAAGTGGACTTCAGAAATCAAATATTCGAATCAAAGCAAGCAAGCAAACATCCCAAATATTCATCTTAGACATCCGACTCAGAGCGTGCCTAGATACCAATCGAGGTCTCGTTCATGTGTAAGCTGTTCAAGTTTATTATCGTCTTAACTATTCAAAATGAAAAGTTCAAAGCATGGAAAGAAAAATTATCTCATATCTATCCCGATCATGGGATTACCAATTATGACCCAGATCCCTGGTCGTATCTTGATGCATTCATTGCATATGGTGGCTGTTTCGGCTACACCATTACAGTTTGATTCCTTACATATTGTTGAAGCTGGTTACTCCGAACCAATTCATCTATCAGATCACGAAGGTGTCTGCACTTGTTCGTTTCATGTCCATCTAGCTCATGAAATAAGCAAGACTTTCCAGACCTTTCCTCTCAATCCATTGGTTCCCCTTTAGCTAGCCTTTGATAGGGGATCTGCCACCTAGCATCTAAGTATATCCTCTTTGGGGTTCCGGCTAGGTCAGTGTAAGAAGAGAATTTTGATTCCCTCCTTGGTTGCTTCGGTCCTCTAAAGTTATATTCTACTTTCCACTTTCCTTTATCTTTACCATATCCTGCCTCGGATGGTCCTCCGTCATCCACAACATTAACATCAGCGTTATCAGCCTCAGCGTCCTCTTGACGCAGATACCTATTAGCTTCATGATAAAACTCCGCGAGATCCATCAGTGGATCCCTTTTCAATGCAATTTTGAAGTTAGTATTGCTTCTGACTTTAGACACTGCTGCCGTTAGGATTATCGATGGATCCGGCTTATCGACCGTGCTGGTTGCTGCGTTAAATCTTATTAGATAACTCTCAAGGTCTCTCCGGGTCTTTGCTTTATGCTTGACAGCGTCATCAAATTCTTTGGTCGAGAGATATGAACTCTAAACTGTCTCAAGAATATATCCATTAAGTCAGTCCACATGCTTATGGACCCATTCTCTAGCCGTCTGAACTACATTGCTGCTATATCTGTTAGATACAATGGGAAGCACCGCCCCATCACCTCCTCAGAAGCACCTAATGCCTCCATATGTCGGATGTATCTCACAAGATGAACTGTTGGATTTGTTTGCACATCATACATTTTCAACATCGAAAGTTTGAAATCGGGAGAATTTTTTGCATTTTGGATGTTAGGGGTAAATGGATTCCTGTTTACATCCTTCAAACTCTGGGCTGGTGGATCATCTCTCACTATCCTTTTGACCAACTCAGCTATTCAGTCGTTGCCGTTCAATGAAGGTTTTCGATCAATTGCTGCATTCTACCCTCCACTCCTGTAGGGAAACTCCGACACATACTCCTTTGATTGCGCACTTGCATTCTAATCCGCACCTCTGGCTTCATTCTGCTCCTCATTCTTGTGGGGGAACTCTGTTACATACTCCTCCGATCGTTGTGCATTTGCGTTCTGACTTGCTTTTCTGGCCCCAACATCATCCATTCTCGGTATTCCAGCTCGCCTTAAGCCTGAACTAACATTGCCCTCGAGTGAATTCCTCTCGGTACCGAGAGGATTGAAGTCGGTACCAAGTGGTCCTGGTCATGGGGGCATTGTTCCAATTTGCTCTACTCTAACTCCTAGTGCTCCTGCATTGGCTCCTGGTCCTTGCTTCTGATTCCAACTGCTCCAGCCATTCTTCGCTATCCTAACCTTTGGAAAAATCCAACTAGCATCTTCTACCGTCAAGCCATTATTCCATCTTGCATTTCTTTCATCATCCTCGCCATCTCCCCTTTGGTCATGTAGATGGAATTATTAGAATATGATGACATCTCATGGCTGCCCCCATGTTCTGGTTGGCTTCCTCCAATTCTAGATCTAGTGTTAGGCCTCTTCATCTTCTCTAAACTTCAGATCCAAACTTAAAGTTGTGAAATCTAGCTCTTTCTCAGTGAAAACCCCAAAATGTTGACACAAAAATGGCACAACACCCAAAAACCTATAGAAATATCAAGATCTAGCAGAAAATAAATATAAAGCAATAAGAATACTAAGATTTTTATAGTGGTTCGACAATCTCCGGCTTACGTCCACTTTATATTTTATTTATTAGAGATTTGAGAGAGATTAAAATCACAATTACAAGGAATTGACAGGTTCTTAATCCTAGAACTACCAACAATGTCTGCCTTGATGACTATTGTGAAGAGAGATAGAAAATGAAGAAGAAGCGCCAAAAGTCCTTTTTCATGTATTTATAGGGGGAATTGCTCTGCAGATCTATAGGCCCAAATTGTATGAGGTCCAGATGCTAGCCCATAGATAGAGAAGAGAGCATGCTGGCCCAACTCCCAATATGGACCTTTCGGTACCGAGAGATTTGTGTTGGTGAAAAACCTATCTTTCTTTCTTATCTTGCCTTTCTATCTTTGATTTGGTGTATTCCAACCACTTTTCTATAGAGGTTGAGTTATTTTCGACGATTTCCTAGATCATGCTTGTGTTATCCTACTTTTTTTTTTTGCTTTTTTCTCATTAACCCTTAGCATTGCTCATCCATTCTTTGGAAAATATCACTTGAAAACAATTGCTGGAAGTAGAATGTGGAGTACAAGAGGTTTGTGGGGTCCAAAGAGCAACAAAAAGATCTCGGTAGCAAGAGATCCTGTTTGCTCCAATGGACTTGCAACTTTTTAAGTCCCCTATTCTAGCTCTTCTAAGTATGTTTCCAAGTTCATGAGCCATTTCGTCTTTATCTTGATGTTCTAATTTCCATTGAAAATCTGCTTGGTTAAAAACCCGGTTAACACTTATTATTTAAACTGGAACATCTGGTTGAAATCGGAGGATTTGAGGTGTAGCCGATCCTCATTCATACACACACATATCTATACATACATACACATACGTACATGCATACATACACATACGTACATGCACACATACACACATATACATACATACATATACATATATCCATATACATACATGCATACATACATATATAAAAATGTGCGTGTAGATTTTTTATTGATAATGTTAAAGAACACCTAGTCGATTCGTCTTTGTAAAAAACTCTACTAGAGTAGTAGGGAAAAAGAGTTTGACATCTCAAACAGTAATACAAATACCCACCACATATTCCAATCCGACCCGCTATCATTTCCTTCTTTTGTGGCGCAGCTGAATATGCCATTTGCTTATAGTCCGTTCATTACTCCTACTCATGTTCGTTGTAGCTTTCAATTTACTCATCAGATAAGTAACACGATCTTGATGAGTTTGGCTCTTTTAATTTTTTTCATTTTCTTATGAGTGAACGTTTTGTTATTTCTTTTGTCCCACAGGTGGTAGATCCTAGTAATAAATGCATAGGAAGCTAGCTTTGGATTTAGTATTTGGTTTTGAATCTAAATTTGATTGTCTGGACTTCGTCTTTCAGGCCAAGATGAGTATATCTATTTTCATTTAATTCCAATTTAATTTTCATAAGTGTCCATATGTAGTTACTGTAGTTCTTCACATTCTTACCCTCATTCCTTAGCTTGTCTTTTGTATTAACTCAGCTAAGAATAATTCCATATGAACAACATGAAATCTTTCTGCTATTTATTGGATTCCAAATAACTGGACACCAATAGAAATTATCATGTGTTGTGTGATGCCCCACCTCTATACTCACACTAGCCAAGAACATTATGGGGTAATCCCGTCGACTAGCACGAAGAATAAGGCTGTTGAGGAGCGACCCTCTGTGTAATTGATTTGTGTGAGTACCGATATGCCAGATAGAAGGTCATGCAATTCATTTCAAGAGGAAATCTGACATATCAAATACAAACTCAAAGCTACCACACAGTGGCTGTGTGGCATTCGGAAACAAATATAAAATAAGCATAACACAAATCAGTCACATATATTCATATCACTAAGGCGAAAACAGATATGAATATAACACATAGAAGTGAACATCAAAGTAGTGGTCATACAAGATCCACTACATCACAAAAGAATAGGTACAAGTGCTAGATAAAAGAATATATATACATCAAGGAGTCTCTATCTCGAATGTATAAAAACAAAAAACTACTAAGCTAAAGTAGTTAGCCAAAAGTCAGAAGTTAGTCCCTGCTAAGAAGTCAAGTGGAAACACCTGAAACACCTCGGTCTGACCCGAGTATTATTTAAGAAGAAAAATAATAAACGGATCAGTCTAGCTATAAACATCATGTAAGATGAGATAGGATAAGAGATATGACACAAACATATGATAACAATAATACCATACCGTGACGAGTATATATTTGATAACAATTGAAAATCATACAATATCTTAAATTTTCTCAAAACACCAAAAAGAATTATCATATTCTTTAGCTTATTCACCAAACCTCAAATATTGACAAAACATATCAATGCAAATCACAAAAATTGGTGAAACACAAATTCTAGAAATCAATAATTAGAAATCCAGAAAACACAAAGGGGGAGGCCTATCACAAACGAGAGCATGAAAGTTCACCAACACGTCTATCACAAATGGAACGCTATTCCATGGTCGCTAACCCATTAAATTTGAGCCGAAGCTCCATAAACGGCCGAAGACCATGGGTCGCTACCCCACCAATTTGAGTCGAAACTCCACAAACGGGGTTTAGTCGCCCACGCAGACAAAGAGACATCGCACATCGCTAGTCTAAATCACAAAATGATCATCATTGATCGATAAGTGTAAATTATACTAAGCTAGTAAATAAATGAGTTTAGCTTCATGTCCCATAACCACTAGCTTAACTTAAATATTCACGAACAGATTGTAGATTTCCACTCGAAATTGTCACGGGAGTTCAATCAAACAAGTCCAAGAATTAATCGACGAAGTAAACGCTGTTTTGCTAAGTCGTTTAATTAGATTTCTCATACGAATGAGGTAAAGGTTTGTATATACTAATAGATTGGAAAACGGTTTTAAAAATGAGCTTTGTATTAAAAGAAATGTTGAAATCATTTTTTGTGAAAGAGGTTGAGTATTTACTACTAGTATAAAAACCTTTGTATTTTAAAGTGACAAATCACAGAAATGATTGTAAAAACAATCTATCACCAAAATCCACATTCGATGACGTGAATTAAAACCATAAAAATCGATATCAAATCCATCAATTGGATATTCCCAAAAATCTAGAAAAGAAGTCATCAAAGTCAATAATAAATGACAATAACTAACCGGATCAAAAAAAATTGATAAAAATTGGAAATCCACTCAAAAACAGGCGAAATGGGCAAAATTCAACAGGACCAGACGTCTGGTTGGTTTGGCCAGACGTCTGACCCGGAGTTCTGGAAACTTACAATTCTTTTCTCCCTTTTCTTTTTATTCTCTTAAGCCTCCCAGACGTCTGGTATGGTCTAACCAGACGTCTGGTCAAGGGCTCTGCCATTTTTTTCTTATCGTTTCTTTTTTCTTCTTCTTTCTGGTGCCCTAACCAGACGTCTGAAATTACCAACCAGACGTCTGGTTGGTTCAGCTGGGCAACAATTTGCCTAGCCCAAAGAGGGCAAATCCAAACCGGAAGCGATCGAACGAGCAATGAAGGCTAAGGATTTATGCCAAGCGACAACCCAGTCCTATAGGCTCTTCGATACACCCCAAATAACATGTCCGAACATCCATAGTAGGATTTTTATAAATTTTGACTTCAAAACCACAAATTGGAAAATTCACCAAATCAATTCAAATCAAAAGCAATTGGACATGAAATAGATGTTATGAATTCATACCTAACAACAATGAAAGCTATAGACATAGATATGAGTTCAAGAACTCACCTTTAAACTCAAAACAAGGAACGAGAAGCTCTAAAACAAGGAAAGATCAACTCCACTTCAATCTCAACTCTAGAAGCTCCAATCTATGATCATATACAAATATTTCCTAAGTTAGGTTATATGAAATTATGAAAATTGGAGAGGGATTGAGATGGAGCAGATGAAGAGGATGCTTACCTAAGCTTCTCCTTGATTTTGGAACTAGAACTTGAATTCCTAAGAGAAGCTAGGGCTTAGGAATTTTAATTTCCTCTTCCCACCATTCTTCCTAGGGCTTGAGAGTGTTATGAAATTATGAAAGGAATGAATGAAGAGGAGTGGAGTTAGGGTATTTGGTAGAGGAGTTTGGGTTATCTTGTTGGGTTGGTGGGCTAGAACCAAACCCAAAGCCCAAATGAAAATACCAAAATCCTAATCAACTCCAAACATATCAATGTTTATACTTAAACAAGTTGTAAATGTCGTTTTAAAATAAATGGAAGTGGTCTCGAGTCCAAATTCGACTGTTTACAAAAAGTCACATTTCGGACTTTAAATTCAACTAATGATGCTGTATTTAAATAAAACATTTAAATATATAATCGTAAAATATGCGGGTTGTTACATATTTTCTAGTTTTATCCCATGTCTTTGAGAAAGTGAATTTATAATCATCATTCTAAGTCCAGTGATCCTACTGGTCTGAATGAATAATGATTTGTTGAACGACGGTATTTAATTCTCTAGTTTAAATAAACATTGATGTATTCCATTGGGAATTATTTATAATTGCTGGAACATGCAAATTAGTGTTACTGCTAATATGATATCTGTCCCACTCTAATAAATCAACCAAAGTTATACACAAATACATACACATACATACATAAGCTTCTATATTAGGTCTTTTGAGAACCCAATGTTTTTCCATTTGGTTGAAGATAGAAGTCATGCATGATCGCCACACATGAGCATTTTCCAATCGACTGAACCAAACTGCACATTATATTTTGGTTGCAAAAATGCAAATGGTATTTTCTAAAAGAAGTTTTGATTTAAATGGTAAAAGAAATGATCCTATTTTGTCTCTTTAAGATTCCTTTAAACAGTTTGACTGTTTCCCACAACACATAAACGTGTTCTGTTTTTCCGTTGGGAAATATCTTGTTTATTTCATTAATAAATAGACGGGATCGCATAAGAACACAACATCTCTTTCAGTATGTGTCTTCTCCTTCCTCTACAATATTTCCATTAAAATTCCGAATTCGTGCAATAAAATAATTCAACATAAAATCAAGGTGCAGAGATCGATTTTTGCCGGTGCAGACGAAAATAGAATTACTTCGAAGGGCTATTCTATCATAGGGATGCATGATTGCTAGTCTACGGTGCACCATTCAAATAGAGCCTTGAAACGTCTTAAGAGAGCGACATGGTTCATGACTCAGCCAGATTATTCAAACCATACTACAATAACAATTTCAAGTGCTCTGATCTGCATGTCTACAGTCGATGAATTCTTTGGTGTTACTGACTTTGATACAAGTAAGTCGTTCCACTTCAAAAGACTTCATTTCAAATGACGGAGGTAGAAGATGCAATTCTTAACAATGGCGAAGGTCATTTATGCGCCGAATGTTGGAACTGGGTCAGCCCGCAGCGGTAGTGGTGGGTGTATTTCAATTTTTTTTATCCTATTGGATCTTTATTGGGCCTATGAAGTCTAATTCGTTTAGAACAATTCTAAATTTGTTTTAAATAAAATCATGTATTTTATTTAAATTTAAGTATTTGTAATGTAAAGTTAATTTGAATGATTTAATTTATATATATATACACATGTATCATATAGATATACATATGTGTGTGCATGTGTAACATAATAATCCGTGAAGGGTATAACATGCCCGTATATAGATATTGGGATTTACATCACAAAGGGCACATTATCTCATTTCATATATATTGTATGTTGTCTAAATATGTGCATAAATCTATAATGCAAAGTATATTTATATAAATACGTATACATATATTTAAAATATATTTTATAACTAAAAGTCTCAAAATTAAATATATAAATAATTTAAAATATTTGTATAAATATATATACATAATTAAACATATAAAATTATACATACATACATATATATATAATAATTAAAATTATATATATATAAGGTTAAATAAAATGTATATATATGAATAATTAATTACATTCAAATACTTAAAATATAAATATATATATTTTATAATTATTTCCAGATCGAAATTAGCATAAAAAACATAAAATAATAATTTTATAATTTTATTATTATTATTATTATTATATATATATAATAAATAGTTTTGATCATAATAATTAAAAATATTAGTAATAACTATTAAAAAATCAAAATTTAAAATTTAAGAAAATTTAGGATCATAAAATACAGGTTAAATTTTTTTTCATGATTTTTTGAAATAAAATATTATTTTTAATAAATAAAAGAAATGTTCAGCTGAAGTAATTTAATTATTAAAAATATTAAACGTTAACAAAAAATTTTGAAATTTTTTTCACGGGTTACTACAAAGATGTAGTAAAATAAAAAAATATAAAATCAAATTTTCAATGCAATAATTATTTATATATAATAAACAATTCAAATAATCAATAAAAGATAATTTAAAATTATTTATATATATATAAAAAATTTATTTTCGAATTTTATAATTCATATTATGTATAAATAGGTGTAAGGAAAAATTCTAAGCTATTTATACATTATAAATATACATATATGTAATTATATGTTTAAAATATACATTAGTCTATATTTAAATTAATATATAAATACACATAAAATAATTAATAATGACAAAATTTAACGTCTTACAGAAAATTAGATTTTTTTATACATAAATTATAACACATAATAATATAACCATGCGCATAACCAAACTAATTTGTGACAACTACATATACCTACAGAAATCTCACCTAACTAGATATACAGCATTAATATATATACAGATTTGGGATTAATCAATTATAAAATCATAAAATATGATATGATTACTGTAATATATAAATAAAATACCAATTGATGATTCCTTTGATTCCACTTGAATCAATGATTTCTCTTCTCTAGTTATGCTCGATCCGTCAAATTGCAAGTCTGGAATCGTCGACCTTTTCTATCAAATAGTGCTTTTACTTAACTTGAATTGATTTGAGATTCCTAGAACTGATATGGGAATTAATTTCGTCCAGCAAACTTGAAAATTATGGCAGCCAAAAGTTGTTTTTCATTAAGGGTTTAGAGATCCATATATACACACACACACACACACACACACACACAGCCTTGTATAAGAGAGATATTAAGACAATCTCATTACCTATTCTCTATTAATCTTAGCCATCCATCTCTAGGTCTAATCCTAAGTTTTAGCCACCTCCAATAGTGTATCAAAACCGAAATTTACAGCCCTAATGATGGGCATTAAACCAATTTAAGCCCAAGCCAAAATGTTATGCAATTAAATCTAATTTAATCGCTTATCGATATCGTATATCGATTGGTACATTTATAACTATTATAAATATATAACAATTTTTATTTCTCAAACCATATTAAAAATTTATAATTAATATTTCATAAATATTAATTAATTTAATTAATTTATAAGAATTATAAACTAATTAAATCATTCGGTCATAAGAGAATTCATCATTTCAGTTGTGTAACTCTTGGGTGTAAATTTGGTCAGCAATTAACACCGAACTATTCGAATGTTAACGTTCACACGTCACTTAGCAAGTGGTGTGACATTATGACCAAATTTATCGCTTATTCATTTTCAGTAAAATCTTATTTAATTTAATAAGCGTTACCCGTTAGTGAAATTTATATACACCAATTCTCTTCGTCAAAACTGAATAACTTTGGATTTATGGAATTTGGTAATGGTCAAAATTCCAATATTGTCCATATTCAACTCTATAGTCCAAACACAAAATCCTTGGTTCAATAGTAACAATTATTATCAACCGTACTACTTTAGCTAGAGATTTTGACTTTGGGTTGACTTGAGTTGACCATGATACTAACCTCATATAACTGAAGTGACGAAGCCTCTCTTGAATAGCGACTTCCTTCCAATACTTCCACTCGACCCAACTATAATCACTTGATGGACGCTGTTCCATGATTTGATTATAATCAAAGCAGAGTATTTCATATTGAAGGTTGACAGTATTCTCAAGTCGAAAGAATTATGTAAATTAGTCACATCGATATTTTCTGTTTGACCTTAGCTATATTAACCAATAGAAAACTACCGAGTGGGTTGTTCTATAGCTACCCAATAACTATCAGTACATAACCTTTAGGTGCCCCCAGCAGTCATGAGTAATACACTGCCTAACATTTGGAGAGCATTACGTACTCTAGTCTCAATGGATACATCGATATCCAGTGTCGATGCATCTTCACTAGGAACATTTAAAATGATGTGTTTTGTAACAATGTGATCCAATACTCATGATTACAACTAATTGTAATTACTATCACAAACACGTTATTTATGGATTTTCTGTTAAATATATTTTTAATTAAATTTATTAATTAATATAATCACATTATATCAAGTATATAATAGAAAGAAAATACCTTTATTTCGAACAAGATTGGTCAACGAGTTAGATATATGTAACAAATTACATAATTACCCCAAGGGCATACCCCTAACTCTATCAATCTCCCACTTGCACTTGGGGTCAATTATGGAATCTTATTTCAACTTCTCCAATCGGTTTTCTCAAAACCAATTAGGTCAGTCCCTTTATGAACGGGTATGCTATTATGTTTTAATTATCTACCATGTCAATCAACTTTCTCCGACGGTGATAAACTGTTTTATTATGTGGAACAATTCAGAGTATGTCTCTCGACTTCGAGTGAGCTCTAAGTTCTATTATGAACTATATTACGACATTTTTATCATATAACTCTGTCATGAGATTCTCAACATTTGGAATCGGCTCAGTTATAAATTTGTTCACTTATATTTTTTTATATACATTGTTTTGATTGAGGCGCTATTCAAGGCGATATACCTAGCCTTTTTTCATTGAATCAGCCACGGTCTTTCATTTGGAACATTTTCAACTTAAAGATTTGTTATTGACATATTATACTCAATATTACTTGTGAAAGTTTGAGTCTGAACATTCCTTCATAAGGAATTTATGTTTCTGTAAATAATTCTCTAGTATTTCATAAATACACGAGAACTTCAAACAACCATTTAGTGAAATCAATTTGGATTTGATATTTGTTTTATGTATCAAATACATAAACAAATCATGATATCGTAGACAACATAACATGTTTGATAATTTCTTTTGCCAATGCAAAGGAATCAATCTTACATGTTCCATATTAAACATTTTAATAAGATGTCTTTGCATATCATTTGGGACATTCCCGACATCTTTTATATTTACTATAAAAGACATCATTTATTAATCCAATGTAGAGTATTAAAACAACTAAGGCTGATTTTAACACAAGTACATCGTTAAAATCAACAGCTTGTTGTTTACTTATAGCTTAGAAATGTCATTGTACCTTTTAACATTCTTTCTTATGAACACATGCTTCATGTGCACTTTGATTGAAAATCAAACTATTTGATATTTCTATCAAAATACTTACTCAATCTTGATGCTTATAAAATGATACTTTCAAATCATTTCTTGGATCATATCTAAAGACTCACGAACTCAATATCTCTCCCACCGACTTCGAGACATTTTGGTTATTATGTGTAAACAGTTTACTCTAAATCATTATTTAGAATTTTCTGTTTCAATACATACGTACCAAATATAAAGTCTTATCAAGTGGTAATTTTGTGAGTAAATCCGAATTAACTTGAGCACTTTGAATACCGAATCTATTACACTAATTTCAACAATTGAAATTTGCGATATTATTCTCATCAACGTTACTCATTTAATTCCAACTGCATTAGTCTTTCTCTTAAAGACATAATCACGGCCGATGGAGCACATCCCTTAGGTTAGGACTACCAAAATCATATTTTGACAACGTACCTGGAATTCTTTCAGATTTGCGCATCATACCATATGATAGAGTCAACACGCTTAGTGGTTTAATAAAACAATAGAGGATTATATATTTTCGACATTGACAAGAAACTCATAGTTTCCCTTCAATGAGCGAGAATACTTATTAGACATTCTAATGCAATGTGTTCGTTTAGGTTAGTCAATTTTATTTCATCTCATCTCATTAGTTCTATCTTTGGATCGTATCCAAATCCGTTTTACTACCAATAATTTCTCAAGGAAATTCCTTCACAATGAAGTTGGTATTTCTTGAAATGTTTCTCAGCGCAATAGAATAGGTATTCATAAACGTTTTATGAATTTCCTTATTCATTAAAGTGATTTGGTTTTAGTTTACAAAAGTTATGTTCGAAACATAAATATGTCATCCAATGACAGTCTTTTCAAAATCCTTTTGGGAAGATTCATACAAGATCCTTTATAAACAATTATTACGTGTAATCTTTTGACTCACACAACCTGCCAACTCCTTGGCCTAGGATATGTTGGAGTTTCTTATAAACCCTTATCTTGTGTGATTTTTTAAATCTTTATTTAGATGAAATAATATTAACCTTATGTACTACTCTTAAGTACATGACCTTATAGAAAGAAAATAACTCAACTTCACTCACAATTAATCGCACATTGTTCAACAAAGTTCGATTACCCCTTATCGATGCATCATTATGCATCACATGGAGGAGTGATTTTTGAGATTGAATCTTTATTCATTTTTAGGTACATTCAGACCTTTTTCCAATATACTCACTCATTCGATTAAATCGAATCATTTCTATTGCATGTTATTTTATCTACTTATGTTTTGTACTCTATGAGTTTACCGTAGACATACTACATGTGTATCAAATACACATGTCCATGTCGACGATAACTCATCGGTGAACATGACGAAGTACAAGGAATCGTTTTGGTATTTATAGAATTATGATTGCATACATCTATATGTATCAATCCGAGGAGTTCATCAACTCTTATGATACTCTCACTGAATGGGTGCATAGCCCTTTATTGTTTGAGATATAATTAACAAGTATCATATGATTCAAAATCATACAATAAAATTATTTCTCAAAACTACATCTTAGTCTATAATTCCAAAATAACCATAAATAATATTAGATACTTTTGTATTTTCCAATGCATCACTTTTCTTATAAGAAAAATTAGCACATTATAGTTTTATTTCACAAAGAATATTCATAATATTCATACTGAAATATAGCCATGTCTTTTTTTTTCAGTCGATACCGAGAAATAATTATTTCATAAATAATGTATGGTAAGTTATACGAAAACAATTTTCGTACTATGATGTAATTAATAAGTGCTATATTGTATGCTCCCACTATTTCCGCCATTACTATAATAGCGTATTAAATTTGGAGATCCGTCATTCACTTAATACAATTTGTTTATTTCATAAACTACAACTATTTATAATGGAGAGTTTGTTGATCAAATACCTTGAGCTCAAAGAAATAAATCTCGTAGAAAACAATTTTCTATATGAAAATACATTTCAGAATAGAATCCATATTTCTTATTCCAATATTAAGTATCAATTATTGATTACAATTCATATTTCCATTGTTTCTCTATGAAGCAAAAGTGAGTATTCATTCTCTTCATTCCAACTGTACCTTAAATTAGATCTATTCTTATACATTCATTTTTCTTTCAAATGGTCAAACTATTCAAAAGAAAACCTTACTACAATGTCATAGTAAACTCTTTACAAAAGTGCATTCGATATCCTTAACATTTAAGGACATCAAATATGTTGCACTTTACGTAAACCGATCAAAATGACATTTCAACGATCGAGTTCTTATATCTATCCTATAGTTTTTGGTCTTGTGTTACATTAACACAATATGATCTCTTTTGTAATCAATCAGATTGAATACTCGATCTCACACTAAGGTTTATTCGGTTTTTCGGATGAACTAATTTCATCGAAATATTGTACATTACAAACTTTAACCATTCACGATATAACATTTATATGCAATTGTATGTGGATCAAATATCCATAGTCTTGTATTGTTTTAGAGTTCGAAACTCATGAAATGCAATACATGTTCTTGACCAAATAAATGCATAAGTGACCAAACCATGAATGTATTCAGTAGTTGTAAAATTAGGCACTTGCATGGGTGTTGAAACGTTAACATGCAATAGGAATTTGATAGTGGGTATTATATTTCCATTTGTCAACTTTCAATTCAGTTCGTTTGTATATGTTAATTGATAAACATTTTATCAATCATATTAAATGCACAAATTTATCATTGTAGATAATTATAACATTATTTAGCATATGTTCTTACAATATTAGAAAGGTTACCGTTTCATTTTTCTAATAAGGCTCCACTAGTCTTTTATGAATCTCCAAACCCTAAGATGAAACACAGAAGTCTTTCGACTTCACTAGTGGGTGTTAGGATTCGTCTGTCTTGGTATTCTGACCTTGAGTTTGCTCAACAAATCATAGCCCCACAAACGATGGATAACTCCTTATCGGTTGTATCACATATAACTCCTAACCCATTTTTCCTTGTCCTAATCTCATTTCGACCTTGAGTTTTCTCAACAAATCGAAAGAGATTATTCACTTATACCTACCATATCGTGATGGCCTAAGTATAGTATATGTACCTTGAGTTTGCTCAACAAATACATATAGTTATCTTACCTCATCTGTTCAATATAATAATAATACTACACATAACATCCCCATCTTGAGTTTGCTCAACAACTAAGGAGTATGCAAGTAATTTATTAATATACATATGGTAGAGGACAACATTATATTGAAGATTCATAATCTTCAATATATTATATTGAGTGATATCAACTTATGGAATAATGTATTTCTTATGAAATACCCTCGTGATTCAAGTGTTAGACACATCAGAAATCACAGTATACGTACATTTACATATGTATTTATTCCTTAAGTCTATTTGGGTTTCTTTAATGTTCCACTTTCAGTTTATACATTCATATCATACAAGTTTTGTTGTTAAATAACTTTTATATTTCATATTACTTATATGATAGTCTTATGTATAATATTTCATTAATTAAATCTTATTTAATTAATTTTAATTAATTAACTTTTTAATTAATTTTATATTAGTATTCCAATACAACTTGTATATTAGACATATCAACTATAACCTTTATAGTGTAACACATATATAAGTAAATTTATCAACTATAACCTTTATGTTGATATATATCTTATATATGTGTATTTTTATTTAATTAATTTATTAATTAATTTTTTTAATTAAATTATATTAATTTAAAATTTTTATCTTATATACGTACATGTATGCTTATGTTATCTTAAACAGTTTAAAATAACATAACATATATCAACATATATAATATATGCATATAAGTATTAATCAATTAACTCATTTAATTAATTTATATTATTAATCTTATTAATAATTTTAAATTTCAAAATTAATATTTACATAGTTTCAAACATTTTGAACCTTTTCATTACATTTTCAAACATTTTGAAAATTTATGTTATATTATAACCTTTTATAATAAACATGTTTTTATTTTAAATTTAACTTTTAAATTTAAAATCATGTCTTAATTTTCAAAACTATTTTGAAAATTAGCTCAAGGTCCAATTCAAACTGGGCCTTTTCTGTTAGGGGCAACCTTTGGGCTCACATCACCTTTTAGGCCAGGCAGGTAACCAGGTAGGACATGGTACTTGATTACCCAATTCCAATCCTAGACATCACCTTTCTAGACACCGTACTAAGTGTACAAGCTTAATTAGTTAGCCCTAACATGACTAATTTAGACCACATAGGCTATTGGGCTCCGATGCCATTGTTGGAACTTGGCCAGCCCGCAGCGGTAGTGGTGGGTGTATTTCAATTTTTTATCCTATTGGATCTTTATTAGGCCTATGAAGTATAATTAATTAAGAACAATTCTAAATTTGTTTTAAATAAAATCATATATTTTATTTAAATTTAAGTATTTTATAATGTAAAGTTAATTTGAATGATTTAATTTATATATATACATGTATCATATACATATACATATGTGTGTGCATGTGTAACATAATAATCCGTGAAGGGTATAACATGCCTGTATATAGATGCTGGGATTTACATCGTAATGGACACATTAGCTCATTTCGTATGTACTGTATGTTGTCTAAATATGTGCATAAATCAATAATGCAAAGTATATTTATATAAATACGTATACATATATTTAAAATATATTTTATAACTAAAAGTATCAAAATTAAATATATATATATATAATTTAAAACATTTGTATAAATATATATACATAATTAAACATATAAAATTATATATACACACACACACACATATATATAATAATTAAAATTATATACATAAGGTTAAATAAAATGTATATATATGAATAATTAATTACATTCAAATACTTAAAATATAAATATATATATTTTAAAATTATTTCCAGATCGAAATTAACATAACAAACATAAAATAATAATTTTATAATTTTATCTTTATTATATATATATAATAAATAGTATTGATCATAATAATCAAAGATATTAGTAATAAATATTAAAAAATCAAAATTTAAAATTTATGAAACTTTATGATTATAAAATACCGGTTAAAATTTTTTTTTCATGATTTTTTGAAATAAAATATTATTTTTAATAAATAAAATAAATGTTCAACCGAAGTAATTTAATTATTAAAAATATTACATATTAACAAAAAATTCTGAAATTTTTTTCGTGGGTTACTGCATAGATGTAGTAGTTTCAAAAAATATAAAATCGAATTTTCAGTACAATAATTATTTTAGATATAATAAACAATTTAAATAATCAATAAAAGATAATTTAAAATTATTTATATATAAAAATAATTCATTTTCGAATTTGATCATTCATATTATGTATAAATAGGTGTAAGGAAAAATTCTAAGCTATTTATACATTATAAATATACATATATGTAATTATATGTTTAAATATACATTAGTCTATATTTAAATTAATATATAAATATACATAAAATAATTAATAATGACAAAATTTAATTTTTTACAGCAAATTAGATTTGTTTATACATAAATTATAACACATAATGATATAACCATGCACATAACCAAACTAATTTGTGATAACTACATATACCTACGAAAATCTCACCTAACTAGATATACAACATTAATATATATACAGATTTGGGATTAATCAATATTAAGTCATAAAATATGATATGATTACTGTAATATATAAATAAAATACCAATTGATGATGCCTTTGAGCCCACTTGAATCAATGAATTCCCTTCTCTAATTATGCTCGATCCGTCAGATTGCAAGTCTGGAATCGTCGACCTTTTCTATCAAATAGTGCTTTTACTTAACTTGAATTGATTTGAGATTCTTAGAATTGATATGGGGATTAATTTCGGCCAGCAAACTTGATAATTATGGCAGCCAAAAGTTGTTTTTGATTAAGGGAGATCCATATATATAGCCTTGTACAAGAGAGATATCAGGACAATCTCATTACCTATTCTCTCTTAATCGTAGCCATCCATCTCTAGGTCTAATCTTAAGTTTTAGCCACCTCTAATAACTTGTCAAAACTGAAATTTGCAGCCCTAATGATGGGCTTTAAACCCATTTAAGCCCAAGCCAAAATGCTATGCAATTAAATCTAATTTAATCGCTTATCGATATCGTATATCGATTGGTACATTTATAACTATTATAAATATATAACAATTTTTATTTCTCAAACCATATTCAAATTTTATAATTAATATTAATTAATTTAATTTATTTATAACAATTATAAACTAATTAAATCATTCGGTCTTAAGGGAATTCATCATTTCAGTTGTGTAACTCTTGGGTGTAAATTTGGTCAGCAATTAACACCGAACTATTCGAATGTTAACGTTCACACGTCACTTAGCAAGTGGTGTGACATTATGGCCAAATTTATCGCTTATTCATTTTCAGTAAAATCTTATTTAATTTAATAAGCGTTACCCGTTAGTGACATTTATATACACCAATTCTCTTCATCAAAACTGTATCACTTTGGATTTATGGAATTTGGTAATAGTCAAAATTCCAATATTGTCTATATTCAACTCTATAGTCCAAACACAAATTTCTTGGTTCAATAATAACAATTATTATCAACCGTACCACTCTAGCCAGAGATTTTGACTTTGGGTTGACTTGAGTTGACCATGATACTAACCTCATACAACTGAAGTGACGAAGCCTCTCTTGAATAGTGTCCTCCTTCCAATACTTCCACTCGACCCAACTATAATCACTTGATGGATGTCATTCCATGATTTGACTATAATCAAAGCAGAGTTTTTCATATTGAAGGTTGACAGTATTCTCAAGTCGAAAGAATTGTGTAAATTAGTCACATCGATATTTTCTGTTTGACCTTAGCTATATTAACCAACAGAAAACTACTGAGTGAGTTGTTCTATAGCTATCCAATAACTATCAGTACATAAGCTCTAGGTGCCCCCAGCAGTCATGAGCAATATACTGCCCAACATTTGGAGAGCATTACGTACTCTAGTCTCAACGAATACATCGATATCTAGTGTCGATGCATCTTGACTAGGAACATTTAAAATGATGTGTTTTGTAACAATGTGATCCAACACGATTGATTACAACTAATTGTAATTACTATCACAAACACGTCATTTATGGATTTTCTGTTAAATATATTTTTAATTAAATTTATTAATTAATATAACCACATTATATCAAGCTTATAATAGAAAGAAAATACCTTTATTTCGAACAAGATTGGTCAACGAGTTAGATATATGTAACAGATTACATAATTGCCCCTAGAGCATACCCCTAACTTTGTCAATCTCCCACTTGCACTTGGGGTCAATTAAAAAAATCTTATTCCAACTTCTCTAATCGGTTTTCTCAAAACCAATTAGGTCAGTCCCTTTGTGAACGGGTATGCTATTATGTTTTAATTATCTACTCCGTCAATCAACTTTCTCTGACTGTAACATCCTGAAATTTTCAACCGTTCGCATCCATACATGTCGGATTTGAATTGCTCAAAATATCAGATTGTTAATTTAAATTTGGAAAAACTCAGTGTGTACAGTAAATAAATAATCATAGAATCACAGACACAGAGTAATAACAATAATGCAGTGGAAATAAAAGAATAGTAGTTCATGGAGCTACTATATATATATATATAATAGAGTTAAACAAGATACAACAGATGTCACGAGTACATAGATGTCTCGATACAATAGTCAAATACAAGATCTGAATACATCACTTGAATCAATTGAATAACTGCAAGCTGAATAGATATAGCTGGATCTCCAAGCGAAGCTCCAACTCCAAAGGTGAGTCTCGAACACTGAGCCACTCAGTCTGACCCGAGCATAAAGCAAAACACAAAACACTCGAGTCAGGATTAACATTTTTATATCAATAAATCCAACTCAAGTATGTCAACTGAAATACAAATAACTCAAAGGATGTTTGGGATAACCATCCTCTAAGGATCCGTTAAACTATCTACTATGTAGTAATATACGCTATTATAATAATGTCTACAGTAAAGTAAACTATTAAAAATAGCGTTAAGGCTTTACATTTTCCACCTTAACACATTTTTAGGTATGCCAATAGTCTATACAGTACCGTAATACTCCGTAAACTGGAGCTACCAGAGGATACTCCATAGGTACGACACAAATCAAACTCGTAGTAAAGCACGCTAGGGTAGGTGACACGGCATAACTAGGCAATGCCAGGGTAGATATACCAATTACGCATCCGGACTGTTGGAAACGCAAAGCCGCAGCAATCGCCCAACTCGAGCCACCCTCCAGAATCAAGGGGTGCACCCAATCAATCACAAAGTAATAGAATGGTATACGATGGAATGTGTCCGATCAGAGGAGCTACCTCATTGGCCCGGAATCGCTCTTGTTTTAGCCACCTTATGCCAACTCACGGATGTTGGGCCCACGTAAATATACCTTAGGATCGTCGCCACCATCCTACTTCATTCTGGAATCTCCACCGCGTACACAGTTGTTAAAGTGGTTTTCGGTATCGACAGGGAGTATGTCCATATCCGATCCCGGTCTCTTCAACAACCAAACGTTATTATAACACCGCGGTCATTTCAAAATAGTTTATACTTACAAACCAAAACATCATTTTCATTTCAAAAACCAAATCAAAACGATATCATTTTCACTTCAATATATCATTTCCAAAATCATATCACTTTCCAAAGTTATAACGCTTTCGAAATCATAAGTCTTTTAAAATCAAAACACTTTGGAAATCAAAACCTTAAAATTCGTAACACTTTGAAATCATAACATTTTGGAATCCATAACACTTTCCTCTTAAACAGTTTAGATATTAAAATTAGTATATATAATAAAATAGTTTATAAAATAAAAATAATTTATATAAGTAGTTATAAGTTAAAATAGTTTATAAATAAATAGATTGTATATTAGAATAGTTTATATTAAAATAATATATATTGAAAATGATTTATATTAAAATAGTTTATATTAAAATAATTTATAAAGTAAAATATAAAAATAGTTTTAGTATATAGTTTAAAATACTTTCTATAAAAAAATAGCTTCCTCAAATTTCACAAATCGATTCAAAATCAACTCGAATTCCAAAATTCAAATTTAATCAAATCTCAAACCATCAATTTCAATTCGATTCAGTTTCTCAATAAACCATTTCAAATTATATCAATTTCAAATACAGATTTGAGCCATAAAATAAGCCATTTCAATTTCAATATATTTCAAAGCTTTAAATATCCAACATTTCAAAACTAAATTCGATTATTTCATATATATATATCAAATTCACTTTACTATTATTTAGTTTTGAAATATTTACTTAATAATTTCAATAACATCTAAATACAACTTCAATTTATAACTTTAAATAAACAAAACATCCCATTTAAATTTATATAATTTTTAAATATTCATTTAAGTCACATTTAATCAAATTCAAGTTATAAAACATATCTTTAAAATTCCAAATTTAATAAATTTCAAATCAAACTTATTTAAGTAAAATTCTTAAATAGATATAATTTCAAATCACTGTCAAATTTATCTTTTCAACCTGAATCATTATGAACTCTATATTTGAAAATATAGATATTAAATAAATACTAAAACATATTATATATCAACTTTATTAAATCAACTTTAATAAATCTTTAAAAATCAATATTTGTTAAAACCATATATTTCTTTTCAAAACCATAGAAATCATTTTCAAAATATTTATATATATAGACCAACGGTGTCTGTATATAATTTTCTATCCTATGGTCAAGTGATACAGATATTTATCATTTCAATCCGCAATTTAAATATATACGGGTATATATCTTTTCAACCCGCAATGCCAAATTCAATTCAATGAAAATCACTTGGGTTTATCATTTCAACCCATAACGATTTTCTCCTATTCTATAGATCGTTCGGGTATGTATCATTTCAACCCATAGTGAATTCTATACTAATAGGGAACTTGCAGAGTGATAACAGATATGATAATTACATAACATGCATATATCATTAATATAAATAACAGATAATGGTGTTAGATGTCACAGGTGAACAGATACAGATAATAGCATATATAGCAATGTAAATAACTGACAGCAGCATTATTTCAATTGTCGTTTCAATTGAAATCAAATTTAATAAATATAAGAACGTTAATCGTGAGTGATTGCTCACCTTTCGAGGCTAGATATAGTCGACAATTGAATGAGTTACGAATCCAGGCACGAATTTCGAAGCAAAGCACGATGGACACAGGTTCGTCGGACAAGCTGATAAATAGGAATTGACGAAGTCAAATCAAAACTGGATTGATGCAGATAAATGGTATCAGTGCACTTATGTATAGCAATATATAACTATATAAAAAAAAATCATATTCTAAATTCAAACATATTTTCAATTATATATATATATATATGTGTGCGAATTTCAAAATCATTGTTTTAAATAAAACACACAAAATAAACTAACAATTCTTCATAACGAAATTTGAAATGTATATATATACTTGAGAAAAATGCAAAATACTTACATATATTGTTTATTCATTTTGAAAATATCTATATATGTACAATTTCCAGCATAACCCAAACAAATCAAAAATCATTATAGACAAGGATTTATAATATATATATATAAGTTTAAGACTAACGTAAAATATGCAGCAGACCTATATACAAATACACGTATACATACTAATGCATATATATATTTTAAATGGTACAAATATATAAACTGGAACTCTAGCTTACCTATATAATATACTAATAGAATATCACTCATATATAAATCAATCATTATAATATATATATGTGCAGGCGATGAATAACTTGCGAACCAAAGTAGTAGTTTACATTTGTATATAACTCGTGTACTTTCATATTTAACAAAACCCAAAATATTATATAAATTAGTAATATATATACAAGATAACACTTTATGTGTATAAAAATACATACCACCTACATTATATATATATAATATAAAAAAATCAATCTTCATGTAATTCCATATATATATATATATATATATATCTTTTCAAAATATAAAGGCAACGCGTGTATGAATTTATATATATATATATATATCTCAATACCTAACAAATATGCAGACTACGAACAATTTAGTGCAGATTATATTAATAACCAAATATATATAGGTCAGACTATAACAGTTATAAGCAGATTTCTTTTATAAACAAATATGTATACATAGAGCAGCCTGCAAACAATAATATGCGAAACAAATATATCTAACTTAGATTTTAGCTTCTATAAACTCATATGGTTATTGATCATATACATCCCATAACCCAAAAATATATGCAGACCGATCATGTATATATATACAACTGCCGAACACTTCATATGTATACAACTAACATATTTGTAGCAATCAATTAGAAACGTATGCATTTGAAATCAAATTTATATATATATATATAAATTAAAATATATAGGCTAATGACATAATAAAATATTATATAACTATAAAATAAACAAAAGAAGGTAAGGCAGCCTAAATACCTTAAAACCAATACTGCAACCCTATATGCAAATATAGTTTGGACAGAACAAGGCTGCTGCCACACTGGGGTTCGGGTTGGCTATTGTAACTAGGCGGCGGGTCGGAGGCGGTTCATAGTGGAGGCTCGGGTGGTGGGTTCGGCACTTGCAGGGGCCGAGGAAGAAGAAGGTCGAATGCTAGAGGGTGGTCTTCGGGTGGCTTAGAGATGCGAGCTTTGGCTGTTTTTGGTGCACAGGGGTAGGCCGATATGGGGTGGAAGGCAGTTGGAGAAGATAATGGGTTCGGGTTAGAGAGGCGGTGGAAGAATAGGTCGGAGGAGTGGTGAGGGTGCCTGGGCTTGCTGGTCGATGATTGTGGTTGCCAAAGTCTTGGTGTAAGAAGGTAAAGGAAAAAGAAAAAAATGAGGAGAGGAGAAGAACGTGAAAGAGCAGAGAAAGAAAGAAATGAATTTTCTGAAAAATGGTGAACCACAAACGAAATTGGAACCAGGGAAATGGAAAAGGCAAAAGTTTAACTAGGGAATATAAAAAGTTAGGAAATAAATTTCTAGGAATATAAACAGATGGCCATTCGTATTATACGGTGCATTTTAATGGTCATAGGAAGCCAAAATGCAAAATTTTGAGTACTGGTACATTCATTCGTCTCGCGGATTCCGCACCAAACCGGACTCCAAAACACACATACGAATATACTGTGGAGATCAGCACGACGAGGCAATCAAAACGGTATACATATGTCAGTGATATGATCATCCGATAAACTATCTACTATGTAGTAATATACGCTATTATAATAATGTCTACAGTAAAGTAAACTATTAAAAATAGCGTTAAGGCTTTACATTTTCCACCTTAACACATTTTTAGGTATGCCAATAGTCTATACAGTACCGTAATACTCCATAAACTGGAGCTACCAGAGGATACTCCATAGGTACGACACAAATCAAACTCGTAGTAAAGCACGCTAGGGTAGGTGACACGACACAACTAGGCAATGCCAGGGTAGATACACCAATTACGCATCCGGACTGTTGGAAACGCAAAGCCGCAGCAATCGCCCAACTCGAGCCACACTCCCGAATCAAGGGGTGCACCCAATCAATCACAAAGTAATAGAATGGTATACGATGGAATGTGTCCGATCAGAGGAGCTACCTCATTGGCCCGGAATCGCTCTTGTTTTAGCCACCTTATGCCAACTCACGGAAGTTGGGCCCACGTAAATATACCTTAGGATCGTCGCCACCATCCTACTTCATTCTGGAATCTCCACCGCGTACACAGTTGTTAAAGTGGTTTTCGGTATCGACAGAGAGTATGTCCATATCCGATCCCGGTCTCTTCAACAACCAAACGTTATTATAACACCACGGTCATTTCAAAATAGTTTATACTTCAAAACCAAAACATCATTTTCATTTCAAAAACCAAATCAAAACGATATCATTTTCACTTCAATATATCATTTCAAAAACCAAATCACTTTCCAAAGTTATAACGCTTTCGAAATCATAAGTCTTTTAAAATCAAAACACTTTGGAAATCAAAACTTTGAAATTCATAACACTTTGAAATCATAGCTTGAAATCATAACATTTTGGAATCCATAACACTTTCCTCTTAAACAGTTTAGATATTAAAATCAGTATATATAATAAAATAGTTTATAAAATAAAAATAATTTATATAAGTAGTTATAAGTTAAAATAATTTATAAATAAATAGTTTTTATATTAGAATAGTTTATATTAAAATAATATATATTGAAAATGATTTATATTAAAATAGTTCATATTAAAATAATTTATAAAGTAAAATATAAAAATAGTTTTAGTATATAGTTTAAAATACTTTCTATAAAAAAATAGCTTCCCCAAATTTCACAAATCGATTCAAAATCAACTCGAATTCTAAAATTCAAATTTAATCAAATCTCAAATCATCAATTTCAATTCGATTCAGTTTCTCAATAAACCATTTCAAATTATATCGATTTCAAATACAGATTTGAACCATAAAATAAGCCATTTCAATTTCAATATATTTCAAAGCTTTAAATATCCAACATTTCAAAACTAAATTCGATAATGTCATATATATATATATATCAAATTCACTTTACTATTATTTAGTTTTGAAATATTTACTTAATCATTTCAATAACAGCTAAATACAACTTCAATTTACAATTTAAATAAACAAAACATCCAATTTAAATTTATATAATTTTGAAATATTCATTTAAGTCACTTTTAATCAAATTCAAGTTATAAAACATATCTTTAAAATTCCAAATTTAATAAATTTAAAATCAAACTTATTAAAGTAAAATTCTTAAATATATATAATTTCAAATCACTTTCAAATTCATCTTTTCAACCTGAATCATTATAAACTCTATATTTGAAAATATAGATATTAAATAAATACATAAACATATTATATATCAACTTTATTAAATCAACTTTAATAAATCTTTAAAAATCAATATTTGTTAAAACCATATATTTCTTTACAAAACCATAGAAATCATTTTCAAAATATTTATATATATATAGACCAACGGTGTCTGTATATAATTTTCTATCCTATGGTCAAGTGATATGGATATTTATCATTTCAATCCGCAATTTAAATATATACGGGTATATATCTTTTCAACCCGCAATCCCAAATTCAATTCAATGTATATCGCTTGGGTTTATCATTTCAACCCATAACGATTTTCTCCTATTCTACAGATCGTTCAGATATGTATCATTTCAACCCATCGTGAATTCTATACTAACAGGGAACTTGCAGAGTGATAACAGATATGATAATAACATAACAGGCATATATCATCAATATAAATAACAGAAAATGGTGTCAGATGTCACAGGTGAACAAATACAGATAATAGCATATATAGCAATGTAAATAACTGACAGCAGCATTATTTCAATTGTCATTTCATTTGAAATCAAATTTAATAAATATAAGAACGTTAATCATGAGTGATTGCTCACCTTTCGAGGCTAGAGGTAGTCGACAATTGAATGAGTTATGAATCTAGGCACGAATTTCGAAGCAAAGCACGATGGACACGGGTACGTCGGACAAGCTGATAAATAGGAATTGACGAAGTCAAATCAAAACTGGATTGATGCAGATAAATGGTATCAGTGCACTTATGTATAGCAATATATAACTATATAAAAAAATCATATTCTAAATTCAAACATATTTTTAATTATATATATATATGCGAATTTCTAAATGATTGTTTTAAATAAAACATACAAAATAAACTAACATATCTTCATAAAGAAATTTGAAATGTATAGCTATATACTTGAGAAAAATGCAAAATACTTACATATATTGTTTATTCATTTTGAAAATATCTATATATGTACAATTTCGAGCATAACCCAAACAAATCAAAAAACATTATAGACAAGAATTTATAATATATATATATATATATATAAGTTTAAGACTAACGTAAAATATGTAGCAGACCTATATACAAATACACGTATACATACTAATACATATATATATATATATTTTAAATGGTACAAATATATAAACTGGAACTCTAGCTTACCTATATAATATACTAATAGAATATCACTCATATATAAATCAATCATTATAATATATATATGTGCAGGCGATGAATAACTTGCAAACCAAAGTAGTAGTTTACATTTGTATATAACTCGTGTACTTTCATATTTAACAAAACCCAAAATATTATATAAATTAGTAATATATAAACAAGATAACACTTTATGTGTATAAATACATACCACCTACATTATATATATATAATATAAAAAAGTCAATCTTCATGTAATACCATATATATATCTTTTCAAAATATAAAGGCAACGCGTGTATGAATTATATATATATTCTCAATACGTAACAAATATGCAGACTACGAACAATTTAGTGCAGATTATATTAATAACCAAATATATATAGGTCAGACTATAATAGTTATAAGCAGATTTCTTTTATAAACAAATATGTATACATAGAGCAATCTGCAAACAGTAATATGCGAAACAAATATATCTAACTTAGATTTTAGCTTCTATAAACTCATATGGTTATTGATCATATACATCCCATAACCCAATAATATATGCAGACCGATCATGTATATATATACAACTGCCGAACACTTCATATGTATACAACTAACATATTTGCAGCAATCAATTAGAAACGTATGCATTTGAAATCAACTTTATATATATATATAAAATAAAATATATAGGCTAATGACATAATAAAATATTATATAACTATAAAATAAACAAAAGAAGGTAAGGTAGCCTAAATACCTTAAAACCAATACTGCAACCCTATATGCAAATATAGTTTGGACAGAACAAGGCTACTGCCACACTGGGGTTCGGGTTGGCTATTGTAACTAGGCGGCTGGTCGGAGGCGGTTCACAGTGGAGGCTCGGGTGGTGGGTTCGGCACTTGTAGGGGCCGAGGAAGAAGAAGGTCGAATGCTAGAGGGTGGTCTTCGGGTGGCTTAGAGATGCGAGCTTTGGCTGTTTTTGGTGCATAGGGGTAGGCCGATGTGGGGTGGAAGGCAGTTGGAGAAGATGATGGGTTCGGGTTGGAGAGGCGGTGGAAGAATAGGTCGGAGGAGTGGTGAGGGTGCCTGGGCTTGCTGGCCGATGATTGTGGTTTCCAAAGTTTCGGTGTAAGAAGGTAAAGGAAAAAGAAAAAAATGAGGAGAGGAGAAGAACGTGAAAGAGAAGAGAAAGAAATGAATTTTCTGAAAAATGGTGAACCACAAACGAAATTGGAACCAGGGAAATGGAAAAGGCAAAAGTTTAACTAGGGAATATAAAAAGTTAGGAAATAAATTTCTAGGAATATAAACAGATGGCCATTCGTATTATACGGTGCATTTTAATGGTCATAGGAAGCCAAAAGGCAAAATTTTGAGTACCGGTACGGTCATTCGTTTCGCGGATTCCGCACCAAACCAGACTCCGAAACACACACACGAATATACCGCGGAGGTCAGCACGACGATGCGATCAAAACGGTATACAGATGTCAGTGATAGGATCATCCGATCAAAAGTCGATATTTGGTACCGAAAAATGCTGCTAATTTGCCAGAAATAAGATAAATAAAGTAACAGTAGTCCAAATTTGGAGAAACGAAATATGACGTCTCACTCAGAAGATGATTTACAAATTTTCTGTATAAAAATATTCAGGTTTGGAAAACATTTTATTGTCATCAAATATTAACTGATATAAATTGAAATAGAATTACACAAGAAAATAAACTTCCATATTATCAGATGAAAATTTACCATTTGCTATGTTAAAGTAGACGTATTCCAAATATTAAAATTTTTTATTCCCAGATTCAATTAATTAAAATTTCACAAAAATTCAATTAAATATATTAATAAAACAAATGAAATTATTTAAAATTTACGGGTCGTTACACCGACGGTGATAAACTATTTGATCATGTGGAACAATTCGGAGTATGTCTCTTGACTTTGAGTGAGCTCTAAGTTCTATTACGAACTGTATTATGACATTGTTATCATATAACTCTATCATGAGATTCTCAACATTTGGAATCGGCTCAGTCATAAATTTGTTCACATATTTTTTTATATACATTGTTTTGATTGCGGAGCTATTCAAGGGGATGTACCTAGCCTTTTTTCATTGAATCAGCCACGATCTTTCATTTGGAACATTTCCAACTTAAAGATTTGTTATTGACATATTATACTCAATATTACTTGTGAAAGTTTGAGTCTGAACATTCCTTCATAAGGAATTTATGTTTCTGTAAACAATTCTCTAGTATTTCATAAATACACGAGAACTTCAAACAACCATTTAGTGATATCAATTTGGATTTGATATTTGTTTCATGTATCAAAATACATAAACAAATCACGATATCGTAGACAACACAACATGTATGATAATTCCTTTTGCCAATGCAAAGGAATCAATCTTACATATTCCATATTAATCATTTTAATACGGTGTATTTTCATATCATTTGAGACACTCCCGACATCTTTTATACTTACTATAAAAGACATCATTTATTAATTCAATGTTGAGTATTAAAACAACTAAGGCTGAATTTAACACAAGTACATCGTTAAAATCAACAACGTGTTGTTTACTTATAGCTTAAAAATATCATTATACCTTTTAACATTCTTTCTTATGAACACACGCTTTCTCTGCACTTCTGCACTTTGATTGAAAATCAAACTATTTGATATTTCTATCGAAATACTTATTCAATCTTGATGCTTATAAAATGATACTTTCAAATCATTTCTTGGATCATATCCAAAGACTCACAAACTCAATATCTCACCCACCGACTTCGAGACATTTTGGTTATTATGTGTAAACAGCTTACTCTAAATCATTATTTAGAATTTTTTGTTTCAATACATACGTACCAAACATAAATTCATATCAAGTGGTGATTTTGTGAGTAAATTTGATTAACTTGAGCAAGTTGAATACCAAATCTATTACACTAATTTCAACAATTGAAATTTGCAATATTATTCTCATCAACGTTGCTCATTTAATTCCAACCGCATTAGTCTTTCTCATAAAGACATAATCATGGCCGATAGATCACCTCCCTTAGGTTAAGACTACCAAAATAATATTTTGACAGCGTACTTGGAATTCTTTCAGATTTGCGCATCATACCAAATGATAGAGTCAACACTCTTAGTGGTTTAATTAAACAATCGAGGATCATATATTTTTGACATTGACAAGAAACTCATAGTTTCTCTTCAATGTGCGAGAATACTTATTAGACATTCTAATGAAATGTGTTCGTTTAGGTTAGTCGATTTATTTTCATCTCATCTAATCAGTTCTATCTTTGGATCGGATCCAAATCCTTTTTACTACCAATAATATCTCAAGGAAATTCCTTCACAACGAAGTTGGTATTTCTTGAAATGTTTCTCAGCGCAATAGAATAGGTATTCATAAACGTTTTATGAATTTCCTTATTCATTAAACTGATTTGGTTTTAGTTTACAAAAGTTATGTTCGAAACATAAATATGTCATCCAATGACAGCTTTTTCAAAATCCTTTTGGTAAGATTCATACAAGATCCTTCATGAACAATTATTACGCGCAATCTTTTGACTCACACAACCTACCAACTCCTTGGCCTAGGATATGTTGGAGTTTCTTATACACCCTTATCTTGTGTGATTTTGTAAACCATTAATTAGATGAAATAATATTAACCTTGTGTACTACTCTTAAGTACATGACCTTATTGAAATAAACTAACTCAACTTCACTCACAATTAATCGCATATTGTTCAACAAAGTTCGATTACCCCTTATCGATGCATCATTATGCATCACATGGAGGAGTGACTTTTGAGATTGAATCTTTATTCATTTTTAGGCTGTGTAGTTAATGCCTCGCTATTACCCCGCTATATCTTATAGCGGATTTCTACCGCAACGATATTTCCATATAGCCCCAAAATATAGCCTTTCCGCTTTAAGCCCCGCTATTTCCGATATATCCCGTTATTCCCGCTATATTCCACTATTTCCGCTATATCTTCTTTAATAAAATGAATTGAAAAATTGCATTTATACATTATAAAAATTAATAAACTAATTTATTTGATTTAATTTTTAATATATTTTCAGAAATGAAAATACTCTAATATTCTACTAAATTCAATTATGTTATATAATAGTTTTACGTTTATTTAAAGTATATCCGCACATGTTTTTATTTAAAATTATTTATGTATTAATTATAATTCAATTGAATCATAATTTTTCACTTAATTACCATTTATATATTTGTAAAAACATTAAGTACGAGTTTTATATGCTATTTTAGAGCCATCAGCTATATCCCGCTATATCCTCGCTGTATCCCCGCTATGACTTTTTGCACCTCCACCGCTTTGAATCTGCCGAGCGCTTTAACTGCACAGTTTTTAGGTACATTTGGACCTTTTTCCAATATACTCACTCATTCGATCAAATCGAATCATTTCTATTGCAAGTTATTTTATCTACTTATGTTTTGTACTTTATGAGTTTACCGTAGACATACTACATGTGTATCAAATACACATGTCCATGTCGACGATAACTCATCGGTGAATATGACAAAGTACAAGGAATCATTTTGGTATTTATAGAATTATGATTGCATACATCTATATGTATCAATCCAGGGAGTTTATCAGCTCTTATGATACTCCCACTGAATGGGTGCATAGCTCTTTATTGTTTGAGATATAATTAACAAGTATCATATGATTCAAAATCATACTATAAAATTATTTATCAAAACTACGGCTTAGTCTGTAATTCCAAAACAACCATAAATACTAACTCATTCCAACATAATAGGCTCTACAATTAAAAACGTAAGGCACGTATTGGAGATTGGATACCAACAATGGCAAGGTAAGGGATTACCTTCCGATGATACACCTCTAGAAAATGCACCGATTCTAACACAGAGCCGGTTGCCCCTTTAATATAGCAGACCAAATTACCTCACCCCCTTGACACCGAGGCCTTATACTACCACAGTGTTTGCGCGCAAACCAACTCTGAAAGGGACATCTAGAATGGGGTGACCACTCCTAATAGTAGCTAATCACATAGCTTTGCTGCATGTCTTGCTTTTGCCATTCCTTCCAGCCGTGAGGCTTGAGGCTATGCTTTACCTTTCGGAATAGCAATCCATCTTGGAATGCTAACAGTGCCCTCCAAGCGTCAATGCAATGCCATCATTCATCCATACAAGTTGTCCAGGATAAGGACAAGCCGAAGGCACTACTTCTACTACATCCATTTTGGAACCACCCTTAAGATTAGTAGCAAGTAGCCCTTGCACTTCAATGGCTCCGTCTTCAATTCCATGCTTCAAGATGTCTTCATTTTGAAACGCTCTAGTTGGACCAAAGTGGTTTTCAGATAGATATCCGATCCCGGTCTCTTCGAAACAACTTTCAATATTTCTGGTAAACTCAACCTCAATTTTTTAGGAAATAAACAGACAAATGACAAGAGCGGAGTTCACCTCCCAACCGTTTGTGGACGGATTTCCTTATCATTCGTTTTAGAAGAACTAAACGAGTTTATACGTACAGTATAACACCTTCGACAGTAACTATACCATATAATTCTTGTATTTCTCCTAAATATTTCCAAAGTTACATTTTATCCAGATTTGATAGTTGGTAATTTAACTATCAAATAAATAAACATCTAATCATGGTTTAATTTCCATATTGGATTCACTAAGCCTTTATTAATTCTCTTTAATTGATAAAACCACTTTATAAAACCTGATCACAACATCTTCTAAAAACACTATTCCCAAACCCCTTACATTTCCTTTTATACTTGGAAAACATTTATATACTTATCTCAATGTTATAAGTATATTACCAAAACATTTTACTTTTCATGCCTTGAAACAAAATCATATACTTAACTTATCAGTATAAGTATATTTACAAACTTTTCAAAGTTTTCTTCTTTCCAAATCTCATATTAAATAACCAAACATTTCTTCCAAATAAAACATTCCGCTTATCTTTTATCAAAAATTCCCTTTTGAAAAGCTCCTCTCAAATTTCAATTAACTTATACCTTTCAAAATAAAGTTATAACCCCCTTTTATAAACCTTTAATTTGATTTATAAACCTCTTTCCAAATCTCTAAAATGATTTATAAACCTTTTTCCTATTTTTAAAACTCTTTATATAAACCTTTCTATACTCCTTTATAAGTATCATTTACAAAACATCATTTGTAAAATACCTTAATAACCCTTTCCGATAGTAAAACCCCTTTCTATACACAAGTTATCATTTATAAATACCTTTATAAGAATTATATAACTCGAAAAACCATTTATAAACCCTTAGTCTCAAATTGATTAAAGGATTTGAGTAAATTCTAAACCATACTTTATAAATTTCATATGAGGCTTAGTAGTCCCAATGGTACTGATTTAAGTTACCATTTTATTTCAATTTAATTCCAAGGCACTTATCAATTATTTACATAGGCCAACATATATGTAAATCCAACCAATTATCAAATCAGGGAATAACATGTCAATACAACTCAACTAGCATATACATTTCTAAACAATATAATAACAGTATGGTGATTTGTCCTGCTAAATAGATGTCCAAAACAATTTAATTAATTAATATTAGATTGAGGATTTATTCTGCTAAACACATGCCCAAACAATCCAAACAATTACCCTATAGTAGAACGGTGTTTTATTCCGCTAATGAATGTCCATACAACACAAACAATCACATTCTAACTTATTCACAGTTGTTTATCTATTTAATATCATGGACAAGAGATCCTTTGGTTAAAATCAAACCACATAGAAAAGAACCCAACTTAAAACATAACCGATACAGTTTAAAATAACTTTTAATAATTAAATCATAATTTAACATAAATTAAAGCTTAATTAAATCTTAAATAATCAAAATCAAATCATACTTAAGTCTTAATTAATTAAAAGTAAATTAATAATTAAACTTTGAACAAATAAACATTTACTTAAAATTAATCCCTAATTAAGTAAATAATTAATCTTTAATTAAATAATAATTAATTAATTCAAATTTAATTAAATAATAAATAAAATAATTACCCTTATTAACTTAATTAATCATTGATTAAACTACTTAATAACTTACTTAATTATCACTAATTAGTCACTAATTACTTAACCTAATTACTGATTAATTAATAAATAATTATCCTTAATAAATAAATTAATAATCATTAAACATACTTAATCAAGTTATAATTAACTTATGTGTTGCTAATTATGTTTGAAAATAGGTTTTCAAATCATTTTTAAAAGAAAACTTTAAAGTTAGTAATCAAACGTTTCCGAACTGCATCCATAGCGACTATCGCTATGGACACAATAACTTAGAATTTGCTTCTCTAAGTTACCATCTAAAATTTTAACCTTACTTTGGATTACTTTTTAATACATAAAAGAAAAGGTTTTTGGAAACCTTAACTCGAGTTAGAATTTAAACAAAACATTTACTAACTCAAAACTAGTAAACGGTTAGATTTTCAAAATGGATCTCAAGTCCCTTACTAACAACTCAAGTTCCTATCTTCCATACCATTCAACCATAATCCAAGCATATATGAAAGATACCAAATCACATCATCATCATATTGTAGTAAAATCACCACATTCATATCCAAACACATCACCTAAACTTCAATCTCAAATCAAATGCTAAACTACAAGTTAGCACATACAAAAAACATCCAAGCCATATCATAATCCAACCACAACATCATATATATATAACCATATAACCAAAAATATATAAATGTGAGATCTTTCCAAAAAAGTTAAGAATTTACTCACCATAAAGCTTTCCTAAACTTGAATGCTTTAGAACTTGTAAACTTGAAAAACTCAAAAAGCAATTCGAAAATAGCTCAACTTCCTCTCGGCTTTTCGATATGATAATCTCATAATTTTGAAAAGTTGTCAAAAGTCAAGTTTTAGAAAATTCTTTTTTCTATCATTTCAAGAAATGAATCACTCGATTTGGGTCATTTTTGAGAAAGTTATAGTCAAAAGAAGAAGTGGTATTTTCGGCCTTCAAAACATAGGTCCGAAAATGAGTCTTAATGACAAGCGTTTTTGACATAGGTAGACACAAAACATGAGGAAGTGGTAAGCATAAAAGTTGTAGCCACTAGGTTTATATACGGTTTGAAAAAAAGAAAATCATGATTTGGAGCAGAAAGTTAGAAGATATAGCCGAAGGAAGTAGGATGAAAATGGAGAAGATTTTGAACAAGTTTTCTAAGGATTTATTTTTTCTCCTTTTCTTCTCTTAAGGCTAAAAGAAGAAGCCATGAAAAACTTTAATAAGGAAGAAAAAGAAGAAAATGGAAGCAAGGAGAAAAGAAAAAGAATAGGTGGGTATATATATATGGAAAAATGAATTAAATAATACAACTTGTCATAATTATATCTGGTTACATCATAAATCTTTTATAATATATATATATATATAATTATCTTTAATCAAATCACTCTTTTATATATATACATAATTATGTTCAGTCACATCACTTTCTTATATATATATAATTATTATGTTTAGTCATATCAATTTCTTTTATATCTTTACTACTAATAATAAGGGTTCAGTCTACATAATTCAACCGTGTCTTTACGAAGTTCCGAAAATGCCCTTTTTCATTTCATCAAATAGCACCGAGTATCGCAGAATTGGAATCAACCAACTTGCAGCAGCTCTAAGAATCAGACAACATGCCCAAGTTTCAGGCAATGACATCAGAAGCGAACAAAGCACAACTCCTCAATAAAGTCAACGGCGCTTCAGTTGAATCGACCCAGTGCTCGACGCAACAGTAACTGTGGCTCCAACTCCGACCTCGACCGATACCAGAGTCGCGCTTGGCCTCAAAATCCTTCCGACCTTGATCTGAAATCGAGACAACTTCGAGGCAGAACAAACTCAGATCAACAGAGATCGATAGAATGTTCCACTATCAGGCGTCGCATCTCAACCAGTGAAGCATCGCGCTAAAAATTTGTTTTTTTGAAGGAAGTTAGGAAGAGGACACAGGCTTGAGTAAATTGGGGAGTTTTTATTAAAACTGGAAAAAGGAGAATAGATGTGGGCTGAAATAAAGAGTGGAGCTAAATTTACTCTGGCGCTGCTTTAGTCAGCAGTGTACCACCGTATATACCAATCGGGTGGTTTTTTTTCTTTTCTGCATTTTCGATTGCGGATCGAAATTTGGATAAAATGAAAGAGACGCTGCGGTGTATATCAACACAGTGGCCTCCTCCTCCTTAGTTTCGACTGTTGTTACGAAACCCTACATCAGCAGCTATTCGATTTGCCTCCTCCTCCATCCTTTTTTATCTGCAGAAGAATAAACATAGCGGCCGCCTATTTCTGTACCTATCCTCTCTTATCTCTCATCGATCAATCTTATCAATCCAGGTAATTTTTTCTCTTCGCCTTACCTTTTAATCAGTTCAGCAGTAGATTTCCTACGCTCCATCCTTAGCTATATGCATAGATCTAAGGTTAAACAATCACCAGTACCATGATTTGCCTGAATTTGTTCTGGTCCTTTACTTATTCATTGATTGACAATTGAATGCTAATTTCAGGTTGTCTGTTTGTTTAAGTTTTACTCTGTGTTTTTTGATTGCCTCTTTCTCCGTCATTTTTTTTCTCAGGTTAAACAATCACCATGTTCATATTGATGTAACTCAAGACAAATTATGTGTTAGAGTTTGTTTTTAAATAATAATAATGATGAATTGGTTGTAATCAGATCACTTGCGCAAAATATTAATACATAGAGAAGTGTGGGGTAAAGACATATGCACTATTTGATCTTTGTTAACTTTACAATCCTCTTCATTAATGGCTCATTATGCTCCTAATCAGTTTGTACTAAGTGGATATTTTCATTTGTGAATCTCTATTGTTAATAACCGGTACTCTTTAATTCATGTCATCAATATAATACATGGGTATGAAAATCTTGATTACATTGACAAGGTGGATTTAACCTTTTCTTACGTAACCTAATATTTTCTGTGTTTTAATTAAGTACTTAGTGGATAACACTAAACATAATTCATCTATAACATTATTAAATCATAGCAAGATTAGATGCAGGTTTGCAAGGACGTGCATATATACTATTAATCACCATGGAGAACTACGGTATATGTTCATAAGCTAATGCATCCGAGTGTTCTATATTGTCCGTAATTTAGGTGGGAGTTCATCTATCATAGATTCGACCGATTCCGAGTTAGTATGAAGAAGTTATTGCAATATGAATAAATAAATTAGCGGCTTTTGCCTAGGCGGAGTTCAAATACGGGATGTAGCCCGTTAATTTCTAAGTAAAACTGTTAGTCACCATGGAGAACTATGGTATACCTTCACTAGATGAAGAATTCGAGTGTTCCTTATTGTTTGTAATTTAGATGGAAGTTCATCGATCAAAGTCTCGCTTGATTCCGAGTTAGTATAAAGAAGTTATTGCAGTCTGAACAAAAAAAATAATGGCTTCTGCCTAGGAGGAGTTCAAATATGGGATGCTATTATCAAATCTACTTCCATAAGTACAACTAAAAATGCATGCACGTTGTGGTTAAATGCAGGCCCACATGGGCGTGCATATGTACTAGTATATATAATTATTATGTTTAGTCACATCACTTTCTTATATATATATATAAGTTAAATTATTAATTAAAGCTAAGACGTGACAATGGATAATGATGGTTAACAATTACAATCTAAGATGTGACAATACTTAATATATATATATATATATAACTAAGATGCGACAATACTTATATATATATATATTTATATATATAGGTTTATTATTTTTAAAACTATGTCTTGTCACATCACTTACTAATCCAAATTAACATAAGATAATTTATTTCTAATAGTATTATTATTTAGTTAATGAACTCTTATATATGTGTATATCATGCACAAAGACAACAACGTTCCAGACAACTTTCCGGTGTCGAAAGGTCGAAATTTCGAAAAACATTCTTCGGTCACATTTTCTATTTTCCTATGAACTATTTAATTTGGTAAACAAATTTTGAAAATGATTTTATCATCATTATTAATTTATTGCAATGAGTTTATTTTCATTATAAAACCTAAATATTGAATTTTTAAAATTAAATAAATATCCACTAATCAAAGCAGTGAAATTCTTGGGTCGTTACAAGATGTTAAAAAATGCAATTACTGTAGACCTACTAGCACACCATATGATACTAGTGTATAACTATTTAATAACATTAGTGAAGGGGTAAGACAATCTAACTATGCGAGCATTATTAGGAGCCTTCAGTATGCCATTGATTTTACTAGAGTCGACATAGCCTATGTCGTGGGATTATTATGCAGGTTTACTAGTAGACTCGCCATTGAGCACTGACATGCAATTGAAAGGGTCATGAGATACTTAAATGAACCATTAACTATATTATTAGTAATTTTCCCGCTATCCTTGAAGGATATAACAAGGCAGACTGGAGCACTTTATTTGTTGGTTCTAAAGAAACAAGTGGCTACACTTTTATCGTAGCTGGTGGAATCGTTTCTTGGAAATCTAGGAAGCAGGCTATTTTGGCTTGGTTCATTACAGAGTCTGAGATGATAGCACTGGCTACAATTGGTGAATAAGTAGATTATTTAAGAAACCTGCTAGCTGAGATCCCTTTGTGGGAGAAACTGATACCAACTATGTTGATCCCTTGCTATACTACCACAACTATCGCAAAAGTTGAGAATCATATTATAATGGTAAGAGACGAAAAATACGTCGTAAGAACAATACTATGAGAGAGTATCTCATTTCAGGAGCTATTAGAGTGGATCATATACGAACCGATGAGAATTTGGCCAATCCTTTGATGAAAGGATTGACCAGTGAATAAGTCTTTAAAACATCTAAAAATGGGACTATTGCCCTGAGAATGACGAGTCATTCATAATGGTAACCTAACCTACTGACTAGAGACCCCAAGAACTAGGTTTAAAAAGTAATAAAAAGTTCTAAAGTGGTACGAGTTGAACATGCTATTTTTTCTATGTAGAAGCATGTATTCTTGAAGCGATAAGAGGATGAGTTGATAAAAACTCTTAATGAAATCTCTACTTTATATGGAGTGGAGTACTTAGCTACATGAGTACTCTTGATAGATTCATCTATGTGAATGTGAAAATGTGACGTTTCTTTGAAATTTTAAGGAATAAATTTCTAGAGCATTTACTATACTAGAATAGACATGCATGGCCGTTAACGCACATGCTATTGACTGTACTCTAGAAAGATTGCATGTGGTTTGATCAGATAGAATCCAGGACTACATGTCACTTTGGTACAATTTGAATCTTACTCACTATGCAAAGGTTCAAATCGAACGATACTTTTGTTATGCACAATCTAGTTAGATAATTGATCGAGAAAATATTTCTAAAAATTCAAGTGGATGATTGTTGGAATTAGGTTTTAAAACTGTTCGTGAATTTTGAAAAATAAAGAGAAGTGCAAAGGCTTTGTAGTCCAACATATTGAAACATTTTGAAAGAAACCAATATATACACATATACACATATATATACATATGTACATACATGCATATACACAAGCACACATACATACACACATATATACATATATACATATATGTGTTATACTACCTTTTGAATAGACAATATATCATAAAAGTTGGCTAAATGCCTTCTGTAATTATCAAGGCAGGAAGCCCAAAGAGATGGTTATCGGGCCCAGAAATCGATGATATTTGGAACTATGGACAATAGTTGGACAGATTCGGACTGGATCCCAATCAAGATGCAATCAGTATGGAGTGACTAGGAAGGCTTCATAAGGCTATGTTTCAAATTTCAAGTCGATCGGAGTTCGTATGCTCGAGTTATGGACAAAAGAAGACAGATCAGTATCGATGGATCAGTGGTAATTTGCTTGGAGTCAGACCTGGAAAAATTTGCTGCTTGCTTGGAGTCGACGCATGGTTCGCTTGGAGTCATAGAAATTTGAAGTGTTGGATCATTCTTGGTGTCAGACACATGATTGCTTGGAGTTGGCTTGAAGTCAGAACGATCGGTGCTTGGAGAAAAACGATCGGCCCCGATCGTTTTTCGTGCTTGGAGTCAGAACGATCGGTGCTTTGGGTTTTCGTGCTCGAAGTCAGAATCACGTTTTCTTTGGGAAATTTTTTGATTTTACCCGAGTCTAACCCTGGGCCAGAATTTTCATCATCTGCTTCGAGTCATACAGGTGATTACTTCGGGTCTCGCTTCGGGTCGACCCTGAAGTGGGTTTTTCGACGATCGTTTTGGCGATTTTCGATGACGATCGATCTATAACTCAAAATTTACAGAGGCAATCGATATGAAATTTGGAGGACAACTACACTATACCCTGATGGACCCACACCATTGATTATCGGGCGCCACAATGAAGTTGGATCGATTGGTCATGATCCATATAGAACGATCCATAAAACAACATAAATCGGCGAAGATCGATTAATAACTCATGATCTACTACTCCATTACCCATGAACTTTGAGAATATCAATATATTGAAGAAAGGAGTCACAAAAATTGATCATGCATCAAAACTCACAAATATCATAAAAACTTACCGATCGTTCCAATAACAATCGTACAAAATCAGCATAACGATCCAAAGTTTACGGAGAATGCGATATCTCACAAACGGTACGTCGGAATTGCATGAAATTTGGAGAGCAAGTAGCTAACATCAGGGGGAACCCACATGGTCGATCGAAGCTCAAAAGGATGAAGCATGGAAGGATCGCCTATGATCCAATTTCTAATCAAAACAGCGAAGATCGATCGATATCTCAGAAACGGTAAGTCGGAATGGCACGAAACTTTGGGAGCATGGACTAGAGGCATGAGGGACACCATAAAAATGATCGCAGCACCATTGAAGTTAGTATGTAATGATCAGCCTAAATTATTTTTGGCGTTCGATCAATCTCAAATTTTGTGGGTCAGGTTGTATGAGCCTAGAATTCCTTCTGTCGAAATTTAAGCCCGATCCATGCACGTCTTCACCTATAAATATAGGGGACTTGGCTCATTGCAGGGGACTTTTCGGCTGGCTCTCCTTCATCACTTCTTATCTCTTCCTCCATTATTTTTCTAAGGAAAAAACAACTATACCTATAATCTTACAGTATAAATAAAAGATTATTGGAGTGGACGTAGGCCGGAGTTTGTCGAACCACTATAAAATTTGCATGTTCATTTACTTTTCTACAATCTATTATGTGATCGGTGAATCTATACTTCTCAGTTTGGATCTAAATATTGGATATTGGTTCTTTCACATACGACTAGGTGTTTGTGACCATTTTTGGTGCAAACAATATGTGTAACATCCCCTATCTTGAGGCTCAAAGTTAAGTTCCACATATGTTGCAATCATCCATAGTATTAACTTCCGATGACAAAATACGGTAATGTTTATGGTATCCATAATATCAGAAGCACACGAATATGAAATAAAATCAACACTGATCTAAAAATAGATTTCCTGATTACATTTCAAATCAATATTTCATATTCAGATACATAATCCCAAACGATTCCCAAGTTTTGATCAAATATACTTATTAAAAATTACGCCAAGAGCGACTTATGAAGGTACCCCCTTAAATGATCAGAGTGCTAAATAGACATATCAGTCATAATACATCACAGCGGAAATAGAATTAAATAGCTTCTAGCTTTGTCTCCTGCACGTCTTCGGAAGCTTATTCGTCCAACCCACTAAACCTGAAAAACCTTAGCTCTTAATCTACTCAGATTAAATTTTGAGTACCCGAGAGTTTAAGGGAAAAACATAAACTTCGAGTCAGACATAAAGCCTTGTGTGAATAATACTATTACATTTCGGTTACTGATGTTAAATGAGACCATGCTGCTTAGCAGAACGGATTTCCCCTCGCTAATATCCCTTTAAAACATATCTTTTGCAAATCAGAATCCTGCAATCAAACTGATTAAAGCAAGAATATAAATATCATATATACATATAAATCAAGTAATCAATGGACTATCTGTCTGAACAATATAGTTTTGTTTGGCTAACTACTAACCATTGGCTGACTCGGGCCTACTAGAGAAATAAATAATCTAACTTCTGTTAAACACACTTCTGGACGGTCTGTCCTTAACTTACTCCTCCTAGGGTCAACTGATCCTAATAGTTTTGCAGGCACACCAATAACCTATCGTTCTCTATATATTCCTTTCTATGTGTAACATCATTTTAGTCTTACCTGTGATAAAGCCCCACACACTGGAATTTTGAACTTATATTAGCTAGGGGCTACTAGCTAAAGTATAGGGCACGACCCTATACTAGTCCCATCCGGTATTCTAATATCTGAGTCATCTACTTAGGGTTAACTACCCCATCAAAATTTTCCTTGAAAACATTTCTTTCAAATTGATTTAACCCTTTAAATCATACTTAAACAAGGAAAATATACTCTTTGCTTTACTTAAATATCTTTTCCATGATATATGCTTTACACAAAACAATGTTGATGAAAACCTAAATCAATAGGGTTATCTATCCCTTTAAAACAAGTTAAAGCCCTTATTTAACTTAGAAAAGATTAAGTTTTAAATCCAATATATCACCTTCTAAACCCTTGTTTAAAAACTTTAAACAGTCCCTTTAGAATCCATTGAAAGTACCCCTTTCAAAATATGCTAATTACTTTACCTTGGAACATTAGGCCGAAAGGTCAAAACATACCTTTTGAAATCTTTAAAAATAGACCTTTCAAAATCATTGAACGTATTCCTTCGAAAGCTTTATAAAACTTTAGACATCCTCTTTTCAAAATACTTTAAACTTGCTTTTCGAAAGCATTGGAAACCTTCCATTTAAAGACTCAAGTAAACATTTCGAAAACATTGGGGTACCTCCGCTTCGAAACCTACATTATATACCTTTCAAAAGTATTAAAAGTCCTTACTTAAAACAAACCTTTCGAAAGCATGTGGTCCTAGTAAAAGTTTGTGGAACATAGCTTCGAAACTATTTAAAACCATTCCTTTCGAAACCTTTGGGTTTATCTTTTATTAGAACAAAGGGTCTTAAAAGAACTGGGCGAAAGCATTGCTTTCGAAAGAATTATTCCTAAATAAAAGAAAGTGGATGGTTTCAAAACCAACCCTTTCGAAAGAATGGATGTTGGTAAGAAATGGATTTTAGAATCAAAATTTGATTGTCTATATTACTAATCAATAGTAAATAGATCATGCTTAGAATAGATTTTATTTTTGACTTCATTATCATTTTTATGAGAGTTAACAAGTTGTTTAGTGGGTGTGTTATAGTTTGATGGTTTATATTGGGCTAATTAATAGCACAAATAGACCATACTTATGATAAACACATCAAATAAATTCACTAATGACCAAAAAAGAGATCATATTTCATTATGTTGATTTATGTGATCATGAGAAGGAAATTGCCTCTAAATTGCCTTCTACTCTCATATTTTTATTCACTTTCCTTTGTTAGTTTTTTGGATTTTTTAGCTTAAACAACTTCAAACTCTTGGTTAATTTGATTGAGTATAATTTTAAATCACTTCAATTCTCTGCGGATCACCCGTACTCGCCACGTACTAAAATTGTACGTTGTGCGCTTGCGGTTATTTTTATTACAATTTTTCGGCGATTTCCTAACCGATAGAAAAACCATCGATTCAACAAGTTTTTTGCGCCGTTGCCAAGGATTTGAGTTGATTTTAATTTTTACTCTTAGAATTATTATTTTTGTTTGGTTTTTGTGTGATTTCATTTTGTGTGTTAATTTGCATTTTTTTTTAAATTATTATTGTGTTGTGTGTGATTTTTGTTATTATTTTGTTTGTGTGCATCTCTTGTTTTCTAGCATTTGCATTTCTACTTTAAAAAAAATAAAAAAATACACAAATTCATTTGAAAAGATTTTTTTTTATTCTATTTCATTTTCAACTACATTTGCAATTACATTTCATTTTCATTTGATTTTCATCACATTTCATTTTTCATTGCATTTACAAATTCCCCTTCTCTGTTTGCCTATTCTTCTAACAATGCTCAACCATATCTCACTGCATTTCTACTCTGACCAACTCACTGACCATCTACATAATAACTGTTTGTACCAAAAATGGGCACAACACTCTTCGGAAGTTTTTGAAGAGATAAAAGTGAAGAATAAAAATTAAAACTGTGGGTTATCTAACAAAAACTCCAAATAACAGAAAGTAAATTGCAAAGACAAGCGATTTAGAGTGGTTCAGCGTTTTGCCTACGTCCACTATGAAGTTTGATGATTTTATTGCTCGATACTTGAAGGTTACAGTAGTTTATAATGTAATACAACTGAATTTAATTGCTAAGTGTCAATCTAAAGCAGCGGCGGTGTTCTAGAGTAGATCTGGCAGAATCTGGGCGCTCTTCAGTACTTAGAATTCTCCGACCCCTTTTCTGAATGACCAGGGGGTCTATTTATAGGTGTAGGAGGCTGATATTTCGCCTAAAATGAGGGGAGACCAGTTCTGGTATGTCAGGGGGCCCACACGGCCGAAATCTGGAGATCCGGCCCCACTTCGGGATCGATTCGACCCTTGGTTCGAATCGATCAAGAAATCATCCAATCGAGCTGAAATTTGGTGTGAACATTCTTCATCATGTGTTTAAGCTTCTGTGAAAATTTCATTGCATTTGGACTTGTAGAACTCGAGATATGGTCGATTCAATGTTGCATTTCTGGAGAACATGGATACTTCGAATCGATCTTAGTTCGAATCGATTCGGTCGACTCGATGCTTGCAGCGACGTGGCGCGTGTGCTTCGGGTCAATCCAGCTTTTGCTCCGAGTTTTACTGAGCCAACTCCGTGTATCTCGCTACTTTGACTCGATAGATCCGAGGGGATGGACTCGAAGATAGGTGTCTTCGAATCGATCAAGGCATATTACGTTCGATCGATTCGAAGCTGCCTCATGAGATGGAGTCGAGGTCCTTATGACTGCATGGATTCGAAGGATCCTTCCTTCGATGGATTCGAACTATGGTGTATGCGAGGATGGATTCGAACGTAAGGCATATGAGGACTTGCTTGATGGAATCGAAGGCGGTGAATGCTCTAATGGATTCGAAGCTATCGGTTTCGCCTGATGGAGTCGAAGAAAATCTCCTTTGACCGATTCGAACCAGCCTCTTTCTTATGGATACGAGGCAATGCTTGTCTGATGGATTCGAACATAGGCTCCGCCTATGGATTCGAACTAAGGATGTTCTACTCCATCTTTTGTCGACAATATCTCGAGCATACGAACTCGGATTGACTTGAAACTTGGATCGTTGGTTCCCATGGCTTCGCTTGACGTGCCTTATCAATTGTAGCCCGATCCGGACTTGAACAAATTTCATCGATATCCGTAGCGATCCTTGCGTGTAACCGATTTCCGAGACGATCTGTCACCGGTATCTAGTCAAGTCCTTGGTGTCACGGCCTTGCCAAAAGGCGGGATAACATTTGCCCCCCAAAGTACGTCTTGTGTAAACACGACGTGCTTTGAAAAGCTGCAGTTTCTCACGGGATAGTTACAACATGCTTTACCGAAAGTTGCATTCTGTATCGTAGGTCGTATAATTGTGACTGGCTGCTAGGTTCTTTGAGTCATGACGAGATGAACATTTGATTCCTGTAAACGATAAAGACCAAACATTAGTCAGAAATACGTGCATACGTGTATTATCTTGACTTTGGTTAATGTTGCGTGATCGCAAGTCGTTGTCAGTTCGGTTTGCTTATCGAAATCTACATCGGTCCTCTCCTGAACCGGTTTGAGACTCGAGTTAAAACATCGCTCTTATGATTGCCTATGATCATCCTCTTGTATTGATCCCCTCCTGAATCGGTACAAGAGTGGACAAGCAATTTTTCATATTGAAACGATTCGTCCATTTGACCGATGGTATTTGATGGATTCGAACTTATGTTTCTTGATCCGCTTCGAGTTGATGGTTTCGAAGTGGGTACTTTGAAACGATGGTGCACAATGACCTAGGTTCATCTTCTATTTAACCTTTTCGAATCGATGGTTCTTCGAATCAATACTACGTGGATTCGAAGTTCTCTGAGTTGGTGGAGTCGAAGTCGCGAATGCTCAAGTCGATGTTGTCTCGTATCGATGTTGCTGAAATGGATTCGACGTTGTAAAGGGTTCGAAACCGGATGGATTCGAACTAAGGGATGGATTCGAACTGGTGGAACGACTCTGTGTCGTGATGGATTTGAACTAGTGGCTCACAATGGATTCGTACTTGCCGCAACGAATCGATTCGATTCGATTTCCTCACCTGTAGAAGCCGGTCAGGTATACCGGGAGGCGAATCGCCACATTTCCCCTATATATACCGGGGTCCTATTCACTTCTCACTTTTTACTTTTCCCCATTGCTTCAGCTGTTTCTTCGAATCAATCCTTCAGACTAGGAACTTCCACACCTTCGTTCGAATCGATAACATCCTCCCAAGCTTTTGTTTATAATCGAATCCAATCAGGTAAATATGGAACCGATTCGAGTGTAGAACGTAAAAATTTGGAATTCTTGGCAGTGACCCCATCTTATCTTCTGAAATTTTTTAAGGATTGTCAGATCTGGAATGGGTCGAATCGATAGACTTGGGGAAAGAAACTTGTCATGGTGGACATCGTTTTTGTTCACAGCTTCGCATTGATCTGGGAGCAATTTGTTCGAATCGATTCTAAGTGTCAGATTTCGAATCGATGATCATGAAAGAAAATTGTATCGAAGCGATCGATTCGAAGCAATGCTGATATAATTGAGTCGAAGACATGATATTCCGATCGATTCGAAACTGCACTAGATTCATGGATTCGAAGTATTTGTCCTCCCTTAGGCTCTATCGATTCGAACCGCATGGATTCGAACATCTGGACCTTGTTTCCTTCGAATCGATTCGTATCGATTCGATCCAATGGATTCGAACTTGTGGGTTTGAACGTTCTGACTTTCGAAACCTACATCCTTCCGATTTGCTCCAACATCCGAACTACGACCAATCTCAAGTTGAAATTTGACAAATTTAACGAGCTTTAGCACATTTGACTCCGACGAGCTTCAGCCTTGCATAGTCGAACACGACTGTAAAACTTGAACTTGAATTTCCTTTGACGCTCGTCGATGGAACTATGACTTAATCAATAATACAACTGATTTATACACGAAGTGGGTTCGTAGCGTTTGGATGTTGTGGAAGTGACGGTCAGCGATGGCGGTCATTTTCATTCTCAAATTCCCAAGATATGTTGTACGAACATCTTGCTTTATTCTGTTAAATTTGCTTAAGTGATGCACAGCACTTGCACTGCACGACACGTTCACACACACTATACTGGGGCATGCATGGGCTGGTTATGAACTTAACGTTGCTTTCTGATGAGTTAGCTAATTATGGAATCTTCGAGCTCCCAACAACAAGAGGTACAGAGCTCGACTCCTCCGGTGCTTGAGATTCCCGATATTCCTGCCGACGTAATCGACCCGGCTGCGGATGAATTGCCGGAGGCTATATTTATCGAGGATCCCATTGAATCTGTTCAATCCAACATCTCCGAATCCTTACTAGGCCGAATTTGCTTGAAGCACAACATATCTCTAGGTGACGTATTATTGCCTAGTGCCACTGATAGACCGCACAATCCGCCCGATGGATATACAGCTTTTTACCGCCATGCTTGCACGGCCGGAACTCTCCCTCCTTTCAATCAATATATCAGAGGGATGCTATCATATCTGGGAATTGCTCCCTCGCAACTTCATCCCAACGGGCATGCGTTGTTGAACAGTGCCTTTGTCATATTTATGGATTGCCTCTTTCGCCCGCCAAGGCCCACCGAGATCAGACACATATTTAACTTCAAGAGTAGGGGTGATAGCCCGTCTTTTACATTTCTGGAGGCAGTTAGGAATTGCCAAGTTGTAGTTGGAGCTTGGACCCGACTGAGTTATTTCAAGAACGAGTGGTTCTATGTTCGATGCCCTTCGGGTTTTGCTAGGCGATGGTTGTCTAGACGTAAGTGCCTTAACCTGTTTTCTTGACCAATAGCTCTTCGGTGTTAAAATTTACATTTCATTCCTTTTACAGCCATTATCTCCAGGCCCGATGGAGGGCGTTCAAGGGTATCGTCCGGAGTCTTCAAGAAGTCCTAAGCGAGTTGAGGCATATTGACTCGGTGCTGAATGATTACAACTTAAGAGTTCTTGGTTTGATCGACATCAATCAAAGTATAGTCGTTGAGGGATTTGCAAAGCCCGCCTCCAAGAAGGAAGATAAGAAGAAAACCAAGAAGAAAAAAAATGAAGAAGTCACTCGGAATCAGAATAATCGAGGCGAGTGATGAAGAAAGAACCCATACGGATTCAGAGCCAATGGCTGACCTCTCGGGAAACTTGGAGGAATCGGGAGAAAAACGGAAAGGCAAGGCCGCCGTTTCCAAAAAACTTAAGTCCAAGGGGGGAAAATCTGTAGATGTGTTTCTTCCCGCTTCCGGAGTCATGATTTCTGAGGCCGCCCCTTCTCATTCGAGAGATTCTTTCAAAGGGCTTGACGATATTCCTATCCCAGATTATATATCGATTTCTCATAATCTTGGGTTGGAGGAATTTCAAATGTCCTAAACATGAACGAGCCCTTTCCTTTAAGTGCGGTCAACACTTCCGGTCGGTTTGGGGGTTTACACATTTACACACACTTCCACAGCACTTCATGACTTTTGCATAGTAAACATTGCTTTATGGGATCCTAATCCGTAATTCTTTCTTATCGCAGGTGAGATGTCAGGACGTGGCTCTACTCTGGATAGGCTTCGAAATGTGCGCCAATCTTCTCCATTTTATGATTCCCGCAGGAGAGAAACAGATAGGGATCATGGGCGAAGCTATTCAAGTCAAGAACGTTATGACAGAGACAGAGATTACTCGCGTGGCCGTTCCGGCTATGATTATTCTGACAAAGACCGGGGATACCAGTACCGACCCCGATCTCGCTCTCCTCCGCCTCCCAGGGCCCCAGTAGACCTCCCAGGGCCATCTCATCAGCAGCAGCTGCCTTCTCAATCTTCTCGGCCTGATGCTCAGCGGCCAAGAATGGAACCGACAGCAGCCGCTATAATTGAACAAGCTCCGGCTGAGTTGACAAGCGAGGGAGCTGCTAAACTTGCCCAAATGAAAAATGACTACCCTGAAATTTGCATGGATGGCTATATCTTCCCTCCTAACTTTAAAAGAATCCCTCCGGACGCTGAGACCACTGCTCATAGTTATATCCACGACTTCTACGCTCAGTATAAGGAGTGGTACAAGGCAGCCGTGAAGGCTTCTAGAGTAGCTTTTGACCGGGCGAAGATCATTGCTGAATGTGATGCTGACATTGTAAAACAGAAACGCATCATTCAGGTCCTTCAATCTGAAGTGGAGACGTCCCGGAAGTCAGAGCTTGAAACACTCCAGAAACATGAAGATGTCGTGGCCAAACTGGCGAGGATGCAGCAGGAACACTGCGCCACGGTGGAAGAGATGGGCCACCGCAACACCACCATTGCAGCTGAGCGAGACTTAGCCGTTAAAGAGCTGAATGAGCTCAAGGCCAAATTCACTGAAATGGTGAAGGAGAAGGATGATGCGAACGCCACTGCTCAAGAGGCTTGCGACCAAGCAGTATCTCTCAGGACCGAACTTGCTGCGGCGGCGGTCAAGGCTAAGTCTGCGGAAGCAGAAATTCAGGAAAAGATCTTGGAGGAGAGGTCTAGGCTAGATGCTGAGTTTGACGATCTCTTAGTCACGTATAACGCTAATGTGCTGGAACACAGAAATTTAGCGTGGCTGGGAGATGACTCCATGATCTTGTGCAATGCCTGGACCCGGTTGGTGAATGAGAAAAGAGCAGCGCATCCAGATGGGACACTTGACGACTTTGAACTGGAGATGCGTTTGCTCACCGAGGATGAGAGGAAGATCCTTCATGAGGCGGTGATCTCTATGGCGAAAGAAAAGCTTGGCGTTCAATCTCTAGAGACAGGCGAAGGCTCGGGGATCGCGCATCACGGGACAAGTGTTGGAGCTGTAACTCCAACATTGCCCGAAACCACTGGTGCGGTAGATCCCCAGTCTGTTCCTGCCTATAATCCTGACCAACCATTATTATCTTCTGCCGAGGATTCTGCCCACGTTTCGGTCCAGACCAAGGAAGGTATTTGAACGCTTCTCGTAGTTTAGTCGTGAAGAACCTTAAGCAACACACTTGGCTAACAATCTTCGTTTTGTCGCATTTCAGTGACTGAAGTTATTGTTTCTGCGCCCCTTGCTCTATCAGTTCCTCATCAAACACAAGGAGTTGTTTTTTCTGAAGCCATCACGACTTCTACTTTGATTGGCAAGGAGGGAGATGCAAATATGTTTTCTTTCAGCGCTCAAATGATTAAGGAGCTTCTCAATGAACCCATCGATCCCTCTGCCAACCCGTCCGATTCTGTGAGTGGGGCTGCTCCGGCCGTTAGTTCATCTATGCCTGCTATTGGCACATCCGATGCGGCCCAAGTATCTCGTGAGGACGACATTATTGCTGAGATTGATGCCGAGATGGCAGCAGGGAATGCTGGTATGGATCCGCCCGGGCCTGCCCCGTTAATGGTGATTTCACCGGGCGGTACTGTAGTGATTGAAACTGCTCCTGTCCCTCCTCCTGCTACTACTCCTGTGCCTCTAGCTCGACCTCCTAGAAGAATTTCCATCGCCTCCAGTTCTGAGGAAGATGTTGACATTATATTGCTGCCGGAGGGCAAGCCTGAAAAGAGTAAGCGGTCGAGGAGAAAGTCAGGCAGCGGATCTGGCGGGGCTACCCCGAAGAAGAAGATAAGGAAGAAGAAAGATTGAACTCTTTCTTTAAATCTTTGTTACGTAGGGTAGCATTTCGTTGATTTTTCTATAGCCGTGTATAGATGTGGATTCGGCTCCCACTAGTAGCAATTTTTTGAACCATTTTGTAATCAGATTCTTTTTGTTGATATTGGAAATGAGAATGTATTCTCTTTTGTCTTCAACTTGTTATGTGTTATGGTTTTGCCCCCAGTATTGGGGATAAGTGTGGAGTCGATGTATGTTTAGACCCCGCCTTGCACACTGGGAGTACGGAGTTAGTTAATGTTTATCCTCCAGTTCGCGCTCTCGGAAGCTGGAGTTTGTTGACATTTATACCCAGCTCGCGCTCTCGGAGTACTCTGGGGTTTAGTGAATGTTTATACTCCGTCTCGCGCTCTGGGAGTACGGAGTTAAATGAATGTTTATACTCCGCCTCGCGCTCTGGGAGCACGGAGTTTAGTAAAATGTTTATACTCCGCCTCGCACTCTGGGAGTACGGAGTTTAGAAAATGTTTATATTCCGCCTCGCGCTCTGGGAGTACGGAGTTAAATGAATGTTTATACTCCGCCTCGCGCTCTGGGAGCACGGAGTTTAGAAAAATGTTTATACTCCACCTCGCACTCTGGGAGTACGGAGTTAAATGAATGTTTATACTCCGCCTCACGCTCTGGGAGCACGGAGTTTAGAAAAATGTTTATACTCCGCCTCGCACTCTGGGAGTACAGAGTTAAATGAATGTTTATACTCCGCCTCGCGCTCTGGGAGCACGGAGTTTAGAAAAATGTTTATACTCCGCCTCACACTCTGGGAGTACGGAGTTAAATGAATGTTTATACTCCGCCTCGCGCTCTGGGAGCACGGAGTTTAGTAAAATGTTTATACTCCGCCTCGCACTCTGGGAGTACGGAGTTAAGTGAAGGGTTGTCGTGTATCAACCCATTTTTTGGCCTGAAGTGATGGCTTGCCCCCGAGCTCGGGTTTCATTTAGTGAGTGGTTGATTGCCTCACAGCCACTCCCTACTTGAATAAATTCCACTGTGTGATGGAACTTAGCTCTTCGTGCATCGTGATGTTGTACATTGTATTTAATGAATCACAGCTCTGGCTCGAAGAGATGGCATTTTATTGCTGAAATAAGAAAATACGGCAAATCAGTTGCCTTATTACAAATTCTAATTTCGAAATGAAAAAGTAAACTGCTGAATAAAAAACATAATGAAATAAATAAAGCCTGTCATATGTAGTAGCGACGGAGACTCTCGCTGTTCCAGGCTCTTGGTAAAACTAGACCGTCCACGGTTGATAGTTTGAATGTGCCATCCCCAAGTCTTTGTGTAATCACGTACGGTCCTTCCCAATTTGGTTTCATGTGTGAAGGAACCGGGTAGATTCTCTTGAGGACCAGATCACCGAGTTCAAAGGTTCGGGGGCGGACTTTGGTGTTATATAACCGGGCGACCCGACTTCGGTATGCGGCCGCTCTTAAATCAGCTTCTTCCCATTTCTCGTCCAACAGATCCAAAGATTCAGTGAGTAATATAGCATTTGTTTTTGGATCGTAATAAGTTACGCGGTGAGAAAATACTTCTGTCTCAACTGGAATAACGGCCTCCGAGCCATAGGATAAGGAAAATGGGGTGTGTCCAGTTGCGGTCTTGTGAGTTGTTCGATAAGCCCATAATGCCATAGGAAGTTCATCGACCCACTTGCCCCCAGCCTTTTCCAGTCGTTTCTTTAAGATGGATTTGATAACTTTGTTAACAGCTTCGACCTGACCGTTTGCTTGTGGATGTGCGACTGCAGAGTACTTTTTATGAATATGAAATCGTTGGCAGAAATTCTTGAACTCCGAACTTTCGAATTGGGTCCCATTATCGGTGATGATGGTATGCGGGAGTCCAAATCGGCAAATGATATTGCGGACTACAAAGTTTATTACTTTCTTCGATGTAATCGTTGCGAGAGCTTCGGCCTCGGCCCATTTCGTGAAGTAGTCAACTGCGACGATGGCATACTTCGCACCACCTCTTGCCAGAGGCAAAGCGCCGATGATATCGATACCCCACATAGCGAACGGCCAGGGACTGACCATTTGAGTTATCTCGGTAGGTGGGGCTCTTGGAATTCGAGCGTGTTTCTGGCACTTGTCGCACTTTCTGGCATAATTGACTGCATCTCGGTTCACTGTCGGCCGGTAATATCCATATCGGAGTATTTTCTTAGCAAGCGCTTGTCCACCGGTGTGATCGCCACATTCTCCCTTGTGCACATCATGTAACACTCGTTTGACTTCGTCGTGAGCGATACACCGGAGGAGTGGAACAGAATAACCTTTTCTATACATGATCCCGTCCTGAATGATGAACCGCGAAGCTTTTCGTAGAACTTGCCTTTTCTCATTTCGGTGCTCAGGCAATATCCCATTCTCAATGTAATTTCGATACGGAGTCATCCATGATTCTCTGCTGGGAGAGGTTTCCAACACATCATTCGTTTTTATTTGATCGATGCTTGGGAAGGACAAAGTTTCGACCGGGACAAGTCCCATTTGCTGTGCTTCACCTGTGCTGGCCAACTTTGCCAATGAATCGGCCTTTTGATTGCGATCTCGTGGTATATAGTAAATGGCATAATAATCAAACTGATCCAGTGCTTCCTGAACTCGGGCTAGATAAGCAGCTAACCTTCGATCTCTTGCTTGATATTCTCCCCGTACCTGGCACACAACCAACTGCGAATCACAATAAATTTCTATAGCGATAATTCTCAGATCTCTGGCAAGCTTTAACCCAGTCAATAGAGCTTCATATTCGGCTTCATTGTTGGTTGCGTGAAAATCAAACTTCAAAGCATAGCATATGGATCGACCTTCGGGGGTTTCTAGTACAACACCAGCGCCCGAACACCGATCGTTTGATGCACCGTCTGTATAAAGTTTCCAGACATATTCAGGAGACTCGCTGGTTTCGGGTAAGTCGTCTGGAACAGTAAATTCAGCTATGAAGTCGGCTAAGACTTGCCCTTGAATGGCTCTCCGCGGAGCATAAGTAATGTCAAATTGACTCAGTTCGATATTCCACTTAAGTAACCTTCCAGACGTCTCAGCCCGCGTGAGGACCTGTCGTAACGGCTGATCGATATACACAGTAAGCGGATGAGCTTGGAAATAAGGACGAAGCTTTCGTGAGGCAATGACCAAGCAATAAGCCAGTTTCTCCAACCTGGGGTAATTTCTTTTAGCTCCGGTCAATCGTTTACTAACATAATAGACCGGTTTCTGCACTCGATCCTCTTCTCGGACCAGAGCAGCACTGATCGCATGCTCTAATACCGCCAGATAAAGGTATAATTGTTCGTGATCAATTGGTTTTGATAAGATCGGTGGCGTAGAGAGATGCTGAACCAGCGATCGGAATGCGCCTTCACATTCCATGGTCCATTCAAAGTTTCGTTTTCCCTTCCGGATTAGATCAAAGAAAGGAATGCATTTATCAGTGGATTTTGAGATGAACCTGCTTAGCGCTGCTACCTTCCCGTTGAGACTCTGGACTTGCTTTATGGTCCTTGGAGTTTGCAAATTCCTTATCGCCCAGATCTTTTCGGGGTTTGCCTCTATCCCACGAGCGTTGACGATGAAACCGAGAAACTTTCCAGATGCGACGCCAAAGTGGCACTTTAACGGGTTAAGCTTCATTCCATATTCACGTAGGATGCGGAACATTGAATCTAAATCCCTGACGTGATCTGTGGAAAATCGGGACTTAACTAACATGTCATCCACATAAACTTCCATGGTCTTCCCGATCTGGTCAGCGAACATTCGATTAACCAAGCGTTGGTAAGTTGCTCCGGCATTCTTTAAACCAAAAGGCATGACTCTGTAACAGTAGAGTCCCAGATCGGTCACGAAACTAGTATGTTCTTGATCGGGTAGATGCATGGGTATCTGATTATAACTGGAATAAGCATCCATAAAGGATAACAATTCATGGCCTGCAGTTGAGTCTACGAGTTGGTCAATTCGAGGAAGTGGGAAACTATCTTTAGGACAAGCTTTGTTTAAGTCGGAGTAGTCGACACAAGTTCTCCATTTCCCGTTTGGTTTTCGAACCATTACCGGATTTGACACCCACTCTGGGTATAGAGCGTCTCGGATGAAACCATTTGATTGCAACTTATCAATTTCTTCTTTAAGGGCGGCAGATCTCTCTGGATCCATACCACGCCTCTTTTGCTTGACCGGAACATGTCGCGGATCAATATTCAAAGAGTGACTTGCAATGTTCGGTGAGATTCCGCACATGTCAGAGTGCGTCCAGGCAAAGACATCGAGATTCGCTTGAAGAAATTCAACCAATTCCTGTTGTATCTGTTTTCCCAGTTGAGATCCAACTTTCAGTACTTTCGAGTCGTCATCCTCACTGACTGGGACGTCCACAGTCAGTTCGGCTGGAGACGCTTGATTCTCTTTGACTTCATCTTTATCTTCGTTATCTCTAGGGTCAAGATCTTTAAGGAATTGGTAGTGGTGCCCAGGCCGGGGCCCGGGCGCTAGTTGTCAATTATCAGTAAAACGGACGCAGAGAGATTCCTCTACGCCCTTTCCTTTCTCCTTCTTCTGTGCTTCACGTAACTCAGCAACATAACAGGCTCTTCCTGCTGCCTGATCTCCTTGAACAATCCCTATACCATGGTCAGTTGGGAATTTTAAAGTCAAACACCACGGGGCAATGGCCGCCCTGAATTCAGCAAGGGCTGGTCGACCCAGGAATGCATTGTACGGTGAAGCGATGTCAAGAACAACGAATTGCAGCAGTCGGACTCTCCTGTGTTCTCCAATCCCTAGTTCTACTGGTAGTTCCACTATCCCAGTGGGTATTGTTGCACTCCCATTGAAGCCGTGAACTCGAGATTGGCAGGGTTTCAAGTCTTTTGCTTCCATCTTCATTAAATCGTAAGCTCGTTTGAATAGAATGTTTACAGAACTCCCACTGTCAACCAGGATCCTCTTCATCCAAGCAGGACCAACCTGGGCAGATATGACCAGCGGATCAATTGTTGGGGCTTCGATTTTGTCAGCATCTCTGCTTCTAAATATGATGTCGTCAGACATCGTCTTTTGTTGCTTAGTCGGGGTTCCATCCTCACAATTACTGCAGCATTCGAAGCTCGCATGCCTGATGGAGCTAGCATACGACTCCATTTCCCTCCAGCTCCTGTCCGCTGGATGAGGACCACCACTTATGGTATTGATAACTAGCCTCCCGCCTGTACGAGCGGGTTCCTCTTGTCTCTCTTGGTCTTGCGCACGGTTTGGGTTCGATGGGCCCGCACTACCAGACTGCGGTGCCCGCACGAATTGATCTAACTTTCTCTCCCTGATCAACTTTTCTATGAGATCCTGCAAATGGCGACAATCATTAGTATTGTGGCCATAACTCTCATGAAACCTACAAAACTTTCCTGTCTGAATCTGCCTCTCTGATGACCGCTTCAGAGCGGGTTTCTTATACTGTTCAGTGTTGCAAGTTTGCAGATACACATTTTCCAGCGAAGTGTTTAATGGTGTATAACTTTCGAACATCGGAGCCCTACGCCGTGGGCCTGGATTCGGATCTCTCTTTTTATTTTGACCATTGCTACCTCTTGGCTGAGTTTGTTTGTTCTGTATGTTTAACTGAACTTTTCCGAAATTGTCACCGGACTGTTTAACTGCTACATTGCTTTGTATTCCCTCATTTCCAGGTTTCGTATCGTCCTGCTTCCTAGACTGTTTCGCGTCCTCTTGCCGTAAGAATTGAGCGGCTTTGGAGTAGAAACGGTCCAACGATGCGGGTGGTTTTCCGGCTAACCAGTTTCCAAATTCAGAATCGGGATCAATTCCCTTTGTCAATGCCATTAAAATTGAGTTGTCGTTGGGATTACTAATTTCCACACATGCCGCATGGAATCTCTCCAAGTAACGCCTTAATGTTTCCCCACGAGCTTGGGTAACATTGGACAGGGTGTTAACATCTTTGGGTCTAGCGACATGCATACGGAATTGTTCAACAAATTTCTTAGCCAATTGGTCAAATGAAGAGATAGATCTTGGAGGTAATCTTGTAAACCACATTGTTGCAATTCCTCCCAGTGAGATGGGGAAGCTTCAGCATTTTACTGCATCGTCGGCCCTTGCGGCGCTCATTGACCATTCGTATTTCAATATGTGCTGATTGGGATCAGAATTTCCTTCGTACATAGGGAGAGTTGGCATTCTGAATCGCCGAGGAGGGTCAGCGTACAGTATCTCGTCCGTGAAAGGAGTATGGCTTCGAGAAATCCCCCAATCGTCGTTGGTAAGACCTTGGCTTTCGCGGATCATCTGACGTATCATAGTCGAGATGTCTGGCATTGCTACATTTTGAGCCTGCTGAGCTAAGGTGTGGTCGGGTTCCACAGTGCGAGTTTGGACCGGGCGCTGTCGACGGTCCAAGTTTCGCCTCCTTGGCTCAGCGTCTTCCGGGACGTATGGTTCAGAAGTACGTCCCTATTGTTGATTGCTTGAATCTGGAAGATGCCGGGTATCAACCCTTGTTTCTACTATGGCAGCTGTGACATGATTGTCCGTAGTATATTGTGGAGTACGACCACCTCGTACTGATGGCCCAGCCTGGAAGCTGGTCAACGGTCCTACCCTCAATTGCCCGACAGTCAGGGCGGGTTGATATCCAGTAGCTTGAGCATGATCTCCGTCTAATCGGGGACGGGTAGATCTATGATGATAGTCGGATGAGGCAGAACTTTCAATGGATGAGCGGGAAACATCGTCCCTTCTGGACCTCCTACGGCCCTGGCGGTTCAGTTGGTTTGTCAATTCAATATTGGCACGCAACTGTTCGGCTAATTGCTGCCAACTCTGAGTCAACTCTTGAAGCAACACCTGGAATTCTTGTCTAGTGACTGCCCCAGACGGGTCTGAGTGGGCAGTGTTGTCTTGGTTGGGTGGCTGCTGTTGAGCAGGATTCTGTCCATCCCTACCTTCTTGTCCAGCAGCAGTAGAAGTGGTTCTTGTGCTAACCATTTTGAATGAAGAATCCTTTTCCTAGACTTTATGCAAATCTGAATAGAATGGAAGGATTATGAATTAGAGATCTGGATCTCCCTCTTGGATTTGTGCAATCCGGTATCGATGGTAGATCCAAGGAGCAGGAGAAAAAAGCTGGTTTTTTCTCGGTGAAAGCACCAAAGTGTTTGTACCAAAAATGGGCACAACACTCTTCGGAAGTTTTTGAAGAGATAAAAGTGAAGAATAAAAATTAAAACTGTGGGTTATCTAACAAAAACTCCAAATAACAGAAAGTAAATTGCAAAGACAAGCGATTTAGAGTGGTTCGGCGTTTTGCCAACGTCCACTATGAAGTTTGATGATTTTATTGCTCGATACTTGAAGGTTACAGTAGTTTATAATGTAATACAACTGAATTTAATTGCTAAGTGTCAATCTAAAGCAGCGGCGGTGTTCTGGAGTAGATCTGGCAGAATCTGGGCGCTCTTCAGTACTTAGAATTCTCCGACCCCTTTTCTGAATGACCAGGGGGTCTATTTATAGGTGTAGGAGGCTGATATTTCGCCTAAAATGAGGGGAGACCAGTTCTGGTATGTCAGGGGGCCCACACGGCCGAAATCTAGAGATCCGGGCCCACTTCGGGATCGATTCGACCCTTGGTTCGAATCGATCAAGAAATCATCCAATCGAGCTGAAATTTGGTGTGAACATTCTTCATCATGTGTTTAAGCTTCTGTGAAAATTTCATTGCATTTGGACTTGTAGAACTCGAGATATGGTCGATTCAATGTTGCATTTCTGGAGAACATGGATACTTCGAATCGATCTTAGTTCGAATCGATTCGGTCGACTCGATGCTTGCAGCGACGTGGCGCGTGTGCTTCGGGTCAATCCAGCTTTTGCTCCGAGTTTTACTGAGCCAACTCCGTGTATCTCGCTACTTTGACTCGATAGATCCGAGGGGATGGACTCGAAGATAGGTGTCTTCGAATCGATCAAGGCATATTACGTTCGATCGATTCGAAGCTGCCTCATGAGATGGAGTCGAGGTCCTTATGACTGCATGGATTCGAAGGATCCTTCCTTCGATGGATTCGAACTATGGTGTATGCGAGGATGGATTCGAATGTAAGGCATATGAGGACTTGCTTGATGGAATCGAAGGCGGTGAATGCTCTAATGGATTCGAAGCTATCGGTTTCGCCTGATGGAGTCGAAGCAAATCTCCTTTGACCGATTCGAACCAGCCTCTTTCTCATGGATACGAGGCAATGCTTGTCTGATGGATTCGAACATAGGCTCCGCCTATGGATTCGAACTAAGGATGTTCTACTCCATCTTTTGTCGACAATATCTCGAGCATACGAACTCGGATTGACTTGAAACTTGGATCGTTGGTTCCCACGGCTTCGCTTGACGTGCCTTATCAATTGTAGCCCGATCCGGACTTGAACAAATTTCATCGATATCCGTAGCGATCCTTGCGTGTAACCGATTTCCGAGACGATCTGTCACCGGTATCTAGTTAAGTCCTTGGTGTCACGGCCTTGCCAAAAGGCGGGATAACAATAACCATCTACAACAACTTCTACCACAAACTTCTCCCTGAACCATCAACAGTCTCCAACCATAAGTTTTCATATACATCACTATACATTTCATACTCATCATACCACAATTCTCCACCCTTCCTCTATGCATTGTGCCTGTGCACAATCTTCCTGACCATCACCTCACTTCCACACTTGCACTGCATCACCATATAAACATCAACAACCCTGACCTCACTGTCATCTCCTCTTTACAAACCCCACCACCATCTCTATGCATATCCATTCCTATCTGCCCAACACACCTTCACAATCAACTATGCACTTCACAGCATATCAACCACTGCAACTGCAACTGTGTTCATACATACATACATACATCATTCCATACAACCAAACCCTGCTCATACTCAAAAAATTCCATCAAGCTTAGTGCACATCAGTGCACATGCCCTCTGCCCCTTTAACCAAGTACATACTGTCATCTATCATCAACAACTGAACTTCTCCTCCATCATCACTGCTCCAACATCACTGTTGCTGCCCCATACCACCTATACCACACACTGCTTGTGCACATATCCATATTACCCACACACTACCATACAACAAAAACTACACATCAGTGCAACTTTCTTACAAGCATCACACTGTCCAAAACTTCAGAACCACCCCAACATATTTCTCCCCTACAACCTGCCATATATTTCTCTTGCATTTCATTTTCATTTACAAACCTTAACATATTGTTCAAACTTCACTGCCTGGCCAACTCCAACCCACCGAAACACTCCTTACATCAAACCACCTAATTGCTGCCTGCATACATCTCTTCCAACCCATAATCCTTCAAATCCATCAAACCCATCAATACATCCTCACTGCATATCATCCCCACAGTTCATCATAACCTTCTTCATTCATACATCTCGACTTCAAACAACCACCAGCCTGCTGTCAACACTTCATTAACCCTCTGCTGTCAACCCACTTTACTTGCCAATACTATCACATATACAACAACTTTTCCATTCCAACTATTGCCTGCCATCATAACTTACCACAAGCCAACCACCTACCTCAACACTGCAGTTCAACTCCCCCTGTTCACCAGCTTCATTACCACTGCTTGCCTACCACAGCCTAGCATCACATAAACCCGAACCATCAACTAAAACCAATCACATAAACCCGTACCATCAACTACTACCCAATCGCCAATAACCACGACTAAATCTCATCACCGAGTCTACAACCATCAACAAGGAACCACACGCCTTCAACCCGAACCGCGCAATCGTCTGGAACAACTCCAGCAAATCCGCAGTCGTGACAACCTCCTCTTCCTAGCGGAATCGAATAGAGAAAAAGCGCTTCTAATTTTGAAATTTCACGTGTGAATTTTGATTTGGGTTTCTGAATTTTGATTTAGTTTGATGGTTTTGTGAAGTTCGCGTGTGAAGTGAGGAATCGTGTGTTTGAACGGTGAAGAAATTTTGTGAATTGTGAATTTTTTTAGTTAGGCCGGGCCCTAGTGGAGTTGATTAAAAAAAAGCAAACAACAAGTACCATTTTCACTTGTTTTAGTTTTCATTTGTTTTACTTTCATTTGTTTTGTTTTTCACTTCTTTTATTTTCTTCTTTGAAAAACATATAATTTTTTTTTTAAAAAAAGAAAAATAATATAAAAACTGTATTTATTTTGTTCAACTCATTTTCAGGTTGCAAATTATAGGAAACCAAAAGGAGGAGATTAGCTTGCTAAAAAAATAATTGCTTTGCTTGCTTAAAAAAATTGCTACTTAAATAATAATAATAATAAATTGCTAATAATTCTGCACGCTCTAGTATCGTGCTCTTATCTCTTATTTTTATTTGCTTTTCATTGTTGGTTGCTTACATTTTTGAAAAAAAATATTCAAAAAAAAAACAAAATTCATTTGTAGTCGCATCGTTAATTCACGTTTAATTTCTGCTTTGCATTTACCTCATCTTATTTTTTTTCTAAGGGCAATATCCAGATCCACATAAGGTGGGGGATTTCATCACCTCTTCCTTGGCCCACAAATTGCATTTCATCTTAGAATTTGCTAATAATAACGGTTAGACTTCAGACTTAAGGGAGTCACGAGCTCACATAGGGCTTAATTGTACCTTGACAAGTTATCTTCTTTGAACAATTTATTTCTTGGTGCTAGGCTACAACAGAGCAATAATCAGTTATAAATTATGGCGATTCGTAAATATTATACTGATTGTTTCTCTGAAGGCACTTAAACATTCGGTTACATTGCTATGGTGATTCGTGATGCACCGATAACTCCTGTCCATTACCTGGCTAAGAACTATCTTGTTGGATTAAGACAAAGTGAGATTATACAATTTTGGGTTAGGAGCTATTTAGGACAGCAAATTTGTAATTAAGTCCTTGCATTCATTTAGTTGCATTAGTTCATGCATATTTAAAAAAAAACAACAAAATCCAAAACTAATTTTTTTTATTTTCCTTCACTTGGTTTTTTTTAGATCTTTTCCTTTGAATTTTTTCAAAACTAAAAATCCAAAAAAAAAATTTAAGTTAGTTTTTTTTAGAAAAAACAGAAAAAAATAATCTTTTCAAAAAAAATACATATATAAAAAAAAATCAAATTTCCCTTTTGAAAAATAAATCCTTTTTGGTAAATAATTTTCCTTTATAAGAAAAAACCATTTTTGAAAATGTCCGAATTTCCCTATTCGTAAGAATTTTACAATAGTTGTGAAAATCAATATAATCCATATAATTTCACACTAAATTCTTATGGATATTTTAATGACAACTATTGTACAAACAATTCGAATTTTGCACCACAAAGTTTTCAAAATGATGAACAACCCTCAACTCTTGAAAATAGTATTGAAACGGTTTGGTCTTTACTCGAACAATGAAATCAAATGATAAATAATTTGAGTAATCTGTGTAATAACTCAAGTCAAGGATTTCAAAATAATCAAAGCATGAATTCACTTCAAAATTCAAATGATTTTGATTATAATCCATGCCAATTCAATTTCGAACTCCAAAATGTATTTCAAAATCAAAACAAAAATGGAAACAACTGTTTAAATGATTTTGGCAATGGGAGTTGTTTCAATTATGGTGCAATGGACAAATTTTGTTATCAACAATTTCAAATTGAAAATTCTCAAATTAATAATTATAAATTTGATTTTGTTGAGAAAATGGACGAAATTCACAAAGATCACACGGATTTGTTGTTTGAAACATATATGAAACAACGTGAGAAACAAAATCAAATCCCAACATGTGACGAGTCAAGTGATAATCCACCTTTTACCAAAATCGACGATTTTCAAATAACAACTTTTGGAATTGAAAATGACAATCTTAATGAAGTTGTTGAAAATGCGGCAATAGAGTTGGATTTCAATTCTTTTGAGAAGGTGGAACCAAATTTAAAATTCGATCTTCCTTTTTCCGATTTTGAAAAATTGAATACAACAACTTTAGATTTTGAAATTGATACATGCAATGAAGTTGATGATAATCCAACAAAGGAAGACGAATTTAATGAACACGATTTGTTTGGACTTTTTGAAGATGAGTTGTTGAATTATGAAGAGATAGACTTAAATCACCATTTTGATTTTGAAATCAATAATTTTGAAGAATTTGTCAATGATGAGCTTGAATTTAAATTTGGTGAAAATAAACTTGAACTTCAACAAATTGTTCTATCTACCCTAAAAATCATCGAAAATAAAACAACTCATACGATATTTAATAAAACAACATTCGTTTTTCCAAATCAACATTCAACTTTGAAATCTTTTATGGTTTGGTTTTATGTGCTTAAGCTATGTCTCTCATACTTGATGAGACAAATGAATTGGTCCTTGGAAGACCGTTTCATTTACTCTTTAACGGTGTATTTTCTAATGTGGTGTAAATAATAACCGTTTCCTTTTCATGTAAATATAGGTCATATTTTTATTTTTCTCCTTTTACTTGGGTTGACTGTGGGGAGATAGTCAAAGTTAAGTGTGGGGGGGGGGAGTCTCGTCTTCGTTTTTGATTTTTCATGGTTTATTTTTTGCATTTTCTTTCCAAAACTAAAAAAAATCCAAAAAAAGAAAAAAAAATCTTTTTAGCATTTTGATTTATTTTAGAAGAAACACTACAGGATAAGTATAGGTTTTTGGTTATTAAATTGCACTTTTTGAAATTTTTTTTGCCCTAACAAAAATAAAAATAAAGTTTGATTACAAGTAACGATGATTTAACTAGTATATAGGAAGGTTCATGGGTGTTAATTATGAAGTATATCCTAATTGAAATCTTTGTTTAAAAGAGTGGTTGATTTAAAGCAAAGGCTATAACATTTTTGATCTTCTAAGTTAAGTGCTGCTAAGATGATGTTGTAAAACTCTCTCTTCATAAAAAAACATTAAAAAATTGGTTTTTGTAAACGAGAAACACCTACAGTCATGTGTTCACACGTAAGTGTGCACACTCACCATGCTCAGTACCCTTCTCACATAAGCCCAAAAGGCAATGCATGATCGCTGTATCTGTCCTCAGTTTATCTGAGTTAGGTGTATGTATATAAAAATTCTTTCCTTATGGTGGCCGGTCAAGCTCTAGGTTTAGTTTTTGTTTGTGAATATTGTAAATGAAATTAGAATAAGGTTTAGGGTATAAGAACTTAGTTTATTCCTATTTTTCCCTCATCTTATTACCCTTTTTTTTCTTCATTTTAATTCTCTTTGGATTATTGATTAGTTAAGGCACGACTACCCTATAATCATGCAAATCTCAATCCCTTAACCATTTACATTATTTCATTTAATTTATCTAATTAAATGTCCTAAATAATGTTATTCAAAATTAGGGTCATTATAGACTCCCCTCCTTAATGAATTTAGTCCTCAAAATTATGATAAGGTACTCATAAAATCAATCATAAAGGTAAAACATACCATGAAACAAGTCAGGATAAGTATCTCTAACCATGCTCTCAATTTTCCAAGTACAGTCTCTCTCGTCGTCGCCCCATCGGACTTTGACTAATCTGACTGTCTTGTTCCTTAGTCTCTTCTCATCCCTCGTGACTATACGAATTGGTTTTCTAACTATAGTCAAATTCGGTTCCACTACTAAGTCATCTAACATAGTCGGTGCTATAGTAGTCTCTGGATCTCGAATACACTTTCTTAGATGAGAAATATGAAAAACATTGTGGATTTCTGCCAAAGTACTTGGTAACACTACAACAAACATACCTTTTCATAGCATTTAACGCTATTAAAGCCTTCTATAGCGTTTCTATAAATGCCATAGATCAAAAAATTGTAATAAGTCAAATATATACAATAGCGTTTCAAAATTGCAATGGAAAGCGGACTTTTAACAGCGTTTTTGTTGCCATCTTAGACTAGACGTATCAATACAACTACTTTTCTATAGCGTTTTGAAGCTTGCTAAAGAACTTTTACACAGAGTTGTGTTTTTATGATACTAACAATTATGACATCATTTAATTGCCATAATACGTTGACTGCCATATTATTTAGCATCTAAAAACGCAGTGGAAATATTATGTCAATCTTTTATTACGCATTGAAACACTATATAAAATTCATTACTATCTATTGTAGCATTGTTTTTTGCTATGGAAACTGCTTAATACTTGCAGAATATTTTGTATAGCACTAGCATAATGCTATAGTATATGAAAGCTGTAACAATTTTTCTTTTTGTAGCATAGTTAAAACGCTATAAAAAAAGTTACCATTGCATTTTTTTATTGCCATATACATTCAAGCTTACAATTTTCAATTTTACTAAACTTGTTCCAACTAATATATTATAACAATTCAAAAAGACACACTTATCACATTGTAATGTACGTAATCAAATGGAGTCATAAGCCAAACCAAAAAAAATATATATCCATAATATTGCATACACGGAGTATTAAGCATATAAATATTTGTGACCAAAAGTAACAATACATACAATTGTAGCTAACCAAAACGATACATGCTAAAAACAAAGACGTATGAACGTCGATAGACAATACATTAATGCAAGCATGACTGATTTGAAGGAGAAAGAATGCGACATCATGTAGCAACCTCGAAAGCATCATACAACTCCTGTCAAAAAGAAGCACATACGTGCGTATGTTAGTCATAAATGTAGGAATGTATAAGTGCTAAACAACATGATTTCAAATAGAAACTTTATGAATTAATCACTCAAAATAACTAAGAAACATCCATAAAGGCTAACTCAAAGTAGACAAGCAACTCAGACAAGACCAGATATTTCAAATAGACTTGTTATTTCATGAAAACTTCTAGTTTGATAGAAAATGTCCATTCTACTAACCAAAACATATAATAACATAGTAATTAGTAGTGCTAGTATCAGTCATCTAACAAGTGCAGGCAGTTTTATAATTGACATTCTCTCAGATATAGACTACTACGTGTGGAGAAGACGCAACCATCACCATCATAGGAGGAGGAAGCGGAAAGCAAATCGTGATATTTCCAAGCTGATATCTTCAAGTGTGGCTTCAGCCTGGTGCAAGCTTGCCTTGTGCAGGCTTGCTGGAGCAAACTTGCCTGGTGCATGCTTACACCAGCATGCTTGCCTTGTGCAGGCTTGCTAGAGCAAGCTTGCCCGATGCAAGCTTGCACCAGCAAGCTTGCAAGCTTGCTCTGTTGCAAGTTTTCTCTATGTTGCAAGCTTGCAACACCAGCAAGCTTGCACTATTCCCAAAATTACTTTTTAACTAGGAAGAGGAAATGTTTATATGCTATTTTAACTACTTATAGGTAGTTTTCAAACATACCATAAATTACTTTTTTACAATGACATCTACTTGTTTTTATTAGAAATATCTTTTGCTTAGTAGAAATGTGTAAGAAGAATGGGGCTATGTCTTTTACGTATATCTCATGAAACACATCCCCTTCATTAATTTCTTCTCTCTCTTTAATGCCTTCTAACTAAACCTATGTTTCATCTACTCTATGGCTAGCGTACCAAGTTCTAATTTTCTTACCTTGTGGAAAGGTCCCCCATCTCATTTACCCAACCAATACAAGCTTTACATTAATTATCTGTCGACAAAGCTTCCTATATTCCTTAGGTTAAACATTACTTAGTTTAATGAACAGTTTGTGGAATTTAGGACTACAAGGTACGGTTTTCTTGAAGTCGTGATATAATTTTCTCTAAAATTTTCAATCTATAAATATAAATTATGTATGCCATAATATATTATTAGTCGGCATCTACAATCTTTTATAGTAGTTAATTACCTTAGAGTTGAAGATAGTTGGTTTTTTGTTATATATGAACATGTACACCTCGAATTTCAATGTTGACAATAAATTCATTAAATAGTTATTTGGTATGTGTAATTTACAAATAACATTCAGTTTGCTATATTAAAATATATATTATATATATTTATTTGCTAATCCATTATCGATTAGCCATAATAATAAAGTTGGTCTGGATACCTAAAAATCCAAAAGCCATATGCATCTGAATCAAAAAAATGAACAATATCTAAAATTTGAAAAAAGGATGCGTTATGATAGTATCCACGTTCGTAAATTATTCATTCATTTTACTTAGGAATTTTAATTGAGAACAACAAAACTAGACTTTGTAACATAGGGTAAAATGACTTTTTAGTTTTCCCGAAAATCATTATGATGATATTACCTTAATGACCATCGTGTGTGATTTTCCCTAACGTGTTGTAGGAATGTCTAGTTATTCCCTTCTACGGAGAGAGTTGGGATATGAAGAAGGGACTGCCTATTTCGATGTTTGCTATAGTCATCTTGTTGGCTGTATTCGTATACTTTGGATGAATTAGTGTATTCATTGTTGTTTGTAAAATTAATTGCAATTTAGAAGATTTTGCTACGTATTAATTTATGTTGAGCTCATTTCAATTATTTTCTTATGATTATATCACATTGTTGATGGTCTATTTTACTATGGTTAGTTTTAATTGTTACTTGTTGGAATTTTATTTAATAATCTATATCGTGCTTGTCTGGGTTATTTTCTTAACTACATTATGTTTTTAATTGTTTATTATATTGTGGTTGATTTTTAAGTATTTATTTGCTTACTTGTTTATTTGATGTTTACCTATTAGTTCATATCATGCTTGTTTGGATTAATCTCTTTTGCTTATATTGGTTGTTGTTTGCCTAATTATTAATTTTTTTTTAGCTTGTCGTTTATTTTGATTGTTTGTTATTTATTTGGTTTTTACTTATTCACTTGATTGCTTATTGTTTTACATATTAAATGTAACAGGCTGAAATTTTCAACCATTCGCATCCATACATTTCAGATTTGAATTGCTCAAAATATCAGATTGTTAATTTAAATATGGTCGAACCCCGTACCCCCCTTCGTAGGGGATCTTATCTGAAAAAAATTCATCATAATTTCTACTATGATGGTTTTGGGATTGATTTCTTTGGACTTTACTCACGTCTTTGAACGTGAATTTTATGTAATTCGATTCATTTCAACAATCGTTTTGTGACTTGTCACTTTAAAGATATGAAGGTTTCAATACTAGTAGTAAATATCAAAACTCTTTCATCAAAGCGATTTCAACACTATTTTAAATATCAAAAGTTCGTTTTCTTAAAACCGTTTTTCCAATCTATTAGTATATACAAGCCTTTACTTCACTCGGATGAGAAATCGAATTAAACGACTTAGTAAAACGAGTGGTATGAAACGCTCGCGTTCACTTTGTCGGTTAGCTCTTGGACTTGTTCGATTGAACCCTTTTGTGACAATTTCCTAGTGGAGATCTACAGTTTGTTCGTAAATATTTAAGTTAATCTAGTGGTTATGGGACATGAAGCTAAACTCATATATTTACTGGCTTAGTGTAATTGACACTTCCTGATGATCATGACGATCATTTTTGTGATTTAGACTAGCGATTGAGCGATGTCTCTTTGTCTGCGAGGGAGACTATACCCCGTTTATGTGATGTTTCGCCATCACATATGTAGGGTAGCTCCCTACGGTCTTCGGGCCATTACTGTGTGGAAATTTAATGGATAGCTTCCATGAGATAGCTTCTCATTCATGTGTTTACGCGTAGGTGAGTTTTTATGCTCCCATTCATGTGTTAGGCCTAACCCCTTTTTATGTGTTTTCTAGATTTCTGGTGATGATTTCTGGAATCTTTTGCTTCACCAATTTTCATGATTTTCATTGATATGATATCAGTTTTTTTGTGCATTGGTGAATTTATGTGTTATTGACTTGTTATGAATACAAGTTTAGGGTATGATACCCTATTTTATCTTTGAGAAGATTCTTGTGATATTGATTGATCTTTTGTTGATTATCATTTACATACTTATAGTAGTATGCCGTTATGGTTATTACATGTTCATGTCATGCCTTTTACTATATACCATATCATATGATATTTATAGCTAGACTGATCCGTTTATTATTTTCTTATAAATAATACTCGGGTCAGACCGAGATGTTACAGGTGCTTCTGCTTGACTTCCCTACAGGATTAGTCTGACTTTTGGCCAACTACATATTTTAGTTGTTTTTGGTTGTACACTTTTGAGATATAGACCCTATGATGTGTACTTATTCTTTGTGTAGCACGTGATGCTATTCTTTTGTATTATCGTGGATCTTTCTGACCACTACTCTGATGTACACTTTCATGTGTTGTATATTTATTCATATCTTCTTCCGCCTTTGTGATATGGATGTCTGTGACTGATTTATGTTATGTTTATTTCTATATTTATTTCCGAAGATTATATATAGCCACCGTGTGATAGCTTTGTGTTTGTATCGGTATGTCGGATTTCCTCCTTAAAAGATATGCATTCTATTCTATCTGACATATCGGTGCTCGCACAAAGAAGTTACATGGATGGTCGCTCCTCCACAGCCTTATTCTCCGTGCTAATTGACAGCACTACATCGTAGTGTTCTTGGTTAGCGTGGGTATAGAGGTGGGGCGTCACAATATATAACATATAACTCACGCAACCCATAAACCATATATATAACTAACAACATTATAAACAGAAGATATAACTAGGCAGAATATATAACTAAGGTATATACATACAGAAAGACCCCGAAGTGGTTGTTGGTGGCTCGTCCTGAGCTCGGCAAAGGAGTTGCGGGGTGAGCGGTGAGCTTCGGCTCCAAGGCAGGGTCGGTTGCATGGAAACTCACGGAGGAAGATGGAGGCTCGCGGTTTTTAGGTGGCTCTCGGCCTAGGGATGTGGCGGGAGGAGATGGTTGTGGCCGAGGTGTTTGCTGTGTGGTGGTGTGGATCGGTCGTGTGGTTGGAGAGAAGAAGGCCGAGCATGAGGACGAACGAGGAAGAAGATAAATATGAGAAGGCTTGGAGAAAATATCGGAGAGAGAAGGTGAGCAAGTGGTAATGGAGATGCTATGAAGAGTCACAGCAAAATGAAAAGAAAAAGATAGAGCAGGTTCACTTTATATATATATACTATAATATTAAAGTTTCTCAAAGAATGAATAGACAGAAACAAACAATGAATAGACTGAAGAGGAAGTGGATCCGGCAAAAGCTGAAGTTAACAGGTTAAAACAAAGAATGCCAACTGACACATATACAACTTTGTATACGTTAACTATATAGGATATTTTTTTCTTTCGAATTGATAGAACCAAGAAAGGAATAGGACCAGAGTATGAATGTGAATGAACCCACAATGCTAATGACTATTGGTATTTCAACAGTTGAAAATGGAGAGAACAAAAAGGGTTTAAAACGGGTGCCGATACGGTTAACCGTTTCGCGGTTTTCATTGCGTACCGGACATTGAAATACAGGACTGAATATATGGCGGATATCAACACGACGAGACGATCAAAATGGTATACAGATATTAGTGCTACGATCATCCGATCAGAAATCGATATCGGTATCTAAATGCTGCTAAACGTCAGAAATAAGATAAACGGAGCAATAGAAGTCCAAATTTGGAGAAACGAATTATGACGTCTCACTCAGAAGATGATTTACAATTTTCTATAGAAAAATATTCAGGTTTGGAAAACATTTTATTATCATCAAATATTAACTGATTTGAATTTAAATAAAATTACACAATAAAATAAACTTCCATATTATCTGATGAAATTTTACCATTTGCTATATTTAAGTATACGTATTTCAAATATTAAATTTTCAATTCAAAATTTTATTATTTAAAATTTCACAAAAATTCAATAAATTTAAATAAATAAACCACTAAAATGTTATGGGTCGTTACACTCTCCCCCACTCAAAACTTTTCATCCCCGAAAAGGAAGGAGGTAGGAGAATAGAAACAACCAAAAAGAAAATAGATTGAAAACAAAATAAAATTTAATTTAAACCATATAAAATTCAATTTAAATGAATAAATATTCAATAATTGGTTTTAAAATTCAAGGTATTTCATTAAGTTGATTTTATTTCAATTTATTAATATTTGATACAAAAGGTTTCTTTCAAAACAAAATTTTATTTACTTTGTCTTATTTACTAATAAAATCAACTTATTATTCTATTTATCCCTATTAACATTTTTCTAAAATCATAAATTTGAATAGTCATTTATTATACTCATATTTTATTCAACAAATTTAATTCTTCTTTATTCCAAATTATTATTAAATTTATTCCAATTAATATATCTTATCACATATATTAAGTATATTTACACTTATTATAACCACTCAAATTTATTTAAAATTCCTTTAATATCATTTTACATTGTATATTATCTGATTACATAGTTAACTTCTGAATAATTTAGGTAAGTTATATATGGGATGCAATTGAGTATTATACAAATAAAATTTTACAATCCAGTTATTTCAAGTTAAATATTTATTCAAAATTTAAGAGTTAAATTTCCGATTTCATTCCAAACTATTTAGAGATAAATATATATATTATATACAGTATCAAATTTAAAATCATATATTTATATATTCAATATAAATCAAGTCATACTTAAGAAATTTAAATCAAATTTATTTTCCAAAACAAAAGTGTAGCAAAGCCACGAATCGGTCTCTCCACTTTGAAACTCGAAAATGAATGTCGATGATGCACCCGCCATCACCGAAATTATTTTCCAGGGACAAAGAGAAGAGTACTGATTTAAAACTTTTAAAATTCTTTGAAACGATTTCAATTTGAAATTACTTTAAATAATATACACTTTAAAACTTTAAAACCAAATTTTGAAATTTTCGGAAATTTAAATCCTCAAATTCTTAATTTAGATTTATTTAAATTCCAAATCAACTTATAAACCATGTTTATAAATTCATTTAGAACAATAACTGATAAATCAAGTATTATCATTTCAAACAATCAATTTATTTAACAATTATCTTTCAAAAAAATTTATACTTATATATATATATAATATAATCATACAAAATTTATTTCATTTTGAAAACAATTGTGTCAGTTTGCTCTGTTCAAGTGTTTTGGAATTCCTATCGATAGCGTTGATCAGACGAATCGATCGAAGATCCAAACCAACATCAACAACTCAAACAACACACTATAAAACATTTTTTTTACATTAATTACAAATACACTACCTCACTCGATAATTCTAGAATGGATTTCAAAACAAAGTTAGAGATTCAAATACAAGGGGACTCTAACCAAAAGAATTCAACCAGAAGATAGTCTCGATAGGGAGATAAATAGATTTTAGAGAGAGAAAAGAATGGATAGGCTTATATAAATCGCGGGCAACCTTAACCGGGTCAACCGTGACTTCACGATTAAGATCGAAGTAGAATTCTGGAACAAATCGACATTCGATCGCCAGAGATAGAATTCGGGTATAGCAAAAGATAACAGCATCGTAAATCGACGATACAAAATCTCCGGTGAATGAATGCCTATTGTAAAGGAGTTTCACCCCTTTACAAATCATTTAGAGGTTGGCGAGACCGCCGATTTATTATAGAGATCATTCAAAGTGGAGTTATGGAATACTCCAGAATCAAGAAGACACGAATATTGGAGACAAGAATGGACTTTGGAACGAAGGGAACGTTCCAAAATTCAAAGAAAACCGAGTCAAAGAAGAAGGAATTCAAGCTCGAATGAAAGTGATTCTGTAATTGAATTTTACTCTATATGCTTAGTTTTGCCTAAAACCAGAGCTCTGATACCACATGTAACAACCTGAACTTTTCAACCATTCGCATCCATACATGTCGGATTTGAATTGCTCAAAATATCAGATTGTTAATTTAAATTTGGCAAAACTCAGCATATACAATAAATAAATAATCACATAATCACAAACACAGAGTAATATAACAATAATGTAGCAGAAATAAAAGAATAGTAGTTCATGAAGCTACTATATATATAACTGAGTTAAATAAGATATAACAGAGGTCTCGAATACATAGATGTCTCAATACGATAGTCAAATACAAAATCTGAATACATCACTGGAATCAACTGAATAACTGAAAGCTGGATAGATAGCTGGATCTCCAAGGGAAGCTCCAACTCCAAAGGTGAGTCTCAAATGCTGGTACACTCAGTTTGACCCGAGCGTAAAGCAAAACACAAAACACTCGAGTCAGGATTAACATTCTTATATCAATAAATCCAACTCAAGTGAAATATCAACTGAAATACAAGTAACTAAAGGATGTTTGGGATAACCATCCTCTAAGGATCCGTTAAACTATCTACTATGTAGTATTACGCTATTATAATATGTCTATAGTAAAGTAAAATATTAAATAGCTTTAAGGTTTTACATTTTCTACCTTAACACATTTCATATATTCCCATAGTCTATACAAGACCGTAATCTCTCCCGTAATAGGCGTCGTCAGAGGGCACTCCATTGGTATGGTACAAAACAAACTCGTTGAAGGTGCGCTAGGGTAGGTGACACGGCACAACTAGGCAATGCCAGGGTAGATATACCAATTACACTTCCGGGCCGGTGGTAACGCAGAGTCACAGCAATCGCCCACCTCGAGCCACACTCCTGAATCAAGGGTGCGCACCAAATCAATCACAAAGTAATAGAATGGCATACGATGGAGTGTGTCCGATTAGAGGTGCTACCTCATTAGCCTGTCGATTGCTCCTGTTTTAGCCACCTTATGCCAACTCACGGGAGTCAGGTCCACGTATATACCTCAAATAGGATCGTCTCCACCATCCTACTTCATTCTGGAATCTCCACCGCGTACACAGTTGTTAAAGTGGTTTTCGGTATCGACATAGAGTATGCCCATATCCGATCCCGGTCTCTTTAACAACCAAACGTTATTATAACACCGCAGTCATTTCAAAATAGTTTATAGTTCAAAACCAAAATATCATTTCCATTTCAAAAACATATCAATACGATATCATTTCCATTTCAAGAATATTCACTTCCAAAATCATGGTACTTTCAAAGTTATAATACTTTCGAAACCAAAACAATTTGAAATAATAATACTTTGGAAATCATAATACTTGAAATTCATAACTTTGGAAATCATAACACTTTGAAATCATAACACTTTCCTTCAAACAGTTTAGATATTAATAATAGTATATAAAATAAAATAGTTTATAAAATAAAATAATTTATATAAAATAGTTATAAGTTAAAACAATTTATATTAAAATAATTAGTATATTTAAAATAGTTTATATTAAAAATAGTTATATTAAAAATAGTTTATATTAAAATAGTTTATAAAATAATATAAAATAGTTTTAAATATAATTTAAAATACTTTATATAATAAAATAGTTTCCTCAAATTTCACAAATCGATTCAACTCAACTCGGATTCCAAAATTCCAATTTAATCAAATCTCAAATCATCAATTTCAGTTCGATCAGTTTCTCAATAAACCATTTCAAATTATCGATTTAAAATACATATTTGAACCATAAAATAGCCATTTCAATTTCAATATATTTCAAAGCTTTAATTATTCAACATTTCAAAACTAAATTCAATAATTTCATATATATATCAAATTCACTTTACTATTATTTAGTTTTGAAATATTTACTTAATCATTTCAATAACATCTAAATACAACTTCAATTTTCAAATTTAAATAAACAAAATATCCCATTTAAATTTATATAAGTTTGAAATATTCATTTAATTCACTTTTAATCAAATTCAAAAAAATTTCAAATCAAACTTATTTAAGTAAAATTCCTAAATTAATTTCAATCAATTTCAAATTTATCTTTCCAACCTGAATCATTATAAACTCTATATTTGAAAATATATATTTTATATAAATACTTAAACATATTATATATCAACTTTATTAAATCAACTTTAATAAATCTTTTAAATCAATATTTATTAAAACCATATATTTCTTTTCAAAACCTTAGAAATCATTTTAAAAATATTTATATATAGACCAACGATGTCTGTATATAATTTTCTATCCTATGGTCAAGTGATACGGATATTTATCATTTCAATCTGCAATTTAAATATATACGGGTATATATCTTTTCAACCCGCAATCCCAAATTCAATTCAATGAAAATCGCTTGGGTTTATCATTTCAACCCACAACGATTTTCTCCTATTCTACAGATCGTTCGGGTATCATTTCTACCCATAGTGAATTCTATACTAACATGGAACTTGCAGAGTGATAACAGATATGATAATAATATAACAACCAGTAACAGGCATATATCATCAGTGATAAATAACAGATAATGGTGTCAGATGTCATAGGTGAACAGTTACAGATAACAGCATATATATGTGGCAATGTAAATAACTAACAACAACATATTTCAATTTGTCATTTCAATTGAAATCAAATTTAATAAATATAAGAATGTTAATCGTGAGTGATTGCTCACCTTTCGAGGCTACAGAGGATAGACAATGAGATTGTGTTACGAAATGCAAGCACGACTTCCAAATCGAAGCTGGATGGACAAGATTCGACGGACAAACTGATAGTTCGAATTGATGAGAACAAATCAGAATCTTCTAGATCGAGATAGAATATATATATTTTTTCTCTATGAAATCAATATCAAATTTAAGACGAATATTAAAATAATATATATATATATATATTTAGTTAAAGATTATTGTTTATATTTAAAACACAAATATCAAATAAAACCATCCGATATACTTGAAACCAACTCATGTACTTATATATATAACTATTATATCCAAACTAATATATAAACCTCACATACATATAATATCCTGAAATCAAATATTAAATTTAAACACATATTAAAAAGGGAACTCTATATATTTTCTAACGCATATATTTAGAAATCCAACAGAATGTACATGTATAAACCTTTTTAACTTAATATACTTTTATTATTTGCAACAGACTATAACTTATGGTATAACACTGACAAAAGAGACAAAGTACAAAGTAGCTTCTAGATTGGGAAAATATATATACAACTATACAGCATATGTATACTAACGTGTATGTAACATATACATAAGTATGTCCAAAATCATATACAGACAATGTGAATATATGCAGACTTGATATGCTAACATATTTTATACTTAAAATTTCATCCCACTTTATATATGCGAGCCAAAATATATATTTAGATATATATATATACCTATATTATAGCAAAGCATGGTACAACTTATAAAACGTATATCCGACATCAATATATATATATATATACTTTAAGCTTAACTCTTATATATAAACTCTTATATAACTATAAGCAGTTTTCTAAAATTAACAAATATAGCTATATATATATATATATAATGTTAACTGACTATAGACAGGAACCGCAGAAAAATATACACCATAAACAAAAAATATATAACATATAACTCACGCAACCCATAAACCATATATATAACTAACAATATTATAAATAGAAGATATAACTAGGCAGAATATATAACTAAGATATATACATACAGAAAGACCCCAAAGTGGTTGATGGTGGCTCGGCCTGAGCTCCGCAAAGGAGTTGCGGGGTGATCTGAGCGGTGAGCTTCGACTCCAAGGCAGGGTCGGTTGCATGGAAACTCGCGGAGGAAGATGGAGGCTCACGGTTTTTAGGTGGCTCTTGGCCTAGGGACGTGGTGGGAGGAGATGGCTGTGGCCGAGGTGTTTGTTGTGTGGTGGTGTGGATCGGTCGTGTGGTTGGAGAGAAGAAGGCCGAGCATGAGGACGAACGAGGAAGAAGATAAATATGAGCAGGCTTGGAGAAAATATCGGAGAGAGAAGGTGAGCAAGTGGTAATGGAGATGCTATGAAGAGTCATAGCAAAATGAAAAGAAAAAGATAGAGCAGGTTCACTTTATATATATATACTATAATATTAAAGTTTCTCAAAGAATGAATAGACAAAAACAAACAATGAGTAGACTGAAGAGGAAGTGGATCCGGGAAAAGCTGAAGCTAACAGGTTAAAACAAAGGATGCCAACTAACACATATACAACTTTGTATACGTTAACTATATAGGATATTTTTTTCTTCGAATTGATAGAACCAAGAAAGGAACAGGACCAGAGTATGAACGTGAATGAACCCACAATGCTAATGAACAGTTGAAAATGGATAGAACAAAAAGGGTTCAAAACAGGTGCCGATACGGTTAACCGTTTCGCGGTTTTCATTGCGTACCGGACACTGAAATACAGGACTGAATATACGGCGGATATCAACACGACGAGACGATCAAAATGGTATACAGATATTAGTGCTACGATCATCCGATCGGAAATCGATATCGGTATCGAAATGCTGCTAAACGTCAGAAACAAGATAAACGGAGCAATAGAAGTCCAAATTTGGAGAAACGAATTATGACGTCTCACTCAGAAGATGATTTACAATTTTCTATAGAAAAATATTCAGGTTTGGAAAACATTTTATTATCATCAAATATTAACTGATTTGAATTTAAATAAAATTACATAATAAAATAAACTTCCATATTATCTGATGAAAATTTACCATTTGCTATATTTAAGTATACGTATTTCAAATATTAAATTTTCAATTCAAAATTTTATTATTTAAAATTTCACAAAAATTCAATAAATTTAAATAAATAAACCACTAAAATTTTACGGGTCGTTACATTAAAATTGTATACACCTTGGTTGACTAATGTGAAGAGGTCCCATGAGGATGAGTAATAGTGGTTAGAGGATTTTAATGACTAAATGCCTAATAGATACCATTGAGGAATCAAGGATAGGTGGGAGGTCCGTTATATGAAATTTTTAAAAATGTGCATTTCAAAAATCTATTTTTGGCTTCCATAAATGTTCTAAAACAAAGAGTTTATATTTCAAAGGTTGATTTGATCTCTTATATAAGACGATGTTTTCTCAAAATTATTTTTAATTGGTTTAAAGCGATGGAAAATATTTAGGGAAATTGTTTTATAAATTAGCAATTTATTTTTAAAAGGGAGATCTTTTGTTTTAAAAGGAGACGGAAGCATTGATTTGGAAATAAAATGTTTAAGTAAATATTTTTCTTTTAAGGTATATTGGAAGTCCCCATCCTAGCAGGTCCTTCTTGGGTGTGTTATCCCAGTCATTGGATGAAGATATCACTATAGGAGATGGAAGGATGATAAACGATTGGTCAAAGTGTGAAGCTTCAACATGATGACTTCAAGACTTTGACGTGATGACTCGATGAAGATGGAGTTATGTTCTAGAGATAGTGCTCGATTGATGGAGTTATGAAGATGATTATCCATAAGGGTGGGTTTTAGGAAGGGCGACTCATGGGTAGAATCTTGAGTGGTTCTATCATGGAAGGAAAGAAATGTGGAACGGTTCCTTAAGGATGAATGGAAACTAGATGGAGCAAGGAAAGGGCTCGAATATACATGCTAAGGGATCATCTGTACTTGGAGTGGTTTTTAGTTACTCATTAGCAGGGGTACTGTGAGGAAACTCATTGGGTACTTGAAATGGCTACCTCGGATCAGAGCGATGGATACGTATACCCTGAAACGGTGGAATGGATCTAGTCTCAGCTATGGACTTGTGAGTGAGTAAATTAAAAACTATGATATTTTTCCATTAATCCCTAGTAGAGGAATGATCATACGAGTTATCATATATCCAAAGCATGCAAGTGATGGAAGGATCGATGCAGTTGCAGTACAAGTGGATGACCAAATCATTTATAAAGGGTCTAACCATGACTAAACACATATTATTTTGAGGATGTGACAATAAATAGGTGCACATGATATTTGGATGGTATATGTATGAGATGTTACACTAGTTATCTTGAGGAAAAGACTATGAGGAAGTTCATCGATAGTTTTGAGCATATGCATACTAAGAAGAATGTGTAGTCTGCATAGAAATTAACACACATGTGTTATTTATTGACAGGTTAACGTGGTGATAGTATCGTATTATTTTGATTTATGCTTTATTTTCTTAGTTATGATGCCGTTTTATTTATACTCAGTTTATTGTACAAGCATACTTGGATCTACCTATGTTTTGTTGTGAACTTAAATTATAGTCAATTATGGTTGATATTTGCAACCAAATTCGCCACAAACACCTAAGAGTAGATTTATGTAGAGAAGTAAATGAAGAAAGTAAAATTGAAGCTGAGGAATAGATTAAACTAATAGACTAATCAAAGTAAAAATCAAGAATACAGGAATTTATAGTGGTTCGGCGTTGTATGCCTACGTCCACTTTGAAGATTATCTTTATTGATTCACTGATAGTTTGATTACTGTAGCAAGAAGTAAGAAAAAACTTGATTACAATAAAGACTCAAGTAACCAACAGCGTAAAGATCCCCAGAATGACCCCTTAGGTCAGTATTTATAGATGAAGGTGACCACTAATCTCTCTGAAACTTCAGCCATAGGACCTTCTAACCCATATGGGCCCACCAGAGGGTCGCTAGGCCCAAATCCCAATGAAGAGGGATCAGTATCGATCCCTCCGTATGTCGATTTTTGGTAGAGAACCCTATGGTGGCTTCTTCATGCTTAGATATGTTGGCTCTTCAAATATCATGTTATTTGGACTAGTGGAGCCCACGCTATTTCTTGATCTTTGGTTCAACTCCACTCGTGAGCTATTTTCTGCCGAACCCTTCAAATAGTTATATGTCGATCGCTCTTTCTTTGGCCATTTGACATGCGATCCCTAGGGTAGGTTCCCTAAGGTCCATATACCTTGCTCTCCAAATTTCATCTGCCTTGAACTTTTAGAGTCTAAAATATAGATCCTTGAATGCAAGAACACACTTGGTCTCTGACATGTGCCTGTCCCTCCTTGGTGCACTCAGGTATGCTGATCCATTCATCTGTGCCAAGCCCTTTTATATGCTATGCCGATCCCTTCCTTATGAGTTGAAGCATAACTTTCCAAGCCATCAAACCATGTCGATCCATCTACTTTCATCTACGCCGATCCATTTCTTGCTTTGACCATGCCGACCTTTCATCTATCCAACCATACCGATCCCTAAGGTGCTTCCAAGCCATGCTGATCCCTTGCTTGTCTAAGCTAAAGTTCATATTTCAAGCATCATGCATTGTTTATCTACCAATTCCTTCTAATTCTGGCTTTACATAACCATTGCTGCATGTTCATTGTTCTTGATAACAATCGAATTTATCTTGTAGAATCAGTTCAATCTAACCGGGTCAGGATACCGGGTAACACTTGCCCCCAAAGTACGCCTTGTGAGTAACATGATGTGCTTAGATCGAAACAAGTCTGAACTGTCAAAAAGAGGTCCATCTAGCTTCCTGAATTATTGTTATTCCTTTGTCAAATCGTTTTTCAAAGGCATTGGATTCTTCATCGATTGCCATGATTCTTGGTCGATTTCCAATAATTTAAATCCAACACCCTATTCCATCAATATATATAAATCCGGTTTTGCAAGACTTATAAACTTTTTATTATCTGGTCTAGCCTTGAACTTGAAGGTTTCGGGTTTGATTTCAATTTCCGTTGATTTCAAAACGTTGAACCTTTAAGTCACTCTTGTGCGCATTCATATACACGCTTCTATCGTTGGCTCCCATACGTACTCGAACATTTACGGGTCGTTGCCAATTTCTGTAATATCCTTTATATTCACATTCATAACCAAAACCTTACAAATATTTTTGTTTTTCTTTTTTTTATAGGGATCGGCATTCATTAGGCCGATCCATCCTTTTAGCCATGCAAACAAGGATCAAAAAGCCTCTATGCCAATCCATCACTTCTCATTATTCGCTCCACGTCTTGGGCCGAACCCAAACTCTCTCCCATATATAAATAAGCCTTTCTTTCCTTCCTTCTTCGTCTTAACTTACATATAAGCTCGATCGTCTTCCCACCGAACTCTCCCTTACTTCCCTGTTAACCGAACCCTCTTCCTCCACTTAACCTTTGCTCCTACCTGTTAAGTCATACCGTTATTCGATCTTAAGCCATCGCCACACCTTCGACCAAACCGCAACCCAACCTTATTCCTTTTCACAACTTTCCTTCGACTGACTTAAGTGAGCCCCTCTTCTTGCTTTTGATTTTAATGTAATGCAATGCAATGTATTCTGCTTAGTAAATGATAAGTTGAAGGTGTTCGATGCCCTGATGACAAGCGACTTGGGGGAGATAGATGATTGGCGATTCAGTGCGAGTTAGGAGATAAAAGAGGGTAATAGGAGAGAAGATGAAGGTTCAGAGTGGTACTTCGATGGGAGGAAGGCCAGAAGCACATGAATGAAGGGTTCGGTGATGTTGATGACTCTAGATGAGGGATCAGTAGAGAAGGGTTTGATGGAGGAATCAGTAGACAAGGTTTTTATGGAGGGATCGGTAGTGAAGGTTTTGCTGTGTGGCCGTAGGGAATGGGTTAGCTTGTTAATAGGTTGAGATCAAGGAGAGGGAACGGTATAGGAACTTTTGGGATAGGGATCGGCATATATCTTTGGGTCGGCATATACCTTGTAAACTAATTCAACCTAATTTGTTCGAACAATCACCAATAGTTTGCCTTGCTGACCTTGAACATATGATGACGATGGACAATCTAACATGCATACTTAATCTGTCGAACTTGAGATTGAACAATCAAATTTCCGGGACTTTCAATATGGACTAAGTGATAAACTTGCAAATGAACTTAAGTGACAAACTCCATACTTTGATATGCCAACGACCGATCCCAAAGCTTTCATAATCGATCAACCTTCTTGTCAATTGAGATGGTTAGTGATGACGGTTTCTCTGGACAAACTCCCAAGTCTCGTCGTTTTATTTCGTTTTTCTGATTTCAAACTGCTTATATCTGTTATATATTGCACTATACCACACTAATTCACACATAGTACAGGGGAACAGGTTATTTTTTCTAATCTCGATTATCTATTGAGTATAGCTAATATAGATTCTAGATGCTTGAACTGTTCAATTGATATCTCTTCTGATTCGACGATGCGACACATTGGTTCTGAAGCGAAGTCAAGTTCCGCATCTATATCTGACAGACCTTCTCCAAGCCATCATGTGGAGCAAACAGAAGTTTCTAACCCACGAGCCAATCTTTTCTCAGATATTCTAGTCCTTCTAGCAGAAAACATAAGCCCTGCTCCTGATGCTGTAGGGGGTGCTGGATTCATAAGCTTCCGAATTGGCGAGGCTACTCTCCGCCGGCTATGTTCTATTAACGAAATTCCGTTTGGGGATGCCTTGGTTCCTTCAAGAAATGATAGGCCTCACTTGGCCCCTGTAGGGTACACAGTGTGCAATAAGTTTATGTGTTGGTTGGATGCGTACCGCCCTTCAATTCGTTTATCCGGGAAATGCTGAGATACCTTAGCATAGCCCCTACTCAACTTCCCCCAAATAGTTACGCTTTCATACGTATAACCTTCTTGTTGTTTATGGGTGTTTTATTTCATCCACCTACTTCTGAAGATATAAGGTTTAATTACAACTTTAAACGGCGATCAGGAAGCCATTTCAATGTCTTTCTCGAACCCTCGCCAAATTGCCAAGTTCTGATGGGTGCTTGGAACAAACTCTCATTGTTTAAGCATGAATGATTTTACGTGCGATGTCCTCCCGGATTTGCGAGAGGATGGTTAGAAGGATGTAAGTATTACCTTCACTTCTTTCTCAAGTTTATCAGTTCAAATCATAACTTTTCCTTTAAATCTACTAACATCTGGAGTTCTTTCAGGTGTTCGCCCATATCCTGAAGATGCCAACTTTTCAAGAGTTGAGAGTTATCACTACCATTCGTGCTACCCCCGTGGAGGACAGGGACATCAAACTTCTCATAACCGATGAATTACTATCCTTGTTCGGGCTGTTGGAAAATGGCCATAGTATCGGGCTTCTTGGAAGTGCGACATTACCAAAGAATGATGCAGAACAAATAAGGGACACCGTCAACCTCATCGTGCCCCTGCTGAGGGTACGTAGTACGATACCGAGGAGGGCTAGATTAAGATTCTCAAGCCGACAAGCCGAGAGATGTCGTTCCAGGCCCCGAGAAAGCGCCAATGGTTGAAATGTCGCAAGTCACATGTAACATCCCGAAAATTTTGAATATAAAATTCGGTAAATTATTTGAAATTTTGAATTTAAATTTGAGAGTTTCAAAAGAAATAAAAAAAATTATTGTTAATATCAAATATTATAAAGGTTGTTGATATTAATATTACACAGTTATATAGAATTAAATAAAAATAAATATTGATAGTTAAGTTTAAATAATAATAACAATAATAATAATTATAGAAAAGAATATATTATAAGCAAGAAATTGTTTAAAATAATAAAATAAAATATGAACAAATTTAATCTTTTTAGTTAAAACTTTTAAATAGAACTAAAACCAATTTTGTAATATAATCACATAGTTATAAAATGTTAATAACTAAAACAATTTTCTTATAATTAGCAAAGTAACTAAACAAGTTGCAAGTGAAATTCATAAACCAGTAAACAAGATAAAAATCTACAAAACAAATGAAATAGTACTTGCTTACCTCCTTTACCCTGTACACAACCATAAAATAAGACTGCTGTAGCATAAAAAGGAAGCAAAGGCATTAAATGCCATCACCTCTAGCACAAAGAAGAATCAATACTTACAGGAAAGCAAATCGAATAGCAGACTAAAAATATACAAAACATGTTTTCATTAAATGCTATTACTGTCCAGCATGTACAAGATCCCATCAGATTGTATTAAAAGCATGGTTTAGTTTCTTTTATATATTTTAACTTGTACTTGCTTCAGTAAACCTCAGCTTACACACAATCTATTATATATACGTCAATCTATCTCTTTAAATTCATTCAGCAAAACATAACAAAGAACAGAAAATAAACAGAAATAAAAGAAGAACCACTTTATTGTCAAAGTTGAAAGTAATTTCCGAAGAAACAAAATAGAGGAGATTCAAAACTGCAGTTTCAAAACCAATATAGCCTCTATTTCAATATTTGCCAAGGTGAGTAAACATATCTTTAAAAAGTTTTAAATCTATTTAAACCAGTACAGACTTCATTATAAACTGTTTTGTTCATGCTTCAGTATGGGATAGATATGATTGTGATGTTCTGTGTTCTCTAAAAATTCATACAGGGTGTATATTTGTTTCAAAAACAAAAGTCATTTGCTGTTAATCATTGTAAAGCTTTGATTTTTCAAACTAATCAAGATGTTTAATTCTTAAAACAAGATTTTTGCAAAGCTTAATTAAATATGTAGTGAATTATCCCCACTGTAACCTTGTTTACAGGTAGCCAACTTATATTTTGATAAATTTGATTGTTGAAAAATAATGATTCAAGTTTATAATCTGAATCAATACTGACATTCATGATTTTTAAAAGTAAAATTGAATTTTTTTATCAAGTGTTCACTGAGAAAATGGGGAATGAATGGGATTGTTATTTTCTCGAAATTCTGGTGATCAAAGCGTTATTAATTATCGAGATCGAAGTCGAAGCATGCTTAGATGTTAGTGATCATCTGAAAAATACCCAATGATTTTATAATTCATTGTAGATGGTGAATGAGATCAAAGTAGGGTTTAAGCCCAATATTATGTTACGGCCGGAAAGCTCGTCACTGTCGCTTCGTCAACGCACCGGAATTCATCGGACCGGGGGGAAATCAGGCGTCGGTCATCGTGGAGGCGTTGTGTGCATTCGCGCTATCTCTGGTGGCCTGAGGTGGATGATCGAGGCAATTTAGTGATGATCGATTTTGGCTACAGTTTGGGTCGATAGCAAAAATTTTGATTTCGTTGACGAGATGGGTTTTTGGGTGCTCGCGGGGTTCAGGTGGATGGTTGTCGATTTGAGGGTGGCTGGAGATTCGACCCACGGCGGCGAACTCAACTGTGCATGTGCACGGCACACATTGTTGTATCAGTTGTTGGTTAGAGGAAAGTGCAGGGTTTGTCTCGAAGCAAGATTCGGGGTGGACATGTGGTAGCTCGAGTTTTCACTCGAGTAGAATGATGGAGTACTGGGTAAAAATACTTAGACAAAATTTTAAGTTGAAAAAAAATTTGGAGCTGGGGTTGATTTTTGATATAACCCGAAGTAAACAAGAAAAATTCCCGAGGCTGACTCGAAGCAGGTCTCGAGCCTGATATATTAAACAGGCTTTACTTTAAAGATTTTCCAGTTTTTTAAACAACTTTAAAACATGTTTTCAAATTTATGATTTTGACTTAAGTTTGAATAAATTAAGAATTTAAGTAAGTTATTTTCAAAATAATTAAGTTCTAATTTATTTAAATTGGATACATCATTTTACAAAATTATATATATATATATTTCTTTTTCTTTCAAAATAAAATGTAATTTAAAATGGAATTAAGATAAAATGTCATTTAAACTAAATCTTAACCTTTTAATAACTATTGTGATAAAGGTGATTATTTAATAAAGTTTAAAAGAATAATCAAAGAAATTAAATTATCTCTTGGTTTATTAAAACGACTAACGATTTTGTTAATACAATTTCTTAGGAAGTAATTACTTAATTAATTGTTAAATATTAAAGATTGAATGAATGAATAAATAAGATTTAAATAAATTAACAATTAAGAGTTAATTAATTAAGATAATTAATTAAGAAATGATAAATTAATCATTGATTTAAGGATTACTAATGAAAGCAATTATGTGGTGAATGAATTGAAAACAACACAATTTATTCATCTTAATTGAAAATGTTTGATGGTTATTAAATGAGGTGTGTTTGATTGATATTTCTGATATGTGATGTGATGCTATGTAATATGAAATGCTTTGTGTTGTTCTGTGATGTTTGTATTGAATATGCTGCAATGTGAATGTGAAACCCCCTTGGCCCGTAAAATGGCTTTTGAATTTCGATGCGACAGGGAATCGGATTTCAGTTTGTTATCCGAAACCCACATCGAACCTGTGAATTTTTGTGAACAACATATCCACATGTTTTTGAAATTAACTCTCACTATTTGGTTTAGCCGGGAAAGGACCTTTGTGTCGTATAACCCATTCCGAATAAGTGATACGTCAAAATGGATAGCATTTGAAGACTGGTGGTGAAGACCGGGTGTCTTCGAGAATGATAGGATAACCTGTCAAATGACTCTGCACTGAGTTGCTTCGGTATAGAGTTCTCCATATGTGATGGGGAATCCAATCGGGATTGTGGACGCCCGGATTGCAAGGACTTCTTCGGAAGTGCCTTCGGTTCTGTTCGAACCCGGAACAGACTTGTATGGTTACGTGTCTGACATTACATTTTGAGATATAAAGCTGATTTCTTTCAAATACATTTCTGTTTGGTGGCGGAGAATTTATTCTCTTAGCTTAACACCCTTCTCTGAGACGTACGAGCTCAGAGGTTATGTAGTTGAAATTTATCAGCGTTATATTCCCAATTTGGTAATTTGGCATGCTGAGTGTTGCTGTGTGATGATCATTTATTTGATCATTTGTGATCAAAGCATGGCTTTGTGAAAAGCGTAGCTTTGTGGACGAGACTTCGTCAGAACCTCACACCCCGGAATGGTCAAAACAAGAAAGATGCAGCAAGGTTATTGGGGGTAGCGCCCCTTAGGGTATGTGCATTTCCTTCTGGATAGAAGTGGTATCATGGTATGGAGCCCAGATACTTAACTTATGTGGATATCGCAAACATATTTATATCTTACTTTGTGATTGTTGCTGGGGCCCCGGTTAAAGGTTGATTACAACCGGGAGATGGCATACTCGTGTCAGTAGTTACCCAGTTAGGGGTAACCCGGCCTTGTGTTGGCAGAGATCTAACCGTAATGTTAGGTTATTTCTCAGGGTCATCTTTCCAGAGGCGTACCTATGTGGCAATGGGAAGTTCCTTGGCCTGACTATTTGTTGGAAATCCAATTCCCAATACGAAACCCTGTACGATTTTAGTTGTAGAACCTGCCATTTACTTATGGTGGTCACCACTGTTTAGATGGTAGCTATAGTAGGCATAGTTTGGAATGTCTATGCTGGCTAAGATTTATATTCTATTTTCGAAATACTTTCAACACTATGCACTAGTAATAATATCAAAACATATTCCTCGTACCAAGCATATTTAACTATCATAAGAAGAAATCTCCTCCAATTCTGCGTTTGCATTGTGTGTGTGGCGGGAGGTCTTATGGTAGTTCCATTTTTAAAAGCATACCGAAAATTCTTTTATAAATCTAGTTTCTGTAAATGCAACTGTTTTTGTTTACTCATACCAGTCCCATGACTGATCCAGAGTTTATTGTTTTCTATCCTAAACTCTGGGTGCCCATAATTTCTACACGGGCAGCCTAGTAGCAGGTTTCCGTATTTTGGAGTTAGCTGTATTTTGGAGCTTTTATCTTGGAGATATTCTTAGGAGCTTTTTGGAGATCTCAGGTGTTTAGCTTTTGGGAGTCCGTTATCACTCCTTTCATCTGAAGACTTTTGGATATATGATCACTGTTGTATTATCATGATGTTGTATTTGGAGTTGTAGTATATGTATTAAATACTCTGATGAAGTATGGATTTTACGTCGATGTTGTATCTGTGACGATATTTATGATATTGATTCTGTTCCGCTGTTTTATATTCATCTAATTGTTGTTATAAGCTCCATCCGAACTGAAATTTGACGTTTGAATTTTGGCAGTTGAATACAAGTGAAGTATTTGATGTCTATTTTCGAATGATGAATTTTGGATCGTGACATCACACATCCCAAATAGCTATAAAAATAAAGAAAAGGTCGGCGTATAGGCTTCGTAGAAGAAAAACCACCGCGGATCCAGAGTTCGTTATTGCTCCTGTTGAAGAGGAATCGTCCTCTCAGCACTTGGAAAGTTCGTTAAAAGGATTTTTGAATCTTCAATTTTCGGACAACATCATGTCCTATGAATTTCTGAACATTAACATTGAAGGACTCAACTCTCCTACTAGAAGTGGCGAAGGCATCTGATCTTCTGATAAAGGAGAGAAAACACCGATAAGCAAGGCTACCGTCACCGGTCTGTTGGGGGGAACACTAGGACACTCACAACCACATGCACTTCACTATACACTTTTTGTTAATCTTTCATGCGATAATTACCAATACGCTCTCATTTAGTCTTTATAGGTGCAATGTCTCAATCCAGAGCCTTCGATCGCCTTAGAAGTTCTTCATCATACCAACAATCTAGCCGGGAATCAGAGTCTACCCAACGCAGGGGAAGGATGGGTGACGGGATAAGAATTATCCATCAAGGGAACCTTTTTCCTCTTCCAAATGCAAATCCTAGTCCCAGACGTCCCGTCAAGGTGAATAGTCTAACTTTTTTGCTCAGAGTGGGGACCAGCCTTTCTATCGTGGCCCTCATATCATTGCATCTCACGAGCAACATTCCAGATCCTTGTGCTCTAGACAATCTCGTGAACATCAATTAGGCAAACATCCACTTGCTACCTTTGATTCGTCTTTACCGGCTACCGCTCCCCATGTTTCCACAACAGAGAAGTTGGCTGAGCTCAAGGCCACTTTTCCTAAAATTTTCTTTGATTGTCTCAAATTCCTTCCCTCCATTCACATAATTTCGGGGCACGCCAAGGAAAGTTCTCTCGCATGCGTCAATGATGTATTTATGCAGCATGAATCATTTATACATTTGGTAGAAAAAGTCTCTGAAGTGTCCATTGAGAGACAACGTGAGATAGACCGCCTCAAGTTGGAAGCTATACACGATAAGGACATAATCAAGCATCAGGACACTGAATTGTTAGAACTAAAAACTCCACTTGCTGAAGCGGAGAAAAACGCTAAGGAAACAGGAGACGCACTAAGCCGTTTGGAAGTTTCTCATGAAAAGGAACTCGACGCAGCACTTCATCGCAGCGGGGCACTAGATTAAGAAAAGGACTCCTTGAAAAAGGAAAAAAGACGCGCTGGCTCGCCGCGTCTAGGAACTTGAAGAACTTTTCAAGAACGATAGGGAGGAAAACATCGAAGCTTAAGAAGAATCACAGAAGTACTGCGAGGAAGTTGTTGAGACCAGAAGCTTAAAGGCTAAACGACGATCAGTTTGCTAAAATCGAAGCTCTTAAAGAATAAGCTCGAGAAGAGGGTCGAAAAGAGATGATAGAACAAGTTAACTCCCAAGTGTAAGCTGCGATGGAGTCTAGTAGGAATGAGATTAAGGACATATTCGACCCGTTGATCATTGAATACAATTCCAAAGTCTTGATCCATAGCGACTTAAGTTTTCTTGGTAAGGGTTATCTCGAATCACTAGCTGAAGCTTGGGAGCATATTATCGAGATGAAGAAAAAAGAACTGGGTGAAGCCAAGCTCAACGAAGAAGAATTAGTGATGGAAATTATTTATGGAAACGAACCTCGGATTTAGCTGCCGCAAAGCTTTGGTTCTTCAATGTTTCTACACCTACTGAAGGAGGAGAACATATGGCCAGATCTTCAAGGACTAATCCTAAGAGTCCCTCTCCATTCCAAGTAGCTAGAACATCAATCTCTCTCGATACGGAGCAGGATCTTGGCTACGATCCGAACAAGCCCGGCATCGAATCCAAGATGTTATCCCCCATTTTAGAAGGAGGCACCCCGGCAACTACGGAGAGTCAACCAGATGCTGGTATTGCGCTTTACTCCTTAGTATATGAAAAGTTATTATTGTTCACATGCAATGGTTTTTAGCTAATCTCCCTGTTTTAAAAAAATTTGCAGGTCTTCCGGGCCCTAGTTAGACTCCTAAAAGTGGTACTGCTATAGAACAACAGGAGAAGCCAACCGAGGATCCGACAACAGTTGATGTACCGGGGTCCGATGCTCAAGTCACTGGGGCTCTTGATGACGATAAGGGCAAAGAGCCGCTTCTAGTAGACGAGCCTCACGAAGTAATAATTACCGGTGCCTCGGAACGCACAGATAAGACTAGCATGAAGGAGCGGATCAAAAAGGAGGAATCATTGAAAAGAAAAGCTAAGAGTGAACCCGCCGAGGTGGAAATTGATGATCCTCATCTTGTGCTGATGTGCACGTAAATATGCATATTTTTACCACCATATTTAATCTATTTAAATTTAATAAATGATCATATCAGACATTTTAACTTGTTTAAACCAAAATTCATATTATTTTCAAATCGTCACATATTCATCTTCATCCAAAGGCAAAATGGTCATTTTTGTGCATAAATTAACTTGAGAAAATTTAATTATAAATTTCCGTACTATTTTGTAGGAGTTTGATTTCAATTACAAATGGTTTGATGAAGAAGATATGCATGCACAAATAGAACACAAAGGAATGAAGATGGAAATAATTCAAAGTGAAGATCATGGAGGACCCCACCCACTTACCTTGATTTTCAAATTAGGAGCTAAGCACATGATAAAAGGACATTAAAGCTTCATGTACATTTAAGTGGGGGATTAGTGGATGTTAATGATTACTTGGCCACCACACTACCTCAAGGGCAATTTGGGCATTCCCCAAAAATATGAATTAGGGTTTAACACTTGTATAAATACCCCATATCTTCATGTAACCTCTCCTCTCTCCCTTAGTCTCTCTTTAGTTTAGTTTAGGCTCAAAAATAAATCAAGTTTCTTCTTTCTTTTCATGGCTACTTAGCCATTTCTAATTCATGTAACTTTCCTTTTTTTATGCAATGTGATTATTGTTTCCTTTTAATTACATGTTCATTTCCTTTTATGCTAGTAGTGTAGATTTTCTTTTATGCAATTAGAATAGTTTTCTTTCATTTAGCTTTCATTTTGCTTTCGTTTTGCTTTCATGTTGCAAGCTACATTTGTTAATCAAATGACATATATGAGAGGCTAAACCCCTTCAATTTAGGGGTAATGAAGCTCTCTAATTATGTAGCTTCAACTATTAGTTAATTTATGCTCTCTTTTTGTGCTTAATGAAGAATGATTGAAGTGGTTTAATTGTTGTTTTTGCCTTGAATTTGATAGCCCAAATTGTTGACACCAAATAGCCTACGCTTAAACAATCACTAACACTAATTGCCTCTTCATCAAAATATGATTATGGCAAAAGAAAGTGATTTGAAATTAAAATTTGATGGTCTATATTTCTAATCAATAGTTAATATGCCATACTTAAAATAGATTTCATTTTCATTTTCATTGTCAAGTTTCATGAAAGTTAGTAAGTGATTTAAGGGGTGTGTCAAAGTTTGATGGCTTATGTTGGCTAACTAATAGCACAAATATGCCATACTTATGATAGACACATCAATTAAAGCATTAATGACCATAAAAGAGAGATCATGATTTCATATGTGTTGAACTACATAATCTAGAGAGTGGATTTATTCTCTAAATTGTCATTTAACTCTTATATTTGCATTTCTTTTCTTTTAGTTAGTTAGTTAATTCTCTAATTCTCTAGCTTAACTTTCACTCGACTTTGGTTTAATTTGATTGAATAAATTTTTAAAATCATCAATTCCCTGCGGATCGACCCGTATTCGCCACGTACTACAAGTGTACGCCGTGCGCTTGCGGTATATTTTATTTCAAAATTCGTTCGGCTATTTTCTAATTCGACAGACATTTAGCCGTCCGAACAAGTTTTTGGTGCCGTTGCCGGAGAGTTGCTTTGATTTTCTATTCTTCGGATTATTTTTGTTTGATTTTTGTGTGTTTTTTTATTGTGTGTATGCTTGCATTTTAAAAAAAAATTTGTGTGTTCGTGTGATTTTTATTTTTTGTTTGTGTGCTTGTTGTTGTTTATTTGCACTTGCATTTGCTTTTCTTTCACAAAAAAAAACATTCAAAATAACAAACAAAAAAAATATTTTATTTCCATTTCGTTTACAATTTGCATTTCATTTTACAAGTTGCATTTCATTTTACAATTTACATTGAAAAAAAAACACTGTTACATTGCACTGTCTTCTCTTCTCTCTGTTGGCACTTCTTTATTCTCTGATTTCTGTTTGCAGTGCCACTTAATCCACCATCCTCTCCCTCAACAGTGCACTGTGCCTTCTTATCACTCTAGCCACAGTAGCCATATTTCAACTACCATCCACCCTCTCCTCTACATTCTTTCCCTGCCTTTTCATCTACTGACAGCACAACCCGATTCCACCCTAATCACACGCGACTACAAACCGATAACCACCATCCTCTCATCACTACAGCCACCATTCAACCCAATCACCCACTTCAAACAAAAAATAATTTGTCAAATACCATACATCCTCTGTTCAACATTGCCATACCATACATTTCTACAACCTGCCATAGCATACCATCAACTACAACACTGCAGTTCAAGTTCAACATTGCCATAGCATACATTTCTACAACATTGCCATTCCTTCCTACAGTGTGCACATCTGTGCACTACAGTCCCCTCCCCTCTGACAATCATACAACATCCATCATCAAGTGCACAGTTCACCACTGCCACTCACTTACCACTGCCAAAAACTTCCCTTTATCCTCCACCTACCTTTCTGCTCACCACTCCACACAAAACTACCAATCTTCACTTCCAAACTGCAAATTGTTCCATACAACAACCTTGCCTACGGCCTTCTTGCTTGCTTTCATCTATAAACTACTTGTCAACGGCCTGTCGACTGCCTGCACAACAACTGCAATAAATCACTACCACATCAGTCCTACAACAAATATCCACCAACAGCAATTTCACTACTCTAACCACTTACAACATCCCACTCCTCCTTTTCACCATCATACCACATCTGCATTCTCCTCAACTTCAACAAGAAAATAACTCACCAAACAGCTGTAGTCAATCCACCTTTTTCCTACACCGTCCCCTTAACTCTCTTACCACCTTCACACCAATTCACAACTGCCTCACTATTCACCGTGCACCCATCCTTCTGTGCACTATGCAAACAACACCTTGCCGTGCAAAATCTACAACTTCCGATAAAAACTGAAAACCCACACCATTCCCTGTATCACCATATTTCATCACCAGAGCTCCAACCATCAACAATGCACAAACAATACCTCCAAAAGCACAGACTCCACTAACCTCTGTCAGACATCACAAACCATACTTCATTCAACACTGAACCCAAACTGTTCATTGCACTTCATCACAACAGCAAACCCCTTTACCCCAAACACTGCACACGCGCAACCCTACAGCAGCCTTATCTACTTCACAAACCATTCACTTGCATCACCAAAGCAAACTCCATTGACCACTTCCCCATCGCAACTTCATTCCACACCAGAACTGCGACAACTTCCCATTACTACCTGCACAAAAAAAACCCGCGTACATCACCCGAACAACCAGAAGCACTAATACCCACTTCCTTGATTCCACATCCAACGAACTCGAGAATCTGCAACATCACAAAAGCACGAATAGTGTTTCTTCACTTCCAGTCGACTCGAACAAGTTTTCCTTCGACACTACAAATTGTGACTTCATCCACCTCGAACTCACGAACACCTCCCACCGCCTCATCCAACCCCAAATCGCCTGAAAATACTTCACCAATCTCCAATTACCCAAACCCCAATTACCAACAATCTCAATCATCACTTCGAACAATTGCGACCTCACTTCAATCCAATCGCGACCATCCAGTTCAATCCAATCGATTCCAGTCCAATCACGGCCATCGACCTACCTCTACAACCACCGAAACATCCAGCAATCGCCTCACCAACCAATTGGATTTCGATTTTGTTTGAATTTGTGAAATTCACAGATTTGAATTTGGTCTTTGATTCGCGAATTCGTTTTTTTAAATTTGAGTAGCTGAGTATATATTTTTTAATAAAGATAAAACTTTGGGTCGAGTTGGCTTGAAGGCCTGAGTGAATAAAATTTTCTTTTCCTTCTTTTGATTTTAATTGTTTTTATTCGCCATATTTTAGACTTCCTTCTGTTTAAAAAAAAAGAAAAACATTCTCTTTTAAATTACTTTGTTTAAAAAAAAACAAATTTGAATTTTAAATTTTGTTTTGTTTTAATTTGGTTGTTTTTAATTGTTTATTAAAAAAAACTTGTATGTATCTTGTTTTACTTGCAGATTGCAGAAGCAGAAATTCAAAGGAGAGGAACTGCTGCCAAAAATAATTGCTTTGCCTTGCTTGCAAAAGAATTTTTTTTAAGTAAAACTCTACTTTTAAGTTTCCTTTCAAAAAAAAGAAAAAAATTGTATATATCTTGTTTTAAATTTCAGGTTGCCAAAGCAGATTGGAAAAGTTGCTTGCTTCGCTCAACTGTTGCCCAAAAATAATTGCTTCGCTATTCTTTATAAAAAGAAAAAAAAACTGCTTGCTTGATATATCTATTGTTTTTATTTGCCTTGCATTGTATATATCTCTTGTTTTTATTTTAGTTGCATTGTTGATTGCTTGCATTTGCATATATATATATATTTAAAAAAAAATTCAAAAATTAAAAAACAAAAAAATCCATTCGTAGTTGCATTATTAATACACGTTTAATTTCTACTTTGCATTTCATCCTAGAATTTTGATTAGTAATAACAGTTAGACATCGATAACTTTAAATTGTGTATTGACAAGTTGTCTTCTTTGAACAATTTAATTTCTCGGTGTCTAGGCTACGGCAGAGTAATAACCATTTATAAATATTACGGTGATTCGTAAATATTATAGTGGTTGTTCCTCTGAAGGTACTTAAACCTTCGGCTGCATTGCTACGGTGATTCGTGGTGCACCGATAACCCCTGCCCGTTACCTGGCTGAGAACTATCTTGTTGATTTAAAACAAAGTGTGATTATACAATTTTGAGTTAACTTAGGATAAATCATTTGTAATTAACCCTTGCATTCATTTAGTTGCATTAGTTCATGCATATTTTAAAAAAAATTTCAAAATCCAAAACTAAAAAAAAGTGTATATATTCCTTTTTCTTTGAAATTTTTAAATCCTTTTTCTTTGAAATTTCAAAAATCCAAAAAAAATTTAGAAAAACCAAAATAAAATTATAAAACCTTTTCAAAAACAAAAAAAAATTGAAAAACAAAAAACCAAAACAAAAAAATCAATTTCCCTTTTGAAAAATAAATTTTATTTCTAAATATTTTTCCTTTAAAAAAACAAAAACATTCTTGAAAATGTCCGAGTTTCCCCACTTACGTGAATTTTACAATAATTGTGAAAATCAATATAATCCATATGATTTCACTCCAAATCCGTATGGATATTTTAACAACAACTATTGTTTAAACGATTTGAGTTTTGAACCACAAAATTTTCAAAATGACGAACCACCCTCGAATCTCGAAAATAGGATTTCATCTCTACTTGAAATCTCTACACAACAGAATCAAAGTATAAATGATTTGTGTAATTCATATTTGTGTAATAACTCGAGTCAAGGATTCAAAATTTGAATTCAATTCAAAATTCAAACAATTTCGATTATAACCCATGCCAATTCAATTTCGAACTCCAGAATGAATTTCAAACTCAAAATGAAAACGGAAACAACTTTTCAAACGAATTTGGCAATGGGAATAATCTTAACCACGCTACGATTGAAAATCTCTGTTCTCAACAAATTCAAAGTGAAAATCCTCATTCTAATAACTATAAATTGGATTTTGTTGAGAAAATGAATGGAATTTACAATGATCACACAGATTCGTTGTTTGAAACATATATGAAACAACGTGAAAAACAAAATCAAATCCCAACGTGTGATGAGTCAAATAACAATCCATCTTTTACCACAATTGACGATTTTCAAATTACTACTTTTGAGGGTGTGGAACCAAATTCAAAATTAGATCTTCCTTTTCTCGATTTCAAAAATTTAAATACAAAAACTTTGGATTTTGAAAATGATGTACGCAATGAAGTTGTTGATAATCCAATAAAGGAAGACGAATTCAATAAACATGATTTCTTTGGACTTTTCGAAAACGAGTTGTTAAATTCTGAAGGGGAAGAGTTAAATCACCATTTCAATGTTGAAATCAATAATTTTAAAGAAGTTTTCAATGATAAATTTGAATTTCAATTTAGTGAAAATAAACTTGAATTTCAATCAATCGTTTTATCAACCCCAAAAATCATCGAAAAGGAAACAACTCGTACGATTTTTAATAAAACGACATTCGTTTTTCCAGACCAACGTTCAACTTCAAAATCTTTTACGATTTGGTTTTTCAAGCTTAAGCTGTGTCTTGTATACTTGACAAGACAAATGAATCGGTCTTTAGAAGATCGTTTCATTTACTTCTTGACGATATACTTTCTGAACTCTTGTAAATAATAATCTTTTCGTTTTCATGTAAATATAGGTCATCTTTTTATTGTTTATTTTTCTCCTTCTACTTGGGTTGACTGTGGGGACACAGTCAAAATCAAGAATGGGGGGAGACTCATCTTCACTTTTAATTTTTCATGGTTTATTTTTGCTTTTTCTTTTAAAAAAAAACTCAATATATATATATATTCTTTTGATTTATTTTTAAAGAAACAATATAAGATAAATATATGGCTTTGGTTTATTAAATTGAAATTTTTGAAAATTTATTTGTCTTAACAAAAGTAAAAATGAAGTTTGATTACAAATAACAATGGTTTAACTAATATATAGGAAGATTCATACGTGTTAATTATGAAATATATCCTAATTGAAAATCTTTGTTTTTAAAAAGTGGTTGATTAAAAGTAAATGATATAACTTTTTTTTTGTCTTCTAAGTTAAATGGTGCTAAGATGATAGCGCGAAACTCTCTCTTTCTAAAAAAATATAAAAAAAAACAGAACAAAACAAAAATATTTCTTGTATATATGTATATATTTCTTAATAAACACCTAGAGTCATGTGTTCACACTCGTGTGTTCACTCGCCATGCTCTGTACCCTTCTCACTTAAGCCCGAAAGGCAGTGCACGATCGGTATATCTGGCCTTAGTTTATCTGAGTTAGGTGTCTATATGTAAAAATTCTTTTTAATAACGCCTACAGTCAATAGGTGTTCACACTCGTGTGTTCACTTGCCATGCTCTGTATTCCCCTCACATCAGTCCGTAAGGCAGTGCATGGGTAATATATCTGGCCTAAGTTTATCTGAGTTAGGCATATGTAAATATTGTAAATATCAATAAAATTTTCAAAAAATGGAGAGAGTAAGCAAATGAAATCCAAGCGCTATTTTAACTTATTTGATTTGATTTGTTATTGAAATGAAATACCACTTTAATAAACTTTGATAATCAACTAAGGACCTATTTCATGGTTACACTTTGTTATCAACTGAAACAACGAGTTAAACTATTGTCTATTTGTTATGATAACTTAATTTTTGTTGGAAATTTTGACGAGTAAATGACTTAAATTTCAAGATAATGACCAAACCTATATTTAACTTATTTGTGTTAATTTAAAAGTAAATCCTTCATTCGTAAATATTTTCAAAAACTTGCATTCACATCTTTGTAAATAAATCTTGCATTTTTGTAAATATTTTCATCCTGCATTTGGATTTTTGTGGGTAGTATCTGCTGAAAACCCTCACGAGACAACACTCGTCCTACTGGGGACACCCAGAGGTTTAATGGCTTGTTGCATACGCTCAATGCAATCGTGCTCCCTACGAAAACGGATTTATCTTAGTTTTCCTTTATTCGAGGACGAATAAAAAGATAAGTGTGGGGGTATTTGATGTGCACGTAAATATGCATATTTTTACCACCATTTTTAATCTATTTAAATTTAATAAATGATCATATCACGCATTTTAACTTGTTTAAACCAAAATTCATATTATTTTCAAATCGTCACATATTCATCTTCATCCAAAGGCAAAATGGTCATTTTTGTGCATAAATTAACTTGAGAAAATTTAATTATAAATTTCCGTACTATTTTGTAGGAATTTGATTTCAATTACAAGTGGTTTGATGAAGAAGATATGCATGCACAAATAGAACACAAAGGAATGAAGATGGAAATAATTCAAAGTGAAGATCATGGAGGACCCCACCCACTTACCTTGATTTTCAAATTAGGAGCTAAGCACATGATAAAAGGACATTAAAGCTTCATGTATATTTAAGTGGGGGATTAGTGGATGTTAATGATTACTTGGCCACCACACTACCTCAAGGGAAATTTGGGCATTCCCCAAAAATATGAATTAGGGTTTAACACTTGTATAAATACCCCATATCTTCATGTAACCTCTCCTCTCTCCCTTAGTCTCTCTTTAGTTTAGTTTAGGCTAAAAAATAAATCAAGTTTCTTCTTTCTTTTCATGGCTACTTAGCCATTTCTAATTCATGTAACTTTCCTTTTTTTATGCAATGTGATTATTGTTTCCTTTTAATTACATGTTCATTTCCTTTTATGCTAGTAGTGTAGATTTTCTTTTATGCAATTAGAATAGTTTTCTTTCATTTAGCTTTCATTTTGCTTTCGTTTTGCTTTCATGTTGCAAGCTACATTTGTTAATCAAATGACAAATATGAGAGGCTAAACCCCTTCAATTTAGGGGTAATGAAGCTCTCTAATTATGTAGCTTCAACTATTTGTTAATTAATGCTCTCTTTTTGTGCTTAATGAAGAATTATTGAAGTGGTTTAATTGTTGTTTTTGCCTTGAATTTGATAGCCTATATTGTTGACACCAAATAGGCTATGCTTAAACAATTACTAACACTAATTGCCTCTTCATCAAAATATGATTATGGCAAAATAAAGTGATTTGAAATTAAAATTTGATGGTCTATATTTCTAATCAATAGTTAATAGGCCATACTTAAAATAGATTTCATTTTCATTTTCAAGTTTCATGAAAGTTAGTAAGTGATTTAAGGGGTGTGTCAAAGTTTGATGGCTTATGTTGGCTAACTAATAGCACAAATATGCCATACTTATGATAGGCACATCAATTAAAGCACTAATGACCATAAAAGAGAGATCATGATTTCATATGTGTTGAACTACATGATCTAGAGAGTGGATTTATTCTCTAAATTGTCATTTAACTCTTATATTTGCATTTCTTTTCTTTTCTTTTAGTTAGTTAGTTAATTCTCTAATTCTCTAGCTTAACTTTCACTCGACTTTGGTTTAATTTGATTGAATAAAATTTTAAAATCATTAATTCCCTGCAAATCGAACCGTATTCTCCATGTACTACAAGTGTACGCCGTGCAATTGCGGTATATTTTATTTCAAAATTCGTTCGGCTATTTTCTAATTCGATAGACATTTAGCCATCCGAACATGTGCCATTGCAAATTATTCCACAAGGCTGGTCAATCCCTAGTGAACTTCCTCCTACCTCCACAAGCTCTCATGCTAAAGGCGGCAAGGGGTCCCAAGAGAGAAGCATAAGTGGCTCTACTTCCGAGAAATCCAAAAAAGAGAGGAAGTCGAAGAAATAGCTGTTGCTTCGGCTTAATATACATAGTTTTCGTAGTCATTCCTTTCACTAGTTATGATTGTACAGGTATGGATCCCGATCTTTTGGAATAACTAGTACTGAAATTTCGACACCTGTTATGTAAATAATTTTTTTTGTTTTCTGTTAAGCTTCGTGTGAATTGTTATTTAAGTAGTTGAACGATTACTTTCCATTTAATGTACTTGTAATTCGTTGCTTGTAAATTTGGTAACAATTCACCAGGTCCATCCCAAGGCCTCCGAGTGGTCGTGGCCTCAAGTCGTATCAAACACCAGATTCGAGCCTTAGTGTTACGCTGTTGGATTCAACGGTTTTTCGAATAACTATGCTTCTGCCCTCGGAATTGATTTGGAGAGGCCAGAAGTTTGACGGTCGAATTCTATCCTTAGTGAGTTTATACTCCTCTTGTCGGTTTTAAGCCGGAGTTTATGGAATAGAGAACGGACGAACTCCACTCATATATTCATTTATGTCTATATCCACACTCTGGGGATAAGATTTAGTTGATGGGTGGTCGGGTCGCACCCATTTTATGTTTATACTCTAATCCGCACTCTAGGGACTCAGAGTTATCTCACGAGCGATCGAGTCACGCCCAATTTATATTTATACTCAAGTCCGCACTCTGGGGACTTAGAGTTGTTTTGCAGGTGGTCGGTTCACACCTGATTTATGTTTATACTCCAGTCCGCACTCTGGGGACTTAGTGTTTTTCGCGGGTGGTCGGCTCACACCTGTTTTATGTTTAAACTCCAGTCTGCACTCTGGGAACATAGAGTTGTTTCGGAGAGTAGACAGATTGTACACTTTTCTATTTGAATAATTTTCCTCTCCAGGACTTGGAGTATGATTTAGCGAGCGATCGGTCGTATCTCAATCGCTTTGATTTTGTTTTAGTTCCATAGTCTGGAAAAAACTTATTCGATCATCAGATTGTTGGCCACATTCATTCCTTATTATGTATCTCGTTCTTTGGATTATGAATGAGAATTGTTAAACAAACAAGTAGATTGAGATTATCTTGTCTGATCCCATCGGGAGTTATCATGATTGATTGATTTCAAACTCTGGAAGCCTATCCACACACATCGAGATCAATCAGTTTCACTATGTAATTAGCACAAAATGCAATAGAAAACATAAATACAGAGGAAGCCTGAGACTTTATTCATTAAATGGAAAGGAACAACATAAACTACCGTAACATCCCCTTACTTGGAGGCCCAAACTAATGGCTACGGATGCTGCAGTCATCCATAGTAATTAATCCTCGGCGATCAAATAAGGCGACATTAGATAATTGATACAAAGAAACACAAGAATATGGAAAAAAAATTAAATAGCAAACAAATTCCACACTCCATTTTAAAATATTCCAAATTGATTACATAATCCCAATTCGCAGACCACATTCAGATAACATATCATTATTACAAAATACACCAAGAGCGACATATGAAGATGCCCCTTGGTAGATCAGGGTATATAGATAGGCAAGAAAACAATTTTTCCTTTACAAACAAAACACACAGCGGAAATAAAAGAAATCTAATAACAAGCTTGCCTCTTGCACGTCCTCAGAAGCTTTATTCGTCTAAAAGAACACCTGGAAACCTTAACTCTCAACCTACTCAAAATCGATTGAGTACCCGAGAGTTTAAGGGGAAAACAAAAACTTCGAGTCAGGCATAAAGCCTGGTATGAATAATAATTTACCATCTCAAACCATTTAGATATCTAGTGAGACCACACCGCTTAGAGGAACAGGTTTTCCTCTCACTAGTACCCTAAAACATTTATAAAACCATATACTATGCTCCTGCATCCATAATGGTTAAAACATAGTATTTCAAAAACTTTATGATGATATGCAAAACAAGTAAATCAAATCTAGATTGCCTATCCCCATTCATTCTGACTATCTATCTCAATTATAGTTTCTAGGATTGCAATTATCCTGTTAAATGTTTATGGCCTATCTGTCCAATATCATAGTTTTCATGGGATCACTAAGAACCTATTGGTAACTCCAATATCTTATCCCTTATCCTAGTTTTCATGGGCTAATTAGGAACCTATTGACTGACTATCAATATCTTAATCCAGATATAGTTTTCATGGGCTAACTACAAACCTACTGGCCCTTGCCAGTATCAAATCATAGTTTTCATGGGCTGACTATGAACCTATTGGCCCCTGCCGATATCGTACAGTTTTCATGGGCTTACTGTAAACCTATTGGCCCCTGCCAATATCTTTAATTAAGATTTTAATATCTGTTGAGTTATATTCACTACTGGGTCAACCTAACTGGTTATTCCGCTCTTTCCTCAAAATACAGTTATGGGTTAATAACAATGTGAATAATATTTCCAAAAATCTTTATTTCTGCCATGGTTTTTCCTTTAAACATGAGAATGGGTTATTTGTTTTGAAACTTTAAAACATTACTTTCGAAACCACTAGATGACCTCCTTCGAAAGCATAGAAAACCTCTTTTCAAAACTCTAAGTATATACCTTTCGAAAGCAATGATACCTTTCGATGGTATCAAGAAAACATTCTTTAAAACATAGCTTCGAAACAAATAAAGTACCATTTCGAAAGCATTGGGTTTACTCTTTAAAAACATCATTTCGTTCAAAATGGTTATATACAAAAGTATCTCTTTCGAAACCAACTAAAATAAATTTGGGGAAAAGTTGATGGCGTCAGAACCATCTAGTCGAAAGCAAAGTCCTTTAAAAATTAAAACTTCGAAGGACAAAGTCGAAACCCCCTTTCGACTCCATCACCTTCGAAACCCTCACCCCCCTTTCGAAAGTAATTAGGAAGTGGCTTAACTTAGGTAAAAGCAAAGATAACCTTTCGAAGGCATTGATGACTTCAAATACTTTGGAAGGAAAATAGCGGCTAGGTTTCGACTAGGTCGGAACCAACCCTTTCGAAAGCTCTTATTTAAAGAAAAAGGCACCCCTTCAAAAGCTCATACTGTAATATAATGTGATGACCTTCTTCGAAAGCTAATTATAAAACCCTTTCGAAAGCATATGTTTCGACTATGTCGAAGGCTTTAAGTAAAACAAGGCCAGACTTTAACTTTTGAAAACAAAGCATGGTTTCGACCCCATCGAAAGCTTACCTTTCGACACCAAGGCTTTCGCCATCCTTCTAATCCACTGCGCACCACTAGGTGATACCTTGTGTATTGGTTTCGACTATGATGGTTTCGACTAAGTAGGTTTCGACTAGGATGGGGCGGAATCATTGGAGTCGAAAGGGCTATTAATTGAGGCGGAACACCTTTTTTCTGAATTAAAGGATGAAATGTTGCTTCTTTTAGTAATTGCCTTATAACAACTTGCCTATTTGTAAACCATTGATTGACTGCCACAAATTTTTTCAAATACTTTAAAATTGAAACTGCAGCATTTATACCAGATCTAAACCATAAAAATGCAACGTTTAAGCCCTTTCATATAACAAAAGTAATATTTGCAGAGAAGTACCTCTTTTAAAATAATTTATTTTTCATAGTAAATCAATTGGGAAAAATCCCCAAAAATTACAGAAATTCGATTTCATCATGTAATAAAACATATTAAAAATTTAGGCCCAATTTTTTCCTAAAATATTCAAAATAAGTTTTTAAACCCAATTACATCATATGTATCATCAAAAATTTATAATAAAATATCCATAACTTGGAAAATTATGAAAATTAAAACCCATCTCCAAAATCATGTTTTACTTAACATAAAAAATTTCCATGGCATTTTAAAATCAATAACCCACGGTTTTGCCCCTAAAACCGTACGAATTTCACGTACAATTAAATTGTTTAAATCAAACAATTCATAAATTAAGCATATCATCATCCATTATATCATAGAAACAAAATAAATACTCAATCCGAAATCATATGATTATAAAACCAAAAAGAGATGGAATGAATTATTATTCACCTTAGATATGATAAGGAATTTGAGACTTGTTGTTGATTAATCCTTCCTAGCTTTGATCCTTAGCTTTTGATTGAATTTTCCTCTTTTCCTCTTTGTTAATGGTCGACTATATTTTTATTTTTTGATTTGCATTTGTGATGGTGAGAAATGAAACGTGAATTGACAAAAATGAGAAGTGTATAGCCGTGTAAAATTAAATGGCTATTTACTAATATGCCCATGTGTAAACTTATTAAACTTTAAACTAATTTAAAGCCCATTAAATTTTTATTATTGAGCATGGCCTATTATATAATTTATTCAAATCCTAATCCCCTTATCATCATTATTCTATTTAATTTATCTAATTAAATTTCTCTCAATAATGTTATCAAAAATTAGGGATGTTACAGGCTCCCCCTTAAAGAATTTTGTCCTCGAAATTCAGTAAGGAATAAATACTAAACATAGCAATCATCTGTAACAACACCTAACAACCATACTAGTCTAACTGACTAGCAATTATCTGTACATATATATAATATAGACATACCCTCAAAGTAGATTAGGATAAGTATCTCCAGTCCTGTCCTATGTCTCCCAGGTACAGTCATTCTCATTGTCGCTCCACTGAACTTTCACCAATCTAACTATCTTGTTCCTTAATCTTTTCTCATCTCTAGCTACAACCCGAACTGGTTGTCTAACAAAAGTCAAATTAGGCTCTACCACTAAGTCATCCAACCATGTTGGAGGAATAGTAGTCTTTGGATCATGCACATAATTGCGAAGATGAGACACATAAAATACATTATGGACACCTACCAAACTGTTCGGCAACTCTATCCTATATGCAGGCTTTCCAATCCTTTCTATAATCTGGAATAGGCCTACATATCTTGGGTTTAACTTCCCTGACTTTCCAAATCGTACCATACCTTTCATAGGTGATACCTTAATGAAAACCTTATCTTCAACTGAGAATTCTATGTCCTTACGCCTCTTATCTGCGTAACTCTTCTGCCTTGATTGAGCTTCCTTCATCCTTCCTCGGATTAACTCAACCTTTTGTGACACCTCTCTAACCAAATCTGGACCTAAGACTAATCTGTCTCCAGTCTCCAACCAACATGCTGGTGATTTGCATGGTCTTCCAACCAAAGCTTTAAACGGTGCCATTCCTGTATTTGTCTGATAACTATTATTATAGGAAAACTCAACCAAATGTAGGTGATCCTCCCAAGACCCACCAAAGTCTAATACACAAGCTCTCAGTAGATCCTTGAGTACTTTGTTGACTCTCTCTGTCTACCCATATGTCTGAAGGTGATACGCAGTACTCATATTAAGCTTGGTACCCATCACTTCCTGTAGACTCTTCCAGAATTCACTAGTAAACAAAGCATCTCTGTCACTGACTATACTACTAGGAACTCCATGTAGTCTAACTATGTTCTTCAGGCATAACTTAGCTAAAATAGGTGTCGTTCTGGTTGACATAACTGGAATGAAATGGGAACTTTTGGTAAATTTGTCTACTACAACCCATTTACTTTCATTACCTCTATTTGAACTTGGCAACCCGTCTATAAAATCCATAGATATCGAATCCCATTTCCAAACTGGAGTCTCTAAGGGTTGAAGCAACCCACTTGGTTTTTGATGTTCAGCTTTCACTTGTTGACAGTTTGCGCACTGCCTAACCCACAAGCCAACATCCCTCTTCATGCCTTCCTAATAGAAGCTCCTCTTCATATCCTGATACATCTTGGTCCCTCTAGGATGAATCGTAAACTTGGACCGATGACATTCTCCAAGAACTTCTTTCCTCAAGTCCTCCACATTCGGAACACACAACCGTCCCTTCTTTATCAAACATCCTCTTTGGTCAAGGCTAAAATCCTTTAGATTATCGATCTTAGTTCCAACCTCAAGCTTCTAATTTTCTCAGCCAACACTGGATCCTCCTTCTGCTTAGAAGTAATTTTCTCAATCAATATTGGTCGAACTTCTAAACAAGACAACCTGGCGGTACTCTGACTAGAACCATCAGTCGATCTTAACTGTACATCTCAACTGACTAAGGCTTCTAAATTCTTCCACTTCGCCAACGTAGCTAACACCACATTCTGATGTTTCTTGCTAAGAGCATCAGCCACTTGATTACCTTTTCCTGGTGAATATTCTATACCAAAATCATATGCAGCCAAAAACTCCAGCCACATCTGCTGCCTCATATTCCACACCTTCTGAGAGAATAAATACCGTAAAGACTTATGATCGTTATACAACTCAAATCTCTCCCCTAAGATATAATGTCTACGAATCTTCAATGCGAAGGTCACAGCTGCCAACTCTAAATCATGAGTAGGATATCTAACGTCATGCGGTTTAAGCTGCCTAGATGCGTAGGCAATGACTTTACCATTTTGCATCAACACCGCTCCTAATCTAGTTCCACATGCATCAGTATACACCACCAATCCCTGGTTTCCGTCTGGAACTACTAACACGGGTGCATTGGTCAACAAATGTTTTAACTTAAGGAATGCCTCCTCACATTTGTCGGACTAAGCAAATCTCACTTCCTTCCTGGTTATCTTAGTTAAGGGTGCTGCTATCCGTGAGAAATCCTTAATGAATCTCCGGTAGTAGCTAGCAAGTCCAAGAAAACTCTTGATCTCAGTCACCGTCTCCGGTCTCTTCCAATTATTCACGACTTCGATCTTATCTGTATCGACTGACAATCCTTTCTCTGAAATCATGTGACCAAGAAATTTTACCCCTTTCTTCCAGAAATGACACTTGGTATACTTCGCCTTTAGCTGATTCAGTCTCTGTGTCTCAAGCACCACTCTAAGATGAACTTCATGCTCTCTCTCATCCTTAGGGTATACTAGAATGTCATCTATAAACACTAGTACAAACCTATCCAAGTACTCTCGGAAAACTCGATTCATCAAATCTACGAAGAAAGCAGGGGCATTCGTCAATCCAAATGGCATCACTAACCACTCATATGAACCATATCTTGTCCAAAATGACGTCGAAGGAACATTGTCCTTTGCCACTCTTAACTGATGGAACCCGGTCGCTAAATCCAACCGGGAAAGCACTCTGGATCCATTCAACTGATCAAACAAATCATCTATTCATGGAAAATGATACTTATTCTTGATCATCCTTTCATTTAACTTATGATAGTCGATGCACATCCTCAACGACCCATCTAGTTTCTTCACAAACACCGCGGTCGCTCCGCAAGGCGAATTGCTTGATCTGATAAATTTCCTTCCTTCTAGATCCACTAGCTGCACCTTCAATTCCTTCATCTCAGTAGGTGTCATCTTGCTAGGTGGTCTACTTGCAGGTTCAGCTCCTGGCACTAGATCTATTCTAAACTAAATAGCTCCTTTTGGAGGTAGTCCAGTGACTGGTTCAAAGACATCTGCAAACTCTCTGCTACCCGAACCTAACTTAACTCATTTCCTACCTCCATAGCATTAAGCATAGCACTAACACTCCGATTAGTATTTTCTGCTGAGAATATCATTCGGTTATGACTATCAGGGTGTCTCAGTGATATTTTCCTATCCTAGCAAAATATTCTAGCCTCATACCTACTCAACCAATCCATACCCAAAATGATCCTGAAATCTATGAAATCAATGACATACAAACTGCATGCAAATTTATGACCTAACAAATCAAGTTTTAATTGGTCACATCTTAACCCAAGATTTGCATACCCGCCTATTAGATTAGCAACCCTTAAGGAAGTAACAAGGTAGGTGGGTTCTAAACATAATCTATCAACCAAACACTGAGATATAAATGAATGTGGTGCACCGGTGTCAAAAAGTACTCTAACTGGAATACTCTGAATCAAAAGCATATCTTCCACCACAGTCTTTCCTTTATCATTCGTGGTAGGCCTAGCTGGTCCTATAGCAAAAAAATTTCCTTTGTCATCCCTAACTGACTCTAGACACTGATTCTTGTAATGCCCAACTTGATCATAATTGAGGCACTTCACATTCTTCTTATTTGCAGCTTTCTTCCCATTTCCCGACTGGCATTCATTAGCAAAGCGACCCTTCTTGTCACACTTATAGCAAACTACCTTAGCCTTTGACTTCTTAGCAGTATCTCCCTTCCGAGCTCCCTTCTTTTTAAAGAACTTCCTCTTCTTCCACTGAGAACCCTGAGTTTCCACTGACTTCTCTTTAGCTAAATCAGCAAGTAACTCCTCATGGCCATCTCCACTACTATATTACAAGGATCACAGACATGTGTCATGGTCATTCTAGCAAGCTCGAGCCTCAATCCCTGAATGAACTTCTCATTCCTTTTGATGTTAGTATCTATAACAGCATATCCATATCGAGACATCTCTTAGAACTTAGTAGCATACTCGACTACTGACATCTCTCCTTGAACTAAAGAAATAAACTTCCTCATCAGTTCGGACTTAGCAAACTCAGATACAAACTTCTGGTCAAATTTCATTTAAAATCAGCCCAAGTTAACTGCGCTTCCGGAACTCCAGCAGTGACACTATTCCACCAATGTAGTGCTGACCCCTACAACTATCTAAAGGCCAACCTCCTCTTTTGCCCATCATTCAGGCCTAAATCAATAAATATACGCTCAAAATTCAACAACCAATTCCAAACTTCTATGGCACTTTCCATTCCCAAGAATGGCTTCCAACCCAAACTGGTGTAATCTTTACTCAACAAAGCAATATTCCCAACTGGAGCCACAGGATTAGCTCCTCCTACATTTCCAACAACTCCAGCATCAGCCCCTGCTTGCATCAAACCAGCAAAGAACTGATACATCACCCCCATATCTACTGGTGGATTTCCAGCACTCACATTGGCATCAACATTTTGATTATTAGCATTAGCCTGTCGACCTAGATTCCTCCTGGTAGTGGGCCGAGCATTTCCATTGGTTGTGGTGCTTCCTCCACCGAGATTTCCTCTTCTATTTCCTTGTTCCATATCTCCTTTCTTGTAAATCTGCGTACGAGCCTTAGTAAGATAAAGAAGAATAGTCTAAGAGAGCGGGGAATACATGTGTATATATATAACTATATATATCAAATACAAGTACGTTAGTATAATGTTAACCCAAACCCCAATCTTATTATCTGATTCATTGGATTATGATTGGAAAAATCTTTTAGGTTTAAGTTTCTTTTAAAATTTCATAAACCATGCTCTGATACCAACTTGTAACATCCCCCTACTTGGAGACCCAAAACTAACGGCTACGGATGCTGCAGTCATTCATAGTTATTAATCCCCGGCGACCAAATACGGCGACATTAGATACATTAATACACAGAAACACAAGAATATGGAAAAAATTGAAATGACAAACAAATTCCACACTCCATTTCAAAATATTCCAAATTGATTGCATAATCCAATTCCCAGACCACGTTAAGATAACATATAATTATTACAAAATACACTAAGAGCGACATATGAAGATGCCCCCTTGGTAGATCAGAGTATATATATAGGTAAGGAAACAATTTTTCCTTTACGAACAAAACACACAGCGGAAATAAAAGAACTCTAATAACAAGCTTGCCTCATGCATGTCCTCGGAAGCTTTATTCGTCTAAAGGAACACCTGGAAACCTTAACTCCCAACCTACTCAAAATCAATTGAGTACCCAAGAGTTTAAGGGGAAAACAAAAACTTCGAGTCAGACATAAAGCCTAGTATGAATAATAATTTACCATCTCAAACCATTTAGATATCTAGTGAGATCACGCCGCTTAGCAGAACGGGTTTTCCCCTCACTAGTATCCTAAAACATTTATAAAACCATATACTGTGCTCCTGCATTCACAATGGTTAAAACATAGTATTTAAAAAACTTTATGATGACTTGCAAAACAAGTAAATCAAATCTGGATTGCCCATCCCCATTCATTCTGACTATCTATCTCAATTATAGTTTCTAGGATTACTATTATCCCGTTAAATGTTTATAGACCATCATTCCAATATCATAGTTTTCATGGAATCACTAAGAACCTATTGGTAACTCCAATATCTTATCTCTTATCCAAGTTTTCATGGGCTAACTAGGAACCTATTGACCGACTATCAATATCTTAATCCGGATATAGTTTTCATGGGCTAACTACAAACCTGCTAGCCCCTGCCAGTATCAAACCATATTTTTCATGGGCTGACTATGAACCTGTTGGCCCCTACCGATATCATACAGTTTTCATGGGCTTACTGTAAACCTATTGACCCCTGCCAATATCTTTAATTAAGATTTTAACATCTGTTGAGTTATATTCATTACTGGGTCACCTAACTGGTTATTATGCTCTTTCCTCAAAATACAGTTATGGGTTAATAACAATGTGAATAATATTTCCAAAAATCTTTATTTCTACCATGGTTTTTCCTTTAAACATGAGAATGGGTTATTTGTTTTGAAACTTTAAAACATTACTTTCGAAACCACTAGATGACCTCCTTCGAAAGCATAGAAACTTCTTTTCAAAACTCTGAGTATATACCTTTCAAAACCAATGATACCTTTCAATGGTATCAAGAAAACATTCTTTAAAACATAGCTTCGAAACAAATAAAGTACCCTTTTGAAAGCATTGGGTTTACTCTTTAAAAACATCAATTGGGTCAAAATGGTTATATACGAAAGTATCTCTTTCGAAACCAACTAAAATAAATTTGGGGAAAAGTTAATGGCGTCAGAACCATCTAGTCGAAAGTAAAGTCCTTTAAAAATTAAAACTTCGAAGGACAGTCCTTTAAAGCTATTTATGAAACCCTTTCGAAAGCATATGTTTCGACTATGTCGAAGGCTTTAAGTAAAACAAGGCAAGACTTTAACTTTTGAAAACAAAGCAGGGTTTAGACCCCATCAGAGCTTACCTTTCGACACTAAAGCTTCCGCCATCCTTCCAATCCACTGCGCACCACTAGGTGATACCTTGTGTATTGGTTTCGACTATGATGGTTTCGACTAAGTAGGTTTCGACTAGGAAGGGGCGGAATCATTGGAGTCGAAAGGGCTGTTAATTGAGGCGGAACACCTTTTTCTGAATTAAAGGCTGAAATGTTGGTTCTTTTAGTAATTGCTTTATAACAACTTGCCTATTTGTAAACCATTGATTGGCTGCCAAAAAACTTTTCAAATACTCTAAAATTAAAAATATCGCTTTTGTACCAAATCTAAACCATAAAAATGCAACGTTTAAGCCCTTCCATATAACAAAAGTAATATTTGCAGAGAAGTCCCTCTTTTAAAATAATTTATTCTCCCTAGTAAATCAATTGGGAAAAATCCCCAAAAATCACAGAAATTCGATTTCATCATGTAATCAAACATATTAAAATTTTAGACCCAATTTCTTTTTGAAATATTCAAAAATAAAATTTTAAACCCAATTACATCATATTTATCATCAAAAATTTATAATAAAATTTTCATAATTTGGAAAATTCTGAAAATTAAAACCCAGCTCCAAAATCATGTTTTACTTAACATAAAAAATTTCCATGGCATTTTAAAATAAATAACCCATGGTTTTGCCCCTAAAACCGTACGAATTTCATATACAATTAAATTGTTTAAATCAAACAATTCATAAATTAAGCATATCATCATCTAATATATCGTAGAAAAAAAAATACTCAATCCGAAATCATATGATTATAAAACCAAAAAGAGATGGAATGAATTATTATTCACCTTAGATATGATAAGGAATTTGAGATTTGTTGTTGATTAATCCTTCATAGCTTTGATCCTTAGCTTTTGATTGAATTTTCCTCTTTTCCTCTTTGTTAATGGCCAACTATATTTTTATTTTCTGATTTGCATTTGTGATGGTGAGAAATGAAACATGAATGGACAAAAAATGAGAAGTGTATAGCCATGTAAAATAAAATGGCTATTTACTAATATGCCCATGTGTAAACTAATTAACCTTTAAACTAATTTAAAGCCCATTAAATCTTTATTATTGAGCATGACCCATTATATAATTTATTCAAATCTCAATCCTCTTATCATCATTATTCTATTGAATTTATCTAATTAAATTTCTCTGAATAATGTTATCAAAAATTAGGGATGTTACAACTATCTTATTACATTATTCAGAACATCAAATGCTAAAGCAAACTCTAAAAGTAAATACAACTGAAATGTAAAGGAAATAAACTAAGTGAAATTGCGTCATAAATATTTTCTATTCCACGCTCTTGGAAGTGTAATGCCATCGACAGTCGCTAGCTTGAAAGTTACTTCTCTAAGCCACTGTTCAATGACATATGGTCCTTTCCATGTGTGACGGTGTAGGAAAAACTCGTTTCAGGATGATATCGCCAATTTCGAAGGTTCTTGGTTGAACTTTGGTGTTGTAATACTGGGCGACTCGATGTCGGTGTGCAGCTGCCCTAAGATCGGCTTCTTCGCACTTCTAGTTTATAAAGTCCAGAGATTCCAAGAGGAGATCTTGATTTGTTTTGGGATTATAGTAAGTCACTCAATGAGAAGGGACTTCGAGTTCAACAAGAATAACAGCTTCTGAATCGTAAGCAAGGGCGAATGGAGTATGACCAGTTGCAGACTTGTGTGTGGTTCTGTAAGCCCAGAGTGCCGTAGGGAGTTCATCCACCCACTTGCCTCTAGCCTTCTCCAAACGCTTCTTCAGAATTTACTTGATGATTTTATTTACAGCTTCAACCTGTCCATTTACTTGAGGGTGAGCAACCGCTGCAAATCTCTTTTCAATATGATAACTTCGACAAAAGTCTTTAAATTTAGCACTATCGAATTGAGTCCCATTATCCAGTACAATAGTCCTTGGAAGACCGAAATGACATATGATGTTTCGGACGATGAAGTTGATTACTTTCTTAGTTGTGATTGTGGCTAAAGGTTCTGCCTCGGCCCATTTGGTGAAGTAATCAACTGCCACAATAGCGTACTTCACGCCATCTTTGGAGATTGGTAAAGAACCGATAATGTCTATACCCCACATAGCGAATGGCTATGGGCTGACCATTTGCATGATTTCTGTCGGCGAAGCTCTTGGGACTTTTTCATATATCCGACATTTATCACATCGTCTTACATAATCAACGGCGTCTCGATTTACGGTTGGCCAATAATACCCATAATAGAGTATTTTCTTTGCCAGAGTTTGCCCCCCAGTGTGATCACCGCATTCTCCTTCATGAACTTCTCTTAGAACACGCTTTATCTCATCATGAGCGATACAACAGAGTAGAGGGACCGAGAAACCTTTCCTATACATTACTCCTTCTTACATAATATACCGTGAGGCTTTGCAAAAGACTTGTCACTTTTCATTTCTTTTATAAGGCAGGAGTCTATGTAGTAAATAGTCTTTAATTGGAGTTATCCACGATTCCCTTTTAGATTCTTCTCCCAGTGTCTGGTTGATCTCCATCATGTTTATAATTAGGGTGTTCAGTACGGACGAAGCTTCCATGATGCAATTAGCAAGTAGTATGCCAATTTTTCTATTTTTGGATAGTTCCTTTCTGCTCCTGTTAATTGTTTAATGATGTAATATACCGGTCTCTTTATCCGATTCTCCTCATGAATCAAGGCGGCACTTATAGCGTGTGCTGATACAGCCAAATAAATGTACAACTCCTTATGATCTACCGACTTTGACAAGATAAGGGATCTCTCAAAATGATTCACAGGAGCTTGAAACGCGTCCTTACAATACTGCGTCCATTTGAAGTTTCTTTTTCCTTTCCTAATCAAATCAAAGACGGGAATACATTTTTCGGTAGCTCTAGAGATAAATCGACTTAAGTCAGCAACGTTTCCATTCAAATTTGCACTTGTTTAATAATTCGTGGCGCTTGGATATCTCAAATAGCCTGAATCTTCTCGGGATTAGCTTTTATTCCACGAGCATTGACGATAAAGCCCAAGAATTTTCCTGAGTTAACCCCAAATGAACATTTCAAAGGATTGATTTTCATCTTGTCATATTGGAGGATGTCAAACATTTTCGCCAAGTTCCTAATGTGGCCGTTTAATTGTCGTGACTTCACGAGCATATGATCCACATACACTTCCACTGTTTTTCCAATCAACATCCTTTTAACTAAGTGCCAATAAGTTGCTCCAACATTCTTCAATCCAAATGGCATTACTACGTAATAATACATACCAACATCTGTAACAAAACTGGTGTTCTCTTGATTGGGGATATGCATCGGGATTTGGTTATATCCCGAATACGCATCCATAAAAGATAGAAATTCGTGTCCTGTGGTTGAATCAACTAGCTGATCAATCCTTGGAAGGGGAAAACTGTCTTTTAGGCATGCTTTGTTCAAATCTGAGTAATCAATGCGCGTTCTCCATTTACCATTCGCCTTCTTCACAAGTACGGTATTAGATACCCATTAAGGGTAGAGGGCGTCATGCATAAACCCATTGACTTTTAGTTTATCCACCTCCTCTTTGAGAGCGACAGATCTCTCCAAATCCATGCCGCATCATTTTTGCTTCACCGGAACATACTTCAGGTCAATATTCAATGCATGGCTCATAATGGCGGGTGAGATTCCACACATGTCCGAGTGAGTCCAAGCGAATACATCTAGATTCACTTGGAGAAAACTAGCAAGTTCTTTCATCACCGAGGTGCTGAGCTATAACCCAATCGTCAACTCAGCCGGTGCAGCCTTGGTCTCTTTGGGCTCCTCTTCGTCATCTCTCAAATCTATATCTCTATAAAACTGACTGTGCTGCCCAAGCCAAGGCTCAGCGCTGGTTGTCAATCTTCCATAGCTTGGACGCGGAAAATCTTTTCCACACCCTTTCCTTTTTCTTTGTGCCAAGCTTTCCTCAACATAACAGGCACGTCCAGTCGCCTGATCCCCATGAACAACTCCTACACCATTATCCGTCAGAAACTTCAAAGTTAAACACCATAGGGAAAGAGCTGCCAAAATTCAGCCAGGGCCGGTCGGCCCATAAAAACATTATACAGAGAGTCAACATCCAAAACAAGAAACCGTAAAATTCGCACTCTCCTTCGTGCACCTTCTCCTAATTTAATAGATAATTCCACATAACCAACAACCTCGGTCGCGACGCCATTAAAACCATGAATACGAGCTTTAGATGGTTTCAAGTCTTTGGCTTCCATTCTCATCTGCTCATATGCCTTTTTGAAGATTATATTCACTGAACTTCCACAATCAATCAAAATCATTCTTACCATTGCAGGACCAATCATAGCTGAAATGACCATTGGGTTAATTGTTGGGGCCTTTATTTTGTCTGCATCCCTACTTCTAAACACTATATCATGCACCATTGTACGCTACTATTTTGCCGGAGCTCCATCTTTCGTATTCGAACAACATTCAAAATCTTCTTGCCTTTTCGCGCTAGCATAGCGCTCGATCTCCCGCCAACTCCTGTCCGGAGGGTGCGGTCCTCCAACTATCCTATTTATCACCAGTCTTCCACTGACCCATGCAGGCTCCTCAGCCCTACACGGAGCTTGTCCTCAATTTGGATCAGATGTCCCCTATCCGCCATCCTACGGGGTTTTCACAAACTGTTGCAATTTCCTTTCCCGAATTAACTTTTTTATAACATCTTGGAGATGCCTACATTCATTCGTATTGTGCCTATAACATTCATGAAACCGAAAATATTTCCCGATCTGCTTCTGCTTCTCTGTCGACTCCTTTGGGTGCGGCTTCTTGTATTTCATGGTATTGCAAGTTGATAGGTAGATATTCTACAGGGACTTTTTTAGCGGCGTGTTGTTGTCATACATTGGAATCCTAGGCTTTAGTCTCCCAGAATCCCTCTTTCGCTCTTGATTCCCATTTCTATCTCTCTTTTGCCAATTCGGCTTATTCTGGACGTTCATCTGGATTTTCCCAGAACTATCATCAGACTGTTTTATTGCAATATTACTCTGCAATACTTCTCTACTCGGTCCCGCAATGTTCTTTTTTTGGAGGACCTGGCTTCCTCCTTTCTCAGAAACTGAGCTTCCTTTGAATAGAAGTGCTCCAATGTGGCAAGCTATTTTCTAGCCAGCTAATCGCCAAACTCAGATCCTGGATCAATCCCACTTGTCACGACCATAAGTATAGCATGATCATTTGGGTTACTGACCTCCGTGGTGGCGGTATGAAATCTCTCCAAATATTCTTCAACGATTCCTCTGGAGCCCGGATCACGTTGGAAAGGGACATCACGTCTTTAGGACAAGTCACGTGCATTAGAAATTGCTCCACAAACTTAGTTGCCAACTTATCGAATCTCGAAATCGATCGCAAGGGTAGTCTCGAGAACCACATCATCGCTATCCTGGAAAGTGTTATGGGAAAGCATCTACACTTGGTCGCATCATTGGCTCATGCAGAATTCATTAACCATTCGTATCTCATAATATGCTGCCTGGGTCGGTTTTTCTCTCGTAGGCAGGCATTGATGGCATGTTGAACCTTCTCGGATATTCGGCATGCAGAACATTATCAATGAATGGGGTATGGCTTCTCGAAATTCCCTAGTCATCATTAATCAAGCCTTGGTTCTCTCTCACCAACTATTTAGCCATTGCTGACAAGTCCAACATCTAGATGGGTGGTGCCAAGCGGTGGTCGCGCTCCACCTCACGTGAATGGTTCGGTCGATGTCTATGGGCCATTTCACGCCTTATTGGTTCACCATCCTCTTGATCACCTTGAACATTTATCTCATCGTCATTTCGGTAAGGTACCTGGCCAGCATTCGATCGAACTCCAAGATCCAAGCTTCAGGAATAACTCCAGCCCGATTCCCCAAGTGTAATGGGGGAATCCCTCCTCTAGAGAAGGGATCGGTACCGATCCTTTGGAAGGGATCGGCAACGATCGATCTTGGCAGACCATATTGTTTTGCCAAGCGGCGCTCCGAAGTTTTTGCATGATCTCTTTCGACCCTGCGATGCCTATGCATTTGGAATTCATTCGATGGGCTTGAACTTTTCGATGTCGAGTAAGGAGTGGGATCCCTTCTAGTCTTCCCACGCTGTTGCTGAGTAATCTGTTTCATCAGGCTAATATTGGTCTGAATTTGCTAATTTAGTTATTGATGGCTTTCCATCAACTCTCTCATCAGATTATGAAATTCAGCTCTGGTTATAGAATCAACAAGGTTCTGAACTTCAACCGGATCAACATTCAAATTTATGGGTTGATTACTTGGGTCTCCGTGTTGAATGCTAACAGTCTTATTTCCATTCACATTCTGAGAAGTAGATCGTATGTCTCACGTTTATCAATCTCCTTGCTTAGATTTCAGTAAATTCGAATAGAATATGCAACTTTATGAAGATAACTATGGATCTCCATTGGTCACAAACACCTAAGAGTAGATTTATGCAGAGAAGTAAATGAAGAATGTAAAATTGAAGAAGAGGAATAAATTAAAATAACAGACTAATCAAAGAAAAAAATCAAGAATATAGGAATTTATAGTGGTTCGGCGTTATATGCCTACGTCCACTTTGAAGATTATCTTTATCGATTCACTAACAGTTTGATTACAGTAGCAAGAACTAAGTAAAAACTTGATTACAATAAAGACTCAAGTAACCAGCAGCGTAAAGATCCCCAGAATGACCTCTTAGGTCAATATTTATAGATGAAGGTGACCACCAATCTCTCTGAAACTTTGGCTATAAGACCTTCTAACCCATATGGGCCCATTATAGGGGTCGCTAGGACCAAATCCCAATGAAGAGGGATCGGTACCGATCCCTTTGTATGCCGATTTTTGGGTAGCAATCCCTATGGTGGCTTCTTCATGCTTAGATACGTTGGCTCTTCAAATATCATGTTGTTTGGACTTGTGGAGCTCACGCTATTGATTGATCTTTGGTTCAACTCCACTCGTGAGCTATTTTCTACCGAACCCTCCAAATAGTTATATGTTGATCCCTCTTTCTTTGGCCATTTGACATGCGATCCCTTGGTTAGGTTCCCTAGGGTCCATATACCTTGCTGTACAAATTTCATCTGCATCAGACTTTTAGATCCTAAAATATTGATCGTTGAATGCAACAACGCACTTGGTCTCTGACATGTGCCGATTCCTCCTTGGTGCACTCTAGTATGCCAATCCATTCATCTGTGCCGATCCCTTTTATATGCTATGCCGATCCCTTGCTTATGAGTTGAAGTATAACTTTCCAAGCCATCAAACCATGCCGATCCATCTACTTTCATCTACGCCGATCCATTTCTTGCTTCGACCATGCCGACCTCTCGTCTATCCAACCATACCGATCCCTAATGTGCTTCCAAGCCATGTCGATCCCTTGCTTGTCTAAGCTAAAGTTCATATTTCAAGCATCCTGCATTGTTTATCTACCAATTCCTTCCAATTCTGGCTTTACATAGTCATTGCTCCATGGTCATTATTCTTGATAATAATCAAATCTATCTTGTACAATCAGTTCAATCTAACTGGGTCAGTATAACGGGTAACAGTTGAATTATTGTAATGCATGAGATGAATTAATCTATGATTGATATTGTTTCACCCTTACTACTGAAATGTTATTTTACATACTATAGTTTGGATTGTATAATCGACAAAAGTGTATGTGTAACTATAGTATGTATGGGTAGGAATTTAAAATTCGGTTCATGGATGGATTTGATTGTATCATAGTTAATGTTATATGGTCATTATATACTGCTTTAAAAGTAATTAACTTGTGATTGATGTATTTCCCCATACTTTGATATTAGACCAATACTAATGATTTATTAACTTTGTTAAAGACTGTATTTGGAAATTGCAAGGGCCCAATTCTTTTAAAGGAGGGAAGATTGTAACGACCCGCATATTTAAAATTAATTATTTATTTTAAAAGAGTAGTTTAAAATAAATATTTGATGGTGAAATACAAATTAGTGTAGAATTATTTTTTGGAATTGTTGATGGTTTTATGGTCTAGAAATATCGAAAATGTATATTTTGATATATAGCAAAATATATTTTCGTTTTGGTGCGAAGCGGGTTTTTGGGCCATTGTGGCCGCTTTGGCCCAACACATCTTCTTTTTGCCTATAAATTGGCTGTTATAGAGAAACACTAGCAACCTACATCTTATTCCTCTTCATTTCTCTTTCAGATCTACTCTTCTTTTCAGATTTAAATCCCCTAAGCTAATGAAGATTATCACTAATTAGTTTAACTAATTACAAAATTCAACGAAGCACAAAGCAATTCAGAAGTTTGCCTTATGATATGTTGTTTATTACGATGTGATGATACAAACACTATGGTGAAGTCAGTTTCTCGAAATTCATTTATATCTAGTCGGAAATTGCTCAAGAAACTTTGAGGTCGTTGGAGAAACCAAAGCCTCTGTGGTGATCAACGGCAAAACCTCGACGACAGGTGAAAGAAAATTCCGGTATGATGGCGACGAGAGATGGATGCGTCAATGTGGTTGGATTAGGTAAATATGGATTAGATGATTGAAAAATTGGATTTAGGGTTTGCAAAAAATAGTGGAGGCGACTAAAATAGAGTGGGTTGAGGTGGTGTTGGAGGTGTTGGCGTTGGTGGGATCGGGTAGCCCATGTGGCGACGGTTTTGGGCGAAGCGCTAGCGTGGCCAACGGTGGCCTATAGGGGAAGCGACGATGGGTTTAGAATGATGGTAGATGGGTTCAACGGGAGGAAGATGAATGTGGTAAATTTTTTTAGGGCTTTCTAGTTTAATTAATTACGTTTTAAACCCTATTATTTCTAACCTCAGTATCTTCCGCATACGAACTTCGATTCCTGTGTTGTTTCTTCCATTAGACTCATAATGGAATTCTATATGATTAGGAACCGAGGTTGTTAATTTTGGAGACTGTTGGGAAAAATGCATTAGTATGAATTGTCTAATTTAATTAATTTAAATTTAAATTGTTATATCTGTAGTTATTGATGAAAAATCGTATTCTTTGATGTATGTTACTATTTAATTACTATAATATTTTGAATGTATTTTGCCTTGGTTGTATAATTATAGTTGATTATCGTATTTCTGGATGTTCAATTGAAATAAATTCTTTGATTTGGACTAAAAATAATTTATTGGAGTAAATTGATAATAACTAGAAAATTAAATAAATAAATTGCATATAAGGTTATTTATCGATTTTGGGTGGTTTTATTAAATAATGAAGATTTAACAGACTACCAAAATTAAAGTATGGAATTAACTAAGGTTATTATTTATTAATTTAATGGGAAAGTCATTAATAATAACTGAAATTATATTTTAAATTAATATTTGGGGGGTTTATTATTTAGAAAATAGAATGAGACTTCGCATAATAATAATATAGTTTTTTGGGAAAATTAGTATTTTGATATAAATAGAAATAAAAAGAGGTTTTGATGATCTAAAATAAAATGTTCTATTTTTGATTTAAATAGTAATAAATTGGTTTTGAAAGGTATTAAAGGGATAGTAATGTATATCATTATTTTGATGTAAAATAATAATATACTTTTAAAAAAATGGTTTGGTGAAGATTATTACTTTTAATTAAAAATTCGATGCTTGGGTTATATGAAAAATGGAGTACAATAAAGGACCGTAGCAGTATATGATCATTTTAAAAAGAGTATAATTGTTTTAGTATAAACGTTACTATGAATATTCATATCAAGCTTTTAAAGAAAAGCATGTCGAGTTTGAATACAATATGGGATGTCGAGCTAGAAGAAAGCCAAGCTTACAAGCATTCAACGTCTAACAAAAAGGTATCAAGCTTAAAGAAGGTAAAATTATCAAGCAAAAGGATGTCAAGTTTCTAAGGGTGTCACACTCCAAATAGATTGCAAGTAGTGAAGAGGTGCCAAGTCTCTAAAGGTATCGAGTTTCAAGCAGATGACAAGTATAAAGGATATTGAATATGAACATAGCAAAGGGGTAATGTTGAGCTTCTATGACACAGAAAGTTATCGAGCCTAAGTGTATAGGGAGTGCTGAACCTCTCGAACACATAACATTGTAGAATGAGAAATGAAAGAAAGACACGAAGCTATAATGAAATTTTGAATATCCAGTTGTAAAAGGAGGATGTTGAGTATCAAGTACTTTTGGGCATCGAGCTATTACAACATGAAGTGATATGGAACAAAAGGATACCTCATCTAATCAAAGAACGGGGATATCGAGATTCTAAGAGATATTGAGCCTATGATATATTAATTACTATCGAGCCATTATCTCAATACTATTGTCGATTACCTACTATAATGGATTTTATCGAGTAGATACAAAAAGGAAGAGTACGTTGTTGAACTTATAAGAGTAAGTAATATCAAGCTTCATTAGTGTTAAGAGCATACCGAGTCTTTAAACAGTATTGAACCTTTACAACCAAAGTTGTTGTAAAGCATATAAAAGTTACAATGGGGTTTTAAACTACTACAACTGGCAAGGGATGACGAATATCAACAACGCATAAGAGATGTCGAATATATAGTTGATCGACACGTGACAACCATGCCGCCTACCTCTATTAATAGACCCCATTGGCCATACAAAGAGTGGCAAATTCTTCTTTCCTCATTCCTTATATTTTTAAAGTTGTAAGCCCTAAATTGATTTGGGGATTGTAGAGCCTATTGTACTATTGTTACATTTGCATATAAGACTTTGGACATTTATTAATTACATAACATATTTCTTCGAAGGATTATAACTCTTGAATGTTACCCATAAAGACTCAGATAATAAACTTTTTAAATGGTATACTTCTTTTGGATGACTACATTTGACTAATTATGGACGAGCATATGACTATATTCCAGACTTGAGTTTGAATAACGAACAAGCATACAACTTCACTTGGACTCGAACTAGGCTTGCATATTTTTCCCAATCTTGCATAAGGCTACTTAAGACCTTATCCAAGCCAATCCCAACCTGCCTTGTATATTTGGTTAGCGAAGAAATTTGACATTTTAATGATGGAAGGAGGGCTCGATCCTCCGATTCCCTGCATATCCCAGTAAAGAACTTCCCCTAAACCTGGATAAAAAGGAAATAGAGGACTTTCCCAACCTACATATCTCCTCAAAGATCTTTCCAAATCATGCATAACCCATCTTGAACGGCATAATGACCATTTCGAAACAAGGATCCTTTGAGCCTCACTTTGCCAAACTAGTTTATGAAGTTACTCATAGTTTGCAATTCCATGAGTAGCAAGTGTTAATAGAATTGGCACCGATGACTTTAGCTGGAAAAAAGATGAGCAATTCCTTATGGTCTGAAAAATTGGAGTACAAACCATTCCATATAGGATCTACCCCGATCTTCACTTATTCCCCTACTCTAAGAAAATAAGAAAAGGAATAATCCGTACTCGAAAATAAGGAAAACTATACAACTCCAAGCTATGGGAACTATCTTCAAGATAAAATAACAAATGATTTCAATAAGTTTACCCAAAAGTGGAAGGGAATAATCGAATTCTCTCCTCTTCCAATCAAAACTCTAGAATTTTCAAAAAGAAAACTGGATGTTAGAATTGAAGAGCCTATCCAAAGTTATAAGAAAACCAAATGGGCACCAAAGACATAATTCCAGATATATTAAAGCCCGTCTGTAATGACCTGCCTTTTCGACCCTTAAGAAATCGACACTAATACATCCACGGTATTAATGTGCCGAATATCCAAGTGTCGGAAAGGCAAATTATTGGGGTTAAAGAAATAAAAGACAGAATAGAATCTCACATCGTGACGAGAAGATCTATTATATACACAAGGTCTTTACAAAAAGAAATCATCTTTATTATATATACATAACACAAATCAGAATACACTTACCTATCAATAGCCATGGACAATTATAACAACTTGTCCTTATAATATGCTGATAAATATAGATAGAAATCAAGAACAAAAAAATATCGGAAGAATATAAGATACATGAATACGTCTTGGAGAACCCAGCTTGTCTCTTAAAAGCTCCAAAGTATCCAGCTAAATATGGAAAATATACTCGGGCTGACCCGAGCATTATCAGAGGACAACGCCTGGGTCAGTCTGGTAAAGCCAACGTGAGAAACACAATCAAATGGATTTACATAATGTTACCTAAACTTTTCAAAACAAGGTATTTCATAAGACCATGTCGCACATAAACATGGACGGGTTTTACCTTACGATAACCAATTTTTTTATAGAAAATCCAGTAATCTTATAATAATGTCTAAGGGTGAAAATAATTATAATCAAGTAGTTGTGATGCTCATGAATGTACATCAAAACAGTACTAGGTATATGATCAAAAACCAATAAGGCGCGTTCGCCAATTGTGTAGGATTCCACGGAGGTGCCCTCAGTACTTCAAGAACAGTCCTCCTACATAAGGATCAGAGATATCCTTCCTTCCGAAGCAACATATATCCCTAGTGATGTAGCATAGGAAAAACATAGCTGGTCTCATTAAGACCGAGTGCATCGTTCCATGCATGTATAACAACTAAAGGTAACATCTAGGTGGAGACGATTGCACCCTATAGGTTTGCCAACCCTACTGGTCATGCTTCCTATCTCTGGTTTAAGTCACTACCGCTGATGAGGCTACGTCCGGTGTTCCAACTCTCGAACCACCATCAAAATAGATCATGAAATCCCATATGGATTCTCATACCACTAACGGATCTCGGAATCACGCATGGATTCTCCCATCTCAAACTAATCTCGGAATCACTCACGGATTCCCATACCCCAACGGGTCATGGAACCACACATGGATTCCAACATCTCAATAGATCATGAAACTCCTCCATAACCGTATATGGTTTTTGGAGCAGCTACGGTACGAGTCATCCTATACGAGTACACTCCTCCGCTTACCAGGCGCCCCAAAAACAAATCGCCGATTTTTCGAAAGGCAAACTACTGGTAAATAATCAGACAATACATAAGAGCGGGGATCACCCACTAACAGTTTAAGTGGATGGATCTCCTCATCATTTGTCCTAGAAGAACAAAACTAGTTTATACGTACAGTGTAGCACCACCGATGATAATTGTACCATATAATTCTTGTGTTTCTCCTAGATATTTCCAAAATTAAATTACTTCGCTGTTAAGTAGGGAATATTTCCTTACCACCAAAATTAAAAAGGATTACATATTTAGAGAAAGATTTGATAGTCGGTTATTTAACTATCTAATAAACAAACATTCAAACAAAGATTACATTTCTCAGGGAAACCACTAAGCCTCTTAAAATTAATCTTTAATTAATTAAATCTCTTTCCAAAATATTTATAAATATATTCATATACTTATCTCGTTGGTATAAGTACATTAACAAACCATTCCTTTCCAAAATTGGAAACCCTTTTTACATACTTATAAAATAGCATAAGTATATTTTCGAAAACTCTTAGAAAATTCCTATTTTAAATGATATTAAAATGACCAAACCCAAATGTTGTTTAAAACAGAGATAAAGATGACCCATAACACTATTCCTCTGATGTTAAGTATGGAACAAATGTCCTATACCGTCATAATTAAGGAGGTCGGGTAAGGGAAATCAAATCTCACTTTCTTTTATAATTTTTCTTCAAGAAATCCTTTTAAATAAACCTCTTCATTTCTGAAATCTCCATTGTTTAAATTCAAAATTCTTTTATAAAATACATAATAAACCTCCAAGTTTATTTATAAAAATCTTTTTATAAATTTTCAAATCATTTATAAAACTTCTTTCCAAATATCTGAAATCATTTATAAAACTTCTTTTATAAACTTCCCTTATTTAAAATAAAACTTATTTAATAAACTTTTTAAGTCAGTAAAGTTCCATTAATAAACAATAAATTATTTAAAATGACTTTAAATAACAATTTATAATTAAACACCCTTCTATTTAATTACCTTTAAACCTCATTCAAAATAATAACTTTAGAATCTTATTAATAATATATTAATTAATTTTCAGCACTATTATTGCATTAATAAGTTAACTTCAAAACAATATAAATATAATAATTAATTAACTATAAAATATTATTGATACAATAATTAATTAACATTTTAATAAATGTTAATATGATAATTAATTAACTTATAAATATAATTAAATAACTTAAATCGATATAATTAACAATTAAAGTATAGTTAAATCACTTTGAATAAATAATTAATTTATAATAATTTTTTTAAAACAATTATTAAATAACTTTAGAATAATAAATAAATATTCTTAAATAACTTTAAGAACTTTTGATAATCATATTAATAAATTAATTAACTTTAAATCACTACAAAAAATAATTATTAATTATCTTGAAAACATTATTAATAAATAGTTATTACCTTTTAAATCTTATTACTAAATAATAATTATTCTTAAAATAACTTTCAAATCAATAATTAACTTTTCAAATTTGAAAAAGGCTTAACAATCACAATGGTACTTAAACAAGCTACCATATCATTCAATTTAGCTTTCTAAGTTAACAGTTGATATTTACATAATCAACGACTATATAAATAAATTCAACACTTAACCGCCATTGGTTAACATATCATTATTCAAAGTGGCATATAAATTAGCGATATATAATCAGATGTTCAAATCTATAAAATAGCAGAATGGGGATTTATTATACTAATTAAATGTCAAATTAATTGAATTAGCGGAATAGTGTTTTATTCCGTTAAACAACTGTTCGAATCACCTTATTCAATTTATTTTAATAATACGGTGTTTATTTGGCTAAATAAATATAATCAATTAAGGTATAAATTTAATGACGTTATTATTTAAAATAACGTAATTAAATACTTCCATACTAATACGTCATAATTTATATTGCCAAAACTATCAACAAGTTAAACTAAAAGATTATACTCACCAACACGAATCCAACACAAAAGTCCATGTGCAAAATGGATACCATATGAGCAAATTATGCAATTTATAGCCTAATATACATTTTTATATATTTAAATAAACAAGTTTAATTATAAAATTATCACCCCACTTGCTATTGGGCTCGCCACATTAGTACATCCAACCCGCCTCCAAACAATTAGCTGCATCCAAATCAAACCCTTCCCCAAGCATGCAATTGTCACAATGATGAGGACCAAAGTGCAAAACACCTTGAAATAAACAGTAGCTCACCCCCTCCATTATATTTTCACATGCTCCAAGCTATAAAACAACGCCTTGGCCACCTTCCCTATGCCGCCACCACACCCATGTCCAGCCATCACCTATGCCAGCACCCCTAACCCTCCTTCATGCCAAAACCCACAAGGCTACAGCCTACCCCAACATCACTTGCACATTGCCTCACGCATGCAACCTCCATCATGTTGCCACTGCATATACATTCCACGCACTGCATTTTGAAATCATGGCCCAAAACAAATCCCGGACACTCCTCTCCCTCACCTTACTTCCAACAAAATGATGCACACATGGATATATATATATATATGTATGTATGTGTGCAAACATATTTCCGACAAAATGATTTTGTCTCCACAAACGTGCCAAAAGTCGGCAAGAAGGACAACCAAAAATACATGTAAAGATTTTGTGTGCAGTTTGTTTTAAAAGTTAGAATATTAAATGTTTTCGGGTACTTCGCTACACAATATCCCGTTTGCATACGAGCCGCGAACAACAGAAATAAAAATATGATAACGTACAACAATGTGACACGGTCATAAAACAACAATAAAATAGACAAGTTATCTTATTCTATAAAGTGTCAAAAATGCCCACATTTGCCGTAAAATACATCAAGCAAAAATTTATTTATTTTCCAAATTAAAAATTATGGAAAAATCCTATAAATTAAATTAACAATACATCATCGAAAATCGAACAGTTATTTGAAAGATAGATTTTATTATAAAAACCCAAATTGAATATTTAAAACTAATTAAATATTCCAAAAATCAAAGTGATAAAATTCCGGGTCGGGTTACACTCTCCACCCTTAAAAGAATTTATCCTCGAAATTTACCATAACCCTAACCCAGAAACTCGACACTACTCATCAGTTCGTATAATGCATGTAGATCGTCCATGCAAGAAATATGATTCAATCGCTTACTCGAATAAGTAGCTTTTTCTTCCGAACTAGTATCGCTCATCTGATTTTCTAGTGCGGACTCTGATCAGGCTTCTTAATCAAAAACCTCCATTCTCCTACATAGCTATAAACAATAGAAAACTTTTGGTTCCACATTAAGAAACCTTACCAAGTGTTTGGTGTCAAAAATCAAATGATAAATCCTTATTCGGAGTAGTGTGAAACACCTCGAGTCATGTACTCGAATCTTGGATCGAAAATTATATGGGAAAGGGAAATGATCTACGTACAACCTACATACTTATATTATTGGTCCTCACCAACATCAATTCTATTTATGCCAAAATTATTTATGAAAACATTTTATAAAAATTTCAACTTATGTTCAAACATTTTAGAAGATACAATTTAGGTTATAAAACCCTTTTCATAAAATCACTTTACTTTATTAACTTGTATAATATTCTCCTATATCCTAAGAGTATATACAAAACATCTAATTTTTAATTCTGTTCACTTTTAACTATTCAGATGGAGGCCCAAAATAATTCAGGCCTTAAAACTGAGTCGACCAATGTAACCTCTTTACCCGTTCGGTCTGGTAAGTAGCTAAGAAGAGTAGGATGCTGGTATCCAAACTCCATCCTAGGATCTACTTTATTTTAGACACTCGGAGGTAAAAATGTTTATTAGCCGACCTAATAACATCAAATAATTTTTAACTTCCTAGATGTTAAAATCAAAAGACATGGTTTAATAAAATAAAGTTTATTAAACTTTCTTAATAAATTTGACCCAGTTATCTTAATTTATTAACCCACTCTTTAATCAAAATACTTTATTATTTTGGAAACTTAAGAGCCAAATAGCCGGATTTTTATTCCAATTTTTTTTGAAATGATACTGTATATATTTTAACCATAACAAATATATATAGCCTGAGTAACCCCAAAATGAAACCAAGGATTGGGAACTACCAAATAGTATTATATATTCCCTTACCAAGAAGGGTAATACTCAAGAGAAGTGTTTACAATACGGACACATCTCCTACCCCTTTTTAGTTATTTTCGAGCCACTCACATTAGTTAATTTAAAGCACCTTTTTCTTTCCAAATTCCTTTTTAGAATAACACGGTATATATTTCCAACTTACTTTGGATTCGTTCGGACTCGAACTCATCCCGACTGTATAATGACAAAGAGAATAATTTACTAAGTGCATTATATCATTCGCTTAGGCAAACATCCCATTGCCACTTAGAAGATTATTTTGATCATTACAAAACAAATCGGGACTCATTTCCTTGAACCGAACCGAAGAAAACACATCATTCTATAAAATTTTCTTTTCAAGGTATTTATACTTAAAGATACTTTTAAATAAATATTTCTACTATTTCCAAAATCATTTGAAATAATTAGGTACAAATTTACTTAAAAATAAATCCCTTTTTGAATTATTTCTATTCATAAATACTTTTAAATAATACTATTATGTATTTTCCCAAAACCATAAAAGACAAAAAATTTCTCAAAATCACCGGGATTTAAGTTCTCAAATTACTTTTATTTATAAAACACTTATTTATTAATCATTTTTTATAAAAATCAACTCCTTATATAAATCATTTTTCAAATATTTATCTCAGAAATATTCTAGTTTTCTTTTAGTAAACCTCTTTTATTAAGAACCCAATTTTATAAAATCAACTTTGATATAAAATTATTTCTAAAATATTTATTTCAAGATATTCCAACTTCCTTTAAATAAACATCATTTATCAAAACCAAATTTAAACCCAATATTATCATTGAACGCCTTATAGTCAAATTATGAAATTGAATTCACAAGGTGTTCGTTTCATTGTTCCTAAAATTTCTATCTACCCAACCCAGGTTTAAAAAAAGGAAGATTCCAAATAGAGCAAACAATAATCAATGCTCAGAACTAGCGAGCATGACTAATCAAATCTAGATGATAATAATAGAATGTTATCATCTCCTAACTAACAAACACAATCAAGAATAAATATAATAAATTTTTGAAAAATTACTCTTATATATATATATATATATAATACACCTAAGTAAAGTTATTTCATTTACCAATTTTAAAATAATTTTGTGCCGGTTGGCATTGTTCAAGTGTTTAGGAATCTCTATCAATAACATGGGCCAAACGCATCAACCAGAATTCATAAACCACCCAATAGATCAAACAACACAATATGAAATATTTTTATATCTCTAACAAATACGCGCTCCCATATATACACAAACAGTCAAACTCATTCTAAGATATTTCTAATCCTCTCTCTAATGAGTAACTCATTCTAGGGCATTACTAACCCTATCTATAATGAGTTTACCCTACCAAGGCCTAGGTGTTCGCTCAACCCAAGCTCTAATACCAAATACAACAACCACCTTTTTGACCCTTAAGAAATCGACACTAATACATCCATGGTATTCACGTGCCGAATATCCAAGTGCTGAGGAGGCAGATTATTGGGGTTAAAGAAATAAAAGACAGAACATAATCTCACATCATGACGAAATGATCTATAATATACACAAGGTCTTTACAGTAAGAAATCATCTTTATTATACATACATAACACAAATCATAGTACACTAACCTATCATCAGCTATGGACAATTATAATAACCTGTCCTAAAAATATGCTGATAAATACAGATAGAAAATAAGAAAAAAAATAACGGAATAATATAAGATACGTGAATACGTCTTGGAGAATCCAGCTCGTCTCTTTAAAGTTCCAAAGTATCCAGCTAAATCTTGAAAATATGCTCGGGCTGACCCGAGCATTATAGGAAAACAATGCCCAGGTCAGTCTGGTAAAACCAGCATGAGAAACACAATCAAATGGATTTGTTTAATGTTATTTAAATTTTCAAAACAACGTATTTTGTAAGACCACACCGCACATAAACACAGATGGGTTTTTACCTTGTGATAACCAAAACAATTTTAAAGAAAATCCAATGATACTATCATAATGTCTAAGGGTGAAAATAATAATAATCAAGTAGTTGTGCTGCTCGTGAGTGCACATCACAACAATACTAGGTATATAATCAAAAACCAATAAGGCGCCTTCGCTAATAGTGTAGCATTCCATAAAGCTGCCTCAGTACTTCGAGAATGGTCCTCTTGTACAATGATTAGAGATATCCTTCTGAAGCAGAATACATCCCTAGTGATGTACCATAGGAAAAAAAATAGCTGGTCTCGCTAAGATCGAGTGCATCACTCCATGCATGCATAACAACTGAAGGTAACATCTAGGCGGAGACGACTGTACCCTAGGGTTTGCCAACCCTATTGGCCATGCTTCCTATCTTTGGTTTTAGTCATTACCGCCGATGATGCTACATCCGGTATTCTAGGTCATGCACCACCATCAAAATAGATCATGAAATCCAACATGGATTCTCACACTCCCAATGGCTCTTGGAATGACACATGGATTTTCACATCTTAAATAGATCTCGGAATCACACAAGAATTCCCACACCCCTACAGGTCACGAAACCACACATGGATTCCAACATCTCAATAGATCATGAAACTCCTCCATAGAACCGTATATGGTTTTTGGAGTGGTTATAGTATGAGTCATCTCTTACGAGTACATTCCATAGCTTACTAGGCACCCCAAAAACCAATCGTCGATTTTTCGGAATGCTCAATATCGGTTCTTTAGGAAATAATCAGACAATACATAAGAGCGGGGATCACCCCCTAACTATTTAAGTAGACGAATCTCCTCATCATTTGTCCTAGAAGAATAAAACGAGCTTAAACGTACAGTATAACACCACCAACGGTAACTATACCATATAATTCCCATGTTTCTCCTACATATTTCAGAGTTAAAATCCTTCAGTGTTAAGTAGGGAATATTTTTGTACAACCAAAATTAAGAAGGATTACAATTCAGGCCAAGATTTGATAGTCGGTTATTTAACTATCCAATAAACAAACATTCAAACAGAGATTACATTTCCCACGGAAACCACTAAGCCTCTTAGAATTAATCTTTGTTTAGTTAAATCTCTTTCCAAAATATTTATCAAAATATTTATATACTTATTTCATTGGTATAAGTATATTCAAAAACCAATCCTTTCCAAACTTGGAAACCCTTTTACATACTTACAAAATAGTATAAGTATATTTTCCAAAACTCTTAGAAATATTCCTATTTCAAATCATATAAAAATGACCAAACCCAAATATTGTTTAAAACAGAGATAAAGATAACCCCCAATACTATTTCTCGGATATTAGTGTGGAACGAATGTCCCATACCATCATTATTAAGGAGCTCAGTGAAGGGAAATCAATTCTCAGTTTCTTTGATAAATTTTCTTCAAGAAATCCTTTTAAATAAACATCTTCATTATGAAATCTCTTTTATTTAAATTCCAAATTCTTTTATAAAACACTTTTTAAATCTCCAAGTTTATTTATAAAAACCTTTTTATAAATTTTCAAATCATTTATTAAACTTCTTTCCAAATATTCAAAATTATTTATGAAACTTCTTTTATAAACTTCCCTTATCTAAAAAAAAAACTTATTTAATAAACTTTTTACGTCAGTAAAGTTCAATTGATAAACAATAAACTATTTAAAATAACTTTAAGTAATAAGTTATTATTAAACACCCTTCTATTTAATTACCTTCAAACTCATTCAAAATAATAACTTTAGAACCTCATTAACTTTCTCATTCCCCAATTTTCAAAAGATAACAATGGCTTCCCTCTTCAATCCCTCCCCGTCTCCTCCATGCCCCCTCTCCCCTTCTCCAACAATCACTCCACCTGCTCCTTCATCGTCCGTCAACCCTCCCCCGATCTCATTCGTACCTAAGAAATACGCCTCCCTCCTTAGCGCTAAGCCCACCTCCTCTCAGCCGACCACTGGTATTTACGTCAACAGCACTGATAAATCCAAACCAGTTAGCTCAAAATATCCTCACCCTATTATCACCAAAACTATTCCAGAAAGATCATATGCACAAGTGGCTTCTCTCCCACCACTTATTCCTGACCTCCCGAGGCAGAAGCGTCGGCGTTCCTTGCCGTCTTTTGCTAATGTACGCTCCATGATTGACTTTTTGATATCCAAAGGTCGATGTCTAAAATGCGCAGGGAATGGACATCTGGCAAGAAACTGCAGAGACTCAAAGATTTTTTATAATTGCAATCTTTTCGGCCACTCACAATCAACTTGCCCCGAGAAAAACAAAGCCAAATCACCCGCTTCGTTTCCCATGCGAGCCTCTGCCCCTCCCGCAAAAAACAAAACATCACTTCACTCTTATCGGGACCCAACACCACATCATTACACTGCCAAGCCGAAAAGCACCCTCACACCAATTAACATTCCGGAGTCTCCTCGTTCCCCACCCCATTCTCATACCAAAAAATCTTCTCATTCTCTTCACTTTGCTCCCCCTCTACAACACTTCTCAATGGATAACTCCTCACTTTACCTCACAGCAACAGTAATCAATGGAATCTGGACGCTAGAATCATTGCACCAAACCCTCTCAACCGCTCTCCATCATCACGATCTGCACATCTGGATCATAAACAACAACAGATTTGCCTTTTGCTGCCCCACTCATGAATCACTTGTCCTCGCCCTCCAACTCCGAACCATAACCAAACCAGGTGGGTCCGTCCTCATCCAACCCTGGTCCGATCTTGAGCCTTCCTCTGTCAGCCTAGAACTGGTCTCCTGGGCACGAATTCAAGGCTTCTCGGAGCTCCTCCGTGACCGCCCAGACGCGGTGCGTTCCGCCCTGAACCCCTTGGGCCGCTTCATAGAATTCGGTTGCTGCAATTGGGCAATGCTAGACCACCGTTACCTATTCGTCAAAATACAATTTTTTGCAGGCGTCTCAACTCCCCCAGCCATCGTCGCTAACCTGAATAACCATGACTACCTTCTCTCCGTAGAAAGATGGGAACACGCGCACCCGAACCAAAATCCCGAGTCGCTCCCAATAGGTATTGATTTGGAGGAGGCGTTCAGATGTTTCGACGAACATATCCCCATAGAGGAACTGAATTCGAAAGATAGATTTGACGCCATGAACTTAGACCCAGATATCCTTGCACCCTTAGCTCCTTTCGACCCTACCCCTCTGGTTGACCTCATTCCTCCGGCCGAACCCGATGCCCCTATCCCGGCCGAACCCGATGCCCCTAACCCGCAAGAAAATTCCTTCGAAGTCATGGGTCCCCTTGGCTGGGACAGCTGGCCGATTGTGGACCAGAATTGGAATCCCTATGCGGATCTAGACCTTTCCAATCCATGGTTCCTCCAATTTCCCATTCACAACCACTCACCAGCTCTAAACTCCGTTAGTCAGCTCGCCCTAATCCCCTCACCTCATCATCCGCCTCCAGCCAACTCTTATCCTACACGCAACCAATCCTCGGATAACCAACTTGCCCTCATTCCCACGGACGTTCGAGCAGCAGCATCACCACCTCGAGTCGGACAAGAGTCTCCATTGGTCACTCCTACAGCAGTCAGACGTAGCGCCAGACTACATAAAGCAGCGTCTCACCCTGGTAGCTTTTTCAAACCTGTAGTTTTTTCCTCTGCTAACAAAATTCTTAATAAAAAAATTGCACGTTGCATGGGGGTGAATTTGCGAGATGAACACCTCACAGCCACGCAAACACTAGAACTGGAGCGTTTGTCCCCTTCCCAATGAAGATTATCACCTGGAATGTCAGGGGCTTAGGGGACCCCAACAAAAGAATTGCCCTAAACCTCACTCTGTCCCCACACAAAAGTGTTATTCTCTTCATCCAAGAATCTAAACTCATGGACCCCTCTCCTACCCAAATAAGGCAGCTAGGTGGGCCCTATCTTTCTAGGTGGGCCCACTCGAATGCTGTAGGATCCAGTGGTGGTTTAATCACCCTCTGGAATGAATCCATATGGTCCTATTGTCAAACCATCCTTCATCCTTCTGTCCTTCATGTTTCACTTCGCCACATCCAAACCAACACCATTTACTTCTTCTCCAATATTTACGGCCCACAAAATCAGACCGATAGAAATACCCTGTGGAACAACTGCCACACCTTTGCCACCCACCTCAATGACCCCTGGTTACTCGGGGGAGACTTCAACACCACTAGAAACACCCACGAAAGAAACTCCGGAAACACCTCTCAAGACTCAGATTCTTTTAACTCCTTTATCAGTTCCGGCTCCCTAATTGACCCACCCATCAACAACAGACTCTATACCTGGTCAAATCGATGATCCGACCCGTCACTAGCTAAGCTTGACAGATTCCTCTTCAATGTCAATTGGAACGGTCTGCACCCCCTTTCCATCGTCTCCGGCCTAGCCTCGACTATCTCAGACCACTGCCCTCTAATCTTGGATTTGGGCTCATCCTCCAACCTAAATCGTCCCTTCCACTTTGAACGCCTTTTGACTCTGGAACCCTCTTTCGACAATTTCATTCAGCTAGCATGGTCTCAACCGGTTGTGTCCAATTCCGCAACCGCCAGGGTAGTCTCCAAACTCCGTTCACTCAGAAAGATCATCAAACCTTGGGCCAAAAACATTTGGGGTTCCCTTCGTTCGCGCATTTCTTCCACCCAAGATGCTATCCTAGAACTCAATATCCTCGAAGAATCTCAACCCCTAACTCCAACCGAATACTCTCAACTGAAGGTATTAGAATCAGAGCTTGACAGACTTATTAAACAAGAGGAAATTGGTTGGAAACAAAGATCCAAAGCCAAATGGTTAGAGGAGGGAGACAGGAATACCTCCTTTTTCCATCGAATGGCCAATGGCAGACGCAGATCTATCAACATCACGGAGCTAGTCCACAACAATTCCAGCTTCACCGAATTGTCTGATCACCTCCGCCTCTTCACCGATTACTACCGAAATATCCTCGGCAAGTCATCCCCGACGCTACCCCCTATTTACTGGAACCTCCTATACCCATCCTGTCCCCCAATTCCTGTTGACCACCCATTTTCCGAAGATGAAGTTTGGGCCGCGCTTAGGGACTTGTCGGATGATAAGGCCCTAGGCCCAGATGGTTTCGGCCCACACTTTTTTAAACGTTATTGGAAAACCATCAAATTCGACTTGCTAGATATGTGCAAAGAATTCCAAGCTAATCCCTCCTCGGTTGCCCGCCTTAACTACGCCAACATCATCCTCCTCCCCAAATCCCCCGGCGCTAACACCCTGCCCGCTTTCAGACCAATCAGTCTCCTCAACACCACATTCAAAATCATCACAAAGGTTCTTGCTAATAGACTTCAGTCAGTCATTGATCCTCTGGTGGGGGCGGAACAGTCCGCCTTCATACTAGGCAGAAACATTTTGGACTATGTCGCCGCCACTCAAGAAGTTGTCTCTTACTGTCATAGAACATCAACCCCTGGTACCCTTCTAAAATTAGATTTTTCCAAAGCTTTTGACACGGTACACTGGGACTTCATCCTGGACCTAATGAAGCACAGGGGCTTTCCGTCAAAGTGGTGCGGTTGGATCGAAGGGATACTCAACACAAGCATCTCATCCATCTCAATCAATGGCTCTTCGGGTGGTCACATTAAATCAACCAGGGGATTGAGGCAAGGGGACCCGCTCTCTCCCCTAATCTTTGTCCTGGTAGCGGATGTGTTCAACCAGATGATCAAGCTTGCCTCGTCCAATGTTTTATTTAGAGGTATCAAGCTTCAAAACTCAGATTTGTCTGTGTCTAACCTTCAATTTGCAGATGATACGTTCCTATTCGCTTCCACCGATATCAACCACATCCATTGCCTTAAGGTTGCGTTGTATGTCTTTGAAGCAATTTCTGGCCTCTCCATCAATTTTAACAAAAGCTCCGTCATCATGCTTGGCAACTCCGCTCATCTTGGCCCTCAAATTTCATCCTTGCTCAATTGTAGCATAGCCCAATTCCCCATTTCATACCTAGGCATCCCCATCCGCCCCACCAATCTCCACCGTGCTGACTGGGTCCCCCTCATTTCCAAAATTGAATCCCGACTCTCAACTTGGAAGGCACACTCGCTATCTTCTGCATGTCATCTTGTCCTAGTCAAATCAGTCCTATCAGCTATTCCCTCATACTGGATGTCCTTCCTCACACTTCCATCCTGGGTTATCAAGAAAATTGACTCAATCAGGCGCTCATTTCTTTGGAACGGTGGCAACGCAAAAAGGCTGGTCAACTGGAAGACGGTATGTTTACACCGCAATCATGGGGGGTTAGGGATTACAGACCTTCGCACATTCAATCAAGCGTTGCTGTCCAAATGGCTTTGGAGATTACTCACACCTGGAAACTTCATCTGGAAATCGTGGATTCTATGTCAACATTAACATTCAAACCCTCATTTGGCGCTCCATCTCACCACCCGGTTCCGGCCATCCCCCTTCTGGTCTGGGGTCCTTCTAACCCTTCCTAGAGTCAAAGCACCTTTTTAGGTGAAAATCGAAAGAGGTAACAGATGCCTCTTCTGGCAAGACACTTGGTATGGCCAACTGCCCCTTTCTAAGCTCCTACCCAACCTCTTCTCGCACGCCACCCTCCCTAACGCAACAGTTGAAGACTATCTCACCCTTGGTCCTGAGCACCTTTGCCCACCCTCCATCTTCGATGTAGACTTGGTTCCTGAACTCCTCTCCGCCACAAATATCCTACTATCGATTCATCCTTCCAACAGTCATGACCACTTCCTCTGGGCCCTCGCACCTTCCAAGGGATTCTCAGTCGCCTCCTGTTATCAACACCTAATTCACCCCGGTCGCCTTTTCTCCTTTCCCAGGATTTGGCATTGCAATCTTCCACCTCGCATAGCTTTTTTCCAATGGTGCCTAATTTCTGGAAGAATTAATACCAAAGACAGACTCAATAGACTCAACATCCCCATCGACCCGCGCTGCGTCTTTTGTTTAACACACGATGAATCAGTAACCCACCTTTTCTTCGAATGCGACTTCTCCTACTCAATTTAGGCTGCAACCAGTGCCTATCTTCTGGGGTTTATCCCCAGCGCGACCTCCTTCTTCGAATATTGGCAGTTTAATCAGCAGAATTTGCTGATGGACACCTTCATATCAATCTTTAGTTGGTGCATTTGGAAAGAGAGGAATGCACACGTGTTTGGGAAACCTGCACGCCATTTTGGTGGAACCTGTAGAAGTATCACTCACTTTTTCTCCTCTCTAACAGGTCAATGCTCCTCCGCGCCGTTCCGTCTGAGTCTCCCGCCTTGCAGCGTCCAGCCAGTAGAATCTCAGGGTAGTACTAGTGCATCTCCGGAAAGGTAGTCTTAGTCTAGCGTAGGCTAATACTTAGCACCTGTAATAGTTAGTATGCAATGGACTATCATACTCTAGCACTTTAATTGTATTTTGTTGCTTCATACCTATTTTTTGGCCATCGATCGGGCTTGTCGATCGACCTCTTACATATTTTATAATATAACTACTTAACCGGCTGTGTAGTTTCACGCTACACACCCGTCTTTCTCAAAAAAAAAAACTTTAGAACCTCATTAATAATATATTAAATTAATTTTAAGCACTATCCTTGTATTAATAAGTTAACTTCAAATCAATATAAATATAAGAATTAATTAACTTTAAAACATTGTTGATACAATAATCAATTAACTTTTAAATAATGTTATTATGATAATTAATTAACCTATAAATATAATTAAATAACATGAATCAATATAATTAAAAATTAAGTATAGTTAAATCACTTTGAATAAATAATTAAAACATATTTAAGACATTTTAAAACAATAATTAATTAACTTTAAATAATAATTAAATATTCTTAAATAACTTTCAAAAATAACTTTTAAGAATCGTATTAATAAAGTAATTAACTTTAAATTATTATTAAAAATAATTATTAATTATATTTAAAACATTATTAATAAATAGTTATTACCTTTTAAATTTTATTACTAAATAATAATTATTCTTAAAATAACTTTCAAATCAATAATTAACTTTTCAAATTTGAAAGAGGCTAAACGATCACAATGGTGTTTAAACAAGCTATCATATCATTCAATTTAACTTTCCAAGTTAACAACTGATACTTACATAATCAATGACTATATCAATAATTTCAACACTTAATCGTCATTGGTTAACATATCACTCATTCAAAGTGGAATATCAATTAACGATATATAATCAGATGTTCAAATCTATAAAAAACCAGAACTGGGATTTATTCTACTAACTAAATGTCAAATTAATTTAATTAGCGGAACAGTGTTTTTTTCCGCTAAGCAAGTGTCTAAATTACCTTATTCAATTTACTTTAATAATACAGTGTTTATTTAGCCAAATAAATATCATCAATTAAGGTATAATAATTTAACGACGTTATTAAAATAACATAATTAAATACGTCCCTATTAATACGTCATAATTTTATACATTGTCAAAACTTTCAACAAGTTACACTAAAACATTGTACTCGCCAACACAAGTCCAATGCAAAAATCCGCGTATAAAACGGATACCATTTGAGCAAATTATGCAATTTATTTCCTAACACACATTTTTATATATTTAAATAAACATGTTTAATAATAAAATTCTCACCCTACTTGCTATTGGGCTCGACCCGTTAGTACATCCAACCCGCCTCCAAACAATTAGTTGCATCCAAATCAAACCCTTCCCCAAGCATGCGATTATCCACAATGATAAAGACCAAAGTGCAAAACCCCTTGAAATAAATAGTAGCTCACTCTCCTCTATTATATTTTCGAATGCTCCAAGCTATAAAACACCGCCTCGACCACCCTCCCTATACCGCCACCACACCCATGTCCAGCCACCACCTATGCCAGTACCCCCTACCTGCCTTTATGCCAAAACCCGCAAGGCTACAGCTTACCTCAACACCACCTGCACACTGCCTCACACATGCACCTCCATCAAGCTACCACTACATATATGTTCCATGCACTGCATTTTGAAACTCAAGGCCCAAAGAAAAGCCCACAAAGGCCAACCAAAACAAAACTTGGACACTCCTCTCCCTCACCTTACTTCCAATGCCTGCTCTCATCATCTTGTATGCAAGCTGTTCTCCAACATAAATGCACAACACACAAAAACACACACACACACACACTGTAACGACCCTCAAATTAATCACTTATAAAAAATATGATTGAATTTGAAAATTAAGTTTAAATGACTAAATAATGGTTTTTAAATCAAATCTAAAAGCTCCTTATTTATAAATAATAATAGAAATATTATTTACAATCTTTGTTTACAAATATATGTACATTAAATAAGAAGTGAAAATATGGCCAGAGATCGAAATCGAAATTCATAACGATTCAACGTATAGAAGTTGTAGAACGTTGCGAATTCCATGTGACATCCAAATGAACACATACATCTACCCATCCAAGAAAAACGTGTGCATATGTACATGAACACTTATACATACACATATATATACATATATACTAAATATATAAACATATAAACAACTCCTTCTCACTTAAGCAACCAACCCTTACCATCAAAATCACATCAATGCAAGCACGTGCCAAAATCTGACATGGTCGAGCTTGGAGGTGATGGACGTGACACGGCTGAGCTAAGGTGGTGGTGGAAGGACGTAGCCATGCATAGGGTAATGATGAAAGGAGGTAGAGCATGTGGTGGTGGAGCAAGAATCTAAGCTAATTATCATTTATTGTCACCATCAAACATCAAGTCAAAGAGGCACATGGTCTTGCCCTATATGATGTGACCCACGGTCGTACCTAGAGGGTGGCGGCCGGTGCATGGTGATGGAAGGAGGAGGTGGTGTGATGATGTATGGTGATGTAAGAAGAAGATTTTTACACTCTTCCATTTGCCTATAAAGACCACTTCACTTCACTTCATTCATTCATCCTCTTCTTTATTTTTCCAAAAGCTTTCTCCACATTTTAATGGCTTCCATCTAAGAAAAAATATAAAGAAAATTAAAGCAAATTATATCTAAATTTATACAGTGTATATATTCACATATAGCACTTCAGAACTCACATAAACCCTTCTTCTTTCTCTTCAAATCCATGCCCATCCACCCTAGCCAAGCCTACCACCCTCACTAATCAAGTACATGAACCCCTACCCCCTTCACAAGTAAGGCCGATCCCTATAGGAGCTTCGGGATGAGTGTTCGTGAGCTTTAATTCGAGTTAGAGAGGATAATCCATTTTCTAAGTTAATTATTTTATTCCAAAGTGGGAAAACTCTATTTAATATATATATATATATATATATATATATGATGTGAAATGATTTCCATGAATGCTTATTTATATGTTGTTCAATAAGGTTGTTTAACAAGTCACATTAATTACACGTCGATATTACACAAGGAAATTGCTGTAACAACCAATATTTTTTAACTATTTTAAATTATTAAATTTAATGTGGTTATTGGATAAAAATGGTTAGAAATAAAATTTAATGATTTATTAATGTAGTTATTGAATATGAACTTGAATAAAATCTTGAAATAAACAATTTCGGAAATTTAGGAATTATTTATATTGAAATAAAATTATAATCAATAGTTAGAGTTGGATTATAAGTGTTGAATTATTTAGATAGAAATAATTATTAATAACTAAATTCATTTGGAAATTTATGATTGTTAATATAATTTATTGCATAATTAAATTGTTTAAACTTAATATTGAAAATTTTGTAAATAATTGAATTCTGAATTTAATATGAATGAAAATGATTTCGAAAGTTGATTTAAATTTTATTTAAATATGAATGAAGATTGTTATGGATTAAAAGTGAATAATTATAAATTGGAAATTTTATATTTTAACTAACGAGTAAAAATAGCCATTTTGGCCACTATCTCGGATTTCGACGGAACTAGTTTCATCGGATCCGTAATAGTGAATTATTGTAGGATTTCAAGTTTCGTATCGATCAGACTTATTGTTTGGCCGTGCGAGCTTGAAACGAGTAGAATTTATTTTTAGAATTTAATTAAATTAATTGATTTTGAAAAGCTATCTTCTGCATACGATTGAATTAGGCCTCAAGACTAATTCCATTGTGTTCGGAATAGGGATAAACATTATAAGTGTCAGGCGGCACACTTTGTTTGGAGCTCGAGAAATTTCGAACGTTTAGGCTAAATATTTTCTAATTTAAATAAAAATATATATAGTCAAACGCTCCTATTCAAACGAATCAAATCGATGCCCTATATGCCATATCTCTCTCCCTCTCCCCTCTTATTTCGAATTCCAGCCTTAAAAAAATGAAGAAGAAAAAAACTAAATCGCGTTGTCGATCTGAGCGAGTGCGAGTAGGTGGAGCCGCGAGGTACGCTCTGTCGTTGGAAGTGGAGCTCACATTCATTAGTTCGTTTGTGGTTAGGGCTTCGGCAGTAGTTAGGGTTTGGTCTCGACTTAAGCTGAGGAGTCGCGTGCGTGTAGTTTGGAGGCATCGCGACTAGTGGTGGTGAAGGTAGGGACGTCGGCGGCGGCACTGCTGTAGAAGACGTTCGATCGATGAGAATTTTTTTTTGATAAAGGCGTGATGTCACGATCGCAATCTGGAGGAGTCGAAGACTGGAGCGTGTTGCGGGAGAGAGGAGACTAGGGGTACGATAGTTTTAACTATTTTAATTATGTTATTATTTTGTTAATTATATTTTAATTACCGTTATATTAATTATCGCGTATCTTTGTCGTACGAGGTACGTTTTGGACAAAATGAATCACGTTGGAATCCTATCGACGTCGCCTATAGCTTGGCTTGGGATTGACATTTATTTGAGGCTGAAATATTTTTAGTTTCAGATAATAAGGTGAGTGTTTTATGCGCTCACAATTGACTAATCTAATTTTATGTTAGTTAAATTTATATCGTGAAGTGATTTAAATTTATCGACTGTTGTTTGGTAAATTTAACTAGCATTTAAATTGATATGAATTAAAATATTAGGAATTTGAATTGACAGTTCAAATTCGAAATGGAAATTAAATTTCTAGTTAAATTATCGATTATTGATAACTAGTAAATTGCTATGATCCGTTGACTGATTTGGGTGTTGGTTGTGATGGATGAAATTTGATTGATATTTTGTGTGATTTGGATGTTTATTTATTTTGATATATCATGTTATCATCCTGTATATTATTTAGAATATACAAACCTGTAAATTGAACTATTTCGAATAAATTAAGAAATAGGTTGAAATGATATATACCTATGACATTTATTTTGGGTTGAAATGATATATATCCATTCCTGGATTAAAATTGAAATGACTGATTCACTTGGCCATAGGATAGAGTATTATATACGGACACCGGATGGGTTAAATTAAATGATTTCAAAATTTTGATTTAAAATTATTTAAATGATTTGATTTAAAGAAATAAAAATTGAATTTATGGAAATCTAATTATTTTCGAACTTGAGCTCGGAATGTTGAAATTTAAATTTGATAACAGGAATTGTTTAAATAACCGAAGTTGAGATTTTGAAGTTATAATCGAAATATGATTTGAATTTTAAAAATTGATTTGTTTTAAAAGATTGGACTTTTATTCAAACTTTGAATATTGCTAAGTAAAAGTAATATAAAACGATATTTCAAAATTGAGCTCGGAATTGAATTTTTTTTGAAGATTTGGATCTTAAATTAAATATTGAAGGTTAATTTGATTTAAGTGAGTTGAATGGATATTTTAAAATCGAACCCGAAATTGATATAAATCGAAATGGTTTAAATTTAAGAATTGAGTTGAAATTTAATCATTGAATCAGATAGTTGAAATTGAAATTGAAATTAATTTGGAACTGAAATTGAAATTAATTTGGAACTGAAATTGAAATTAAATTGGGATTGAATTGAAATCTATTCAAGTTGGAATTGAAATTGAAAGCTAAATTGAACTAGGTCGATATCGAAAGCGAATTCATTTGAATTGAAATTGGAATCGAAGTAGAATTCGACTTGAAATCGGAATTGAATCGATTAAATCGAAATGGAAATTGATTTGAATTGGAAAATTTTGAATTGAATTAGTTGACTCCGAAACTATTTTCAAATAAATTATTTTAGTATAAATTGTTTAAAATCTATTTTCTTAAATATTCAAATTATTTTGATTTTCCAAACTATTTTACTATATAAACCATTTTCAATACTCAAACTATTTTCTATTAAATTATTTTAACTATTTAAGCTATTTTAAAACTATTCAAACTATTTTCTAAAAATTCAAACTGGTCAAGGGTGGAATTTTTATATTTAAATCTTAGATTTAAATGCGAATAAGGCTAAAATGAAGTTATAACCTCAATTGAAATTCAAAACAATTTTGGAAGCGAAATCGAGATATTAAGGCAAAAATGATATGGTATATTTTGAGTAAATATGTTGATTTTGAAATGGATTTGATTTTGAAGCGAATTGATATTTTGATATCAAGTACGAATTGTTTTCGAAATATAAAAATACCAACCGGTGTGTAAAATGACATTTGGTTGTTAAAGAGACCGAGGCTTCTTATTGGCATACTCTCTGTCAATATTGGAACCACTTTAACAACTGTGCATGCGGAGGAGACTCCAAAACGAAGTGGTTGGATTTGGTGAACGTTTACTGGAATGAAGTAAGAGAACGACGATGGATAGCCTTGATACTTGTGTCATAATTAAAATGACTAAAACAGGAGCCTATGTTTGGCCATTGAGGTTAGCTACCTCTAGCGACGTTGATCCCTTGTATTACTATTGAGATTTTGTACTCGATGGGTGCACCCTTTTGTTTGGATTGATGGCCGCGGTCGGCCACCTATGGGTTACGACCTGCCTGAATGGGTAAACTGTTAGAATCCTACCTTGGGCATTGCCTCACGTGCCTTGTCATACTTATCCTTATATGAGCCCATTACAACTTTGGTTTAGTATTGTACCTATAGGGGACTCACTGGCTACCGACATTATGGGTTGTGTTATAGGACCTGCATAGATTACATGCTATAAAAATGTGTTAAGGTGGGTCAATGTAAAGCCTTAACGCTATTTTGATATTTATTTTATTGATTAGACATTACATATATAGCGTATTCTACTATATATAGATATTTTTACGGATTCTTAAGAGATGGAAAATCCCGTAACATCTCTTAAGTTATTGCACGCACGTTATACACTGGATAGGAGATGTCAAATCCCATAAACATCTCTGATGCCACGACACTCATGTTATATGCGATATTGATTTGACTCATATAAGAGTATTTTAGTCCTGACTCGAGTGTTTTGTCTTTTCATTACGCTCGGGTCAGCCCTGAGTTTTTCAGCACATTAAAGATCGTTTTTCCGTAGGACGAAGACGAAGATTTAGTATATTATTACTATTATTATTCTCTACATCATGCTATTCTACTGCATTATTTATTTATCCCTGATGTATATATAACTTTGATAAATGTTGTATAGATTATAATCAAATGTATAATAAACGCTTCATGAACTATTTATTTCATTATTATATTTTGTCATTCCGCTGCGAGATTCTGTGTTTGTTTTCCCCTTCTTTTCTTATTTTTCTTAATTAACCCCAATGATTATTTATTTTCCGGATTGTTTAAGTCGGACATGTGTGGATTATTGTCGATTTAAACCTTCCGAAATGTAGGTCGTCACAATCACTTTCCGAATCAAGTTATAAAAGTAAATATGGAATCATTAAACCCCTTGAGAATGATTAAAAATGTTTTATAATCATTTAAACTTGTCTCGATAAGTTTTAAATGAAATTGAAAAATCAAGTCAAAACTAGGCGCATCGCGTAACAGTAGTTCGCTATTTTGCGCCGTAAAATTAAAATGAGTATATAAAATAGAGTATAGCTCAAAATTCTTCATAGTAAGAATTTTCTGGTCTATTATATCCATAGTTTTCAATCAAAGAAAGAAAATCAAGTTTTTATTTTGATAGATTTTAAAATAAGTCCAAAACAAGTTTTGAAAATAATAGCGGTTTTGCACTTCGAAATCCAAAAAGGGATTTCTTAAAATTTAATATTTTTAAATATTTTAAATATGGAAAAAATCTTATAAATCTTTTATAATGTTTTAAAAGAGATTTGAGTTATATATATATATATTTCCAAATGATATAAAAGTTGTTTTAATCAATATAGCTTTTGATAACACTTTTTTTAACACTTTTTCGATAACTTTTAAAATACGATTTCAAACTTCACAATTCTTTTCCAAAATTTTATGAATATTTTCTCATAAATAAATAACTATTTTAAAAATGAGTAGAAGGTTTTATAATTTATTAAAAAGAGTTTAAATAAATTAATTTGAAGAAAAGCTGTTATAAGCAAATGATTTAATGTTGGCTCTAATAAGCCAACGAGTACATCTGATTTTTCTATTCGTGAGATCTGGTTAAGGTGCTTAAAATAAGGAGATGTTCAGGAGCAACCAGTGCCCTAGCTCACCTGGCCTCCCCTAGACGAGGGATAGATAAGGTCAAATTGTTGGAAACGAGTTAAGTATAAAAGATTACACTTCTCAAAATTTAAACAACTTGGACTGCATAGAAATAATCTTCTTATACTTGGTGTTAAATTCCAAGGAGGGAACTTATACTATTCGTGGAATTTAAAAGCTGATTTCACCGTTATTCTGCCCATTGTACATGTTGAATACAGAAATTAAATTGAGTAAAAGTGGTACAATTTCTATTTGACCTTATTTTTCAAAATATTGTTTTGTAAAATAATTTATAAAAATGATTTAGTAAATTTTCATAAGGAGGTTCAATGAATTCTATATATATTGAAAGAAATAGTTTTCAAAAAGATAAAAATCACTAAAAGATATTTTGGATAAAAAGATATTAATTAACGGAATATTAATCACCTATTTATAAACCATCTTTTTATCAATGATTGGTTTGAAGGAACCGGGGTTGGATTTGGGTAATTCCTATCCAAAAATCACTTCGAACCAATTTACGCACTGGAAAATGAAGATATATATTAAAGACCAAAATCTGGGAAGATAGGGGATCTTCATTTCGAAAGGAGTGCTTGTTGATAATCTTTGGGTAGCTAAATAAATAGCAGTGGTCCCTTCATTTTGAAAATCATCAAAACACAAGGACTATTCGCTACGAATCCTAGTGATAATTCCCAACAATATGTGATAGGAAAGTGATTTTGATTTGTCCTATTCATAGATAACTTGTATGGATGAATGTCTGACATTGCATTTCTAGATTATACTGATTGATCTCTATGAACGTATCATTTGTTTAGTGGCGGAGAAGGAAAATTCTCTTAGCTTAACACCCTTTTCTGCGACGTACAAGCTCAGGGGTTATACATTTGTGGAAATCAGTGTGTGATTGTTAGATGGCAAAGTGATATTCAATGTGGAAGATGTAATATGTAAAAGGTAATCGTTAGCTCAAAGCCTCACACCCTGTGAATAGTGAAACATCAGATGCTTTAAGGCTAAAATGGGTCGCAACTAATAGGGTATGAAATCACCTTCTACATGGATAAAATTTCTACCCGCTATAACGTTGTGTTTAAATTATGTGGTGTATACTTGGGATCTCGAATAGGTCTGTAACGGCCGGGTGATGTAATACTCGGTGCTATTCATGTGATTTTCCGATAGAATGTTAAATGATTAGGTCTGGAATTTAATATGGTAACAATTTCAGTTAGGATTCATGAGTTTACTTGCAAATATTTTCCAAAGAATGTCATTAAAAATAATATTACCAAATTTTCACATAAAAAATGTTTTAGTTATCAATTGGTAAATACCTGTTTTGTGTTTATGTGCAGCGTGGTCTTATGAGATACCCTTTTGTTTTTAGAACCCGTATTTTGAGTTTCTCACACCGGTCCCATGATTGACCTAGAGTTTATTTTTCTTTTCCCTTAAACTCTGGGTGCCCTATTTTTCGGCCATTCAAGCAGTCAGGTAGCTTCGAGCATTTTGGATGGAGCCCGAAGTATGAAGACTGGAGGGTCCTTTGTCTATAGTTATCCATTCTTAACTTTTCGTTGTATCATGTACCATGTATTTTGTATCTACTAGCCCATACAAGGATATGCAATTATAAATAACCTAGGCTGGGTTACTACTCATTGTAACTCTGATGGATCACTTGGAGTGATTATATGTACTTTCCACATGTATAATTATGTTGTTTAATACGATGTGAGATTCTGGTATTATTCTATTTTCCACCTTTATTTCTTATAAACCCCTGATTATCTGCCTTTTCGGCGCTTGAATTTGCGGCATGTGAATATCATGGATGTATTAGTGTCAATCTTCCAAGGTCGAAAAGGTGGGTCATCACAATCGGTATCAGATCTTAGGTAGTAGTACCTAAGCCTTGATGGGGTCAACTCATTAGAGATAGGGTTAGTAATACCCTAGAATGAGTTTAGTCAATGAGAGAGCGTATCTATCAAAATAAATCCATCGAAATCATTTGTAAGCTTAATACCCATTCTCTAGGACAATCTACAATCTCGTATGTATGTTCTAAATTGTCTCTTTACTATATTCAAATAGTAAGAAATGAGAAATCGTAGAGGACGAGGAAAGGGAAGCGGCAACACGACAAACACTAATGGTCATAATGCTGCGACTGTGGAAGAAGTAAATTCCAGTACAGCTTCAAACAAATTTTGCTATTCTACGCAAGAACTATAGTAACTTGTGATGGAAACCATTCCAAGGAACCGAGTCTATTAGTGAAGTACAAGCATGGCTCCGCTCTTATGAGAGGATATTCAAAGGATTGAATGTAGGGGATGAGCAAAAGATATTCCTGGCTTCCTGGCAGTTGCAGGAAGGAGCTCTCGCATGGTGAGAATCCATTACTTTGAATGAATCTAAAGATAACTTCTCATAGGCAAGATTTAAGGAAGTATTAGAGGACCAGTATATACTTACAACTGGAAAATCCATTCTTTATAGAAATTTCATGGACTTAAGACAAAAAGATATGTCTATAGAGGAGTACTCAAATAAGTTCACCGAGTTATCTTATTTTGGGCTAGGACTAATAGACACGCCATTGATGAAGAATGAAATGTTTATTGTTGGAATGAAAGAGCAATATCAAGAATGAATGACTGGATACATGAAGGGAACCTTTATGAAAGAAATATTGTGGTAGCCCAAGGAAATAGCAACAATCAGAACAAGGGGAAGAAGTCGTGGTAGGGAAAGCATGGTGGAGGGTTCGAAGAGAATCATTATAAGAATGTTGTTTGTTTCAACTGCCACGAGAAAGGTCATTTCTAAAAACATTATAGGAGTCCCAAGGTGAAGAAGTAAGAAAACGTTTCTCCTATGGTTTACAAAAGTCTTTGTTACCATTTCCATCAGACGCGTCATTGGAACAAAAGTGCCCGTTAATGAAGAAGATAAAACAGATCACGGTCTATGCTATAAAAGGCGAGCCTTCAACTGCTGAGACGTAAAGGCAAAAGAGTCCTAGAAGGTAATTTATGCGTTAATGATATTTTAGTTAGAGTTTTATTTGATCCTAGAGCTTCCCACAGTTGTATTTCTAAGAAGTTAGTCAATAAATTAAACCTTGCCCCTGAAATAGTAGAAACCCCTCTACGCGTATCTAATCCCATAGGCGGTACGACCAATCTATGTATGTCCTATGAGAGCGTAAGAGTTACCTACCAAACCCATCTATTCTTTTGCATCCTAATCGTCCTTGATTTCATTGGGTTTGATATATTACTCGGAATGGATTGGCTATCTAAGTATAGAGCTATTCTAGGCTGCAACAATTAAGTAGTCATATTAAAAACCACAACCGGAAGAATGTTGGACAAAATAATATATGAAGGACCTAGTCTAGTAAGAGACAGCTTCATGTATGCATTGGATTCATTTCAAATGGACTTAGAAAGGATATTTGTCATTAAAGACTTTCAAGATGTTTTCGAGGAAGTAAAGAGTTTTCCCCGTGTTGAGAAATAGAATTCCGAATCAACTTAATCCCTAGTGCCAAACCAGTTATACACCCTATTTGTAGGATGGCTCTAAAGGAAAAAGTTGAGTTGGTAAACCAAACTGATGAATTGTTAAAGAAAGGGCTAATTAGACCAAGTCGCTCAAGTTGGGGTGTAGCTGTAGTTTTTGTAGCAAAGTCAGACGGTTCCCTTAGACATTGTGTAGACTGTAGAGACCTAAATAAGCAAATAATTAAAAACAAGTATCCTCTACCCCGCATAGACAACATGTTTGATCAATTACATGGTGCTCGGGTATTCTTAAAGATGGACCTAGTTACAGGATTCCATCATTTAAGAATAGCAGAAGACTGCATTCCCTTTACTGTATTCTTAGGGCTAAAGAGTTTCTATGAATGGTTAGTTATACAATTCGGACTAACCAATGCACCTTCCTATTTCATAGACATTATGAATAGAGTATTTAGAGACGTACTTAATAAATTCATGTCAGTCTTTATTGATGACATTTTCATATACTAAAAGACTGAAGAAGAACTCGAAAGACATTTGGAGATCGTGTTGGAAATACTAAGGAGGAATGTGCTAAAAGCAAAGTTCTGAAAATGTCATTTCTGGAAAAAAGAAGTGAGATTCCTAGGACATATTATGTCAGGAGATGGAGTTTCAGTAGAGCCGAGGAAAATTTTAGCTATACAGGATTGAAGGCAACTACAGACTCCAAAGGACATTCGCAGCTTCTTAGGATTAGCTCGATATTATCGAAGGTTTATTCAAGATATCTCTAAAAAAATTTCTCACTTGACAAAACTCACTATGAAGGATGTTAAGTTTGAGTGGATGTAGAAATGTGAAGAAGCATTTCATGAACTCAAGAAGAGGTTAACCACTACTCCTATATTAGCTATTGCTCGTGAAAGTGGCGGTTTAACCGTTTATACTGATGCTTGTGGAGAAGGAGTGGGTGCAGTCTTAATGCAACATGGGAAGGTCATCGCTTATGCAGGTAGAAAACTGAAGATCCATGAAAGAAATTATGTGACACACAACTTAGAGTTATTACCATGGTTTTTGCATTAAAAATGTGGAGACATTATTTGCTAGGTAAGAGTCCCTATGGTTTATTTTTTATAAACTTTAATTTCACCCTAGTAAATAATTGTCCTTCTTTAAATAGGTGAAAAGTTTGATCTCTTCACGGATCACAAATCTTTGAAATACCTTTTCACTTAGAAGGATTTAAATATGAGGCAACAACGTTGGTTATAATTCCTCGCATCGTATGATTTGGATATCCTGTATACACCTGGCAAAGCTAATGTTGTGGCAGACGCACTAAGTAGAAAACATGCTATCATAGCTTACGTAGTGGTAACTCCAAGCCTTCTAGAAAGGATTACCAATAAGCAAAAAGAAGATAGGTGGATAAGGAAAATTATCAAAAGTATAAGCAAAGGACGAAGATCAAGACTAGAACTAGATAAGCATGGGTTGTTAAGGTTGAATGGGAGAATTTGTGCTCTAGAGGTAGATGGGTTGAGACAAGAAGTGTTGACTGAATGTCTCAAATCCAAATTAAGTATTCAAGAGTAAAAAAAATGTACAAGGATGTAAATCAAACATTTTGTTGCAAAGGTATGAAGAGAGACATTTCCATCCATGTGAGCAGATGCGCTAATTGTCAGCAGATAAAGAGTGAACAACAAAATATTGTTGGACTACTCTAACAACTTGTGATTCCAATGTGGAAATGGGACCAGATATCCATGGACTTTATCGATGGCTTGCCTCGATCAAAGAAATGAAATGGAGGAATCTGGGTTATCATAGATAGATTAACTAAAAGCACACACTTTATCCCAGTAAAACCCACAAGAACAACCGCAAACTTGGTTGAGATATATATGAGGGTGATTGTCAAACTACATGGAGTTACTATCGGTATCGTAAGCGATCAAGACCCAATCTTCACCAGTCTGTTCTGGGATGCCTTACAAGCAGCTTTGGGGATGAAGCTGGATGTAAGCACCACATATCATCCCCAAACTGATGGGCAAATGGAGAGAGTCAACAAGGTGTTGGAAGATCTTTTGAGGGCATGTGTATTAGACTTTGGAGGTTCGGGAAAGCTACCTTCACTTAGTGGAGTTCTCTTACAATAACATCTATCAAGCTAGCATAAATATGGCACCTTATGAAGCCTTTTATGGTCATCCGTGCAGATCCCAGCATGTCGGATCGAAACCGGAGATCGGTTAGTACTTGGCCATGACATGATTTTAGAAGCCGTAGAGAAAGTAGACATGATCAGAAAGAAGCTAAAGGAGGCACAAAGTAGATAGAAGAGTTATGCTAATCGAAGGTGTAAAAATTTGGAATTCTTAGTACGAGACTTAGTATTTCTGAAGATCTCTCTGATGAGGGGAATGGTAAGATTTGGAAGAACTGGTAAGCTGGCTCCTCGATATATTCATCCTTTTCCTATTCTTGAGTGAATTGGCCCATTAGCCTACCGAGTAGAACTACCCGAAAGGTTGTCAGGCATACACTATGTTTTCCACGTATCTTATTTACATAGGTATGTGTATGATCTAGACCAAGTCATAGAAACAGCTGTCTAAGAAGACTTGGAAGTAGAACCAAATTTAACCGTCATCAGACAACCCAATCGAATCATGGATCGCGACAAGAAACGATTAAGGAGAAAGGATGTGCGGTTAGTTAAAGTACAATGGACTGGCGATGCTAATGATTGTACATGTGAAACGGAGGATAAAATGAAGAAAGCTTATCCCGAGTTCAGGATAGATAAATAGATTGTATATATTGTATCGATATAGTGTACCCACCGCTTGTGGTGTAGTCACTTATCTTATGTTGTATATAATTCATCATATATGATATTTCTCTTGAGTTGTCTTCTTCTCTTCTTCAATTTTGAGGATGAAATTCTTTTAAGGAGGGGAGTCTGTAAGAAGTGAAAATATATGTATATTATATTTTCAAACTTTATTTATTAATAATAATAGAAATATTATTTTCAAACTTTATTTACAAATATATGTATAATAAACAAGAAGTGAAAATATGATCGGAAATCAAAATCGAAATTCATAACGATTCAACATCTAGAAGCTGTAGAACGTTGCGAATTCCATGTGACATCCAAATGAACACATACATCTACCTACCTAAGAAAAACATGTGCATATGTACATGAACACTTATATATACTCATATATACATATATACTAAATATATAAACATATAAACAACTCATTCTCACTTAAGCTACCAACCCTTACCATCAAACATCACATCGATGCAAGCACATGCCTTGATGTGACATGGCCGAGCTAGGAGGTGATGGAGGTGACATGGCCAAGCTAAGGTGGTGGTGGAAGGAGATAGCCATGCATAGGTAATGATGAAAGGAGGTGGAGCATGTGGTGGTGGAATAAGAATCTAAGCTAATTTCACATATTGTCACCATCAAACATCAAGTCAAAGAGGCACATGACCTTGCCCCTATATGATGTGTCCCACGACTGTACCTTGGGGGTGGTGGCAAGCACATGGTGATGGTAGGAGGAGGTGGTGTGATGATGTGTGGTGATGTAAGAAGGAGATGTTTACACTCTTCAATTTTCCTATAAATACCACTTCACTTCTTCACTTCATTCATTCATCTTCTTCTTCACTAAAAGCTTCCTACACATTTTAATAACTTCCATCTAAGAAAAAATATAAAGAAAATTATAGCAAATTATATCTAAATTTATATAGTGTATATACGTATATACACACACATATAACACTTCAAAATTCACCCGAACCCTTCTTCTTTCTCTTCAAACCCACGGCCATCCACCCTAGCCAAGCCTACCACCCTCACAAACTAAGGACGTGAACCCCTACCCCCTTTACAAGCAAGGCCGAGCCCTATAGGAGCTTCGGGACGAGTTTTTGTGAGCTTTGATTCGAGTTAGAGAAGATAATCCATTTTTTAAGTTAATCATTTTATTCCAAAATGAGAAACTCTATTTAATATATATATATATATAGGATGTGAAATGATTGCCATGGATTCTTATTTATATGTTGTTCATCAAGTATTGATTGTTGGATATGGTTGTTTAATAAGTCATGTTAAATACATATCGATATTAAACAAGGAAATCACTTTCTGAATCAAGTTATAAAAGTAAATATGGAATATTAAACCCCTTGAAAATGATTAGAAATGTTTTATAAATGTTTTATAACCATTTAAACTTGTCTCGATAAGTTTTAAATGAAAATTGAAAAATCGAGTCAAAACTAGGCATGTCGTGTAACGGTAGTTCACGATTTAGTGCCGTAGAATTCAAATGAGTATATAAAATGGAATATAGCTTGGATTTCTTTGTAGTAAGAATTTTACGGACTATTATATCCATAGTTTTCAGTCAAAGAAAGTAAATCAAATTTTCATATTATAGATTTTCAAATAAATCCAAAACAAGTTTTGAAAATAATCGCGGTTTTGCTGTTCGGAATCCAAAAAGGGATTTCTTAAAATTTAATATTTGTAAGTGTTTTAAAAATATGGAAAAAATATTATAAATATTTAAAAAAAAATTAAAAGAGATTTGAGTTATATATATAAATTTCCAAATGATATAAAATTCGTTTTAATCAATATAGCTTTTAAAAACTCTTTTTGCAGCACTTTTTCAATAACTTTTAAAATATGATTTCATACTTCACAATTCTTTTCCAAACTTTTATAAATGTTTTATAATAAATAAATAAGTGTTTTAAAAATGATTTAAAGGTTTTGTATATTATTTAAAAGGGTTTAAATAAATTAATTTGAAGAATAGTTGTTATAAGCAAATGATTTAATCTTGGCTCTAATAAGCCGACGAGTACACTTGATTTTTTTTATTTTTGAGATCTGGTTGAGATGCTTAAACTAAGGAGATGTACAGGAGCAACCGATGGCTTGGTTCACTTGGACTCCCCTAGGCGAGGGATAGATAAGGTCGAAATATCGAAAACGAGTTAAGTATAAAAGATTACACTTTTCAAAATTTAACCAACTTGGATCGTATAGAAGTAATCTTCTTATACTCGATGTTAAATTCCAAGGAGGGAACTCACACTATTTGTGGAATTTAAAAGGTGATTTCACCATTATTCTACCCATAGTACTTGTTGAATACGAAAATTAAAATTGAATAAAAGTAGTACAATTTCTATTTATGAAAATGATTTAGTAAATTTTCATTATAATGAATTATGTATAGACTGAAAGGAAATGGTTTTCAAAAAGATAAAAATCCTTAAAAGATTTTTGGATTAAAAGTAATTAATTAGTGGAATATTAATCACTAATTTATAAATCATCTTTTATCGATGGTTGGTTTGAAGGAATTGGGGTCGGATTTGGGTAATTCCTATCTGAAAACCACTTAGAACCAATTTACGCATTCGAAAATGAAGATATATATTGAAGATCAAAATTTGGAAGATAGGATATCTTCATTTTGAAAGGACTACTTGTTGATAATCTCTGGGTAGCTCCTAAGATAAATAAATAGTAGTGGTACCTTCATTCTGAAAATCTTCAAAACACAAGGACTATTCGCTACTAATCCTAAGGATAATTCCCGACATGAGGTGGTAGGAAAGTGCCTTCGGTTTGTCCTGTTCCTGGACAACTTGTATTGATGAATGTATGACATTGCATTTCTAGATCATATTGATTGATCTCTATGAACGTATCATCTGTTTGGTAGTGGAGAAGGCAACTTCTCTTAGCTTAACACCCTTTCTTGAGACGTACGAGCTCAAGAGTTAAACGTTTGTGGAAATCAGTTGTGTGATTGTGAAATGGCAAAGTGACATTCAAAGTGGAAGATGTGCTATGTAAAAGGTAATCGTTAACTCAAAGCCTCACAACCCAAGAATAGTGAAACAGGGGATGCTTTAAGGCTAAAATGGGTTGCAACCAATCAGGGTATGAAATCATCTTCTAAATGGATAAAATTTCTACTCGCTATAACGGCGAGTTTAAATTATATGGTGTATGCTTCGGATCCCGGATAGGTCGGTAATGGCCGGGTGATGTAATACTCGGTGCTATTCGTGTGATTTTCGGATAGGCCGGTCTTAATTCGCATGACGACCAACATAAGGGCCTCGGGTGCATTCCTCTAGAAATGCACTGTACAGGAGGTAGTCCTTTACCTCGCTAATCAGTTGGAATTCCAATCTCTAATAAGTGCCTTCGGTTTTGTTTGTAGAACCTTAAATGTAGGTTCGGAATTTAATATGGTAACAATTTTGGCTAAGATTTATAAGTTTACATGCAAATGTTTTCCAAAGAATGTCATTAAAAATAATATTACCAAATTTTCAAGTAACAAAATGTTTTGGTTATCATAGGGCAAAAATCCGTTCCGTGTTTATGTGCAGCGTGGTCTTAAGAGGTACCCTTTTGTTTTCAAAACCCGTATTTTGAGTTTCTCACACCAGCCCCATGATAGATCCGAAGTTTATTTTTCTTTTCCCTTAAACTCTTGAAACTCTATTTTTCGGGCAATCAAGTAGTCAGGTAGCTTAGAGCATTTTGGAAGGAGCCCAGAGTATGAAGCCTAGAGGTTCCTTTGTCTATAGTTATCCATCCTCAATTTTCCACTGTATTGTGTATCATGTATTTTTAACCTACCAGCCCATACAAGGATAAGCAGTTATAAACATACTAGCTGGGTTTGTACTTATCGTAACTCCGATGGATCACTTGGAGTGATTATATGTACTTTCCACATGTATAATTATGTTGTTTAATACGATGTGAGATTCTGTTATTGTTCTATTTTCTACTTTATTTCTTATAAACCCCTGATTATCAACCTTTTCGGCACTTGAATTTATGGCACATGAACACCATGGAAGTATCAGTATCAATCTCTCAGGGTCGAAAAGGTAGGTCGACACACACATACACTCACACATGCATACTACTTCAGCCAAACAAATATGCATTAAAAATAGAGATATGTTTTGTTTTATGTATAAATTAGAGTGTGTAGAGGAAAGAAAGGAAGAACAAAAGAGAATTGAAATGGGAAGGTTGAAAGACTTGATGTTTATATTAAATTTAGCAAAGAAGAAAAGAAAGGTAGGGAAGTGTTTCTTTTTTTCTTTTTGATGTACGCATGGATATATAAATATATATATATATATATATGTATGTATATTATGCGTGCAAACATATTTCAAACAAAATGATTTTGTCTCCCCAAAGATTCCAAAAGTCGGCAAGGACAGCCAAAAATACATGCAATGATTTTGTATGCGGTTTATTTTAAAAGTTAGAATATTAAAATGATTTCGAGTACTTCGCTGCATAATATCCCGTTCGCATACGAGCCATGAACAACAAAATTAAAAATATGATCACGTACATCAATGTGACACGATCATTAAATAACAATAAAATAGACAAGTTATCTTATTCTGTGAAGTGTCAAAAATGCCCGCGTTTGCCATAAAATACCTCAAACAAAAATTTATTTATTTTCCAAATTAAAAATTATAGAAAAATCCTATAAATTAAATAAATGATATGTCATTGACAATCGAACAATTATTTGAAACATAGATTTTATTATAAAACCCCAAAATTGAATATTTAAAACTAATTAAATATTCCATAAATCAAAGTGATAAAATTATGGGTCATTACACCGTCCCCTTACCACCTCCTACGAAAACATCTATCTCCTACCTAATGAGAGGTTGAATTATTGGCCTTCAAGGAAGAAGCAACCAGGAAATGAAACTCGGGTGTGCTTATTGCCAATATCACTAAAGGAATGGACACGAAACCAATCAGTATCAAGCCCTTAAAGGAATGATTGAGAATTTTTTGGGAAAGGAGAACTTCAATAATTTGTTGGCAAGATTTAAGCAAATGGAAAATGTGTCTACAAAGATCAAGTGATTAAAAAAGAGAAATGCTTCGTAAAACGGATCTACAAAATAAAGGAAAAACCCTTTGATCCCATCAAGATGGTATGGGCAAAGCATCTCCTAGAGGGAGGTCAAAGTAAGCCTCTGGTCCTACCTATAAGGCTGGTACAACACTACAAACCTTCAGTCCTGCCTACGTGTCCTGGCCGAAGCACCTCCTAGATGAAGGACAGAGTAAGCCTTTGGTCTGGCCTAAGTTAGCCTAGCCAAAGCACCAACCCGCCTTCGGTTCCGCCTATAAGGCCTGACCGGAGCGCCTCCTAGAGGAAGGACTGGTAAGATTTTGTTCCTACCTAAGATGGATAACCAAATGCATCGACTAGCCTAAATCATTACCTATAAGGTAATAAGGGGCTCAAGCCTAAATCATCATCTATAAGGTGATAAGGGGCGAAAAAGTTCAAAGCCTAAACCATCACCCAAAGAGTGATAAAGGGCAAAAGAAATAAATCAAGCAAGTTTGAATCTACCCTAAAGATGGGTCAAAGCAATTTCTAAAGAAAGAACAGTCAAACACATGTAATTGTGCACCAAGGCAAAGTTAAAGCAGAATGCAAAGGAAGGTTCAAGAACTATCTATTATCCAGAATCGAAAATTTTAATATTAGATATGGACATCTGAGAAATTATGATTTATTATTTGGGCCCAGGCCTTCATTCTTCGAAATATTGAATTATCTCCCAATCCTTAATTTTTGAATTGGAATTCGAAATATCAAATAACGGGAATCTTCGTTAATAGTCAGATTTCTGATCCTCTTACTAGATGGAATTTTAGTCTTATCATCAGATGGATTTCTGATCTTCTTACTAGATGAACTTCTAGTCTTATTATTAAATGGATTTTTGATGAAATTCTTGTCTTATTGTCAAATGGATTTCTGGTCTTCTTATCAAATAAATCAATGGTCTTCTTGTCAGATGAATTTCTGGTCTTTCATCAAAGCAGACTAGTGACTATTTACGCTTATGTGATAAAGAAAAATCATTGAATAGACATTTACTTCGAAAAACTAGCTAGGATAATAAAATTTAAAGCGACCATGAGTTACCTATAAAAGAGAGATAAAATAAAAAAAAGAAAACAAAATGCAAATTGATTTGACTTATCTAAAGTTTTGTTGATCATTATTCTGGAAAATGAATTTCGAAACCAATCTTTCAAAGTTTCAATAACAAGAAAACTTTTTCACAAATTTCTTTGGCATTTATAAAACAAAGCGATCAATTTGAGAAATATAATTTCTCAAAATCATAGGAGTTATCATTATTTATTTTGTGTTTTTCCTAGAAAAGTCTCATAAAAAGTGAGAACCAAAAAGGCATGTCTAAAGCATTCTATAAGGAAATAAGGAAGATGCAAATTTACATATCACATTGAAACTTTGAAGTAAGTCACAAATCTCGAAAGGTACAACGAGTCTAAAAATACAAGGTTTAATCAAAATATCAATTACTTGGGTATAAATCTATTTGTCATTTTATATTCCATGTATCACATACAAAATTGTAGATATCAAAGAAAGTTAAATCTTTCTTAAAAGGTGTGGGAGGTTGAGGAAGTAGGTGATGTTGATATACTTTTTTCCCTCTTTCCTCGACCTAAAGAAGACAAGGGTGGCTTTCACCTGAAGAAGGCCCATTTCTAAGCAAAAGGGGAGGGTCTCCAATATTTTTTACATGGCCAGAATACCCACATAAATGAAATCCTGATAGCGCCTATATCCCGCTTCAGCTGCTCTGCACAACCTCAGGTTTGTGTCTAAGCCTAAAAAGGAATAGTCAGTTTCTAAGCCAAAAGCCATTATTACTTCAAGTAAACAATCTACAAGAGAATCCAATCGAGAATTTTCGAGCGACATCACCTCAGTTATTTTAAATTTGGATTAAAGATCTTGCACTTTCTCCTTTGAAACTTTAATGCCTGAAGAAGGCTTAATGATATGACAAATCGTTACTTCCAAAAGTTCTTTGAGCTTCTTCTCCTTCTTTCATATAATATTCATGTTGTCAATAGAATCAATTTGAATCTTAAATGCATGGTCAAGTGTTTTGTTGGCTCCTTTTAGAGTTTTAACCTTACACTGTAATCTCATAACTTTCTTCTCGAGAGTGTATTTCTCACGCCCAAGCTCCTCAACTTTACTTTAATATTTATCAAGATATTGAGAAACTTTTTTGCTCCATTTTCCTTTTAGAAATTGGATACATTCATTTCTAAACTTTTGGAACCATTTGGAGATTTCTCCATGATCTAAACCTAAAGATAGGATTAACAAGTAAGGGAATGCCTCTTTGCCAGTTGAAGATTAGGACCTAGTAGTTCTTGTAGGAGTAGGAGTAGGAGTGGGAATGTTGGATTCACCTCCACTTAAGATAAGTACCAAAGATTGAAAAGATACTTGACTTTTCAACAAATCCATTTCAAGGTCCTCTATCCTTTGATATAATCGAGCAATTTCTGCATCAACCTCGATTTCTGGACTAAAATATAAGATTAGATAACTGCATTTGTCTGCTCCTTCATCTCTTGAATCCCTTTACCTATTGTTTTAATTTTCTCCTCTAAATATGAGGTCATCCCTTTAACATCACTTAATGTCGATCTCAGTTTATAATACTTGTGTACCATCTTTGAGCTTCTGGGTAATCTGGAAACGGGTGGACTAAATCATCCCGAGAAAGGCATTTTTTCTCGATGTTTGACATCGATTTGGCTATGATACTGTCTAAAACGAAAAAAATCTGAACCGTTGGATGCAAGCGCTAATTGACCTTCCTATTAAAAATAAATAAAATGAAATGAAATCAATACACGAAAAATGTGCTCTTTTATTAACAACAACAAGCATGAGTAAATTTAAACTACATTAACAACTCTGATTTTATACATTCGATTCTTAAGTTTAGAAGCAACAATTAGAACTCTTTTAAATGAATCTACAGCATAAGGAAAGCGGAGTAAAAGGATACATCAAGCACGAAAGGAGAGATGATTGGTGGAAAAGTGATGGTAATCCCATCTCTCGGTAAGAGGATTAGGATCTTCACATAACAATTTAACGTAATTAGATCGGATTTCCTTAAGTAAACTATCTTTTTCATTGCCTAAGAAATCAAAAATATAAGTGGGAGAGTTGAATGTAAACTTCTTCAATCTCCTTAAGAAAGCATTATTTTGTTAAACAAGAGGATTTAGGTATTAGCGACTTCTCCTTAAAATCCCCTTTTAACTTGACAAATTTGCTTAAGAATTCTTTTGAAGTGAGAACGCCCAATGATTCCTTAACCTATGTAATTCAAGAAAAAACAAATTAAGTTATGGAGAAATGAGATTATCAATACCTATAAATATTGTTTGGATTACATAATACAATAGTGAAATTACTTAAGCTCATACAATATGGACCCTTTGTAAATATTGGGAATGAATTTCTCCTTATTAAACTTGACCTTCTTAAGAGGAAGAGTGTTAGAGGAAAGGGAACGATAAAAATCTTGCGAAGGTTACAACATTCTCCGGGATGAGGGTCGGTCCCATGGTCATCCAAATATCTCATGTGAAGACACCTAAGTAAGCCCCCCCTCTTCTCCCTTAAGAAGGAGAAATCGGTCAAAACAATCCCAGAATAGACATTGTAGTGGAACTCCAATAGGGTGTCCCTATCTTTAATGAGCATCCAAAAGAGCATTGCCATCTCCCCATTATCCTTAATAACTCTTTGCCTATGAAGGCAGGATCTTTTCATAAGCTTAGCTTCCCATTTTTTTCTTTAAACAATTTCAATCGATTAGCATAAATGTGAAGGCGCCTATTGTTAACTAGGTTCTTAATCCAACAGATTTCAAAAGGAGTTAGAACATTCAGATTAAGTCAGAAGGACTCAAAACTTAACTTTAAGGCCTAAAATTACAAGATAAAGAAACATAAGAAGTTTGGCCAAGAATTACGCAAACTCTTCGGATCGATACTGATCTGATCCAATTGGGTTGGTACCGATCCAAAATGTTGGCTTGCGGTTCCTTCTAACTACTTGCATTGCACTCCTATGCCCCTAATAAGCTCACCCATCAAGTTTGGTAACATCCCAAGAAACCTAGTTTAAGAAGTGAAGACTCATACAAATACCTACCCGCTTTTGGACCAGAGCAACTTAAAATGGACCTACGAAACACATGAAAATGTGTACGTGTTAATATAGTACACACGGATCGTGTAATATGATGTATAACACACAAATATATGACTAATCACAGATAATAGAAAATTCAGTAAAATAGAAAAATCACACCAGAGATTTTTATACTGGTTCGGAGCACCGTCCTACGTCCAGTCCCAGACTTCTATCTGTATTTTCACTACCAACTACCTCGCTTCACCCGGAGGAACAGGTTTACAACACCCGAACAGGATTTCGTGCCTCTTACAACATCGAGGACTTCAACAAAAACAAATACAATTGCCGTTGACAACTTGTGCTCTTGATAACACGGATTTGTCACTTGTAGTACACCCTTCCTATAATCTTATCCTCAAAATATGTGAATGATGTTTGTGAAGATTGAAGGAAGTATATTACTTATTGAATCAAAAAATATGAAATAATTTCAATGATTCAGTAAGCAATTGAAATATTTGAGAGCTTTTAGAATGCAAGAGTATTTAGAACGTAAGATCAGAAATTAGAGCAAGAATTAATAATTTTTGAATCAATGATTTAGACGTGTTTATATAGAGAATAAATGGTTGTAACTCTTTGTGAAGAGTAGCCATTAATAGATATGATCATTGATGAAAGGTAAGAGATGCAACCATTGGAGAAAGAAGTGTCTTTTGGGAAAGGTTGCTCTCTGTTTAAAAAACGGTCGACAGGTCAAAAATGGCCGGTAGATAGGATTTCAAATATATAGACGTTATGTGCATGTGTGTACGTTCATTGTGCATTTTACACAGAAACGGTCGACCGCATGGTTTATTACCGATCGACCGGTCCCTGTAAAATTGCACAATGAATGTGCAATGCCATTCAAACGTATATATATTGATTATATTGAGGTGCATGATTATTTGAGGATAGATTTTAACAAGTTTAACATTATTACAACATCAAATAATCAACCTATAATCTAGAGTACCATATGTAGCTCTTTTGTGCCTCTTTATAGCCATGATGTCTTCGTTTTGTCGATCGCCTTTATTTCTTTGTCAGAAATCAAAACTTCATAGAATCTGTGACTCAACATTCTCCCCCTTTTTGATTGATGACAACATATATCTGAAGTTATGAATCTCCCCCTGAATATGTGATCTCCCCCTGAGATTTTGTCTGTATTCTTTATATATATATATATATATTCCTGCAGATAATTGTTAGCACTTTCTCCCCCTTTGTCATCGACAAAAAGGAGTAATAGATAATGGAATAATATAGGAATGTATCGACCAGAATATCCATGCATAGCAAATCATAACATATCCAAGCAAACCAAAGTATCATACACACCATAAAATCATACGAATAAAAGTAACGACACTATTTAGTACAAGTGTCGAATGATGTTTAAAGTACTAAACCAAAATATAGAGATAGAAAACAGAATCTAGGATGAGTCAGATGCTGTCTCCTCTTGATCATCTCCTTCCTCCTCATCGTCTCCCTAGTCGTCATCATCATCTTCCTCATCATCGTCCTCCCTAGATGATTCACCACGACCATGTCCACCAGAACCAGCAGACTCCTCAGATGATGACCAGTTGAAAACAGGAGGAGCAGGACGCTTGCCTGGGTCCTGACATTGAGCAGAGGTGGATGCGCTACATGACATAGCATCCCATAATATACCAAAGAATGACTTGACTTTATTGAAGCGTTTATCAATCTTTGTGTCCATGCGCTTGAGTCTTGATTCAAGCAAGAATTGATTACGCGCAATAGTTTCAAGTGATTCTTTTGTGGAGGATTTTGATTTCAACAGTTTGACGTCTTCGGAACGAGGTCGAGAGGATGTAGCTTTTTGTTCTCTTGGACCTCTTTGTTGCCATTGTTCAAACGGCATAATTTGAAGGTAAGGAGGTGGGAGCTTCATGCGCTTGATGGTTACGGAATCAATAGCTTTTGGTTTCGAGGTGGCAGAGTCAGGAGGCCTTACGCCACAAGCTAGCAATATACGCATGATATATTCATTGTAGAAAAAGTGAGGTCGCGTAGAGTTGTTCACCTTGAGAATCTCGTCAAATAGCATATGAACCCAATTGATTTGGAGACCACCATAAACAGCATAGAGGGCCTTGAAGTTCTCTTTGTAGACTGCGTCGTAGTTTCCTAGTCTAGGAAACAAAGAAAGCATCAAGACGCGGTGTAGTAGTCTGGCGGTGGGTCGTAGTCCAATTGATTTTGTGCCATCATTGTTGTCCTCCATGAATTGATGGCTGGTGCTATTGCGAGTGTAGACTTCACAGAAATTTGATGAAAACTCATCGCCTCGATTTGATATACCCAGTATAGAAGCCATCCTATCATGAGTGATAAAAATTTGTTTGCCACAAACGACAGACCAAATGACTCCGTCCGGATCATCAGGTTTATACTTGTCCAGGTTCATGTTGGCATAGAACAATTTTATCATCAAGTGATTAATTTCTACATTGTTATCTGAAAAAATGATCAATGGAGAAATATTGGAGTTATTCGCTAACCTACGGATTCCATAAGATGTGAAGTCATCAAACATGATGTAAGAACCCGGATGGAATTTGTAGTTAGTCATTTGATTCCATCTTGTGATAGCTACCGGATCTTCGAGCCATTTCTTAGCGGAGATATTGAGTGATGAAGTTCCGGAGGATGACCCTCTCTTGGGTCTCTTTTGTGGAGGAGCCATTTTCAGAAAATTTGGAGGATTGGAATTTGAAAAAGGGAAATCAGGGTTTCTGGGATTTGGGGATAATTGACCGGTTGAAACAAATGAGGAAATAGGAGGACCAAAGTTGACTCAACGTATATAAAAAAACAGAATTTACGTATACCGGTCGACCTCTATAATATGGTCGGTCGACCGTTTTCATCCAGAGGCTAAACGGTCGACCGTTACTATTATAGGCGGTCGACCGGATTTGTTGCCTGATGAAAATCCAGTCTGTTTTTCAATTTTCATGTATATATCGAGCTATATAATTCATATTTCACTCTTTTTATAATATATAAACGTTATTACATGAGTGATAAAAAAAACAACGATACAACATATACATATAAACCTAATGAGGAGTGGAAGGTCCGTCATTAGAATTTTCTTTATTATCTTCAATACGTTGTTTCCATGGACTCCAGTTTTTCTGAGCACCTTCATTCCTGTTATAATTCCGGTCCTAAGTATTAGGACTCCTAGATGTTGACGGCATAGACGGCATTGGTTCATGCACGTCATGCTTGTTTGAACCACAAAAGAATGATGCCATTCTTTCTAAAACAGAGAGACGTGCCGATGTCCGTTGTTGCTCATGATAAAGCTGGCTTTGCCCATAATGGAGCTGTCTTTGAAGATCTATTTGATGTTTCTGATAGTGGTGAATCTCGTCGATCTGTGCTTTGGTACGGGGAGAACAAAACAGCGCCTTCTTTACTCGTTTCGAGGTTGGTGTACTGCCAGGAGTACGAACGCATTGGTGATGACACTTCGGTTTCTGTTTTGGTGTTTCGGGAGAATAATACTCCTCTGGCTCAGAACTTGTAACGGAAATGTGTGATTTTTGAGCACACTCATCACAAATATGTGCCATAGAAAAATTATGTATAGAGCCTTATGATTAGATAAGGAGAGATGAATAAAGAGAGAATTTTTGACGTGTACGTGTTAATATAGTACACACGGATCGTGTAATATGATGTATAACACACAAATATATGACTAATCACAGATAATAGAAAATTCAGTAAAATAGAAAAATCACACCAGAGATTTTTATACTAGTTCGGAGCACCGTCCTACGTCCAGTCCCAGACTTCTATCTGGATTTTCACTACCAACTACCTCGCTTCACCCGGAGGAACAGGTTTACAACACCCGAACGGGATTTCGTGCCTCTTACAACACCGAGGACTTCAACAAAAACAAATACAATTGCCGTTGACAACTTGTGCTCTTGATAACACGGATTTGTCACTTGTAGTACACCCTTCCTATAATCTTATCCTCAAAATATGTGAATGATGTTTGTGAAGATTGAAGGAAGTATATTACTTATTGAATCAAAAAATATGAAATAATTTCAATGATTCAGTAAGCAATTGAAATATTTGAGCTTTTAGAATGCAAGAGTATTTAGAACGTAAGATCAGAAATTAGAGCAAGAATTAATAATTTTTGAATCAATGATTTAGACGTGTTTATATAGAGAATAAATGGTTGTAACTCTTTGTGAAGAGTAGCCATTAATAGATATGATCATTGATGAAAGGTAAGAGATGCAACCATTGGAGAAAGAAGTGTCTTTTGGGAAAGGTTGCTCTCTGTTTAAAATACGGTCGACAGGTCAAAAATGGCCGGTAGATAGGATTTCAAATATATAGACGTTATGTGCATGTGTGTACGTTCATTGTGCATTTTACACAGAAACGGTCGACCGCATGGTTTATTACCGATCGACCGGTCCCTGTAAAATTGCACAATGAATGTGCAATGCCATTCAAACGTATATATATTGATTATATTGAGGTGCATGATTATTTGAGGATAGATTTTAACAAGTTTAACATTATTACAACATCAAATAATCAACCTATAATCTAAAGTACCATATGTAGCTCTTTTGTGCCTCTTTATAGCCATGATGTCTTCGTTTTGTCGATCGCCTTTATTTCTTTGTCAGAAATCAAAACTTCATAGAATCTGTGACTCAACATTCTCCCCCTTTTTGATTGATGACAACATATATCTGAAGTTATGAATCTCCCCCTGAATATGTGATCTCCCCCTGAGATTTTGTCTGTATTCTTTATATATATATATATATATTCCTGCAGATAATTGTTAGCACTTTCTCCCCCTTTGTCATCGACAAAAAGGAGTAATAGATAATGGAATAATATAGGAATGTATCGACCAGAATATCCATGCATAGCAAATCATAACATATCCAAGCAAACCAAAGTATCATACACACCATAAAATCATACGAATAAAAGTAACGACACTATTTAGTACAAGTGTCGAATGATGTTTAAAGTACTAAACCAAAATATAGAGATAGAAAACAGAATCTAGGATGAGTCAGATGCTGTCTCCTCTTGATCATCTCCTTCCTCCTCATCGTCTCCCTAGTCGTCATCATCATCTTCCTCATCATCGTCCTCCCTAGATGATTCACCACGACCATGTCCACCAGAACCAGCAGACTCCTCAGATGATGACCAGTTGAAAACAGGAGGAGCAGGACGCTTGCCTGGGTCCTGACATTGAGCAGAGGTGGATGCGCTACATGACATAGCATCCCATAATATACCAAAGAATGACTTGACTTTATTGAAGCGTTTATCAATCTTTGTGTCCATGCGCTTGAGTCTTGATTCAAGCAAGAATTGATTACGCGCAATAGTTTCAAGTGATTCTTTTGTGGAGGATTTTGATTTCAACAGTTTGACGTCTTCGATCGGAACGAGGTCGAGAGGATGTAACTTTTTGTTCTCTTGGACCTCTTTGTTGCCATTGTTCAAACGACATAATTTGAAGGTAAGGAGGTGGGAGCTTCATGCGCTTGATGGTTACGGAATCAATAGCTTTTGGTTTTGAGGTGGCAGAGTCAGGAGGCCTTACGCCACAAGCTAGCAATATACGCATGATATATTCATTGTAGAAAAAGTGAGGTCGCGTAGAGTTGTTCACCTTGAGAATCTCGTCAAATAGCATATGAACCCAATTGATTTGGACACCACCATAAATAGCATAGAGGGCCTTGAAGTTCTCTTTGTAGACTGCGTCGTAGTTTCCTAGTCTAGGAAACAAAGAAAGCATCAAGACGCGGTGTAGTAGTCTGGCGGTGGGTCGTAGTCCAATTGATTTTGTGCCATCGCTGTTGTCCTCCATGAATTGATGGCTGGTGCTATTGCAAGTGTAGACTTCACAGAAATTTGATGAAAACTCATCGCCTCGATTTGATATACCCAGTATAGAAGCCATCCTATCATGAGTGATAAAAATTTGTTTGCCACAAACGACAGACCAAATGACTCCGTCCGGATCATCAGGTTTATACTTGTCCAGGTTCATGTTGGCATAGAACAATTTTATCATCAAGTGATTAATTTCTACATTTTTATTTGAAAAAACGATCAATGGAGAAATATTGGAGTTATTCGCTAACCTACGGATTCCATAAGATGTGAAGTCATCAAACATGATGTAAGAACCCAGATGGAATTTGTAGTTAGTCATTTGATTCCATCTTGTGATAGCTACCGGATCTTCGAGCCATTTCTTAGCGGAGATATTGAGTGATGAAGTTCAGGAGGATGACCCTCTCTTGGGTCTCTTTTGTGGAGGAGCCATTTTCAGAAAATTTGGACGATTGGAATTTGAAAAAGGGAAATCAGGGTTTCTGGGATTTGGGGATAATTGACCGGTTGAAACAAATGAGGAAATAGGAGGACCAAAGTTGACTCAACGTATATAAAAAAACAGAATTTACGTATACCGGTCGACCTCTATAATATGGTCGGTCGACCGTTTTCATCCAGAGGCTAAACGGTCGACCGTTACTATTATAGGCGGTTGACCGGATTTGTTGCCTGATGAAAATCCAGTCTATTTTTCAATTTTCATGTATATATCGAGCTATATAATTCATATTTCACTCTTATTATAATATATAAACGTTATTACATGAGTGATAAAAAAAACAACGATACAACATATACATATAAACCTAATGAGGAGTGGAAGGTCCGTCATTAGAATTTTATTTATTATCTTCAATACGTTGTTTCCATGGACTCCAGTTTTTCTGAGCACCTTCATTCCTGTTATAATTCCGGTCCCAAGTATTAGGACTCCTAGACGTTGATGGCATAGACGGCATTGGTTCATGCACGTCATGCTTGTTTGAACCACAAAAGAATGATGCCATTCTTTCTAAAATAGAGAGACGTGCCGATGTCCGTTGTTGCTCATGATAAAGCTGGCTTTGCCCATAATGGAGCTGTCTTTGAAGATCTATTTGATGTTTCTGATAGTGGTGAATCTCGTCGATCTGTGCTTTGGTACGGGGAGAACAAAACAGCGCCTTCTTTACTCGTTTCGAGGTTGGTGTACTGCCAGGAGTACGAACGCATTGGTGATGACACTTCGGTTTCTGTTTTGGTGTTTCGGGAGAATAATACTCCTCTGGCTCAGAACTTGTAACGGAAATGTGTGATTTTTGAGCACACTCATCACAAATATGTGCCATAGAAAAATTATGTATAGAGCCTTATGATCAGATAAGGAGAGATGAATAAAGAGAGAATTTTTGACGTGTACGTGTTAATATAGTACACACGGATCGTGTAATATGATGTATAACACACAAATATATGACTAATCACAGATAATAGAAAATTCAGTAAAATAGAAAAATCACACCAGAGATTTTTATACTGGTTCGGAGCACCGTCCTACGTCCAGTCCCAGACTTCTATCTGGATTTTCACTACCAACTACCTTGCTTCACCCGGAGGAACAGGTTTACAACACCCGAATAGCCGAACGGGATTTCATGCCTCTTACAACACCGAGGACTTCAACAAAAACAAATACAATTGCCGTTGACAACTTGTGCTCTTGATAACACGAATTTGTCACTTGTAGTACACCCTTCCTATAATCTTATCCTCAAAATATGTGAATGATGTTTGTGAAGATTGAAGGAAGTATATTACTTATTGAATCAAAAAATGTGAAATAATTTCAATGATTCAGTAAGCAATTGAAATATTTGAGAGCTTTTAGAATGCAAGAGTATTTAGAACGTAAGATCAGAAATTAGAGCAAGAATTAATAATTTTTGAATCAATGATTTAGACGTGTTTATATAGAGAATAAATGGTTGTAACTCTTTGTGAAGAGTAGCCATTAATAGATATGATCATTGATGAAAGGTAAGAGATGCAACCATTGGAGAAAGAAGTGTCTTTTGGGAAAGGTTGCTCTCTGTTTAAAAAACGGTCGACAGGTCAAAAATGGCCGGTAGACAGGATTTCAAATATATAGACATTATGTGCATGTGTGTACGTTCATTATGCATTTTACACAGAAATGGTCGACCGCATGGTTTATTACCGGTCGACCGGTCCCTGTAAAATTGCACAATGAATGTGCAATGCCATTCAAACGTATATATATTGATTATATTGAGGTGCATGATTATTTGAGGATAGATTTTAACAAGTTTAACACTATTACAACATCAAATAATCAACCTATAATCTAGAGTACCATATGTAGCTCTTTTGTGCCTCTTTATAGCCATGATGTCTTTGTTTTGTCGATCGCCTTTATTTCTTTGTCAGAAATCAAAACTTCATAGAATCTGTGACTCAACAACACACTCGGACTCAGATTGACTTGAAATTCGAAGGGGACACTTAGAAAACATAATGGATGGCTCACACTGAAAATGAGGTCATTTAGCCAAGCTAGTTTGATCGGTACCGATCCAAAGTTTGGATTGGGTCTGACCTAACTAAATTGGGCTCCACCACCTGAGATCTATTGTATAGGTCTCACACACTCTAAAAGCTACCTGCAAAGTTTCATCTAATTTCGATAAGTATCGAGCGAGTTATGGGTGGATCACCTTCATATTGATCTTGGTTGACGAACCTTATTGACCCACCTAGGATGGGCCTCGCCCCATGAGATCTGATTTGGAGGCTCTCCTTCTCGTGTACATTACATGTGTGAAGTATTAAGTGAGTTATGGATGGATCTTCTACGAAGGGATGGATTAGATGATCTATGAAGATGGATGATCAAACCAACTCTAAACGACTTGATATTCGGACAAGGCATTCAATTAGGGGATAGAAAGACAACCAAATTGAGAAGACTCAAAAATTGCACAACTTTTTGGATCGGTATCGATTCGAAAAGTTAGCTCCAAAAATCCCCAAACTTCCTGAACGACCTCTGCATGATGACTATAGGCTTTTGGTAAAGTGGCTCTAGCCCAAGTGCTCTCTAACCCTTGTAGATACCATCCTATCTACAATAGTAAAGGGGATCTGATCTCTATTGAAGCTCTACCATTATTTTTTACTCTTCTTCTCCTGCACAACAGCCATTAAGGGACAATTGAAATCCTCCTTTTTGTCGCTAACAATGGTGGCTTGATCTAATCTAGGAAAGGATAAATATATTGTAATCTATACTCCTTTGTAATAGCAGTTGATCAACAAAAGAATCTATAAAGTGGACGTAGGCTTCATTAATAGCCGAACGACTATAAAACTCTCTTGTCTCTTTACCTTTTCTACTATTTACTATTGCTTTTTCTATTTTATTAGCCTTGATAAATAGAGTTGGTGCTTTCACACTCAAGCCAGGGTGTTGATCCATTTTTGGGTTAACATTTTGGTGCTTACACTGAGAACAAAGGTAGATCCAAAAACTTGAAGCTTGAATATGAGATTTGGGAATAATGAAGAGACCTAACACTAGATCTAAAACTGGAGCAAGTCAACTAGAGCCTGAGGGCAGTCTGGAAGTATCCTCAAATTCTCACCATTCCAACTATGTAGCTAGTGAAGAAATGGAAAGGCTAATAAAGGAGATGCATGATGGAATCTTGGCTAGGCAACAAGAGACGATGGAGGTATTCTTCCAAAAAAGGGGACAATAAGGAATTACAGGAGCTACATGAATTCAAACCCTAGGAAATCATACAGGAGCATTAGAGTTGGATTAAAATGAGATGGAATATTGCCTTCATGCCCAGAGCAACCGATACTTGGGGGCAACACGGGAGTAAACTTGGGAATCAACGCCGATGATGCGATCGATATTGGAGCTGGCCCCAAAAGGATTAACAATGGAATGACTGTTGAAACTCTAGAATATGGGAGCTAATCCGAATACTAGAGTACAACCGGTAGAGGAATATGTGCCATGGCTACCCTGGAGGAGCAAAGGATAGAATGAAACTAGGAGAGTAGGGCAGAACACTAGTGTGCAACTAGTGGAGTATGCGTTAGATTTCCCTTGCCAAGGCGAGGGGCAAAACATCGCTTTCGGATGAAGACCTTCATTGGATGGTGAAAATCAAATTGCTAAATTAGTAAGAAGGTTGGTTAGAAAAGGAACCACAGATCAGGGTTTGGAAGGTGTGAATAGAAACCCGTTTACTGCTAATATCCAGAACGCGAGAATCCTCCTGATTTCAAGCTTCTCGCATTGGAAATGTACGATGGAAAGATCGATCCAATGATTCATTTGATCAGATATATCCGACATATGGAGGTGTTGGGTGCTTCTAAGGAAGTAATGGGGTGGTGCTTCCCATTATACTTGATGAGTTCGGTGGCGATATGGTTCAGATAGCTGGAGAATGGGTCCATTAGCACGTGGAATGAGTTAATGGGCAGATTTTTAAGACAATCCCAAGTTCACGTCCTACAACCGAAGAATATGATGACATTGGAAAATGCGAAACAAAGGCCCGGGGAGACCATGAGAAGTTATTTAACAAGATTCAATGCAGCAGCGACTGCGGTAGATAGGCCGGACCCATTAGTGATTTTGATGGCGGAAGTGTCTAGAGTCGCAAGTAAGACCGACTTCAGGGCTACACTTAAGAAGGATCTACCAATGGATCTTGCTGAGTTTTACTATGAGGCTGAGAGATATATATATGTCAGGAGGATGGTGACGCTGAAGATGAAGCTGAAGACGCTGAAATTATGTTGTGGATGACAAGGGATCCTCTAGAGTAGGATTTGGAAAAGACAGCGGGAAAAGAGAAGTTGATGATGATTCTAGAGAACCGAAACGACAAAGGAGATCCTAAATTCTCTTCCTACTTTGAGCTAATTAAAAATCTTTAAAGGATATACCTAGACACTAGGGGGAAATTCCTTATCGGAAGCCTCCGAGAAGAGAACCCACTGATCGAGAGAAACGATCTAGAAAGTATTGCATCTTCCATGAACTGGGCGGACATGAAATGAATGAGTGTCGAACCTTCATGATCTGATAGAAGAGCTGGTATGGAACAACCAATTGCCGCAATATGTGAGGAACAGAGCTACGATAGCACAGCCAGAGCAGCCACCACCCAAAGAAGATGCTTCAAGGAATGCCCAGGGATCTAGGCCAAGGCAGATAATCCCATAACCAGGATGGATGGGAAGTCAGATCCGGCTGCTACTGTTTGCTTTGGTTTCTTTTTTGCACTTTTCTTTTTGTATATTAGCGGTAAAAACAATAATGACCCCATACAACTTAGATGTGTGCTTAACCTAGATTGGTTCCTAGTTGCGCTCTAAGTCAGATATCTAGGATAACTGCTTAGGATAATAATCTCTGACCGCTTGGACGTGCACAATACCTAGATTGGTCTCTTGCCACGCTCTAAGTTGGATGTTTGGGATAAACATTCAAGATTTATGTTATTTAATTTTTGCTTGTTTGCTTTGATTTGAAATTTGAATTTTGTAAAATCCTTATTTAATGTGATGACTGATTTTGAACGCCACAGTGCCCCGACCGGAGAGACGGAACCAGAGTGCAAGGTGCAAGTCCCCTTGTCGGAGAGTGAGTGGATGGACTTGTACGATATCGAACGCCATAGAGTCCCGACCGGAGAGACAGGACTGAAGTGCAAGAAGTAAGTCCCCTCACCGGAGAGTGAGCGGATGGGCTTACTTAACCCCTCTTAACTTAATAAGAAAATGATCCGAAGAGATCATCCCTCTGAACTGAAACATTAAACGATCCAGAGAGATCGTCCCCTAAACTAAACACTAAACGATTTGGAGAGATCACACATTAAACTTAAATGCTCCAAAGAGATCGAACATTAAAACCGATTTGATTTTGCGAAAAGGATTTGAATGCCTTATAAATAGAATAAAACGGATAAATCCTTGATGAACACAGGATGATTTTGATATATGATGTGATATGATGTGATTTCGATATATGATGTGATTTTCATATATGATATTATAACTCTGAATTAAATATGAATGGTAATGATGTAAATCCCGGATGAACACGGGACGATTAGAGATGCATAATGTAATTAGAGACATGTAATGTAATAACTTCGAATAAAACCAGAATGATTGTGATGTATAGATTACAGTTAGGTAGAGTCTAGAGTCCTAGGCTATAATAGCTTTGGAACGACTTGAGATTGATGAAAGAATCCAAAGGAACTGGATGGTTCACCAAGGCTAAAGCAGCTGGAAAGCTCAACAATCGAAGACTCATTACTGCAACTTGTTCTGGAGCAAAGCATACCTTTCATTCAAAAGGCGTCCTTTGGGGGCAATTGATAACTGGGATTTTAACCCAACAGAATTCAAAAGGAGTTAGAACATTCAGATTAAGTCAGAACGACTTGAAACTTGATCCTAAGGCCTAAAAATACAAGACAAAGAAACATAAGAAGTTTGGCCTAGAATTACGCTAACTCTTCGGATCGATACCGATCTGATCCAATTGGATCGGTATCGATCCGAAATGTTGGCTCGCGATTTCTTCTGACCACTTGCATTGCACTCCTATGCCCCTACTAAACTCACCAATCAAGTTTGCTAACATTCCAAGCAACCTAGTTAAAGAGGTGAAGACTCATTCAAATACCTACCCACTTTTGGACTGGAGCAACTTAAAATGGACCTACAGAACTCCTACTGACTTGGTTGACTTGAAATTTGAATGGGACACTTAGAAGACATAAAGGAAGGCTCACACAAAAAATGAAGTCATTTGGAAAATCTAGTTTGGATCAGTACCGATCCAAAGTTTGGATCGAATCTTACCTAACTAAAGTGGGCCCTACCAATTGAGATTTGGTGTGTCTCACATACCCTCTAAAAGCTACCTGCAACGTTTCGTATGATTCCGATAAGTATTGAGCGAGCTATGAATGGATTCCTCCAAATTGAGCTAGTTTGACAAACCACGTCAGTCACACCTAGGATGGGCTTCACCCTATGAGATTCAATTTGGACGCTCTCCTACTCATCTACATTACATGTATGAAGTTTTGTGTCATTGGGTTAAGTATTAAGTGAGTTATGGATGGATCTTCTATGAAGGGATGGATTGGATGATCTATGAAGATGGATTATTAAACCAACTCCAAACGAATTGATATTCGGACAAGGCATTCAATTATGAGATAGGAAGACAACCAAATTGAGAAGAATTAAAAATTGCACAACATTTTGGATCGGTACCGATCCGATCCAATCGGTTCGGTACCAATCTGATCCAATCGGTTCGGTACCGATCCGATCCAATCGGGTCGTTACCGATCCGAAAAGTTAGCTCCAAACACCCCCAAACTTCCTGAGCGATCTCTGCATGATACTACATGCTTTTGGTAGTAGCTCTGCCCAAGTGCTCTCTAACCCCTATAAATACCATCCTATCTGCAACAGTAAAGGGGATCTGATCTCTGCTGAAACTCTGCCATTATTGCTTCACTCTTCTTCTCCTGCACAACGGCTATTAAGGAACAATTGAGACCCCCCCTTTTCTCTAATAATGGTAGCTTGACCTAATCCAGGAAAGGAGAATTATATTGTAATCTAAACTCCTTTGTAATAGCATTTGATCAACAAAAGAATGTATAAAGTGGACGTAAGCTTCATTAACAGCCGAACCACTATAAAAATCTTTTGTCTCTTTACCTTTTCTGCTATTTACTATTGCTTTTTCTATTTTATTTGCCTTGATAAACAGGGCTGGTGCTTTCACACTCAAGCTAGGGTGTCGATCCATTTATTGGGTTAACACCTATACTTGCCAGATAAACTATTATTCTCTTCGACCAGTTTCTCGATTTCTCTATTTAAGTGTTGCGCTTTCTTCTCACTTTTCTCATACAAATTCTCAAAATGATAGTTGTTTATTTCCCTTAATAAAATTGGCAAATTTATTAACTAAAGCTTATGAATAATTATAGAACATTTAGAAATGATAAATTTTATACCTGGACTGTGCGAGCATATGGGATAGTAGCTTGGGACTTCCCCTTATCTTGATGGCCTGAAGGAGGAGCATCGGTGACATCGTTTCTCCGATTTGCTTTGAGAAGGACACCATTCCAAACCATGCGGGAGAGGTTACTCCCATGAGTATAGCTCTAGTACATGGTCTGTTGGCGGAATACTAGGATACACACACATGCACTATACAACACTATCATTTGACCTGTGTCCTTGCCCATTTGATCTAACTCATTCCTATTCTCTTTATAGGTTCGATGGATAAGAGAAAACATTCGTTCCAATCCCTAAAAAAGAAGGCATATCATGTCCAACGCCCCCAGTCTAGCTCGTACCATCAAGGGATTGGTCGAGACTATGATTCAAGTTATTGAAACAGTCACGATAGAGACGACAAGGGCAGAAGTAGTTACAATAGGGACCGTTCTTCTCATGATTCCACTTCTAAGCATCGTCCTAGATCTAGATCACCTCCTTTTAGAGGCTCGGATAAGCAACCCAACTGCCGTAATGATCTTCCACTGGTTGACTCTTCTTGAGCTCCACCACCTACCTCTATCCCTTTATAGTCTGTAACATTATCTCACTCCAACCGGTCTTCTAAGTGCAAAAATCATAATAGTTGCTCCGATATTTTTCATCACAGGCTAGGCAAATGAAACGTTATTGCTTTAGCCATTACAAAGGAGCAGTAGGTAGATACCACGGGTTGGATGGTCGAGCTTAAGAATGAATTCCCCTACATTTGCTTTAATAGAGCTATAATTTTGCCAATCTTAAAGAGAATTCCTGCTGAAGTCCAACAGAGGACTATCAGCTACACAACTGTGCAGTTAAAGCGCTCGGTGGATTCAATGCGGTAGAGGTGCAAAAAGTCATAGCGGGGATGTAGCGAAGATATAGCGGGATATATCGGATTACTCTAAAATAGCATATAAATCCCATACTTGTTGTTTTTACAAATATATAGATAGTAATTATGTGAAAAATTAACATTCAATTGAATTATAATTAATACAAAAATAATTTTAAATAAAAATATGTGCAAATGTATTGTAAATGAATGTAAAACTGTTATATAACTTAATTTAATTTAGTAGAATATTAGAGTATTATCATTTCTAAACATATATCAAAAATTCAATGAAATTAATTAATTTCATAATTTTTATAGCGTATAAATATCATTTTTCAATCCAATTTTTTATAGAAGATATAGCGGAAATAACGAAATATAGCGGAAATAACGGGATATAGCGAAATAGCGGGGATTAAAGCGGAAAGGCTATATGTTGGGGATATATGGAAAAATCGTAGCGGTAGAAATCCGCTATAAGATATATCAGAGTTATAGCGGGGATATAGCGGGGCATTAACTGCACAGCTACACAATCAATGTCCATAATCAATATAATTAATGGGCAAAGCAGGCCGAAAAGATTTCAAAACTTTTAAGGGATGGGCTGCAGGAGATAGGGAACCAAAAAATCATTGAGGCCGAGAATAACAAAGTCATTGCCGCTCTCGGCACTGAGATCGAGAACTCAGGAAAATCCCAAGCCGAAGTGGAGAAGAAGACCGAGGAGGCCATCAAAGCACTTGAAGCTGAGAGATCTAGGCATTTGAATGGAATCGAGCAAGCGCATCATCGAAACCACGAACTTGTAATGGAAAGGGTTGGTGCTAGGAGGAACGCTGTTGAATTGAAAACAAAGCTCGAGCATGAGACAAGGGAAAAAATGAAGCGCAAAAAATTGCTCAGGATGCATGCAACGAGCTGGTCACTATCAGGATAGAGAGGGATAATGTGCTCAAAAAGGCCAGGGACATTGATGCTCTTGTCAAGAGAGAAGTTGAAGGTGTAGTAAAACAGGCTGAGGAGCAGGTAGAAGAGCAGATAATGAAGAAGTTTGAGCCACTGATCACTTAGTACAGCGCCAATATGCTCAAAGTTTGGAATCTGGAGTGGTTTAGAGAGGAATTTAAGGCTTGACCGTGCTTGGGAATAGGTTGTCAAGAAAGAGAAAGAATTTCTTAATAATGATAATATTGATATGGAGCAAGTGGAAAAAGAGATTTTGAAGGGGAATGATCCTAAAATCCTTTATGATGATCAACACCTTATTCATTCGGAACTTAATGGAACCATTACAAAAGTATTAGGCAAAGGTTCTAGCTCTGTGCATTATGATGCTGCACTAGTCAAACTCCTAGGACTCAAGTTGCTCATAGTTTCACTGTTGATTCCTCTACCGATGCTGGTTGTGACCTAGAGAAGCCACTGCTCCAAAAATCCACTGTTCTCTCCCCTATTCCCGAGGGAACTCCCAGCAACACTCTAGCTCATGCGAAAGTTCAAACTAAAGAAGGTATCTCTTAACTTCTCCCATTTTCCAGCGAGTTTAATTGTCGCCGATCAACATCACTAATCTCCCTCTTTGTATATCTTTAGCTACAGGTCAGCTAACAATTGCTCCACTTCCTCCCAAGGACTCTCAATCGGAGCCACAAATATCGATGATGGAGTCCATAACTGACACGACTTCGACATCAATTCATAGCAATCCCGATTGGCGAGATTCCGAGCCTTGGCAAGCGCATAATAGACGCTTTGTTGGGAGAAGGAAACAATGAGAATCAGGGCACTCAAGTTGATGAGGATGTTATTATTACTGGGGTCTCCCAGTCCCTATCGGGTCCCTCCATGCATGAGCTTGAGAAAAAACTTAGGGTGGATTTCCTCCTCGCTGGTCAAATTAAGCAAGAGCAAATAGAAGTTTTCCCTCCTTCGTTGTCAATCACTTTTCCTAGGCAGACCATTTTTCCTCCAGTTTACATTCCTCCACCCGAGAGTGCTCGAAGTACGTCGACGATATTTTCACAAAGCATTCCGGGCTATATTTCTCCGTCCAGGAGTGGCCATAGAGCGCCTACTGGATCTTCGCAAATCACTCTCTCCAAAGCCCAAAGCGGTAAAGGAAGAGCTGGAAAGAGGCAAGAAGAAAGATCGAGTGAAGTCTCCCCTAGTTCTAAGAAGAAAACAAAATCGAAGAAGAAATAGTTGCTAGTTTGTTTTTCCATATATAGACTCCTTATGTTTGTTGACCGGCCTTGTACGGGTTTGGCCCCAGCTACTACTTTTTTTCTTTTGGTGTAAACCACTTGTATTTAGCTTCCCTTGTTTAATGTTAATAACAAATACATTTTGTTTTGTAAAATCTTTGTTCAGATTTGTCTAAGTACTTGGTAAATACGCTTTGCATTCAATGTACTTGCGATTTTTTTCTTTTAGCGATCATTTTCGAATCAAGTCCTGAATCCATTTTGTAATTTGTCGACTTGCATCATTCTAGCGAATGTAAACCAATCCTTAGGGTAAACCACTTAAAATAGTAGCTTGAGTATCCTTTTCTAGGATAATAATCCCCAACCGAACCAAACTTCGAGCGTGAGTTTAAGTTAACTACTTAGAATCGTAGTCCGTACATCCTTATCCAGGATGTTAGCATTCGATCATGCCTAACTCCAGGCATTGACCGAAGGCTTATAAATTGGATCCCACTTTACTTCGAGCGTGGACTTTTCATTCTGCCTACTCTGTGCAAGATGTTAAGGATTAGAAGAATTTGTCATGCTTGTTTCAATTTATACTTCTGCCATCGGTCTGGGGATGAGAGTTGAGTGAGCGATTAGTTGTATCATGCTCTTTTTGACTTATACTCCTACACTCCATCTAAGTGTAAGAGTTGGCGTACCGACGATTGTGTCACATCCCATTTTAAGTTTATGCTCTTGCCCCTAATCTGAAGGAAAGAGCCAGTTTACAGATGATCATGTCTCATCTGGCATAGGTTTATACTTTGGCTCCTACTCTGAGAATGAGAGTTAGAGTATGGATGCTCGTATTGCATCTGGTTTGCATGTATACTCCTACCCTCAATCCGAAGGCAAGAGTTGGGATGCGAATAGTCATATTATGTTCGGCTTATGTTTATTATCTTGACCCCAATCCGAAGGTAAGAGTTAGCTCGTGTCATTCTCCGGACATCAAGAGGGATTTCATGGGCCCGATCATGGACCACAAAAGTTTAATCTGCACCAATCACTGAGTACCTGCACATCTGCATTAATCATATGCAAATTCATTCGAGTTGATCAAGCCACAACTCTTAAGAAACGAGAAAAAAGAACTTTGGGCTGAAAAGGCCATTTATTTCATAAAAGATGGAAAATGGCAGAATCTTTCTTATTGCACGGCTCTAGCCCATTATTTACAAGTTTATTCTAAGTGAAATAGCATTGTAGGTGCTCGCTATTTCATACCCTTGGGAGCGAAATCTCGTCCATAGTTGCCAGTTTAAAAGTGCCATCTCCAAGCTTTTCCTCTATTGCATACATACCTTCCCAGCTCGGGCCTAAGTTCTTAGAACTAGAGAAGATTTATTTGAGGACCAAACTGCCAGTTTCAAAGGTTTGACTCCTAAATTCAGTGTTTTAATATCATCCGACTTGGTGTTTGTGAGAGGCTGCTCTCAACTCGGCTTCGGTCCGCTTCTCATCGATCACATCAAGAGACTCTGGATTCGTTTTTCCATGGATCATAGTGGGTGGCCCTATGAGAAGGCACTTCTAGTTCGATCGGAATCATATCCTCCGATCTGTTTGCCAATGTGAACAGAGAATGGCCAATTGCTGACTTGTAGGTGGTTTGATAAGCCCAAAGTGTTAATGGGAGTTCATCAACCCACTTGCCTTTGGCCTTCTCTAGTTGTTTCTTAAGAATGGACTTAATCTTGTTTACATCTTCAACCTATCCATTTGCCTAAGGATGTGCCACCGTTGCAAATCTCTACTTTATGCAGTGTCGGCGGTAGAAATCTTTAAACTCCGTACTATCAAATTGGGTAATGTTATCAGTAACGATTGCTTTTGGAACTACAAAATGACAGTGATATCTCGAACAAAAAAGTTGATTACTTTATTCATAGTAATGGTGGCCAAGGGCTCTACCTCAGCCCATTTGGTAATGTAATCAACCACTACGATGGTGTACTTTGCGCCACCTTTAGATATCGGCAATACACTGATGATATCAATACCCCAAACTGCTAAGGACTGACCATTTGAGTAATTTCCATCCACGGGTCCCTTGAAATTTTAGCAAATCTTCGGCACTTGTCACATCTTCCAGTGTAGTCAGCTGTATCTAGATTGACGGTTGGCTAGAAATATCCATAAAAAAGGATCTTCTTCGCCAGGATCAGCCCTCCAATGTGGTCACCACAGGCCCCTTCATTAACTCCTCTCAAAACTCGTTTGGCCTTGTTGTGAGTGACACACCATAGCATAGGGATGGAGAAACCCTTAGTAATCCTTCTTGCATGATGTATCTCGAAGCTTGGTGAAGGATTTTGCATCATCCATTCCTTCTCTCCGGAAGGATCCCTCTTTACAAATAATCAAGAGTCGGAGTCATCCATAACTCTCATTCAGGCTCAATCTCCAAGATCTAATCGACATCCATCTAGTCGATGCTCGAAGCCGAAAGTAATTCCACTGGAATCATGCCCATGAGCTACGCATCTTCGGAACTAACCAACTTAGCAAGCGAGTCAGCTTTCTCATTTTGCTCTCTGGGGATATGAGTGATCGTGTAATATTCATAGTCATCAAGCAACATAAGAACCTGGTTTAGACAGGGAGCTAGCCTTGCTCCTTTCGTCGGGTGTTCTTTCTGAACTTGGCATACCACTAACTAGGAGTAACATAAAATGTATAAATTCTTTATTCCTGATTCCTTGGCAATCTTGTGTCCTGAAATCAAGGCTTCGTATTTGGCTTCACTGTTAGTTGCTGGAAAATTGAGTTTCAAGGCGTAGCAGATTGGGTTTTCTTCGAGAATGACAAGGACAATTCCAGCATTAGAACACCGATCATTGGATGCACCATCCATGTACATCTTCCATCCAACATCCTTTCCTCTAATACTGTCCAAAAAATCATCTTGTGTGGTGAATTCAGCTATGAAATCCGCCAAAGCCAGACCCTAGATTTCTCTTCGAGGGTGATAAGTGATATCGTATTGACTCAATTCAATGTTCCATTTTAGTAGCCTTCTAGTAGTCTCAGGTAGTTGTAAAACTTGTTGTAAAGGCTGACTAGTAAGGATATTGATCGGATGAGCCTAAAAGTAAGGGCAGAGCTTTCTCGAAGAGATCAGTAGATAGTATGCGAGCTTTTTCAGTCTCGGATAATTTCTATCTGCTCCTATCAACCACTTGCTAATGTAGTAAACCAGTCATTGGATGCGAGATTCCTCACGTACAAGTGTGGTGTTCAAAGCATGCACCAACACTGGTAAGTATATAAACAAGTCCTCATCATCCACCGGCTTCGAAAGGATGGGAGGTCTTTCAAAGTGATCCACCAAAGCTTGGAACGCGTCTTTGCAGTTCGGGTTCTACTCAAAGTTTCTCTTTCTTGATCACCTCGAAGAAAGAGATGCAATTGTCAGTGGCACTGAAAATGAACAGACTGAGGGCGACAATTTTCCCATTTGAGCTTTGGATCTCCTTGATCGTCTTTGAGGCTTTGATCTCCCTCATAGCCTTAATCTTCTCAGGATTAGCTTCGATTCCACAAGTGTTCACAATGAAGCCCAAGAACTTTTGCAACGCAACAACGAAAGAGCATTTAAGGTATTGAGCTTCATCCCGTACTGTCAAAGGACATCAAACATCTTTGCCAGATCATCAAAGTGATTTCTCGAACATCATGATTTCACGAGCATATCATCCACGTAAACTCCCATTGATCGTCCGATCTGGTTCGTAAAAATCCGGTTCACAAGTCTTTGGTAAGTTGCTCCTACATTCTTTAATCCGAAAGGCATAACCAGATAGTAATAGAGTCCGAGGTCGGTGATGAAAATGTGTGTTCCTGATCTGGGACATGCATCAAGATTTGACTGTATCCGGAGTACGCATCCATGAATGAAAGTAACTCGTGTCCATCAGTTGTGTCCACCAACTGATCTATTCTTGGAAGCGGGAAGTTATTCTTCGGGCATGCTTTGTTCAAGTCCGAATAGTCAATGCATGTCCTCCACTTCCCATTCACTTTCTTCACCAAAACAAGGTTAGATACCCAATCCGGGTATAGAGAATCGTGGATAAAGCCATTGTCCTTCAGCTTATCCACTTCCTCCATGAGTGCAGCAGGTCTCTTCGGACCTAGGCTACAACATTTCTGTTTCCTAGGAATGCATTTTGGAATGATGTTTAATGCATGACACGCTATCCTGAGCGAGATCCCATACATATCCGAGTGTGTCCAAGCAAAACATCCCGGTTTGCCCAAAGAAAACCAACCAATTCCCTCATCGCAATAGTAGCGAGCTGAGAGCCAACCTTTAGGACTTTAGTTGGGTCATTCGTGCTGACTGGTACGGCGTTTATCAACTCAGTGGGAGCTGCTTGTCTACCGTCCAATTCTTTTCGTCAATCCATGTCATCATAGAGCCGACTAGTTTGCTTGACCCGGGGTTCAGGCAGTAGTTGCTATGCTTCCAAAGCCTTTATGCAGAGGACCCCTTTGGACTCTTTCCTTTCTCCATACAATAAGATTCCTGTAGTTCAGCGACATGGCACTCACTGCCAGCGACTTGATCTCCCTACACCATCCCCACTCCATTGTATATAGGGAATTTCATAGTTAAACACAAGGGAGCAATGGTCATTGTAAATTCTGCTAGGGCCGGTCAGCCCAAGAATGCGTTATAAGCAAAATATATATCCAACACTAAAAATGGCACAACCCACACTCGCTTGCAGTAGCCTTCACCCAGTTCCACCGATAATTCGATAAAGCCTTTGGCTTCGGTAGCCATCCCATTGAACCCCTTAAACAAGGTCTATAAGGCTTCAAATCTCTCTCCTCCAACGTTATTTAGTCGTAAGCATTTTTGAACAAAATATTGACTGAACTCCCACAGTCAACAAGCACCTTTCGTACAACAGCAGGACCACTTGTGGCTGAGATCACGAGTGGGTCAATTGTTAGACCCTCCACTCCATCAGCATCCCTATTTCAGAAAACAATACCGTCCGTCATTGTTCGAGATTGTTTTGCCGGAGCTCCATCCTTAACATCATAGAAACTTTCGTTATTAGCATTCTTTAAGGCTTCAATGTATCTATCCATTTCTGCAAAACTCTTATTAGCAAGATGGGGCCCACCGATGATTATGTTAATCACTAATCGTTTTTCTAACCACCTGAATGCATTAGAACTAGGCTCAGCTTGTCTCTTCTGGGAAGACGGACCAAAAGCGCTAGAATTTCCTTGCTCGCCATCCTGCGGTACTTTCACATATTGTTGCAATTTATTTTTCCTTATTAACTTCAGTCATGTCGAATAAGTGCATGCACTCATTAGTATTAAGATCGTGAGTTTCATGGAATCTGCAGAACTTGCCTGACTTACTCTCATTCTCAGTCGACTCCATAGAAGTCGACTTCCTATACAATTCGATATTCTAAGTAGCCAGATAAATGTCCTCTATCGAGTTGTTCAATTTAGTGTAATTGTCATACTTGGGACCTCTAAAATGACTCTTGTTATCTGGCTTTCCCTTCTTTGCCCCACCATTGTTTTGTTTTCCTCCTTTGTTCTGATTACCAACTTTCGCATCAACATTCCTAGATCTTCCTCTGGATTGCTTAACAACAATATTACTTTGAATCGGCTCATTTGAATTTCCAGCATCAATCCTCTATGGATGCTTACGTGCATCCTCCCGACACAAATACTCATTAGCTTTTTGATAAAAAGCTTCCATTGTCGATGGTTGCTTTCTCTCTATCCAATCCCCAAAAGCCAAGTCAGGATGAACTCCTCCGCAAAGCTCCATCAACACTATATTTTCCTTTGGATCTATTATTTCCATTACAGTTGTGTAGAACCGATTTAAATAGTCCGACAATGGCTCTCCTTCAGCTTGATATATAGTAGATAATAACATCACGTGTTTTGGACGTGAGGTGTGCAAATGGAATTGCTCCATGAATTTCCATGACAATTCAACAAAAGATGATATGGACCTCGGTGGAATCCGATTGAACCACACTGTGGCCACCCCTTTTAAGAAAATTGGGAAGCAGCATCACTTCACAGCATCCGAAGACCTGGCTGAATCCATGTGTCATTCATATCTTAATAAGTGTTGCCTAGGATCCGTCGTTCCTCCATATAATGACATCATTGGCATGTCGAATCTCCTAGGTTATCTCGGGTGAAGTATGTCATAAGTTCCCCAATCATCATTAGTTCTAGATCTATTTTTACTAACCACCCTTCTAACCATATCCTACAAATAGTCTGAATCAATAGGTTCGACTGAACGACAGTGATTGAGTCCTGCCCCAAGTGTTCGGCTTGGCAAACGCTCTTAGAAAGATGCTCAATATCTGGGCTCCCCAAACTTCGAGGGACCCATTCATCCAGCATTCCCCCTATTTTATTCTTATGAGCAACATCATCAACAATATTGCAATTTTCCATATTCAAACCTTCAATGGCACGTCCAGGGATGACATCCACGCCGTCTTCCAGAGGATGGGCTTTGGGCCCACAATTTTGGTGGTCGGTATTGAGTCCTAAGTGGGGATCAGTACCAACCCCTGAATTTGAGCCTGGGGCTCGTCCTCTTCCTTGTGCAAATGTTCCAGCAGTGTATTGAGTTTTCTTCTGCCTTCCTTCCCTCCCTCTATTTTCAATCGGATGAAGAAGAACTCTCTGATTCTGAACTGGAATCCCTTCTACTCTATTTGTGACTGTTTTGAGTTAGCTCATTCAGCAGCCTCATGCTCTGTTGCATCATGTTGTTCATCTCCTGTTGGCCAACTTGGAATCTGTCTTCCATTTGCTTCATCATCATACCCATATCCATTCTGGTCATGACGTCGGTTTGAGTATAGATCTCGGGTTGTGTTGGTTGGAAAACTCCATCTTCTTACTGAGGATTCTGATTCTCAACTTAAGTAGTAGCTTTGAAATTGGTAGAATGATCTCTTCTTAATGGGCTATGGCAGAAATTTTTTAGTAGATTTGTTGGAAATCTGAGTTGTAGAATTAAAAGATAGAGAAATTGGACCTATGTAACATCCCCCACTTGGAGGCCCAAAACTAACGGCTACGGATGCTACAATCATCCATAGTCATTAATCCTCGGTGACCAAATACGGTAAGGTTAGATACATTGATACACAGAAACACATGAATATGGAATTTTTTTAGAACATCAAACAAGTTCCACATTCCATTTCAAATTCGTTACATAATCCGAATACGAGAACCACGTTCAGAGGAAATATATTTATTACAACATACTCCAAGAGCGACATATGAAGATGCCCCTTTGGATGATCAGAGTGTATATATATATAGGCAATTAAACAACTTTGCCTTTTCAACAACAACGTAGTGGAATCAAAATAAAAGAGAACTCTAGATAGCTATCATGCCTCTTGCACATCTTCGGAAGCTTATTCGTCTAAAGAGGTACCTGAAAAGCTCAACTCTCAAACTACTTAAAATCTATTGAGTACCCGAGAGTTTAAGGAGAAAACATAAACTTTGAGTCAGACATAAAGCCTAGTATGAATAATAATCTACCATCTCAAACCATTTGGATATCTAGTGAGAGCACGCCGCTTAGCGGAACGGATTTTCCCCTCACTAGTATCCTAAAACCTTTATAAAACCATATATTGTGCTCCTGCATCCACAATGGTTAAAACGATTCAAAACAATATGATGATATGCAAACCAAGTAAATCAATTTTGGATTACCCATCCCCGTTCATTTTGACTATCTATCTCAGTTATAGTTTCTAAGGTCACTATTAACCTATTAGTTTTCATGGGCTTACTATTAACTTGTTTAATGTTTAAGGACTCCCTGCCTAGTTACATAGTTTTCGTGGAATCACTAAGAACCTATTGGCCCCTGCCAATATCTTTACTATTTCATGGGTTCTCCCTGAACCTATTGGTAACTCCAATATCTTTCCTCTTATCCTAGTTTTCATGGGTTGACTAGGAACCTTTTGACTTCTGTCAATATCTTAATCCGGATATAGTTTCCATGGGCTAACTACAAACCTATTGGCCCCTGCCAATATCAAATCATAGTTTTCATGGGTTAACTATGAACCTGCCTTCCTGACATCTTTATTTATACATAGTTTTCATAGTCTTACTATGAACCTATTGGCCCCTGCCAATATCTTCTTTTATACATAGTTTTCATGGGCTTACTATGAACCTATTGGCCCCTGCCAATATCTTGTTTTAATATTTTATCATCCTATACTCTAGTCTTCCTGACCTCCTGGATACAATTCTACTCATTCAGTAGTTAATTTAATTTGTATTCACTACTGGGTCAACCTAACTGGTTTTTCTGCCGTTCCCTAAATTACAGTTATGGGTCCATTACAATGTGAATATACTCAAATACACATATGAAGAAGAAAACATAATAATACCAACCCTTGTGGTTTATTATCCTTGAAATCATTTCATATAAAACTTGGTTAATCCCTTTAACCCATTAATCAAGGAAAACTTCTTCAAAACTCCATTTCAAAACACTTTATTTAATTATGCCATGGTTTTCCATTAAAATGAGATTGGGTTATTTGTTTTGAAAACTATGGCTTTCGAAACCTCAAGACATCACTTTCGAAACCCCTGGATAACCTCCTTCGAAATCATAAATAACATCTTTTCCAAACGTTACATATAAACCTTTCGAAGCTCCTTTAATCATCTCTTTCGAAATCAAATGTACCTTTCGAAAGTATCAAAACATTACTTAATAATTCTTAGAAACATAGCTTCAAAACCAATGAAAGTACCCCTTTCGAAACCATTGGATTTTGCTTTAAAAACATCTTTTGGGTCAAAGTGAATATATATGAAAGTATCTCTTTCGAAACCTTTAATCATCATATAAAATTGTTTGGGGAAAGCTTGATGGCATCGACACCATCCTTTCAAAAACTTCAAAACATTTAAGCAAAACTTTGAAGGTTAGCATCGAAACACCCTTTCGAAGCCATTACCTTCGAAACCCTTGAACCCTTTAGAAATCATTTAGGAAGTGGCTTAGCATAAGTTTAAAACAAAGACAACCCTTCGAAAGCATTGATGAATTCAATACACTCGAAAGGCAAAGAACAACGGCTGGGTTTCAACTTAGTCAGAACTACTACTTTCGAAAGCATCATTTTATAAATAAAGGAACCTATTCGAAAGCCTATACTTTTAAAATATAAAATGGCAGCCCCTTCGAAAGCTATTAGAAAACCCCTTTCGAAAGCATATGTTTTGACTCCTTCAAAAGCTTTAATAAAACAAGGTAGGCGCTTTTTCTTTGGAAAGGAAACAAAGGTTTCGACTCCTATCGAAAACATTGGCTTCGACACCATGCCTTCCACCTCTTTTCCAATCTACCATGCACCAATCTCATTGATGCCTTGTGTATTGGTTTCGGCATGGATTAGTCTTGACTAAGATGGTTTCGACTTGGTCGAGGCGGAAGCATAGGGTCGAAAGGCAGCTTCTAAAAGAGGCTGAACATACTATTTCTGGGTAAAGGCTGAATTAAAGCCAATAAAAGCAATTAATTTATAACTAACCAGCCTAGTTGTAAACTTTTAATTAGTTGCCTTAAATTTCAAATTCTTTCTCAAATTAACTTCTGCCTAATTCCAGATTTAAATCAAGATTAATTTAGCAAATAAGCCCTTCTATTAAACGAAAACAATATTGCTAATAAATCCTTCCTTCTAAAACAATTTAATTTCCATAGTAAATCAATTAGGAAAAATCCCCAAAAATTTCAAAATTTCACTTTCATTATGTTATCTAACATACAAAAATTCCAGACCCAATTTCTTCTTAAAATAATTAAAATCAAATTTAAACCCAATTTTTATCATATTTTCCTTTGAAAATTTTCCATAACTTGGAAATATCTAAAACTAAAACCCAACTCCAAAATCATGTTTTACATAACATATAATTTTTCCATGGCATTCACAGATCAATTTCAATCGGTCTTGCCCTAAAACCGCATAAAACACCATTTAAACAATTTTGTTTAAATCAAACAAATTATAATTCAAGCATATCATCATCCAAATCATCATAAAAACGAATTTAACAAAACAGAGATGGTATAAATTCTTATTCACCTTGATTAGGATGAGGAGGTTGGATTGAGATTAATATTTATTCCCCTTGATTTAATCCTTAGCTTGATTTGAATTTTCTCTTCTTTTTCCTCATAGTAATGGCTGGCTCCTCTTCTTATGTTTGCGTTTTTTTTGTGAAAATGAGAAATGAACGTAAATGGCATACGGAACGAAAATATATAAGGGTAATGGTAATAGGGCGTGGCTTTTTCCCATTATGCCCTTGTTTAATTTAATTAGCTTACAAACCATTCTTAAGCCCATCTAATTTATTAAGCACGGCCTCTAAGTATTTATTAAAATCTCAATCCTCTTATCACTCTAATTCTTACATTATTCTATTTAATTTATCTAATTAAATCTCCTGAATAATGTTATAAAAAATTAGGGGTGTTACAGGCTATCCTCCTTAAAGAATTTCATCCTCGAAATTCTATAAGGACAAAATACAAAACATAGCAATCATCTGTAACCACTCCTAACAACCATACTAGCCTACCTGACTAGCAATTATCTATATAAATCTAATATAGACATACCCTCAAAGCAGATCAGGATAACTATCTCGAATCTTGTCCTATGTCTCCCAAGTATAGTCCTTCTCGTTGTTGCGCCACTGAACTTTCACCAACTCGACTGTCTTGTTACTCAATCTTTTCTCATCTCTCACTACAACCCGAATTGGTTGTCTAACAAAAGTCAAATTAGGCTCTATTATCAAATCTTCCAACCCTGTCGGAGGAATAGTAGTCTTTGGATCATGTACATACTTGCGAAGGTGAGACACGTGAAATATATTATGGACACTGCCATACTCCTCGGCAACTCTACTCTTTGTGCGAACTTTCCAATCCTCTCTATAATCTGGAATAGACCAACATATCTCAATGCCAGTTTCCCCAATTTCCCGAACCGTACCACACCCTTCATCGGTGATACTTTAATGAAAACCTTATCTCCAACCGAGAATTCTAGGTCTTTACGCCTCTTATCTGTGTAACTCTTCTGTCAGGATTGAACTTCCTTCATCCTTTCTCGGATTAACTCAATCTTCTCTGACACCTCCCTAACCAAATCTGGACCTAAGACTAATCTGTCTTCAGTCTCGAACCAGCATGCTGGTGATTTGCATGGCCTTCCATACAAAGCTTCAAAAGGCACCATTTCTATACTAGTTTGATAACTATTATTATTGGGAAAACTCAACCAAATATAGGTGATCTTCCCAAGATCCACCAAAGTCCAATACACAAGCTCTTAGTAAATTTTCAAGTACCTTATTGACTCTCTCTATCTGCCCATCCATCCGTGGGTGATATGCAGTACTCATCTTGAGCTTATTGCCTAACACATCCTGTAGACTCTTCCAGAATTCGCTAGCGAACAAAGCATCTCTGTCGCTTACTATACTACTAGGAACTCCATGAAGTCTAACTATGTTCTTCATGAACAACTTAGCTAAAACATGTGCCATCCTGGTTGACTTAACTGGAATGAAATGGGCACTCTTAGTCAACCTATCCACTATAACGCATATACTTTCATTTCCTCTATTTGACCTTGGCAACCCGTCTATAAAATCCATGGATATCGAATCTCATTTCCAAATTGGAATCTCTAGAGGTTGAAGCAATCCACTCGGCTTCTGATGTTAGGCATTTACTTGTTGACAGTTTGGACATTGCCTAACCCACTAGCCAACATCCCTCTTCATACCTTCCTAATAGAAGCTCCTCTTCATGTCTTGATACATCTTGGTTCCTCCAGGATGAATCGTAAACTTAGACCGATGACATTCCCCAAGAACTTCTTTCCTCAAGTCCTCAACATTCAGAACACATAATCGTCCCTTCTTTCTCAACCATCCTCTTTGGTGAAGACAAAAATCCTTTAGATCATCGATCTCAATTCCAACCTTAAGTCCTCTGATCTTCTCGGCTAATACTGGATCCTCCTTCTACTTAGAAGCAATTCTCTCGATCAACACTGGTCGAACTTCTAAACAGGACAACATGGCAGTACTCTGACTAGAACTAGTAGTCGATCTTAACTATACACTACAAGTAGTCAAAGCTTCTAAATCCTTACATTCTGCCAACATAGATAACACACATTATGATGTCTTCTGCTAAGAGCATCCACTACTTTATTTCCTTTCCCAAGAGTACACTCTATACCAAAATCATAAGTAGCTAAAAACTCCAGCCACCTCTGTTGTCTCATATTTAGCTCCATCTAAGAGAATAAGTACCTTAAAGACTTATGATCTATGTATAGCTCAAATCTCTCCCCTAAGAGATAATGCCTCCAAATCTTCAATGCGAAGATCACCGTAGCCAAGTCCAAATCATGAGTAGGGTATCTCACTTCATGCAGTATAAGCTGTCGTGAAACGTAGGCAATCACTTTACCCTTCTGCATCAACATGGCTCCTATTCCAGTTCCACATGCATCGGTATACACCACCAACCCTTGGTTTCCGTCTGGAACTACTAACACAGGTGCATTGGTCAACAAATGCTTTAAATTAAGGAATGCTTCCTCACGTGTGTCAGACCAAACAAGCTTCACATCCTTACTGGTTAGATTAGTCAAAGGCGTTGCTATCCACGAGAAATCTTTAATGAATCTCCGGTAATAGCCAGTAAGTGCAAAAAAACTTCTAACCTCAGTCACCGTCTATGGTCTCTTTCAATTGTTAAAAACTTCGATCTTATCTGGATTGACTGACAACCCCTTCTCTGAAACCACGTGACTAAGAAACCTGACCTCTTTCTTCCAAAAATGACACTTGGAAAACTTCACCTTTAGCTGATGCCGCCTCAGCGTCTCAAGCATAACTCTAAGATGATCTTCATGCTCCTTTTTATCCTTGGAGTATACTAAAATGTCATCTATAAACACCAACACGAACCTATCCAAATACTCTCAAAAGACTCGGTTCATCAAATCTACAAAGAAAGCAGGTGCATTCATTAACCTGACTGGCATTACTAACCACTCATATGAACCATACCTAGTTTGAAATGCTGTCAAAGGAATACTGCCCTTTGCCACTCTTAACTGATGGAACCCTATTGTCAAATCAGATTGAAAAAACACTCTGTCTCCACACAACTGATCAAATAGATCATCAATTCTCGACAAGGATACTTATTCTTAATCGTCCTCTCATTCAACTTATGATAGTCGATACACATCCTCAATGACCCATCAGGTTTCTTCACGAACACCGCGGCCGCTCCCCAAGGCAAACTTCTTAGTCTAATAAAATTCCTTCCTTCTAGATCCACTAGTTGCACCTTCAATTCCTTCATTTCAGTAGGTGTCAGCCTACTAGGTGGTCTACTTACAGGTTCAGCTCCTGGCACAAGTTCTATCCGAAACTCAACAGCTCATTTCGGTGGTAGTCTTGTGATTGGATCAAAGACATCTGCAAACTCTCTTGCTACTCGAACCTGACTTAACTCTTCATCCACTTCCATAGCGCTTAACAAAGCACAACTACTCCGGTCAGAATTCTCCACTAATAATATAATTCGGTTATGACTATCAGGGTGTCTTAATGATATCTCCCCATCCTGGCAAAATATCCTAGCCTCATACTTACTTAACCAATCCATACCCAAAATGATTCTAAAATCTACGAAATCGAAAACATACATACTGCATGTAAACTTATGACCTAGTAAGTCAAGTTCTAACTGGTCACATCTCATCCCCAGAGTTGCATACCCTCTTATTGGATTTGCAACCCTTAAGGAAGTAACAAGGTATATGGGTTCTAAGAATAACCTATCAACCAAATATTGGGATATAAATGAATGTGATGCACCTGAATCAAATAGTATCCTAACTGGTACACTCTGAATCAAAAACGTACCTTCCATCACAGTCTTTCCTTTTTGAGCTGCAGTTGGCTTAGCAGATGATGGTCCAACAGCAAAAACCTTTCCCTTGTCCGCCCTAACCAGTTCTGGACACTGATTCTTATATGCCCAACTTGGTCATAGTTAAAGCACTTGACATTCTTCTTCTCTGCAGCCTTCTTCCCCTTGCTAGACCGACACTCATTTGCATAATGACCCTTCTTGTCACACTTGAAGCAAACTAAATCAGCCTTTGCCTTCTTGGCAGCATCTCCCTTCTAGGCTCCCTTTTTCTTAAAGAACTTCCTCTTCTTTCCCTGAGAACCCTGGGTTTTAACTAGCGTCTCTCTAGAACAAGTAGCAAGCATTTCTTCATGGCAAATTGCCATCTCCACCACTACATTACTAGGATCATGGATATGTGTTAGGGTCACCTTAGCAAGCTCAGGTCTCAATCCCCGAATGAACCTTTCATTTCTCCCGATGACAGTTTCTATAGTATTATATCCATAACGGGACAACTCATCAAACTTAGCAGCATACTCAACAATCAACATCTCTCCCAGCTCCAGATCCAAAAACTTCCTCAGCAGCGCTGATTTAGATACCTCAGACATAAACCTTTGTTCAAATCTCCTTCGAAAATCAGCCCAAGTCAATTCCTCCTCCGGAACTCCAACAGTAACAGTGTTCCACAAATGAAGTGCCGACCCTTGCAACTGCCTAGAGGCCAACCTTCTCTTTTGCTCATCATCTAAACCCAGATTAGTAAATATTCTCTCATGCAACAACCAATTCTCTACATCTATGGCATTCTCCGTCCCCATAAATGGCTTCCCACTAGACTGGTATAATCTCCACTCAACTTAGCATAATTATTCCCAACTGGAGCCACAGGATTAGCTCCTCCAACATTTCCAGCAACTCTAGCAGCAATTCCTGCTTGCATCATATTGACGAAGAACTGATACATTGCCCCCATATCTACTGGTGGATTTCCAGCACCCACATTTGTTTACGTTCTCTTAAGTTCATATCTAAATAGTATTTTCTCTCTTTTTTTACTACTCAAATTATTCATTTAACATTTCTTTGAACACAACTTCAATTTGAAACATTTTTATTACTTAAGTTCAAACTTGTAAAATATTCTATTCAATATTTATATTCACATTTCAACTTTTTAAACATTTATGGTAAGTTTTATATATGTTTTTAAAATGTAATTGATTGTTATACAAATTTATTTTATCCATTTTAGTTAACAGGAATGTTCAACAATTTACACATGTTTAAATTTCCGTTATCTTGAAATTTAAGAGTTATAATTTAACTTCTCGTATTTCATTTAAACACTTAGCTTCAATTTATTATTTCCTATTTTAGAAGTTTCCAACTATTCAAAAAAATTCACTTTATTTCTACAACTGAAAATAATTTCAAATACCGGGTTTATTTCAAATCATTTTGAAATAATATATATACTCATATCTTTTATATGTATCAAATTATATTTAGAAATTTTAAATCAAAATCTATTTATCGAACCAAATGTATAGTAAAGCTACTAAGTGGCCTCCCCCACTTTGAGACTTGAAAATGAATGTCGAGAATGCGGCCGTCATCACCGAAATTAATTTCCAATGATAGAAGAGGGGAGTACAGGACTTATTTCCTTTTAAAACCCCTTTTTAAAACAATTTCTATTTGTAAATATTTTTAAATAATACTAATTATCATATTACAATCTTAAAAAATAATTTCAAAAGCACCGAGATTTCAGTTCTCAAATTCTCAGCTTTTAAATCCTTTATATTCATAAGCTATATTATAAATATACTTATACAATTTCATTACCTTATTATGAAAACATTTTGTTAATTTACATCTTTGTTATTGCAAACAATTCTTATTGTAACTAGATTTCAATTCAATCTAATTATCGAACACTACGTGAAATAAAGTTCACAAAGTATTCGCTTTTAGTTTAATTCAACCAGTTATCATCTCCTAACAACTAACATTCATTGATAATCATACAGGTTTATGAAAGTTATCATTTTATATATAAATATAATTTAGGTAAAATTATTTCATTTACCCTATTTTATAATATTATGTCGACTTGTCTCGTTTAAGTGTTTAGAAACCCCTATCGATAACATGACGTCCCACGCACTGACCATAATTCATAAACAACTCAACAGATAAGTAAACATAATATAAAACATTTTATAACACTAACAAGTATGCGCTCTCATATATATACGCTCAAACAAACTCATTCTAGGGTATTACTACCCTATCTCTAATAAGTCAAACCCCACAAAGCTAAGGTTATAGCGAAACCAAAGTTCTAATACCAACTGTGACGACCCACATTTCGGAAGGTTTAAATTGACAATAATCCACATATTTTGCGAGGACCTGTTTCTTCGACTCCCAAAAATCGACACTAATACATCCTCGGTATTTGCGTGCCGTAAATCCAAGTGCCGGAGAGGCGGATTCTCAAAGGTAAGAAAGAAAATAAAGACAGAACAAAATCTCACATATATTATTTCAATATAAACTTTATAGCGGAAATTAAATACATTTATCAAAGTTAACATAGAAAGTTATAAATTCCTATCCTTACAAATTTTGTGGAATACTATAGTACAAGAGTGTGGTGGAAATAGACAAAATCTTCAGAAAATCTTCTGACTCCATGCATAAATTCCTATCCTCTCAAATTTTGCGGAATACTATAGTACAAGAGTGTGGTGGAAAAAGACAAAATCTTCAGAAAATCTTCTGACTCCATGCTTCGAGCTCCATCCAGCATTCTTCTAAACTAAACTTGACTACTAGGCGGCCCAGGAAAATTAGGGCACCCAGAGCTTAAGGAAAAGGAAAATAAACTCCAGGTTAGTCATGGGACTGGTGTGAGAATTCAAAATACGCGTTTTGAAAACAAAAAGGTATCTCATAGGACCACGCCACACATAAACACGGAACGGATTTTTACCTTATGATAACCAATACATTTTACATCAAAATAATTGATATTAATTTTAATGACATATCTTTGAAAACATTTGCAAGTAAACTTATTAATCTTAGCCGAAATTGTTACCATTATTAAATTCCAACATACTAGGCTCTACAAACAAAATGGCAGGCACTTATTGGAGAATGGATTCCATACAAATGACCGGGTGAAGGGACTACCTTCCGGCAGTACATCTCTCACTACACCAAATACTGAGATTTGCAACTAACCATCCGCGCATTTGGCAACGGTTATTAACCGTTGCCATTTAGAAACGGTTAATCACCGTATTGGTTCAGTTAGCAACGGTTTTTTATCGTTGCTAATTGGGAACGGTTATTAACCGTAGCTTCTTTGGAGACAAATGATGGCGGTGAATTTCATCCTTTCGCGCCATAATTTTTGGCGCGCTTCGTTCCAACTAGCAACGGTTTTCAACCGTGGCTAATTAGCAACGGTTTGTAACCGTCGTAAATGTTGTGGCATATAATGGCGCTAATTTTGTGCCAAATATTCGCTGGGAGCCAAAAAGAATTGGTCCGTCACTTTTCCTTCCCTCCTTTCCTTTGATATTCGTTTCGTCCTCTTTCAACGAAAAGAAAACCTAAATAAATAAAAAAACCCCAATTCCACCAATTCGATTTGCTTCAACCCGCTCATCTTTCCATCTAATCGTGAAATCATCTTCCATCCAACCGCGAACCCATCTTTCCACCTAATCGTGTCCAGCTGTGAACTCATCTTCCTTCCAGCCGCACCGGTTCTTCCTTCATTCAACACCAATCAGTGGCCCTCTCAGATCTGTGTTCGGAGAAGTATTACAACGTGAATTTATCGAATACCTACTCCAGGTTGGGTACTCATTTTTAATTATTTGATTTCTATTTTAAATTTGATTTTGTTTCATACTTGTATTATAAAATCTAATTTGAAATCTTAATTATCTCAGATCTGTGTATCTTTGATATTTGGTTCCTCGAGTTTCATTGGCATGATCGAAGAGAGCGCATAACTGCCTGGTAAGCTTTGTTTTGTAATAATACTTGTTGTCAATTGAAATGGAAACTTTGTGTACATGTATTTGCGGTGCATTGTTATATCACAGTACTTATGTGTAGAATTAAAAGAACCTTTAACTTCATACGTTGCTCGGCTAAGTCTTGAAGAACCTGGTTCAAATTTAACGTGAATATCTTCATGGTGATAAGATAAACTTTTAACTATGTACCAAGGATTTTCTGATTCTTCTCGGCCAAAAATTTGCCACCTTTTGCTTGTTCCATGTCGCTGAAAAGAGATTTAGGACGAATGTTACAGTCACCTTGAAAATTGACTTATCACAACTTAGTTAAAAGTTTGTCAAATGCAATGATAACAAATTAATCTGTAATCCACACATGATTAATAGAAATCAGTAAATTATTTGGAAAACAAGCATTTGTGTTTCTACTCAGTGCTTTATATGTATTATCGACGACTGGCTGTCTGTACACGGTGAATCCATTCGTTTCTATGGTTGAATAATAGGAAAAGATTACATGCTTATATTTGTAGTTTAGAATAATAAATAAAGGGATGCAACACAAGTTAAGGAACAGTTTATTCCCTATAATGCTTGCTTATGGGTTTGTTTAGTGTTACCATATAAGCTGTCATTTGAGTTCCATCATTATCTTCATCTTTTAGGATTGATGTTTCATTAAGTTTTTGGGGATTGATTATAGTCAATATCTACTACTCTTTAACAGTTTGCCAAAGTAGAGATGCACCTTCTAATCTGAACCATCAGAATACATATTTGATGTTTTAAGTGTACAGTGTTAGAGAACCAAGAAACAATTGGTTATGCAAAGGATGATCTTTTTACATTCATATATGATTTGTTTTACAAATTGTATAATGTGAGATAATCTAACACGTCCCCGTACGTGTGGTGTATCATCAACCAAACATTGCAACATGGAAGAGAAGTAGTGTTGTAGTGTGCATTCTCATATTTACTAAAGCCTAAATGTTGTACTGTATTGCATGCTAGTTAGACATAGCTGCTTATAGTGACTGCTAGGGTATAAGTTGATGCAATGAATTTTGTTTTACTAAATATGAGACCATATTTAGTAAGTGGATAAAATTGTTATTAATGGCGCAAGCCAAGTATCAGGAGAGGGGTAATGCATAGACATTACTCTGGTGCTACAAAATGGCGCCGTTGTAATGGCAATTTTTTTGGAAACAGTTTGAGCTAATGTTAAATTTCAAGTGAAATCAGAAGTATATACATCTGTTTAGTTAATATTAGAGTTGAACTTGGTGGAAAGCCATAAGATATTGTTACCCATGATTTCTTATTAGCTCTTATTATTTTCTTTCAGTATGTCTTTTAGTATAGACAAACAATGGATGAATCAATCTAATCGAAGAAATACAGAATATGTGGAAGGTGTGAGAAATTTCGTTAAATTTGTTGCTGAAAACGGTGGCAATAAGGAAAAGTATTCGTACCCTTGCACGCGGTGCAAAAATGAAGATACATTCAAATTAAATGACATTCATTTTCATTTGCTTAGATATGGTATTATTCAATCATATACCGTGTGGTGTTTTCACTGGGAAAGAATACCGAAGAAGCCAAAACAACAACCGGTTAGTCATGCCACAAATACTGATGAGTCCGAACATATTAGGATAGAGGATTTGATCAATGATGCAGATAGATTCCATCATTTTCAACCTACAAGTCAGTTGCATGATAATGCTAATATTGGTGAGCAGTTTACGGATAAATCATATTTTGATAGTGCAACTGCAACAGAGCCATTGTATCCTTCTTGTCCAAAAGAGATTACAAAGTTGTATGCCATTGTGAAACTGAATAGCTTGAAGACCTAATACAGCTTTTCAGACAATGGTGTGACTGCACTACTCGAATTCATAAAGGAGTTACTCCCCGAAGGTAACACGCTACCGTCAAAGTACCCCGACGTGAAAAAGATCATTAAGCAAGTTGGGATGAATTACATAACTTATGATGCATGCATTAATGACTGCATCTTGTACTGGAAAGATAATGCGAACAAAGTTTCATGTACAAATTGCAACGCACCAAGATATAAGACATCATTCGACGAAGAGAGAAAAGCTACCACAGTACCTCAAAAGACCTTAAGACATTTTCCTTTAATTTCTAGATTGAGAAGACTATATACTGTACCATGGATAGCAGAAGCGATGACCTGGCATGGTCGTGCCAAGTCCGGTACAACCGTAATGCGTCATCCGCGTGATACTTCTCAATGGAAAACTACAGATTCTTTTGATTCTTCGTTTGCTGCTGAACCACGAAATATCATGCTTGGAATAGCAATAGATGGTTTCTGCCCGAATGCTTCTTTAACTAACCCTTACAGCTGTTGGCCAGTAATTGTAGTACCATATAACCTTCCTCCGTCTTTGTGCATGAAAAGAGAGTTCTCAATGTTAACACTGTTGATTTCTGGGCCAAAACAACCGGGGAAGGATATTGATGTTTATTTAGAACCTTTGATAGACGAGTTAAAGCAGTTATGGGAAGGAGTCGTTACATTTGATTCATTTAAGAAATCTGAGTTCATAATGAGAGCTAGAGTGTTGTGGGCAATCCATGATCATCCCGCTCTTGGGACTTTATCGGGATGTACAACTCACAGCTACTTTGCATGTCCTATTTGTGGAGAAGAAACTACATCTGTTTATCTCCCTGAAAGTAAGAAGATTTGTTACATGGGACATCGTAGATTTCTTCCGTCCGGACACAAGTTTCGATACGATAAGACAAATTTCAACAACGAGCAAGAACTTAAGCGTCCTCCAAAACCACTGACTGGTTATCAAGTTGAAAAAAAGGTAGCGAATATATAAATGAAAGTTGGTAAAAACATACCGGAAATTGGTCGAAAACGGAAAAAGACAATCGATGAAGAAGTTCCTGCATGGTATAGGAGGTCGAAGTTCTTTGATTTGCCATATTGGAAAACAAATTTGACCCGACGTAATATTGATGTTATGCATACGAAGATGAATGTCACGAAACATTTTATCAACACAATTATGAACCATAAAGACATGTCAAAAGATGGGATCAATGCACGGAAGGATTTGAAAATCATGGGTATAAAACAAAAGTTGTGGGTGATAGAAGATCATGAAACAAGTAAAGTAACCATACCAAATGCGACTTTCACTTTGAGCAAAGAAGAAAAGATACGGTTTTGCACCGTTTTGAAAAATTTGAAAGTGCCGAGCAAATTCTCTTCGAACTTCCATAACAATGTGAGCATCAACCCTCCTGAACTAAAAAATATGAAGTCACATAATTACCACGTCATAATGCAACATTTACTTCCGGTATTGCTTCAGCATTGTTTTCCGCAACATAAGGATCTACGGAATGCTATTCACCGCATTAGTCTCTTTTATAACATTTTGTGCTCAAAGGTGATCAATAGGGAACATCTTCTAAAAGCAAAGGCTAGTTTGGTAGAAGCAATGTGGAGCAGCGACTGCAAAATGTGGAGCAAAAATTGATGAAGCTGGACAATATGGATGATAAACTGGAGCGTCTTCTCAGCATAGCCCAAGATAATCGTCAAGTAGGCAGTGAAATCACATCTTCTCAGTTTGCCACTCCGAACAATCAGTTAATCGACCAAAGATGTGAAATCCTGAACTTCGAGGATGAAGTAATTGCAACAGGTACTATTTTAATCGACCAATCAGTCTTTTTGTGCTTCAACCGAGTTTACTGCTCTCTGTTATTGTGCATATAAACAAATTAATGAGTATTAGTGCATGTGTATTTATAGATTCCAAATTATCCCTTGTTATAGAAAAAGAGGTTAGGCAACAAAGGTTCACGTTTGACATGTACGTCATAATTAGGTTCACAAGAGGTATATATGACATTTTCAAATCCAAATTAACATAATCATAAGATATAAGAGAATATTTAGCAATATTTATAATGCTATAACCATAGGATAGAGCAAATTAAGCTGTTTTAAGTAGTTTTAGCAAATCAATAACAATGATCACATGGATAAGTTCTGGTGGGCACAACCTTCACTAAATTCTTGCTTGACTGAAAGTACAGTGTTATTTAAAAAAAGGTTGTGTTCATGATTAGATTTGAGAAACAGTGAGAGATAGCAAGAAATGATGAAGAATCACGTAAAAGTTCAAAATGCTATAGCAGAGCTGGAGTTTGAGACAGCGAATGAATGACAGAGATGAGAAGGAATTCATTGTCAATAGCGATCTAGTTTGTATACTTATACTCATCGTAGTCTTTATCTTATATCTGTTTTGGTTTCAATTTTCATTGACATTCACAATAGCCATTATGTCCAAAAATAAATCAGTAAACTCCAAAACAAAAAAGGATATAGAAAGATCATAAAAGTTTACACCTTCCATTCCAATCTTGCATGATTTTAAAGATCGAATATCGCATACACAATGGGTCTAGGACTTGTGTACCTCTGCACAATGGTCTTAAATGTTTGGGAGCTTGTTAGTTCTGTAAATGTGATTCCATATATTCACTCCAGAAATGCTTATATAACAGGTACTATATGCCGAGATTCCACAGCATTAGTAATTCATGGAAAACCAGTACCACCCACATATGAAAAAGTGTTGTTGGACAAAATTTTATTGCCGGATGAGCTAACCGCCAAAATATGTCGACAATTTACCGAGACCTTTGGGGATGTTGGAGCCGGAGGTTATGTGAGCCATCAAAAGGGTTTGATACGATATCTTTAGTCGGAGGTATTAATATTTCTGACTCGTCCTTTGCATATATTGCTGATTTTCTTTTGTTTGTTGTATATGAAATTTGCATATGCAAATGCATGTGTATTTTGTCCTGGTCTTTCTTGTTTACAAGATAATCGACAATTTATCAAATACTAGGAAGTAAAGTCAAAATTCAAGGACAAAATCAAAAAACAAAAAACATGATCAATGTGCCTGAACGATGAATGGAGGTCCAATAAACTAAAAATTGATTAGCTAAAAAAATTTATGTGTGTATCGTACTAATTGGGTTTAATGGGTGGTAAAATAATTTGGTTATGATGTAGGGGAGGGGACTGAAATGGTAGGGGACTGGAATGTTTGGTAGGGAACTGGAGTGGTTACTGGAGTGTTTACTAGTGGTTGGAGTGGTTGATACTGGTGGTTTGTGGTAGAGTTGGTGAATAGGAAGTGGGAGGCAGTTTGTAATGCTGGAGTTCATTGCAGAATGTGGAGTTAGAGAGGTTGGTCAGGATAGTTGAATTATGCTGACAGTGTTATGGTTGTGATTTGGTTTGAAGAGGAAATGAAATGTGTAGTGATTGGTTTGAATAGGAAATATGGAAATGTTGTTGGAGTGCAGGCAGGTTTGTAGTTTGTGTTTGATGGCTTACTGGTACTAAGGGAACCAGGTTGGAAGTGTAAATGGTGGATGAAAGGGAAGTTGAAGGCTGCGGAGCAGTCAGAAGAAGACTGTTACAGTTTTTGTGATGTGATGTGAATGTGCAGTTGATAGGGGATTGGTTTTAAAGTAGACAATAAATGGAATTACAGTTGTTAGAATGCATATAATTGATTTAAAGTTATAACAGTTAGAATGCATATAATTAACTCGTTTAATCAATGTTGGATTACCAGCATAAACACTCGCCGCATTCGCAGACATCTCTTTTGCCTGAGTACTGAGTAGAACCAACCTATACTTGGCTTATTTATGATAACGAGGCTATGTGCAATATCCTTTTGTTTTCATATATTCTAGGTAAAATCAATCATAGATTAAGCATACATAATGTACACCTACCGATGAGGTAATAACTTAAAGGTATACTGCAATATAGCTTTTGTTGGATATTAATGGTGCAAAATTGGTACATACTATTAACATCAAGCAATATTTATTGAAAAAACCATTATAAAATGTTTGGATTTAACTTGATAGGTGTGTGCACGTACAAACTTTAAAGATTATGGATTTAACAATACCCGAATGAGATAATTAAGAAAAATAGTAGAATCAAATGCATTCGAAGGAGGTGGACATTTAAGGTTAGATATGTCCGAGCAACTTGTTCATATTACTTGATTTCTGGCTCAGTACAAACGGTGCAACATTGGACAAAAACCCAAAAATAGTGTAGTACTTAAGTGTAGTACTTGACCAAGCTAATGGTGTATGTTGTTGACAGGCAATAGGCAGTAGGGGGTGTGATGTAGTACTTAAGTGTGGATGAGATGAAAACAGAGAATATGAGGAAGTGCTGTAGTGTGTAGGAGTGTGGTTGTGAGTGGAAGTGTATAGCAGAGGGGATGGGATGAAGTTGAAAGGCAGTTTTTTTGTTAGTGTTGTTATAGTTGTTTAAATGTTTGCTGCCACTTTTACTTGTGCATTATTATTGCTTACACAGGAATTCCGTTGCTCTATTAACTGAACTTGACCAAGCTAAAATTCACTGTATGATTTGAGTTTAAAACCTGTTTTTACTTTTGCGCAGGAATTGGATAGAATACTGTATGCACCACAGCATGAGCCAAAGAAATATCAGCTTTGGCTAACCTGCTCAGCATCCTTTTAATGTGTTTATTATATATAGACTTCACTGCTTGCAAAACAATGTAGTGTAATTAATGAAATCTTTGTAGTGTAGTGTAATAAACAATGCAGTGTAGTAAATATGATATTCCGGCACGGTAGCATTCTGTTTGCAAAACAATAGTGTTATTATAAGTTTGATAATTTTATATGTATGGTATATGTGCGATATGTTTATAGTGCTTGTGTACCAATATTTTGATATTCTGGCATATTTTGATATATATTGATATTCTGGTATATATACTGAGATATGCGTGTAACGCAGTAGTGAGTTACAGATGTGATTTTGTAGGAGCAGGAGCAAACACTATGTGCAACGGGTGTTAACCGTTGCTTTATGTGTGACTTTGGGCATAAAGCAACGGTTTTTAACCGTTTTTTACTGGACATAAAGCAACGTTTTTTGGCCATAAAGTAACGCTTGCACCCGTTGCTTTTTGGACAGAAAGCAACGGTTTATATCCGTTGATTTTTTTCCCATTAAGCAACGGTTCGTAACCGTTGCCTTTTGTACATTAAGCAACGGTTTATACCCGTTGCCTATTGTCCATAAAGCAACGGTTTATACCCGTTGCCTTTGGCCCAATTTGCAACGGTTTATACCCGTTGCCTTTGGCCCAATTTGCAACGGTTAATACCCGTTGTCTTTGGCCCAGTTTGCAACGGTTTATACCCGTTGCCTTTGTCCCAATTTGCAACGGTTTATACCCGTTGCCTTTTGGACATAAAGCAACGGTTTTCTCCCGTCGCTAAATTCAACCACTCCTGTGTTGAAGACGGTTTTTACCCGTTGCTTTTGGACTTAACAACGGTTTTTACCCGTTGTTAATAGCTTATAATGGTGTAGTGTCTAGAGGAATGTAGCGAGGTCAATAGAATATCTGCACCTCTACCAACATAATACTGGCCTGCCTTTCTCACTATATAGTACCGAATATGTCATCACCCCGGCCGTTACCGACCTATCTAAGGATCTTCATAGCATATGTCCACATTAATTTAAACCTAAACGTCATAGCGTGTAGAAATATATCTAGAAGGGGATGATCATACCCTAATGGTTGCGAACCACATAGCCTTGCTGCATCTACCCTGTTTCGGCCATTTCCAGGTGTGAGGCTTGAGGTAGCGATTACCTTTCACTTTGCACATTCCACTTTGAATGCCACATTGCTATTCCATCGATCACTATTGACTTCCACAAACATACAATCTTCGAGCTCATACGTCTCAGAGAAGGGTGTTAAGCTAAGAGAAGTTGCCTTCTCCACCACCAAACAGATGTATATTTATAAAAGTCAATGATGAAATCTCAAGAATGCGATGTCAGGCATCCGTCCATACAAGTTCATTCTGGGACTGAATAAAACCGAAGGCACTCCTCCTACTACCATTAGTAGTGAGTAGTCCTTGCAACCCAAAGAGTTTCAGAAATGAAGGGACCACTGCTACTTTAGTATTTGGGAGCTAACCATAATTATCAACAAGCAGTCCTTTCATCCCGAAAATCCCTGGTCTTCATTCTTCATTCTCTCTACTGGATCTTTATTTTCTGAATGCATACATTGGTTAAAAGTGGTTTTTGGATAGGGATTTCCCCAGATCCAACCTTGGTTCCTTCGATCCAATCATCGATAAAAAGAGGTTTTGTGAATAGGGAATCATTCTTTAATTGATTAAGTTCCTTTTTATCAAACTCTCTTTTAGAGATATATATTTCTAAAACATTCTTTCTGGTATAATCGGAAATATTACCTCTCTTATTAAAACCTTTGATTACTTAAAACTCTTTTAAATTTGAATAATTCGAAATCATGTCATTTTACACTTAGGAAAATATTCCAAAATCATTTCATTTAAATCTTAGCAAAGATTTCTCAATTCAAAATTCAAAATTTGCTTGAGTTAAAACCATGTTATCTAGGATGTTAATCCCAAAATCAGTAAATATTAAGTGAGCAGAACCTATAGAAATCATCTAATTCTACTCGTTATCAATTCCCATATTCAACAAATACTATGGGCGGAATAACAGTGAAATCACCTTTTAATTTCCACGAATAGTACGAGTTCCCTCTTCGGGCTTTAACACCGAGTACAAGAAGATCATCTCTATAAAATCCAAGTTGTTTAAATCTGGAAAAATATTTTTCTTTATCTTTTTGAAATTTCGATCTGAGTAAATCAAATTTACTATCCTCTCCTTCGGGCTAGTCCAGATAGCCAGGGAGAAAAAGAAACTGGTTTTCCAAACCCAAGCCTAGATACTATCTCTTTGACACCCAAAAGGAGGTCAAGTTATTTGATCGACTCTAAACCATTAAAACATTTGATCATTCCATAAATCCTTCAGGTAATCTTTAAAACACTTCATTAACCATTTAAAAACATTTAAAAAATATTTGGGAAAGAACGGTTGCGTTTTAAAACTATATTTCAAAAGTTATAGAAAAGTGCTGCGGAAAGTGCCTTTCAAGCTATATTGATCAAAACGACTTTCTATTATTTGAAAATTCATTTTTTTATTACTCAAATCACTTTTGAAACATTTTAAAACATTTATAAGATTTATTCCATATTTTTAAACAATTTAAAACATCATTTTCAAAGAAATACAGTTTTGATTCCGAACTGCAAAATCGGGATTTTTCCAAAATTTGTTTTACTCATATTTCAAAGCCTATCCATCAGAATCTAGATTTCTTTCTTCATTGGAAAATTATGGATATAATAGTTCAGAAAATTCTTATCTTGAAGAATTCCGAGCCATATTCCAACTTTTACACTTGTTTGACTTTTATAGCACGAAATCGCAAACTACTATTACACGACACACTTATTTTTAACCAAAATTTCCATTTCTTTTCAAACTTCACCAAAACAGTTCTAAATGTTCATAAAAATTTTCAAAATCATTTTTAAACCACTTTTAAGAGATTTAACAATTCCATATACACCATTTCATTAATTCAAGGAAAGTGATTTCCTTTTTGTTTATCGACGTATATATTCGTGACTTGCATATATTTTTAACATTCATATTTAAACAACCAAACTTGATGATCAAAGCATATTAAACATCCATTTGCAAACATCATATCATCATCCAATATATAATATAATAGTTTAGGAGTTCTCACCTTCATTTTCACTTGAACTAGTTTTAAAACGGCTATAGCTCCACTATCTCGAAATTAAACTCCACGAAATTGAGCTTTGGACCTTGAAGAGGCTCGGCCTAGACTTGGTGCTCATGACCTAGGTTGGGAAGGGGGTGGAGCTCACGGCCAAGGGTGGTGGAAGGTGGTGCCTTGGGTTTGGGAGGTGGAGAGATGGAAATTTGAGCTTGTTTTGAGGTTTTTAACTATATATAACTATATATTATGATTAAATTCTTTTTGAAATAAATTTTGACTTAAAAGATTATTCATTTATCTATTATATTTTTTTCCGCTGCGAATGTGAGATTCTGATATTGTCTCTGTTTCTGTTGTTTCTTCTTTCTTTTTCTTCTGTTTTCTTCTACCTCTTCTTTTTCTCTATAACAATTCGGTTTTTCAGCATTCGATTGCTCGGCAGTTGATACAGTGAATGTATTAATGTCGATTTTCAAGCGACGAAAAATCACGTTCGTTACATTTGGTATTAGAGCATATGGTTACGCGACAACCCTGCTCTATTGGGTGTTACTCATTAGAGATAGAGTCAGTAGTGCTCTAGAATGAGTTTGAGTGTAATAATAGATACGAGCGCGTATTTGTTAGTGAATATAAAATTGTTTTATATTGTGATGATTGATTTGTTGAGTGGTATATGGATTCTGGTCGGTATAGTCCGTAAAAATCTATCGATAGGGATCTCTAAACACTTGTTCAGAACAATTCGGCACGATATTGTTTTAAATTGGGTAAATAAAATAATTTTACCTCAATTATATTTTGTATATAAAGAAATAATTTTTTAGTGTTAAAGTGTATATGATTGATTGTTTGGTTGTTAAAAAAATGTAAATATATATAAGTTAATAAAAGTTGTTTGAATCAACAATTGTAAAAGAATAAATTGTATAAGCAAATGAATTATAATGTGTGAAGTTATAATTAAAATGATTTACAATGGTAAAATAATCTTATATATAAGAAGTGATATTTTATAAGTAAAAGATATATAAATGTGATTTATAATCTAAAATAAAATTCCAGAGAAGTGTTTTGAAAGGATTTGATATTTTGGAAAATTGTTTTGGAGAGATGAAAGCTCTAAACTCTTTTCGGTCGTTGGAAAATAATTCCGATGATGATCGCGACATCATTGGTGTTCATTTTCGGGTTTCCAAAAGAGGAATTGCTGCCAGATTATTTTAAATGAATGTTGTTTGGAAAATTTGGATTTGGTTTTAGAAATTCAAAAGTTAAATTGAATTGATTTCAAAATGGTTTTGAAAGATTGAAAAGACTCTGGAATCTTATTTAAAATATTTTATGGGAATGATAAATGGGTTGATAACTTGTACAAAATTGAATTTTGATATAATAAATTTAACTTAAGGATGGAGTTAAATTAAAGTAAGTATAAGTGAATCAATTGAATCTAAGTTGTGATTGTTGAATATAAGTAATCAAGTTTTGAACTTATAATATGAGATAATAAATTTTGACTTTGGTAAAAGTTAAATAGAATTGGAATCTGAATTTGATTAATAAGTGGAAACTTAAGTTAATTTGAGCAAATGAGGTTTGAAATGGAAAATAACTTAAGTAATGTTGAACGAAGTTGATTTTGATATCAAAGTAAATTAATAAAGTGAATTTATTAAATGAATGTGAACTTGAGTTATATAAATAAAATTCAATTTTATTTGTTAAATGGATTAGCAATTGAATTAATAAATGGATTGAATGTTAACCAATCAAATGTAAATAAATTAATAAAGAATAATGAATGTAAGTGTTAATTCATTAAAGCTAATGAATTGGGAATAGAAATAAATTGAATGGAAGTCAATTTAATATTAAACTAATTGGAAAATTTAAAGTGTTAAACCAAATTGAATGTAAATTAATAAATTTGGTTGTGTTGGATGACATTGATTGTTAGTTGATTGTATATAAATTCATTAAGTATTAATGAAATTGAATTAGCAAAATTAGAAGCTATGTAATTAAATTCAAATTGGAAGTAAATAAATTTGAATAGAAATTGAATTTGAATTAAATTGAAAGTGAACCAACTTGAATTTAAATTAATGAATGTAAACTAATCGAAAATGAATTGAATGTAAGAAATTGAGTTGAAACTATTCAGATTGAATGGAATGGTATGTAATTTGGTTGCAAACAAATGAAACTAGTGTTAAAACCTTGAATATGTGCTTCTGAATGAATGTCACATGTATTGCTTATGAAAACTACTTGTTATTATTGAAAACAAGTGAAATGTGAATAGATTTTATATATATGTCACTTACGTGTTTAAATTGAGTAAGTACAGGTGCAGTGGCTGCGGTTCGATTGATTGTGTTGCGCTAAAATGCTAAATAAATAAGTGTTTTGCTTAAAAATGTTAAAAAGGTACGCCTACGCAATAAAAATAGGAAATATGAACCGTTTTTCTGCTTTTCCGACCGGGTGGGTCTATGTATATATATTTATGTCAATTGTGATCCTACTACGATCGAACCGCGCAAAGGAGACGCTGGCGAATTTTTCTGAAAATTTAAGGCGTTAGAAAATTTTTGAGAAATTTTGGAAATTTTTTGTTAATGAAAAGTCAATTTCTAAATTGAAATGAAACCATAGGAATTGAACTAGAAATGGAAACCATTGTTTTAGTTGAAGTTAAAGGTCTTGGAAAAGTGAATGTGAAATTTTTCACTAAGTGGATTTTTGAAAAGTTAATGGATTTTGTGAATTTTTCTTTCTTGGTAATTTCGAGGACGAAATTCTTTTAAGGGGGGAAGTTTGTAAAGACCCAGAATTTCTGTCAATCATAATTCGAATATTTAATTGATTTTAAATATTAACAAGTGGAATTAATAAGTCGAATAATTTATTTTTCGAATATCTGGATTTAATTGGATAATTAAATCGATAATTTAATAGTTGAAATTCCAGAAATAATTGAAATCTGGATTTAATGTGATTAAAAATGATTTATAAAGTTATATTAAATCATGTTGAAGTTAGAATGATGTTGTAGAACTTTTAAAATTGAATTTAAAGTAAATTTGTGAAAATTGAATATTTTAATATTTAATCGACTAGTGAAATTAGCCATTTTTTGGACAGTCTCAGAATTGGACGAAACTAGTTCCATTGGATCTGTAATAGTTTGTTATTATCGGATTTCAATTTTTGTAGCAATCGGAGTTGTCGTTTGACCGTGGCAGCTCGAAACGCATCGAAATTGTTTTAATATTAATTTGGCGAGTTAAAATAGTCATTTTTCAAACAGTGTCGGATTTCGACGAAACCAGTTTCATCGGATCCGTAATGTTGAATTATTGTATGGTTTTAAATTTCGTATCAATCGGATGTACGGTTTGTCCGGGGCAAGCGAAAACGCATCGAAATCGGTTTAAATCGGTTTAATTTTAAATCGATCGTTTAATTCCGTAACTCGCACAGATGATCGAATTAGCTCCCGAAACACATTCCATTGTGTTCGGAACGTAGGGTAAACCTTACGAATGCCAGGCGGCACGTGTGATTTGGAGATCGTTTGAAAAAGTCGTTTTAAAATGAATTTAATATTAAAATAATAGATTATATGTATATATATACGCGCGTTTCAGCTCAAAACCCTAATTCTCTTAACCCTAGCTGCCAGAAACGTTTTAATGGCCAGAAAACGTTCATCTTCTTCCCTCCAAATCTCTCAATCCATCAACAATTAGCAAAAACTCTCAACTACAAAGTCGTAGAGCACGATGAGATCTACGAGATCAACGGTCATGATCGGAATTGGAGCAACGGGGAGGCTGCTAGGGGGTCGCGTTTGGGCTGCCTTTGGGCACGAATTCCCAGGCCTAGATGAGGCCGAGCTTGGTGCTATTTGGGGTGAGGGTGGAGTCAAGTGTTGGCTTCGATTTGGTGGTGGAGTGATGTGGTTTCGTGCATCGAGGAGGCCGGAGCAATTAGGGTTTGGTGGAGGCTATGGGTTGGTTGTGAACGTGATATTCACGTTGGAGAAGAAGCATAGGGTCACGGCCCAGATCTGGTCAAAGCAGAATCAACGGTCCAGATCTGATGTGGGTTTTGAAATTAAAAAGAATTTGTAAATTTATATATATTATAATTCGTTCAAACTTTAAAATGTGATAACTTTGTCATACGAGGTCCGTTTCGCACGAAACGAATTGCGTTGGAATCATATTGACGAGCACTACGCAATGGAGCTGGATTGGAGTTGATTAGAGTCAGTGAAATTTTTGGGTAAAATTAAACGTCCGTTTAATTTTATTCGAAATAAACGCAGAAACTGAACTGAAATCAAGGTGAGAACTCCTCACTCAATCAAATGTTTTGTTTCGATTTAAATTTTAAATAGTTAGATTTAAAATTGTTGATAGTGATTGATTGTGTGATTGGATGATAAATTGCTATTTATTGTGTTAAATAGACATTATACGCCGTTATTAAGCGGATGCTATTTATTAAAAACATATACCGCGATAATTTCACATTGAAGTGGAATTGGTATTATATATGTATATAGCAATATATATATATTGGAATATGTATATATTGGAGTTGATTTCCCGCATTGTATAGAGGATGAGACCCTATTGCGCCGCATAATAGCGGATAATATTTATAAATCTCATATACCGCGATAATTTCACTGTGAAGTGAAATTGGTATTGTGCTAACATCTGTGGATGCAGGGAAACAGGTTGGAGGGATCCGACTGGATTCCTCACCGTAGTGATTTATTTACAGATATTGTTGTATATTTTGTTATCATATGATGATATATGATGTTTGGATGCTGTGATTGACTATTTAGTGTTGTTGCATCATCGGATCCATTTTTGAAGTTTAAAAATAACGATTTTGATAATAAATGGATTTTAAGTTCTTAACTATAATATGGATTTCCGGTATATAATTGAGTTATATAATTTGAATTGGATAATAAAGGAGATTTATAAATCGAAGTTTTATAAATAGATTTGTAAATCTGAGAAACGACTTATTTTGATAAGTTAAGTTTATATAGCTTATTAAAGGAAGTATATTCACGATTTTGGACAGTGGATAATCCTTTAAATAAAATGTGTAGAAATGTTGAGTTTGGATAACGAATTATATTCACGATTTTGGAAAGTGAATGTATTGTTAAATAAAACAGAGATGTTTTGGAGAAGTGATATTACGAAATGAAGTAATTGTTTTAAAAAGATGTTTTAAAACGTGTTAAGTATCGAAAACATAGATTTCAACATTTATTGTTGAAATAGACGTTTCGAGGAATAAGGAAATGGTGGACTATAACACTGTTGTTATAGTAAATGGTTTCTGAAAGGAAATGGTTTATATAGTATTGGGATTTACATATCTATCTAAATTTCGAATCCCTATACTAGTGATTTTGAGTTGTCGTAACGATGTTTTACGCAACTTTCATTTTGACTCAAATAAATGTGTTTATGAAAATGATTTTCTTAAAGAATGAAATATATACTTAATTTTGATTTAAGTATATTGAATATTTTCAAATGTTGAAAATAAATGGATTTGTGAATTACCTATTATTAAATAGGTATGAAAATGTTTTTCCAATATGAAGTGAAACATTTTGAGATTTTATCTTCAAAGATAAATTGAAATGTGGAAATTGATTTAAAATTGTTTTCAAATAATTGAAGTGTGGAAATTATATATCTTGTAAAGATATTTTTGAAAGATAAATAATTTGGAAAATTATTTGGAATCTGATGATGATGTGCAGACCTATTGATAGTTAAATAACCGACTATCAATAATTACCTTGAATGGGTATTTGTTGTGATTTGCTTGAATTTGAATGCCGCACTTATTTTTGAATAAGCGCTCACTATTCGGGTTAGCCGGGAAAGGACCTTTGTGTCGTATAACCCATTCCGAATTAGTGATACGACGATATGAATCGTATTGAAGACCGGTGGTGAAGACCGGGTATTTGTGAAAACGATAGGATGACCTATCGATTGTCTCTGCACCGTTAGCTACGGTATAGAGATTTCCTTTGTGATGGGAAGTTTTATCGGGATTGTGAATATCCGGATTGCAAGGGCTTCTTTGGAAGTGCCTTCGGTTCTGTTTGAACCCGGAACAGACTTGTATGGTTACGTGTCTGACATTACGTTTTGAGATATAAAGCTGATTTCTTTCAAATACATTTCTGTTGGTGGCGGAGAATTTATTCTCTTAGCTTAACACCCTTCTCTGAGACATACGAGCTCAGAGGTTATGTAGTTGAAATTTATCAACGATATATTCCCAATTTGGTAATGTGACATGTTGAGTGTTGCTGTGAAATGATCATTGTTTGATCATTTATGATATGATCATTTGTTTGATCATTTATCTTTGTGATCATTACTTTGATCATTTGTTTGACCCAAAGCATAGCTTTTGTATAAAGCGTAGCTTTGTGGACGAGACTTCGTCAGGGCCTCAACAACCCGGAAATTGTCGAAACAGGAATGTTGCGGCAAGGTTATGAGGGTCGTGCCCTTTAGGCTATGTCATTTCCTTCTGGAAAGGGGTGGTATCATGGCATGAAGCCCAGATACTTACTCATGTGGACACACTTTATTTATTATGTGTGATGATGTTACCGAGCGCTCGGATAAAGGTCCCAAAGGACCGGGGGATGACATATTCGTGAGTTACCTAGTTACAGGGGTAACCCGGCCTTGTTTGGCAGAGAGCAGTTTGTCTCTCGGGACGTCCAGCCAGAGGCGATCCCATTCGGAAGTAGGAAAGGAAGTTCCTTAGCCTGACCATTTGTTGGAAAATCCAAAGAAACGATATGAACCTTGTACGGTTTTAGTTGTATTACCTGCTATGGAATGTGGCGGTAACCTGCTATTGAACATAGTAGCTATAGTAGGCATAACGTGAAATGCCTATGCTGGTTAAGATTAATATTATACTTTCAAAATGTTTTCTGCACTATGCACTAGTAATAATAATCCAATGATTTGCGTAGTAAGCATATTTGACTATCATAAGAAGAAATCTCCTCCAATTCTGTGTTTGCATTGTGTGTGTGGTGGGAGGTCTTATGGTAGTTTCATTTTCCAAAAGCATTGCGGGTTTCAATGTTAAAATTCTATTGTTGTTTGTTTCTAAAGATAAACTGTTTTAGTTCTCACACCAGTCACCATGACTGACCTGGAGTTTATTGTTTCCTCCTAAACTCTGGGTGCCCATCATTTTCCACACGGGCAGTCTAGAGTCAGGTTATCAGGTCATTCTAGATTCAGGAGATGCTATGGAGCTCAGGTGGCGAGCTGGATGGCGAGACGTATCATCTATACTATGTATTATTCCGCTGTGTATTCTGTATGAGGACAAGTTTATATAACTGTCCAGTGTTGTATTGTTGTTGTAAACTCTGATGATGATGTAATGTATAAAATGATATAGTTCTTTGATTTAAAAGATTATTCATTTATCTATTATATGTTGTTCCGCTGCGAATGTGAGATTCTGATATTGTCTCTGTTTCTGTTGTTTCTTCTTTCTTTTTCTTCTGTTTTCTTCTACCTCTTCTTTTTCTCTATAACAATTCGGTTTTTCAGCATTCGATTGCTCGGCAGTTGATACAGTGAATGTATTAATGTCGATTTTCGAGCGACGAAAAATCGCGTTCGTTACATTTTCTCTTAGGATGGAAGCCATTAAAGTGGAAGCAAAAGATTGAAAATATAAAGAAGAAGATGAATGCAAATGAATAGAAGATGGTAGGATATTTATAGGAAAGGAAGAGTGTAAAAGTATCCATACATACATCATCACTTTATCACCATTTCAAAGCTTCTCCAACACACCTTCCCCTTCAAAATGCACGGCTAGAGCCTCCCCCATGTGCACATCACTTCCATCATCTCATGTATGCATATGTTGAATTATTTAAGCTTAAGGAGTAAGAAATCTTTAAAATATATTTTATATTTTATATTATATTTTTTATACTTAATTACATTCATATATGTATGTTTATATGCATGTTATCATGTGTATGTAACATATATATGTATGTATATGTAGGTGTATAACACTTCAAACATCTTCGAACAACTTTTGTTTGTTAAATCGTTGAAATCCACAGAATAGATTATTGGTCATATTTTCACATATACTTTAACGTACCTATATTTGTAAACAAAATTCAAAAATAATTTTTTTATCATTTAAACTAATTAAAATGATTACATTTGAATTAAAAAACAATATAAATTAACATTAAAAATTATTTACAAAATTACTATTATACCGATAAAGCGATATCGATTTTTCCTTATATTTTCAAATCAAATATATATCTTTATAAAAGTATTATAAATGATTTATTACCACTTTATAACTATTAAAAATGAATTATTTTCATTTAAAATAATTATTTGAATAATTAAAATAATTATTAAATCTTTTTAAACATTTTAGATTTTAAAGCATTTGAACTCAAATTTCGGTGTCTCATTACCTCGGTCAAATTTTTAGGAACCCCTATCGAAAAATGTTGGCCAAACGCTTTGAACAGAATTCATAAAGCATCTAATAGACAATTTGTCACACAAAATAGATTTTTCAAAGATATCTTTTTATTAAATTTCTTTCAGTGCCTTTACGTACTTTATAAATGATACTTCATTAAAATCAATTTAATGATATTTCCTTTTATCCATGCTTACTTTAATCGATTATCCATTTAAAAATTCATCCTAGTTTTTAATTTAATTATCCATAGGATAAATTAATTACTAAACCAAATTCAATTATGCCTTGCGGTAGTGACATCAGATCTATACACCACAAGATCCAAATAATATCGAGTAAGTCTTTTAAATTCTCAAACGGTAAATTCTACTCAATGTTAGTCTTTAATGGTTATGAAGTTTTATTTTTAAACAAGCAAGCATTTATTATTGACAATAAATTACAAAGACACTCAAATTTGATGTGCTCAGTGGAAAGTAGTTCATTCGCCTCCACTGCGCAACTCAGATTGCTACGGACAAAGGCACACAATTCAATTTGAAATCTGCTAAAGTTGAAGCTAAACATTTGTTCGAAGAAAGAATTACTTCAAGATATGAATTCGTGTGTACAGAAAATAGGCACGATGCATCCTAAGATTTTCTAAGATATGACTCATCTCTAAAGGAAGAATTCATAGTAACGACCCAAAGATCTCTAAGGGACGGTCTCAAAGACACATCTAGGAAAATATTTTCATCTTTAATCTCGTATATTATTCTGAACTCGGCTCTAATACCTAGCTGTGATGCCCCACCTTTATGTCCTCATTATTGAAGAACATTACAATGTAATATCGTCTGTTAATGTGGAGAATAAGGCTTGATAGGTGCGACTATTTGTATTATTACTTTGGGCGAGTATCGATACATTAAATTGAGTGAAAATATTTTTCTTTTATAAGAGGATTCAACATATCCGATCCAGGCACAAAACAACAACACAGTCGCTTAATATAATTCAGAAAAATATAATATATAACAAAACATAGAATCACAAATGTGATAAAGAAATATAAACATTTCTCATAAAGCGGATGTGAATATGTATATGATACATGATGTGAAGTACAAAAGGTGGTCATAAAAGATCCATGATATACAAAAGAGGTACAAAGGACAACATAAAAGAATATACAACCGGATGAATTCTTATTTCAACTACTACACTACAAGTCTACGAAAATATATAGAGAAGCTTCAAACTAATCCAACTCTAAGATCACCAAGTAGAAGAACCTGAAATAACTCGGTCTAACTCGAGTATTATATAAAGATAATAATCAGATCAGTCTAGTCTAATACAAATCAATGTGAGATAAAAGTGACGATAGTTTACAAGCCATAATAGGAACATTAAAACTCACATAAAGTTAAAATGAAACTCATGTAGAGTTCAATAAAAGGAATATTGTTCTTTTTAAAATTATTCACCAAATCTCAAAACCATTATAAGCTTATAAAAGCAAATCTCACAAAATATTTGGTGAAACACAAATTTCATAAAATCCAAAAATCAATCATTAGAAATCTAGAAACTTAAAGGAGGAGACCTATCATAAATTGGAGCATAACTATCACCGAACACATGTTATCATAAATGGTCAAGGGACCCACAAATGGATGGTGAATCCATTACTCTAATGAACTGAAACTCCATAAATCCGCTTATCATAGATCAACATAAAAGACAAGTCGTTAAACTTATCTTCGTAAGTGTTGTTTACCTTTAAATAGTAACTAATCAAATAACACCCGTACGTCCTATACCTCACTTGTTTATTTGAATACTTACTACAAGTTAGTGAACACCACTCAAGAGAAAATATAGTTTCAATTGAATTATTCTGGGAATTAATCGACAAGGTAAATGCACACGTTCCATACCACTTGTTTTACTAAGTCGTTTAATTGAATTTCTCATTCGAATGAAGAAAGAGTATTATATACTATTAATAGGTTTGGAAATTATTCTATAAATTATCTATTTTGGAAAAAGAGTTAAAAATCTGTAAAATGAGATTTTTAAATGTTTATAATAGTATCATAATTTTTTAATAAAAATAGGAGTTAGAAACCTTTATGTAATATAATTGAATTACTCCTAAATCACTTTATAAATCACTTTAAATCTATATATTTATTTTCCAATCAAAATTGCTATTTATTTGAAAACCAACTTACCAAAAAATTCATGAATATTCATATCATCAAAATATGAATTAAACCACTGAAATTCAGCAGTAATTGAATACATCAAAAATGGAATTTCTTTCGTAGAACACAAAGGCAACAAAAATGGAATTTCTTCCATAGAACACAAAAGCATCAAAATGCAATTATTTTCCATTGATTCAAAACTTAAAATTCATATAAGAAAATCACCGGAAAACAACATTAAAAACTAGAGCAATGCAACTTAAAATGATCGGCGAACAAGCGATAAGGAAGAAGGCAACCGGGGGACGAACAATTGCCTGGAGCAAGATCTAGGGGTTTCATCCCCTTGATCGCTGGTTCACCTGAATTTTGTTAAATCAATTTTTTTTTTACTATTTTAGCATGTTATTGAAACTATTGCATACACTTGATACTGCAATTAAAAGGATAGAGCAAAGTCTAATTTCAACATGTAGAAAGCAGTAAACTAATAGTGAGCAAACAAGGAGTAGATTTAGAAAACACTAACAGTAATCACCAAACAAAGAACAATAAAACTAGTATTTTCATCATTTAACCACATGTAAATGAATCTAGACTAGAAGTGTGAGGGTTACTCACCTTAACATCCCAAAATTCCCAAAATTGCAAGAAATCAACACAAGGCCAAAACTTAGAATTTTCTGCATTTTCATCCTTAGTGCTGCAAGAATTTGGCATATCAAAACTCAGTATTTTCCTACCAAATTTATTCAAAAAGTGTGTTTATGAGTTGGGAGCAACATATCCAAATCTATGGTTTTTATATTTTTTCTATAATTAGTTATGAATTTCTACTGACCTTCGTTTTTCAGTCCAAATCTACTCGAAAACCACTTGAGAAGAGAAGACCTTTGACCCATCAAAACTAAACCAAATGCCATGAAATTTTGGTGCAAAGGTGCTGAAACATGGTACCAAAAATATATCCAAAATGAGAATTTTTGGGAATTTATTTGTTATGATTTTTGGAGCAGCTAGAGTTTTGTGAAAATTTTGAGAAAATGAAGTTTGCTCTTTAATTTGGTTTGAGAAGAAGTTGGAGTTGATTTTTGTTTGCTGGTCTGAGAGAGATGGAAATGAGATGAAAGTATTCTTATTTGTTTAAATACTAATAGGCTTTAGGATAATGGGTAGATATCCAATAAGAAGTGTTGCTAAATTCTCTTATCACAACGTGTTGTTAATCACAACTTTGAATTATAAAACATGTTACTTTATATTTAAAGAAACTCGTATATTTTTTTATAAATTCAACCACTCAACTTTTAACAAGTTCTATAAGATAAAATTTTCATTTTATAAATTACAACATGTTTAAATTTAATTAAACCATATTTTCCATAATAAAATATATTGTTATTATTAACGTTGTAAAAATACATTGTTTGTGTTCAAAATTTAATACAACTTTTAGAATAAAAATTATTCTTCATAGTTTTACCAAAATAATATATTTATGGAAATATCATATTTCAAATGTTGAAATTATTTCCATTATACTAAAATTTCTCAAATACCCATTTTTAGTACATAATTCATTTACATGAACTCCGTACCAAATAGGTTCTCCAAACTCCAATTTAATTAATACTAAAAATTTCCAAATCTCTTAATTATTTAATTATCACTCAATTAAATTATTCTTTTAATTTAATTTCAAGTAGTTTAAACTAGGGTTGTTACATATATCTAATTTATCGTTTGTTATTCATATAATCATCCCGATAGTGATTGCAATTGCTTGGTTAAATTGAATAAGATTATTGACTGAATTATTCAACGGAACAACTTTGATTAAACTGAATATGATTATTTATTAAGTTATATAGTGGAATGAATTATTTAATGGTTGAATTGATTGGTTATATTGTTTGGGATTGTTTGTGTTTGGAATTGGATGATATTGTGGTATTGGTCGAGCATGTTAGTTGGATGTATCAATTTACAAATGGAGCTCTGTCTGTTTGTGAATTGAATTAGACATGTATCTATATGTTTATCTATAAACAACTTGCTAAATATTATTAAATTTAGCAATTTTTAATTTACAAATATATTTTAATAATAAATAGAAATATAGTTTTCTATTGGTTATAAAACTCTATATCAAATCAATGTTGTAATATATCACAAGTTTTAGAATTATTTTAAAAGGAAAAATATAATATACTGATATTTTTATAAAATATAATATGAAATCATTAATATTATTTCTAAGCTATATATAAAAGATTATGAATATATTAAATTGTTTTGGATAGTATAATATTACTTAATAATATATTTGGTTATATAAAAATGTGAAATAACTTTTAAATGTAACACCCAACTTTATAAATTATTTCGGGATTTTAAATTGTATTTCCTAATGTTATTAGTAAATATTTAATAATCGACTAAGTTTATATAAAGTTGGAAAATTAGTTATTTATTGTAAATATTAAATTATATCTGAGTTTAGATAATTACTTAATTAATTTTGGAATATGAATTTATTATCCATCTCTTAGTATTCATTTTGTTATATAAATTTATATGTTGTAATGGTTTTATTAAGTGTTATTTAAGTATGAACATAAAGAATTTATTTTTGTTGGCTTAAAGTTGTTTAAAAATAATAATTGTCTTAAAAACTATGAAATAAGAATTATATGAAATTTTTAACTTCTAAAACTATTTTGGAGTTTAAAACGAGGTATAATTACTTTTCGAATATGCAATTGATTATTAAATTAAATTAAATTTGAACATCTATTTATTGTTTGTTTATAAATATTTATTTTCTTATATGAGATAACATGATATAAATGATTTTTTAAGATATCAATTTAATTGTTTTATAATTACATTTATTTGGATAATCCATTTTATAATTCTTTGGATCAGTCATTCCCTGTATATTGGTTTGGAATACATAACTGTTTAGTAATGATTTCTGAGTTTTTTGACTTCTCATCTTCTCAATACCGATTTAGATGATATAGCGATTCACCATCAATAGTGATTTGATTGATGATTTAATATGATACAGTGATGACATCCTTTGATATGATATTTATCGTATTTAAGTATGTATGACGAGAAATCTGAATAAATGGAGTTATAATACCGTTTGGGATGGGGCATTCAGTAATATTTCTCTGGTTATTCTTTGGACTCGTTATATAGAATATAGTGATTGAGTGGAGTTTATAAGTAGTGAATAAACATTCAAGTATCACGCAGTGCTATCGGACGATGTTGTGTTATTTATTCGATTATTCATTATAAGTAGATGACACTTACGTGACGGGAATATAGAGGATAGTGTGAGGTGATTTACAGCTTTGTGACTATATTTAGTGAGACTTCAATTCTACTTGTATTATTCCTATATGACATTACTATGATGTACTTTTATTATGTTTGTTGGAGAGGACCAGATGACTAGAATCCACCTTAATGGCCTGATCGTGGGCTCACGCCCTAGATCCATGACACTATATGATTATATATCTTTCCAATTAGCTTCGTGATCGCCCTTGTGTCACCAATGCCAGGATTCTGTTACCTATAGGAGCATGTGTAATGACATGACCGATTAGTCCTTGCGTTGACGTGAACATAAGTGGATACGGGTGATGATGATTGAGAGGTAACTAAGACTATGGAGACTTTGTGACTTTGGAGCTTGCTTTATGCTATTAGTCTCCTTCTCGTTCTGATGGAGTATTGGATTGACATATACATTAACACACCTCATTGTAGTATGGATGATGACTTTGTGAGCACATGTTGTTGTATATAGCTCTAGTGGAACTTTTTGTCTATCGTATAGCCATTTCCTGTCACGATGTATTCTGATTAGTTATTTATGAGGAACTGAGATTATACCCGTGATATATGTCCAATGTATAGTGGATTCTAAGTATATTAATAGGCAACCCATCACATTATAAATATATTGATGTTGATATTTTACATATATTGAGACTGGGAGATATATTTAGGAAATGCTTCGTCTAGTTTGATTATACTTGGCAATATCTCATTTATTGATATTTCTGGATTTGATGATGATTTTTAGATATGTATGATTCACCCATTTGTGTTGATTATGTGATTTCTGATATGATGTGATTTATATGGGTGATGACATCTTTTTATATACTGGGTTTTATGGGTTTTTTTCTTATATGATATTGGGATTGTTTGAGGTAACACTATTTTATATGTACCTAGTATATACAGAGTTCTATTTGTTTATTGACCTTAAATTTAGATATAGTCTGACATGTTTATTATTTATAAAAAACTAAGATTAGTCTGGGACATTTTAGGTATAGGGACTACATGACCAGCATGTATTTTATTGGGCTTAGAGGAGGTTTACATTAGAATTGTTATATGATAATTATGTGGAATTAATTCATTGTATATATAACATTGTGTTATATATTGATTGTATATCATATTACATTGAGATTGTTGACATTTAAGATATTTGTTTATAAACTATATTATATATTATATAATATATAATCACTGCGATTGACTCTGTGTCTCTGTTGTGTATTTTATATTTTGTATTGTTCTGTCCTGGAGGAACATGCAATTATTGTTTTGTATCAATACTATATACGTATATAAGAGATATTTATTTGATGTTTTATAAAGTACTAGTGTTAGTTCAAGAGAATATTCATGTGTGTACCATATTTAGCCTCATTCTTTGTTTTATCTGACATTATTACTCTATTATACTCTTTGATTGTATAAGTATAGAGGTAGGGTGTTAATAGGGGACTTCTGTAGAGAGACCCTAAGGGTTCCTAGCCAATATTTATTTATTTATATTCTTACATTGATGTTTGGTTGAAATATTTGTGACGTATTGTTTGAATTGTGTAAGTGTCATTATAGTAATTATACTCTTGTGTGTGTTGAACTTATACTTGTATTTTTACAAAATAAATGTTTGGTCCTGTTTTTGCACTTTAAAAGTTGATTAAACTATATTTTCAAATATTTTAAGAATTTTGAGAATAAAGGATAAGTATTGATTAAAATTTATAAAAGAAGTTAGAAATATGATTAATTATCTTTTGGGATAATTAAAATTGTTTCAATTTATAAAAAGGATTTTAAATTTGATTTATTTTCCTTAAGGATAATTAATGTTGTTTGAATTTATAAAAGATTATAATTTCGATTTATTTTCCTTTGGGATAATTAATGTTGTTTTAAATTTATAAAAGGTTATAAATTTGATTTATTTTCCTTCGGGACAATTAATGTTGTTTCAAATTGACAAAAGATTATGAATTTGGCTTAATTTCCTTTGAGATAATTAACATTGTTTAAAATTTATAAAATATTTTTTATAAATTGGAAATTTCTTTGAAAAAGGAATGTTAAAAACGAAGCTAAGCGTAAATTGTTTTGGGGTTTATAGTAGACAATGTTTTAGATGATATTTATTTTCGACCCTTCTTTTCAATACACTTAGAAACATAATTTTCCCTTGTAAAAGAATATTTTTCAAAAGTGTGTTTTTAGAGTGTTTTACAAATATTTGTGATGTGAAAATCAAGCACTGGTAAGAATCAAATGTTTTAAGAGCTTGATTTTTTTATTGATGACAAGAGTACGCGATCTAATCTCCATACACAATCATTCCTTTACTTTTGATAATTGGTTTCTTAACTATTAATTCTTATATCATTCTTTCTATTTCGTCAATCTAAGACAATTTGTTGCTCATTTTAAGCATTGACATCCAACACCGCAGATAATAAAACCAAAGAGCAAGTGGGAGCCAAAACATGTGGGTCACACCCATTAGGGTATATTCACATTTATCTAGAGATTTGTTAGCAGCATGCATGCTGTGATGTGAGTATATTCGAATGCTCATGTGAGGCGGGGTCCAACTTGGAAGTTCCCAAGAGCGATGTGTGTTTGTCAAGGGCTCTCAAGTATATTTTTCTAGAGGTACACTTTCGTGTAGGGGGCGAACCCTCCTAGTCATGTTGGATAAATTCATTCTCCTTATTTTGATTCAAACCTTGGAATTAATCTTTTCTTCTTTTGTTTTTTCATCAATTTAAGGCGATTTGTTGCTCATTTGAGTTTAATATCCTTTATCGGAAATGACTAAAACAAAAGGTGAGTGGACGTCAAGCTATATTGGGTTGCTCCCATTAGGGTATCTTCACATCTACTCTAGGTTGGATTTGGTTGTATGTGAGGAGATGTGAAATACTCGGATACTCGATAAGGTTCGCGAGGACCAGCTTGTACAATTTCCAAGAGCCATCGTAGTTCTCATGTATACTTCTAGAGGTATACTTTCAGTAAGGGGGAGAACCTTCCTTATCATTGTTGGAAAATTTCCCTTTCCTTATTTGATCAAAATCTTAAATTGTTTTGTTAATTGCATCGGGAAGTACCTAGAGTTCTTCTCGATGTTTAATTATTTGCTTCCATTCTTTAAGTTTGGATTCTTATCTTGTTTGTGTTCATCCTTTCTTGTTTGGATTGTTGTTTTGATTTGCTTTCCATTTCTTCATGTATGGAAGTTGTTCTTATGAGGTAAAAACCCATTCTGCGTTTAGTGGCATGGTCTCGTAGAATTATTAAATGTTCACCATATTACTTGAGTTTTCTCGCTTTGATTTTCCAGACCGATTCGGGTGTTATTTTATTATAATGCTTGGGACAAACCAAGTAATTTTTCAGGTTGTCGTTGGTGGGACATAGAACACATGGAGTGCAGCTCGATATTCGCCTACCATAGTATTTTATTTGGCATTATATTATATATATACCTATCAGCAATTGTAAGGTCAGAAATTTATAGCTGTCCAACTGATGAGGTTTCTTTTTAACTTTGATGTGCCTTGTATCTTAGAGTGACAGTTTATACTATCTTAATTATATTATATTTTGTCGTTTCCATTTGGAGATTCTGTTTCCCCTATTTGTCCGTTTTATTTTACCCTAACAATCTATCTTTTCAGCGATTGGATGTTCGGCATTGGAATACCGTGGATATATTTGGTGCCGACTTTCAATGGTCGAAAAGGCAGGTCATTATATTTCATATCAGAGCTGAAGGTTAAGCGAGAACCTTGGCTTTGTAGAGTATGGCTCACTAGAGATAGGGTAAATGGCGCCCTAGAATGAGTTGAGTGTATTATGTATACGAGAGGGTATTTGTTATTGCTATAAAAATTTATTGCGTTAATTGGTCTATTGAGATGTTTATGAATTATGGTCGAGAAGTGGGACGTCAGGGTGTCGATATGGATTTCTAAACACTCGAACAAGGCAAACAGACACGATATTGATTTTTGAAAATTTGGTAAATGAAACATTTTACCTAGGATTATATATTTTTTATATATAAAGAAGTAATTTTCAAATTTATATAGCTATTTATGGGCATTTATTGTTTTGATAATTGAGAGTACATTAAAATGAACGCTCTGTGAATTAAGTTTCATAATATGACTGTAAGGTGTTTGGAGAAAATGTTAAGTTAAAAGTATCTTTTAATAATGTTGAGTTAAAAGTAAAACTTTTAATAAAAGAGGTTTAGATAATCTAAAGAAGATAAGCATTTAAGGAATAAGTATTTGTGAAAAGTTTATTACAATAAAATAGAATTTTTAAGAAAGATATACTTTCTTTGGATAGTTCGAGGAAAACATCTCGATTAGTTTTGTTGTAATCTAAATAAACTTCTATATGACGATCGAATGTGCTTAGACAAATGTTGTAGCGCACTTAGTAAATTATTCTCTTTATCATTGTATGATCGAAATGAATTCAAATCTGAACGAACCCAAAGCAAGAGTTAGTGAATAAATTATTAAGATTATTTTAGTGGAAATTAGCCACAAGGGCCTCTTTAACAAGTGCAATTAGTTTTTAGGACACACAACTGAAATAATTACTTTTAAGGACAAAATGCAAAATAATTAGTTTCTAAGGCCTAAAAACCTATGAAATTATGTCCTTAAAAGTAATTGGACTACTGACTTTATCCTTAAAAGTAATTATTCTGCTGATTTTGGCCTTGAAATTAATTTCTATGGATGTGTGTCCTAAAAACTAATTGGACTGCAAAGTTTGTCCTTCTAGTGAAATGCCCCTATATATGGAAATATATGTAGTATGATTTTAAAAGGATTTTGAAATAAAAACCAGGTAATTAGTCTTAATTTTTCTTAAAGGAACTTGGTTTAAAATAAAAGTTATGTTGAATAATTGTAATGACCCAGATTTTTGACACCTGTTATTAGAATAATTAATTAATTTTAAAATATTGAAATATTAATTTACTAGTCGAATAAATAAATTTCTGATATAGGTAATATCTGAATACATAAATTCTGGAGGCTATGATAAAACATTAAATTCTAATTTCTGAAATTGATAAAAGTGATGTATATATGTATGTAAACTTCACATTTCAATTATAGGATCAAATATCTATATGTATATATATTCAAAGCTTATAAATAATAATAATAATAATAATTAAAGAAATAAATACGTTTAAGTGGCTATATATGTGTGTATGTTATAAATATAGTGTATATGCAATTATATATAAATAGAAGTATAAAACTTTAGGATGATAAAAAAATATATAGGTGTAGACATATACATATGTTTATAAAAATAAAGGGGATATGTAAATATGTAAGCATGAAAACATATGGCCAAAAGAGTTACAGGAATATATATATATATATACACACACACAGATATATATATATATATATATATATGAATATGAATGCATATATATACGTAGGGGCATCATGATGAAAAACATTAATTCAAGCACAAAATAAATCAAATCACACACAAATTATCAAATCAAACTAGGAAATCAAATCAAATCAGAAAAAAAAAGTGAAAACCTGTACAAGCCCCATTTGTGTCTACATGTCTCCCTTCCCATTTATATAAATACCCTGCTTTGAACTTGTCCCTGGTTTCACGTATAGCATTCAAAAGAAAAAAAATTCTCTGCCATTTAAAAACCTTAAAGAAAACTGAGTTGTTCAAGCTTCGGGGAGGAAAGCAAGCGGCAGTGTTCACCTGTTTTGAAATAGTGAGTAAAACCTTAAAATTTTGTTTACTGGATACTATGTATGCATCTGTATACCTGGAAATTTGAATGAACCCTTTTATTATGTTAAGTATTCATGTGCTAATAGGTATCTATGCCTTATATATGTGTGTTTAAACATGGTTGTACACCCTGTAACTCAAAGGAACCTATATAACATCTTTGTTCTTTGAAAACAGTTAAGATTTTTCAACTTTAAAAATCATTATCTCATTATCCAATTAATTTTAGATCATGATTCCAAAAGGAAAGTTGATCGTTTTTTAGTGTAGATCATTTTAAAATTTATTTCATTGGATATCATGAAGCATAGAAGAATAAAAAAATATGTTACAGTAAGTGACTTAGGTATAGTCGAGTTTCGAATATCATAATTCAATGATAGGATTATATGGACGTGTTTGTTATTGGAAAACTCAATTTTTGGAGGTGGTTTGGTGATTTTTCATCGCGTGTGGATGGTGGAATTGGAGGATTGATGGAATTGGGTGAATTGGCAAATTCCGGTGAGTGGCTCGATTTCGTGGCCAGTGGTTCGTCGTGGAGGAAGCTTAGGTGGTGACACGCCAGAGAAAATTGGCACGAGGATTTTTAGTTGAGTGGTTGGGCCAGACAAGGTTGATGTAAGGTTTAGGTGTTGGTTTTAGGGGTCTCGGTTGCATGGCAATGGCGAAGAAAAGGGGGAGAACGAGGGTTGTGCACCAATGGGGAAGGGTAGAGGAGGTCAAGGCGAAGCTGGAGGCGGAGTTTGGCTGGGAATGATGGCCTGAGGTGATGTGGCGAGGCAAGTTGGTGGTTGTGGGTTATGGTCCAGGTTTGGTTTGAAGTTCGAATTTTCGAACTGTAATGTTGCCGTTGGTTAAGGTGGGCAGGGAAGTTGCTCTAGTCGGAGGTGATGTGTATGAGTAGTCCGCGGCGAGAAAGGAGGTTTGGCGGCTTCGTGTACGTGCACACATACGTGCACGTCTTCGTGCACTGGAGTGATGAAGAAAGGAAGAAAGAATAGGGAGGAGAAGGAGAGGGATAAATAGTTTGGGTCAGGTTTTAAATTGTTGGGCTGGGTTGTGTTTTATTTTAAAGAAAAATTAAATTTGTTTTATTTTCAAATAATCTATAAGTTAAAAACCTTATTCCTCTTCCATTTCAAATCCAAACGATGCGTAGATTTTTGCATCGAGATCCCATCGCAGAGTAATGTCATCTGAAATAATATCGTCAAGCATTCTACAATATAAAATTTAATAATTTATACAGTTTAAAATAAACGAATAGGTAATTTCTTATGTAATTAATTATATATTAATTAATCAATTAATTATTTAGTCAACTATATAATTTTAAATTTATTTAGAATAATTTTTTTTATTTAATTTCTTTAATTGACAAATAATTGGGATCAATAATATATCTTGACTCGGTTAATTAAATCCATTCAGTTCTGATTGGTAAGTTGATCTAATATCAATTGTAAATGTTTGATTTAGTTATTGATTTAGGTTTGACTGGTATTGCTCTTATATATACTGATTTCAATTCTCCGTTCCATTAAGTAGAAAAATTTAAAGTAAATAGAATAAAACGTTGGCACGTTTTATTGAAAATAAAATCGACTCGTACTGGTCACTATTCCAATTTCGGAAAATGTGATGATTTCAAGCAAATAAATTTCGATGGACTAGTCATGATAAAATAAACATATGGAATAAATTTCCATAAGTGAATATTGGCACCCTAGTTGTGAAATTGTTATTTCAATGACGTGCCCTTTAAAATTATCGTTTGGATTCGATGAGATCGGGATCGGATATCTGCACTATTTGTAACCACTTCAACCCAATATCCACCACGAACCTTAACGATTTTGATTGTAGAACCCAGTATGATGGAATTTGATTAATTTAACAATTTCGACTATTTAATAAGTATTTATACTTAGACACTATTTTAATATCATGGGATTTTCTATAAAATATTTTGGTTATCGTAAGGGAAAAACCCGTCGTGTTTATAGGTGACGCGGTTTTACGATTTACCTTTGTTTTCAAAGGATTTCGAAATTAATAATAATTCAAATTAAGTGTGTTTACTCACGCTGGTTTTCCAAACTGACTCGGATGTTAGTTTAATGCTCGGGTCAAACCGAGTATTACATATTCAGGTTAGGATGTTATGGAGCTCAGGAGACGAGCTGGATGATGGAGACGTATTACATGTACTTGACTATATTCCGCTGTTGTATTGTAGGCTATATATCCAGCACTTGTGAGGACAAGTTATTAAAACTGTCCAGACTTCTATATTGATGGTTGTACTCTGATAATTTGTATGTATATTAACAGTTACAGTTCTTTTTTATAAAATCTGTTATTATTTTATATTTTGTTCCGCTGCGATTGTGAGATTCTGTGTTGTTATTTCTGTTTCTTTTTCTATCTTTTTTCTTCTTAACCCTTAATGATCTGGTATTTCCAACACTCGATTGCTCGGCATTCTATACAGTGAACGTATTAATGTCAATTTTTGTGGGTCGAAAATCTCCAATCGTTACATGTGGTATTAGAGCCAGGTTAAGTGAGAACCTTGGCTTTGGTGGGGATTACTCATTAGAGATAGGGTCAGTAGTACCCTAGAATGAGTTGAGTGAATTATATATGAGAGCGTACTAGTTATTTTCTTATATAATAATTTTAAAGGATAAACAATTTTAAAAAAGATTTTATTTTAAATAATTTTTGAAAATTATTATAGTATATTGAGGTGGTTGGTTGTTATTATTATAATCAAATAAGATTATAAAATTTAAGTGGTTATATATAACCAAATAGAAATTTGATAAGAATGAACTATACAAATGAGTTAAGCTAAAAATAGATTCAAACCAGAATTTAAATCCCGGAGACTTTCGGAAATGTTTTCCAAAGTGTTTCGAAATGAAATAATTTTACCCTGATTATATTTTTATATATTAAGAAATAAATTTTCAGGAAATTATTATGGAATATATAGTGTGTTTGGTTTCTAGGTATGATAACATTGATTATTATCATATCGGTAGTTGTGCCTTAATAAAAGATGTTTATTATAAAATAAACAATGATAAAACATTGTGAAATGTTTTAAGGAAGTGAAATTATATAAACATAATTTATAAATTCGACTTATAAATTAAAATGAATTTAAATTGAGAAGTTTTGAATCTAAGTCCTGGAAATTTTGAAATGTGTTTCAAAGTGTTTTGAAAAAATAATAAGTGATATTATTTAGAATATTTCTGAATAACAATTGTTTTAAATGGATTTTGAAAGTGATAAAGCACTGAACTCACTGTAGTCGCTGGAAAATAATCCTGGTGATGACTTCAGCATCATCAGTATTCATTTTCGAGTTTGTAGGTGACGGACATAGTCATTGATATAGAAATTTTTGGTTTGAAAACCAGGGTTGTTTTGGAAATCCCGAAGAAATTTGTTTTGGATAAAAACCAAGGTTGCTTTAAATTTAAAATTGTGATTTGGTATATAAACGGGATATATATATATATATATGTGTGTGTGTGTGTGTATATATATATATGATTTCAAGGTGATTTGGAATAAATACCAGTGTTTGAATTCTAGGATTCCCCTTAAAATGAGAAGTGGAACCAAAAGGAAAATAGGTTTTGAACTTATAAGTAGGAAGTGATATTAATAAGAATTGAATTTTCGAATGTAAAATTTTAAATTAAGTTTAAATGGGTTGAACGAATTGAAAATTTACTCAGGCTAAGTTAAATAAGTTTGAACTTATAACCTAAAATTTGAAATTTCAAGATAAATTTAGAATTTAACTTATGGAAGTTAAATAAATTAAATTGTAAAAAGAAAGGTATAAAATTGATAAAAGGGTGAAAAGGAAGTTATTTATAAATGGTTTCAAAACGATTTTTGAAATAAAACGGGTATCGAGTTTTGGAAATTAGTAATGAACCCGAATATCAATTTAGCGAATTGTACTGTAAAATTTAACCTTGAATATTGAAATTTAACCTATGTTAAGTAAATAAGGAAGTCGAAGGAAATTGAATTTATTTGTAATAAATAAAAATGGCTAAGGAAAACTTAGTTAGTTTTATGAATTTACTTATGCCTTGGGAACTTTAGAAGTATAAAAATAATCGAGAACAAATGAAGAAGATACCTAGAAATAAGAATAATAACTAAAATTCAACTAATCGAGGTTTTAATTAAAGGTTAGGAAGTCCTATTAGAATCTAGTCCAAGTTGTAAAAGATGGCAAACGGTGAAGAATGGAAGGCAAGGCGTAGGGAGCCGAGAGCAGCTTTATGTAAGGCACGGGAAGAAGCAAGAATGGAACATGAGAAACGAATTAGTGAAAAAGCTGGGCTAGGTCCTTATGATAATATCATATGTTATAGATGTCACAATAAAGGACATTACGCCGTCAAGTGCAGTAAACCAAGAAAGGAAAAGAATGAGGAAGTTGTTAGCACCAAAATTGGTCACTAACCTCGTAGAAGAAGATTATGAAGAGATATAAGTGATGAAATCAAATTAAACAGAGAAGACAGTGCTAATCTAAATACAGAAAGTAAGAACACCAAATTTATAGTGGTTCAGCGTAATTGCCTACGTCCACTTTGAGGTTAAACTTTATTGAACTTCTTTATAGTTGATTACAAATACAATTCGTGAATCAAATGCTTGAATGAAGTTGTTAAGTAGAGAAGATGAGTCTTGAAAATGGCAGAGTCTCCCCGGTCTTTTCTCTCCAAAAAAGGATCCCTTTCACTGTGACCCAGCCCCTCTATTTATAGGCAAATATGGGCTGGACTTCCCAAGTGGGCTGGATAGCCGAACGTTCAAGCCCCAGTGCAGTGGTCGCTGTATGCTGAACCAGGCGTGCCGAACGCTCTGCGCCGAACCATTCCTTCTATGCCGAACGGTATGTTGGTGTCGTGGGAAGTGTAGGATGGTTGTCTGTTGAGGCCGAACGTGCCTCCATCTCAAGCTCTTGAACGAACAGTGTATGCATGCCGAACAATACCGGTATCCTGAGCAGTTGTGCATGCTGAATGTCTCCTGGATGTCGAGTATTACGCCGAACACCATGGGATGCCGAGTACTCCTGTTGCCGAGTAGTCTCGATGCCGAGTGGCCTTGATGCCGAGTACTCTTGTATGCCGAGCAGTCTCGATGCCGAGTGCTCTTGTATGCCGAGCAGCCTTGATGCCGAGCGCCCTTGTATGCCGAGCAGCCTTGATGCCAGGCGCCCTTGTATGCCGAGCAGCCTTGATGCCGAGCGCCCTTGTATGCCGAGCAGCCTTGATGCCGAGCGCCCTTGTATGCCGAGCAGCCTTGATGCCGAGCGCCCTTGTATGCCGAGCGTTCTTGTATGTCGCGCACTCTCTGACGCCGAGTTCCACTGGATGCCGGTCACTCTCTGATGCCGAGTTCCACTGGATACCGAGTACTAGTTACCTGGTCGAATCTCCAGGAAACACTTGCCCCCCAAAGTGTATCGCGTGGCCGAACGTGATGCGCTTTGAATCTGGTACAATTTACCTCGGAGGTACCTTCTCGAGAATGTTAGTGAAGGAGGTGCAAGACGAACGAGATTTGGATGCCGAACGATATGCTCGAAGCCGAACGTACCTCGTGTGCCGAACGATACTCTGCTATGGTGCCGAACGCTTCGGTGTTGACCGGTTCTACCGGGTATAGCCTCTTCAACTTCTACCTCCCTCTATATAACCAGGTCCTTGTCGTCTCTTTTCCTTTTACGCCTTCTTTTCTGTCATTCCTAGAGACTTGCAATTTTTGCCATCTTATCAGATTTGAGACCTAATCGATCCTTCCTCAACTTCGACTTTCAAACTAGGTATCAATCCTTCTGTGATTAGATTATTTCAACACAAGACTTAGGTTGTTTTCATGGGAAACGTGACCTTTCTATGATCGTATAATATGCGTTGAGCAGAAATGGCTCGCATGCTTGGAGTTGTCTAGTTAGGGCTAGCTCCTTCGTGCCGAACAAGAATGGAAGGAAGAGAAAGATGGGATGCTGAATGGCGTAGTCTTCGCCGGGCGATCTGTCCCTGTCGTTCGGCGCAGATGGAGAAGGTGTAGGGTGGAGTTGAAATCGTGGTGGAGCGCCACTTTTAGCCGAACGATAACCCAAACCGAACAGTCTTGAATGCCGAACGGTACCAATGCTGGACAATTACTAAAATGTAGAGCAATAACTTAGCCGAACGATAACCCAAGCCGAACAATTGACATGCCGAACATTGAATTCAGCCGAACAATTGACATGCCGAACAATACAATTGCCGAACACTCTTTAGACCGAGCAAAACACAGCCGAACACTATACTTAGGACGAATAATCTTGAATGCCGAACAGAACTCTTATCAGGACAATGCCTTAACTGAACGAGACCTTTAGCCGAGCACTCGACACGCCGAGCAAACATTCATACTGACCTATACTTAGGACGAACAGTACAATTGCCGATCATTACTTAAATGCCGACCAGTATAAATGTCAAACTACACTTAGGCCGGTTACTTTAGAAATCATATGTCTTTTGAATCTGGAACTGTAATCACCTCAATGCGAGCTTTTTGAGACGGTCAGTGATGACGGTCTTCGAAGGCGATGATTCGAAGCTAATCATTATATCTTTAAAACATTCTTATTGCCTGTACACAATTGCTTGCACTAGTTTACACACCACACGGGGGGGGGGGGGGGGGGGGAATCGTGTTGCTAATTCTAACGTTCAACGTTTTTTAAGTATAGCTTTCTCAAGCATTTAGCTAGGTTCAATATTTATTCGGGATGTCGAGAAAATCTAGCTCCGCTACCATATCCGACAGGCCTGGGCCGTCATCGAGGCAGGGAGCCACAGATACTTCTAACCCGTCAACCTCTCCCGCTCATAACTTGGCGCCTAATGCTCTGGAGTCAACCATCTTACTAGACAATCCGATCGATTCTCAAGCCTCGAAGATCAACGAAGCTGCTCTGCGACGGATATGCTCCATTCACGAGATTCCTTTTGCCAAAGTGTTAGTTCCTTCGAGACACGACCGCCCTCATTTTCCCCCAGTCGGGTACACCGCCTGTAACAAGTTCATGTGTTGGATGGGCAGCGTGCCTCCATTCAATTTATTTCTCCGGGATGTGCTGTAGTATATAGACATAGCTCCGTCGTAGCTCCACCCGAATGGCCATGCATTCCTTTATGGGACTTATTTACTTTTCATGGCTGTCTTCTCCAGACCTCCAACCCCTGGTGATATCAGATACATTTATATGTTCAAGAGACGGAAAGACCGTCCTTCTTTTATGTTCCTCGAGCCATACCACAAATGCCAGATCCTGACAGGGGCATGCAGCAAATTCGCCCTGTACAAACAGGAATGGTTCTATGTGCGCTGCCCTTTCGGTTTCGCTAGGAGATGGGTTGAAGGCAGTAAGTCTCTCTGCTGAATCACTATTTGTTTTTAATCGGAGTCATGCTTTTCCTAACTCTTCATTTCATCTTTTCAGGTATCAACCCGCGTCCGGAAGGCCGAGGATATTCTGAGGCTGTTGAAGCCATTAGAGCTCTTCTTGCTGAGGATCGAGACATCCGGACTATCATTTCAAATGAATCGCTGTCTGGGATCGGCTTGCTAGCCCCTGGTCGTCGGATCAGCCTTCTAGAAGGTGTTACAATTCCCAAACCTCCATCTGGTAAAGGGAAAAAACTTGCCGGACCGTCGTCGCGTCGCGCTCCCGACACGCACGAAGAAGGCGAGCGCAAAGAGGATGATGCCCCCGAAACTCAGGGCGAGAACGTGGGTCTCGCTTGGAATCCGGCAATCGAAGTTCAGGATATTGAGACATCATCCTCCCCTTCGAAGGGAAAGAAGAAGTTGAAATATACGGTTCAAAAGGAGAAAGTTGGTGGCACCTCAAAAGTTATGCCTATCCCTCCTGAGAAAGAGGCTTCTTCGCAGCACCTGGAAAGTTCTCTGAGGGGTCTGTCCAACCTGTCCATCCCCGATGATTTACTTAATTACGGGTTCGATGACCCTGAAGCTCTCAAATTCTCTTCGCCCGCTAGAGGCAATGTAGGAGTTCAACTCCCGGCTCAAGGAGACAACACTCCTATTAGCAAAGATAAACGAACGGGTCCGTAGGGGGGAACACTAGGACACACATGCACATGCACATTCCATAATATACTTCAAGTCCTTTTAATTCGTGAATTCCCCTTAACTCGTTGTTATTTCCATTCTTTGCAGGTGATATGGGCCGCTCTCACGGACTTGATCGCCTTCAGGGGTCTTCTATATTCCATCACTCAGGACGGGATTCTGGTTCAGGCAGACGCAGGGACCGAGGTGATTATGAAGGTAGGGACAATCGTCCTCGCGAGTCGTCTCTCCGCAAGAAAGCACATTCTCAATCTTCTCAGTCCCGCGATCTTCCTCCTCCAACTGAGCCGGATAAGGAGAAGTCTTTGCAGAAGGGTTATCAGTCTGATGCTGCTCGAGAACAACACTCCAGTTCATCGAGTACGAGGCAAGTTCGAGAGCAACGTAAAAGAACGGAATTCTCAAAGCCTCCTCCTCCTACTCCTGCAGTGGACCCGACTGTTGCGGAAAAGATGGTCGACCTTAAGGCCAAGTTTTCGAAAATCTGCTTTGATGGCTTGAAATTCCTCCCAGCCATCCATCACATTCCTGGGCACGTGAAGCAAAGTGCCATTGCCTGCAACAATGACGTCTATGTTCAACATGATGCATTCGTGCACTTGGTGGAGAAGATCTCGGAAGTATTTGTCGAGCGTCAACACGAGATTGACCGTCTGAATCTGGAGGCTGACAGCGATAAGAAAATCATCAAACTCCAAGACGAAGAGCTCGCTTCGTATAAGTCAAAGCTAGAAGCCGCTGAACAAGGTGCAAAAGATACTGCTGAGGCAGTTACTCGCTTAGAGGTGGCTCACAAAAAGGAGCTTGACGAAGCAGTCCAGCGCAGCGGCACCCTTGCCCTAAAAAAAGACTCTGTCCAAAAAGAAAGGGACGCGCTCGCTACTCAAGTCAAAGAGCTGAAAGAACTACTCTCCAAGGAGAAAGAAGACAAAATAGCTGCTCAGGAAGAATCACAGCGATATTGTGATGAGATTGTTGCTACCCGACTCCTGAAGACAAAACTCGACGATGAACTTGCCGGGGTCGAAAAAATGAAGGATGAGGCCCGTGAGGAGGGCAAAAGAATGGCTGTGGAGGAGCTTGATCCTCGCCTTGAGGCGCCGCAGAGGCCGGCAGGGAAGAGGTCAAAAGTATGTTTGACCCGTTGATCGCCGAGTACGGAGCCCGCGTCCTTATGCACCGTGACTTAACATTCTTGGGCGACGGCTACCTTGAATCCCTGGATGAGGCATGGGAAACTCTGATAAAGATCAGGAAAGTCGAGTCAGGCTCCGAAGAGGTCGACGAGGATGCATTGGTGAAGGAGTTCCTAAGGGGGAATGAGCCATCGGATTTATCCGTAGCATTGGCTCTTTATGGCAAAGGCTCTTTCCCTTCGAAAGAGAAGAACGACGAAGCCGGCCCGTCAGAGGCCGACACTACTACTCCTCACATCACCGCTCCTTATCCTGCTCAATCAGCCGGTCGGTCGACGCTTGATCCATTCGAGCAGCATGCCAGTTATGATCCCGAAGATCCCGGGCTTGGCGTTCATGTGTTGTCACCTATCCTGGAGGGTGAAACCCCGCGCGCCACCGATAGCCAACCGGATCCTGGTAGGAAATTCTTCTTTCTCTAGAAGTCGAAGAGATCCCGTCATTTTTCAGCAATGGTTATTCGTTCTAATGCCCATTTCTTATATTTTCATGTAGGTCGTTCTGACGCCGAGCCAACTCCGAGGAGCGATGACGCCAAGGAAGAAGCAGAGAAAACAAGCGACGTTGCTCACGCAGGAGTAACTCCCGGTCCAGACGCTCAAGTGATCGGGGCGCTTGATGATGACAAACTTGATACTTCATCTCCTGCCGAAGGAAGCGATGAAATTAAAATCACTGGCACCTCTGAGCATACTTCAGAGATGAGCATGAAGGACCGTCTCGCCGACGAGGAGAAGAAAAAGGTCAAAGTCAAAGTTGAATCTGAAATATTGGAACTCACTGACCCGCGTAATAGACCTTTGAAAATCATTCTCCCGGGCAGGTCCAGACCACTAGATGTTCCGTCTCCTACTCTTGACTCCGTTTCTCTAGCAAGCAAAAAGTCCAAGAGAAAGCGTGAGGGAGAGGAGTCGTCGGAAACACCAAAGGAAGACAAGAAGAAGAAGTCGAAGAAATAATCGATGCACTTGCTCAACAAGTTTCCTGCTTAGGTTTTGTAATTGTTTTTATCTTCCACAACTCGTAGTTTGTATAGGCCTGAATTTTGTAGGAGTGATCGTGTATCCCCATTTATCGAATAAAATTTTAGTTTCTTTTTTGTTTGAATGATTCTCTTGTCTTTATTCGGTTTGCTGACACTGTGCTCTGGGGACTTGGAGATTGGAAATCGTTTATGCTCTAGTCCGCGCTCTGGGGACTTAGAGTACTCCGGTCCGCACTCTGGGGATTCGGAGATTTGAAATCGTTTATACTCTAGTCCGCGCTCTGGGGACTTAGAGTACTTCGCTCCGTACTCTGGGGATTCGGAGATTGGAAATCGTTTATGCTCTAGTCCGCGCTCTGGGGACTTAGAGTACTCCGCTCCGCACTCTGGGGATTCAGAGATTTGAAATCGTTTATACTCTAGTCCGCGCTCTGGGGACTTAGAGTACTCCGCTCCGCACTCTGGGGATTCGGAGATTTGAAATCGTTTATACTCTAGTCCGCGCTCTGGGGACTTAGAGTACTCCGCTCCGCACTCTGGGGATTCGGAGATTTGAAATCGTTTATACTCTAGTCTGCGCTCTGGGACTTAGAGTACTCCGCTCCGCACTCTGGGGATTCGGAGATTGGAAATCGTTTATACTCTAGTCCGCGCTCTGGGGACTTAGAGTACTCCGCTCCGCACTCTGGGGATTCGGAGATTGGAAATCGTTTATACTCTAGTCCGCGCTCTGGGGACTTAGAGTACTCCGCTCCGCACTCTGGGGATTCGGAGATTTGAAATCATTTATACTCTAGTCCGCGCTCTGGGGACTTAGAGTACTCCGCTCCGCACTCTGGGGATTCGGAGATTTGAAATCGTTTATACTCTAGTCCGCGCTCTGGGGACTTAGAGTACTCCGCTCCGCACTCTGGGGATTCGAAGATTGGAAATCGTTTATACTCTAGTCCGCGCTCTGGGGACTTAGAGTACTCCGCTCCGCACTCTGGGGATTCGGAGATTGGAAATCGTTTATACTCTAGTCCGCGCTCTGGGGACTTAGAGTACTCTGCTCCGCACTCTGGGGATTCAGAGATTGGAAATCGTTCGTACGAGCCTGCATGTCGTGAATGATAATGTAATTTATCATCCAATTAAGAGATATAGAAACTTCATAGAAAATATGGCTTCAAGCCTTTATTAACGAAAATCTACTAAATTGCTTGATTACAACTTTCACAAGGAAACTAAGTCATTATTGAAGGGAAACATGCAGGAAATAACAGTGCCTACAACAAGAAAGGAAAACATGCTAAATGTAATAGTGCCACAAATGTTCACTGTTCCATGCTCGGGGGAGTGTCGTGCCATCAACGGTCGCTAGCTTGAATGTTCCTTCTCCAAGCTTCCGTTCAATGGCGTATGGACCTTCCCAGCTGGGATTCATGCGTGATGGTACCGGGAAGACTCGTTTCAGAACGAGATCACCCACATCAAAGATTCTTGGGCGGACTCTGCCGTCGTAGTAACGCTTGACTCGATGTCTGTGCGCCGCCGCCCTTAATTCAGCTTCTTCACGCTTTTCGTCGATGCAGTCCAGTGATTCCAGCAAGAGGTTTTGGTTCGTCTTGGGATCATAGTATGTCACTCGGTGCAATGGAACCTCAAGTTCCACGGGTATAACGGCTTCGGAGCCGTATGCCAAGGCGAACGGAGTGTGGCTGGTCGCGGACTTGTGGGTAGTTCTATACGCCCATAATGCTGTCGGGAGTTCATCTACCCACTTGCCTCCAACCTTCTCCAGACGCTTCTTTAGTATGGACTTGATTATTTTGTTAACGGCCTCGACTTGTCCGTTAGCTTTTGGGTGTGCAACGGCGATGAACTTTTTCTCGATGCCGTACTTTAAACAGAACTCTTTGAACTCTCTACTTTCGAATTGCATTCCGTTGTCTGTAATGATGGTGCGTGGAAGGCCAAAGCGGCATATAATGTTTCGTACAACGAAGTTAATGACCTTCTTAGAGGTGATAGTGGCCAAAGGTTCTGCCTCAGCCCATTTCGTGAAATAGTCGACTGCAACTATTGCATATTTCGCACCACCTTTAGATAAAGGCAAAGAGCCGATTATGTCGATTCCCCAGATCGCAAATGGCCAGGGACTGATCATTTGTGTGAGTTCCGTTGATGGAGCCCTCGGGATTTTTGCATATCTTTGACACTTGTCGCATTTTCTTGCGTAGTCCGCGGCATCCCGGTTTACGGTGGGCCAGTAATATCCATAGCGGAGGATCTTCTTTGCTAGCGTTTGCCCCCCAGTATGGTCGCCGCATTCCCCTTCGTGAACCTCTCTCAAGACTCGCTTTGTTTCATCATGAGCGATGCACCGCAATAACGGGACCGAGAATCCTTTTCGATACATGGACCCATCCTGCATTACGTATCGCACAGCCTTTCGAAGGACCTGCCGTCTTTCGCTTCTTTTTCCTGGTAAAGCCCCGGTCGTCAGGTACAGTTTGAACGGGGTTATCCACGATTCCTTCTCGATTTCTGTTCCCAATACGCGATCGACTTTCATTTCGTCTATGCTCGGGGCATGCAAGACTTCGACGGGATACAATCCCATTTGTTGCGCATCGTCGGTACTCGCGAACTTAGCCAACAAGTCGGCTTCTTTGTTCTGTTCGCGCGGGATATGTGAGATGTCATAACGCTCAAGATTTGATAGTAGTTCTTGGACCTGAATGAGGTACGGAGCAAGCTTTCGTCCCTTTGCTTGGTAGTCTCCCCGTACTTGGTAAACCACCAACTGCGAGTCACAAAAGATTTCGACTGATTCGATCCCGAGCTCCCTGATGAGCTTCAAGCCAGCGATCAGTGCTTCATATTCGGCTTCGTTATTTGTAGCCGGGAAATCGAGCTTTAGGGCATAACAGATCGATCGGTTTTCCGGAGTTACAAGAACTACGCCCACGCCGGAGCAACCGTCGTTTGATGCGCCGTCAGTGTATAATTTCCATCGAAGGGGGGGAATGATGTCGTGATCGTCCGGTTTGATGGGTATGGTAAATTCAGCGATGAAGTCTGCTAACGCTTGCCCTCGGATGGCTCTCCGTGGTAAGTACGCGATATCGAATTGGCTCAACTCGATGTTCCACTTTAGCAATCTTCCAGAAGTTTCCGGTCGTTGGAGTACCTGCCTCAGGGGTTGATCGGTATAAACACCGATTGAATGCGCTTGAAAGTATGGGCGCAGCTTGCGTGATGCAATCACCAAGCAATAAGCCAATTTCTTGATTTTAGGGTAATTCCTCTCTGCCCCCGTTAAACGCTTGCTAACATAATACACCGGCTTCTGGGCTCGATCCTCCTCACGAACCAAAGCTGCGCTTATTGCATGAGGGGATATAGCCAAGTAAACGTACATCATCTCATGGTCAACTGGTTTAGATAGCATTGGTGGGCTCTCCAGATGCCTTACCAGATTCCGGAATGCTTCCTCACAGCTAGACGTCCATTCAAAATTTCTCTTTCCTTTCTTTATTATGTCAAAGAATGGGATGCACTTGTCAGTTGCCTTGGATATAAATCGACTCAGCGCAGCTACTTTTCCGTTCAAGCTCTGTACCTGCTTTATAGTCCTGGGCGCTTGTACATCTCGAATAGCTTGGATCTTTTCTGGGTTGGCTTCGATTCCCCTAGCGTTGACGATGAATCCCAAAAACTTCCCTGATGCAACGGCGAAAGAACACTTCAATGGGTTGATCTTCATGCCGTAAAACCTGAGTATGTCGAACATTTCAGCCAAGTCTTGAATGTGGTCGTTTGACCGTCGTGACTTCACGAGCATGTCATCCACATAGACTTCCATGGTTCTACCCAACTGGTCCTTGAACATTCGATTCACCAGACATTGGTAAGTTGCTCCAGCATTCTTCAATCCAAAGGGCATCACTACATAGCAATACAGCCCGACATTTGTAACGAAGCTAGTGTGTTCTTGGTCCGGAATATGCATTGGGATTTGGTTGTATCCTGAGTACGCATCCATGAATGACAGTAACTCGTGTCCTGCGGTGGAATCGACCAACTGATCGATCCTAGGCAACGGGAAACTGTCCTTAGGGCATGCTTTGTTCAAGTCGGAATAATCTACGCAAGTCCTCCATTTCCCATTCGCCTTCTTTACTAGCACGGGGTTGGAGACCCATTCCGGGTAGAGGGCGTCGCGGACGAACCCATTTGCTTTGAGTTTGTCCACCTCCTCTCCAAGAGCGGCGGACCTCTCCGGATCCATTCCTCTCCTTTTTTGCTTGACTGGGACATATTTCGGGTCTATGTTCAACATATGACTCGTGATGGCGGGAGAAATCCCACACATATCAGAATGCGTCCAGGCGAACACATCAAGGTTCGCCCGGAGGAAGTCGCTAAGGTCTTCAGTCATTTCGGGGCCTAGCTGTGATCCGATCTTCAGTATTCGCGAAGGGTCGTCACGGCTAACTGAAATGTCAATTGTTAATTCAGCCGGTGCCGCCTTCTCTTCCCTGGGTTTCTCATCGTCGTCTCTCGGATCTATATCTCCGTAGATCCGAGACCTATGCCCGAGCCAGGGCTCGGGCACTACTTGTCAATTATCCGCATTGAGGATGCGGACGGGATTGTCCGCAACCTTTCCTTTCTCCCTCCGGTGGGCCTCTCGGAGCTCGGCCACATAACAGGAACGACCAGCTGCTTGATCGCCGTGAACAACGCCTACTCCTTTGTCAGTTGGGAACTTCAAAGTTAAACACCACGGGGCTAACGCTGCCCTAAACTCCGCCAGGGCTGGCCGGCCCAAGAAAACGTTATACGGAGAGTCCACATCCAAAACTACAAAGGGTAGAATTCGCACTCTCCGATGCTCGCCTTGTCCCAGTTCAACTGGTAACTAGACATATCCCACTGCATCAGTTGAAGCGCCGTTAAAGCCGTGGATACGAGCTTTGGATGGTTTCAAGTCTTTTGTTTCTAGCTTCATTTGATCGTAGGCCTTCTTGAAGATGATGTTGACTGAACTTCCAGAATCAATCAGAATTCTTTTTACGTATGCTGGTCCGATCGTTGCAGATATGACCATGGGGTCGATGGTCGGAGCCTCTATGATCAGCGTCTCTGCTTCTGAACACAATATCGTCTGTCATTACGCGCTGTTGCTTAGCAGGGGCTCCGTCCTCCATGTTCGAACAACACTCGAAATCTGCGTGCTTCAAGGAACTTGCATATCGCTCCATCTCCTGCCAATTCTTATCCGCGGGGTGAGGCCCGCCGATAATTGTATTTATGACCAGCCTACCAACGGTCCGGGCAGGCTCCTCGGGATGACGTGGAGCTAGTGCACGACCTGGGTTCGACGTTCCCTGTCCTCCTTCTTGTGGATCCTTCACAAATTCTTGCAATTTCTTCTGCCTGATTAACTTTTCGATAGCGTCGTGCAAGTGTCTACATTCTTCCGTATTGTGTCCATAAGTCTCATGGAAGCGACAATATTTCCCGGTTCACTTCTGTTCTTCAGTTGATTCTTTTGGACGTGGTTTTCTGTACTGAAAAGTATTGCAGGTGGATAGGTAAATGTTTTCAAGTGGGGCGTTTAGCGGAGTGTACTCGCTGTAGCTTGGAATTCTCGACTTCCACTTTCCTGCTTCTTTCCTTTTCCCTTGGCTTCTTCCTCCGGACTCCTTGGGTTGCCCAGGCTTGTTCTGGACATTGACTTGGACCTTTCCCGAGCTGTCTCCGGATTGCTTCACAGCAATGTTGCTCTTTATTGACTCTTGGACAGGTCCTGACACCTTATCTCGTCGTACCCACCTAGCTTCCTCTCTTCTTATGAACTGGTGTGCCTTAGAGTAGAAACGCTCTAGCGTAGCTGGAGGTTTTCCTGCCAGCCAGTCTCCAAACTCAGAGTCTGGATCCACACCTCTCATTACAGTCATCAGAATTGCATGGTCATTGGGGTTACTGACTTCAGTTGCTGCTACGTGGAATCTTTGCAAATATTCCTTCAACGACTCCCCAGGATTTTGGATTACACTTGACAGAGACATCACGTCCTTTGGGCGCGTAGTGTGTATCCTGAACTGCTCAACAAACTTCTTTGCCAACTCCTCGAAATTTGATACGGATCGCGGAGGAAGTCGGGTGAACCACATAGTAGCGATCCCAGATAGAGTAATCGGAAAGCACCTACACTTGGTGGCATCATTCGCTCTGGCTGAATCCATCATCCATTCGTACCTCATGACATGTTGTCTAGGGTCAGTCTTTCCTTCATATGCAGGAATGGTAGGCATACTAAACTTCCTGGGGTACGCCGCTTGCAACACCACATCCGTGAACGGAGTATGACTTCTTGACACTCCCCAGTCATCATTTGATAAGCCCTGATTCTCTTTCATCAATTGCCTGATCATGGCTGTCAGATCGGGTGTCTGTATGGAAGGCGGAAGGTTGGAGTCTGTTCTACGCGCCTGTCCATGCTGATGCCTTCTCTCTTGGCGATCTGTCAATCATTCATCTTGAGGTTCGACATCGTTAGCATTCTGATGATCTGGGCCTCTATCTTCCATCTGTATCCCGGTCCTGAAGCTTCCAGCTCTTGCTTGGTCGCGGACTCCGGCTGTTCGAACAGCAGCATCTGCTCGTGCAGCATCAGTCTTACGGTGTCTGCGCCTGGGAGGTTCATCAGAGGAAGTTGAGCTGTCAGATGAGGAGTAAGCAGCGGGATTGCCCCCAACATTCTGTTGCTGCTGTTGAGTGAGTTGTGCCATCAGGTTGGCATTAGCTTGCATCTGTTCTCCCAGTTGTCTCCTGCTTTCCCTAAGTTCTCTCATCAAGTCATTGAACTCAACTCTGGTGACAACTGGAGTCTGTTCTTGAGCGGCAATCCCTGCACTCGGGATCGCTGGTTGATTGCTAGGTCCTGCTTGTTGCACGCTAGCAGTCTCGCGGGCATCCGCATTATGAGAAGCTGACCTGGTCCGTGGTCTTGCCATTGTAGAGTTATTGGTATGAACTCTGAGTAGAATCAACGGATGTCCTATCAGTGAGTCGGATCTTCTTTGGGGGATTTGTTCAATCCAGTAGCTTCAAAGCAGATCCTTGAGGTCCGAGAATTCGATTCTCAGTGAAAGCACCAAAGTGTTAGCACCAAAATTGGTCACTAACCTCGTAGAAGAAGATTATGAAGAGATATAAGTGATGAAATCAAATTAAACAGAGAAGACAGTGCTAATCTAAATACAGAAAGTAAGAACACCAAATTTATAGTGGTTCAGCGTAATTGCCTACGTCCACTTTGAGGTTAAACTTTATTGAACTTCTTTATAGTTGATTACAAATACAATTCGTGAATCAAATGCTTGAATGAAGTTGTTAAGTAGAGAAGATGAGTCTTGAAAATGGCAGAGTCTCCCCGGTCTTTTCTCTCCAAAAAGGATCCCTTTCACTGTGACCCTGCCCCTTTATTTATAGGCAAATATGGGTTGGACTTCCCAAGTGGGCTGGATAGCCGAACGCTCAAGCCCCAGTGCAGTGGTCGCTGTATGCCGAACCAGGCGTGCCGAACGCTCTGCGCCGAACCATTCCTTCTATGCCGAACGGTATGTTGGTGTCGTGGGAAGTGTAGGATGGTTGTCTGTTGAGGCCGAACGTGCCTCCATCTCAAGCTCTTGAACGAACGGTGTATGCTGGCCGAACGATACCGGTATCCTGAGCAGTTGTGCATGCTGAATGTCTCCTGGATGTCGAGTATTACGCCGAACACCATGATGCCGAGTACTCCTGTTGCCGAGTAGTCTCGATGCCGAGTGCTCTTTATGCCGAGTGGCCTTGATGCCGAGTACTCTTGTATGCCGAGCAGTCTCGATGCCGAGTGCTCTTATATGCCGAGCAGCCTTGATGCCGAGCGCCCTTGTATGCCGAGCAGCCTTGATGCCGAGCGCCCTTGTATGCCGAGCAGCCTTGATGCCGAGCGCCCTTGTATGCCGAGCAGCCTTGATGCCGAGCGCCCTTGTATGCCGAGCAGCCTTGATGCCGAGCGCCCTTGTATGCCGAGCGTTCTTGTATGCCGCGCACTCTCTGACGCCGAGTTCCACTGGATGCCGGTCACTCTCTGATGCCGAGTTCCACTGGATACCGAGTACTAGTTACCTGGTCGAATCTCCAAGAAACAGAAGTCAAACGTTTTTGCTTTGATATTTCATGCTTTAAGTGTTGTGAGAAAGGACATTTCTAAACCATTGCCCTAAGGTGAGGAAGATGAAACATAAACCCGTAGCATCAGTCGACGGGTCAACCATTTGCTACCATTGTAAAATGATGGGACACATCGCTAGAAATTGTCTCGAGAGACAGAATAAAAAGAAAGTTGTGAAACGCCCCACGAACGGCGTGAAAATCATCAAAGATGGAAGTATAGAGTTCTTTTGTGGCAAATGCAAGAAATGGGGACACCCTGATATAGATTGCACGGACAATTTTGACGAAATGTCAGGAAATACTTAAGGAAGTTTTTATGAAGGATGCGGAGTGGTGTGAAATGGCAGGTAGAGTTCGTTGTAATATAAGTAGGGCTCTGTTCTTCCCTAAACCCCTAGGTAGTTGTTAAGGCGTCAAGATTTATGACCTTTTGTAAGACTTTTTATATGGATGAATGGATGTAATTTTTAACATACTTGTTTTGTAGTCTATCGATGTTGTAAAATATTTTTTTTGAAGAAATATGACATTATATAAAATCACTTTTTATATTAATTTGAACGTAAATTGAAATTATTTAAAACACAAATGTGGAGATTTATTAGAATGAAGATTGAATAGTTGCTATAACTGAAATTTACTTTATAAGAAGTAAGAAATGTTACAAATAACTTTGTAGAGAAATCGAACTTGGAAATTTTTGATTTGGAATAAATGAGATTTTATATGTAAGTTATATATTCAAACTCCCCTTGTTAAATTTATAAACAGAAAGAAATGATCTTTGAAGGGTATTTGAAAATACTAATGGAGATCTTATGTGTATATGAGAATGAAATTGAAAATAGTTCTGGAACCTATTGATTTTTAAAGACCTTTGATTTTGGCAAATAGTCAATTTTGGAAATTAGATAAAACGAATTTAAAAACTATTTATTTTAAAGGTATTGATTTTATATAAATAAAATTTATATGTGATACATATGAAGTGTATGATTCGAAAGATATTATATATATATAGTATGATATGTTTCGAAATTAAAAGTATGGAAAGGCACCTGCCACGAAAGTTGAAATTTGGAGTAGGAGATCCACTGGGTGGGACTTCCTTAGAATCCACAGGGTGGGTTCAATTAGAATTGGGATCCTAGAGGACGTCCGGACAAAAACTCATGAGCTCCTGGTGATCATTTGTTTGCATAGTGTAAATCGAGGGGTATTATACCTACAGTTACTGTAACGACCCAGAATTTCGGTCATTCGAAATTCATATATTTAATTGATTTTAAATATTCACAAGTAAATTTTATAAGCTGAATAACTTATATTTGAAATATCAGGATTTAATTGGATAATTAAATGGTTAATTTAATTATTTGAAATTGTGTAAATAATTGAAAACTGAATTTAATGTGAATAAAAATGATTTATAAAGTTGAATTAAATTCTATTTGAATTAGAATGATGTTGGTAAACTTCTGAAATTGACTTAAAAGTAAATTTATAGAAATTGAATATTTTAATATTTAATTGACGAGTGAAAATAGCCATTTTTCTAACAGTCTCGGATTTTGATGAAACTAGTTTCATCGGATCCGTAATGTTATATTTTTGTAAGATTTCAAATTTCGTGTCAATCGGATTTACGATTTGTCTGGGGCAAGCTAAAACGTGTAGAAATCGGTTTAAGTAAATTTTAAATTTAAATAATTCGATTCGAAAACCTACCTTCCAAATACGATCGAATTGGCTCCCAATATATATTCCATTGTGTTCGGAATAGGGGTAAAACATTACAAATGCCAGACGGCACGCTTTGTTTCGAGTTCGAAAATTTTTCGGGTGAATAGTGTCGTCAAATTTTCTATAAAAGGCCATAATTTTCTTCTATTTTCATAAAACCCTAATGGGGTTAGGGCAAGCCGCCACTTCTTGTTAATGGCCATAATTTCATTTCGTTTCTCCTCTAATTTCTTCCAATCAATGCAATATTTCAACAAACCTCCAACGCGAAGATTGTAGAGCTAAGCGAGATCGACAAATCCATACGCGTGAATCGATAAATCGTCGACCATAGGAGGGGAAAAGTGTCCGCGTTCGTCCATGGTTCATGCACGTTTTCCAACACAAATATGTGACCGAGCTTCACGCTGTGGGGACCGAAGGTAGAGCGGAGGAAGGGCTTTCAAGTCGCCGATCGTCTTTAAGTCGATCGACGAAGGCTCGATAATACGGTTTATAAAGGCAGCCGATGGGTTTCAAAACCCCTAGAAGTTGCGTGATGAAGAACGATGGAAGAAGGGTAGCGATCGGTCTAGATTCTCTCAAGTTAGATCGTACGGCTGTGATGAATAGGTCAAAATAAAAATAAAAGTTTGTAAATTTATATATATATATATATTAAATTGTATAATCTTTAAAACACCATAACTTTTTCATACAAGGTCCATTTTTGACGAAACGAATTGTGTTGGGTCCGTATTGACGAGCACTACATTTTAGAGCTAGTTTGGAGTTGATTGGAGCTAGTATGAATTTTGGGTAAAATTAAGGCTGTTTAATTTTATTCGGAATAAAACACTGCAACTGCTATTGGAAGCAAAGTGAGTACAACTCACTCTTTCTGACTCACTGATATTTCTATATAAGTGAGAATAAATGTTATTTATGCAGATTGATGATTGTTTGGATGATATATGATATATTGTATATATATTGATTGGTATTTGGATATATACCTGCCTATTGGAGCAGATGAGACCCCATATGTTCCTGTGTATGAGCGGATGACCCTTTGTACGCGCGTCTGCCTCGAAGCGGACATTGTACACATATTCTAATATGTATATTATTGTAGGTGACAGGTTGGAGGGATCCAACAGGATTCCTCACCAGTATTGATTTATTTACAAATATTGTGATATATGTTGTTATCATGTGATATATGATGTTTGGATGCCATGATTGATGTATTTAGTGCTGTTGCAGCATTGGACCTATTTTGGAAATTTAAAAATGTTAAAGTGGTGTTTTCAAATTAAAAAGGATTTTCAAGTGATTTTGAAAATAGATGTTTTATTGATTTTTGAATTTGGTAAAGGAATTAAATTCATGATTTTGGATAGTGAATTATCCTTTAGATTAAATGTGTAGAAGTATGGGAATTTGTTAAGGAACTATATTCACGATTTTGGACAGTGAATAATATATTGAATAAAATGGATATTTTTGGAAAGTGATATTTTAAATGGAGTTAAATGGTTTTAAGGATGTTTTAAAATCTGTTAAGGATCGAAACCATAGATTTCAACATTCATTGTTGAAATAGACGTTTTCGAGAAGTAAGGAAATTATGGACTATAACACTGTTGTTATAGTAAATGATTTTCGAAAGGAAATGTTTTTGTATAGTATTGGGATTTATATATCTATCTTATTTTCGAATCCCTATACTATTGATTTTGGGTTGTCGTAACGATGTTTTACACAACATTCGTTTTGACCCAAATAAATGTGTTTAAAGAGAATGTTTTCCTTAAGAAATAAAATATATACTTAATCCTGATTTAAGTATATGTAATATTTTCTAAGTGTTGAAAATAAAGAGAATTGTGAATTACTTATTTTTACATAAGTATATGGAAATGTTTTCTAAAGTTGAAATGATTTTGAGATTATATATTTTTAAAGGATTCTCGTATTCAAAGTGAATATTTGGCAAGTGATTTAATTAATAAAAGGTTAATTAAAGGGCCTAGTGATTGTATATGGTGCTAAATATTTGTTTGTTTGCTTTGATAGTTAAATAACCGACTATCAAATTTGGCAATTTTAGTTCCTCGACTTGGTGTGGGAATTATTTAGTCGTACACTTAGTACGTAGCCTTCTATGTAGGCTTAATTATCGTTGGGGTTGAGGATGTTGATTCGTTAGTGCGGAGTATTACTCCAATCTATCGAGCTTCCTTCTTGGCCGAAGGATTGGAAGTTGAAAGTTGGAGACGTGATAAGTCTATGAGACTTAGTTTCTGTGTGAGGTTGAGAAATGCTTTTGCGTTTTTGGTACGAAGAGACCGGGATCAGATTTATCTGAAAACCACTTCGAACCAACGTATATGCGACGATTGTGAAGGTTGCTTGTGATGATATTGATATTCCGGATTTTCATAGCGGAGGACTGCTTGTTGATCGTTTGGGGTTAAAATCCCAATATACATCCAGTAGAAGTAGTCTCTTCATTATGAAATATCCAATGCAAGGACTATTCGCTACTAATCCTAGGGATTTCTTGACAGGATGTGGTAGGAAAGTGCCTTCGGTTTGTCCTGTTCCTGGACAACTTGTATGAATGTTTGTCTGACATTGCATTTCTGAAGATTACGTACATTGGTTTTTACAAACGTACATCTGTTTGGTGGCAGAGAAGGCAACTGCTCTTAGCTTAACACCCTTCCTTGAGACGTACGAGCTCAAGGGTTGTATTTTTGTGGAAGGCAATTAGTAGTCAACGGAAATGGCCGTGTGGCATTCATAGTGATGTGATTGTGATTTGTGAAAGGTAATCGTTACCTTAGGCCTCTTCAACCGAAAATGACCGAAATAGGGTTAGGTGCAGCAAGGCTAAGTGGGTCGCTCCCAAGTAGGATATGATCATCCTCTTCTAGGTATATCTTTACATGCTATGACGTCGTGTATCTGATTATTGTGGTTTGTATGCTATGAGGGCCCTTGGTAAAGGTCGGTAACGACCGGAGGATGATATATTCGGTACCATTTAGTTATAGAGGTGGGCCGGTCTTGTGTTGGTAGAGGATCCTTTGTGATGGTCCTCGGTACATTCCTCTAGAGATGTACTGTCGAAAGGTAGTCCCTTCACCTGGTCATTTCTATGGAAATCCAAACCCCACTACGAGCTGCGATTTTGTTTGTAAAGGCGTAATGAATAGCCTCGAAATGCTATATAGGTAACCATTTCGACTATGATTAATATTATTTGTATATACTAGACACTAGTATAATATAAGAGGATTTGATATGAAATGTTTTAGTTATCGTATGGTAAAAACATGTCCGTGTTTATGTGTGGGCGTGTCTTACGAGATACTTTTGTTTTGATAAAGGAAAAGTTTGGTAATCTAATAAATTCAGTTGAGTGTGTTTCTCACACTGGTTTACCAGACTGTTCCGGGCGTTCTTCCCTTTCAATGCTAGGGTCAGACCGAGTATATTTACAGGTTCATATTTGGTGCTTTTGGAGCTTCAGCAGGAGAGCTGGAGATCTTCATTTTCGTATACACGTATCTGTTTTGATTATCCGCTGCTTTGCTTAGTTGTTGTATATTATCGGCAATTGTGAGGACAGGTTATTATAACTGTTCAAGCTGATAACTATTGTTTGATTGTTGAACTCTGATTGGTGTATGTATATACAGTTTCTGTTTTGTAAAGATCATTGATATGATATTATATGTTTTCCGCTGCGATGTGAGATTCTATATGGTTCTGTTTGGTTCTATCTTCTCTCTTTCTTCTCTTCTCTTCTTCTCTCTTCTTTTCTGTCTCTTGACTTTCAATCAGTCTGTGCTTTTTAGGTCGAACATGTGTGGTTTATTGTCGATTCAAAAGGTACGTATTTACGGTTCGTCACATTTGGTATCAGAGCTTAGATTTTGTATATTCCTAAGCTTTGATGTGTACTCAGTATAGATAGGGACAGTAGCACCCTAGATTGAGTTAAGTGTATTATATATATATATGAGTGCGTAATTGTTAGTGATATATAATGTTTATATTGTGTTTACTTATCCATTGAGTTGTTTGTGAATTCTGGTCGGTATGTGGGATGACATGTTATCGATAGGGATTTCTAAATACTTAAACGACGCAAGTCGACATAGTATTATTTTAAAAGTGGGTGAATGAAATAATTTTACCTCGATTATATTTTATATATAAACGAAATGATTTTTCAGAAATATTATAGTGTATATAAATGAATTGTTTGGTTGTTGAAAATGTAAATATATATAAGTTAATAAAAGATGTTTGAATAATCCAAATAAAAGCAACAATTGTAAAAGAATAAATTATTTAAGCAAATGAATTATAAGTATGGAATTATAATTAATATGATTTACAATTGTGAAATAATCTTATATAAGTGAAGTAAAATAGTGGAATTGTATAAGTAAAGATTTATAAATATAAAAGGATTTTAAAAGAATATAATGCACTGAATTCACTACTGTTGCTGGGAAATAATAAGGGTGATGACTACAGCATCATCGATATCATTTTCGAGTTTCTATGTGATAGATTTGCTACCAATAGTAAATTGAAAATTTAAGTTTTTTTGTGATAAACAAATTTGAATTTAAAATCCAAGTTGAAATTTATAAATATAAGTAAAATGAGATTTGGACTTATAATATGAGACAGTAAATTTAACTTTGGTAAAGTTGAAATAAATTTGAGTTAGTATAATAAGATATGTGATTTGAAATTTAACTAAAGGAAGGTTAAATAAATTGAACTGGATTAGATAAATTATTAAAATGGAAATTTAAACTTAAAAGATAAGTGATTATATAACATGAATTTGAAAGTTTAAATAAATAAGTTGTATAACTTATAAAATGAGAAAATTTAAGTAAAACTAATTGTTAAAATGGTTAAACAATTTTGTTAAGCAAAACAAAATATGAATTTGGATAGTGATATGAAATTTGACTTAAGTAAAAGTTAAATAAAATGACTTTAGAAATGAAATCTAAGTTCAGTTAAATAAAATAGAATTTGAATTAAATTAGTAGTAAACTTAAGTTGTATAGTGAAGATAAAATGCAAGTGAGAATAAAATGAAATTTAACTTAAGTAATGTTGAATCGAGTTGATTTTGGTATCGAAGTAAATTAATAAAGTGAGTTAAATGAATATGAATTTGAGTTATGTAATAAAATACAACTTTAATTGTAAATGTGAATATAGTGAATACTAAAATTCAATCTAAATTGAATATCAACCAAATTGAAATTAAAAAGTGTTGAACCAAATTGATGGTAAATGAAGTAAAGTAAATAAATTGGTTATGTTGGATATGCATTGGTTGATAAATGGATGTTAGTTGATTGTATAGAGATTCATTAAGTGTTAATGAAATTGAATTAATGGAAATTGAAAGCTAAATAATTGAATTCGAATTGAAAGATAAGTAAATCTAAATAGAATTGAATTTGATTTGAATTGAAAGCAAACTAACTTGAATGTAAATTAGTGAATATAAACTAATTGAATACGAATGAATGAATATTAGTAAAATCCAATGTTAATAAATCAAATGTGATTTAATTGAAAATCAATTCAATGAATATTAATGAGAAGTGAATGTGTATTGATTTGGTATGAATTTGATTGGATAGATATTTGATTTGTTGGATGGTTGGATTTGTTGCTATTGATTTGCATTTGCTATATTGGCATATATAGTTGTTGTATTGATATATGTTGTATATTGATATTACTTTATATATACATGTTTCTCACTGTTTGTTGAGTGTTTAGTAGGTGCGGATGGCGCTTGCTTCGCATTTGGAGCTCGCTTTCGCGCTATATTAGCTGTATATCCTTGCTAATAATATATAAGGCACATATCTCGGATTACATATCGTACTTTTATACATTTTTCCCTACGGGATGCCTCATCCTCGAAGGTGAGATGTATATTTGTGATATGTATATGTTGTGATCCTACTACGATCGAACCGCGCAAAGGAGACGTTGGCGAATTTTTTTGAAAATTTGAGGCGTTAGAATTTTTTTGAGAAAATTGGAAAAATAATTTGATAACTAAAATTGTGGTTTTGAGTTATAAAAGTTAAACGATATTGGTTGGTTTTGAAAAGATAATTATGAATGGATTTGAAAACTTAGAAAAGTTTTCGTAAGAAGTTTAACGAATGGATTTTGGAAAAAGTTAAAATGTTTAAATAGATTTGATATCTAATTGGAACAAATTGTTTTGAAAAGTTAATGGATTTTTGTGACTTTTTCTTACTTGGTAATTTCGAGGATGAAATTCTTTTAAGTAGGGGAGAATGTAACGACCCAGAATTTCGGTCATTCGAAATTCGTATATTTAATTGATTTTAAATATTCACAAGTAAATTTTATAAGATGAATAACTTATATTTGAAATATCAGGATTTAATTGGATAATTAAATGGTTAATTTAATTATTTGAAATTGTGTAAATAATTGAAAATTGAATTTAATGTGAATAAAAATGATTTACAAAGTTGAATTAAATTCTATTTGAATTAGAATGATGTTGGTAAACTTTTGAAATTGAATTAAAAGTAAATTTATAGAAATTGAATATTTTATTATTTAATTGACAAGTGAAAATAGCCATTTTTCTAACAGTCTTGGATTTCGACGAAACTAGTTTCATCGAATCCGTAATGTTATATTTTTGTTAGATTTCAAATTTCGTGTCAACCGGATTTACGATTTGTCCGGGGCAAGCTAAAATGCGTAGAAATCGGTTTAAGTAAATTTTAAATTTAAATAATTCGATTCGAAAACCTATCTTCCAAATACGATCGAATTGGCTCCTAATATATATTCCATTGTGTTTGGAATAGGGGTAAAACATTATAAATGCCAGGCGGCACGCTTTGTTTCGAGTTCGAAAATTTTTCGGGTGAATAGTGTCGTCAAATTTTCTATAAAAGGCCATAATTTTCTTCTATTTTCATAAAACCCTAATGGGGTTAGGGCTAGCCGCCACTTCTTGTTAATGGCCAGAATTTCATTTCGTTTCTCCTCTAATTTCTTCCAATCCATGCAATATTTCAACAAACCTCCAACGCGAAGATTGTAGAGCTAAGCGAGATCGACAAATCCATGCGGGTGAATCGATAAATCGTCGACCATAGGAGGGGAAAGTGCCTGCGTTCGTCCATGGTTCACGCACGTTTTCCAACGCAAATATGTGACCAAGCTTCACGCCGTGGGGACCGAAGGTAGAGCGGAGCAAGGGCTTTCAAGCAGTGGTCGCCGATCGTCTTTAAGTCGATCGATGAAAGCTCGATAATTCGGTTTATAAAGGCAGCCGATGGGTTTCTAAACCCTAGAAGTTGCGTGATGAACAACGATGGAAGAAGGGTAGCGATCGGCCCAGATTCTCTCAAGTTAGAACGTACGGCTGTAATGAATATTAGGTCAAAATAAAAATAAAAGTTTGTAAATTTATATATATATTAAATTGTATAATCTTTAAAACACCATAACTTTTTCATATGAGGTCCGTTTTTGATGAAACGAATCGTGTTGGGTCCGTATTGACGAGCACTACATTTTAGAGCTAGTTTGGAGTTGATTGGAGATAGTGTGAATTTTGGGTAAAATTAAACGGCTGTTTAATTTTATTCGGAATAAAACACTACAACTGCTATTGGAAGCAAAGTGAGTACAACTCACTCTTTCTGACTCACTGATATTTTTATATAAGTGAGAATAAATGTTATTTATGCTGATTGATGATTGTTTGGAAGATATATGATATATTGTATATATAATGATTGGTATTTGGATATATACCTGCCTATTGGAGCAGATGAGACCCTATACGTTCCCGTGTATGAGAGGATGACCCTTTGTACGTGCGTCTACCTCGAAGCGGACATTGTACACATATTCTAATATGTATATTTGTTGCAGGTGACAGGTTGGAGGGATCCAACTGGATTCCTCACCAGTATTGATTTATTTACAGATATTGTGATATATGCTATTATCATGTGATATATGATGTTTGGATGCCGTGATTGATGTATTTAGTGCTGTTGCAGCATTGGGCCTATTTTGGAAATTTAAAAATGTTAAAGTGGTGTTTTCAAATTAAAAAGGATTTTCCAGTGATTTTGAAAATAGATGTTTTATTGATTTTTGAATTTGGTAAAGGAATTAAATTCACGATTTTGGACAGTGAATTATCCTTTAGATTAAATGTGTAGAAGTATGGGAATTTGTTAAGGAACTATATTCACGATTTTGGACAGTGAATAATATATTGGATAAAATGGATATTTTTGGAAAGTGATATTTTTAATGGAGTTAAATGGTTTAAGGATGTTTTAAAATGTGTTAAGGATCGAAACCATAGATTTCAACATTCATTGTTGAAATAGACGTTTTCGAGAAGTAAGGAAATGATGGACTATAACACTGTTGTTATAGTAAATGATTTTCGAAAGGAAATGTTTTTGTATAGTATTGGGATTTATATATCTATCTTATTTTCAAATCCCTATACTGTTGATTTTCGGTTGTCGTAACGATGTTTTACGCAACATTCGTTTTGACCCAAATAAATGTGTTTAAAGAGAATGTTTTCCTTAAAGAATAAAATATATACTTAATCCTGATTTAAGTATATGTAATATTTTCTAAGTGTTGAAAATAAAGAGAATTGTGAATTACTTATTTTTACATAAGTATATGGAAATGTTTTCCAAAGTTGAAATGGTTTTGAGATTATATATTTTTAAAGGATTCTCGTATTCAAAGTGAATATTTGGCAAGTGATTTAATTAATAAAAGATTAATTAAAGGGCCTAGTGATTGTATATGGTGCTAAATATTTGTTTGTTTGCTTTGATAGTTAAATAACCGACTATCAAATTTGGCAATTTTAGTTCCTCGACTTGGTGTGGGAATTATTTAGTCGTACACTTAGTACGTAGCCTTCTGTGTAGGCTTGATTATCGTTGGTGTTGAGGATGTTGATTCGTTAGTGTGGAGTATTACTCCAATCTATCGAGCTTCCTTCTTGGCCGAAGGATAGCATGTTGAAAGTTGGAGACGTGATAAGTCTATGAGACTTAGTTTCTGTGTGAGGTTGAGAAACGCTTTTGCGTTGTTGGTACAAAGAGACCGGAATCAGATTTATCTGAAAACCACTTCGAACCAACGTATATGCGACGATTGTGAAGGTTGCTTGTGATGATATTGATATTCCGGATTTTCATAGTGGAGGACTGCTTGTTGATCGTTTAGGGTTAAAATCTCAATATACATCCAGTAGCAGTAGTCTCTTCATTATGAAATATCAAATGCAAGGACTATTCGCTACTAATCCTTGGGATTTCCCGACAGGATGTGGTAGGAAAGTGCCTTCGGTTTGTCCTGTTCCTGGACAACTTGTATGAATGTTTGTCTGACATTGCATTTCTGAAGATTACATACATTGGTTTTTACAAACGCATATTTGTTTGGTGGTGGAGAAGACAACTTCTCTTAGCTTAACACCCTTCCTTGAGACGTACGAGCTCGAGGGTTGTATTTTTGTGGAAGGCAATTAGTAGTCAACGAAAATGGCCGTGTGGCATTCATAGTGATGTGATTGTGATTTGTGAAAGGTAATTGTCACGTACGGGAATTTTCGACTTTCGAAAATTCGACATCGATACTCACTTTATCGACTGTCGAGCAATCGAGTGCCGGAAACTCCAATAGTGAGGGTTTTAAGAAAAAGAAATAGAAGAAAAGATAGAAGAAAAAGAGAAGAAGAAAAACAACAGGAACAGAGAACAGAAAACAATATCAGAATCTTACACATCGCAGCGGAACAATATATAATAGATAATTACTAGTCTTTTAAAACAAAGAACTATATCAGTTTTTATACATACATCAATCATCAGAGTCAATATACAACAATGGAAAGTTATATAACTTGTCCTCATACAGAATACACAGCGGGATAAATACTATCAGATACAAATACTACGTCTCGCCATCCAGCTTGCTTCCAAAGCTCCAGAATATCCAGAATATCCTGATAACCTAACTCTAGACTGCCCGTGTGGAAATTTGTGGGCACCCAGAGTTTAGAAGGGAAACAATAAACTCCGAGTCAATCATGGTGACTGGTGTGAGATCGTAAAACAGTTTATCTTTAGAATAAACAATAGAAAAAATTTTAAAGTCAATTCGCAATGCTTTTGGAAAATGAAACTACCATAAGACCTCCCGCCACACACACAATGCAAACGCAGACTTGGAGGAGATTTCTTCTTATGATAGTCAAAGATGCTTACTACGCAAAAAATCAAATTCTTTTTGATATTATTATTAGTGCATAGTGTAGAAAACATTTCGAAAGTACAATATAAATCTTAGCCAGCATAGGTACCATTATAGTATGCTTGCTATAGCTACCATATTAAATGGCAGTACTACAACTAAAACCGTACAAGGCTCGTATTGTTTCTTTGGATTTCCAACAAATGGTCAGGCTAAGGAACTTCCTTTTCCACGATGGGTACGTCCCTGGAATAGACGACCCGAGAACCTAACCGGATCTCTGCCAACACAAGGCCGGGTTACCTCTGCAAAAGTAGGTAACTACTGACACGCGTATGCCATCCCCCGATCGTCACCGATCTTCCCGAGGATCCCCGATTCGCAACAACCACAAAGTAATAAATTTGCAGCAACCACAGAGGTTAAGTATCTGGGCTCCATACCATGATACCACCTTTATCCAGAAGGAATGACATACACTAAGGGGCGCTACTCCCTAGAACCTTGCTGCATCCTTCCTGTTTTGACCATTTCCGGGGTGTGAGGCTCGACGAAGTCTCGTCCACAAAGCTACGCTTTCTACAAAGCCCTGCTTCGGGTCAAACAAAAGTGATCAACCTATGATCACAAAGATATAAGATCAAACAAATGATCATATCACAAATGATCAAACACTGATCATTTCACAGCAACACTCAGTATGCCACGTTACCAAATTGGGAGTATATCGCTGATAAATTTCAACTACATAACCTCTGAGCTCGTACGTCTCAGAGAAGGGTGTTAAGCTAAAAGATAAAATTCTCCGCCACCAACAGAAATGTATTTGAAAGAAATCAGCTTTATATCTCAAATTGTAACGTCAGACACACAATCCATACAAGTCTGTTCCTGGATCGAACAGAACCGAAGGCACTTCTCACAAAGCCCTTGCATATCCGGATAAATTTCTAATCACGTCCGGACTTCCCGTCACTAAGGGTGATAAAACCTCTAAACCGGAGATCAGCCGATGTAGAGTAACTCGACGGTAATCCTTCTATTTTCAAAAATATCTGGTCTTCAACATCGGTCTTCGAATGCAATTCATAACGACGTATCACATATTCGGAATGGGTTATACGACCCCATGGTCCTTTCCCGGCTAACCCGAATAGTGAGCGATTATTTAAAATAAGTGTGGCATTCAAATTCATCCAATTCACAACAAAACATCCATTCAGGGTAATTATTGATAGTCGGTTATTTAACTATCAATAAAGATGCGCAACATCATCAGATTCCAAATAATTTTCCAAATTATTTAATTTCCAAAAATATCTTTATTAGATATATTATTTTCCACACTTAACCATTTGAAAACAGATTTCAAATATTCACTTTTCAATTTATCTTTAAAAGATAAAATCTCTAAACAGTTCACTTCATATTGGAAAAGCATTTCCATACTTATTTAAAAATAAGTAATTCACAAATCATTTATTTTCAACACTTAGAAAATATTCGATATACTTAAATCAAAATTAAGTATATATCTCATTCTTTAAGGAAATCATTCTTTAAACACATTTCATTTGAGTCAAAACGAATGTTACGTAAAACATCGTTACGACGACTCAAGATCACTAGTATAGGGATTCGAAATTTAGATAGATATATAAATCCCAATACTACACAAAACATTTCCTTTCGGAAATCATTTACTATAACAACAGTGTTATAGTCCACCATTTCCTTATTTCTCGAAAACGTCTATTTCAACAATAAATGTTGAAATCTATGATTTCGATATTCAATACATTTTAAACCATCGTTTAAAACAATTAACTTCATTTTCAATGTCACTTTCCCAAAACAATATCCATTTTACTTAACAATATATTCACTGTCCAAAATCGTGAATATACTTCACTAACCACATTTCAATATTTTCTATACATTTTTATTTCAATGATTATCCACTATCCAAAATCGCGGATATATCTCCTTTATTAAACTTCTGTGTTTAACTTATCAATTTCAATTGGTTTTGGATTCATAAAACAACGTTTATAAATCACGTTCATACTTCATAACAATTTCAACTTGCCAAATCATTTTTATTAGCCAATTCTATTCATATTCCATCTAAGTGCAACAATCTAATTTATAAGTTTATTACTTATAAATCTTTTATTCTACACATCTATTCAATTTATACTTCACAATTTATAAATTTCATTCACTTACGAATTTTTATTTCGTCTTGTTCTAACACTTACAAAGCTCGTTTAAAATTCCAATGTTTTAGATTTATAAATATCGACTTTTTAAATCCTTTAAATAGACCGCTTATAATACTGTGAAAAACTCAATTTAAACCCTTTTATAAATAAATCAACTATTTATTCAAAAATGACACTTGGGTTATATTTCACAAAAATCTTAACTTTTATAACTTTAAAATTTTAAACGTTTATTTATTTAAAATAAATCAATTCAACAATTCAATAAAATGTCTACTTTCAAAAATCACTTTAAAATCCTTTTAAAGTAAAAGTCGTTATTTTTAAACTTCAAAATTTTGAATCCGATGATGCAACAGCATCAATTAGTCAATCATAACAACAAACATCATATATCAACATATGATAACAGAATATACATCAATATCTGTAAAAAAATAAATACTGTTGAGGAATCCAGTTGGATCCCTCCAACCTGTTTCCCTGCATCCACAGACGTTAGCACAATACCAATTCCGCTCCAGTATGGAATTATCGCGGTATATGGGTTTTATAAAAATAATCCGCTTACTAACGGCGCAATAGGGTCTCATCCGCTATACGAGGCGGGAAATCAATCAATCCAATATATACATATGCCAATATGTATATATTGCTATATATATAGATATATCCTACTATGTCTAATATCACATTCAATAGCAATCAATAACTGCAAAAATTCCACATTCAATTTGAGTGAGAAAAATCTCACCTTAGCTTTTATTTTGCAATCCATTTCCAATCTCGATCCCATTGTCTTGATTTATACCTTGTATAAATATTTTACACCATTTATTAATATTTGAACAATTAATAAATCAATTTCCGTTTTTAATTGTTTAATTCTGATAGTTCTGTTCTAAACCAATTTCTCAATTAATAATTTTATTTAACCAACATTTAAATTTCTTTTAAACCCATTTCTTTTTTCAAAGTCTCATATATATCAAATTTTCTGTTTTACTTATGTATATACAGATTATGTGTATATAAAATTTGTTTCCCTTTCAACACAAATTTCTTTACTGTTATTTCTGAAAATTTAATTATTAACCAGCAAATTTACTTAAAACAAAATTATTAATACCTCACAGTTATTATTATTTCAAATATCTATATACTTTAACTGTTTTTTTTATCAAATTAAATGAACCATTTATACAATTAATTCTGCTGTATACATATACATTTCACTAAAATTCTTCTGTCCATATAGATTGAAAACTAAATAGGCCTTACTACTATTATCATTTTCATTATTCGAGAATTTTAAAATAGAACTAGCTTAACAAATTATAGACAGAGATTGAATGCTTACAGCAATTCTGAGAACTAGTCGATCCCCCATCACCTCGCTAGACTTCGAGCTCACCACTTCTTGGAACTCGCGAGCCTCACCCAATCTCAACTTCGCCTAAGTCGCGAAATCCTAGAACGCCGCACCGTTCGCCTCGCGCGCGGCCATCAACGACACCATCTCGCGAGCACGTGCACCATCGCATCTCATCTCCATCGCTGCGATGCCCTAGACCTGCTCGTGCTCCTCCAGACCTCGCGCTCGCCGTGCCCTAGCTCACGCGCCGCCTCCATCGATTCCCATCCACTCGCGAGCTCGATTTCGTTTGAATGTTTAGAAGAGGGGACGCGAATTTTAAACAGAGACCATTTTTTCTTTGCGTTTGATTTTGAAGAGAGGGGGTAAGAATATAAAGCTAGGTTGTGAATATTTAAAAAGAAAAAGGGGAGGAAGACAGGAGAATTTTAAAATGAACGAACATGCTCACCCCGTGATCCTTGCCGTGATTTTAGGAATAATTGTAGGGAGGCTGTCGTTTGTTTGTTTTAAAATTTTAAATTAAATTTAAACTCAATTTGTTTCGATACCACTTTCAATGCGTTTACGTGCCGTATCCTCACATAACAACTCCAAATGCTACGAAATTTGAAATCCGGTAATAACAAACTATTACGGATCCAATGGAACTGGTTTCGTCGAATTCCGAGACTGTTTGAAAAATGACTATTTTTAAATATCGATTCAAACAATATAATTCCAAACTGAACAATTCACTTCCAAATTCGATTCTGAAGCTTCTGTTATCTTCAGTGTTATCAATATAAATTTTACAAGCATTTGAAATATTTTTAATCGGCCTAAATTTGAAGATTCAAATTTTTATCCAGTATTCAATAGATTAAATTTTAATGTTTAATCGTCAAATTCAAACTTATATTCGGGATTCAAATTAATTTATCGTTCAAATATTTAAAATTAATTAAATATTCTCAATTTAATTTGTTCAATATTCTGGGTCGTTACAAACTTCCCTCCTTAAAAGAATTTCGTCCTCGAAATTATAAGTCAGAAAAAAAAAATGTCCTTAACTCGTCTACTATTTTTCAATATCTAATAGTTTTATCAATTTTTCAAAACAAATCTTCCTACTAAAGATTCATTATCAATTCAACTAACTTTCTAAACATTTTCATAATTTGTTTCAAACAACATTGTTTTACTTAACAATTCAAATTCAAATTTAAATTTAAATTTCAAACTTTCAAAATTTCTCAAAAAAAAATTTTCTAACGCCCTAAATTTCTGAAAAATTTCGCCAGCGTCTCCTTTGCGCGGCTAATACGGCACGACTACAAAACGTCCCTACGGACCCTCAGATTCAAAAAGAAAAAGAAAAAGCCAAGCGGCTAGACAAGAAATCATCAAAAACTCATATAGAAATTTAAATACTTACCTTTTGTCGAGCAATTCAAATTTATCTTTGAAATCAAATCCAATTCCTTTATACACCTGTACGTCCTACTAGCCATAATATCTAGTTATAACATTCAAATCATTTTGCAAATTCTATTACAATTTTTTTTGATACTTACTTCTTATACATTTTTACTTCACTGCTGAAGTTACATGTCTATTTTCATTCAATTTTACATTTCAAACTTCATTCGAATTCAATTCACAATTTCCATTCAATTTGAATTCTATTTAACTTCTGAATATTGAATTTATCAATTATCTTTCATTCACAACTGATTATTTTAAATTAGTTCCAATTACTAATTCATTTCAAATTCTAATCCACTTACAAATTCAAATTCGTTTTCAACATTCAGTTTTAATTCCAGTTTTATTCTTTCGTTCATTTTCAAAATTTATTTACAATTTACCATTTTGGTTTATAACCACTCATATTAAACTGGATTTCAAATTCCATATGAATTTAATTCATTTCAAACCATATTAATTTGTCATTTCTTCAATTAGTTTCAGTTACTAATTTTATTTCAATACTTTACTCTACAAATTCGAAATGAATTTTTTCAACATTCAATTTACTTTCATTAAATTGATTCACTTGTACTTGCATTAATTTAACTTCATCTTTTAAGTTAAATTTATTCTATCAAACTTCAAATTGTATAAGTTATCAACTCAGTAATATTTCAAAAATATCTTTATATAGCATTCCAGAGTTTACCAACATTTCAAAAATCATTTTTTTTGAAAACAATTTAAATTATCCTTTGAATTTCCAAAACAAAACCCAAATTTTCCAAACAACTTCCATTTAAAACAATTTGGCAGCAATTTCTCTTTTGGAAACCCGAAAATGAATTCTAATGATGTGGCCATCATCATCAGGATTATTTTCCAGCGACCGAAAAGAGTTTAGAGCTTTTATCTTTCCACAATACTTTTCAAAACCTTTGAAATTCATTTTCAAATTCAAAAAGATTTAAACTTTCCAAATCTCCAAAATTTTCAAATTCTTTTCAAATATTTCCAAAAACTTTTCTGGAATTCCGTTTTAAATTACAAATCACATTTATAATTTATATTCTTTAAATTTCATTAGTATATGGATTTATCTCTTAACTTTGGAGTTATGATTTCAATTTCTTATTTAATTTCAATGATAATAGTTTAATATTATCACTTCTAACAACCATGCAACCATATACTATAGTACTTTATAGAAAAACATTTATTTTCTGTACAAAAATAGTTTTGGGCAAAATTATCTCATTTACCCTATTTAAAACAATACTGTGCCGAATTGTTCTATACAAGTGTTTAGAGATCCCTATCGATAGAGTTGTACGGACAATACCGACCAGAATCCATATACCACTCAACAAACCAATCATCACAATATAAAACAATTTTATATTAACTAACAAATACGCACTCGTATCTATTATTACACTCAACTCATTCTAGAGTACTACTGACTCTATCTCTAATGAGTAACACCCAACAGAGCAGGGTTGTCGCTTAACCATATGCTCTGATACCACGCTGTCACGTACGGGAATTTTCGACATTCGAAAATTCGACATCGATACTCACTTTATCGACTGTCGAGCAATCGAGTGCCGGAAACTCCAATAGTGAGGGTTTTAAGAAAAAGAAATAGAAGAAAAGATAGAAGAAATAGAGAAGAAGAAAAACAACAGGAACAGAGAACAGAAAACAATATCAGAATCTTACACATCGCAGCGGAACAATATATAATAGATAATTGCTAGTCTTTTAAAACAAAGAACTATATCAGTTTTTATACATACATCAATCATCAGAGTCAATATACAACAATGGACAGTTATATAACTTGTCCTCATACAGAATACACAGCGGGATAAATACTATCAGATACAAATACTACGTCTCGCCATCCAGCTTGCTTCCAAAGCTCCAGAATATCCAGAATATCCTGATAACCTAACTCTAGACTGCCCGTGTGGAAATTTGTGGGCACCCAGAGTTTAGAAGGGAAACAATAAACTCCGAGTCAGTCATGGTGACTGGTGTGAGATCGTAAAACAGTTTATCTTTAGAATAAACAACAGAAAAAATTTTAAAGTCAATTCGCAATGCTTTTGGAAAATGAAACTACCATAAGACCTCCCGCCACACACACAATGCAAACGCAGACTTGGAGGAGATTTCTTCTTATGATAGTCAAAGATGCTTACTACGCAAAAAATCAAATTCTTTTTGATATTTTTATTAGTGCATAGTGTAGAAAACATTTCGAAAGTACAATATAAATCTTAGCCAGCATAGGTACCATTATAGTATGCTTGCTATAGCTACCATATTAAATGGCAGGTTCTACAACTAAAACCGTACAAGGCTCGTATTGTTTCTTTGGATTTCCAACAAATGGTCAGGCTAAGGAACTTCCTTTTCCACGATGGGTACGTCCCTGGAATAGACGACCCGAGAACCTAACCGGATCTCTGTCAACACAAGGCCGGGTTACCTCTGCAAAAGTAGGTAACTACTGACACGCGTATGCCATCCCCCGATCGTCACCGATCTTCCCGAGGATCCCCGATTCGCAACAACCACAAAGTAATAAATTCGCAGCAACCACAGAGGTTAAGTATCTGGGCTCCATACCATGATACCACCTTTATCCAGAAGGAATGACATACACTAAGGGGCGCTACTCCCTAGAACCTTGCTGCATCCTTCCTGTTTTGACCATTTCCGGGGTGTGAGGCTCGACGAAGTCTCGTCTACAAAGCTACGCTTTCTACAAAGCCCTGCTTCGGGTCAAACAAAAATGATCAACCTATGATCACAAAGATAGAAGATCAAACAAATGATCATATCACAAATGATCAAACACTGATCATTTCACAGCAACACTCAGTATGCCACGTTACCAAATTGGGAGTATATCGCTGATAAATTTCAACTACATAACCTCTGAGCTCGTACGTCTCAGAGAAGGATGTTAAGCTAAAAGAATAAATTCTCCACCACCAACAGAAATGTATTTGAAAGAAATCAGCTTTATATCTCAAATTGTAACGTCAGACACACAATCCATACAAGTCTGTTCCGGGATCGAACAGAACCGAAGGCACTTCTCACGAAGCCCTTGCATATCCGGATAAATTTCTAATCACGTCCGGACTTCCCGTCACTAAGGGTGATAAAACCTCTAAACCGGAGATCAGCCGATGTAGAGTAACTCGACGGTAATCCTTCCATTTTCAAAAATATCTGGTCTTCAACACCGGTCTTCGAATGCAATTCATAACGACGTATCACATATTCGGAATGGGTTATACGACCCCATGGTCCTTTCCCGGCTAACCCGAATAGTGAGCGATTATTTAAAATAAGTGTGGCATTCAAATTCATCCAATTCACAACAAAACATCCATTCAGGGTAATTATTGATAGTCGGTTATTTAACTATCAATAAAGATGCGCAACATCATCAGATTCCAAATAATTTTCCAAATTATTTAATTTCCAAAAATATCTTTATTAGATATATTATTTTCCACACTTAACCATTTGAAAACAGATTTCAAATATTCACTTTTCAATTTATCTTTAAAAGATAAAATCTCTAAACAGTTCACTTCATATTGGAAAAGCATTTCCATACTTATTTAAAAATAAGTAATTCACAAATCATTTATTTTCAACACTTAGAAAATATTCGATATACTTAAATCAAAATTAAGTATATATCTCATTCTTTAAGGAAATCATTCTTTAAACACATTTCATTTGAGTCAAAACGAATGTTACGTAAAACATCGTTACGACGACTCAAGATCACTAGTATAGGGATTCGAAATTTAGATAGATATATAAATCCCAATACTACACAAAACATTTCCTTTCGGAAATCATTTACTATAACAACAGTGTTATAGTCCACCATTTCCTTATTTCTCGAAAACGTCTATTTCAACAATAAATGTTGAAATCTATGATTTCGATATTCAATACATTTTAAACCATCGTTTAAAACAATTAACTTCATTTTCAATGTCACTTTCCCAAAACAATATCCATTTTACTTAACAATATATTCACTGTCCAAAATCGTGAATATACTTCACTAACCACATTTCAATATTTTCTATACATTTTTATTTCAATGATTATCCACTATCCAAAATCGCGGATATATCTCCTTTATTAAACTTCTGTGTTTAACTTATCAATTTCAATTGGTTTTGGATTCATAAAACAACGTTTATAAATCACGTTCATACTTCATAACAATTTCAACTTGCCAAATCATTTTTATTAGCCAATTCTATTCATATTCCATCTAAGTGCAACAATCTAATTTATAAGTTTATTACTTATAAATCTTTTATTCTACACATCTATTCAATTTATACTTCACAATTTATAAATTTCATTCACTTACGAATTTTTATTTCGTCTTGTTCTAACACTTACAAAGCTCGTTTAAAATTCCAATGTTTTAGATTTATAAATATCGACTTTTTAAATCCTTTAAATAGACCGCTTATAATACTGTGAAAAACTCAATTTAAACCCTTTTATAAATAAATCAACTATTTATTCAAAAATGACACTTGGGTTATATTTCACAAAAATCTTAACTTTTATAACTTTAAAATTTTAAACGTTTATTTATTTAAAATAAATCAATTCAACAATTCAATAAAATGTCTACTTTCAAAAATCACTTTAAAATCCTTTTAAAGTAAAAGTCGTTATTTTTAAACTTCAAAATTTTGAATCCGATGATGCAACAGCATCAATTAGTCAATCATAACAACAAACATCATATATCAACATATGATAACAGAATATACATCAATATCTGTAAATAAATAAATACTGTTGAGGAATCCAGTTGGATCCCTCCAACCTGTTTCCCTGCATCCACAGACGTTAGCACAATACCAATTCCGCTCCAGTACGGAATTATCGCGGTATATGGGTTTTATAAAAATAATCCGCTTACTAACGGCGCAATAGGGTCTCATCCGCTATACGAGGCGGGAAATCAATCAATCCAATATATACATATGCCAATATGTATATATTGCTATATATATAGATATATCCTACTATATCTAATATCACATTCAATAGCAATCAATAACTGCAAAAATTCCACATTCAATTTGAGTGAGAAAAATCTCACCTTAGCTTTTATTTTGCAATCCATTTCCAATCTCGATCCCATTGTCTTGATTTATACCTTGTATAAATATTTTACACCATTTATTAATATTTGAACAATTAATAAATCAATTTCCGTTTTTAATTGTTTAATTCTGATAGTTCTGTTCTAAACCAATTTCTCAATTAATAATTTTATTTAACCAACATTTAAATTTCTTTTAAACCCATTTCTTTTTTCAAAGTCTCATATATATCAAATTTTCTGTTTTACTTATGTATATACAGATTATGTGTATATAAAATTTGTTTCCCTTTCAACACAAATTTCTTTACTGTTATTTCTGAAAATTTAATTATTAACCAGCAAATTTACTTAAAACAAAATTATTAATACCTCACAGTTATTATTATTTCAAATATCTATATACTTTAACTGTTTTTTTTTATCAAATTAAATGAACCATTTATACAATTAATTCTGCTGTATACATATACATTTCACTAAAATTCTTCTGTCCATATAGATTGAAAACTAAATAGGCCTTGCTACTATTATCATTTTCATTATTCGAGAATTTAAAATAGAACTAGCTTAACAAATTATAGACAGAGATTGAATGCTTACAGCAATTCTGAGAACCAGTCGATCCCCCATCACCTCGCTAGACTTCGAGCTCACCACTTCTTGGAACTCGCGAGCCTCACCCAATCTCAACTTCACCTAAGTCGCGAAATCCTAGAACGCCGCACCGTTCGCCTCGCGCGCGGCCATCAACGACACCATCTCGCGAGCACGTGTGCCATCGCACCTCATCTCCATCGCCGCGATTCCCTAGACCTGCTCGTGCTCCTCCAGACCTCGCGCTCGCCGTGCCCTAGCTCACGCGCCGCCTCCATCGATTCCCATCCACTCGCGAGCTCGATTTCGTTTGAATGTTTAGAAGAGGGGACGCGAATTTTAAACAGAGACCATTTTTTCTTTGCGTTTGATTTTGAAGAGAGGGGGTAAGAATATAAAGCTCGGTTGTGAATATTTAAAAAGAAAAAGGGGAGGAAGACAGGAGAATTTTAAAATGAACGAACATGCTCACCCCGTGATCCTTGCCGTGATTTTAGGAATAATTGTAGGGAGGCTGTCGTTTGTTTGTTTTAAAATTTTAAATTAAATTTAAACTCAATTTGTTTCGATACCACTTTCAATGCGTTTACGTGCCGTATCCTCACATAACAACTCCAAATGCTACGAAATTTGAAATCCGGTAATAACAAACTATTATGGATCCAATGGAACTGGTTTCGTCGAATTCCGAGACTGTTTGAAAAATGACTATTTTTAAATATCGATTCAAACAATATAATTCCAAACTGAACAATTCACTCCCAAATTCGATTCTGAAGCTTCTGTTATCTTCAGTGTTATCAATATAAATTTTGCAAGCGTTTGAAATATTTTTAATCGGCCTAAATTTGAAGATTCAAATTTTTATCCAGTATTCAATAGATTAAATTTTAATGTTTAATCGTCAAATTCAAACTTATATTCGGGATTCAAATTAAATTATCGTTCAAATATTTAAAATTAATTAAATATTCTCAATTTAATTTGTTCAAAATTCTGGGTCGTTACAGTAATCGTTACCTTAGGCCTCATCAACCGGAAATGACCGAAACAGGGTTAGATGCAGCAAGGCTAAGTGGGTCGCTCCCAAGTAGGATATGATCATCCTCTTCTAGATATATCTTTACATGCTATGACGTCGTGTATCTGGTTATTGTGGTTTGTATGCTACGAGGGTCCTTGGTAAAGGTCGGTAACGACCGGAGGATAATATATTCGGTACTATCTAGTTATAGAGGTGGGTCGGTCTTGTGTTGGTAGAGGATCCTTTGTGATGGTCCTCGGTACATTCCTCAAGAGATGTACTGTCGGAAGGTAGTCCCTTCACCTAGTCATTTCTATGGAAATCCAAACCCCACTACGAGCTGCGATTTTTTTTGTAAAGGCGTAATGAATAGCCTCGAAATGTTATATGGGTAACCATTTCGACTATGATTAATATTATTTGTATATACTAGACACTAGTATAATATAATAGGATTTGATATGAAATGTTTTAGTTATCGTAAGGTAAAAACATGTCCATGTTTATGTGTGGGCGTGTCTTACGAGATACTTTTGTTTTGATAAAGGAAAAGTTTGGTAATCTAATAAATTCAGTTGAGTGTGTTTCTCATGCTGGTTTACCAGACTGATCCGGGAGTTCTTCCCTTTCAATGCTCGGGTCAGACCTAGTATATTTACAGGTTCATATTTGGTGCTTTTGGGCTTTAGCAAGAGAGCTGGAGATCTTCATTTTCGTATACACGTATCTGTTTAGATTATCCCCTGCTTTGCTTAGTTGTTGTATATTATCGGCAATTGTGAGGACAGGTTATTATAACTGTTCAAGCTGATAACTATTGTTTGATTGTTGAACTCTGATTGGTGTATGTATATACAGTTTCTGTTTTGTAAAGATCATTGATATGATATTATATATTTTCCACTGCGATGTGAGATTCTGTATGGTTCTGTTTGGTTCTATCTTCTCTCTTTCTTATCTTCTCTTCTCTTCTTCTCTCTTCTTTTCTTTCTCTTGACTTTCCGTCAGTCTGTGCTTTTTGGGTCGGATATGTGTGGTTTATTGTCGATTCAAAGGGTACGAATTTGCGGTTCGTCACAGTTACATATGGTTTTGCTGGGATAGCAATGCAACCTTTGTGTAACTGCGATCTATCGTGGTTCCATTGCATAATTTAGATTCTTGATGTGATACTAAGGTTTTCTATCATAGTATATGGCTATGTAAGGAGAATGGAGGTTTCTAATCTAGGAACTTGATCGGAGTCCTCACTAGGGAGGTCAAGTGAGCGATACTAGTTCGGAAGTAAAGTCTATGTACCCGAGCAAGTGGTGTGATCAAATATTGCATACGGATGATTTTTGTGCATCATACGGGATTAAGTCTATTTGTATGCTCTATTCTGCAGCTTAGGGAAGTTTAGGAAATTATCTATATCCTTGGACGATCGATGAAGTTGTGAACCTAAGCAAAATTTTAATTATTGTTCATTAGTCATTTAACATTTTAAATAATGTTAAATATTAGTTTATTCTCTTATGGAATTTCATTTGATTGGTAGTGTGATTTTGTAGACTATGCTTTATAGAGTTGTTGTTTATTAGGATTTAAATCCCCGTGCTTTTGAAAGAAAAAAAGTGATTTCGAAAGAATTTGTGGAAGAAATAATATTATTATTATTTTGAAAACTTGGGTGAAGTATCATTATTTTAGAATATTTGAAAGAAGTTTTTGTGAAATGGTTTTTCAAATATTTTTGGTTTATACTAAAGTTTGGCGATTGGCCGTTTTCTGTCTTGGAAGACCCGCCAGGTATATTTGTTTACTCTAGTTGTTGTTTTAGGAGGAGCCGAAATACCACTAATTGCTCCGCATTGTTTTGATTTTAGAGTTATACCATGCTTCGATGGAAGGAGCCCCCTCCTTGTCATAATTGATTTTGATTTTGATATATTTCTCTTTGGAGGAATTTGAAAATACATTTTGAATAAAAAAAGCTTGGGCAGTTAGTTCTAATATTTTCTTTTGAAAAGATTGGATGCTTAGTATTTTATTACAGAGTATTCTCTGTACTTTTGTTGCATATGGTTGTTATATTGTTTATGTTGCTATTACTTATGATAGAAATAGCTTGTGTATTGCTCTTTTTTCAGCATGGTTCTTTTTTGGATTATGTAAGTACAAGATAGGTACATGGATGCAAGATATTGATATTTGATTTCTTACGCACTTGCATTCGCACTAAGATAATAAGTTGGTTGCAAAAATAAATCAAACGCAAAAGTGGTACGTAGTAGATTTAGATATTGGAAACTGGTTGAAGATTTTAAGCCCCATATACGGGAGGCCACTTGGCTTTTGTTTTCTTTTGTTGATTTGGGCTAGTGGTGACGAGTTGTAGTTTTTTCGAATCAGCCGTGTAAAAGAGGCGCTGTCGAAATTTTTTAGTATTATAAGGAACATTAAGAGTTTAATAACTTATTTTAATTAATAGTTTTTAAACCTTAAGGGTTTGAAGATATTTTCTTTCTTGGTAATTTCGAGGATAAAATTCTTTTAAGGGGGGAGAATGTAACACCCTTAAATTATATTGTTTTGGTTTTGAATATTTAAATAATTAGTGTTTAAAAATCTGAATAACTTTTGTTCAAATATAGGTTTTATTTAAATATTTTAATTATGAATTTAGTATTAATTAAATAGATTTAATAGCCTTATTTAACTTCTTTTAATTAATAAATAATAATGGTGAACTTCTTTTGTAAATTTATTTACAATAATAAGTGATTCGAATAAATAACAAGAAAATCAAATTGTTAATAAAACAACTTGATTTTAATAGCGTATTTTTAATTAAATTTATTGGATTTTACATAATTTTTAATTTGAAATATTTAAATATTCATTTAAGGTATTTTATAGCAAACAATCGTATTTTTGAAATTTCATAGAATAAAATAATCTGTGTATTTTATAATTGTTTTGGAATTATATCGCATTTTAGTGTGCGATCGTATTTTTATTTTAATCGTTCACGGTTCGTACTCTGACGGAATATTGTATAGCGGGATACCGCAAAACCTTCTTTTCAAAAAATTCTAAATCAAATAAAAAACTCAAATTTTTGGTCAAACATTGTGATGCGATGTTGGCTTGTAAAATTGGGTTTGCTTGAGAATATGGTTTAACTTGAGTTTTATGAAATTGAATTTTGTTTATAAAATCAATAAAGTCAACACTTCACTATTTTCCATTTTTATTTTTAATCTTTTCCTCCTTTCAAATTGCTAGTAAACTAAAAATGGCCTTAGCATTCAAAATTCAAAATCAATTTGTATACTCAATAAAAAAATGTAAAACAAGTTCCTTTGAGTTAGTTTTGGCGAGAGTTTCAATTCCATGTGTATGTGGTGGTGTGCGTCATCGATTTGGGGATGGCCGTAGTTGATCAGCGAAGCTAGGGTTTCATCTAGTCGAAGTTTCATGCGATGATTGGATGCATAGTAGGTTGCGTTGAGTTTCTAGTGTCGAGGAGATTTGCTGGTGATAATTTGCTGAAGTTCGGTCCTCTATGGTGGAACGTGAATTTTGCTAGGGTTGAATGAAAATCTCCAAGTCGCGTTTTTGTTTGCTTGGCCGAGCTTCGATCAAGTAGGTGTGTTGTGGAGAGGAGGAGGAGAGAAGCGTGTTGGAGCAAACAATGTGTGATTTCATAAAGAGATGAGGGAGCATCTACATGCGTGGAGAAGGGGAGTGTACGCGCACATGCCCAGGCAAAGAGGAGATTATTGTTTTGGGGAAGATAATGTTTAAGGGGATTAAAGTGACTAAGTATTTTATTATGCTGTTAAAAATCCAAAATCTTATAAATTTAATATCTTTTCCATATGAGGTCGGATTTGGACGCGGTCAGTTGTGTTGAACTCGTATCGACGTTTTCTTCGCATTGGTGCTAGATTCATTGAATTAGGAGCTAGTGAATTTTCAAGATAAAATCGAAGATCAAGCCAGAACGCGAAAGCGTCCACTGGAATTTGGGTGAGTTTACTCACCTCTAATTAAACTATACGATATCCATATTGTTACATATTATCGTCAAATGATTAGATGATAGTTGATAGTTTGATGAAGTATAAATTAAAGATACAATTATAGTGATTTAATTTAATTGCATTTAACGTAGTTAAATTAGTTATACTTTGTTTCTGATATCCATTTCGCAGAATAAAACACCATTCTGCTATAATTAAAGTGAATGTTTTATTTGGGACATTTATTTAGCAGAATAAAACACCATTCTACTATAATTAAATTAAATAGATTATTTTTGGACATTTATCGAGCATAATTAATTATTGTTCTATGCTTTCAAAGTAAGATGATTATTGTTTGATTTTGTTGGATTCGAATTCCCATTTGATAGTGGATGGCATAAATAACCATTTTATCGCAGGGGACAAAAAGAAGAAGTTGGAGTTTTTTCATTGCGAATAGGTGTTATGGAACACTTCAAAGTGCATATGTATATATATATATATATAATATTTACAAGGGACTTTTGTAAAGAGACCATAATGGGTTTATCGCCAATATTGATTTACTTATATTCTTATATTGCTTATATTGATGTTTGGCCGAAATATTTATGGCATACTGTTTGACTTGTGTAAGTGTCGTTATAGCGATTGTTGCTATACCATCACTTGTGAAATATCATCTCCTTAAACCCTTGTGTGTGTTGAACTTGTGTTTGTATTTTTAAAAAATACATTTTGAAGTCGTGTGTTTGCACTTAGAAAGTTGTTCAAACTATATTTTCAAATATTTTGAGAAATTTTTTCAATATAAAGGATAAGTATTGATTAAAATTTATAAAAGAAGTTATAAATCTGATTAATTATCTATTGGGATAATTAAAGTTGTTTCTATTTATAAAAAGCATTTAAATTTGATTTATTTTCCTTCGAGATATTTAATGTTGTTTAAATTTATAAAAGATTATAAATTTGATTTATTTTCCTTTGGGATAATTAATGTTTAAATTTATAAAAGGTTATATATTTGATTTATTTTCCCTTGGGATAGTTAATGTTGTTTAAATTTATAAAAGATTACGAATTTGATTTATTTTCCTTCGGGATAATTAACATTGTTTAAAATTTATAAAAGATTGTTTATAAATGAAAAACTTCTTTAAAAAAGGAATATTTAAAAACAAAGCTAAGTGTAAATTGTTTTGGGGCTTATAATAAACAATGTTTTTGATGACATTACTTTTGATCATTCTTTTTAACACACTTAGAAATATAATTTGGCCTTTTAAAAGAATATTTTTCAAAAGGGTGTTTTTAGAGTGTTTTACAAATATTTGTGACGTGAAAATCAAGCACAAGTAAGAATCAAATGTTTTAAGAGCTTGATTCATTTATTGGTGACAAGTGTATGCGATCTAATTTTCATATATAATCATTTCTTTACTTTCGATAGTTGATTTCTTAACTATCGATTTTGATATCATTCTATTTATTTGTCAATCTGAGATGATTTGTCGCTCATTTTGATCATTGGCATCCAATACCTTGGGTAATTAAAACCAAAGAGCGAGTGGAAGCCAAGCCATGTGGGTCACACCCATTAGGGTATATTCATTTTTTATCTAGAGATTTGTTGGTAGCATGCATGCGATGATGTGAGTATATTCAAATGCTCATGTAAGGCGAAGTCCAGCTTGGAAGTTCCCGAGAGCGATACATGTTTGGCATGGGCTCTCAAGTATATTTTGGCTAGTGGTATACTTTTGATGTAGGGGGCGCACCCTTTTTGTTATGTTGGTTAAACTCATTCTCTTTGTTTCGTTTCGTATCTTGGAATTAAAATTTTCTTCTTTTGTGTTTACGTCAATTTAAAACGATTTATTGCTCATTTGAGTGTTGATATCCATTGTCGGAAATGACTAAAACCAAAGAGCGAGTGGATGTCAAGTTATATGGGGTAGCTCCTATAAAGGTATCTTCACATATACTTTAGATTGGATTCGGTTGTATGCACGGATATGTGAAATACTCAAATACTCAATAAGGTTGGCGGGGTTCGGCCTGTACATTTTCCAAAAGCCATCGTAGTTCTTAAGTATATTTCTAGAGGCATACTTTCGATTTGGGGGCACACCCTCCTTGTCATTATTGGTAAATTTCCCTTTCCTTATTTGATTCAAATCTTGATTTTTTTTCCTTAATTGCATTGAGAAGTACCTAGAGTTCTTCTCGATGTTTAATTATTTGTATCTATTTTATAAGTTTGGATCTTGATCTTGTCTATGTTCATCCTTTCTCTTTTGGATTGTTGTTCTGATTTGTTTTCCATGCATGGATGTTGTTCGTGTGAGGTAAAAACCCATTCCGCGTTTAGTGGATGGTCTTACAAAATTATTAAATGTTAACCATATCACTTTAGATTTCTTACGCTGGTTTTCCAGACTGATCAGGGTGTTATTTTATTATAATGCTCAGGTCAGACAGAGTATTTTTCCAGGTTGTCGTTGGTCGATGGAGCTTATAGAGTAGAGCTAGATGTTCACCTACCAATTGTTTTATTTTCGTTGTATTATATATGTAACGACCCATATTTTACGTATTAGAGGATCATAAAATATTTTTATATTATTCGTATGAGGTCATATGATTCTACAATTTGGGGATATAATTCTTAGGGTATTGTAAACACCTGTGATTTTCTCAAATTTCTATGTGACCATATTGACCCTAAAAATCTTGTTTGGTATATTACTTTCATAGGAGCTGAGTTAGGGTCTCAAACCAGTTTAATTCCTTTAGGATGATGGTTTCCTTTTATGTAGAGTGTTCATAATAGAAAAATGGACTTACAGTTAGAAAGTTATGCCTATTTTAAGTTTTGTAAGCTATTGGCCAGGTTAGTGTATAATTAATTAAGCACATTAGTGAGTCCATTAGTCTAATTAGAGAATACTATAAATAGAGGGCCGAAGAGTCAATTTAAAACTTTTCCCACTCATTTTAAACTAGGTCTAGACCCTAATTAGCCCTATATCCATCCTAATTTCATCCAAAATCACCCAAATTGCTCTCTAAATCAAACTAAATTGCAGATTAGAGATTAGATCATCAAATAAAAGTTAAAGTTCATTGATTTGCTTGATTTGAAGTGCATTCCATTGCTGTTCGAATTGGATCTACGTTCATACCGGTTGAATTTATTAATTGGTGAGTGGTTTATGCTTCCTCACTATACTATGTATGTTTATATGATAGAACCATAGGATTTAACATGTTTTAAATTGATTTTTAGCCATAAAAACTTTTCCAACTTTAATTACATGTTAAACTATGTATATGATTTAGATTGATTAGAAATCACCCTTGCTCATGCTTATATATTCATGATATATGCATATCTATGTTAGAGATTGACTTATTTGTTTTATTTTGATGGATTGCATGTTTGATTGGACGAAATTGATTGTTATTCTACGTTGGATGATATGATTTGATGTTTTTTGATAGTGTTGTGATTGAATAGAAAGTTAGGTCAGAGAATTGAGCAAATCGGAGGCAAAATTGGTTGGAATTGGATGAAACTTGGAAGGGAGGCTTTGGTACATAGAAAGAGCTTATGGTTCAGGATGCAAGTTCCAACTCATTAACTACATGACTTGAATCCGAGTTGAGAGGTCGGCACCGACATGTGATGTTTGGTCCATGGTGGTGGTGACTTTGGGGAGAGCAATGGTGTTGCTAGGAGAGGTTGCCTTAAGGTGATCGATCGGTGATTGACTAAGTTTTGGAGGCTATAATGACTTGTTTCTAGAATATGGAGTAGGGTGGTTTGAGGAAAGGACTTGTTCTATGATGACTTGATTCGTGCAAACAAGTCAGGGTCAAAGCATTTAGGCATGGAGTACTAGAAGCAAGGAAGGAGTGGAAGAAAACTTAACTATCGATTAGCTAAGTAGAGAGGTCGGGTCCGAGCAAGGAGGTCAGGACCGAGTGGGGAGGTCGGTGCCGACTTATAGGGCTAGGTCCTAATTTGATGAAACTTCTGAGAGATGAAGTAGAGGTCCTCTAGATTATGCTGGAGGTGTTGGCTCGTTCGTATCAGGTTGGACAATGATTTAACAATATGATGAAAAGCTATGGTCTTAGGATATTAGCTCATGTTGGGAGTAGCTTCGAAGATGGCGGCTCACAAAAGGGGTGGGACATATGATAAAGGAATGTGGAAGGGTTCTTCATGAATAATGGAAACTAGATTGAGCAAGAAGGGCTCGGTATCCAAATGGAGCAAAGGTGGGCTCAGGTGTATGTGCTAAGGAATCGTTGATGACTCAGAGAGTTTTCTATTGTACTCGTAGAAGGGGCATTGTAAATGGGGACGCCCAAGGGTCAATGAAAGACTTGTAGCATTGCGTCTAGTGTCCAGCTTTGGGCTGTGAGACACATACCAGCTTTGGGCTGCGAGATACGAGAGTAGAATAGAGAACTAGGATTTCCATTAGCCCCAAGCTTGGGAGTCATACGAGTTATCATATACTCAGAGCACATGGAGTGATAGTTAGGACTGTTTAGTGGATGCTATGGATGCTAGGTTGCTTTGGTTATTCTATTTAGTAAGCTATCACTCGTAGATATTAAGGGAAATAGGTATTTGAGATAGGAATACCTTGAAGACTGACATCCTTTGTTTGGTTTGTGATATATATTTAAGATATTGTATAGTAACATATTATAGTGTTATATGCTAACTCTTTGGTTGCAGGGATAGGTCAGGTATGGTTCATGTACTCTTGTTTCTTACCATATTTACCTGTATAGTATTTTGAGACTCATTTATCGCTCACACTAGACTATTGTCTGACCCAAGGTTTTATGGTTTGCCTCTTATTATCTTGGGTACTCTTAAATGAGTAGACTAGATAACAAGTCTTAGTGGCGTAGTAACTGTTCGGAGGACGAGTTGGATGGAGCTATTTCGTATTATTTACATATGTGGAGTCTACACTTATTTCGCTAAGCAATGCTGTGGAGTCCGTGACTATGCTTGCTTATTACTATTTGTTGAAACAGTTTATTTGAGTTCATTTCTATTGTACAAACTCTACTACTTTGATGTACAACAATGTGGATCTATTGCTCTGATGATGATTCGTTCACATAGTAATTACTGTCACTTCTGTTATATCTGTGATATTATATTTTATCCATGCGCTATGAGATATGATAGGTTATATGCTGCATTTGTTCATTCTAAACCCTGATGATCGTCCTATATTGGTCGGGCATGACAACAACGCACTATTTATATACTATTACTGCAGGCGGTATAGGGAGGTCGTCACTTTGGTATCAGAGCTTTGATTAGATGATTAACTGGAGATGATACCATGATATACTAGATATATGGAAGGTCTTATTGCCTTAAACTGGATCAAGGGTATGCATATGTACGAGGGAGTTGTACTTGTTATTAGTTTGGTTTTCAAAACTATATAGTAATATATTATATAAGTCACATGCACTTAAGCACTATAGATATAGTTTGCTTTATGAGAGACTAATAATTCTTGTACACATAAGAATGAGCCGACATACAAGGAACGATGTGAGAAATTCTGCTTCAGGAGGAGTAGAGGAAGGAGCGGGATCAGGACCTGCTACGCTTGATGTCCAAGACATATTCAATGCTATGATGGCTAATATGATGAGGAATGCTATTGGAGTGGTGATGGGAAGAGCTGCTCCCGTGCAAGTGCCTAGGGATGATTTCATCAAGCTTACCAAAGACTATTCTACTCTTGGAGGGAAGCCCTTTCATGGACGGAGTTAGCCATAGAAGTGCAAGATTTGTTAGATACTTGTGAGCCCATCTTTTGTGATATAGAGGTAGAAGATGCTATAAAGAGGAAGTTGGCTTCAAGGCAGCTTCATGGCTGAGCATGAACTAGTGGAATGCTGTTACTATTGCTACTCCATAAGATCAGTTCAGCTGGGATCAGTTCAAGGCAAGGTTCAAGGAGAAGTTTATTTTGGCTACTCAAAAGTCGGTTCTGTTTAGAAATTTTGCCGATCTCAAGCAGGGAGAGATGATAGTTTCTGAATATGTAGCTGAATTTGATGCTTTATCTAAGTATGGGATGTCATTAATCGACACTCCCTTGAGGATAAATGAGAATTTCATCATAGGATTAGATGACTATCTCGGAGAGAAGTTAGTAGATCATATTCATGAGCCTTTTGAAAAGCTAGTGGAGAAGGCACTTCGCCATGAGAGTTTGTATCCTAAAGCTAAGACTACTATTATTGTTTATGCTGAGAAAGAGGAGCCAAAGCCGCAACAAGGCAATGAAGGCAGAAGAAGTGGAATGAAAAAAGAAAGCAATCATAGGGAAAGGGTGTAAGAAGAAGTGTAAATAGGAACCTACTTGCTTTGGATGCAATGAAAAGGGCCATTTGATTAAAGATTGCAAGATGAGTGAGAAGTGGAAATGTTGCAACTATGACAAGCCTGGGCATTTAAAGAAGAATTGTCCAGATTCGGTGAAGGATAAGCAGGTGGTGAAAGCGTATGCTTTAGACGCAGTCCCGACTTCGTCGAGTGCCCCTCGATGAAGGAGAAGAGGAAGGGAGTCGTCATTCAAGGTATGCTTTTTATTGGTGATGTTCTTGTTTGATTTTTGTTTGATATCGGTGCTTCTCGTTCATTCATTCATCTGTAGGGACCTAGTAGATAGATTGAGATCTAAAGCTAAGATAGTAGACCGACCCCTAATCGTGACGAACCCTGTTGGAGGCTCTACTAGTCTTTGCATGGTTTGTTGTGGGCTAGTTTTATCGAGTCATGGATGTTCTTTGGTTTGTGATTTCTTTGTTTTGAACTTTTTTGGGTTCGGAATTATCCTGGGTATGGACCGACTTAAGAAGTATGCGACCATAGTGGATTGCGAGAAGCTATTGGTGACAATCGGAGATGTGGATGGGTGAATGGTAGTGGTTGGCTGCTTACCAGAGGATGGGGTGATGGTTAGCTTTCTATATTTGCTTGAGGTTCCACATGAGGAATTGTCCTCAGTGCCTATCACTAGAGATTATCCAGATGTTTTCGAGGAAGTGACTGGGTTGCCATTGCATAGAGGGTTGCCATCGCATAGAGAGATCGAGTTTTAGATAGACTTGGTGAAGGAAGCCAGACCGATAATTATGTCTTTGAGGCGTATGACACCCATAGAGCAGAAGGAATTGGAGGTGCAAGTGAATGACCTATTGAGGAAAGGGCTTATTCGAAGGACCATATCTGAGTGGGGCGCACCTATAGTATTCACAATGAAGGCGGATGGTTCTTTGAGGTTGTATGTGGATTATCGTGAGCTGAATAAAGTGACGAGGAAGAACATGGGAGAGTTAAAGAAGCAACTAGTGGAGTTAGAAAGTAAGATCTTTGTAAGGCTAGTAGTTCACTATGGGGAGCTTCGGCCGTGTTTGTGATGAAGTTCGACGAGTCTTCGAGATTATGCATTGACTATCATATGCTGAATGAAAGATCTGTGAAGTATAAATATCCTTTGCCGAGGAGAGATGATTTATTTGATTAGTTGAATGGGGCTAAGGTATTCTCACATCCAGATTTTGCTTCACGGTTTCATCAATATAGGGTTTCAAAGGAAAACGTTCTGTTGACTGCTTTTAGAATAAGGAATCATTCATAAGAGTGGCTGGTGATGTCGTTTGGACTAACTAATGCACATGCATTCTTTTTGAACTTGATGAGTCGGCTTTTCCAAGATTAATTAGATCGATATGTGCCAGAATTCATAGATGACTTCTTGATGTACTCAAGGGATGGGAAAGAGCATGAGGTTCACCTAAGTCTTGTCTTGGAGATGTTGAGCAACATAAGTTAAAGGTGAAATTTTCTAAATGTCAATTTTGGAGAAGGTAAGTTAAGTTCTTAATCCTTGTAGTTTCGGGGTGAAGATTGACTATGTAGATCCTTCGAAGGTTGAAGCTATGGATGGATGGGCCTCTGATGGAAGAGGCCCAATATGGTTACATAGGTTTGAAGTTTCTTAGGTTTGGCAGCCTATTACTAGAGATTCATTAAGGAATTTTCTTGGATAGCAGCGCCAATGAAGAGAATTACCTAGAAGAACAAGAAGTACATGTGGGCTAAAGAGTGTGAGATGTCATTCCAAGAGTTGAAGCTTCGGTTAACAAATGACCCATGCATAGTTATACCCGAGGGTAAAAAAGATATGATTGTTTATACGGATTCTTCGGGTTCGTGGTTAGGAGCAGTGTTGATGCAAAGAGGAAAAATAATATCTTATGCATCTAGGTAGTTGCATCCCCATGAAGTTCGATATCAGACATATGACTTGGAGTTAGCGGCTGTTATCTTCCATTGAAGTTTTGGAGACATTACCTTTTAATGGAAAGGTTTGAGTTATTTACTGACCATAGATTTTTGAGATGCTTGTTCTCTCAGAAGGAGTTGAACATGAGGCAGCAGAAGTAGTTAGAGTTTTTAGCATCTTATGACCTTAGGATAAAGTATACCTAGGAAGGGAAATAAATTTGTCGACGCCTTAAGCCAAAAACATCAAAGTTGTGTTCTGGCGATGATTGAAGAGTGGAATGTGTTAAAGACATTAGCTTCCTATAATATACACTTTTTGTCGAGTGTTTCTCTGAGTAGAGCTATCAGGACATTATTATGCTTAGAAGTTTGTGTAAAGACCCGTATTTTACGTATCAGAGGACCGTAAAATATTTTTATTTTATGCATATGAGGTTGTATGATTCTATAATTTTGGGATATGATTTTTAGGGACTTTTTACACAACTATGATTTTTTTTCGAATTTCTATGTGACTATTTTGACTCTAAAAATTTTCTTCGGGCTATAAATTTTGATATAAGTCAAATTTGGGTCACAAACAATTTCCATTGCTTTAGGATGATGGTTTCACATTCCCTAGAGTGGTCATAATAGAAAAACACACTTACGGTTAGAAAGTTATGCTTGTTTTAATATTTTAAACTGTTGGCCAGGATTAGTGTAATTAATTAAGCCCATTAGTGAGCTCATTAGTCTAATTAGAGAATACCATAAATATAGGGCTTAAGAGTCAAGTTAAAACTTTTCCCTCTCATTTAAAATCAGGTCTAAACCCTAACTAACCTTATATCCATCCTGATTTCATCCCAAATCATCCAAATTGCTCTCTAAATCAAACTAGATTGCGGGTTAGATATTAGATCATCAATTAGAAAATAGAGATCATCAATTTGCCTGAGTTGAAGTGCATTCCATTGCTGTTCGGATTGGATCAACATTCATATTGGTTGAATTTGGTAATTGGTGAGTGGTTTATGCTTTCTCACTATAATACGCATGTTTATATGGTAGAATCATAGGATTTAACATGTTTTAGATCGATTTTGGACATAAAACCTTTTCTAACTTTAATTACACGTTAAACTATGTATATGATCAAGATTGATTAGAAATCATCCTTGCTCATGCTTATATATTCATGTTATATGTAGATCCATGTTAGAAATTGACTTGTTTGTCTTATTTTTATAGATTACATGTTTGATTGGATGAGATTGCTTGTTATTGTATGTTGGATGATATGATATGAAGTTGTTTGCTAGTGTTGTGATTACAAAAAAAGTTAGGTCGGAGAATTGAGCAAATCAGAGGCAAAGTTGGTCAGAATTGGATGAAACTTAGAGGGAAACTCTGGAGTATTGGTAGAGCTTGGGGTTCAAGTCATAGATCCATATTCTATAAGCATAGAAGTCGATAACTACATGAGAGATTGGTATCGAGTTCTGTGGGTTGGTCCAACAAGTTAGTATTTTTGGGGAGAGCAGGGGTGTTGCTAGTAGAGGTTACCTAAGGTGATGGCTCGGTGATTGGCTAAGTGTTGGAGAATACTATGACGACTTGTTTCTAGAAAATGAAGTATGGTGCTTTGAAGAGAGGACTTGTTCTATGACGACTTGATTTATGTAGAGAAGTCGGAGTCAAAGCGTCTAGGCATGGAGTACTAGAAGCAAGGTAGGAGTGGAAGAAAATTTAGCCATAGATTGGCTAACAAGAGAGCTCGACACCAAGTTAGGAGGTCGGTACCGACTTCTTGGTTTAAGTCCAAATGGGATGGAACTTCTAGGAGATGAAGCAAAGGTCTTGTAGATCGTGCTGGAGGTGTTAGCCCATTCATATCAGGTTGGATGACGATATAACAACATGATGAAAAGTTATGGTATTTGGAAATTGGCTCGTGTTGGGAGTAGGTTCCTAAGATGGCGGCCCGTAAAGGGGTAGGTCGTATGATCAGGGAATGTTGAAGGGTTCCTCATAAAAAAACAAGATTGAGCAAAAAGGGCTTAGCTGTATGTGCTAAGGAATCATTGATGACTCAAAGAGTTTTTTTTGTACTCTAAGCAGGGGTGTTGTAAGTGGGGACGCCCATGGGTCAATGAAGGGACATGTATACCTTGAACCTATAGTTTTAGGTCTAGGGTCTAGTTTTGGGCTGCGAGGCACGTATCCATCTTTGGGTTGCGAGATACGAGAGTACAGTAGAGAACCGGGATTCCCATTAGTCCCTGGCTTAGGGGTCATACGAGTTATCATATATTCAGAGCACATGGAGTGATGGTTAGGATTGCTTAATGGATGCTATGGTTGCTTTCTTTAGTAGGCTATCACTCATAGGTATCAGGGGAAGTAGGTATTGGTGATAGGAATACCTAAAAGACTGATATCCTTTATTTTGTTTGTGGTATATCTTTATGATATTGTGTAGTAGCATATTATACTGTTATATGCTAACTCTTTGGTTGTAGGGACAGGCCCGGTATGGTTCGTGTACTCTTGTTCCTTACCATATTTACCTGTTTAGTATTTTTAGACTCATTTACCACTCACGCCAAACTGTTGTCTAACCTAAGGTTTTATGCTCTGGCTCTTATTTTCTTTGGTACTCTTAAATGAGTAGACTAGATAATAAATCTAAGTGATGCAGTAGCTATTTGGAGGACAAGCTGGATGAATCTATCTCATATTATACACATATATGGAGTCTACGCTTATTCCGCTAAGCAACGCTATGGAGCCCGTGACAGTGCTTACTTATTACTATTTGTTGAGACAGTTTATTTGAGTTTACTTCTATTGTATAAACTCTACTACATTTGATGTATAACTTTGTCGATTTATTATTTTGATGATGATTTGTTCACATAGTTATTATTGCCTCTTCTATTATATCTCTGATAATATATTTGATCCATGCACTGTGAGATATGATAGGATATATGCTATATTGGTTTATTTCAACCTTGATGATCATCCTATATCAACGGATATGGACATCGCACTATTTATATACTATTGGTGCCGATGGTATAGTGCGGTCGTCAAAATCGGTATCAAAGCTTTGGTTACACGATTAACTGGAGTTGATACCATGATCTGATAGCGATAGGGAAGGTGTTATTTGCTTAGACTGGATCGAGAGTATGTATGTATACAAAAGAGTGCGTACTTGTTATAATTTTAGTTTTCAAAACTATATGGTAATTTATTACATAGTATAAGTCACATGCACATCAGCTCTATAAACATAATTTTCTTCATGTGAGTCTGATCATTCTTATTATAGATAAGAATGAGCTGGCATACAAAGAACACTGTGAGGAATTATGCTTCAAAAGTAGAGGAAGGAGCAGGATCAGGAGATGCCACGCCTAATATCTAAGCCATGTTCAATGCTATGATGGCTAATATTATAAGGAATGCCCCTAGAGCTTTGATAGGTAGAGGTGCTCCAATGCAGGGGCCTAAGGCTGATTTCGCCAAGCGGAAAAATGATTATTCTACTCTTGGTGGGAAGTCATTTTATGGAATGGAGTCATCCATAGAAGTGCAAGAGTGGTTAGATACTTGTGAACAAATATTCGGTGATATAAGGGTGGAAGATGCTATGAAGAGGAAGTTGGCTTCGAGATAGCTTCAGGGCCAAGCCATAAATTGGTGGAGTGTTATTACTATTGCTACTCCAAAGGATCATTTCGGGTGGGATCAATTCAAGGCAAGGTTCGAGGAGAAGTTTATTCCGACTGCTTAGAAGTCGGTTCAGTTCAGAAAATTTTCCGATCTCAAGCAGAGAGATAGCTGTTTCTAAATACGTGGCAAAATTTGATGCTTTGTCTAAGTATTGGATGTCGTTCATCGATACTCCATTGAGGAAGAATAAGAAAATAATTGTTGGTTTGGAGACTACTTGGGGGAAAAATCAGTGGACCATATAGATGAGCCATTTGAGAAGCTTGTAGAGAAGACGCTTCGCCATAAGAGCTTGTACCCTAATGCTAAGACTGCAATTGTTTTTTCTGCTGGGAAAGAAGAGCCAAAGCCACAACAAGACGGTGAATGCGTGGAATGGAAAGAGCAAGCGGTCCTAGGAAAAGTGTGGTAAGAAGAAGTGTAAATGGGAACCTACTTGCTCTGGATGCAACGAAAAAGGGCATTTGATTAAAGATTCCAAGGCGAATAAGAAGAGGAAATGTTACAACTATAACAAGCCTGGAATTTGAAGAAGAATTGTCCAGAACTGGTGAAGGATAAGCAGGTAGTGAAAGCGTATGCTTTAGATGCAGTCCCGACTTCGTCGAGTGCTCCCTCGGCAAAGGAGAAAGGGAAGGGAGTCGTCATCCAATGTATGCTTTCTATTGGTGATGTTCTTGTTCGAGTTTTGTTGGAAGCTTTATTCGTCCACCTACTAAACTTGAAAACCCTAACTAATTCTACTCAAATCAATTTTGAGCACCCAAGAGTTTAAGGGGAAAAACATAAACTTCGAGTCAGACATAAAGCCTGGTGTGAATAGTACTATTACATCTCAGTTTATAGATATTAAGTGAGACCACGCCGCTTAGCGGAATGGGTTTCCCCTTACTAATATCCCTTTAAAACAAATCTTTTTACAAACCAAAATCCTGCAACCAAACTGGTTAATCAAACCGATTATATCAAAAATAGAAATATTATATATGCTTAAAACAAGTATAAATGGACCATCTGTCCGAACAATATAGTTTTGTTTGGCTAACAACTAACCATTGGTTGACTCGGGCCTACCAGACAAAATAAATAATCTAACATCTATTAGACAAACTTCTGGACGGTCTGTCCTTAACTTACTTCTCCAAGGGTCACTAGATCCTAATGGTTTTTTGGGCTCACCAATAACCTAGTCTTCTTCTCTGTATATATTCCTTTTTGTGTGTAACCATAATTTAAGTCTTACCTGTGACTAAGCCCTACATACTGGAATTTTGGACTAATTTAGCTAAGGGCTATAGCTAATGTATAAAGTGCGACCCTATGTCAGTCCCATTTAGTATTCAATTATCTGAGTCATTTTACTTAGGGTTAACTACCCTTTAAAATTTACTTGAAAAGCTTTGAAATTTATTTAATCCCTTTAAATCATACTTAAACAAGGAAAACATATTATTTGCTTTACTCATATATCTTTTCCATGATATATGCTTTACTCAAAACATTGTTGATGAAAACATTTGAAACCTTTGTTTAAACCTTTAAACAATCACTTTCGAAACCATTGAAAGTACCCCTTCCGAAACCATTGAAAGTACCCCTTTCGATACAGGTAAACTATTTTACTCTATAACCTTAGGTCGAAAGGTCAAAACATACCTTTCAAAAACATTTACAGTAGTCCTTTTGAAAACATTGAAAACATCTCTTTTGAAAAATTTATAAAACCTTAGACATCCTCTTTTAAAACTCTTCAAACCTGCCATTCAGAAACATTGGAAACCTTCCATTCAAATACTAAGGGTAAACCTTTCGAAAACATTGGAGAATCACCCCCTTCAAAACCTTTATCATATACCTTTTGAAAATACTGGGGAACCTCCCCTTAGAAACCTTTATTAGCTACCTTTCGAAAGCATTAAAGTACTCTACTAAAAACAAAACTTTAGAAAGCATTGGGTTCAAGTAACATGTGGAACAACCTTTCAAAACCATTTGAAAGCATTCCTTTCGAAACCTTTGGGTTTAACTTTCAAAATCTCCAAAGGGTCTTAAAAGAACTAAGTCAAAAGCAACTCTTTCGAAAGCAATTTCCTAATTGAAAAACATAGATGGTGTCGAAAACAACCCCTTTGAAAGCATTAGAGAAGCGGCTCTTATTTTAAAAGCGAAAGCATCCCTTCGAAACCATGTTTAAAGGCAGCAGCCTCAACTGGGTCGAAAGGTAGAATTGCGGCAACGTATGTTTCGACCCTGTCGAAAGCTAGTTTAAAACAAAAGGCAGCAACTTCTATCGAAAACTATCTTTAAACCCTTTCGAAAGCATCCTTTTAAAAAGCAAGCAAGTGGCATTTCCATTTGAAAGCAAAGCGAGGACTCGACCCCTTCGAAAGCACTGTTTCGACCTTATGCCTTTCGCCTAACCCCAATTTACTATGTACCAAGGCATTGATACCATGTGAATTAGTTTTGACTTGGTCGAAGGATGAAGCTTGAAGTCGAAAGCCTGCTGCCGATAGTGGCAAAACAGCAAACACTTACAAAAACTATTTTCTTTCTTTATAAAGTAATTTCTTCCAACTAACTTGCTTATTTGTCAGAATATAATTGGTTACCAATTTCTTTTCCAAAATCTTTTCTAAAAGCGCTACCGAATTTAGTGATTATTTATTTAAAACATTTAGCAAATTGCCCCTTCTCCTATTATAAACATATAAAACATTTAAGTCCTGTACTTTAAATAATTTTATATACTTATTAAAACACTTAGGAAAATTCTCCAAAAATTCTCTTAAATCACTTTTAATATGTTTTTCAACATATATAAATTTTCTGATGCAAAGCTAATATATAATGGCCGTAATTATTTTTAAACCCAATTTAACTATTTTATTCACTAGAAATTCATAATATATCCACATTAATTTGGAAAATTATGAAACGAAACCCATCTCAAATATTATTTCTGACCATATGTCTAAATCGCAAGGCATTTGGATGTCATTTGATAGGTTTTTCAAATCGAAACTTGTCATAAAAATCAATATGAATAAGCATAATTCATCAACAAGCATATATATATCTATTTAACATTCAATACATGGCAATATACTTTGCAAAAATATCCGGATCTGATCTAGAAACTGAAAAAAAGAAAATATGAGATGTAACCTATTATTCACCTTTAGCTTGCTTGTTAAGGAGTTGAGATTTGATCTTGAATGAATTTGATTAAGCTTCCTTCTTTAGATTCTTGCTTATCTTCTTCTTATTTCTTCTAATGGTGGCCGACCTCTTCTTATTTTTAGTTTTGATTATGAACGTATAAAATGAAAGTGCATGAGGGTTTAGGGTATAAGAATATGACTTATTCCTATTTTTCCCTTATCTAATTTCCCTTACTTATTTCATTTTAAGTTCCCTTTAGTTCATTAGTTTAAATAGGCACGACTACCCTCTAGATATACTAATCTAAATCCCTTAACCATTTACATTATTTCATTTACTTTAACTAACTAAATGTCCTAAATAATATTAATAAAAATTAGGGTCATTACAAACTCCCTTCCTTAAAGAATTTCGTCCTCGAAATACAATAAGGTACTCATCAAAATCAATCATAAGGGTAAAGCATACCATCAAACAAGTCATGATAAGCGTCTCTCATCCTGCTCTCAGTTTCCCAAGTCGAGTCTCTCTCGTCGTCACTCCACTGGACTCTGACTAATCTGGCTGTCTTGTTCCTTAGCCTCTTCTCATCTCACGTGACTATACGAACTGGTTTTCTAACTATAATCAAATTTGGTTCCATTACTAAGTCCTCTAACATGGTCAGTACTGTAGTAGTCTATGGATCTTGAATACACTTCTTAGATGTGGACTCCTGCCAAACTATTCGGTAACTCTACTCTATATGTGAGTTTCCCGATCCTTTCCATAATAGGAAATGGTCCAACGAATCTCGGTGCCAATTTTCCTGATTTCCCAACTCGAATTACACCTTTCATCATTGATACTTTGACGAAAACATGATCTTCAACTGAGAACTCTAAGTCTTTCCGTCTCCTATCAGCATAGCTCTTCTGTCTAGATTCAGCTTCCTTCATTCTAGCTCGAATTAACTCAATCTTTTCTGCAGCTTCCCTAACCAAATCCGGACCAAGAACTAACCTATCCCCGATCTCTAATGAACAAACTAGAGATTTGTGTGGCCTTCCATACAAAGCTTTAAACGGTGCCATCCCTATACTAGCCTGATAACTGTTACTATATGAAAACTCGACTAAATGTAGATGGTCTTCCCACGATCCTCCAAAATCTAGCACACAAGCTTGTAACAAATCCTCTAAGACTTTGTTAACCCTTTCCATTTTCCCATCTGTTAGCGGATGGTAAGCGGTACTCATCTTGAGCTTGGTACCCAAAGTCTCATGTAGATTCTTACAGAACTCGCTAGTGAATAAGGAATCTCTATCGCTTACTATACTACTCGGAATTCCATGAAGTCTAACTATATTCTTCATGAATAACTTAGCTAAAACAAGTGCTGTCCTGGTTGACTTGACTGGAATGAAATGGGCACTCTTGGTCAACCTGTCCACTATGACCCATGTACTTTCATTTCCTCTATTTGACCTCGGCAACCCATCTATAAAATCCATCGAGATAGAATCCCATTTGCACACTGGAATATCTAAAGGTTGAAGTAACCCACTTGGTTTCTGATGTTTGGCTTTTACCTGTTGGCAGTTTAAACACTATTTCACCCATAAGCCTACATCTCTCTTCATACCTTCTCGATAGAAGCTTCTCTTCATATCGCGATTCATCTTGATCCCTCTAGGATGAATCGTAAACTTGGATCGATGACATTCCCCAAGAACTTCTTTCCTTAAGTCCTCAACGTTCGGAACACAAAACTGTCCCTTCTTTCTCAACCATCCCTTCTGGTCAAGACTAAAATCCTTTAGACCATCAATCTCAGTTCCAACCTCAAGCCTTCTAAAACTCTCGGCTAACACTAGATCCTCTTTCTGTTTAGAAGCAGTCTTTTCGATCATCACCGGTCAAACTTCTAAGCATGACAACATAACAGTTTCCTTACTAGGTTTAGCTTCAGATCTCCACTGTACTCTACATGCAGTCAACGCTTCAAATCTTTCCACTCAACTATCATTGCCAACACTGCATTTTGATGTTTTCTGCTAAGTGCATCTGTGTTGGCTCGGTATATTGGCACATGAGAAAGACAACGGTAGAAGAAAGGGGAAAGGAAAAGCATCGGATGAAGTATGCAAGATGGAATGCCGAACAAACATTTGGTTCGACATCCTTGGAAATGCCGGACCAGATATCTGGTCCAGCACAACATTGGAATGCCGGACCAAATATCTGGCCCGGCACAACATTGGAATGCCGGTCCAGATATTTGGTCCGGCACTGCACCTAAACACTGGACCAAACATTTGATCCGGTGCATAGGCTTGCCAGACCAGATGTTTGGTCCGACAAATCAGCATCTCTACCTCAGGGCAGAAGCGACTCCAAGAACCCCCCTCTTGCTACCAAACCAAAACTAGTTGGACTCTATACCGGTCCAGATTCTCACTACCGAACCAGACATACTTGCATGCTGGACCAAACTCAGGAGGTTATAACTCCACCTCCACCCTTTACAACTTCACTCTATAAATACCAGAGCTTCTCAACAACAATGGGGAAACTTTGGAAAAGAAAGGGAAAACTCTACTGTGATTCAATCACTCCAGCTACTCTAAGTTTTTGATCTTTCCAATCATAATTGTATTTGTAATCGAATCAAAGAGGAATAATAAGATGGACAGTAGACGTAGGCATGTTCTGGTCGAACCACTATAAAACTTTATGTGATTTACCGCTTTTTAGTTTCAGGCATGTTCTGTGACTGTAATGATTACTTAATGACACATTGAGACATATAAAATAGCATATCAAACAACCTAAAGACAACATAACTAAATTCAGACTCGGAGATGTTTGCCCAATTTTTGTGCAAACGTTTTTGGTGCTTTCACTAAGAGCCGAACTCTCTTACCCACTCTTCTTCCAACCTTAACACATCATTAGAGCTGGCTCTCTCCAGAAGGAATGTTGACAAGGGTAAGAACGCGGCCACTACTAGTATGTCCAATCCCATCCAAGAGGATCAAGGAAACCATGCCACCCATGCTCAGCTACCAGGTTCAGCTGTCACTTGAGAAGACTTAGATAGGGTTGTGAATGAGATGACCAACCACTTCGTTGCCCAGTAAAAAGCTTTAGTGGACCAGCTCATGACACGCTTAAGGGGCACCGAGGAGTCCACTCACAACACAGAATCTCGAAATGAATCTCAATCTAGAGAGTCTCGTAGGCGGAACAGATCCCCTTCGTATGAGGAATTCAATCAAGAAGATAAAAGAACTCAAAACCGAGCCAGGACTCAATCCGAAGCCGGGCCCGAGAGGGCGCCAGGAGCTGGGCCCAGCCAATGGGGCACCAAGCAAGGACCAACTATAACTGATCCGGTCATGCTTCGAGCCAATCATCGCCAATCCACTCTCAACTAAAGCTCGGGACGTCATCAGTATCAAAGGGAACCACTTCTCTCAGGACTGCTCCAAAATTCAAGGAAAGAATGACACGCCTCTTTAGGGAGTATCTCAGGCGTAAACTGCACGAAAGGGGTGTAGGAGCAAGGGTGTCCAACCAATTCACCAAAGACATAGAAGCAACAACCGCTCCTCGGGAATGGAAGATGCCCAATATGGATCCCTACAAAGGCACGTCCGACCCAGTCATCCACTTACACCATTACACTCAACACATGCTCATGAATGGAGCAACGGAGGGTGTGATGTGTAAATGTTTCCCATTGTTCTTGTCAGACCTTGCAACCACATTGTTTCATCGCCTGCCTCATGGCTGTTGAATATGTTAGTATATGATTTTTGTTTGATGATAATAAACATATATATATATATATTCATTTAAATGTATTTGTTCTTGTACTATTTTATTTTCACATAATTAAATAAATATTTGTTGAATAAAATAAGTAACACATAATTTAAATTCAAACAAATATTTTATTCAAACAAATATTTTATTACAATTTTGAATATTACAAATTTGAGCTCTCACTATATATACACAATTTTCGATTACAACAAAACTTCAATTACATTTCAATTTACATAACTTTCCTCACTACATATTCACTCAACACTCATATTTGATCTTCAACTCTATTCCAATTTGTATCCCGCATCTGAATTATCTACAAAATAAACATTGACGCCGTAAAATTGAAAAAGAAAATATTTTGCAGTGAAAAATAAAGTGTGTTTGAAAATATTGTTTGCCTTAGTTACTTGGGTTGTTCGTCATTTATTTCTTATTTGAATCTATCTACACGAACAACTTGTGACATGCACAGTGTATCACTGTACATGCCACAAGGCCGTGCACACCAATATACACTTGTCAAAACTACAGGGATAGGTGAGCACAAGGTCAAACCCGAGCTGAGGCTGGATTCAACTCAAGTGCATATGAGTCTCGACCAAATCAACATAACCATTCTCAAGTTCAAAGTTCAAAGTTCAAGTAAACCAGATAAGGCACAGCTCAGACTCAAGTGAAACCAAGGCCACAAATTTCATCCAGATCAATGAACAAGGCCAAATGAAGACAATAGAAGTGCATACACATGAAGACTCCAACCAGAACAAAGTCACAATGCTTTAGACATGCATATATACAACAAGCACATGACTCAAAGCATAATCATTGAACCAGAGAATACAAGACTACAGTGCAATGAATCAGATTGCACATCTACAAGGCTCAGTACAAAGCAACATGTAGCTTTATGGATCCAACATACTCACATAACAAGAAGCTCAACAACTCAATGCAAACAAAGCACATGATGCAATACAACAAATCAGACCAGAGGCAATCAAGTGCATAAGGACACAAACCACACGGTGCACCTTACCAGTCCATAATGAATGCAACCATAAGTGCACAAGAAAACAATGAAGCATAAACCATACTAGCATGGATGTGCAATCACTCATGTACATATACAAGGCAGTGAACGAATTAACTCAACTACATGAACATCAACACAGCAGTCAGAGCAAAAAGTAGCAGTTTGAAAGATGACAAGTACACATGAAACACCATGCAGTGAACAAATTAAACTCGAGCAAATCACAACATATATACACACATACATGGAGTAATGCAACAAGCAAGTCAGAAAATCAAGGCATGTTTAAGTAGTAGTTTCAAACAAAGTCAATGATCATGCCAGAATCAAAGCCGTGGTAACCAAGATAATAACAAGTTCGAATTGAACAAATCAAAGTGTCAAAGTCACAGTAGAAACGAATTCAAATGCCAAAAATAATGGAACCAAATCCAAAGCAAACGCAAGCCGTGGTGACCAAGCAACCATAACGGAAAAATATACGAATTGAACCAGTCAGGACTAATCACCAACATTTGATTACAAATCAATGGTTGAGCATAGCAATTTGAAGAATTCAAATGAAATTTTACGAATGATAATTAAGGGAATTGAACCCTATTTAAACCCAATCATCATCGGCAAATCAAAATCATTCGAGTTCAAGCAAAAAAATCAGAGAGCAAGCATCAATCCAGAACTCGAATCAAGCCGAGTATAGTATAAATCGAAAAGGGGACAAACGTACTAATTCAAAGCATCATTCGATCTCGACAAATTGAAGCAGCTGAAGTCGAACAAAGCAGCAATCAATCCAAACAAACTCCATATTTCAATCGAAGCAAAAGAACAAGCGGCGACTTCAATTCGCAAAGCCCTAAATCTGAAAGAGGAACGACCGAAGAAACAAAAGCATACGGGTCGAACAAAAGAAAAGGGAGACGAGTTTATTTTCTTAAGCCTTAATTTTGGGCCGATCACCTTATAAATTATATTGGGCTGAATATATTAAAAAGGGCTTTGCTTTTGTATTGTTTAGTTTATTTTGTAATTTTTCTTTTAAACTTTTGTAATTTTCTAATCGTGTGACTAGGGACAAACTACGAGGCGTAGTTTGAGAATTCGCAACTCAGTTGCTGAGTTGTGGTAGGGTTTTGAGCGTAGAGTTAGGTTAGTCGATAGCGTGTGTCACGAGTTTACGTGTGTAAGCGTTTGACTACTTAATTTCTAGTAGAAACCTTGGGGGCAGCACGTAGGCAGGGTTTGCCGAAGCTGGGTAAATCTGTGTTGTTCTATTTCTGCTTTTATTATTCTGCTATTATCTATGCTGCAATTATTTTATATATTTCCACATTAGAATAATTATTAGTATCAGCCTATTCACCCCCCTCTAGGGTGAAATCAATCCTACAAGTGGTATCAGAGCTAGGAACAAAAGCCAATTTTTGTTTTAAAAATTTGATTTTTTCAAAAACCAATTTTTGTTTTAAAAACTTTGATTTTTTAAATGGGTTCTTTTAATAGTGTTTTTCCTGAGGGTCAGTCCATAGTTGGGCCATTAATGATCAATGGTGAATAAGCATATTGGAAAAATAGAATGGAAATTTTTATGAAATCCATAGATGCTTGGAATATTGTTGAAATGGGATATAGGACACCAACAATTATGATAGATAATCAAGAAATAGAAAAACCTATGGATCAATAGACAAATTCTGAAATTAAACTACTGACTACTAATATCATGGCTATGAATTCTATTATTTGCTCATTAGACCAAATTGAATTAAATTGTGTTTCACATTGTTTAACTGCGCAGGAAATCTGGCACACTCTTGAAGTAGTTCATGAAGGAACCTCTCAATCTCTTCTTGACAAATTTAGCAATGAATATAATGAAAAAGTAAATTAGTGTTTCTCAGGAGAAACAAATGACAGTGAAAGTGAAGAACCAAACGAGGTGTGTTGGCAGGCTAAGGAACAACAAGAATGGTATCTAGATTCCGGTTGCTCCAGGCACATGACAAGTAACAAATCAAAGTTTCTTAGCCTAGAAAAACACAAAGGTGGGAAAGTCACAATGGGCAACAACGAGAAATGCAAAATTATCGGTAAAGGTAAAATAGGTAATGGTACGTTTACCTTAAACGACGTATTATATGTTGAAAATCTACACCATAATCTGATCTCAATTAGCCAGTTATGTGATAAAGGAATGAATGTTGTTTTTGATTCTGACTTGTGCAAAATTGTTGACCAATCATCAAAAGAAACCTTATTTTCAGGTAAGAGGAAAGGTAATATATACTCTCTATCTTTTGATGATCTCACTCTTTCAAAATGTTTGGTAGTTAAGGATGTAGAACTAAATTTATGGCATAGACGATTAGGACATGCTAGCATGAATCTGTTAAACAAATTAAAAAGAAAAGATTTGGTAAGAGGTTTGCCATCACAACAATATCTTACCCGCTTTAACGCTATCATAGCAGCGGTGCAGGACGCCGATGAGAGGCTTACACTGATCGCACCACGCGAAGGCGTCCACCCAGATTCCAAACTCGCAAGAAGGTTGACAAAGGAGAAACCCCTAGCTCTTTAGGATTTCTTTCATGAGGCTGGGAAGTACATGAGATTGGAGGATGCGGCGACCCACCAACATAGCGAGCAACCAGTAAAGGCTTCCAACGTCCAAGGAAACGTGGATGCTCCACCCCGAGGGGATGGTAACAAGCAGAATGGTGAAGTTAAAAGTGGCAACAAAGGCAATGCTGGGAGTGAAAATGGAAATAAGCGGCGATACCGACTCGGACCAAGATTCGACTCATACACACCTCTGAACGACACAGTTGAGAACATCTACATGGCTACTCAACACGAGTTGAAATACGAACGCCCTCTGTACAAAAAAGAATCAGAGGCCGCAATTAGAACAGGGAGATATTGTCGCTTCCACGAGTCTCATGGACATAACACCGAAGAATGCCAACATTTACGGGATCTCATTGAAGAATATATCCGGAAAAAGAAGCTGGAGCGATACATGCAGAAAGAACACAACTCTCCTGCTCTGGCCCACAAAGGATCTGGACAACCTCCGCAAGGAAATAATAGGGAAGGAACAGGTGCGAGCCGCTCTAACTAAGAAAGATAACTATCCACACCATATCTGGAGGCCCGCATATAGCTGATAGAAGTTGGGCTGAGATGGAGAGATACGGAAAGTCCTTAAAGGATAGGGAAGGGTACGTTCATTTTATAACTGAAGGTCGCGTCGCAAAGCGGAGAGAAAGAATTGACATAACCTTTAATGATGAAGATTTGGTTGGAAAACAATACCCTCACACTGACCCCCTGGTTATCTCCGCATGGATCGGCCCGACCGAGGTGTTTCGCATCTTGGTCGATATAGGAAGCTTAGTGAACATTTTATTCAAACATGCATTCAATAAAATGAAGTTGTCAATGAAAGATGTATCTCCATGCCATAAACCTTTACATGGATTCACTAGAGAGGCCATAATGCCTCTCGAACAGCTGGACTTATTTGTTGAGCTTGGAAGTCACCCCCGATCAGTTGTGCGGAAGCAAACATTCATACTGGTGGATGCACTCCGCCTACAACGCCTTCTTGGGAAGACCTGCATTGTCAGACTTCCAAATAGTATTAGCACCGTGGTGCTTGAAGATGAATTTCCCGACCGATAATGGAATAGGAGAAGTGGAAGGAGACCAAGACGTGGCTTGCGATTATTATGTGAGTGAACTTCGCCAAAATAAGAAAAGGAAAAGGGAAAAGGCGTGGGGGTCATCTTCTGCGCCAAAAATTTGGAAGCATAGCAATCAAAGAAGGCCTTTCCTCTTGAATATACCAATGACCCATTCAATAAATTGGACCCCACAGATAAAGAGGAGGAGGTCAACGCCGACTGTTGAGGCTATGGAGCATGTGACAGTAGACAAACACGACAAAACAAAGCTTTTAAGGATAGGTTCTCAACTAAATCTGGACCTCAAAGTTCAGCTGATAGGATTCCTGCGAAGGAACTTGGATGTATTCACAAGGACACACAAGGATATGGTGGGGATATCCCCGGAGATAGCTTGTCATGCTCTCAATGTTGACCCAACCAAGGTCCCAGTCAAGCAAAAGAAAAGAAGCATGGGGATAGAGTGATCAACCACTCTCAATGAGGAAGTAAAGAACCTGCTCGCCAATGGTTTCATCCGTGAAACCATTTACTCGGAGTGGATCTCCAACCCGGTGATGGTGAAGAAACCTAATGGAAAGTGGCGAACATGCATTGACTTCTCCAACCTTAATGATGCTTGCCCCAAGGACTGTTTCCCTTTGCCCCGAATCGACCGACCGGTGGATGGAACCACGGGGCATGAATTATTGTCATTCATGGATGCGTATTCGAGATACAACCAGATTACCATGCATGTGCCAGATCAAGAACACACTAGCTTCATTACGGACCTAGGCCTGTACTGTTACACGGTCATGCCCTTCTGGCTTAAAAGCGCTGGTGCTACCTATCAACGTTTGGTTAATAAGATGTTCGAACGGAAAAATTTTCACTCCATGGCAATCTATGTTGACGACATGCTTGTCAAGTCAAGAAGAGCAGTGGATCATTTGAGCCACCTAGACGAGATGTTTCAAGTATTGCGCAAATACCAAATGAAGTTAAACCCACTAAAATGCTCTTTTGGGGTGTCATCGGGTAAGTTCTTAGGTTTTATCGTACATGCTAGCGGGATAGAGGCGAATCTTGAAAAGGTACAAGCTTTGAAGGATATTAAAATCCTAACAACATGAAGAGAAATGCATAGCCTAAATGGGAAAGTAGCCGCTCTGAGCATATTTATATCCAAAGCAACGGACAGGAGTGTCCCATTCTTAGAAGACCTCAAAAGAGACAGAGGGAAATTTGAATGGACTGATGAGTGCTACTCTACCTTCCAAAATCTACTCGAACATCTGCAGAAGCCTCCAGTACTCTCCACTCTGATGGATGGAGAGAGCCTTTACTTATACCTGGCTGTATCCTCCCATGCCCTAAGTGCAGCACTAGTACGAGAAGATGATCATATCCAGAGACCAGTATACTTCATTAGCAAGAGATTCACGGGCACAAAAGCTAGATACCCTAAGATCAAAAAATTGGCTTACTGTCTGCTCATAGCATCCAAGAAATTGCGGCGCTACTTCCAATCTCACTCATTTAAGGTTCTGACGGATCAACCTCTGAGACAAGTTCTGCAAAAACTGGATACGTCAGGGCGTCTACTAAAGTGTTGCATTGAGCTAAGCCAATACGTCATCACCTACCATCCACGCACCACAATTGAAGGATAAGCCTTGACCGATTTCATAGTTGAATTTACAATACGAGATGACGAGACGGAAGTAAAAATTGAGGAAGCAGTCAAAGAGAATTTGTTCGTTGATGGAGCGTCAAATGAGCTTGGCTCGGGGGCAGGAGTCGTAATAGTCATACCCCGAGGAAGGAAGTTATGCTACGCACTAAGACTAAAATTCGCTGCAACCAATAATGAAGCTGAATATGAAGCAATGATAGCGGGCCTAGAGATCATTAAAGAGATAGGAGTTAGGTCAGTGTGTATTCACAGTGACTCTCAGTTGATTGTGAACTAGATCCTCGGAGAATTCCAGACTCATGGACAGAAGCTCACATCTTACCTCAAAAAGGCCAAAACCCTCCTCAATGAGCTAGACTACTATGTAATCAAACACATCCCTCGAGAAGAAAATCAAGAAGCAGATGACCTCGCCAAAGAGGCAAGCGTAAGGACTAACCAATGTTGGGGGCAACCCCCGTCATAAGTCAAACCACACCAAGTTTCGAGTGCCTTCAAATCACAGCAACCGCCAGCGGAGAAGAGACATGGATGACCCCCATCTTTAGATACCTACAAGATGGAACCTTACCCGTAGAACGGAGTGAAGTCAGGAGGATCCTAAGGAAAGCATCCCGCTACACCATTCAGAGCGGCATGTTGTACCATTGCGGCTTTTCCAATCTGTTACTAAGGTGTGTTACTGGGAATGAAGCTAAAGATATCCTTAAAAACATCCATCAAGGAAGCTGTGGTGATCACACCGGATGGCAAACTCTAGCCAAGAAAATTCTCCGATATGTATACTTTTGGTCCACACTAAATAAAGACACGAAAGAGCTCGCTAAAAAATGTGACAAATACCAAAGATGCGCCAAAATCCCGAGGCTACCACCTACCAGTTTGAGCCAAATGATTAGCCCTCGACCCTTTGCAATTTGGGGGATTGATTTGATCGGAGAGCTCCCCAGGGTCAAGGAGGGGCAAGATACGCCATAGTGGCATTGGATTATTTCACTAAATGGGTGGAAGCAGAAACCTTGAACAAGATTTCATCTACCAAAGTGATAAACTTCCAAATACGAAACATCCTGTGCAGATATGGGGTTCCAAAGAAGATCATATCAGACAATGGACTCCAATTCGATAGCAAAGAATTCTCTAGTTGGTGCTAAGAACATGGGATTTCTCCAAGCTTCTCGCCTGTAGCTTATCCCTAGGCCAACGGATGGGTCGAAGCGGTAAACAAGGTTTTAAAAATGATAATAAAAAAGAAACTGGAGAAATCCAAGGGGGCATGGGTCAACGAACTACCTACTGCACTGTGGGCCTACCGAACCTCCTACAAAACAACGACAGGGCAAACGCCGTTCGCCTTAGCATACAGGGCCGAAGCCATGCTCCCATTTGAAACGATATCACATCAAAGGATACATTATAATCCGAAAAAAACAAAGAACTCTTAAATATGTCGCTAGATCTAATCGAAGAGAAAAGGAACCACGCTGTCCTCAAAGCAGTCGCACATAGACAAAAAGTGGCAAGGCAGTATAACTCCAAGGTGAAACCTCGGGCACTGCAAGAGGGGGACCTTGTACTCAAGTGGGTCTTTCCACGTCTAGGAGCATTAGACCAATCTAGGAAGGACTGTTTGTTGTTTATAAGGACCTTCATAATGGAGCTTACATCTTGTCAACAATCGATGGGGAGGTGTTTGGGAAAGCATGGAATCTCTAACACCTCCGCCGTTATTTCTCCTGAATTGAAAGGAAGCATGTATCAGCTGAAGCAATAAAAGAAAGACAGTGGACGTAGGCATATTCTGGACGAACCACTATAAAAATTGGTGTCTTGCGTTGTTTGTCTTATTTCAACTTTTGTTTTTACTTAATTGTTTATCTGATGCTATTCCTATTGCGATCAATCTCAAGCGCTCGTCGGTAGTAGTGAAAATAAGATAGCCACGACAAAAGGCATGAGAAAAACCTGGGCAGTTCACTACTGACAATCGGCCCCCAAGCCGACAATGATGAACCAACTATAAGCCACGAATTAGGCATGATTTATAGCCTAGGCAGTTAATCATTGGCGTTCAGCTCGTCGGCAACTGCGAACCGATTATAAATCCCATGATTAAGGCATGGTTGCAGCCAGGGATAGACACAGGCAATAGCTCGAGTATTTATTGTTCACGATCGGCCCCGAATATGGCAACAATTTTATGGTTTTCTGCATCTCAGAACAAAATGGCAATTAGCTAAGTCATAAGAAGTTCACAAACAGGCAAGGCAAGCTATAAAATCATATGTCATAAAAATAGTTTCAGATAAACAAACAAAGAACAAAAGTCGAACATTACAACAACACTAAGTCTTTATGTACAACATAAAAATATATACAGGATAACCTCACATCCTCTAAAACACATGTAACAAAAAATAGGGAAACTTTCTCGGCTAAGTAGGAGGGACATTCTTATCACTTGGCCCGCTTCTTCCGGCCATGTCTTTTGAAGGTCTGGATCGCTCAAGAGACTCTGCCTCTTTTTGTGATGCCCCATCAGTACCCTTTGAAGGTAGAGGTGCCACAGCTTGTCCTGAAGTCATCCCTACATGAGGCAAGCGAGAAAAGTCATTAGTCTTATAGTCAGTGACAAGAGATAATGAAGCTAAAATAAAACGACAAGGTACCTATGGTAATGTTTTGTGGATCACCGAGCCCCTCGTGATCCGAACCCTCTTCATCATCCACATCCTCCGCCAGCAGCTCGTATCCTCTAGCAATGGACTTAATCTCTTCCGCTGTGAACTGACAATTCACCATCCCAACATCATACACGACTCCTTCTTCCTTGGCAACTGCGGCTTTGGTCTCTTCGATGAGCCAAGTACGGATCCCAGCCATCACTTGAGGGTAATCGTCCATCCACTAAAGGTTCCCATGCTTCCAGAACATATAGTAGGTGTCCTTCAGCATCTGATTTACAGTCTCACATAAATCGCTAGACTTTTCGACTTCGGCTTGAAGGAACATCACCTTGTTCATGTAATGTTCTTTGTCTTTCCTCAACCGGACCTGCTCTGCCTTCAGCGTGTCGATCTCAGCCTTATAGGCATCTTTTTCCTTGCGCCACTCACCCTGGGCCTCCTTCAACTAAGCCAAGATTTCTTGAGACTTCTTCATCTTTCCCTTAAGAGGCCGGATCCGCTCCAAGTCCTTTTGCCTATCCTCATCCATTGAGCTCATAGCTTCATCGATCAATACTTTGCACGATTCAGTGGCCTCCCTCATTGCTTCCTCCTTAGATTTCTTTATCTCGACCTCATGAGACGCCTCAACCGCCTCCAATTTCACATCCTTCTCCCTGAGCGCCATACGGAGGTCCTCCACCTCCACGCGCAACCTCACATTGACACTCCCGACTTCTTCACTAGCCTTGGCCAAACGAGATTGATAATCAATAATTTTTCTGGTCTCGTCAGTGATCTGGACCATTCTCGCTGTCAAGTTAGCAAAGTCGAAAGTTTTGGCCTCGTCTAAAATTCGAACCATAGTATTACAAGGCAAGAGGAACACGGCATCAGGATCCGTAGGATGGTGACCCACATGACTAGGATTGATATTAGGATGATACTTGAAAGGATTCCTCGTCGGCGTTTGAAATTCTGAGAAGAAAGCATCGAAGTTTTCTTCCCTTAGGTCACTAGGCATCTCATGCACTTCAGGATCAGAGGGATTTAGACGATGGTGACAGGAGGAGGTATGAGAGCCGCGGGAGGTGGCATCTTTGTCAGGAGACCTTGCGCATTTTTGAGATGTCTCATGGCTTTCCCCTCAGTCCAAGCCAGGCTGAATCTCCTCAACATTTTCTTGTGTAGGCCTTTCTTTTTGGGAGGCAGTCTTAGGAAGAATAGAGGCTCCTTTCATCCGTTTGAACTGATCAAGTCTCCTAGACCTCTCGTTCCTTTTCGGATTTCTCCTTCTTCCTGCGAAATGGATAATAACTTTAATTAAAGAAGTGAAGAGTGCATAAACACAGGGTATGCAAGACACTTGGACACTGCAAGCTACAACAAACCCTTAGGGGAGACTGGATCAAGTGGCAGGGACTGGGTCTTACTCAATTGGGGAATACACTAGGAGTGGACTCCACCCAAAGGAAAGACACACTGCTATTAGACCTCATTTGACTGGGGAGCACGTGGAGGCCGGGATTCGTCTAAAAAGAAAAAAATTCTCAAGAGGTACCCCAAAGTCCATACATAAATCGAAAGTACCTGGAGAAAGCCCGAACGTCTCACTGATCCCCGCTCCGCTTTGAACCAGGAGAATAGGCACTCCGCTCATGTTGTCTGTCTCCACATTCTCTTGAGAAGGGCCAGCAACCAAAGTTGGCCTGGATGCTAGCTCGGACCGATCTAGCTGCTCGGGCCACTCCTGCACGGCCTCGGCCTTCTTCAAAGGGGTTGTGCCCAGATCTTCGCTACTCCTAAATCCTACATCCTGAGAAGCTTAAACCTCCGAATCTGTCTCCTTGGAATCTCTCTCCGAGGCCTCCTCATCCTCGCTATCTTCTTCCAAAAGAGAACCCTCCTTCCCTTCAAGAGAAGGAGCGTCCCTTATGCGCAAGGACTTCCCTGACGGGGGAGGATGAACAACCCTCTTCTTGCGCCTTAGTTTCTTCGGAGCGTCGGCTCCTTCGCCCTCTCCTACCATTTCCTTGCCTTTGTCGGCACCTCCCTCCTCTTCTTTGGCTCCTTTAGCCCTCTCGATAGAACTTGGCTTAACCTTAAACACGGTTTCACCGGGGCCAATCAGATTGTAGAAGTGGAGGGCTATGTCGCGAAGCAAGAACGAGGCTTCCTTCTCAGCTTTAGGGATAGCCAGGATTTCTTTGTCCATCTTCTTCAGACTATCGTCCTCTGCCGCTTTTGCACAACCAGAGATACGAAGCACTAACAAGCCAAGTCGGCAAAAAATGTAGAGAAAGATATAAAGGAAACTTACACCCAGAAGTGAAAGCATGTTGAGGAATGGTGTCATCGAGCACAAAGAAATACTCCTTCTTAAACACGCTGAATTTAGAATATAAGTCAAGGACAAGCTTGAACTTATGGGCTGACTCTAGGCAAATAAAGGGGCTCCCTTTTCGGTAACTTCTCACATTGTATAAGTACCTGATCTCTCTGTGAGTGGGAGGTCTCTGATAGCGCTTCACGAAAATAAGATATAGGCAGGTCAGGATTTCATAAGAGTTAGGTTGAAGCTGTAGAGGAGCGATCTTCAGATAGACCACAAAATTGGAAATCCAACGGATAAGCGGGGGATTTGCACCACACATACAGTGGTATTTGCTATAGGCCATATATCCCTCTGGGAGAGCATGCTCTATCGTTTGGCCTAGGTAGCAGCATGTCCTGGCGAGAAATTCCGAATGTCGTAGCTATGGAATTAAGTTTCTCAACGGTCAATATACCAGGGTATCACTTGATAAGCTTCACCAGCATTTGGTTGGGGGCGTAACCCTCCACCAAAAAATATGCAAAGCTAGGTTGTCTGGGAGGAATAGCAGGAGCCTCAGAGGAAGAAGCGCCAGCTCCGGCAGGCTGTGAAGATGCATGCTTAGATTGAAGTTCATGATTAGACGACATTTTCTTTCCTGCACAAGGAGATAAAAAGCAGGCATAAGTTCAACACCCTAATAGCTATGCAATCGTAACAAGAAAAACAAACGCTTATGATGAGCTTCCCATTGTTTGGCCCGACATCGCCCATTCGCTGAATCAAACCATGCAACACTTATGGTTACCACTCCGATGTTTTCTCCCTTGGCTCACCACATCCATAGCCACCGAACCGAATCTAAATCTAGTCCGGCATTACCCAACCACCGGACCAAATCAAAAACCACCCTAAGTGCTGAACCAAATCACCATTGCGCTACTTTGATTCAAACTCCACTGTCCAAGCACAGGATCGACACCTCTTCTTCCTCCTGTCAAAATCTAACGGATTGGCTACATCCCTCACCACATCATCTGGAGATCCATTGTAACGACACGTAGATTTTCGATAATTAAAATAGTTAATTTAATAAGATTTGATGGTTTAATGTTGGAAGAATTAAAAATTTGTAATTTATTTATGATAATAGTAACTAGAATGAATTTCAACAATTTTTATCTAAGTTAATTATTAATGAATTGAATGAAATTCCAATCAATTGAAACGACCCAAATGTTATAACTTAGTTATAAAGGAAATATAAGAAAAACAAATGTAAATATTGGGTTAACTAGTGAAATAATATATAGTCAATGGTAATGGAATCTAATTAGTATTATATAGGTAATTGTGACACTTGTTTGTAAATAATAAACTTATAAGAGTGATTAAAAGTAAATGGTGATAATTATTATATGTTACCTGTTTAGTTAGTCAGTCGAATTAAATTATATATATTAGCTGAGTTCATAATCAATAACTGAAGTTGAATAACAAATGTTGGTTGCACTGGATGTGAATAAAGTAATTGAGTGATAACTAAAATTAAACTAAAATCTATTATTGAAATTTGTCAAATATTGAACAATTAAATTGTTTAAATTTAATATTGGAAATTAATTGAATAATTGAATAAATTAAATAACGAGAATTGAATAACGAGAATTGAATAACTGTATAATGGAATAATTGTTCTATAATTTGAATTTGTTTTTAAAGTTAAATTTTATAAGTTCATTTTCAAATATTTCAAGATAATGAATTTTGGATAATCAAAATTGTTTAAAATTTAAAATTGCAAATATTTGAAAATTAAATTCTGAAAATAATATGATTGAAAATGAAACCGGAAATTGATGTAGTTTATTTAAACAACAATGAAATTTGTTAACATTTAAAAATTTGATTTTTAAGTGAATAACTAGAAATTGACAATTTTATATTATAATCGACGTGTAAAAATAGCCTTCCGGGGCACAGTCTCGGAATTCGACGAAACCAGTTCCATTGGATCCGTAATAGTGTATTATTATCGGATTTCAAATTTCGTAGCGTTTGGAGTAATTGTTTGGTCGTACGGGTTAGAAACGCGTTGAAATAAAAATCGAAAATTTAATATTTTAAAACGATTCAAAAAGCTATCTTCCGCATACGATCAAATTGGCTTCCGAAACACATTCCATTGTGTTCGGAATGCGGGTAAAACCTTACGAACGCCTGTCAGCACGTCTATTTTGGAGTTCGTTTGAAAAAGCAGTTAAATTTGAAATAATATTAAAATAATTGGTTTATACGCGTATATCTACATTCGAACAGAAACCCTAGCTTTTTATTTTCGTGGCCGCCGTTTGTTTGATTAATGGCCGAGAGTGTTCGAATGTTCTTCCTTCATTTCCTCAAAATCCATTCATCTTTATAAAAATCTTCCAACTACAAGATCGAAGAGCTTGGCAAGCTCTATCTATCCAACGGTGGATCTGGGCTATTGTCATCCTTTGGAGCCTGTATTTGGTCGTGTTCGTCTCGCGTTTAGAGGCAGTTTTCTCAGCCTTCATGGCATCGAATTCGATGTTGTTCCAGCCGAGGGTGAGGCGTAGTGTGGGCTTTGGATTGGCATTTGTTGATCGATCTTTAGGCAATCGTTGGAGGCTCGATGATCGAAGGTAGCACGCGTGTGTTTGGGTTTCCTTCACCTGGAGAGCGCGAGTGAACGAACGGAAGAAGAAGGCAATCTCACAGCCTGGATTTGAGGATTTGAAGTGGACGGCCGTGATTTTCTGTGGGTATAAAAAAAGGGAAATTTGTTTTAAATTATAAAAATATATATATATGCAATCTTGTAAAACTCATATCTCATCCATACGTCATCAGATTTGGACGAAACTGGCGACGTTGGAATCGCAGCGAGGAGAGCTACGCTGCAGTGCAAATCTGGGACTGTTTCGAGCTCACTAATTTTTTTGGTTAAATCGAACGCGCTCGATTTAATTTAAAATTTGAACGATTGGCAACGAAAACTCAAGGTGAGTGTTTTATAACATTCACAACGTACTGAATATCTTTATGGTAGTTAAATTTGATATTATGAAGTGATTTGAATTTTATTTGTCGTTGTTTGATAAAAATTTAATTGTCATATAGATTGTCATTTGAATTCACCGTTGAAAATTAAATTTGACAGTCAAGTTGAAATTAAAAATTTAATTGCGATTAAATTACCTGATATTGATAACTATGAAATTGCCGTGAATTGTATTGTCTATTGGATGATTTATTTCGATGGATGCTATTGGTTGATATTTAAATGTTTGGATGTTTATTTGCTTATATATATCCTGTTATACATACATATGACACTGTGATTGGTTTAAGTGATATATATTCATCCCTGACATTTAATTGAAATAAATAATCACTTAGCCATAGGATAGAAAATTTTATACGGACAACGGATTGGTTAAATTAAAAATTTTAAAATCATTGATTTGAAATTTATTCAAATATTTGATTTAAAGGTTATAAATAAATTCAATTTATAGAAATCGAATTTATCGAAAATTGAGTTTGGAATGTTGAAATAAATTTTGGTTAAAAGAAATTGCTTAATAATTTAAGTTGAGACTTTGAAATTTAAAGTTGGGATATGATTGAATTTTGGAAATTTATTTGTTTTAAAGATTGAACATTATTTCGAGCTTTGAGTATTACTAAGTAAAAAATGATATTTTGAAATCGAGCTTGAAATTGAATCATATTTGAATTTGGATTTAAAATTGAATATTGAAGGATAAATTTTGTAAGTGTTATAAATTGATATTTTGAAAAATCAAGCTCCAAATCGATATAAATTGAAATTGAATTAATTAAAGGTGAATGTAGAATTGAATTAATTTGAAGTCAAAGTTGACTTTCATTTGAATTGAAATCGAAATTGAATCGGTAGAATAGAAATCGAAATTGATTTGAATTGGGAAGTTATAATTGAAATGGTTTGGTTTTGAAGATGTTTCATTTTTGTTTCCAAATTTCTCTGTTATATAAACCATCTTTAAATACTTAAACTATTTTAATCTATTTTAAATCTACTTAACCCAATTTTAATTATTTTAAACTAATTTATCTATTTGAAATCCATTTAAAGATTTTAAGTATGTCAACTATTTTAATTATTTAAACCTACTTTTAAACTACTTAAAACTATTTTCTAAAATTTCAAGCTGGTCAATAAGGTTAAATGTTTATATTTAAATCTTGAATTTAAATACGAATTGGGTTAAATGAAGTTGCCACCTAAATTGAAATTCGAAATGATTTTGAAATCGAAATGAGATATTGAGGCGAAAAATGATTTTGGAAATCAAAATGAGATATTGAGGCGAAAAATGATTTTGAAATCGAAATGAGATATTGAGGCGAAACATGATTTTGAAAAGAAATCTTACATCTTGAATAGATATGATGATATTTGAAATGGATTTGATTTTGAAGCGAATATGATATTTTGATATCAAGTATGAATCGATTTGAAATGTAAAAGAGCCATCGGTGTAATAATACGTAGTTATTAAAGAGACCGGGATCGGATATGGACATACTCTCTATCGATACCAAAAACCACTTTAATAACTATTATATGCGGAGTGTTGATCCAGAATGAAGTGGATGGTTTGGTGAACGCATTGACTGAAGAAAGAGAACGATATTGGATGACCCCTGACATGACTAAAACAGGAGCCGCGCCAGGCCATTGAGGTTCGCCACCTCTAGCGGACACACTTCTTCGATACCATGTCTATTACTTTTGTGATTCGATTTGGGTGCACCCCTCGATTTTGGGAGTGTTGTTTCGCGGTGTTGGGGTAGTAGTTGCTATGCCCAACATCAGTCCGGATCACGCAACTACTAGTATCCTAGTTGGTATCGCCTCATGTACCTTGTCATACTGATTATCCTATTCGCGACCACTACGTTTCGGTTTGTACCTTTAGTATATGGATTGCCCTCTGGTGACTTCCGGTTTTGGGGAAACTACGGTCTTGTATATGCTCTTGGGAATAAAAATGTGTTAAGGGGGATTATGGTAACGCCTTAACGCTATTTTAATACTTTTACTTTAATGTAGACATATTATAATAGCGTATTGTACTACATAGTAGATAGTTTAACAGATCCTTAAGAGATGGAAAATCCCGTAACATCTCTTGAGTTATTGCACTCACGTTGACACTGGATAGGAGATGTCAAACCCCGTAAACATCTCTGACGCCGTTGCATTCATATTTATTTACGATTGATTAACTTACATAAGGATGTTTTAGTCCTGACTCGAGTGTTTTGTCTTTTCATTACGCTCGGGTCAGTCTTGAGTTTTTCAGCTTATTGAAGATCTATTCTGGAGGACGAAGACGGAGATTTGGTATACTATTACTATTATCATCCTTGCATCATGCTGTCTGCTGCATTATTTTATTTGTTCTGTTGTATATGTATAACTCTGATAAATATTGTATAAATGATAATCAAAAGTATATTAAACAGCTTCATGAACTTTTTATTTGATTATTATATTTTATCTTTCCGCTGCGAGATTCTGTGATTGTTTATTGTCCCTTTTCTCTTCTTTTCTTATTTACCCCATTAACAATCCTCCCTTTTGAATGGTTTGAGTTGACATGTGTGTTTGATTTGTCGATTTAAACTGTCCAAAAAGTCGGGTCGTTACAGTTGGTATCAGAGCTTTGGTTTAGCGATAACCTTAGCTTTGTGTGGTCTGACTCTTTATGAATAGGGTTGTAATACCCTATGATGAGTCGCTGAGTGTATGTATGGGAGAGCGTATTTGTTAGTGACATAAAATTATTTTATATTGTGTTGGTTGATTTGTTGAGTGGCTTATGGATTCTGGTCAATACGAGTAATTAACGTCATTGATAGGGGTCTGTAAACACTTGAACAGAACAATTCGACATAGTATTATTTTGAAATTGGGTAAATGAAATAATTTTGCCCTAATTATATTTTATATATAAAGAAATAATTTTTAGAAATTATTATGATTCATCCAGTTTGTTTGGTTGTTAGAAAGGATAATATGGATGGTCATCATAAATGGGATATTGTGTTTTAATAAATAAGGTATTACAAAATAAATAATGATAAAACAATTCATAGAATGTTTTAAGAAAGTAAAATTTTGTAAGAATAATTTATAAATGTGACTTATAAATCAAGATAGATTTAAATTGAGAAATATTGAGTTTAAGACCTGGAGATTTTGAAAATGGTTTTCAAAACTTTGAAGAAAAATATGTAGTGATGTTAGTTGAAAAATATTTATGGGAAATGTTTTGAAAGGAGTTTTTTAATAAATTCAGTACTCCTCTCTTATGTCGCTGGAAAATAATTTCGATGATGACTGTGCAGCATCATCGACGTTCATTTTCGAGTCTCAAAGTGTAGGAGACTTATGCGAAGCTTTGCTTTGCTTCGAAACTATTTTGAAAAAATGCATTTTGGTTTAAACTCCAAAAGTATGATTTGATATATATATAAGATATAAATGCATATATTTATTTCAAATGATTTGAGATGAACCGGGCATTTAAATTTCTAAGTTCTGTTAATTAATATTTTTCAAAATATTTGAATGAAATGTGAATAATCAGATTTTATATAATAAGAGAATTAAAAACTCTAAGCTAAATGTTTTGAGAAACTTTAGAGTTGAAGTGTAACTCTTAAAATTGAAAGGTAAAGAAAATATAGACAAGTTAAAAATTGTGAACATTCTAATTTAGTAAAATGAATTCTAAATTTGTATAATAACACATTGCATTCTAATAACATATAATATGACTTACCAAACTTTAACAAGTTAAAAGAATGATTTAGAGATGTAATGAGATATTATACAAGTAAGCAAAACCTAAAAGTAATTGAAATAGACAAGTAAGCAAAACCTAAAAGTAATTGAAATATACAAGTAAGCAAAACTTAAAAGTAATTAAAATGTATATAAATGGAAATTTGGTTGTGATAAAAATGTTATTTACTTAAGTATAATATGAAATGATGAATGGCTAAATGGAATAAGTAAGTAGAATTTAAGGAAGCAGACAAATGAACTAAATAATATCTTTGTAAATTTGTTATAGAATTGAATATAAATTTGCAAAGAAATTGTGAAATTGAAATTTGTAGCTTTTGAGGTAATTATAAACTTAGATAAAGTCCAACTTCTTATATATGACTTTTATAGGATGGTGAATAAACTAAAGTGTGGTTAATAAAATGTTCCACAAATAAATATGTTATTAACTGAAATTATGAAAATGAAGTACATTATTAACTGAAATTATGAAAATGAAGTACATTATTAACTGAAATTATGAAAATGAAGTACATTATTAACTGAAATTATGAAATGAAGTAAATGTAAACAAATGGATTTGGTATAGCTAAGAATAAATGGAAAATGAAATTGAATTTAATTAAAATTGTATAGAATGTTTAAAATGAATATGCTAAGTAATTAAGGGATGAATAATGCATTGTGAATAATTAATTGTAAATGAAATGAAGGTAAGTAAATAAATTGAATATATTCAAATTGTATATGAATCTATTGAAAGTTAATACGTAAGTTGTACGTATATTATTTTATTCGCATAACAATTTGATCTGAATTCGAGCACATAATTTCGAGATAATCTATATCGATCCAAGTTAGGATTTTTCACTCGATTCTTGACGGCGAACCCTGGATATGGATTTTTGATTTGATTCTAGAATTCTCTATCATAGTATATGGCTATGCAAGGAGAATAACAGTTTCCGATCAAGGAACCAAATCCGAGTCCGCACTAGAGAGTCGCGTGAACGATACTAGTTTGGAAGCGAAATTGTGTGATCAAATGAGTGATCAGATTTGATATTGCGTACGGATGGTATATGTACCTTGTACAGGTTTAAGTAAAGCTAATATTGAAAATTGAAATGCAAATTATAAATTGATTTTAAATTATATGATTTGATATCATTGATAAATAAGATGCAGGTATTTAAATCAAGGAAATTGGATTGCCCGACAAAAAGGTACATGTTTATTTTGTCATTGGATTTGGTGATTTTTGATTGGAGCCACTTGGCTTTTGTTGGTTTGGGCCCGTAGAGGCGTTTTGTAGCTGTATCGATCGAGCCGCGTAAAGGAGACGCTGCCGTAATTTTTCGTAAATCCGGGTGTTAGAATATTTTCAAGTTTTAAAATTTTATAACTTGTTTTGGTAACTAACTGGAAAATTTCGTAAGCCTATCAGAGTAATGTAGTAGAAGTGTACTAACGACTTTATAAGTAAAATTTCATTGTTTTATAAATTGATAATTTTGAATAAGATATATCAAATGTTGAATTCTTTACTTAGTTCCTTTTCCCTTCTTTTTCCTTTTCGAGGACGAAAAGTTTTGAGTAGGGGAGAGTGTAACGACCCGTAGATTTTCGATAATTAAAATAGTTAATTTAATAAGATTTGATGGTTTAATGTTGGAAGAATTAAAAATTTGTAATTTATTTATGATAATAGTAACTAGAATGAATTTCAACAATATTTATCTAAGTTAATTATTAATGAATTGAATGAAATTCCAATCAATTGAAACGACCCAAATGTTATAACTTAGTTATAAAGGAAATATAAGAAAAACAAATGTAAATATTGGGTTAACTAATGAAATAATATATAGTCAATGGTAATGGAATCTAATTAGTATTATATAGGTAATTGTGACACTTGTTTGTAAATAATAAACTTATAAGTGTGATTAAAAGTAAATGGTGATAATTATTATATGTTACCTGTTTAGTTAGTCAGTCGAATTAAATTATATATATTAGCTGAGTTCATAATCAATAACTGAAGTTGAATAACAAATATTGGTTGCACTGGATGTGAATAAAGTAATTGAGTGATAACTAAAATTAAATTAAAATCTATTATTGAAATTTGTCAAATATTGAACAATTAAATTGTTTAAATTTAATATTGGAAATTAATTGAATAATTGAATAAATTGAATAACGGGAATTGAATAACTGTATAATGGAAATAATTGTTCTATAATTTGAATTCGTTTTTAAAGTTAAATTTTATAAGTTCATTTTCAAATATTTCAAGATAATGAATTTCGGATAATCAAAATTGTTTAAAATTTAAAATTATAAATATTTGAAAATTAAATTCTGAAAATAATATGATTGAAAATGAAACCAGAAATTGATGTAAAGTTTATTTAAACAACAATGGAATTTGTTAACATTTAAAAATTTGATTTTTAAGTGAATGACTAGAAATTGACAATTTTATATTATAATCGACGTGTAAAAATAGCCTTCCGGGGCACAGTCTCGGAATTCGACGAAACCAGTTCAATTGGATCCATAATAGTGTATTATTATCGAATTTCAAATTTCGTAGCGTTTGGAGTAATCGTTTGGTCGTACGGGTTAGAAACGCGTTGAAATAAAAATCGAAAATTTAATATTTTAAAACTATTCAAAAAGCTATCTTCCGCATACGATCAAATTGGCTTCCGAAACACGTTCCATTGTGTTCGGAATGCGGGTAAAACCTTACGAACGCCTGTCAGCACGTCTATTTTTGAGTTCGTTTGAAAAAGTAGTTAAATTTGAAATAATATTAAAATAATTGGTTTATACGCGTATATCTACATTCGAACAGAAACCCTAGCTTTTTATTTTCGTGGCCGCCGTTTGTTTGATTAATGGCCGAGAGTGTTCGAATGTTCTTCCTTCATTTCCTCAAAATCCATTCATCTTTATAAAAATCTTCCAACTGCAAGATCGAAGAGCTTGGCAAGCTCTATCTATCCAACGGTGGATCTGGGCTATTGTCATCATTTGGAGCCTGTATTTGGTCGCGTTCGTCTCGCGTTTAGAGGCAGTTTTCTCGGCCTTCATGGCGTCGAATTCGATGTTGTTCCGGCCGAGGGTGAGGCGTAGTGTGGGCTTTGGATTGGCATTTGTTGATCGATCTTTAGGCAATCATTGGAGGCTCGATGATAGAAGGTAGCACGCGTGTGTTTGGGTTTCCTTCACCTGGATAGCGCGAGTGAACGAACGGAAGAAGAAGGCAATCTCACGGCCTGGATTTGAGGATTTGAAGTGGACGGCCGTGATTTTCTGTGGGTATAAAAAAAAAGGGAAATTTGTTTTAAATTATAAAAAAAATATATGCAATCTTGTAAAACTCATATCTCATCCATACGTCATCAGATTTGGACGAAACTGGCGACGTTGGAATCGCAGCGACGAGAGCTACGCTGCAGTGCAAATCTAGGACTGTTTCGAGCTCGCTAAATTTTTTGGTTAAATCGAACGCGCTCGATTTAATTTAAAATTTGAACGATTGGCAACGAAAACTCAAGGTGAGTGTTTTATAACATTCACAACGTACTGAATATCTTTATGGTAGTTAAATTTGATATTATGAAGTGATATGAATTTTATTTGTCGTTGTTTGATAAAAATTTAATTGTCATATAGATTGTCATTTGAATTCACCATTGAAAATTAAATTTGACAGTCAAGTTGAAATTAAAATTTTAATTGCGATTAAATTACCTGATATTGATAATTATGAAATTGCCGTGAATTGTATTGTCTATTGGATGATTTATTTCGATGGATGCTATTGGTTGATATTTAAATGTTTGGATGTTTATTTGCTTATATATATCCTGTTATACATACATATGACACTGTGATTGGTTTAAGTGATATATATTCATCACTGACATTTAATTGAAATAAATAATCACTTGGCCATAGGATAGAAAATTTTATACGGACACCGGATTGGTTAAATTAAAAATTTTAAAATCGTTGATTTGAAATTTATTCAAATATTTGATATAAAGGTTATAAATAAATTCAATTTATAGAAATAGAATTTATCGAAAATTGAGTTTGGAATGTTGAAATAAATTTTGGTTAAAAGAAATTGCTTAATAATTTAAGTTGAGACTTTGAAATTTAAAGTTGGGATATGATTGAATTTTGGAAATTTATTTGTTTTAAAGATTGAACATTATTTCGAGCTTTGAGTATTACTAAGTAAAAAATGATATTTCGAAATCGAGCTTGAAATTGAATCATATTTGAATTTGGATTTAAAATTGAATATTGAAGGATAAATTTTGTTAAGTGTTATAAATTGATATTTTGAAAAATCAAGCTCCAAATCAATATAAATTGAAATTGAATTAATTAAAGGTGAATGTAGAATTGAATTAATTTGAAGTCAAAGTTGACTTTCATTTGAATTGAAATCGAAATTGAATCGGTAGAATAGAAATCGAAATTGATTTGAATTGGGAAGTTATAATTGAAATGGTTTGGTTTTGAAGATGTTTCATTTTTGTTTCCAAATTTCTCTATTATATAAACCGTCTTTAAATACTTAAACTATTTTAATCTATTTTAAATCTACTTAACCCAATTTAAATTATTTTAAACTAATTTATCTATTTGAAATCCATTTAAAGATTTTAAGTATGTCAACTATTTTAATTATTTAAACCTACTTTTAAACTACTTAAAACTATTTTCTAAAATTTCAAGCTGGTCAATAAGGTTAAATGTTTATATTTAAATCTTGAATTTAAATACGAATTGGGTTAAATGAAGTTGCAACCTAAATTGAAATTCGAAATGATTTTGAAATCGAAATGAGATATTGAGGTGAAAAATGATTTTGTAAATCGAAATGAGATATTGAGGCGAAAAATGATTTTGAAATCGAAATGAGATATTGAGGCGAAAAATGATTTTGAAAAGAAATCTTACATCTTGAATAGATATGATGATATTTGAAATGGATTTGATTTTGAAGCGAATATGATATTTTGATATCAAGTATGAATCGATTTGAAATGTAAAAGAGCCATCGGTGTAATAATACGTAGTTATTAAAGAGACCGGGATCGGATATGGACATACTCTCTGTCGATACCGAAAAACACTTTAATAACTATTATACGCGGAGTGTTGATCCAGAATGAAGTGGATGGTTTGGTGAATGCATTGACTGAAGAAAGAGAACGATATTGGATGACCCCTGACATGACTAAAACAGGAGCCGCGCCGGGCCATTGAGGTTCGCCACCTCTAGCGGACACACTTCTTCGATACCATGTCTATTACTTTTGTGATTCGATTTGGGTGCACCCCTCGATTTTGGGAGTGTTGTTTCGCGGTGTTGGGGTAGTAGCTGCTATGCCCAACATCAGTCCGGATCACGCAACTACTAGTATCCTAGTTGGTATCGCCTCATGTACCTTGTCATACTGATTATCCTATTCGCGACCACTACGTTTTGGTTTGTACCTTTAGTATATGGATTTCCCTCTGGTGACTTCCGGTTTTGGGGAAACTACGGTCTTGTATATGCTCTTGGGAATAAAAATGTGTTAAGGGGGATTATGGTAACGCCTAAACGCTATTTTAATACTTTTACTTTAATGTAGACATATTATAATAGCGTATTGTACTACATAGTAGATAGTTTAACGGATCCTTAAGAGATGGAAAATCCCGTAACATCTCTTGAGTTATTGCACTCACGTTGACACTGGATAGGAGATGTCAAACCTCGTAAACATCTCTGACGCCGTTGCATTCATATTTATTTACGATTGATTAACTTACATAAGGATGTTTTAGTCCTGACTCGAGTGTTTTGTCTTTTCATTACGCTCGGATCAGTCCTGAGTTTTTCAGCTTATTGAAGATCTATTCTGGAGGACGAAGACGAAGATTTGGTATACTATTACTATTATCATCCTTGCATCATGCTGTCTGCTGCATTATTTTATTTGTTCTGTTGTATATGTATAACTCTGATAAATGTTGTATAAATGATAATCAAAAGTATATTAAACAGCTTCATGAACTGTTTATTTGATTATTATATTTTATCTTTCCGCTGCGAGATTCTGTGATTGTTTATTGTCCCTTTTCTCTTCTTTTCTTATTTACCCCATTAACAATCCTCCCTTTTGAATGGTTTGAGTTGACATGTGTGTTTGATTTGTCGATTTAAACTGTCCAAAAAGTCGGGTCGTTACATCCATCTCGTGCTCTGGCCTAGCGCATCGAGGCACCAAACGAAGTGTGGATGATGCCCCGAATCGCTAACACAGTTGCCACCTCCTCCAAGGGCTCAAATACCCATTAACTCAAAAAAAGGAGGTGTGGCATCTCACAGTTGCCACTTCACTTTCCCTTGCTGACCTATTCAATGGTTGCAGCACTCGTAGCACCCTCTCCACTTACCAAAACCATGAAACTCCCCTAGAACCTAAACCCTAAAACCCTTGGAACAAAGATTGGATTTAGAGCCTTACTTCAAGTAGTAGAAAAATGGAAAAATCGAGAATTCGAACATTGAAAGCTTCGAAGGACATGAAAAAGATTAAAGAATTTTGGATTCGAAAAGTAGAAGAAGGGGAATGAGAAAGAAAGGTGCGGTATTTAAAAGAAAAAGAGGGGTAGTCGAACAGTCAAGGAGTTTCTCAAGACTTAAGACCGGTTGATGAAGTTTTGTGCCAAACCAAACAAAGCACATCGTGTAGCAACACAACGTATTTTGGGGGGCAAGTGTTGGCTCAGTATATTGGCATACGAGAAAGACAACGACAGAAGAAAGGGGAAAGGAAAAGCACCGAACGAAGTATGCAAGCTGTAATGCCGAACCAAACATTTGGTTCGGCATCCCCGAAAATGCCGGACCAGATATTTGGTCCGGCACAACATTGGAATGCCGGACCAAATATCTGGTCCTGCACAGCATTGGAATGCCGGACCAGATATTTGGTCTAGCACTGCACCTAAACACCGGACCAAACATTTGGTCCGGTGCATAGGCTTGCCGGACCAGATGTTTGGCCCGGAAAATCAGCATCTCTACCTCAGTGCAGATGCGACTCCAAGAACCCCCCTCTTGCTACCGAACCAAAACTAGTTGGACTCTATGCCGGTCCAGATTCTCACTAACAAACCAGACATACTTGAATGCCGGACCAAACTCGGTAGGTTATAACTCCACCTCCACCCTTCACAACTTCACTCTATAAATAACGGAGCTTCTCAACAACAATGGGGACACTTTGGAAAAGAAAGGGAAAACTCTGCTGAGATTCAATCACTCCAGCTACTCTAAGTTTTTGCTCTTTCCAATCATACTTGTATTTGTAATTGAATCAAAGAGGAATAATAAGATGGACAGTGGATGTAGGCATGTTCTGCCAAACCACTATAAAACATTGTGTGATTTACTGCTTTAAAGTTACTTTCCTATTCTGAGCCTGTGAATTGTTCTGTGACTGTAATGATTACTTGATGACACATTGAGAAAGATAAAATAGCATATCAAACAACCTAAAGACAACTTAACTAAATTCAGACTCAGAGGTGTTTGCCCAATTTTTATGCAAACAATCTACAACCTTGTTCCCTTTTCCTGGTGTATACTCAATACCAAAGTCATAAGCGGCTAAAAACTCTAACCACCTCTGTTGTCTCATATTCAACTACTTCTGAGAGAATAAATACCTCAAAGACTTATGATCTGTATATAGCTCAAATCTCTCTCCCAAAAGATAATGTCTCCACACCTTCAATGCAAAAATTACCGCAGCTAATTTCAAATCGTGAGTCAGGTACCTAACCTCATGCGATCTAGGCTGTCGAGATGCATATGCAATCACTTTACCTCTTTGCATTAACACAACTCCTAATCCTATTCCACATGCATCTGTATATACCATTAAATCCTGATTCCCTTCTGGAACAACTAACACAGGTGCATTAGTCAATAAGTGTTTTAGCTTCTGGAATGCCTCCTCACACTAATCGGTCCAAATGAATTTCTCATCCTTTCGCGTTGCTTGGTCATCGGTGCTGCTATCCATGAAAAATCCTTAATGAATCTTCGATGATACCCAGCTAATCCAAGAAAACTCTTTATCTCAGTCACTGTCTCGGGTCTCTTCCAATTATTCACCGCTTCGATCTTAGTCGGGTCTACAGACAACCCTTTCTTTGAGACTACATGACCAAGAAACTTCACTTCTTTCTTGAAGAAATGACACATCGGAAACTTCGCTTTTAGCTTATGCTTCCTCAGCATCTCAAGCACCACTCTAAGATGAACTTCATGCTCTCTTTCATCCTTAGTGTATATCAAAATGTCATCTATGAATACCAACACGAACCTATCCAAATGCTCCCGGAAAACTCGGTTCATCAAATCTACAAAGAATGCTGGCGCATTAGTTAGTTCAAACAGCATTACTAACCATTCGTACGATCCATATCTGATTCTAAACGCTGTCAAAGGAATACTATCCTCTGCCACTCTAAGCTGATGGAACCCTGTTGCTAAATCCAACTGGGAAAATACTTTGGCTCCACTGAACTAGTCGAACAAATTGTCAATTCTAGGCAACGAATATCGATTCTTTATCGTCTTCTCATTCAACTTACGATAATCGATACATAACCTTAACGATCCTTCCAGTTTCTTGGCAAACACTGCGCTGCTCCCCAAGGCGAACTGCTTGGTCTGATAAAATTCTTACTTTCCAAATCCACCAACTGCACCTTTAATTCCCTCATCTCGGTAGTTGTCATTCTACTTGGCGGTCTGCTCACCGGTTCTGCCCCTGGTACCAAATCTATCTGAAACTCGATAGCTCGTTTTGGCGGCAATCCTACTACAGGCTCAAAAACATTTGTGAATTCTCTAATAATGAAAACTCGATTCAACTCATCTTCTACCTCCACAACACCCAACAAAGCATTTACCTCAATACTAGGGTTTTCTACGGAGTATATGATCCGATCACGACAATTTGGGTATCTAAGCGATATTTTCCTATCATGGAAAAATATCCTAACATCGTATTACTTAACCAATCCATACCAAAAATAATTCTGAACCCTACAAAATCAAACACATGCAAACTGCAAACAAAGGTATGACCTAACAATTCAAATTCTAGATGGTCACACTTCATCCCAAGTGTCGCATACCCACCTATCGGATTTGCAACCCTTAAGGAAGTGACTAGGTATGAGGGTTCTAGGTTAAGCTTATTTACCACACAATGAGATATAAAAGAATGCGATGCACCGATATCAAATAGAACTCTAACTGATGCACCATAAATCAAAATCCTACATCCCAACCCAGCTTTTCCTTTCTCCTGCGTTGTTGGTCTCGAGGTAGCTGGCTCTAATGAAAACACTTTGCCTTCCCCTCCTTGGCTGGCTCCTTGCACTGGTTCTTATAGTGCCTAAGCTGGTCATAATTGAAACATCTCACCCCTTTCTTCTCAACAGCTTTCTTTCCTTTTCCTGTCCGACATTCATGAGCGTAATGCCCTTTCTTATCGCATTTATAACAGACAACCTCTACCTTTCCTTTCTTAGCAGCTCCACCCTTCTGAGCTCCTTTCTTATGGAAAAACTTCATTTTCTGACTCTGCCCTCCTTGAGCTTCCTTTGCCTTAATTCCTTCCAGAAAAGCAAGCATCTCTTCATGCCTTAAGGCCATCTCAATAATAACATCACATGGATCTCTAATGTGCGATAACATGGCCTTAGCAAGCTCTGGCTTCAACCCCCAAATGAACTTTCCATTCCTCTTAATAACATTATCAACCATAGCATAGCCATACCTTGCTAGGTCCTCAAACCTTGTTGCATACTCAAGTACGGTCATATCCCCCTACTCCAACTCAACAAACTTCCAGAGTAGAGTGGACTTAGCAATCTCTGACATAAACCTTTCTTCTTACCTCTTCCTGAACTCAGCCCAAGTCATAGTCTCCTCATTGACTCTAACAGTAACACTGTTCCACCAATATAGTGCTACCCCTTGTAGCTGTCTAGAGGCAAGTCTCCTTTTCTACTTATCGTTGAGCCCCAAATCAGCGAAAATCCTCTCGCAATGAAGTAACCAATTCTCCACTTCGATTGCATCTTTAGTACCAATAAATGGCTTTCCTCCCAGCCGAACATAGTTTCTACTCAAAACAGCATAGTTGTTGACCACTGGAGCTTCCTGATTTCCTCCTCTAGTATTTCCTCCAACTACTCTAGCAGCAACTCCCGCTTGCATCATGTTTACAAAGAACTGATACATTGCTCTCATGTCTACTTGCAAGACTCCAGCACCCACATTTGCAGCTTGTGCCTGACCTTGATTTCTCCTGGTATTAGGTCTGGCATTTCCAATGGTTGTGGTGCTTCCCCCACCAATGTTAACTCTTCCACTTCTAGCATCCATATCTACATTCGAGCCTTTGTAAGATATAGAAGAATAGCCTAATAGAAATGGGAGAATAGAGATGAAGCATATACTTACATACAACATGTTACTATAGCGTTATCCCATACCCCAATCTTTTTCTCTAGTTACTTAGGATTATGTTTTCAAAATCATTTTAAGTTTAAAGTTTTAAATAAACCTATGCTCTGATACCAAGTTTTAACATCCCATATCTTGAGGCCCGAAGCAAAGCGATATAGATGCTGCAGTCATCTATAGTATTAACTTCCGGTGACAAAATACGGTTGTGTTAATGGTATCCATAATATCAGAAGCACATGAATATGAAATAAAATCAACACAAATTAAAACAACTTTTCTGATTACATTTCAAATCAATATTTCATATTTAGATACATAATCCCATAATCAATTCCCAGGTTTTGATCGAATATAATTATTACAAAATACGCCAAGGGCGACATATGAAGATGCCACCTTGGATAATCAGAGTACTAATTAGACAAAACTGTCTTAATACATCACAGTGGAAATAAAAATATCAACTCCTAAATAGCTATCCATGCATCCTGCACGTCTTTGGAGGCTTTATTCATCCACCTACTAAACCTGAAAATCCTGACTCTTAGTCTACTCAAATCAATTTTGAGCAACCGAGAGTTTAAGGGGAAAAACATAAACTTCGAGTCAGACATAAAACCTAGTGTGAATAATACTATTACATCTCAGTTTATTGATATTAAGTGAGACCACGCCACTTAGCAGAACGGGTTTCCCCTCACTAATATCCCTTTAAAACACTTCTTTTTGCAAACTAAAATCCTACAACAAAACTGGTTAATCAAACTGATTATATCAAAAATAGAAATATCATATCTGCTTAAAACAGGTAATAAATGGGCCATCTGTCCGAACAATATAATTTTGTTGGGCTAACTACTAATCATTGGCCGACTCGGGCCTACCAGACCAAATAAATAATCTAACATTTGTTAGACAAACTGTTTAACGACTAAATCGTTATCGGATTAGAAAAATAACCGAAAAATTATAAATAAAAATTACCGTAAACGCACTGCGTATAATTCTAGTACGTGGCGAGTACTTGTCGATCCGCAAGGAATTGTATTAATTTTAAAATTTCTACTCAATAAAATTAAAAAGAATTTGAGAGTGTTGTTAACTACAAAAAATTACAAAAACTAACTACTACAAAAGTGAATGAAAACTATGAGATTAAAAGACAATTTAGAGATAAATCCACTCTCATGATCACATAAATCAACACAACATGAAATTATGATATCTCTTTTTGGTCATTAGTGAATTTAATTAATGTGTTTATCATAAGTATGGAATATTCGTGCTATTAATTAGCCCAACATAAACCATCAAACTATAACACACCCTTTAAACTCACTATTCAACTCTCATGAAAATGACAATGAAATTAAAAATAAAATCTATTTTAAGCATGGCTTATTTACCATTGAATTAGTAACATAAACCATCAAATTTTGATTCTAAATCTACTTCCATTACCAAAATCAATTAATTAGATGATGATGTAAATTGTGTTTATTTGAGTAAGAATAGCATATATGTGATTAAGATCATGGACTATCAAATTCATTAATAAACTTACATCAACATGCAACTTTCCATTAAGCATAAAAACAGAACATAAATGAGCAAATTATGTTGAATCTACATGATAAGAGAGCTTCATTATCCCGAAATTGAAGGGTTTTAGCTACTCGTATTTCTTATCATTTCAACAAATGTTGATTGCAACATAAACATATACAAGAGGAAAATGAAAGCAAAGTAATAAGAGAGCTAATTAAAATAAAATAAAACCTAATCTACTTGCATAAATAAAAAGATCTACACTACTAACATGAAAAAAAAGACCATGTAAATAGAAAAGAGCATGAATTAACATTGCATAAAAGAAAATTACATGAAAGAACATAGCTAGTAGCTATGAAAAAGAAAAGATAATTTTTTTGTTCATTTTTTAGCCTAAAACTAAACTAACTAAAGAGGAGGCTAAGAGCTTAATTACATGAACATATGGGGTATTTATACATGTTTTGAAACCCTAATCATATTTTTGGGGACTACCCAAATTTCCCTTGAGGAAGTGTTTCCACCAAGTTGTCATTAGCATAAGCATAATCCACCGTTGGATGTGCATGTAACTTTTATCTCCACTGATATGTGCATTAGCTCCTAATTGTAGATCAAGATAAGCAGGTAGCTGTGGTCCTCTCTGATGCATGGTTTGAATTATTTCCATCTTCATTCCTTTGTTTCCATCCTTGTGCATGCATATCTTCATGAAACCCTCTTCCATTTTGTCATCCAATTTTCTACAAATACAAATAAAATGTGCAAATAAATATTCTCAAATTAAATTATGCACAAAAATGACCATTTTGCCCCTATATGAAGATGAATAAATGATGATTTGAAAATAATTTGAATTTTGGTTTAAACATGTTAAAATACCCTATATGCTCATTTATTTAATTAAATTAGATTAAATATGGACGTAAAAATATACACATTTACGTGCACATCAAATACCCCCACACTTATCTTTTTATTCATCCTCGAATAAAGACAAGCTAAGATAAATCCATTTTCATAGGGAGCACGATTGTATTGAGCATATACAACAAGCCGTTAAACCTATAGGTGTCCCTAGTAGGGCGAGTGTTGTCTCATGAGGGTTTTCATCGGATAATACCCACAAAATCCAAATGCAAAATGGAAATTTCTAGATGCAAGATTTATTTACAAAGAGATGAATGCAAGTTTTTGAAAATATTTACAAATGAAGAATTTACTTCTAAATTAACATGAATAAGTAAAACATAAATTCCGGTCATTATCAGGAAATTTAAGTCCGTTTACTTGTCAAAATTTCCAACAAAAATTAAGTTATCATAAAAAATAGACTCTAGTTTGGCTATTTGTTTCAGTTGATAACATAGTGCAACTATGAAATAGATCCTTAGTCGATCATCAAAGTTTTTCAAAGTGGTATTTTTATTTCTTTTGAATAACAAATCAAATCAAATAAGTAAAAATAGTGCTTGGATTTCAATTGCTTACTCTCTCTTTATTTGAAAATTTTATTGATATTAACAATATTCATATATGCCTAACTCAGATAAACTAAGGCCAGATGTATTACCCATGCACTGCCTTTCGGGCTTACGTGAGGGGAATACAGAGCATGGAGAGTGTACACACAAGTATGTACACCTATCAAATTTAGGCATTATTAATAAAAGAATTTTTATATACATACAACTAACTCAGATAAACTAAGGCCAGATATACCGATCATGCACTGCCTTTCGGGCTTACGTGAGAAGGGTATAGAGCATGGCGAGTGTGCACACTTGCGTGTGAACACATGACTCTAGGTGTTAATAAAATATATACATATATACAAAAATATTATTATTATTATTATTATTATTATTTTATTTATTTATTTTTTTCTGTTTTTTGTTTGTATTTTTATTTTTAAGAGAGAGTTTAGCAAATTCATCTTAGCACCATTTAACTTAGAAGATAAAAATAGTTATAGCCTTTACTTTAAATCCACCACTTTTTTAAACAAAGATTTTCAGTTAGGATATATGTCATAATTATCACCCATGAATCTTCCTATATACTAGTTAAACCATCGTTACATGTAATCAAACTTCATTTTTACTTTTGTTAAGACAAATAAATTTCCAAAAATTTCAATTTAATATCCAAAATCTATATTTATCCTACAGTGTTTCTTTCAAAATAAATCCAAATGCTAAAAAGAAAATTTGTTTTGGGAATTTTTTTTTATTTTGAGTTTTGGAAAGAAAAAAATGCAAAAAATAAATCATGAAAAATTAAAAATGCAGATGAAACTCCCCCTACACTTGATTTTGACTGTCCCCACAGTCAACCCAAGTGAAAGAAGAAAAACAAAATAAAAATAAAAATATGACCTATATTTACATGAAAATGAAAAGATTATTATATACAAGACATATTAAAATAAAATGTTAAAGAGTAAATGAAACAGTCATTCAAAGACCAATTCATTTGTCTCGTCAAGTGTGAGAAACATAGCTTAAGCACAGAAAACCAAACCATAAAAGATTTCAAATTTGAATGTTGATTTGGAAAAACGAATGTCGTTTTAAAAATCATATAAGTTGTTTTATTTTCGATGATTTTTGGGGTAGATAGAACAATTAGTTGAAGTTCAAGTTTATTTTCACCAAATTGAAAGTCAAGCTTATCATTGAAAACTTCTTCAGAATTATCGAATTTAAAATCAAATGGTGATTTAAATCTTCCCATTCGGAATTCAACAACTGATTTTTGAAAATTCCAAAGAAAACGTGTTCACTAAATTCGTCTTCCTTTGTTGAATTATTCACAACTTCATTGCATATATCAAGTTCAAAATCCATAGTTGTTGTACTCAATTTTTCAAAATCGAAAAAAGGAAGATCGAATTTTAAATTTGGTTCCACACTCTCAAAAGAATTGAAATCCAACTCAATTACCGTATTTTCAACAACTTCATTAAGATTGTCGTTTTCAATTCAAAAGTTGTTATTTGAAAACCATCAATTTTGGTAAAAGGTGGATTATCACTTGACTCGTCACACGTTGGGATTCTATTTTGTTTCTCACGTTGTTTGTTGTTTCATGTAAGTTTCAAACAACAAATCTGTCAATGTTGTCTTAGTTATGTTACCAAGGACCTATTTATCACTTGAAACTTTATGCATAATGGAATAATTAAAGGATGGATTTATGACATTAATAGGCATTCTTGGAGTGAAATATGTTAGAGTCCATATGTTTTCGTGGATTGTCGTTCCCGAGACCCTCTAAGGCCATTTGGAGACAACATATTCAAGAGTCACTATGGTCTTAAAGGAAAAGATGTTCCAAAAAGGGCCTATGTCATGTTATATGTTCATAAGACATAAGAAAACAAGTAACAAATCTGGTGCAATAGTCCATTAGGAGAGGTAATAGGCTATATAATTTGCTCTTATGTTCAAAGTCTAATGTCAATATAATTGTGCACATATCACTCATCATAGTCCAAAGCACCGTTTAAATAATGGTGTCGATTTTTGAACCTAAGGAGTCTAAATATATGCATGTCCAATTCAATAATGTTCGAAAAGGCATAGTCAAATATGATATGCATGTCCAAAATTCCTTGTTTGTATTGATTATGCAAGATTACCGTCAAATAGAGTTTGTCCCCAATTCAAATTAAGGTTTGCAATGGCTTGATTTCAAGAAATGAAGAGAAGAAAATTTCCCCTCTTTGTGCACCCCTAGGTCCATATTTATATAGCTGACATGGCTCCACTCCACCTTTTATGTCTTCGGCATGCTCGACTTCGGCATGCTTGGCTTTGATTGTGTCAACTTGGCATTAGCTACATCATTGAAGAGCATATATAAAAGGCAGCTTCGTCTTGCTTTCAGTGTCCTCGACATGCTTCAGCATCAGCTTTGGTGATTGTGTTAGCAACAACTTCAGCAACTTCAATATTGAAATGTGATAGGCTTACGTGATGATGATGACAATAGAACTTTAATGCCGCCTCAGCAATACTAAGATGCCCTTAATTGGTTGCTGACGACATCAGTTGATGAAGAGCAACCACATTCCATATAGTGTCGACATTGACAATCTCAATAGATGTTGATGTTTCTTGATATCAACATCGCATGTTTACATGTGTGGGTTTCAAAACATAGTATTGATTATCGACGTCATTCATGGTAGGCGACGCTAAACATTGATGAGAAACTGGAGTGTTGTAAAAGATTGACATCATATAGTTTGGTGCCAAAGTTGATGACCCTCGACATCGATGATCTCCATTGTGATGGTGGCGCTTCTCATTAGCTGATGACAGTGTTGAATTGAAGTGGCATCAATCGATGTCCCTCCTTTGTGGACGTCGACGATATTCATCATTGATGTCGCGAGGATATGTAGTGACGGTATTCTTAAAGTAGAGAATTAATAATGACTTATCCTAATGAGTCTCAGCATCATTGCAGGGGTGTTACTAAGAGGTGGAAATGATGACTTCTGGCATGGTCTATTAGCGACATTGATTGATTGGCATCTTTATTATAACTAGCATCCTCCATTGAATGATAAAGTGCAATGCCCACAAAGCACGGTGCTGACAACAGATGGTATAGATAATATAAGTTCATCATTTGATATGTATGAAAGGTGGTATGGATGGTACTGAAGATGAGCGATGTTGCATGACGGCGACGTTGATCCTTGGCGTCATGGAAGAGAGATATCCTCGAAGTGTTGTAAGGTGCGGTGTGGATGACGGGCATCGTCGAAGAGATATGTCGCCGATTTATACATTATTGATCTCATGTGACGCTAATGATCACTCACGGCATTACTTTTGATATTGAAATTATATGGATAACAAGTATTAGGCCTAAACATGGCTTGTGCTAATTACTCTTACAAGCTGTACAACAACTGTCAAACTTCAAACAGTCATATCTTCCAAACTATAAGTCGAAAAATCTATTATGACAACTTTATGGAAAGAGAAACCATTATATATTTCATCTGGAACTTGTTTCAACATCTGGTTTGGCTCTATCAAAAGCTATTGCCATTGGAAGTTTTCAGGGATAAAATCATCCATAATTTTCCAAAGGATTAGAAATATGAAAACTCAACATTTCTCAAAGTTTTAGCCTGTTTGGAATTCATTTGGTTATAAAATATAATATTTGTCCAATCCTCTAACACGTAAAAATATAAGGAAAATGTGGTTGTTACATTCTTCCTCCATTATAAATTTTGCCCTCGAAATTCGACCCAAACAAACATAACCAAAAATATATATACCAAGCTTGTCTAATAATCAAACAAGTATAAAAAACATCAAACATGCACACACATGCAAGTAAATACAACACATGCCTACACTAGCATGCAAGGTACTAAACTTCTGTATATGATATCAAAAGTGAAAGTAATTACAATAATTAGAAAGTCTTACTAGATAAAGAGCTCTTGATAAGCAGTCATCGTGCTCTTCTCGGTCTTCTATATGCCATCGCTCTCGCTTTTACCCTATTGAACCATCATCAAGTTTACTCTTTTCCTCTTAAGCTGCTTCATATCATGTACAACTATAAGAAAACACCTACGAGGTCGAGTTGATCCAATATAATAATTATGACCGAGCTATGTACAAACTTCTTAAGATGAGAGACATGAAACATGTTGTGCACTCCAGCCATCTTCTAAGGTAAGTTGAACCTAAATGCTAGGTTCTAATCTTCTTAAGTATCAGGAAAGGATCTAGAAATATCAGTGCCAACTTCCCTTTTGTACTGAATCGGACTACATTATGATGACCCTAGGATTCGAACCCTTATCGCCCCAGAAACCAACACCTTGAATCAACCACTATGCTAAAAGATTTTTGTGTTAACTTTCCAAAAATGGGTGTTACAAACTACCCCCTTAAAGAGCCCAACGTCCTCATTAGCTCATCATCACACACCATCCATGCATTATGCTTGTAACTTGCATCAGTACCCCATCTATTAACATCCACATCATTACAACACACAATTCCGACTGGGTATAGGCTTTGATACCATATGTGATGACCATGGGATTTGAAACCCTACCACCTCGAAAAGTAACACCAAGTACCAACCACTGATCTAAAAGATCTTTGTTTCAATTTCCAAAAGGGGTGTTACAAACATTCTTCAGTAGAGAGATATTCATAAATACCTTATTACCGATAGAAAGCTCTAAATCGTGTGTTATCTTATCAGGGTAGCTCTTTTGTCTATCTTGAGAATCTTTCGTCCATATGGATGATCTCGATCATCTTTGAAGTATCTCTTATCATATTCGACCTAATTATTAGTTTCTCCCCCCCCCCACTTCGCATAGACAAAAATGAGCATTGCATGGTTGGCCATTTAATGCTTCAAATGGTGTTATACCAAAGCTAGACCGATAATTGTTATTGTATGCGAACCCAACAAGATGTAAATGTTATCCCTCAAGCCTTCGAAGTTAAGAATGCATGCTCATCAGAGATCCTGTAAGATATGATTCACTCTCTAGTTTTGCCTATTAGTTTGTGGGTGATAAGCTGTACTAAATGCAACTCCATCCTCAATTCCTCTTATAAGCTCTTCCAAAATCCACTAGTGAACAAGGGGTTTCTGTCGCTTATAATGTTCTTCAACACACCATAAAATCGCACAGTTCACTTAACATATAACTTGGTTAATTTGGATGTCATTCTATTAGAATTTATGGGTATGAATTGAGTAGTCTTCGTCACTTTATCAACTATGAATCAGATGTTAGTATACCCTCCTCTATTCCTTGGCAATCCTTCAAAGAAGTTCATCAATGTCCATTTCCACTTCCACTAGTGAACATCAAGTGGTTGTAGCAAAACGCTTGGTTTCTTCTGTTCAGCCTTCACCGGTTGACAGTTCATACACTTCGAGATGAATATCCTGACGTCCTTCTTGATTTATTCCAATAAACCATCTGCTTCATATCACAGTACATTTTATTGCTATCGAGATGTACAGTTAATCTCGAATGATGGCACTCACGTAGAACCTCATCCCTCAACCCATCAACATCGCGTACAAACAATCTCCCATCCTTACAAAGTCGACCATCACAGCCAAGCCCATATTTCTTCATATCTTCAGATACTACTCCACTCTCAATTTTAGCAATGATCTCCAATGGTCTGACATCACGTCTCAAACTTGTACCAATCTACTCAACTAGAGTAGGTTTGATAGTATCTCGATAATCCAAGGAAAAACCTCACATCTATAACACTCCAGGGTCGATCCCAATCCTGGACCGCTGCAACTTTCGTAGGATCTTTAGCAATTCCCTGCTCAGAAATAACTTCACCCAAAAATCGCACTTTCCTCATCCAGAAGTGACATTTAGAAAACTTCACCTTCAACCGGTGCTTCTTCAACACCTTAAGCACAATCTTTATACATGTCTCGTGTTCCTCTTCCTGGCATGAGTAGATGAGAATATCATCAATAAACACAAGTACAAACTTATTCACTGATCTCTAAAGACACGGTTCATTAGATCAAGGAAGTATGCTAGCGCATAAGTTAGCCCAAACGGCATAACCAACTACTCACAGAATCTAGAAAGCCTACGAAACGTTGTAATCAGTAAACTCTCCCTCACCACTCAGTTGGATGAACCCGTTGCTAGGTCCAATTGATAAAATACCTTCATATAATGGAGCTGATTGAACAATTCAACAATATATGGGAGCAGATACTTTTTCTTCTTTGTCAGCTTATTCATCTCATGATAATTTGCACACAGTCTCAAAGAGTCGTTCGCCTCCATGGATAATACTACAAGTGCTCCTTACTTAGATATACTCCATCAAGCAAACCCTTGTTTTAATTGGTTATTCATTGCACCTTTAGTTCCTTCTGCTCTTTGGGCACCATATACCTCAATGGTATAAGAATCGGCCTGACATCCTTCACCAACTCACTATGGAACTCGATCTCTTTATGTGGCAGTAACCTGGTCACCTTCTCGAACATGTCTGGATACCCCTTCGTCATCGTCATCGACGATAACTCAACATGTGAGATCTCAAGCGAATATAGAAAGCTAACAATCAACCCAGCGTCTGGTAGGCAGCCCAACACTACCCTTCGCTCGTCATTCATCCCAATTGTTACTAATAGCCTCTCACAATCCACCAACTCTGTATCTTTGTTGCCCATCCTTCCCTAGTATAATACTGAACACCACAAACCCAAGTACAAAACAATCACAAACAAACATACATTCAGGACTCAATAAAACTATGCCATCACAAATCATAGACAAACTAGCTGAACCTTCAACAGAATTAGACCCAATATAGGGTCTAACCACTATCTCGGGTTGCAATACCAATCTGCCTACCAAGTGAATAAATATAAAAGAATATGAATCTTGAGTATAAAAAACATGTACAGGTACATCAAAAATAAAAAACATACCCTATATCATGATGCCTTTTCCCTTCTCCTTCGTCGATGGAGCACTCTAAGCATTAAAATCATAAGAGGATAGAACCAACTTATTCTTTGGTTGCTTAGGATATTCTTTTTTCATATGCCCTAGTTTATTGCATTTGTAGCATCCCTTCTTCTCATTCTTGTAACACTGACTAAGATGGCCCTTCTCTCTACAGTTATAACATATAAGATCCCATATTCACTTTTACTGACCATCTTAACCATAAAACCGTTTCTTCCCTTTGTCGTTCCATTTTCTCTTCCCATCACTACCACCTTGCAATTTGGATTCTTCCTTTGGAATAATGACATCCTTTGGCTTTGGGGAAAGTCTCTCATGCCTCAAAGTCCTCTCAACCACCTTCTTGAAGGTTTCATCAATGTGGTCGATCATCCTCTCACCATGATAGTCATTTAGCCTAACAATAAGCTTGTCTTTCTTTTTCAATGGAGCGTTAATAAAATTTATCCATACTTGGAAAGCATATCAAACTCAATCACATACTTCAAGATGGATAAGTCTCCTTGCTTCAAATCAACAAATGTTTTAAATAAAACTGACTTATGAGCTGCCGATATGAACTTCTCCTCAAACATAGTTGTAAATTGCTCCCAAATAAACTGATCCTAAAGAGCAGCTATCGTTAAAGCATTCCACCAAATCATTCTCAATCATTAAGTCCCCTAGAGGCCAACTTCCTCTTCATTGCATCTTCCAACTCTAAGTCCTCAAAGATGCACTCGTAGATGTCCACCGAATCCTGCACCTCGATGATAGATTTAGTTCCAAGAAATGATTTTCCTCCTAGACTAAAGTATTCTTTGTTCAACTTAGCAAAGTCAGCACTCGATGCTTGCATCAGGGCACCACCACCCATAACAGAAAACCGACTCCTTGATCATTCTACAGCATGTTCCTCATCATATTATTGAACATGTTCTACATACCGGGTTCACGGCTCCCCAGTGCCCACTCCCTTCTCTACGATAGAAATAGAAGTCCTAGTTGCATTCCTCATTTTCTACCTCATTCTTATAAGTTGTAATAAGAATGATCGGTCTCTAAAAAAGGAATAAGTGGTGTCCGTATATGCAATGCGATTTGCTACTATATAGATTCAAAAATTAAAATACATAACAAGTACGCTCTCATGTAATCACTCAATTCATCCTAGAATGTCCCTCTTACTCTATCTCTAATGGATCCTCTAAAGGTTTATCGCTCTAGTAACAACTTTAGGTTTTTCATCAACCTTCAGCTCTAATACCATATCACCATACACCTCCAGTACCCAGTATAACCTGTATAATGCATTGAGATGGTACCTAGTTAATGTAGGATGATAGTCAAGGTGGAAAAGTAACAAAATCAAAACAAAGAATCTATCATGTATCTTAAAACGCATAGGGTAAAATATAATTATGCACACAGATACAAAATAGGTGAGACAATAATATAAACAAATGAACCATAAATAAGAACATTAGAGCGCAAGAGGTTCAGGAGATGATATAAAACAAAAATAATGGAGTTTATACATCCAATATCCAAATAAAACCCAATAACTGTCTCTAATATAGTACTAAGTACTAATATAGTTCCATGGTACTGCACAACAGAATATAAGTGATAGCAAGCTCCAAAATATTGATATATGAAAGCATACCCTCCTGCTCGTACTCTATACAACTCCATATGCTATCCCAGACCTTTTATCCCTAATATAATATCTGCCACTTGGAGGCCCAAAACTAACGGCTATGGATGCTGCAGTCATCCATAGTTATTAATCCTCGGCGATTAAATATGGTAATGTTAGATACATTGATATAACAGAAACACATGGATATGGAAAAAATATAAAATCAACAAACAACTTTCTCATTCCATTTCAAAGCATTTCAAATTCATTACATAATCCCAATACGAGAACCATGTTTAGAGAAAATATAATTGTTACAACATACGCCAAGAGGGACATATGAAGATGCCATTTTGGATGATCAGAGTATATAACTAGGCAATTAAACATCTTTTCCTTTACAACCAAACACAGTGGAATCAAAATAGAAAAGAACTCTAAATAGCTATCATGCCTCCTGCACATTTCAGGAAGATTTTTCGTCTAAAGAGGTACTTGAAAACCTCAACTCTCAAACTACTCAAAATCAATTAAGCACCAGAGAGTTTAAGATGAAAACATAAACTTCGAGTCAGACATAAAGCTTGGTATGAATAATAATCTACCATCTCAAACCATTTAGATAACTCGTGAGACCATGCCTCTTAGCGGAATGGGTTTTCCCCTCACTGGTACCTTATTCAGAACTTTATAAAACCATATACTGTGCTCCTGCATCCACAATGGTTAAAACATAGCAATTTAAAATATTATGATGATATGCAAACAAGTAAATCAATTCTGGATTTCCCATCCCCATTCATTCTGACTATCTGCCTTAGTTATAGTTTCTTGGGTCACTATTAACCTATTAGTTTTCATGGGACGACTAATAACCTATTTAATGTTTATGGACTCCCTGTCTGGTTTCATAGTTTTCATGGAATCACTAAGAACCTACTAGCCCCTGCCAATAACTTCATTGTTTCATGGGTTCTCCCTGAACCTACTGGTATCTACAATAACTTCTCTCTTATCTAAGTTTTCATGGGTTGACTAGGAATCTACTGACTTCTGTCAATAACTTAATTCGGATATAGTTTTCATGGGTTTACTACAAACCTATTGGCCCATGCCAATACTCTTTCTTATCATAGTTTTCATAAGTTTACTATGAACCTATTGGCTTCTGCCAATAACTTATTCGAAGCATAGTTTTCATGGGTTTACTATGAACCTGTCTATCTGACAACTTCTTTGACTAGTATTTAGGCATCCTATATTCTGGTCTACCTGACCTCTTGGATGCAATTCTACTCATTCAGGAGTTAACTCAATTTATATTCACTACTGGGTCAACGTAGCTGGTTATTCTAACTTTTCTCCCCAAAATGCAGTTATGGGTCCATATTAATGTGAATATGTATATTAGAAGAAGCAAACATGATAACATAATAATACCAACACCTGTGGTTTACTATCCTTAAAATCAATTTCATATAAAACATGGTTAATCCCTTTAACCTATTATTTTATCAAGGAAAGCTTCTTCAAAAACTCCAATTTAAAAGCATTTAAAAGCTCTTTTATAATGCCATGGGTTTTTCCTTTAAAAATTGAGATTGGGTTCTTTGTTTTGAAAACTAAGGTTTTCAAAACCTTTAATATTTACTTTCGAAACCATTGAAAAACTTCCCTTCGAAAGCATTCAAATCTTCTTTTCAAAACTCTAGGCATCTACATTGCGAAACTTTAAAACCTTTCTTTCAAAACCTTTCGAATGTATTAAAGTATTACCATTCAATTATAGAAGCATAGCTTCGAAACCAATTGAAAGTACCCCTTTCGAAACCATTGGGTTTACTTTAAAACATATCTTATTGGGTTTAAGTGAATACAAGCGAAAGTACCCCTTTCGAAACCTTTAATCCTTATATAAAATTATTTGGGGAAAATTGATGGCTTCGAAACCATCCTTTCGAAAGCTCAAAGCATTTAAGTAAAACTTCTAAAGGTTAGCTACCCCATTTCGAAGCCATTGCCTTCGAAACCCTTAACTCTTTCGAAAGCTTTAGGAAGTGGCTTAGTACAGGTTTGAAACAAGGGCTACCTTTCAAATTGGTTGATGACTTCAATCCACTCGAAAGGCATAGGGACGGTAGAAGGGTTTCAACTTGGTTGAAACTACCCTTTTCGAAAGCATTGATTTTAAAACTAAGTAAAACTCATTCAGACGCTACAATTTAGACAAGAAGCGACAACCCCTTTCGAAAGAAATTTATAAAAATCCCTTCGAAAGCATCTGTTTCGACTCCTTTGAAAACATTTAGTAAAAACAGGTAAGCGCATTTCTTTAAAAAGTAAAAGAAAGGTTTCAACCCCATTGAAAGCTATGTTTCGACACCATGCCTTCGCCTTTCTCCAATCCACTATGTACTATCATTGTGATACCTTGTGTATTGGTTTTGGTTTAATTGGTTTTGACCTGATAGGTTTTGACTTGGTTGAAGGCGGAAACATAGGGTTGAAAGGTGCTTCTGAAAGAGGCATAACCCACTTTTCTGGGTAGAGACCGATTTAATGCCAATTAAAGCAAATACTTTATAACTAACCTGCTTATTTGTAAACATTTGATTGGTTGCCATAACTTTTCAAATTCTTTACAAAAATAACTACTGCATAATTCTAGATCTAAACTGGATTAATTTAACAAATAAGCCCTTCCATTAAGCAAAACCAATAAAGCAATTAAGTCCTTCATCTAAAATAATTTTATTTCCATAGTAAATTACTTAGGAAAAATCCCCAAAAATTGCAGAAATTCACTTTGAATATGTTATCTAACATATAAAAATTCCAGACCCAAATTCTTCATAAAATAATCGAAATAAATTTCTAAACCCAATTATACATATTTTCCTTTGAAAATTCCTAGTATATTTTCTATAGCTTGGAAAATTATAAAAATTAAAACCCATCTCCAAAATCATGTTTTACATAACATATAATTTCCTCATGGCATTCGAAATTCATTATAATTGGTTTTACCCTTAAAACCATATTAAACTATATTCAACAATCTTGTTTAAATGAAACATGTTATAAAACCCAAGAATATCATCATCAAAATCATCATTATAATGGATTTAATCTTAAACTCGAAAATCAAATGATTATAAAAATAAAATAGAGATGATTTAGATTATTATTCACCTTGATTGGGATAAAGAACTTGAGATTTGATTGAGATTAATTTCCCCTAGCTTGAATCCTTAGCTTTAAATTGATTTTCTCCTCTTTTCTCCTAATGGCGGACTTTGCTCTTCTTTTTGTTTACGTTTTGTATTTTGTAAAATGAACGTGAATGGGAATGAAACGAGAATATAAGGGTAAAAGAAATATAGGCGGAAATTACCCTAATACCCTTGTTTTAATTAATTAACATATAAGCCATTTATAAGCCCATTTAGATAATTAAGCACATCCTTTAATTATTTATTCAAATCTCAATCCCCTTATCACTCTAATGTTTACATTATTCTATTTAATTTATCTAACTAAATCTCCTGAATAATGTTATCAAAATTAGGAGTGTTACACCTAATCTACTCATTTAAAGTACCCAAGGTAATAAGAACCAAAGCATAAAACCTCAAGTCAGACAACTATTAGATATGAGCGATAGATCATCTCAAAAATAGATATAAAACCATATATGGTAATAAGAACATAGGGTATATGAAGCCATACCTAACATGTCCCTGCATCAACAAGTTAGCACTTGAACACGGTATATGCTAAACTACTATCACATATGGGTATGCTACATTAAGTAAAGTATAATGTGTCTAGGTATATAACAAAAAATATATGACATCCATATCAAGCACAAAGCAAACATTGCAATCATCACACGGCCTTGCATCTATCACTCAAGTGTCATTGGATATACGATAACTCTTATGACCCGTATAGATAGTCGGTGACTACTCAATTCGTGGATGCTCAACTCATGCCCACACATGTGGCTAGGTACTAGGAACATACATATGTCCAAAATACGGGTACACATAGACTACCCAATCCAAAAATGAGCATAACCTCAAAAATACACATCGATCCCTTAGCACGTTCTGATAATAGAACCACCTTTTATTCTACTCTATAAGTTGTCACACGAAATTTGTATGTTCGGTCTATCACCAAATGCCACAATCACTCGTTACATCGAGTCGTTGATGTCACTTCACTTCCTTAGTCAGTACACAAAGTCCTAAATTGTCTACAGACATTCAAGAGTCGTCTACACATGCATTGAGTCAACCCCTAAAAGTCCCTAAAGCATCCCTAGGAGAAGCCCGAAGTCACCTTAAATGCCCTAGCACACTGTCTTTGCCCGATTCTTCTCATGATTGGCCCAAAGTCTAGAGCTACTAAACCAAAGCACAAAACCCGGACCCCAAATCTTGCTCAGCGTACTACCACCGAACACTATTTCCTACTTGGCCTTCACCCTAACTGAAGTAGCTGCTTGGTTTGCCTGAAGGTTTCCCTTCCCTGACCTGAAGTTGCAACCAAATAACATTTCTTGCTCGGCCCCAACATCCCGACCACATTCCTACCACCGACCATGCTATATGTAACAACCCGAAATTTAAGCTATAATAATTAATGAATGAATGAATGAAATGATAAAATAATTTTGTGAAATTATCAGAATTGAGCCGTGGGAGTTGCACCATTGTGTCCGCGGTAATTTTTTGGTCAATTTCCATATATAGAACGTCAGAATCCGAGCTTATATGAGCAAGATACAGAATTAACAAGATAAAGGAATATATATATATATATATGGAGGTCGACCATCCCAAGGCCTAGGTCGACCGGCCGGTCGACCTGGGGTCGAGCCGCCTATGATTGTGAGGCGAAGGAATTTTTCCTTAGTGTTGTGCGATTTTAACACGTCAATTTCATTCTTTTGTTCAATCTGGTCCATTCGTGCTTCCATCCGCTGGCTCATATTCAGCCTATGACGTGGTTGCATCCTATTCTATCCCCAAATCTAACGGTCTGAGATCCACTTCTACCCCTATAAATAAGACCCTAGGCCTAACACTTTTTCTCACTCTAAGATTTTCTCCAATTAGGATCACCTTTTCAGGAAGGACCCTAAATGGAATAATTTTCCAAGGAGAAAATCGTTTTAAATTAAAATATTTAACAACCCCAAGTGGATCCGGGAAGACCTAAAGGGAAGATTTAAGGACTACAGGTGAGTGATTGTAATTATTTAGATTTTTTTTAAGCATTTTAAAATAATAGATCTCCCAATAGTTGTAGTTTTTCTACGATTTTGGAAATACCTTTCTATAAGTTATTTTCAGTTTTTGATTTATTTTCAGTCTATTTGTTTTTAGCTATTATTTTCAGTTATTCATTGTTAATTTCTGTCAATTATAGCTTCTCCGTTTAATTACAGCTATTTACAGTATTTTTAATTATTTACTATCATTTATGCTTTATTTACATCTTCTCCTACGCTTTGGATTTTCTTCTATTTTCAGTTTTCTTCTATTTCTCCTTTTTCCTCGCGAATGGATTGGATAGATTAAACGCGAATTTGGATTAAATTAAAAGAATACTAAAATAACGGAAGGTAGGATGTAAATTGTAAAGACTGTAATAAAAATGGAATTGGACTAGAATTGTGATGTAAATATTAGAATTGGACTAAATTAAAGAAATTGGCCTAGTTATAAATTAGAATTATAATTAAAAAGAGTAAAAGATGAAAGAAGCTTATTTTCACACTTAGACCTTGGGTTAAGTAATAAGCGTGATTATAACGTAGGTTATAATAAGAAAACAGAACAGAATAAGGCTTATTTTAAGACTTAGGATAAATTAATAAGCACATATAGTTAGAATAATAATAAAGGCTTATTTAAATAATTTATCTAAGTTAATAAGCAAAGAATTAAAGTAGGACATGTACCAAATAGCATTCCCTATTAGACAAAATGGTTGTCTCACATTGGCCTGAAGTGAGATGAGGGCATGCTTATGCTAATAATGGTAATAATTGGTCAATAAATAGAAGTTCAAATCACGGGAATTTGGACAAGGGGCACAACTAGATATTGTTTGGATGACGGGCCAATACCAACAGTATTTCCCTTATTTTCTATGGACACTGTGGTCTCACATTAGCCTGAAGTAGGATGAGGGGCATGCTTATGCTGGAGCTTGAGGTAATAAGAAGACCCAATAGGTGGAACCAAAGGTAACATGAGCATGGTGGTGGTTACGCATGCGACTTCCATTCGGGTGCTCAGTAATCATTATGAGTTCCAAGCGCTTAGTATGTGTGCCTTTCGTAGGCACCATTGCCTTCTGTGTAGGGAACTATATATCGTCTAGTCCACAGTAGGTACTATGTGTATCTTTCGTAGAAACCATTTCCTTCTGTGTAGGGAGTTATATAATGTCTAGTCCACAGTAGGTACTATAGAGTGGCGGCTGATCAAAGGGTAGAATTAGGATTTTAGCCTAATCAAAACAGCTATCAAGACAAGTGCAAACAATCAAAGTTAACCTATCATATTAATTTAGCAATAGTTAATTCGTATTTATTTCTAGCTTTATCTTTCCTTCTATTTCCTTTGTTTCCTTTTTAATACTAGAACTGTTGTAAAGCCTATTACATTTACTTTGCTTAAAAATACTAGTGATTACTATCATTCACCAGACTTTTAGTCTGACCCACTCCTCTATTTTCCCATTTTCCCCCCTGGGCAATCAGGGACAAGGACGGTAGACTACGGATTTGTGGAGACTTCTTTGGCAAAGATTCTATCATGTATTCCATTTCTTTATTTCCAGTTTTTTAGTTTCCTTTGTTGTAACTGGCACTTTTTGGGGAAAGTTGTACTCTGATTTATTTGAGACTATGGTTTTTGATTTCACGAGACTTGTATGGGTATTTTGACATATGATGTATTTGGTATTTGGTGACTTATTCTTATCATCTTGTATTATGGAGTTTGATTTTTAGCAAAATATTATAATTGTTTCCGATGTGTTATTATTATTATTTAGTTTTTGTCTTATGAATCTTAGTCTCTACTAGTTTTAGTTATACCTACAACGCACCACACCTTTTAGTGTATCCTTTTAGGTATACTAAGGGGTGTGCGGTGTTTCACTATAGCTTAGCGAACCACTATACCAATCATTTTCAAATACCTCTCATGTAGCATTTCAACCCTTTAAATTTCACACACCTCGATCGCTGCACTTACCATTTCGACTTGCGTGCAATGCCAATGCATCAATATGACCCCAAACACTCTAGAGTAGATCCATCGAAGTCCAATTCTACATTTACGGGTCTTCCATCCATTGTGTATCGAATCAACGTGCACATCACCACTCCTTATACATGGAGACCCTCGACCGCGAAATTGATTATCACCTACAATTTGCTTCGATGGGATTTACAACTATTCAAACATACCAAACAATATTCAAACGCACATTAACAACATTATCATCAACCAAACATACAATCATCTGTCAAAACATAGAAACTCATCTTAACATGTCTCTAACATAGCCTAACATCTATATAAGCAATCACACATCAAAACAACATGATTAATCACTTTAAATTTGTTTTTACTTCAGTTTTGATTTCAAAACAGCATCAAAACTTGTTTTTGAGTTAAAAATGGATACAAAGCATGTCAAACCTTTGGAAACATATATATAGGAGGTTTAGAGATGACATATCACTCACCGAACACTCAAAAACTAGTGAAGTGCATGAAAAACTAGGTAAATCCAAGAACAGACAACAAAGCCCTAAAAGTTTTCTTCTAAAAATATTGATTTGGAAGTCTCTTACTAATCCACTTGTTAATATGCCCTTAATCTAAGGATTTAGCTTGATTTGGAAGAGATTAGAAGTGGATTTGATAAAAGTAATGTTTAATGGAGGTTCAGATCCAATTTGGGAACATGGGAAATGATTCATGGGTTGCGATGTTAGCCGATATAGTATTCCAAATTAACTTTTAATGTCTTATCTGAAGAATAATTCTTCGGAATTATTCTATTTGAGCCTTCTCACTCATCCGCATCGAAGAAGTTGTGGATGATCTTAGATGTTTTATCTTGAGTAATATTTAGGAATTGCGAATTCGATTGAGAGAATCCGCAATATTCGATTTGATGTTTGAGGGTCATGGGATTTATTCTTTATGATTAGTCTTTTCGTGCAAATAAGCACGGAAGTTTTCTGTCAAGAATCTTTTCTGGAATTTTTGATGTTTGTGACGAGTGGCATGTGTATTGCCAAACCCCATTTGATGCTTTATCAGATATTACATTTTGGTATTGGGCCTAAGTATGAGTTTGGGTTATTTACCTTATAAGCTTTCCAAAAACAACCAAATTTCAAATAGCTATATCTCCCGAACCGTAAGTCAAAAATATATTATGAATATTTTATAGAAAGAGAAAGAACCATGTCTTTCAAGACCTGGTTCAGCTCTTATCAAAAGTTATAGACGTTGCAATTTTTCAGAGGTAAAATCATCCATAATTTTCCATAGGGTCAAAAATATCAAATTCAACATTCCTCAAAGTTTTAGCCTAATTGGAATTCATTTAATTACAAAAATAATATTTTTACATTCCTCTGATATGTAAAAATATAAGGAAAATGTCGGTCATTACAATATTAACCGAGCTCCTGTTGTCAATAAGGACTCAGTGTACTGTAGCTGGCCCAATCGAGGCTAGTCACCATCCGATCAAGTTTCAATGCCTCGACCCCATCAGCATCTCAGTTGTAGAAGATTATACCATTATCAGTCCTCTATTGCTACCTAGCTAGAGTTCCCTCTAGTATAACACATCTTGAGTCGTGTGCCATAAAGACCTATCATAGTGCTCCATTCATTACAACTCTTTTTTGTAGGATGTGAACCTCCTAAAACGATATTAATCATAATACTAATAGCTGGTTGCCTAGGCCCCTCACAGTTTGGCCTGAGTGCATTGTCTTAGGATTGTTGCCTCTAAGGCTGACCATTTCCTTACCTTCCCTAATATGTGTTCCTGACATGCAGTTGCAGTTTCTTTTTTCCGATCAAATCTTCATCACATCATGAATATTTATGCATATATTCATATTATGTTCATGGGTCTCATGGAAGCGATAATACATGCTAGAGCTCCTCTCCTCTTCATTGGCAACCGTCGGGGTAGTCTCCTTTTATTTCTCTATACCTAGTGTAGAAAGGTAAATGTTCTCAATAGAATCGGTCAATTCCGTGTAACTCCCATCAAGAATGAACCTCGCATGCTTCCTGGTATCTTGCTTTTTACCACCAATGTCATTGAATTTCTTTCGCTTATTTCCATTCCTAGACTATTATTTCCAGTACTATCACCATCCTCTTGAAAGTCGCATTGCTATGTATTATGATGCTTGTTCCGGTTTGACCAACCATGCCAATCTCTTCTTTAAGTTCTAATTCTTCCAAGCACATAAACTGATTTTCCTTTCAGCAAAAATCTTTCAGTGAAGCCGACTTCTTCTTCCTAAGCCAAAACAGAAAATTGGTTTGGCTATGGACTCCTTCTACTAAAGCTATTAACACAATCTCCTCTCTTGAGTTCTTCACCTCTATCATAGTGCATTGAACCTCTTCAAGAAATTTTTTAAGGTCTCTCCAGACCTTTGGAGCAAGTTTGCCATAAATGTTGTGTCCTTCGGCTACACAGAATGCACCCTAAACTACTTCAATAACTTATCAACAAAAAGATCAAAAGACAATATGGATTTGGGGTTCGGCCAACAAAACCACATAGCATATCCCTTAAGAGAGAGGGGAAAACACTTAAATCTCATGGCATTAATTGCACGTGCACCATCCATGTGCGACCCATACTTCATTAGATACTGCATAGGATCAGTCAAACCATTGGAACTCTACATCATCAGCATAACAAGCTTCTTTGGATACATAGAGTCTCTATTTTTCCATGAATAGGCTTTGACTAGCCGTGGACACCCATCCATCATACTTATATTGCTTATTCTAATGCAACAGTCTCTTTATTGTCTTAGTTGTTAATTCATCGTTGCCAACATTTCTCCTTGAGTAGGGATCATCATGTGCATCTTTATATGTTCATGTAGGCAAAAGCTCATGCTTAGCATGATGAGACCTAGGTCCCCTCTCTTTGGAAAGTCCACTCGCACAGTTGTCCACCGATGTTGGTGTGAACTGCATCCCCTTTTCACTAGTTCAATTATGTTCCCTTCAGCACTATTAACCTAAGGAAAATTAGCTTATCCATCTCTACGAGCATCGTCCAATTTGTTCTTAGAATCGAAGAGATTCAACTTCACCTTGGATTAATCGATACCGATCCTTCCTAATCTATCAACATCGATCAATACTTTAGTAGGGTTATCTCTCTACCTCTTGAACTTTGTTTCTTTGTCCTAGCATCTTCATTATGCACCTTCTGCTTTCTTTCCCTATCAGTCTACTTTTATAAAGAAGAATCCTCTTAATCTGAATCTGTAGAGTAGGAATCTCTTATGCTCTTTCTAAGCTTTTGAGTCACTTTTGGCGTCTGGGGTTGGGGCAATAATCTCTTCATCTCTTATATAATGGACATATGATCCTCCATTATTTTTTATTCATCCCCCACCATCATGCGGTCCAACTCAACCTCCGTTACCAGATCTAGTGCACTCGATGTTTCTACAAGGGCTGGTCAAGTTGTTTCATATTCATAGTGAGAGCCTTCATGCTCCCCCTCAACTATAGTTATAGATCTAGTAGCTTTATCCTTCTTTGGAGCCATCACTTCATTTAGATTTAAGTGGAGACTTTATCCGAGTCCTAGTAGCAATCATATTTGACCTTGAACCCACGCTCACAGTGGAAGCACCAAAAACTAGTTGGCTAAAAAGTTTATCAACACCCCCAATCGAATTGGAATGAAAAATTAAACAAGGAAGAATCAAAAGATAAGAGAGACAAGAAATTTTTTTGAGTGGTGAGCCTAAATCTCATGCCTACTTCCACTATCAACTTTATTTCAAATAGCATTTACCACCGTAACCAAATTACAATCGATTTTAGTTCCAGAAAAAGATGATTTAGAATTTGGCAACAGTTTCGCATAGAATTGGAAAGAAGATCAAAAAAGTCATTTTCTAGATGATATTGGTTCCCTATTTGTAGAAAAATTCAAACATTAAAGTCGATAGATCTGGTTTGAATGAGTAAATTTCTCCGTATTTGAAGTTCCAACATGAAGAACTTGTCAAAATTGACATTTTCTAGTCATCACGGTAACAACCCTGGTTTCTACGCTGGAAATTAAATTTAAATTAAAACATAATTATTTGAATTTTATATTTAATGATTATTATTTTTAAAAGTAAATATTTATTTGATTGAAGGCTATCAATAAAACACTTTTGTTTAAATAAACTGAATTAAATTAATAGATATTTTTTGGATAAAATTTTGAATTGAATAAAATAATTTAATTTAATATAAAATATTTTTAAAGTGTAATAATTTTTATGTGATTAAAACAGTGAAAAATAAATAGGTTTTGAAATGAATGGAGTTAGGTAACTACTAAAATATAATTTGTCGAACGAAGTGTAAATCAAATGAAATCAGTTTGGGATTTATTTACGAATAAGTACAAGAGTTAATTAAAAAAAGAAAGGAAAAAAAATTGGTTCAAATAAGAGCCTTAAGCCAATTTAAACTTATATTTCCTCCCTCCCTTTCTTGAAAACTCCTCTTCCTTTATTTTACACAAATCAAAGCCCATGCCCTATTTTATTTAGGCCCCAATTCCCTAACCAATTCTTGAACCAAAATTGCGAATAAAAAATGAACACGGAGGCGTCCGTGCTGGCAACGTCGATGTCGCGAAGGGGGGATGCAATCAATGGCAGCAGGGGGTTTGGTGCCGCTTTGAGGCATAGACATGTATGTGCCTGGTGATGTTGATGGGAACATAGAGTCATGACTTGGTGTCGTAATTGGAGCAGGTGGCGTGATGGGCACCGCGATGAGGTGTAGGAGCAAGGAATGGCCTTGGACAAACCGCAACATGGAGGAGCTACGACTTGGCACATGAAAACAAACTGGTTATGGGCTAGTGATGGTTGTGACGAGGTGTACGATGCTAGTAGGATGCTCGATGGTGGAAGCTGCGGCATGTTCCTGGAAGCGATGAGCACATGTTCTTCTATTTTGTAAATCCACGAGTTTTGTACTCATATTTATATTTATCTCCCTTTCAAAGTTATATATATATATCCTGATTAGATTGCGTTGCTTAGTTAAGTTGATTGAGAATATTAATTGAATTGTTTGGATGAAATGTTTGTTTAGGATATTGAATTGATTGTGTGATATTGGATATGACATTGGATTAGATTGTGAGCTTTTATGCATGTTAGATTGCCCAAAAATGAAAAGGAGATATTGTCTGTAACGCATCACCTCTATACCCATACTACCAAAGAATATCAGGTAGTAATATTCTCTGGTGATACGGAGAATAAGGCTAGTTAGGAGCGACCACTCGTGAATATTTCTTTAGGCTAATAACGACATGTTTTTCTTTATCTCAATTACTTATAAATGACGTGTAAAGTATCGACACAAAGTAATAAACACGTTGGTTAATTTCAGAACAGAACAATATATAATACAACATAAAACACAGAGTCACCGATCACGGCAAAAAATATAATACACCTCAAATTATATATTTACGTACATTCAATACTCGATAAGTTATAAAAGAATATACATCGCCATTCATATTAACTCATAAAATCCATACAAATGATTATCCATCAATATTCAAAATGAATGCAAACACTAAATCAGCCAAAAATGAAATACAAACTACGATCACATAAATAGTGCACAACCATTAGATAATATAACTACAAAATCAAATGCCTTTTGACTGTTCTCAACATACATGCAGATTCATAGTCAACCATCAAATCAAAATCTAATATTTCAAACACATAATTCAACAATTCAACACACCATAGCATGCAATTGTATTTCAATCATTTTAACCATTCACAATCAAAGAATACTATAGTTAACAATCAAAACAATGCATGCAAACTAAAGTAGATAAAATGTGAGTTAAACAACTCACCTTAATGACGAATGTAGAATAAATTATGTGTAAGATGATGTCATACACCAAAATTGCTTTTCCTGCTCGTTACCTCATGTCGCAAGCACAATAATTCATGCATGTGCTCAGTCAACTGGTTTGTGTTAGCTTCCTCCTGGCTATAGCCAAGCGAATTCTCGTACTACCTACTGATTCTCTTATTTTCACCGAAGTCGCGACCGCGTCCTCCCTTCGAATCGCACATGGCAACAAGGTCGTGGCTCCACCATCCTCTTCAATTGCAACCAAACTTACACTGTCGCACAAGGTTGGTCACCATGCCATCACTCCCAGTCGCGAGTACGACTTCACTTTGCTTACGTCGCCTACTGCTCACGTTAATTAATTTTTTATTATTTTTTCCTTGAACGTGAATTTGATTTTAGAATTAGGGCATAGCAAAGAGGAATGGGCTCGATTTATACAGGAGTTAAAAATAAGGTTTTGGCCTTTGGTTTCTATGGGTTACACTTTTGCATTTTAATGTTTTTATCTGTTTTTTTCTTTTCTTTTGATTTACTTTTTCACTTATTTGTAAATACATTTCAATTTGATTCAGATTGATTTACATATCATTGTTCTGAATATATTTCGACAATTGTCTAATTTCTTTTTATCAATACTGTTTATTTTTATTAAAATTTTCATGTATTAATGCAAAGTAATTTTTATTTCTCGCTATTTCAGTAGAATAAAATTATTTACGGTTTAAAAAATATTATACATTTATTAAAACATTTTATTCAGTTTCAATATATTATTTGAAAAATAAACTTTATTAATTTGATTCGATTTATTAAAATAAAATCTTTTATTATATAGATTTTTAACCAAGTAAAATTTTATTTTAAGAATAATATCAAAATTGAACTTGAATTTTGTTATTTAAATTAGTTTTATTTATTATTACAGCGTAGAAAACATGGTTGTTATAGACCTTCCGCTTATGAAAATTGCGTCCATGCAATTTCTTATAAGGAGACATCCTACACAACTCATACCCTCACTTTCTTCGTATACTACAAACTTCAACTAAACTTACAGTTAATCCTCTACGTCGCTCTTTCTATAAGTTATCTTTCGATGTTAATATTTTAATAAATTCATTCCATGATTTTTCATTTTTTGTATGATTGGTTTTTGCGAATTTCTTTTCTAAGTGTTGGATTTATCGAAAAAATTTCCCCTCTGTATGGAGAGCATTTCAAAAAAAATCATAAAATGATATTATAAATATACGTCGATTAAAATATGGTTGGAAACAACATATATACAAAAATCTTGCCACATGGCTTATATTACATAATATATATCACTCTTTTAAGCAAAATGTACCTTATTTAGCATTGTTAAGCAAGTTCGCTTAATTTATATGCAATTACGTGTCAAAAATTTATCCAAATAATTCTGTTGTATATGTACTTACTCATGAAATCATATGAGATCATATATTATAATATAAAGTGATGTGGCATTATTGTAATAGATTAACAAAGTTGCATTTTCAATTTGCCTACTTTACATCTATGTTTCGGGTATCAAAACACAAAATATACAATGTTTTCGAAAGAAAAGCTGTAGTTTGGTCAAATGAATTTCTGTAAAACCTTTTGGATCACAAAAATATAGTGTATGGCAAACATTATAGCCAATTTAATAACTGGAATCATCTTAGAAAATCCTATATACATAACAAGTCAGTGATTTTAAGCAGCGGTTTTAGCCTAACAAGTGTCAAAATTTTGTGAAACGTTTAAAACAAAAGTTGTTACTTAGGTTCTTACCTTTCCGAAATGGGTAGAACTGTCAAAATGGGATTAACCGTTTGAAAGTTATAGCCAAACAAATACAATGCATAATTCTGAAAATACTCTATCGGGCCAGAAATTTCAATCCATTTTCAAACATGTTTAAACACTATTAAACATCAAAATTTCGAAAAGAGATAAACAAGAAAAATGTTCTATACTAAAATATCTTTCAAATGAAAAAGGAATCATCAAAATCGGACAAAAAATCAAAAGTTATGGTCATTTTCGTACAAATGAAATTTTCTAAAAATGCCATTTCCATATACAATCATGTGTTATCAACATGAGATGTGTCCACTTCGTTTTGCCGAAACCTATGCCACAATTACATAAATACTAGTGTGGTAATTTGTGTTTGACTGACATATGAACATGCACTCTCTACATGCGATATCTATTTCATTTCGTTGGAAACTACGATATGAACACATGAATACTACTTTAACTATTTGTACTTGATGCTTTGACAAAAGAAGAGCAAAATGGAAGCAAAAAGTATAGTAACCAAAACATCTAAAAAGAAAACCCTTCAGAGCTATGGCTGAAAAGGAACAGTGACAGCACATGGAGTGGTGCAATATTAGTTAGGTCGGGCAAAATTGAAAATTGAGTTTGAAACCTCTAATGTTTTTAGACTTGATCCAATGAGGTATATGAAATTAAAAGGCTAAGTTAGATTGATTCTCTAACGTGATGGCTTGTGATGATTAGTGGCTAATGTAAACATAAAGTAATAAGACTAACTTACCACCGTTTGGAAAAATAACAAATAAAACTAGAGTATGGTTCATAAGACGTACGAGCTATTAGTAAGGGCCTAACGAGATTGCTCGACTAACAGAAAGAAGTTTGTTAAATTATAAATAAAGTTCCCTAGTGATTAATAAAGGTTTTTATTTTATTTTTAAAATTTTTAATTTTATCGTTTTTTGTTCATTTTACTTCATAATGATCTTAGAGAACACCTAAGATGATTTTTTTTCCTATCAATATTTCATTGCATACATATTTTCAAAACAAAACAAAATGACATGTTTGGCCTTACAAACATTTGTTTTCAAAAATATTTCACATAACCTAAAAATCTTTTATATAGGTTTTTCGATGAATTCTTCTTCTTCTCCTTTTTGTTCTCAAAATACCATATGTATTAAAATTCCTTTTCCAGGAATCAAATATTTCACACCAAATTCAAAAGTGGAAAAAAATTACATTTCAATATAATCAAACACTACTTGGATTATTATTCCCGATCATTCGAGAACCTTTACTAATATAAAAGTACTCCTAAAATCTTAAAACTGAAATTTTAATTCATCATTTTTTCCAACTTCTTTTAATCACATATATTATTATTATTATTTTCCAAATCTATTACTTTATATTTGAAAAGCTTTGCTTTTAAATTCATTTTATCAACACTTTATAAAACATCTTTCTTAATTCATATATTTTTTCCAAAAATTACGTGACACTTTCACTACATTTCCTTTTTCTTCTAGAACTACACATTTTAATTTATTTCTAAATCTTCCTTTCAGAAACTAAGAGTTGCAAAAATTTGAATGCTTATTAACATATTAAACCTGTAAAGTTAAGAATAATTTAATTTTCCTTACCATATACTCATCCTTTAGTCGATAAGAAAACAAATATATTTTTTCCAATGAATTTTATTTTTTTGAATGATTTCAAACATCTTTATTAATAAAATAGGTAGCTTTTTTTAAAAATTTACCTTTCACTCAAATCAAATATTTTTTATATCCATATATATGTTTTTATACCTTATTAAAGAATTTCTTATGGTTCAAACTTAATCAAATAAATAATTACATACAACAATACATAAATTAATTTATTTTAAAGTGCACGACGTTCTCATACCATAAATTCTAGTGATTTATCTTGTTAATTGGCTGCAAAGTTGACAGCCTAGGATAATCTATCAACATTGCCTCACCATTGATCTCAACTTCACACTAATACCCAATAGTAGTAAACGTTGCTTCAAAATATTTAAATTTAGAAAAATAATATTTTTATTTTTCTAAAATAATAGTATATTGGTTTGTAAAACAATATACAATTCTAAGTAAAATATTTCTAGCATTTCCAAAATATTGTGCCGTACTACCTCGTTCAGGAGTTTAGGAATCCCGAACGATAACGATGATCAGACGTATCGATCAGAATTCTTAAAATACTCAACGGATAAACTAATACTAGAATAAACTATCAAAATATTTTTCAATTACTTTACAAAATAATTTTTCGTGTTTTATTAACTCATATGTTTGCTAGTATGAAAATATTCATTTTTGAAATTTTATATATAATCTATTCATCAACCATCAACAACAATGCAATCCATCAAACCACAATAAACTATTCACAAAAATAAGCAAGCCTTCAACTAATTTTATTTATTTATTTATTATATATATGTATGTATGAACTTTTAAATTTAAATTCTATATCTCAATTATATACCCTATATATTGTTACCATTAATTTTCTTAAGCAGATTTACATCCCCACAGTTGGAGAAACCGCTAGCTTTATGAATAACTAGGTTCGTCCAGATTCAGCTGGGTTTATATGTATTTTGAGCGATAACTCATACTCAACACTGGCATTCTAGACTAGCTCAAATAGAACAATAAAATTAATACAACCATGCATACATGAAACAACCAAATGCCTTCAACGGTAAGCTATATTCCAGCTTCCGCTGCGCACTCTGATTACTAATAGATCCATTTATACAAACCCGCTTTATCACAACTTAGGGTTGTGAAGTATTCATTGCGAGATTCAGACTATGGTCTTTTATAGCTTCCCTAACCGAGCTACTTCTAACAACAACTTCCATCTTTCATGTAGATAAACACAAAAAACAGCAAGAATATGAATAATATATAATAGAAAAATAGCAAGTACATTCCTAAACGATTACCCCAAGAATCATCGTATACTTCTATTAGCCCTTTAATATATGGTAACTACCACATACCCAAGGGTAAACGAAGACACTAAGTTATTCTAAGGTCAAAACTCATGTCATGCATATTCTATATTGTTCCAAACTTGCTTTGATACCAAGTTGTAATGCCCGACATTTATACCCATACTACCAAAGAATATTATGTAGTAATATTGTCTGGTAATATGGAGAATAAGGCTGGTTAAGAGCGACCATCCATGAATAATCCTTTGGGATAATAGTGGCACGTTTTTATTTATCTTAATTATCTAAAATGGCATATACGACATTGGCACAAAGCAATAAATACATTGGCTAATTTCAGAACAGAACAACGTATAATACAACATAAAACACCGAGCCTTTGATCACAGTGGAAAATATAATACATCTCAAACTATGTGTTTGCATACATTCTATACTCGATAAGTTTCAAAAGAATATGCATTTCCATTCATATTAACTCATAAATGTAACAGCCGGGATTTTCGACCCTCGATAATCGACATCAATACGTCCACTGAATTACATGCAGATTAATCGAGTGTTGGAAATACCAGATCGTTAGAGGAAGAGAAGAAAGAGGTAGAAGAGAATAGAACAACAACAACACAGAATCTCACAATCACAGTGGAACAATATATAATAGATAATAACATGTCTTTATACAGAAAGAACTACAACTGTTATTTATACATTACATCATCAGAGTACAACAAATCAATAACTCAATACTCGATAGTTATAATAACTTGTCCTCACAAATGCAGAATATACAGCATACAATACACAGTGGAATATAATTAAGTACGTGTGATACGTCTTCATCATCCATCTCGTCTCTTAAGCTCCATAGCATCCTATCCTGAATCTATAATACTCGGTGTGACCCAAGCATTATAGTAAAATAACACCCGAGTCAGTCCGGAAAACCAACGTGAGAAAACACACTCAATTTAAATTATTAAAGTTATCAAACCTTTGAAAAACAAAGGTATCTCGTAAGACCACGCCACACATAAACATGATGAGTTTTTACCTTATGATAACCAAAGCATTTTATATCAAAATCATCTGATATTATATTAGTGTCTAAGTACAAATACATATTCAAATAGTCGAAATTGTTACATTAATTAAATTCCAGCATACTAGGCTCTACAACCAAAACCGTAAAGGTACGTATTGGAGAATGGATTCCATACAAATGACTAGGCACGGGGGTACCACCTATCACAATACACATCTAGAAAAATGTACCGATGACCTCTCCGGGATCCCCTACAACACAAGACAGGATTACCACTAACCTGGACAGTACCGAATATGTTATCACCCCAGGTGTTCCCACCCTTACCGAGTTCTTCCGCGCACCGTAGTAATAATATCCGAGGGTATCTAGAAAGGTCATAAACATACCCTAATTGGGTGCGACCCACTTAGCCTTGCTGCATCTCCTATGATTTTCAGTCATTCCCGGTTGAGGAGGCTTGAGGCTACGATTGCCTTTTAAGGAATTTATACTTGGAATGCTCATTGTCCTCCAATGACAATGTACCGATAGCATTCATCCATACAAGTCTGTTCTGGGTCTAAACGAAACCGAAGGCACTATTCCTACTACATCCATTTTGGAATCATCCTCAGGACTAGTAGCGATTAGCCCTTGCACTTCACTGCTCCATCTTCGATTCCATGCTCTTGTCTTCACTTCGAAAACGTACTCGTTGGATTGAAGTGGTTTTTGGATAACTTATCCAATCCTGGTCTCTTCGAAACAACGTTCGATATTTCCGGTAAACTCTACCCCGGTTCTTTGGGAAATAAACATACGAAAATAAGATCGGAGATCACCTCCTAACCGTTAGTGGGCGGATTTCCTTATCATCGTCCCAGAAGAACGAAACGAGTTTATTCGTATGGTGTAGGACCTGTGATGGTAACTGTACCATATAATTCCTGTGTTTCTCCTAGATATTCACAAAGTTATGTTTTGGGTCCAGATTTGATAGTCGGTTATTTAACTATCAAATAAAAAATCATTCAACCAAAGAGTTCATTTTCCACTGAAAACACTAAGTCTCATTTAATTTAATTTTAATAAATTAAATCTCTTTATGAAAAGGTATGTACTTATCTTATCAGAGTAAGTGCGTTCACTAACCATTCTTTTCAAAAATATTTGAAAAACCCTTTAAAATGAATATGGAAAGCACCACGCGGTATCCACCATGGATTCACAGCTCAATGATTACGTCTCTATCCCAGAGAAATCCAAAACTTAACTGCAGGCAATCTCTGCCTCCGATTTGGCCAAGGAAGTATACCATTACTTTTCGAAAACTTTATTTAATAATTTTCTCAAAATAATATTTATAAATTTCTATACAAATTCCCAAGTTTAGTTTAGGCAAATACTCTTTAAATAAAGGTATTATACTAGACAAGATTAATATTGAATAATTTAACTTCTTCTTTTTAAAAATAATAGTAATAATACTGATTAATTAATAATTAACTTTAAAACAAATCATTTTAAAGTAAATTTAATTTATAATTAATTAGATTTTTTAAACAATTTTAAAATGATTACATAATTAATTTTCTGAAACCACCTTTTAAATTACTTAGTTTAATAATTAAAAATCCTCTTTTTAAACAAACCCAACTTCTCATTAGAAATATATTTTCAATCCCATAAACCAATCTAATATTTATAAATCTCTCTCGATTTATCATCAATTTGATTTACGCCCCAATTTCGTAAATCCCCTTTTTCATGTTTCTAAAAGTAAATTTATCATTTTTACTTTAAACCAATTTACCCATCTCATTATAAATCCTCACCGTGAATTTATAACTTCAATTATCAACCGATAATCATTCCACTTTATTTATAAACATTGTTTATAAATCCCATAGTTTTCAGTTCAAGTTTATAATGGTTTCACATCACTTAAATCCATTATAATTTGATTTCTAAATTAAATTCCATTTATAAATCAATTTCTCAAATAATCCAAACAATATTCCAAACCCAACCCAATTTCAATTATATTTACATTTGTAATTAAGAAATCTTATTTAAGATCTGGTATATTCAATTTCACATTTATTTCCAAATGCACTTCCTTTTCCAATCTATTTAAAAATCTTGATTTAAAAACCTTTTATATTTAAAACAAGTATCACTAAGGAATTATTATTTAAAATCCTTATTCCAAATCTCTATTTACCATATTCCCAAATTGTTAAGTGTAACAACCCGTATTTTTTATAATTAAAAATATTAAATTTAATAAGGTTTTGGACTTTAATATTGTCAAAAATTAAAATTTATGATTTATTAAATTGAATCTTATTAGATTAGAAATTTTGACCCTAAGATAAATCTTAAAACAACTAATTTTAATGAGATAAAAGATGGTAACACGTATTAACATATAATTTGCTAATATTGATTGAATATAATTGACTACTATAATATGTCAACGTAATTTCAATCAATTTAAATACTAAAAGTTAATAAGGAATAGAATAAATGATGTATAAATTGATGTAATCATATGTTATTAATTGCAATTGGTTTTAATATGGAGTGTGAAATCAATTATTTTGTACGTAAATTTATTAACCTTTGTTTGTAAACAATAAGTTAATAGATATGGCTTATTAATGTATAACCATTATTTTATTTATTATCATATTATTAAATCCGTTAGAAATTTATTTGGTAATTAATGGAGAATTAATGTAACTGAAATATTACAATTAATATAAGAAGAAATGTTAACTGTTAAGTGACGAGTGTAATAAAATGAAAACTTATGTTAATCAATTTCATAAGGAAATAGTTGATTTGATAATAAGAATGTAAATCAAAATAAAAGGATTTGTTTGGAATTTAAATATATAATGAACGGGTTTTATTACAGTTGTAATTAAATGTTGGAATTAATTTAGTACATAGATATTGGGTTTAACATGGAAAATTGGATTTCAAAGGAAAACAGTTGGATTAATTATCTTCTCTGTATTAGGGTATGTTTTGAGATTTAATTATTGTAATTAATAGTAATTATATCTTGCCATTAATAAGAAATAGAAGTACATGGTAAATAATTAATGATATGTTCAACTTACGTTTTGTGTTAAAAATATAATGACAATTTCAATGAGAAATATTACGTTCAAATTGTAAGTACTTAAATTTGTTACAAATATAATGATATTAGGAAATCAGTTAATAAAGAAACGACGTGGTTGTACGAAGTATTATTTCTGTGACTCTTTAATGGGATAGTCTTTAAATATAAGTTGGTTTTAAAGGGGGGTGTTAATTGTAAATTAATGTGTAATAAAAAGAAATATGTTTCAATAAAAATAAAAGAAAGGATTGGTTTCTTGAAAAAAATATTTTTATCAAATAAAGTGAATATTTCATTTGTGAATATAAATTTAATTTCATTAAAACAAAGAATTGAATTTTGCTGTATGTTTCTAGTTGGAATATTTGATTTATTTAAATATTCATACTTGATTTGAATTTAATTTATAAAAAAATAACAATAATAAAATGGTAAGAAAACAACTTGAAGGTTTGGTTAAATTTTTGATTTGGAATAGTTAGCATATTTACATAGGAAATTTATCTCGTTTCAAATTTGACTTTGGAGTCTCAGTTCATCTTTTAGTGGATGGGGTGGCGGTCCTCATTTTGTTAATTGCAGTGTTTAATTTTATTTACTGTGTACTAAATAAAAATACATATATATGTGTAAATTTGAGCGTATTAGGGTTAATAAAATATGTTAAAATGAACTGTTTTTTTAAGTATATTAGATTTGTGATTTCTATGTACGGTCTACGTTCACAAATTAAAATCATCGCTTTCATTTATTTTATTTTATTATTACTTTCTTTTATTAAATACATGCCTCTTTTGGTTTTCCAGTAAGTTTTATTTATTTACACGCGAGCCTTGCCTTGAAATGTTTCATGTGTGTTGATGAAATTAATTGAGGTAGCACATGTTTTGAAATTTTATACCAAAAGATTTGCTTGCCATGTAAACATGTCTTATCAAATTCCAACGTGTGTCTTTCATCTTTTGTTAATTACCTGCATGTTAGGCTCTTTTTTATTTTGCAAATTTACATCTTCTTGTATCCTTCCCTTTCGTATTCCAATTTCCAAACGTGCTTTACCCTTATTCGTTTCCTATTTCATAAATCTCTTCCTCTAACTTTCCATTTCCAAAACGTGCTTCCATTATTTCTTTTGCCTAAAGTTTTTTTTCTCTTCTAAAAAAAGGAAAAAAACAAACAAATGTGAGCAACTTATTTTCATGAAGCCAACCTTTTCCATTTGTTTACAAATCCATTTCCTAAAGCCTCCTTCCTCCATGTGTGAGCCATCGTGTCATTTTTTTCGTTGATTCTCCAGAATTTAGAAACATGAGCAGGCTTCAGAATTCTTAATGTGAGTAATTAACTTGTTTTATTTTATTATTAAAATGTGTGTACATGGTTTTCTATTTCATTTCCATAATATTCTTATAACTTGAATATCTTCCGCATATGAACTCTGATTAATGCGCGGTTTCTTCCTTTGGGTTCGTATCAAAATTCCGGACAACATGAAACTAGTTTGGTTGAATTTAGAGACCGTTGAAATTTTGGGCTTTTATTGGATTTTCAATTGGCTATAAATCAAAGGTGAGTGATTAAACCCACTCACACAATACTAAAAATTCCATTGCAAGTTAAATAAAATATATGATGTGATATATAATTTTTTTTTGTTTGTTGATTTCAATTGACATTTGAATTGATATTGAATCTGAATTGACATTTAATTTTATATTGGAATTTAATTAATAGTTAAACGCCGATATTGATAACTATTATATGTTGAAATATATTGGTTGATTTGGATGTTGTTTGAAATGGATGCTTATTGATTGATATGTTGGATGTATGGTTGTTTATTTATTTTAATATGTCCCTGTTATCACCTTATATATTATTGACATTATTTAAATGGTCCTCCGAATCATTTTAGTATTGGATAATTAAGACATTTAAATTATGGGTTTAAATGATATATACTCATACAATTTCTTGAATTTGGATTATTTATTGAAACTGAATTATTTAAAAAGTTTAAGTTTTTAATTTAAACTTCGGATTTATTTTAAATAAAGTGGTTAAAATTGGTATTTCGAATTATTTGAAATCTCGTAAGTTATTGCACTCGCGTTGTACACTTGATAGGAGATGAAAAATCCCGTAACATCTCTGAAGCCATTGCACTCATATTTTTATTTGAGATTGATTTGACTTACATAGGAATTTTTTTAGTTTTGACTCGAGTGTATTATTTTTCATTATGCTCGGGTCAGCCTGAGTTTTTCAGTGTTGAAGACTATTTTCTGGTGGATGAAGATGAATATTCAGTATATTATTGCTAGTTATTATTCCACTACATTCTGTGTTCCGCTGCATTATTTGTTTATTTATGATGTATGTATAACTCTGATTTGAATTTGTAAAAGTGTAAACAAATGTTATTTGTAAAACAGCTTCATGAACTGTTTATTTGATTATTATATTTTGTCGTTCCGCTACGAGATTCTGTGTTTTGTTTTTTTCTTTCCCTTTTTCTTTTTTTCTTATTTACCCCATTAACAATCCTCCCTTTTGAATGGTTTGAGTCTGACATGTGTGGTTTATTGTCGATTTGCACCGTCCAAAAAGGTGGGTCGTTACATTAAGTACAAATTTAAAAGTCAAACTATTTATTTTACCCAAATTCATTACTTTTAATTAATCCAAAATTCACTATAAATATTTCACTTCAAAATTTCTTTTTAATTTCTTTCAAATTCAAAACATATTTTATTGGTATTAAAAATACCAAAATCTAGGCCAAAACTACCATAGCATCCAATAAATTCAAATCACACTAAAATCTACCATAGATTATTCAAATAGATCATATATCAATATATATGAAATTTAATTCAACATTTTCGAGGAATCCAGTTGGATCCCTCCAACCTGTTTTCCCACATCCACAGATGTTAATGCAACATAAAAATACCAATCCCACTTCGAGGGAGATATCGCGGTATATAGGGTCATCCGCTATTATGCAGGGCACATAGGGTCTCATCCACTCCAATGGGCGGGAAAATCAATCCAACTACTAATATATACTAATATATATATATACAAGTACTTTGGCACGTGCGATGCACGTGCGCAGGAGGAATTGGTGTTATAAAATACTATTTGTAAGAATTTTTTTAATCTTATGAAATGACTTGATGTGTAGGAAATGTTGCATTTTCTATGTGCATACATGCAAAAATCAACAATTTAGCAAAACATGAATGAGCTAAGTTATTTTATGAAATAATTAATCAGGTAAAGAGAGCAATCAACCATTACATCAATATGTAGAGATATGTAATAAATATTAAAATTAGCATTTTCAATAGTTTGAAACTTAAAAAATTTGCATCGTCTCTGTTTTAAATAGTAATAAATTAGCCTATTAATATATAAGAAATTTACCTTTTCAGCTATAAAGATCGTACCTCCTATGATACTTCCTTCCTTACGAACGCTTAATACTTGTCGAAGTATAAAACTACTTGACGCTAGTGTATCTGTTTTGAATTATCATTTACCATAATATTGTTATAAAATTTTGTATGACTTAAACTGATGTAATTATTATTCTCCATGCTTTTTCTTGGTTGTTGTCAACGACAATAGCTTGAAAGTAATTTGTAAGAATGAAATACAGTTGTAATAATCGTTTTCTCTTCTCCTTGTCCCGCACTTGAGACCGGCATTGGTAATATGTTGATGGTGGAGTTAAAGACGTTTTGTAAGGGATTTTTATGTTAACTACAATTCTATTCTGGTAATACTACACTTGGACAAAATAGGTTAAATGTGCAAATAGGAGAGAAGTGAAAAGTACCTTTGTCATTTTAGATTGAGAAATGATATAAAGTCTTGAGTGAAATTTGTAGATGTGAAAGAATTTATAGATGTGAGATGATGTGGAAAACGTGGGCATGAAGCTAGATAATAAAGTAGTGGGAATGTTGTAGGTATGATTTAGAAATTAGTATTATACGTGATTATTCATTTTTTGTGGTAAGTATACCCATTAGCCTAGTATTTAGCAAACTTTCTAGGAGCAACAATAGGGAACGCGGTATAGTACAGCAATAGGGAACACGGTAGAGTACAGCAATAGGGAACACGGTAGAGTACTGATGATGTCGACAAATATATATATTTTTGTATGTAGTACATTGTTAGAAATAATTCGATAGATAATATTATGTGAATTCAATAATGTCGCATGCTTATGTGAAGGCACTGATGAACTATTCATATAATAAACCAATTGACTCACTCATATAATAAATCGGGTCAATGACTTGTACAATTCAAATTTAGCTTTAATGGTCATACGATAATCTTCAAAAATATTCTAAAAATATCATTGTTAACAATAAAAAAACTATTTCGTTAAATAGATGATGATATAATGAATTAAACACCATGGTTACATTTGTTTCGAATTATAATACAAAAAACATAACTTATGGTAATAATATGACAATTAAACGGGGAAAGGTTATTCTTCTTCTTTGAGGATTTTTCTCTTTAAATGGTGGCTGTATTCTACTTCCAGGAGCACCATGAGCCCTTCATCTACCTATTCTCTTGTTTTCAGCTTCAGTCATTGTGAGACTTGCAACGGCTGATTGTCTAGCTTGTGCACACCTTGCACGTTAAGTAACACATCGTCATTCCTATTGCTGGTGGTCCATAAGGTTGTGTACATATGAAATAGTTGAAAGAAATATGGAGAAAGCTGGAGATAATTGGAGTAGTATGGGAAAAAGAATGTTGCAAAACCGTGAATCAATCAGTACATAGTAATAAAGGAAAAAAGTGGAGTGAATGGGCATTGGAAAATGGATATATACAGAACGATTGATTAGATATTTTGCAACTGGCTTCTGTATAGTCGGAAGATGTTGAAGTAGTCAAAGTCCTGTAATTTTGGCTAAAATTTTAGGTATAACAGCTAATGTTAAGAAGTGTAACTGTACAATTACTATCTACTAAGTAAAATAGAGTTCATAACAACAAAATGAGGAAAACAAAACATAAATATAAAAATGCAAACTCTAAATATTTGCAAACAGGAAGAAAATAAGAAAACATAAATTTAAAATGTAAACTCTAAATATTTGCCAAAAAAAACTACGTTCGAAATATGCACTATTGGATTAACACAGATAGAAACATTTTAACAGTACCTACTTCACCGTTATGTCAATTTGGGTCCAAGACCGTATAATATTTCTCATAGCACTTTCAATATCTACTTCTAAAGCAAGGATCATTCCAATGGCTTTTGTTATCTTTTTATCCATATGTGGTCTGCAACAATATGCACTTGAGTTTTTCTCAAGAATAGTTGGTGTATAAGTATAGGTGAGGATAGTAGCAAGCTTCATTTAGAACATAAAATGTTTCAGCTGAAAGCTTCATTTAGAATAGAAAGGTAAAAGGTTCCATCTTTATTGTATGGACGTCTACCTAAAAAGTGATCAAAGTTGAAACTGAGTTCAAAATTGTACTGCTACCACCTTGTCTTTGGTCCTTTCCTACACACCTAAATATTTTAGTATAATACATGATATGTATTAGGCGCCCAGTCAAAAAAGTTAGATAAACAGATATACCAACAGTGTATAGAAAATGATTTAGGTAACTATTCATTTATAATACAATGCGCATTCATTGCACAGTGACTGTAAAATTAGTTGGCAGCTTAAAAAAATGTAGGCATGACTTGGTGCTGTTATAGCATGGGAAGCAAACGTAGACAATATTTGTATATTAAAAGCAAAAAAAAGAAATTCTTATGAAGAATATTATGGAAGTATATAATGAAGGCTGCTTTAGTTTACCAAACAATCCAAGTTTTGTTAACTTCAATAATGAAGGATCCTCAGTCTGTCCCCTCATCTTTTTTGGGTTTTAATGCATCCTTTGGAGAATTATAAGTTGCATCTGTTTATAAGCATGTTGTGTGGTCAGACTATCAATCTATTACGTTAGAAATAACATACCAATCATACTAAAAAATACTTTTCCAAAACAAAATTTAAAATCTCTAAATTAGGCTTCTCTTTTTTTGCAATTTTTTGTCCCCAAGAATTATGGTTTACATAGAAACTTTTTTAAAGTATAAACGCCTTGATTAGATTATGCTGATTTATAAAGAGTACATATACCATATCTAAACATATTAAGTAGAAGCAAATAATGGCTTTAAAAACTTACCAAATGATCTTTAGCCCATATATAAGCTTTCAAAAATGGAAGATTAAAATCATCTCTTTCTAGCATTTAGCTAATACCATCTCAAGACATGCTTCTATTTTATCGGCTGGTTGACAATGGCTCATAGCATCACAAATTTTTCGACATAAAGAGTTGAGATGCTCAGTGGGTTGTGCAAGTTTGTTCTCGGCATTCACAATTGTTTTCTAACACACTTTACTTGATCGATGTGCCCATTCTATCACCTCTTGGTTTCCTTCACCACCACTCATTATTCTAGTTTTTTCAAAGAGTGGTTCTTCTAAAGTAACGACACGACGAAACTCTTTTTCTCACCATATGCTCTCCTAGTTTCCTATATATTGAAGGATTAAAGAATCGATTATCAGAATATGAATAATTTCTCACTGCAATATTTAGCATTCTTCAGCAACGATAATAGACGTAATACTCAATTTTAATAGAATGGTATAGACAAATAAGGTCATTATTCATCTCATTTCTAGGCTAACTATTCTGAAAACTTAAGCCTCAAAATATAATAAAAATGATACATGAGATAAAGTCTAGAATTTTTTTCTACATTTTTATAATAAGTAGAGTTCAATGTACGCACCATTGCATTTTTAGGAAATATTCATATATTTTTCTTAAAATTTGATTGTGAGGATGATGTAAAAGTACCATAAGAATACCTTCCAACAGGTGCTTGCTTCCATGATCCAATTTAATGAATTAAGTTTGTAGAGCCCTTAAGCATAATATAAAATGAAAAAAATATAGATGGCTATACTAACTTATTCTAGGAATATTTTATTCATATATGTATTATGTTATGCTCTAAAGCTTACATGGGTAGCATGGAAGATGAAGAAAAAACTGATATTAAAGAAGTGGATGAATAACAATTTCATCCTACTCTTTCTTTATGCATTTTGTTCACTATAGCATATAGATTGTTCAAGCATTATTACATGAATGTGTGGATGTGTTGAATTTTGTGCTTATTTTTCAAATAGTCAAAGTTGGTATTAATATTAGCAAACAGTACTGAGAATATAAATGCAAATTAAGAGTAGATTAAAAATTCAATGGCTTGATGAATAATTGAACACAATCATTTTCCAGTAAATGTGGTAGAAAAACAATTGAACAAATAACCATTATTTGTTATTGATATTAGTAAATAGAACCGAGAACATAAATGTCAATTGAGAGTAAATCAAAAATTTAATGGCTTGATGAATTAACTGAAACATTTTTCAATTAAATGGGATTGAAAAATCATTGAAAAAACTACACAGATTATTAGATCCTTAAATTCTTGTTTCTCTACCAAAAATTCTTCAAATATATTTGAAAGGGTGGTTGCTCAATATTCATGCTTAGAATTGTAAGTTTTACCTCACTATTCGCAGTACGATGTCAAGCCGTCCATAGATGATAGTTAATTATCGATACTAAATTGGGTTGAACTTCGAAGTAGCAATCTTCAAATAGGTATATCGAGGTCGTAAAGAAATCCCAAATATGGTTTGCTGCACAATTAGATCGTCGAATTAATCAATTAAAGTGCAAATTCAAGTTTAATTTGACAACCGTTTGATTTCAAATAAAACTAAAGCTTTAAAAGAGTAGTATGTATTATACCCAAATTGTTATCATCATTCATCAACCTGATTTCAAATTCCTCAACTAAGTCTGTACCACCATCAAAAAGGGCTACAGTAGAATAATTGAACTAAAAGAACAAACTCTGTGGCCAATTATGCAAAACGATGCTTACTTGAAGGAAAAAAGGGGGAAGCTAGCGTTTTGCACTTTCGAAGTCTAATCCTTGCTGGATGCTTATCCCAATGTGTTTCAGCCTGCTTTAGATTGCATTTTCAAGAATATAACGCAGTTTTCTTTAGCTAGATAGCCTCATATTATACTGGTACAATGCCTTCAACCTCTGTAGAGAACACATGCGAATCCATTCAGCAATTCTTCAATGCATGTAAATCCATGCACCTCTCTGCATAATGGGAACATGTCGCTCTAAAAAGATATCAAACTCTCTGGCCACACTATATATGACACTTCAATGCCCACACATCAGTTTAAGGTCCTGGAGATTATTCAATAAGAAAAGAATAAGTACTGCTAGCCCATTTTTGATTTTCCTTTGCCTTCCACTATCATGTTTCGTATTATGATTTGGCTAAAGTATGTATTTAATACAGCGTATATTCCCATATGATCATCAACCTCTGTAGACAGTGATTTATTAACAACTTCAACTTATTTCTGGTAAGTTTGATTATAATTTAGGTCTGAATCGTCATGCTAGCATCAGATGTAAATATTTTTCTGAATGTAATAGAAGGGAAGTATAAAAAAGTGGTAGTGAAAAATAGTGTCGTACTTTTAATTCTATGTCAGCGAACAGAGTGGTTTTCGTCAGTTACAGGTGTAGAGCCCTTTGAGCCATAGCGGGAGCTGCGGCGTAGAATGTAGGAGGAAGGATCAGTGTGGTGCGCAATCGTCTTCTTGCTGAAATGGTGGTTTTATTGGGTACCATAATGGAATTGTCGAACAGTTGAACGGTGGAACCGTAATGGATCGCTTTTTATTTTGAAGGGGGAAGCAGAAGTAAAGTGGTTTTAAAGAAGATAAAAGAGGTGAAAAATGATTCTAGAACGTGGAATGATGATAATGAAACGTGCAAGGACTTGGGAATACGAAAGTACCCTTAAAAGCAGTTTAACTTTGAATTTGAATTAGGGGTTTGTTGGGCATTTCATAAAAGGCTTCACTTTGACCTTTTGACCAAGGGTTTTGTTCTATAGTATACTGACTGTTTATAAGATGGTCAAAATGCATTGATGTTTTACCCCAAATATTTGTTAAAAGGTCAAGAGTGTCATGTCCGATGGACGTGCACGACAAAGTATGTTAACTTGCCTTTGTTGCAAAATACAATAAATCCATGGAGAAATGTGTAAAAATAATTAGGACAACAGAGTGTAAAATGCTATTAATAATTTAGAAGTAAACTCTATAGCGGATTGAAATTTGGAGAACTAAATCAAAATTCATCCTAATTAAAAGGAAATGTAAATAAAATACCTTAACTCGTAGCTCAACCGCCTTTAACTCTTATTATTTCCCTAACCAAGTAATCATAACCAACTCTATCAATTCATACAAAGCAGCTACTCTTATCTCATCTGCCATGAAAATTGGATGAAATTCCTAAAAATATAACTAACTCTAGGACCATATAAAAATACATATTAAATATTTCACCTAATAGGATGGAGGTTTCACCAGTGAAACTCGAGAAGACCCTCTGGGGTATTCGATAATAATACGCACGTTTACCAAACTAACGTTGATATTGCAGAGATGCATGAGCATCTTTGATATACATCAGTGTTGTGATGATTGAAGTCTCTCAAGATAGCCTGCACAAATGTTGACAACTGAAAAAACCTATCAAACAAAAAGATGGTATATGATAATATGAATATCCAATGCAATGAAATGTGATGTATCAAACACATTTCATCAAGCACGTATCCTACAATACATCAAGGGGAAAACAGCTGCTTGAATAAAACTACAAAATACAGTAAGGCATCATGAAAATTATAAATCAATTCAACCCAGTAGAACTATACGTACGTGAATAAAACAACAAATGTGAAACCTGATGAAAAAATAAATTACCTAGTCCTTCCAAAATCGAATAAGAAAGAGCATAGTTGAAGAAGATTACAGAAATTCATGAAATAATAATGTTTAAGATGGAGGTTATTACTAAAAGGGGGAAAATGTAAAAGTTGGATGAAAAATGAAGATACCGCAAACAGTTAGCTGTAGTAGATAAACTTGGCCAAACTGGTGAAGGAACTCGGGGATTGGAGTACTGAACGGGGTGTTAGCGTTCATCAAACATGACCTAAAAGTCTTCGCCTCGATGTTCTTCTCCCTGGGTGCCATAACGATGGGTCTGTCACCAAATTACACCAAGCACACAACTTGCTCATTTTGATTCCCCAATGTTGGTTTACAGTATAAAATGATAAATTAATTTCGGAATTTAGGAGAAAGAGGAATTATAGTTATTTTCAACAGAGGAGAAAGGGAAGTCATATGGAAGTAACTTGAATGAAACGTGGGATGATGATGTTTCTCAAACGTGGGATAAGATGGTTTAGAAATACAAAAGTACCCTTGCAGCATTTGTTATTTCGAATTTGCAATATAGGTATTTCGGGAATTCCAAAAAAGGCTTCACTTTGACCTGTTGACCAAAGGTTTTGCATTATAGTATAAGATTATAACATCCAACTGATAATAATAATTATCAAATCATCCAATCAACCAATGATTCAAATTTTCAACATTTAAATTAAACCAACAATCCAAAAATGAGTGAGATTTACTCACATTGATTTTTACTGTCGCTTTCGTGTTCTGGTTCCGATTTAATCCAAACACGTTTGAATTTATCTGAAAATTCAACAAGCTCCAAACTCAACCGAACTGATTCCATAGCAAAGATCTCCTTAATACAAACCCAACTAGACCGACCGCGTTGGATTTCGACCTAAAATGAGCGAGATATGCATTTTACAAGAATCTTGGTTTTTATTTTAACAATTTATATATATAAATTAACTTAATTAAATTTATTACCAAGCCTACAAGCTTCAGACCAGGCCCAAACCATTCGTCTACTCCTTCTTCTCCATTCGATGCCTGATTCCCTCACTCCCCTATGACAACTCGTGCACGTGTATCACTGATACGCTAACCAATCGACCATCCTTCGAACCAACCCCACCATCACGATCGCCCCATCAATCTCCACTTCCTCGTCCACTCGCCTCCTCCTTCGAGCCATCGCCTCGAATCGCGTCACCCCCAACCGTACGTGACCCAAATTTGCCGCACGCACTATTCCTTGATCGCGACCCAAATTTTTTTGGCCACCGACTCCTTTTTCCCTCGCGAACACATTCCCACCCTCCACTTCTCACATCATCGATCCAATCGGCAAAAAATCCAAGCCCTAGCTGCAAAACTCAGTCACCTCCACTATCGACCTCCCTAAATCACTACCGCACTTTCTAAGAACCTACCAGATCGAAGCATTGTGTGAAAAACGAATTTACAAACTCGTTTCAAGATTTTTAAGTGAGTATAAGTGATTAAATGAATTTTTTGAAGTTGAGTCATTTCTTTTTCTTTTTTTTCTGTAATCGGCTGTTATGAAAGTAGGAAACATGATTTTTAAAAGAGAAGGAGACATGATGTTTGCGTGTAGGAGAAAGGCTACAGTGTTTTGAAGTGAGAGAAAAGCAGCTGATGTGAATAAAAGGTCAGGTCAACATATAAATATTATTTAAATTTTCAAATCGTCTCGTTTACGTAACTCAAAATCTCAAACCCCTAACAAGGTGTGCCCCAAGCGTTCATAATGTTATACCCCTATTCTAAACGCAATGGAAAAGGTTTCGAGTCCTAATTCGATCGTATAGAGAAGATAGCTTTTTGGACCCAATTATTATATTAAATTTTCGATATTAAATTCAGCGCGTTTCTATCTCGTATGACCAAACGATAAAACGCTACGTGTAACGACCCCGGATTTTAATTTAATTTAAATTGATAATTAATTGAATTTTTGAATTAAAATTGTAAAATTAATTGTAAATTGAAGCGAGTTTCCCCGAATCCAAATAAAAATATATTAAAATCATTTTTAATTTAGAAATTGTATATATATATGTGAATATATGTGTTTGAACATATATGAGTAAATTTGAAATTATGTATATATATATATATTTGATTTGAATTTAAATCTTAAAAAAAATGGTTTAAAAATAAATATAAAAATATAGACTTTGGACATAAGGAAATAAACAAATTATTTAAACTTAGAATTGATGGTTAATAATAATTTGAATTTATAGATTAAATATAAGACAATAAATAAAATTAATAATAATAATTTAAGCTAGAAATAAATATATAAAAAGGGTAAACTGTAAAATCCAAAGTAACACATTAGATAAATTATGATAACATGTAACTAAAGAAAATACAAGACAACAAACAAAACCAATACATATGAAAAATATAGAAACTCATGCATATTTCAAAGTAATATGACAAAAGAAAAGAAATATAGTCAAGAATGTACAAATTGCAAAAATGAAGAGATACACATAAATACGAAACAAGTTAAAAATATACTTCATTTATGTTACAAGACATAAGAAGAAAATGAACAGACAAACAAAAAATGAATATTTATGTACGAAACATAAAAAGACAAGTATAAACAAATACACTCAAGTATGAACTAGCAAAGAAAGTATAAGACAAAGATAGAAACAAATACATATGAATTTACTTGGTAAAGAAAAGAATATATATATATATATATATATGTATGAGCTTGCAAGTGAAGACAGTAAAGTATTTTCATACACAAGCAAAAAGATAAGTCTGTAATCTTAGACAACAAGAAGAAAAATCTAAATATGCATGTAAACTTGAAGAGAAATAAGTAAACAAAACATATATGTAGGCTTACAAAATAAAAGCCACCAGATTCTTGCTAATGCAATGTATAACATAAAAATAAAGCAAATAAAATAAGGTAAGTGGTACAAGGCAATTAATACAAGATCCTCTCAGCCGAACTAAAAGAAGGAAGAAAAAAATATAAACCTGGTACAAGGCATTAAATGCTAGCAATACTTTTGTCAATTCGAATTGTTTAAAAATCAATTCAGCCTACAAACAAGAAAAAAAATCCCTGCCTATTATTGTACAAACAACTCATATCAACTTGTACAAAATAATAACCTGTAAACTCATCTTATATATCAATCCATTCATTCCTGCTCGTTCACAAAGCTAAGCAAACTGAAGAAAATATCATCTTAAACCTTAAGCAAAAATTCAAACTAAAACAACAACAAATCAACTTCAAAGCCAGAGATTAAAGAAGAAGGGTTTCCAACAGAAAAATCTAAAAGCCTGTTTCAATGAAAAGCTCTGTCTTCCTCTGGAAAATATGTGAGTAAACATCTATTTAAAAATCCTAAGTAATAACTGTTTTGTTGCTGGTTAGATTTCTAAAATGCAATGATTAATGTTTGCATGTGCTAAATGCTTGAAGTGAACTCATGAAGTATGTTTGAAAATATGTATGCATGTTTTTTTTTAATCTGAATATATGTATATATGAATGATTGAAACCTAGGTACACGTGTGATTCATTTGTGTATATCTCTGTTTTTCAAGATACATAGTTTAAATTTGATAAAAATTTCAAATCTTCTCATCTGTTCACTGTTAAGTTTAGGATTTCAAACAAGATAGTTTAGTTTAAACATAATCTAGGATTTAAAAATAGATTCAAGTATTTTAAGTTTGAATATCCTCTGAAATCAAGATATACAGTGGCAATTCTAATATCATGTTAAAAATCAAATGATATAATTGGCTGATTCAATTATATAAATTGAATCGTCTCAGGAAAACATGATTTTTAAAAAGAAAATCACAATTTTTAATGTTGTATCGAGAGTGCAGTTCATCGATTACCAGGAATTGGTTTCTGAGTGTTTTCTGGTGATCGGCAGCGATTTGGTAGTTTGGGTTTTTGTCAAAGCTAGGGTGATGATCGGGGTGGTTGGAAAAAATGGTGGAAGTGGCGACTGTTCGCCGTGGCAGCGGCGGTAGGTCGAACTAGGACTTAACCCTAGTTTTTGTCATGATCGAGTTTTTGGTGTACTGCATCGCCGCTGGTTGATCGAGTGGCGTCAGACTTTGGGAAATGGTGCCGTGGAAGGTTAGCAAGGTGTGGCCGGAGTTGCGCGACGTCAGGTGGTCAGAGTTCGCTTGGACGAGGCATTTCTAGTTGATCAGGTTGGTTTCCAGTGGTGACTCGATTGGCTCGAATTTGATTGCCAGGTCGATTCGCCAACCTGGGTGGTCAGAAGGTTAGGATAGATCATCGACGACGTGTGGGTGGTCTTGGCGATGGTCGGAGGGCGTTGGATCAACGGTGCACGTGCATCTGTGCTCGTTGTATCTGGTATTGTTTGAGTTTGGGAAGAAGAAGTTCAACTCGAAAATGATCTCGGGAAAAAGAGGTTGTGGCTCGAGTAGACTATCGGGATGGTCTCGGGTTGTTTGTAATGATAACAGGGTTTTAAGTTTTTAAAATAAAAACAAAGTGTAAAAGGAAAGGGAAGGGATTTACTCGGGGACGTGCTCGGGAAAAATATGGTTGGAGCTCGGGGAAATGAAGTGATTGCTCGGGTTGGTGATCAAAACACTTTTTGAAGTAAAAACTTAATAAAGTTACTTTACTTTTAATGGTTAACTAACTTTTAAAGCTTAAAGTTAATTTACTTGTTAAATGAAATTAATTACTGGAAGTGAATTACTTAATAAAAGTAATTAAGCTAAATTTGTTAAAGATTTAAGTTTGATAAATCAAGTAATTAATGAATAGTTGATTTAAAGAATAATTAATTCCTTAAAAATAATTACTTGAATGAAGGTAATTAGGGATGGATAATTATTGATTTAAGATTGATTAATCAAGTATCTATAGGATAATTACTTAATGTTATAATTACTTAAAGGTTAATTACTTATTGTAATTAATTAAAGGTTAATTAAATGTAAGTAATTAAAGGATAGTTAATTAATGGAAGTAATTAAAAGGTTGATTTGTTAATTAATTAAAGGTTAATTAATTAATGATTAAAGGTGAATTAATTAATGATTAATTAACCTGGATTAGTAATTTATTCATAAGTAATTAATCTGATTTAAATTTATCAGATAATTAATTGATCTTACTTATGGATGTTTGGATTCTATTGGATGTAGAATTGTTGATATTCCCTGATCTGTGATGCTGTGTGATATATGCTGATTTGTGTGTGATCTGTTCTATAGTTCATTTATCTGGGATGAATGTAACATGTTATCTGTAATTTATATATCTGTGTCTATGAATAGAGATAAGCGTTATAGTTTATACCGCTTATCAACTATATTTATGTATTCTGATCTGTGATGATTGAATGATGTTGCACTACTGTGTGAAACCCCTGGACCACACCATACACACACAAATATGGATTTCACGTGGAAATCGGTTAAGTCACAGATGATTTAAATTCAATGTTTTTGAAATTGAAATTTTAATTTCAATTGATTTTGGAAATGAATTGGGTTTAAAGTGAAAAGCTTCTGAAATGGAATTTCAAAGATAAAACTTATTTTCGAATAACTTGATTAAGTTTTGAAATTTAAATAATTTGATTTAAATTTGAATTCAAGTTTGAAATTGAATTCTATGATTTGAAACTAGGGATTAAAGATGATGTACAAGTTATATATGGGTTAAACCATTTTTAAAGGTATTGATTTGGGAATTTGAATTTAATTCAAGAGTTTTAACTTGTGTAAATATAACTGGATTTTTCCGAAACGAAAACTATTTGTTTTCAAATAATAATAGCTTTCATTTTAAGAAATGATTTCTAAATTGTGTTGAAAGGTTTCAAGTTTGAAATGGAATTGAAATGTTTTGAAAACTATGAAATGAGTCTTTAATTCAAAGACCGGACGAGTTAATCCAACTTGAAATGGAATTGTTTTGAAAGACTATGAATGAATCTTTGGAAACGAGTTTTGAAAGCTATAAGTTAAATCTTGATTTAAAGATTTAACGAGTAAACCTATTAAAATGGAAATTGTTTTGAAATCCATGAATGGATCTTTGTGAATGGGGTGAACTTTGTGAATTGAATCTTTTTGTTTAAAAGATTGGAAATGGTAATTTGGTTTAACCATTCGAATGAAAAGTTTTGGGCTTTAAGCTGTGATTTAACTGAGACCCCAGTATCCATATGATTTTTAATTGCGCTCATTATTCGGTTTAGCCGAGAGCGGACCTTTGTGTCATATAACCCATTCTGAATAATGATACGACGATATGGATAACATTTGAAGGCCGGTGGTGAAGACCGGGTATTTGCGAGAACGATAGGATGACCTATCGATTGTCTCTGCACTGAGTCGCACCGGTATAGAGATTTCCTAAGTGATGGGAAATTCGATCGGGATTGTGAATACCCGGATTGCAAGGGCTTCTTTGGAAGTGCCTTCGGTTCCGTTCGATCCTGGAACGGACTTGTATGGATGTGTGTCTGACATTACACTTTGAGATGTAAAGCTGGTTTCTATCAAATACATTTCTGTTGGTGGCGGAGAATTTATTCTCTTAGCTTAACACCCTTCTCTGAGACGTACGATCTCAGAGGTTATTTAGTTGATGGTTACTAGTGATACATTCCCAATTTGGTAATGTGGCATACGAAGTGTTGTTGATCATTTGTTGATCAAAGCGTGGCTTTGTGAAAAAGCGTGGCTTTGTGAAAAAGCGTAGCTTTGTGGACGAGACTTCGTCGAGCCTCACAACCCGGTAATGGTCGAAACAGGAATGTTGCGGCAAGGTTGTTAGGGGTCGCACCCCTAGAGTATGTCATTTCCTTCTGGATAAAAGGTGATATCATGGTATGGAGCCCAGATATTTTACCTATGTTGATGCTGCAAATTTATTATACTTTGTGGTTGTTGCTTTGAGGATCCTCAGATAAAGGTCGGTAACGACCGGGGGATGACATAGCTTGTGTGTTAGCTACCTAGTTACAGCTATACAGCATGAGGTAGCGTCGGCCTTGTGTTTGCAGAGAGCAGGTTGACTCTCGGGGCGTCTTTCCAGAGGCATTTCCATTTCGATGTAAGGAAGTTCCTTAGCCTTACCATTTGTTGGAAATCCAAAGAAACAATACGAACCTTGTACGGTTTTAGTTGTAGAACCTGCCATTTACTTATGGTGGTCACCACTGTTTAGATGGTAGCTATAGTAGGCATACAATAATGGTTTTATGCTGGCTAAGATTAATATTATACTTTCGAAATGTTTTCTGCACTATACACTAATAATAATATCAAAAGGATTTGTTTTGCATAGTAAGCATGTTTGACTATCATAAGAAGAAATCTCCTCCAATTCTGCGTTTGCATTGTGTGTGTGGCGGGAGGTCTTATGGTAGTTTCATTTTCCAAAAGCATTGCGAATGTCTTTTACTTCCCTTGTTGTTGTTGTTTTAAAGATAAACTGTTTTTGTTGCTCACACCAGTCCCATGACTGATCCGGAGTTTATTGTTCCCTTTCTAAACTCTGGATGCCCACCATTTTCCACACGGGCAGTCTAGAGTTGGGGTTTTCAGATATTCAGGTTTAGTAGGCTAGTTGGAGCTAGTTCAGTATTTGGAGTTCACTGACGACTGGCGTTGCTTATCATTGTGCATCGTGATGGTGGTTCAAGCTGATGTTGGAGTTATTGGACTTATTCTCTTTTGTGGATCATTTGGAGTTATCACTTATATTTTCCGCTGTATCATTATTTATCTATGATATTGTTGTATCATATTGATATCATTGTTGTATATCATTCTGGATATTGTATTCATTGGAGTTGTATATGATATCATTGATTTCTTTATTCCGCTGTGTTGTTATACTTACTATATTATAAGCTCCGGGAAGCCAGATTCGGCGTTTGAATCTACGGCATTTTGAGTACAAGTGAAGTACGGGTGCCGATTTTCGAAGGCCGAGTTTTTGGACTCTTACACTACGAAATTTGAAATCCGATAATAATACACTATTACGGATCTAATGGAACTAGTTTCGTCGAATTCGAGACTGTGCCACGGAAGGATATTTTTACTCGTCAATTTGTATAAGTTATTTTTAAAATTGAGCAAATCACCTATAAATCCAATTTAAAAATTTTACTTACCTTCATTCTTATTAATATAAATTTAATAAGCCTTTAAATTATTTTTATCAAGCTTAAAAACTCAAGATTCAATCATTTGAGTAAATTTCAATTATTAAATTATCCAATAAATCATTATATTTGAAATTCAAGTTAAATATTAACTTTTAAATATTTAAAATCAGTTAAATATTCTAATTTCAAATAACCAAAATTCTAGGTCGTTACATTCCTCCCCCTTAAAAGAATTTCGTCCCTGAAATTGCTAAGGTAAGAAGAATAGCCCAAAACTCATTAACTTTCCCAAAACCAACTAGTTAAATCAATTCCAAAAATCAATTTATTGAAACCACATTTATCACTTTTATTAATTTCCGAATTCATCCATAGATTCCAAATAATATTATTTACCCAACCATTCCAGGTTATAAATCAAAAATCAAATTTCAGTTATTAAAATTTTCTTCAAAATTTTCTAACTCCTTAAATTTTCGAAAAATTTCGTCAGCATCTTTGTAACGACCCAAAATTTTTAGTGATTTTATTTATTAAATTAATTGAAATTTTGTGAATTTTTAAACAATAAAATTTAAAAATAAAAATTTATTATTTGGAATACGTCTATTTAAATATAGCAACTGGTAAATTTTCATCTGACAATATTGAAGTTTATTTTCTTACGAAATTTTATTTCAATTTAAATCAGTTAATAACAGTTGAATTTAAAAGTATTCTGAAACCAAAATATGTCAACATGAGAAAATTTATTTAGAACACTCTGAATCAGACTACGAAATTCATTTCGTGAAATTTAGACGTTTCTAGCTCCGTTTGGATTTTTCCGTACGGAATAACAACGTATATCGGTACCGATTATCGACTTTTGATCGGATGATCATACCACTGATATCTGTATACCGTTTTGATCGTCTCATCGTGCTGATCTCTGCGGTATATCCAGTTCTGTGTTTTGAAGTCCGATACGCAGTGAAATCCGCGAAAACGATTTCGTATCGGTACCGGTTTTATAATCTTTTGGTTTCTTTTGCCTTTTCAGTTACCCACGTGAATTGAAAGGCTTATTAATTTCAGCCAGCTGTTAGATTGAGACTTTTGCTTTTCGCTGGCTTTCATCTGCACATCGGGTGAAAACGTATTGACGTTTGCTTTTTTTTCAAATCAATAGCTGGCTGTCACCATGTCCTATATTCAACACTCTCTCTTCGTTCCTCTTTCATTTGGTTGCCTGTTCCCTTTTATTCTGTTCTTCAACCAAGAAGAAATATATTGATTATATTGTAAAAGCTTTATATTTCTCCCTGTAGAACTTTCATCTCCTAGCAAGCCTCCACATCATCTCAACCCCACTCATCACCGAGCTTCCCTTGTGTGTGACCCGCATCTCACCCTTATCTCCGACCCGCCTCCGACGCAGCTACACCCACTGTGCAGCACCTCGCAAGCTCAGCCGGGCCCGATCCCTATTCTTCTCTTTCCACCACTAGATCCATGACCGGTCTCCGCCTTCAAAGCAACCCACACGTTGGAAGCTCGAACCCACACTAAGCCGAGACCTGCTCCTTCTTCCCCTTTTTCTACTTCGGCCGAAGCTTCCTCCTCTCTCATCAACCTATCCTCTCTCATCAACCTACCCTTTCCCTATCACCACTTTCAAGCACTGTCCACCACCGCCCTATGACCCAGCGCACCGCAGCCCCTACTATTTATATATAGGTAATATCATTGTTTGTTATATATTGATTTCAAATTTTATAAAGCTGTTTTATATTGGTATTAGTTATATGCGTACTATATATATATATAGTTTTCGCGTAACGTATACAAGTTGTATATGTATTTTTGTTTATATAGATATGTATTACTGGGAGTCTGCATATTTATATTTAGTGTATATATTTTAAAAATAAAGTATAGATTACATATTATACAAGGAAAGTACGAGTTCTACATAGCCTTTATATATGCGCATATGCTGTTTATATTAGTTGAAATATATATTAGAAGTAGGCCAATATTATATGGTGCTATGTAGATACTTATAGCATATTTTATTTTAAAGTTCATATATAATTTTATATAAGATTTGTATAAACTGTTTCGTTATGCATATAAGTTTTACTAACTTAGGTATGAACTGTTGTGTTTATATAAGTATTTGTATATATATTTTAATTACTGTTTCAGTTGTGTGCAACAATATTTGTTTTGTTATGTATATCGGTTGCGTGTATATATATATTGCTATTTCAACATCTACTTATTATGTATATGTCTAAATATTTGAAGTGCTGTAAGTATATGTAGTATGTATATAGATATAGTTATAATATAGCAGTTTATATTTATATAATAATTTAAGTTATACATGTATATATATTTTATTGTATATATATTTTAAGTTGTTCCGATGATTCAAGTTTGCATATCTCTGGAATCAAGGCTGCATACATTTACAGTCTCCTTTTGTTTTACAAAAAGGTGTGTTGATTTTTGTATTATATGTATGTCATAATAATATTTATTTTAAAAGTATATGGTCTGCATATTTTCCTGGATATGTGGAGATACATATGTTTAGTTGTATTTTACATGTATTCGTCTGCATATATTGTTTTCATAAAGTTAGAAATGACACACATATATTATAGGTATATAAGATGCTGCAAATTTCTATTTATTTATATATAAATTAGTAGTTATATATGTATGTATATATATGTAATACAAATCGACTTGTTATATATATGAATTTGTATGATGTTGTGATAACTGTAAATATACATATATTATGTTTAAAGATTTACATGAATATATATATATATATATTATTTTAAGTATATATGTCTAAAATTGATTTTTAGGAAAAATGTAGACAATATATATTTGTTTCGGTTTATACCAAACTGATTTGACTGTCTTCATTAATTTTGATTTATCAGCTTGTTCGTCAAATTCGTGCCAATCTAGCTTTACTTGGAATTCGTGTTTGGAATCGTAACTCATCTCATTCTCATTCATCTCTAGCCTCAAAAGGTGAGCAATCACTCACGATTAACGTTCTTATATTTATTAAATTTGATTTCAATTGAAATGACAATTGAATATGCTGCTGTTAGTTATTTAATTGTTATATATGCTATTATCTGTAACTGTTCACCTGTGGAATATGACACCATATCCTGTTGTTTATATTATATTGTTATAGATGATATATGCTGTTAAATTCCTGTTGTTTATATTATATTGTTATTGATGATATATGCTGTTATATTATTATCTGTTATTACTCTGCAAGTTCCCTGTAGATTAGAATTCAACATGGGTTGAAATGATACATACCCGAACGAACTTTAGAATATGAGAAATTCGTTATGGGTTGAAATGATAAACCCAAGCAATTTTCATTGAATTGAATTTGGGATTGCGGGTTGAAATGATATATACCCGTATATATTTAAAAATTACGGATTGAAATGATAAATATCCGTATCACTTGACCATAAACACCGTTGGTTTATATATAAAAATATTTCGTAATGATTTCTATGGTTTTGAAAGGATATATATATGGTTTTATTTAAATTTGGAAATATTTTAATATAAAGTAGATTAAATAATAAGCTTTAATTTAATAAAGTTTGATTTAATTTATATATAATTTGTATACGTATTTATTTAAAATTGTATAGATTTTATAATGATTGTATAAGTAAGGCTGGGAAGATAAAGCTGAAATTTATTTGAAATTGTATTTAATTAAGTTTAATTACATCGATTTGAAACTATTGGATTTGAAATTTTAAGATATGATTTTATAACTTGATTTTGATTTAAGGTGATTAAATGGATATTTCGAAGTTTAAATAAATCGAAGGGAATATTTAGTTTAATGAGATTTTATGTTAAATGATAATGGATTTATTTAGTGAATATTTCAAACTAAATAATAATGAAGTTAAAATAAAATATATACAAAATTATCAATTTAGTTTGAAAGTGCTATAATTGGGAATATATATATATATATATATTTGAAAGGAAATGATATTTTGTGTTGAAGTATAAATTATTTTGGAAATGACAACGGTGTATAATGACATTTGGTTCCACGGATTCTTAGAGGATGTTTATCCCAAACATCCTTTGATTTACTTATACTTCAGTTGATATTTCACTTGAATTGGATTTATTGATATAAGAATGTTAATCCTGACTCGAGTGTTTTGTGTTTTACTTTATGCTCCGGTCAGACTGAGTGATACAGCATTTGAGGCCCACCTTTGGAATTTGGAGCTTCGCTTGGAGATCCAAATATCGATTCAACTTTCGGATATTCAGTTGATTCCAGTGTTGTATTCAGATTTGATTATTGTATCGAGGCTCCCGTGTATTCGATACTTCTGTTGTATTTTGTTTTACTCTATTATGTACAAATGGTAGCAACTACTATTCTCTTGTTTCCGCTGCATTCTGTTAATACTCTGTGTCTGTGATTCTGTGATTGATTTATTTACTACATATGCTGAGTTTTGCCAAATTTAAATTAACAATCTGATATTTTGAGCAATTCAAGTCTGACATGTGTGGATTTATTGTCGATTTGAATGGTCCAAAATAGTGGGTCGTTACAGTTGGTATCAGAGCTTTGGCTCTAGGCAAACTTAGCATGTATGGTAAATTTAATTACGGAATCACTTTCGTTCAAGCTTGAATTCTTTCCTCTTTGATTTGAATTTTCTTTGAATTTTGGAACGTTCCCTCGGTTCCGAAATCCATTCTTGTCCCTCACTATTCTTCTGAATTCTGGAGCATCCCATAGCTCTACGGTATGATTTGTAAAGGGGTGAAACTCCTTTACAATTGGCATTGATCCATCGGAGATTTATATATCCTCGGTTTAGATGCTGCTATCTCTTGTTATGTCGAATTCTATCTCTGGTGATCGAATGTCGATTTGCCTTAGAATTCCGCATCGATCATATTACTGAAGTCACGGTGGACCCGGTTAAGGTTGCCCGCGATTTATATAAGTATATCCATCTTCTATTTTGAAATTTAATTATCTCACCTTCGATCGAGTGTATCTTTGGATCAGAATTCTATTTGATTAGAGTTCCTCTAATTTGAATCTCTATCTTTGTTTTGAAATCCATCTTGAATCATCCTTTAAAGAAAAATCGGGTTTGTTGTATTTTAGAAATTGTTTTATATACCGAAATTATTATTTTGATAAGTATAATTATATACTATGTATAAAAGTGAAAATATTTTCGATAAGGATTATATACTTTTAAAAACGAGAATTTGAAGTTTCGAAAGGATTTAAAATTTTGAAAATTATATAAGAAGTTGATTTATATAAAAGTGATTTATAACTGAAGGGTTTTAAATTGGAAACTCGAGAGGTTGAACTCCGATATTTTGAAATTGGTTTTAAGATTGTGGAAAATATATATTAATACAATTTGAAAAGTATTTTACGAATAAGAAATGTTTCAAATGACTTCAAATGAGTTCCAATGATTTCGAAGAAATTTCAAATAAGTTTTCAAGAAAATAGAAGTCCAGAACTCACTTATGTCGCTGGAGAATAATTTCGGTGATGAGTGCATGCATCATCGACATTGATTTTCGAGTTTCAGAGTGGGGATAGGCCACTTTAATAGATTTACTATGCGAGTGATTTTGTGAAACCAATTTTTGATTTCAAATTCCGAAGTATGATTTGATATTCAAAAGATATATATATATATATATATTTGAAATGATTTGAAGTGAACCCGGTGTTCAGTCCTCGAGTTTCGGATTTGATTTGGAATAACCCTACCTTTTGAAATTGATTTACTGATTTGTTGCTGATTTCCAACTCTTGGATTTGAAATTTGATTTCTTCGACTATTTTGAATGTTCAAACACTTCCAAATCGAGGTTAAATCTTTCAAGGCTAAGTAGTTTCGAAAAGTATAAATTATTTGATAAAGTATATAAGTTAGTTTTGTATGTGTAAAGTACGAAGTAATATAATTTAAATAAGTGGAAATTGTTTTGTTAAGTAAATGAATAAGACTATTTTGAATTATACTAATTTGAAATTTAGTTTTTAAAAATATTTTGAATAAAATTTAGTTTTAAATGTTTTAACTTGGTAACATCTTTTATAAAACTATATATATAACAAGTTGGAATAGATGCATAAGTTGTACGTATACTGTTTTATTCGCATAATTAATTTGATCCAGGTTTGAGTACACAAGTTCGAGGTGAATTACACCATTTCGTGTTAGGATTTTTCATTTGATTCTTGATGGCGAATATTTGATATGGATTTTGGGCTTGATTCTAGAATTATCTATCATAGTATATTGCTATGCAAGGAGGCTGATGGCTTCTAGTCGAGAAACCATATCGAAGTCTGCATTAGGGAAATCGAGTGGACAATACTAGTTCGAAAGCGAACTTGAGTGATTGAGCGGGTAATCGAATGTGATGTTGCGAAATGATGACATATGTACATCTTATGTTCTAATATCATTGATATACTTTGTCGCTGAAATTGGAAGTTGTTGGGTTGGATATCTTTGTAATTTAATTGGAAATTTCTTTTATGCAAAACTACTATCAATTTAAAACCATTTTTCAAAACTATTTTTCTTTTGTTTTATTTTTCTTAAACAAACTATTTTTCTTTTATTTATTTATTTTTTCTTAAACAAACTATTTTATTCTATTTTACATACAAATTATTTTATAAACTATTGTATTTACAAAACTATTTTACAAACTATTTTATATACAAAACTATTCTAAATTCAAAACCTTTTATAAAGCAAAGATGTTCAATTCCATATGGCTCTTCATACAGCGAAATTGATTTTGGAAAATTTTGATTCAGATATAAGATGGACCTTATGTAAATATAAGATAATTTTGAAAACCATTGATTTTTGAAATGAATCGTTTGACTTAAATTATATTGATTTAGAAACTTGGATTATTCTCCAAACCTATTATTTTGGAAACTATGAAACTGAAGGTATTTAAATTGAGAAGAAATAATTTGGTGGAATTGCATATGATTTTGAAACTGAACTGATATTGAAACGAATTGAATTGAGAACCTTATTTTACTAAATACTTGATTTTGGAGTTATCAAACTTATATAAAATTGATTTGTATAAGTATGAAGTTGATTTGAAAACTATTGATTTGGAAAGGTACTCAATTTGAAAGGTGTAATCTTATATAGTCGAAGTATATATAAGTGTGATTTGATATACTATTGATTTTGGAAAGTATTCGATTTGAAAATGAAATCTTATATATAATGGACTTTATATAAGTATGATATTTGAAAGTGATTTGAAAAGGTACTATATGATACATATTTTCGAAGTAAAGATATGGAAAGTGCCTTCTGCTTGATATCCGCTTTGTGGCCACATTGTGGATTCATTCTATCGATATTATTTCTCTGATTTGGTTTTCCGGGTATGATACTCGAGTGTCCATCGAATTCCATGGCGTTACCCATGGTCTTATGAGCGCGACTGCATAGTGTAATTCACCAGGCTGAGATGGCCTAGGGGTACGGATTGTTTCCTGGGGGATCCAGGCGTAATCATTGTGTATCCTGTGATCTATGTAGGTCGTATTTAGTAGCGAAACCCGTAGGGCTGAGATAGCTTACGGATATGGATTGTTTCCTGGGGGATCCAGGCGTAACCATTGTGTATCTGCGGTCTACTAGTCATCATGGCGTAATTCGCAGGGCTGAGAAAGCTTACGGATATGGATTGTTTCCTGGGGATCCAGGTGTAACCATTGTGTATCTGCGATCCATGGTTAGAAAAAGGTTTTGGTTGTTTTGTTTGGATTGTACTTTCCATATCTATTTTTTAAAAAGTTTTCAAGTATTTTCACTGGGTGTTGAAACAAGTCTACTAAGTACCTGGAGAATTCCAGCTTTGCGCCTGATCAACGCACTGCCAGAGTCTACAGGAACGAGGATAAACTTGTTAAGACATCGAGTTATAAAGGTATTTTCGAAAGGAAAATTTATTTCGATATAAAAGTATTTTATTATAAAGGTATTTTATTATAAAAGTATTTCCAAAGAAATTTTGTATTAATATTTGAAATTGAAATTCTTATGGTTCTAAATTAATTATTCATGCCCGATGCTATTCTTTTGAATCTACCTTATCTGCTCAGCTTTATTTATTCACCTATATTCTGTTTTTCCAAATCTTCCTTCTTTTCCTTGTTGACTATATCCTTTTTAAATATTGTTTATTCATATACTACATGGTTTAATAGAAAATTTTAGTGTTATAAATATTTTAGAAGTTATTAATTAAATAAAACATATTTAAAGTAAATGATTAGTGATAATATTTGAAAAGTATCTTGAGATAAAATTTATAAAATTATGAATTATGAATTATGAATTAGGTTTTCAATGGCTTCTTTGTAAATATAACTAATGATGTAAATAATTGTTTTCAAATAGTTTTCATATCTTTATAAAGGTGTTATTTAAACATATAAATGGTACTTATAAAGGAAGCAAGAAATTTTACAAATGAGTTTTTAAAAGTATTAAAGATAATTGATTTGCAAATAAAGTTTTCAAATGAATATTTCAAGTAAAATTTATATAGTTTTATATTAATTGTTTAATCTTGACTTTCAATCTACTTTTATTTCTGGTTGTTCTATTCTCCTACCTCCTTCCTTTTCGGGGACGAAAAGTTTTGAGTGGGGGAGAGTGTAACGACCAAATTTTTTTAGTGATTTTATATATTAAATTAATTGAAATTTTGTGAATTTTTAAATAATAAAATTTAGAAATAAAAATTTATTATTTGGAATACGTCTATTTAAATATAGCAACTGGTAAATTTTCATCTGACAATATTGAAGTTTATTTTCTTGTGAAATTTTATTTCAATTTAAATCAGTTAATAACAGTTGAATTTAAAAGTATTCCGAAACCTAAATATGTCAGCATGAGAAAATTTATTTAGAACACTCTGAATCAGACTGCGAAATTCGTTTCGTGAAATTCAAACGTTTCTAGCTCTGTTTGGATTTTTCTGTACGGAATAACAACGTATATCGGTACCGATTATCGACTTTTGATCGGATGATCGTACCACTGATATCTGTATACCGTTTAGATCGTCTCGTCATGTTGATCTCTGCGGTATATTCAGTTCTGTGTTTTGAAGTCCGATACGCAGCGCAATCCGCGAAAAATGATTTCGTATCGGTACCGATTTTATAATCTTTTTGTTTCTTTTGCCTTTTCAGTTACCCACGTGAATTGAAAGGCTTATTAATTTCAGCCAGCTGTTAGATTGAGACTTTTGCTTTTCGCTGGCTTTCATCTGCACATCGGGTGAAAACGTATTGACGTTTGCTTTTTTTTCAAATCAATACCTGGCTGTCACCTTGTCCTATATTCAATATTCTCTCTTCGTTCCTCTTTCATTTGGTTGCATGTTCCCTTTTATTCTATTCTTCAACCAAGAAGAAATATATTGATTATATTGTAAAAGTTTTATATTTCTCCTTGTAGAACTTTCATCTCCTAGCAAGCCTCCACATCATCTCAACCCCACTCATCACCGAGCTTCCCTTGTGCGTGACCCGCATCTCACCCTCATCTCCGACCCGCCTCCGGCGCAGCTACACCCACTGTGCAGCACCTCGCAAGCTCAGCCGGGCCCGATCCCTATTCTCCTCTTTCCACCACTAGATCCATGACCGGTCTCCGCCTTCAAAGCAACCCACACGTTGGCAGATCGAACCCACACCAAGCCGAGACCTGCTCCTTCTTCCCCTTTTTCTACTTCGGTCGAAGCTTCCTCCTCTCTCATCAACCTATCCTCTCTCATCAACCTACCCTTTCCCTATCACCTCTTCCGAGCACTGTCCACCACCGCCCTATGACCCAGCGCACCGCAACCCCTACTATTTATATATAGGTAATATCATTGTTTGTTATATATTGATTTCAAATTTTATAAAGCTGTTTTATATAGGTATTAGTTATATGCGTACTATATATGTATATGTATATATAGTTTTCGCGTAACGTATACAAGTTGTATATGTATTTTTGTTTATATAGATATGTATTACTGGGAGTCTGAATATTTATAGTTAGTGTATATATTTTAAAAATAAAGTATAGATTACATATTATACAAGGAAAGTACGAGTTCTACATAGCTTTTATATATGCGCATATGCTGTTTATATTAGTTGAAATATATATTAGAAGTAGGCCAATATTATATGGTGCTGTGTAGATACTTATAGCATATTTTATTTTAAAGTTCATATATAATTTTATATAAGATTTGTATAAACTGTTTCGTTATGCATATAAGTTTTACCAGCTTAGGTATGAACTGTTGTGTTTATATAAGTATTTGTATATATATTTTAATTACTGTTTCAGTTATGTGCAACAATATTTGTTTTGTTATGTATATCGGGTTGCGTGTATATATATATATATTGCTATTTCAACATCTACTTATTATGTATATGTCTAAATATTTGAAGTGCTGTAAGTATATGTAGTATGTATATAGATATAGTTATAATATAGCAGTTTATATTTATATAATAATTTAAGTTATACATGTATATATATTTTATTGTATATATATTTTAAGTTGTTCCGATGATTCAAGTTTGCATATCTCTGGAATCAAGGCCGCATACATTTACAGTCTCCTTTTGTTTTACAAAAAGGTGTGTTGATTTTTGTATTATATGTATGTCATAATAATATTTATTTTAAAAGTATATGGTCTGCATATTTTCCTGGATATGTGGAGATACATATGTTTAGTTGTATTTTACATGTATTCGTCTGCATATATTGTTTTCATAAAGTTAGAAATGACACACATATATTATAGGTATATAAGATGCTGCAAATTTCTATTTATTTATATATAAATTAGTAGTTATATATGTATGTTTATATATGTAATACAAATCGACTTGTTATATAAATGAATTTGTATGATGTTGTGATAACTGTAAATATACATATATTATGTTTAAAGATTTACATGAATATATATATATATATATATATATTTTAAGTATATATGTCTAAAATTGATTTTTGGGAAAAATGTAGACAATATATATTTGTTTCGGTTTATACCAAACTGATTTGACTGTCTTCATTAATTTCGATTTATCAGCTTGTCCGTCAAATTCGTGCCAATCTAGCTTTACTTTGGAATTCGTGTTTGGAATCGTAACTCATCTCATTCTCATTCATCTCTAGCCTCAAAAGGTGAGCAATCACTCACGATTAACGTTCTTATATTTATTAAATTTGATTTCAATTGAAAAGACAATTGAAATATGTTGTTGTTAGTTATTTAGTTGTTATATATGCTATTATCTGTAACTGTTCACCTGTGGAATATGACACCATATCCTGTTGTTTATATTATATTGTTATAGATGATATATGTTGTTAAATTCCTGTTGTTTATATTATATTGTTATAGATGATATATGCTATTAAATTCCTGTTGTTTATATTATATTGTTATTGATGATATATGCTGTTATATTTTTATCTGTTATCACCCTGCAAGTTCTATGTAGTTTAGAATTCACCATGGGTTGAAATGATACATACCCGAACGAACTTTAGAATATGAGAATTTCGTTATGGGTTGAAATGATAAACCCAAGCGATTTTCAATGAATTGAATTTGGGATTGCGGGTTGAAATGATATATACCCGTATATATTTAAAAATTACGGATTGAAATGATAAATATCTGTACCACTTGACCATAAACACCGTTGGTTTATATATATATAAATATTTCGTAATGATTTCTATGGTTCTGAAAGGATATATATATATATATATGGTTTTATTTAAATTTGGAAATATTTTAATATAAAGTAGATTCAATAATAAGCTTTAATTTAATAAAGTTTGATTTAATTTATATATAATTTGTATGCGTATTTATTTAAAATTGTATTTTAAATATAGATTTTGTAATGACTGTATAAGTAAGGCTGGGAAGATAAAGCTGAAATTTATTTGAAATTGTATTTAATTAAGTTTAATTACATCGATTTGAAACTATTGGATTTGAAATTTTAAGATATGATTTTATAATTTGATTTTGATTTAAGGTGATTAAATGGATATTTCGAAGTTTAAATAAATCAAAGGGAATATTTAGTTTAATGAGATTTTATGTTAAATGATAATGGATTTATTTAGTGAATATTTCGAACTAAATAATAATGAAGTTAAAATAAAATATATATGAAATTATCAATTTAGTTTGAAAGTGCTATAATTTGGAAATATATATATATATTTGAAAGGAAATGATAAGTATAAATTATTTTGGAAATGACCACGGTGTATAATGACATTTGGTTCCACGGATTCTTAGAGGATGCTTATCCCAAACATTCTCTGAGTTATTTGTATTTCAGTTGATATTTCACTTGAGTTGGATTTATTGATATAAGAATGTTAATCCTGACTCGGGTGTTTTGTATTTTACTTTATGCTCGGGTCAGACTGAGTGATACAGCATTTGAGACCCACGTTTGTAGTTTGGAGCTTCGCTTGGAGATCTAACTATCGATTCAGCTTTCGGATATTCAGTTGATTCCAGTGTTGAATTCAAATTTGATTATTGTATCGAGGCTCCCGTGTATTCGATACTTCTGTTGTATTTTGTTTTACTCTATTATGTATAAATGGTAGCTTCATGAACTACTATTCTCTTGTTTCCGCTGCATTCTGTTAATACTCTGTGTCTGTGATTATGTGATTGATTTATTTACTGTATATGTTGAGTTTTGCCAAATTTAAATTAACAATCTGATATTTTGAGCAATTCAAGTCTGACATGTGCGAATTTATTGTCGATTTGAATGGTCCAAAATAGTGGGTCGTTACAATCTCCTTTACATGGCTAGATCCGAACAACTACAAATCGCCTCTACAGACCCAAATCATCAAAGAAAACCCAAGCCAAGTGGCTCAATCATAAATCATCAATTTCAACCAACAATTTAAACATGTACCTTTTTGTCGGGCAATTCAATTTTATCTTGATTTTAAATGCCTGCATCTTATTTACCAATAGTATCCAATCATACAATTCAAAATCATTTTATTCTGCATTTTCAATTTTCCAATATTTATTTCACCAAGACCCGTACGATGTACATATATCATCCATATGAAAAATCAAATCTGATCGCTCACTCGATCACACAATTTCACTTCCGAACTAGTATCGTTCACACGACCACTCTAGTGTGGACTCGGATCTGGTTTCTTGATTAGAAACCGTCATTCTCCTTGCAAAGCCATATGCTATGATAGAGAATCTCATAATCAATCAAAAATCCATATCCAGTGTTCGCCGTCGAAAATCGAGTGAAAAATCCTAACTCGTATCGATATAAATTATCTCGAAATTCTATGTTCGAATCTGGATCAAACTGTTATGCGAATAAAATAATATACGTACAACTTACATTTTAATTGCAATTGATTCTTAGCTATCAATTTCATTTTTTTTCACATTCATTTCATTTACAATCAATTATTCACAATTATCATACACATCCACCTATTTACTTAGTATATTTCCTTAATACCAATTTCACTTAAGAATTTTCACCCTCAAATTTTCTTAAGTCAATTTCAAACATTTTATACAAATGTCCTTATCCATTTTAAATCAACTCCAATTTCAATCTCATTTAACTTACTAATTAAATTAGTTAGTTCATCCACTAATTTATTTTCAATCCTAACAAATTCTATTTCCAATAGTTATTTCATTTAGCCTACTTAGGCTAAATTCTCAAATTCACTTTATTTAACTTAATTCAAGTTAAATTTACTCCAAAATCAAATTTCAAATTTTTATAAATTATCAAACTTATTCATATTCCATAAAACATTTTAAATAAAAATCCCAGAGTTTTAAACAATTTGTCCTAAGTATTTCAAATAATTTTTGAAATCATATACAGATATACACACAAAATTCCTTAGTATATCAAATCATCCTTTTTGAATTTCAAAATCAAATCAGTTTTACCAAAACAAAAACTTCAATTGGTAGTAATTCCTCCCTTGGAAACTCAAAAATGAAAGTCGATGATGTTGCAGTCATCACCGAAGTTATTTTTCCAATGACCGAAGTGAGTTCAGTGCTTTTCTTCCTATAAAATTCCTTTTAAACATTTCCAATTCAATAATATTCTCCAAATAATATCACTATTATTATCCAAGACTTTGAAAAACATTTCAAAACCAACGAGAATTAAATTCTCAAATTCCCAGCCTTTAAACCATTTTAACAAATCATATTAAATAAACTTTTGGAATTTCATTTCATTTCAAATTATAAATCACATTTACAAAATCACATTTTCATAATTCTGTTTCGTTATAAGAAACTATTTTCTTAACTGTTGACTATAATATCAACCTTTATTCAATCACCACAACAACAAATGATAATAGTTTAATATTATCATTTTCTAACAGCCATGCACACCATATACAACTATAATAATTTTTGAAAAATTATTTCTTTTAAATATAAAAATAATCTAGGTAAATTATTTCATTTACCCCATTTCAAAACAATACTATGTCGAAATGCTCTTTCGAGTGTTTAGAGATCCCTATCAATAACGTCAATTACTCGTATTGACCAGAATCCATAACCACTCAATAGATCAATCAACACAATATAAAACGGTTTTATATTCACTAAAAAATACATGCTCATATCTAATAATACACTCAACTCATTCTAGGGTACTACTGACCCTATCTCTAATGAGTTACCCCATCAAAGCCAAGGTTCTCGCTTAACCTTCAGCTTTGATAACACATGTAACGGCCGGGATTTTCGACCCTCGAAAATCGACATAAATACGTCCATTGAATTACATGCCGATTAATCGAGTGCCAAAAATACCAGATCGTTAGAGGAAGAGAAGAAAGAGGTAGAAGAGAATAGAACAACAACAACACAAAATCTCACAATCGCAGCGGAACAATATATAATAGATAATAATAACATGTCTTTATACAGAAAGAACTACAATTGTTATTTATACATTACATCATCAGAGTACAACAAATCAATAACTCAATACTAGATAGTTATAATAACTTGTCCTCACAAATGCTGAATATACAGCATACAATACACAGCGGAATATAATCAAGTACATGTGATACGTCTTCATCATCCAGCTCGTCTCCTGAGCTCCATAGCATCATATCATGAATCTGTAATACTCAGTCTAACCCGAGCATTATAATAAAATAACACCCGAGTTAGTCTGGAAAACCAGCATGAGAAAACACACTCAATTTGAATTATTAAAGTTATCAAAATCCTTTGAACAACAAAGGTATCTCATAAGACCACACCACACATAAACACAACGGGTTTTTACCTTACGTTAACCAAAGCATTTTATATCAAAATCATCTGATATTATATTAGTGTCTAATTACAAATACTTATTCAAATAGCCGTAATTTTTACATTAATTAAATTCCAGCATACTAGGCTATACAACCAAAACCGTAAAGGCACGTATTAGAGAATGGATTCCATACAAATGACTAGGCACGAGGGTACCACCTATCGCAGTACACATCTAGAAAAATGTACCGAGGACCTCGCTGGGGTCCCCTGCAACACAAGATCGGACTACCCCTAACCTGGATAGTACCGAATATGCTATCACCCCGGGTATTCCTACCCTTACTGATTTCTTCCGCGCAACGTAGTAATAATATCCGAGGGTATCTAAAAAGGTGATAAACATACCCTAATTGGGGTGACCCACTTAGCCTTGCTGCATCTCCCCTGATTTTCAGTCATTCCCGGTTGATGAGGCTTGAGGCTACGATTACCTTTTAAGGAATTTATACTTGGAATGCTCATTGTTCTCAAATGGCAATGTACCGATAGCATTCATCCATACAAGTCCATTTCTGGGTCTGAACGAACTACTACATCCATTTTGGAATCATCCTCAAGACTAGTAGCGATTAGCCCTTGCACTTCATTGCTCCATCTTCAATTCCATGCTCTTGTCTTCACTTCGAAAACGTACTCGTTGGATCGAAGTGGTTTTTGGATAACTTATCTAATCCGGTCTCTTCGAAACAACGTTCGATATTTTCGATAAACTCAACCCCGGTTCTTTAGGAAATAAACAAACGAAAATAAGATCGGAGATCACCTCCTAACCGTTAGTGGACGGATTTCCTTATCATCGTCCTAGAAGAACGAAACGAGTTTATACGTACAGTGTAACACCTTCAACGGTAACTGTACCATATAATTCCCGTGTTTCTCTTAGATATTCCCAAAGTTATGTTTTGGGTCCAGATTTGGTAGTTGGTTATTTAACTACCAAATAAACAATCATTCAACCAAAGAGTTCATTTTCCACTGAAAACACTAAGTCTCATTTAATTTAATTTTAATAAATTAAATCTCTTTATCAAAAGGTATGTACTTATCTTATCGGAGTAAGTACGTTCACTAACCATTCTTTTCAAAAATATTTGAAAAACCCTTTAAAATAAATATGGAAAGCACCACGCGGTATCCACCATCGATTCATAGCTCAATGATTACGTCTCTATCCTAGAGAAATCCACAACTTAACTGCAGGAAATATCTGCCTTCGATTTCTCCATGAAAGTATACCATTACTTTCCGAAAAATTTATTTAATAATTTTCTCAAAATAATATTTATAAAATTTCTATATAAATTCCCAAGTTTAGTTTAGGCAAATACTCTTTAAATAAAGGTATTATATTAGACAAGATTAATATTGAATAATTTATCTTCTTCTTTTAAAAAAAATACTGATTAATTAATAATTAACTTTAAAATAAATCATTTTAAAGTAACTTTAATTAATAATTAAATACATTTTTTAAACAATTTTAAAATGATTACATAACTAATTTTCTGAAACCACCTTTTAAATTACTTAGTTTAATAATTAAAAATCCTCTTTTTAAACAAACTCAAATTCTCGACAGAAATATATTTTCAATCCCATATAACCAATCTAATATTTATAAATCTCTCTCGATTTATCACCAATTTGACATACGCTCCAATTTCGTAAATCCCCCTTTTCACATTTCTAAAAGTAAATTTATCATTTTTACTTTAAACCGATTTACCCATCTCATTATAAATCCTCACTGTGAATTTATAACTTCAATTTATCAACTAATAATCATGCCACTTTATTTATAAACATTGTTTATAAATCCCATAGTTTTAAATTATAGTTTATAACGGTTTCACATCACTTAAATCCATTATAATTTGATTTCTAAATTAAATTCCATTTATAAATCAATTTCTCAAATAATCCAAACAATATTCCAAACCCAACCCAATCTCGATTATATTTCCATTTGTAATTAAGAAATCTTATTTAAGATCTGGTATATTCACTTTCACATTTATTTTCAAATGCACTTCTTTTCCCAATCTATTTAAAAATATTGATTTAAAAACCTTTTATATTTAAAACAAGTATCGCTAAGGAATTATTATTAAAAATCCTTATTCCAAATCTCTATTTACCATATTCCGAAATTGTTAAGTACAAATTTAAGAGTCAAACTATTTATTTTACCCAAATTCATTACTTTTAATTAATCCAAAATTCACTATAAATATTTCACTTCCAAATTTCTTTCTAATCTCTTTCAAATTCAAAACATATATTATTGGTGTTAAAAATACCAAAATCTAGGCCTAAACTACCATAGCATCAAATAAATTCAAATCACACTATAATCTACCACAGATTATTCAAACAGATCATATATCAATATATATGAAATTTAATTCAACATTTTTGAGGAATCCAGTTGGATCCGTCCAACCTATTTCCCTGCATCCATAGATGTTAATACAACATAAAAATACCAATCCCACTTCGAGAGGGTATCGTGGTATATAGGGTCATCCGCTATTATGCGGGACGCATAGGGTCTCATCCGCTCCAATAGGCGGGAAAATCAATCCAACTACTAATATATGCTACTATATATATTATAACATCCAACTGATAATAATAATTATCAAATCATCTAATCAATCAATGATTTAAATTTTCAACATTTAAATTAAACCAACAATCAAAAAATGATGAGATTTACTCACATTGTTTTAACTGTCGCATTCGCGTTATGGTTTCGATTTAATCCGAACGCGTTTGAATTTATCTGAAAATTCAGCAAGCTCCAAACTCAATCGAACTGATTCCGTAGCAAAGATCTCCTTAGTACGAACCCAACGCGACTGACCGTGTTGAATTTCGACCTAAAACGAGCGAGATACGCATTTTACAAGAATCTGGATTTTTATTTTAACAATTTATATATATAAATTAACCTAATTAAATTTATTACCAAGCCCACAAGCTTCAGACCCGGCCCAAACCATTCTTCCACTCCTTCTCTCTTTGATGCCTGATTCCCTCACTCCCATGTGACAACTCGTGCATGCGTATCACTGATATGCTAAACAATCGACCATCCTTCGAACCAACCCCACCATCATGACCGCCCCATCGATCTCCACTTCCTCGTCCACTCGCCTCCTCTCCGAGCCATCGCCTCGAATCGTGTCCCCCCAACCGTACGCGACCCAAATTTGTCGCACGCACCATTCCTTGATCGCGACCCAAAAATTTTGGTCGCCGACTCCTTTTTCCCTCAAGAACACGTTCCCACCCTCCACTTCTCACATCATCGTTCCAATCAGTAGAAAATCCAATTCCTAGCTGCAAAACTCAGTCACCTCCACTATCGACCTCCCTAAATCACTGCCGCACTTTCCATGAACCCACATGACCGAAGCATTGTGCGAAAAACAAATTTACAAACTCATTTCAAGATTTTTAAGTGAATATAATTGGATAAATGAATTTTTTGAAGTTGAGTCTTTTCTTTTTTTTCCTGTAATCGGCTGTTATGAAAGGGGGGAAATGTGATTTTTAAAAGAGAAGGAGATGTGATGTTTGCATGTAGGGGAAAGGCTACAGTGTTTTGAAGTGAGAAAAAAGCAGCTGATGTGAATAAAAGGTCAGGTCAACATATAAATATTATTTAAATTTTCAAATCGTCTCGATTACGTAACTCAAAATCTCGAACCCCTAATGAGGCATGCCACTAGGCGTTCATAATGTTATACCCCTATTTCGAACGCAATGGAAAAGGTTTCGAGTCCTAATTCGATCGTATGGAGAAGATAGATTTTTGGACCCAATTATTATATGTAATTTTCGATAATAAACTCAGCGCGTTTCTATCTCGTATGACCAAACGATAACTCCAAACACTACGAAATTTGAAACCCGATAATAATACACTATTATGGATCCAATGGAATTGATTTCGTCGAATTCCGAGACTGTGCCCCGGAAGGCTATTTTTACTCGTCAATGTATACACGTTATTTTTAAAATTGAGTAAATCACTTATAAATCCAATTTAAAAATTTTACTTACCTTCATTCTTATTAATATAAATTTAATAAGCCTTTAATTTATTTTTATCAAGCTTCAAAACTCAAGATTCAGTCATTTGATTAAATTCCAATTATTAAATTATCCAATAAATCGTTATATTTGAAATTCAAGTTAAAAATTAACTTTTAAATATTTAAAATCAATTAAATATTCCAATTTCAAATAACCAAAATTCTGGGTCATTACAATAAAATTCATACAAATGTATATACATAAGGGACTAAAACAAAATTATATATCTATCTCCAATGCAAGCCCAACATCCATGGTTGATGAGTGACTAGTCCTCAAATCCTGTAATGTCTCGACTTGATCCAAGTATTATAAAAATAATAAACGAGTCAGGCTATATCTAACTCAAAATGGTGATATCGTAATAATAATGCATATGTGAATCTCAAGCAATATAGTCAAACCCATGATAAATATGTCAACACCAAATAAGTTAAAATGGCGGTTCCAAAATAAAATGGTCACAACTGAAAAAATGCCAAAATGAAATAAAGCAAATGACATCATCAGCAATAAAAATCACCACGTCATAACACAAAATCATACCTTTCATAGGCAAACATAGAAAATATGGTGACTAAATAGCTTTATTCAAATCGCAAAGGTTACAAATAGAGTAAAACAGAATGAGGCCAACATAAAGACGACATGAAAGCATGTCAACTCAAAGATGGTATGAAAGCACATCAACTCAAAGATGGCATGAAAGCACGTTAACTCAAAAGATGGCACATAAACTCAGAGATGGTATAAAGCACATCAACTCAAAAGATGGCTTGAAGCACATCAACTCAAAAAAATGTCACATACCTCCAACGCTCGGGTGTCCCATACCACTCAAGTTTATTTGAACATTTACTATATGTCACTAAATTCAACTAAAGATGAGCCTGAAAGTATGTCACCATAAAAAGTGTCATATAATTCCTAATGGTAATCACTCGAGTAATGCCCATGCATACCATATCAAACGATTTTACCTGAATATATGATACAAGTTAGTAAACCCCACTACTAGAAATATTCTACACAATAAGTCAGATAAATAATCAATAAAGTTTTACCAAAAGTCCTATACCAGACGGTAATACTGAATTGTTTATTTAAACTCCTCAATATATAGAAGTGGTATTATTTATAGAGAAGAAATAAAAAAATATTTCTAATTATAGTTTTATAAAATATGTTTCTATTTTACAAAGGTTCAAAATATATTGAAAGTACTTGTAATGCCTTCCGATTTTAAATATACTTCATTAAAATAATTCTTGCTTCAAACCTTTGTATAAATATCTACAACATATATATACTTATTTATATATTTTCAATAATATAATTACTCAAAAATTACTTTTAAACCTTAAATTCATTTTTAAAGAAGAGTTATTATTTACAAATGCATGTAATCATTTTTAAAATCACTTGTAAGCTTATTTACTTGAATAACTTGAAATAAGATGTTTTCTTTTATATTATACTTTACATGTAATTCCCATTATATGAAATAAAACTAAAATATTATTTTATTAAAAGATTTTTAAAACCTTATAATTATTTTTGAAATGAGAACTTTATTTCAGAAAACTAGAGAACCCTTTTAAATAATTTTAAACAACTTCTATAATCAAAGCCACTTAAAGTATGATAAAATTAATTTATAGCATTTTTTATAAAAAAAATATTTTTTATTTTCCATTAACCATTCTCAAATTTAAAGTATAATTGAAATTATGATTTTTGAGGATTTTATGATAAATAAACGAATTTAAAAGATTGAATTAGAATTTAAATAAGAAAATGAGTTGGGAATTCAATATCGTTTAATAAAATTTCAAAAATAATTCCAAAATGAATCCCAAAATAATGAAAATCACACTTGAAACTTTTTAAAAAATATTAAAATCCATCCGTCGAAATTATCCATCAATATTCAAAATGAATGCAAACACTAAATCAGCCAAAAATGAAATGGCAAACTATAGTCACACAAATAGTGCACAACCATCATCTGATATAGCTACAAAATCAAATGCCTTTTGATTGTTCTCAACATACATGCAATTTCATGGTCAAACATCTAATCAAATCCAATATTCAAACACACAATTCAACCAATTCGACACACCATAGCATGCAATTGTATTTCAATAATTTCAACTGGTCACAATCAAAACAATGCATGCAAACTAAAGTAGATATAAATGTGAGTTAAACAACTCACCTTAATAACGAATGTCGAATAAATTCTTCGCAAGATGATGTCATCCACCCAAAATTGCTTTGCCTGCTCCTTTCCTCATGTCACAAGCACAATCACTCACACATGCCCTTAATCAACTGCTTTGCTCTAGCTTCCTCCTGGCTATAGCCAAGCAAACGCTCGTACCATCTACCGATTCCTAGCCTTGCTCCCAAGTCACGACAATGTCCTCCTTCAAAAACATACATCACAATAAGGCCGTGACTCCTCCATCCTCTTCAATCGCAACCACACAAATGTTGTCGCCCAAGGTCGGCCATCACGCCATCACTCCCAGTCGCGAGCGCGACTTCACTTTCCTCACGTCGCATGTTTCTCACATTAATTTACTTTTTATTATTTTTTCCTCGAACGTGAATTTGATTTTGGAACTAGGGCATAGCAAAGATGGAACATGCTCGGTTTTTACTGGAGATAAAAATGAGGTTTTGAGTTTGGTTTTTAAGGGGTACACTTTTGCATTTTAATCTTTTTTATTTTTTCTCTGTAACGACCCGCTATTTTAGACCATTCGAATCCGCACATGTCGAACTTGAATAATTCAAAATACCGAATTGTTAATTAAATTTGGCAAAACTGAACATATACAGTAAATAAATAATCACATATCACAGACACAGAGTAATAAATGCAGCGGAAATAAAAGATAGTAGTTCATGAAGCTACTATATACATATCAGAGTTAAATAAGGTACAACAGATGTCTCGAATACAATAATCAAATACAGGAATCAGAATACAATCACTGGAATCAACTGGATATCTGAAAGCTGGATAGATAGCTGGATCTCCAAGCGAAGCTCCAACTCCAAAGGCGAGTCTCGAATACTGGTACACTCAGTCTGACCCGAGCGTAAAGAAAAACACAAAACACTCGAGTCAGGATTAACATTCTTATATCAATAAATCCAACTCAAGTGAAATAGCAATTGAAATACAAGTAACTCAAAGGATGTTTGGAATAACCATCCTTTAAGGATCCGTTAAACTATCTACTATGTAGTAGTGTACGTTAAGTAGATAATGCCTATCTGTAATATAAAGTATCAAAATAGTGTTAAGGCGTTACCATTATTCCCCTTAACACATTTTTTTATAAGCGTTATAGACTATACAGCACTGTAAACTCCACCGTAAACTAGTGGGCTATCAGGGAGTACTCCATAGGTATAACACAAAACAAATCGTAGTGGTCGCGTATATAGGGATACAAGTATGGCAAGGCACATGAGGCAATACCCAAGGTAGTGAAACTACCGTTTGCCTGATCCGGACTGGTGAGAACGCATCGCCGCAGCGATCGCAACACCGCGAAACAACACTCCCAAATCAAGGGTGCACCAATCGACAACAAGTAATGAGTAGTTTTTGAAGAAGTGTGTTCGCTCGAGGTAGCTAGCCCCCATTTGGCCCGACACGGCTCCTGTTTTAGTCATTTCCAATTTGACACAAGTGTCAAGGCTATCCATTATCGTTCTCTTTCTTCAATCATCACGTACATCATTCCAACCACTTCATTCTGGATCACACTCCGCGTGTAGTTATTAAAGTGGTTTTCGGTTTAGACAGTGAGTGTGTCCCTAACCGATTCCGGTCTCTTTAATAACTTCTGTGATTATTGTTTGCGCCAAAAATGGTCACAAACCCCAAGTATTGTGAAAGCACCAGTGTACGAATACAAATCAGCAATATTCAGACACAAATCACAGACCTAAGCTAGCAATAAATAGCAATCCCGAAATAAATCACAAGAACACGAGATTTATAGTGGTTCGGCTATCTCCGGCCTACGTCCACTTCAATGATTTTTATCTTTTATTGATGTTCTTTGCTGATTACAGATGATTACAGCAGATACAATGATTGAATTCGAGTATAACAGCAATGGAAAGAAGTAGAATTGAATCCGGCAGAGTCTGGACGTTGAATGGCCAAAAGGATCCCTTTTCTGCAGGCTTCAGGGGGCTAATTATAGGCGTAGGAGGCTGAGATCGCGCCCAAACTTCGGGAGACTTCTTCTGGCATGTGAGGGGGCCCGCGCGATCGACCCCACCAAGTTTCGACTCGATCTGTGATCGATACGAGACCATTTCGTATCCATCAAAAAATGATCCAATCGAGCTAAAACTTGGCAGGGACGTTCTTTACCTTGCACGCAAGCTACTGTGAAAATTTCATTGCATTTGGATCAACAGTTTGTGAGATATGATCGATTCAAGGTCATGTTTTTCGTAGTCTGCTACTTTCGAATCCATGCTTTCGTATCCATCCATTCGACTCGATCGAGGCACATGCACGGGGGGATGACATGGTGCGAGTTTCCTGGATCAATCCAATTCTTACGGCGTATCGACTGGGTCCTCTGTGCGCTTTGCTCGCATCGCCATTCCACGTTGATGAAGATCATTTCTCATCCATCGCATGCAACTTCATTCGCACCTGCAATTTATTAGGGGGATGCTCGAATCGATCGACTTTGGTCAAGTTCGTATCCGTATGATCGATACGAACCAATGGTGCTTTCAGATCGATACGAACAACAGCTGAGTGATAGATACGAACGCGGCATGTGATGGACTCGATCAGGGGTTCGCTAGTCGATATGAACTCGATGGGCATGAATAACACAGTCCGGGATCGATTCGAAGACGATCGATTCGAGGACGATCGTTTCGAAATCGCTAGCTCTTGGTGGATTCGAACGAACTGAGGCGGTGTCGTCCTGATGGATACGAATACGATGGATTCGAAGCGGGGCGAAGCTATTTTGATGGATACGAATCTGATCGATTCGAATAGGTTGTCTCTGATGGATACGAACATCACATTTTATCTAACTTGTATCAATCATATCTCGTTCATACGAACTCCAATTTACCTGAAAATTGGAACGTTGGCTTTCATGGCTTTGCTTGTCATGTCTTGTTAATTACGGCCCGATCTGGACTCGGGCAAAATTCATCGATATCCATGGTTATCCTGCAATGCATAGCTGAATATTCATGACTAGTTATTATTGATTTTCAGTCAGTTTTGAGTATCTTAGCTTTGCTAAATGTTGGGATAACACTTTGCCCCCCAAAACATGCATTTTGGTAAAAGGTGTGTTTTGATCAGTCTCAAATTGAATGCAGTGAGTTCAGGTTTTATTCGGAGCTTATAGAATTTTTATTCAAGTCCATGGCTGTTCGAAGCCGAAACATTATCAATTTCTTCCAGTGGAAGTTAAGAATGAAATTCTACAGTCTCTTCGGACTGTTGATGATCGCTCCGGACCCTTGCGAACCCATTCCAGACTTAGCGGTCGAATAGAAAGATCCTATTGCACTCCGGCGTTGCTTTCTACCCCTTGCACTCTGGCCCTAGTTAGGGCGTGAAGCGATGTCTTGGCCGTTCTGGACCGATCGTAGCCTCTCCGGGCTCCTGCTGGATCCCATCCTGTCACTCTCCGGTTAAGGGGAAACAACGTTAAGTGGGTCGATCCTGTCGCTCTCCGGCAAAGCGATCCACTTCTTGCACTCCGGTTTAGTGTATCTGAACATTAAGCGATGTCATGGCCTAAATTGTGGGCCGATCATAGCCTCTCCGGGCTCTTATCGAATCCCGATCCAATCACTCTCCGGTGAATAGGAAACGATGCTTAAGTGAGTCGATCCTGTCGCTCTCCGGCGAAGCAACTCACTTCCTGCACTCCGGACCCCGCCTCTCCGGGTAGGATCATAAAGCGATCATCTTTATATTGATATTTAATGTTTATCCTTTAACTCTCCGGTCAAAGGTTTGTTTCAATAAATGTTTCTTTATTAAATTCAAATCCTAGATGTTCAATCTCAAACACCAGGAAAAACAAGACAATGCCTCTTCGGGCGGAGCGGTCTATTTCCATCTTAGAGCATGCCTAGGGATCTCTCCGGTTCCCGTACATGAGTAAGTGGGATAGCCGTTTTATTTTGGAAATCAAATCTAAGAAAACTAATCGACCAGAGTCCAAATCTTGAACTTGGCCCTTGCCATCACAATCAATTGATGACGAGTCGTGATCCCGATCTAGGATCATTCCTGTTAGGTGGAGGCGGTGGTTGTTCAGGCCTTACTGTCGCTGCCCGTTCTCTGGTGTATTGTGGCAATCTACCACTCCTGGCATGTTCTTCCACCTCATCCCTTAGGTGGCGGCATTCATCGGTTGTGTGCCCATCCAGCTCATGGAATAGGCAGTATTTTCCAGTCCTGCGTTCCCGCTCCGTGGGATCTCTCCTGGGTGGTTTCCGATAGGGGAGTTGCCCCCGAGTTTCAGTGTAAATCCTTTCTAGGCTTGCCGTCAAATCTGTGTATTGCCTGAATCTAGGCTCTCGGAATTTCTTCCGTTTATCAGGACCATCATGTGCGTCATCCTGCTTTCTCTTTCCTTTGTCTGCTCTGGACTGTTCCCTGGCGGTTCCTTCGCCTTGTGCAGCATTTACTTCCTGCCTCTCGGCTCGTGATTCTTCTAATCGAATGAATTTCTCAGCTTCATCGTAAAACTCCCCAAGATCTTGTGGTGGATCTCTTGTCAGTGAATCTTTGAATTCGGTGCCTTCTCCAACTCCTGCCACCGCCGCCATCAAAATCATCGATGGATCCGGGCGATCTACAGAAGCCACCGTTGCATTGAATCGCATCAGAAAACCCTTTATGGACTCTCCGGTCCTTTGCTTTATCAAAGCTAAAGTCATCACACTCTTGGGTCTTGTTACATGGACCCTAAATTGTTCCATGAAGCAATCTACTAGCTCGCCCCATCTCCTGATTGATCCAGTCTTTAATTGCCTGAACCAAAGTGCAGCCAAGTATGACAAAAATAAAGGGAAACATCGTGCCATCACTTCCTCAGATGCTCCCAGTACTTCCATGTGTCTAATGTATCAGGTAATATGCATGGTCGGATCCGACTTCCCGTCATACGGATCCAACGTTGGTAGTTTAAACTTTGGAGGGTTCCTTGCATTCCTGATATTCGGAGTGAACGGACTCCGACTGACTTCTTCCAATCCTCCGCTAGACAATCCTCCTCTCATGAGTCGTCGCACTAATCCAGCCATCTTTTCATCTCCATCCTGGGGTTGCCCTCTTGGTCTTGAAGGGTATTCTGGTACGTACTCTTCGTGTAGCCCGTTAGCATCAGTGTTGGCTCCAGCTTGTTGAGCTCCATCTATCAGGCTTCCAGCATCATATCCTGAGGGTCTGCCCCCAAGTCCTTGTTGATTGTCTTCTGGATCTGCATTCTGACCTTCATTGGGTTCCGCAATCCTAGCTCCTTTTTCCACATTCATAGCCGCTAAAGCTGGTCCTAGACCCTGCATCCCTGCAGCTCTCATCTGTTCAAAGAAATTCTGCATCATCTCTTGTTGGCTCTTCATTATTCTTTCGGTGCATCAGATTGGTCATGGTCTCCATTTCGTCTCTGGTGATGTAGATCGAAGTTGGTTCTTCTCCAGCGCCATAGGATGCCTCTTGACTTCCTCCTTGTTGGCTCCTCTCAGCTCTTTGTATCGTTTGTCGAGTCATTGTCTCCCAAATCTGATCCCTTCAAGCTTTTAAATCTGAACTCTAAATCTGGTGTAGTGGTTGCTAGTTCTTCTCAGTGAAAGCACCAAAGTGTTTGCGCCAAAAATGGTCACAAACCCCAAGTATTGTGAAAGCACCAGTATATGAATACAAATCAGCAATATTCAGACACAAATCACAGACCTAAGCTAGCAATAAACAGCAATCCCGAAATAAATCACAAGAACACGAGATTTATAGTGGTTCGGCTATCTCCGGCCTACGTCCACTTCAATGATTTTTATCTTTTATTGATGTTCTTTGCTGATTACAGATGATTATAGCAGATACAATGATTGAATTCGAGTATAACAGCAATGGAAAGAAGTAGAATTGAATCCGGCAGAGTCTGGACGTTGAATGGCCAAAAGGATCCCTTTTCTACAGGCTTCAAGGGGCTATTTATAGGCGTAGGAGGCTGAGATTGCGCCCAAACTTCGGGAGACTTCTTCTGGCACGTGAGGGGGCCCGCGCGACCGACCCCACCAAGTTTCAACTCGATCTGTGATCGATACGAGACCATTTCGTATCCATCAAAAAATGATCCAATCGAGCTGAAACTTGGCAGGGACGTTCTTTACCTTGCACGCAAGCTAATGTGAAAATTTCATTGCATTTGGATCAACAGTTTGTGAGATATGATCGATTCAAGGTCATGTTTTTCGTAGTCTGCTGCTTTCGAATCCACGCTTTCGTATCCATCCATTCGACTCGATCAAGGCACATGCGCGGGGGGATGACGTGGTGCGAGTTTCCTGGATCGATCCAATTCTTGCGGCATATCGACTGGGTCCTCCGTGCGCTTTGCTCGCATCGCCATTCCACGTTGATGAAGACCATTTCTCATCAATCGCATGCAACTTCATTCGCACCTGCAATTTATTAGGGGGATGCTCGGATCGATCGACTTTGGTCAAGTTCGTATCCGTATGATCGATACGAACCAATGGTGCTTTCAGATCGATACGAACAACAGCTGAGTGATAGATACGAACGCGGCATGCGATGGACTCGATCAGGGGTTCGCTAGTCGATATGAACTCGATGGGCATGAATAACACAGTCCGGGATCGATTCGAAGACGATCGATTCGAGGACGATCGTTTCGAAATCGCTAGCTCCTGGTGGATTCGAACGAACTGAGGCGGTGTCGTCCTGATGGATACGAATACGATGGATTCGAAGCGGGGCGAAGCTATTTTGATGGATACGAATCTGATCGATTCGAATAGGTTGTCTCTGATGGATACGAACATCACATTTTATCTAACTTATATCAATCATATCTCGTTCATACGAACTCCGATTTACCTGAAAATTGGAACGTTGGCTTTCATGGCTTTGCTTGTCATGTCTTGTTAATTACGGCCCGATCTGGACTCGGGCAAAATTCATCGATATCCATGGTTATCCTGCAATGCATAGCTGAATATTCATGACTAGTTATTATTGATTTTCAGTCAGTTTTGGGTATCTCAGCTTTGCTAAAAGTTGGGATAACAATTATTACACCGATTGGTCGTTTATTTATTTCAAAACCAAATCAATTTCAATTTCAATTAGAATTTGTAAACCAACATTACATTTGTCTTTCTAAAACAATTTCCATAATTTACGTTTCAAAACTTCCAAATTACCATTTCAAAGTCTCATAATTCAAATTAAATATTTGATTTAAAACAATTCAAATATTGATTCAAGTTCATATATAAATTTCATTCCATAATCATTTCATTTAATTTAATTTAACATTCAAATCAATTTAAATTCATTGATCGATTTCATTCAATATTCGTTAAGTTAAATTTATCATTCAAAACAATTTCTATTTGATTTCCAATTCATTAAATCAATTAATTAAGTTCAACTTCATTAAATCAAAACTCACAATTTTGAATTAAATCAAATTCGTCAAATCAATTCTTTCAATTACAAGTCTTACATTTATTTCAATAAATCACATTTTATTTCTTGTTAAAGAAATTCAATTTCACTTATTTATTTACTTAGTTACAATTTCAAAACTCAATTAATAAAGAAACTTAATTTCACTTGTTCAAGAAGTTCGATTTCACTTAATAAAGAATTCAATTTTATTTGACTATTAAATAATTCAATCTTATTTAATTATTAAATAATTTAAAAACTTAATTATTAACTAATTTCAAAACTTAATTATTAATAATTCCAAATTTAATTATTAAATAATTAATTTTAAAACAACATTCTTCCAACAACTACTATGTTAATATTTTGTTTCGGATTATTAAATATTAAATTTTCCTTTCTTTAAAATTGAAATTCCAATTTCATTTCAAAACCTTATTGTTTATTCGAATAAAATCTTTATTTTATTTTTAAATCAAATTATTGACCAATCGGGTTTTATTTAATTCTCTATCCTAGGTCAAGGTTCAATTTGTGTATTTATCATTTCAACCCGATTCCAATTCAATTCAAAATCAAAGCATAGCAAAGGGAACTTGCAGTGTGATAACTAGGATGGTGTCAACAAGCAATAACAACAATCAATAACAATCAAATAATCAATTCAAATAATCCCGAAATAATCGTATTAATTCGCGTTGTTATTTGTGCAAATTAATATAATATTTCTAGAATCTACACTATCATTTCATGTAGATTAAAGATTATTACACAAATATTTATACGATTTTTTCACTTGATATCCACTATTCAATTTCATACTATATCAATTTATACAACATACATTCAATGGTTCAAGGTGTAGTTAACACTATTTCTACGTGTCAATTTATTTAATATTTAAAGGGGTCACATTATAGAAATTTAACTATCCTATATCAAATTCAATTGCATACTATTTATCACCTTGACATTAACAATTTAACGTCTAATATAAACATCAACAATCAATCAATTGTCAGCTAAACTGTATTATCATCACATAAATAATAAACAGAAAATGGTGTCAGATGTCGTATAAGAACTGATACAGGTAATAGCATATAAAACAGTGTAAATAACTAACTACAACATATTTCAATTGTCGTTTCAATTGAAATCAAATTTAAATAAATAAAAGAACATTAATCGTGAGTGATTGCTCACCTTTTGAGGCTAGGGAGCGAGAATAGACAACGAAGTTGAGTTACGAATTGCAAGCACGACTTCCGAAATAAACTAGATTGGCACGAATCGACGAGCAAAGCTGTTAAATAGGAATTGCCGAAATCAAATCAAAACATTCAACATAGCAACAAATAAAAACATGTCCTGCGTCAAAGTTTAACAATATAATTCTATGTGCTATCGAGATCGAAATGGTCTGAAATTTGGTATGAATAAAGATCAAAACTTGTATTTCAAACTGCAAAAGAATCACTTGATTTGGACAAGAGACGAGAAAAGTTACGATGTCACGAACATAGACTCAGGCCATGTTGCAACTATCAAATGTTCAGGTCTGAAAATCCCTCTGGGTCTGACTTTCAGGTAAGAAACAGAGGACTGAACCACCTCGTATGAAGCTAAAATTTTATATACAGAAAGTAGAAAACTTTATATTTTAAACAAAAAGGGAATCACTGTATTCCGACGTAAGACGGAAGAGATACGATGCATCAAACATGAACTCAGGTCGTGTTTGCAGCAGTGTAAAATAATTTTTAGTACAAAAGAACAGCTGCCTATGTTCAACTTCCAGATCCTCGACCACTAATCAAACGATGTCGGATTTTGCTGGAATTTGACATGCATAAACTAGGTAACTTCGACTTTTTTGTAAAAATAGAATCAACCTATTCCGATAAAACATGAGTGAGATATGATATCGTGAACATGAAGTCTAACTGCTGTTCAGAAAAAAAATAAACATGCAAACAACTGCAAAATCAGTTTGGTTGCAACTTTCAGGTATAAAACAGAGGACAAAACGGCCTTGAATTGGACTGAAATTTTACATGAATAAACTAGAGAATCTCATCTTTCAATCAAAAAAAGAATCGTTGAATTTCGATAGGAAATGAAAGAGATACGCTGCGTCAAACATGGACACTGGTCGTGTTTGTAACAGCGCGAATAATTCTAAGTACAGCTGAAAACATTCAACAGTCCAACTTTCGGACATCAAAACGGTGTAACAAATTACATCCGAATGAAATGAAATTTTGCAAACATATACTAGAGAATCTCAACTTCCAAACAAACAAAAAATCGTTGAATTTCGATAAGAAATACAGGAGTACACTATGCCAAACATGGATACTGGTCGTGTTTGCAACAGCGTAAAATAATCTATGTACAGCAATCAAACCTATCTATACTACTGTGAACATGTATCATACAGTAAATATATATATATATATAATTTATATAAATTATTTGAAACTTATACGTAAATAAACCGAAACAAAACAAATGTATAAAATATACTAATATATCTTCAATATAAAATAAACAAACTTATATAACTTTTATGTATATACACACCAAAGAGATTTTTCTACCTTTACAAAGAACTGTTTTACAATATATATATAAATTTCGGTAAGAAATTATAACTTATATATATAAACTTATCACCATTTATATAAAATCGGCAAAGTCTATAAATATACATATATACAACTTCATATATAACAGCCGATTACATATAAATATTATTATAAACTTGTACATATACAACAACACATACCCAACTAAATATATACCAACAACAACAACAAAATATATATATCACCTATGAATTCATGCCTTTCACGGCACTGCAAAGGAAGAAGCATGCGGGTGGCCTGGAAGTGGGGTCGGGTCGAGTGGATGTGCAGGGCCGAGAAGAGATGAGTCGGCTGCAATGAGAGGGGTGAGAGGGAGAGAGGGGAGGCCAGGCGGGTTTGTTGCTGATGTGCATGGAAGTTTGTAGAATGAGGGGGATGGGTTCAGGCTGTTGGAGTTTCGGAGGGGAGCTAGTAGGAGGGTGCGGAAATGAAGGAGACATGGAGGGAGAGGAGGTAAGGCTTGCGTGGCTTGGGGAGTTTGTGTGGAAGTGGATAGAGAGGCTAGGAGCAGATCTAGAAGCAAAATATTTGAAGCTTTATACTATTCCCTTTATGCATGAATAGAAAGAGGACATGGAGGTAGCAGGCAAATAGAAAGGAAAATTTGAAGCCAAACAGAGAAGAGGGAGGAATGGAAATGAACGGTACCAAATGAATGCACACGAACCAACTAAAATATTGAAACTTGAAACCTAGAATAGTAATAGCAAAATTAAATTCTCTAGGAAATATAAAAAGATGATTTTGAAACCAGCGAGTAAATGAATGGTCACGGGGATTTTTTCCAAAGGTCAAATTTTGAAACCGATACGGGAATCGTTCCGTAGACTTCGCTGTTTTCCGGACTTAAAAATACAGGATTGAATATACCATGGAGATCAGGATGACGGGCCGATCAAAGCGGTATACTGATATCAGTGATTCGATTGAATTATAAAAATTCGAATTTTCTACTGTGGAAAATGCAAGAAAAACGCAGAAAAATAAGCTCGATGGAGCTAAAGAAGTCCGAATTTTGAAAAACGAAAAATGGCGACTTGCTCAGAAGATGGTTTAGAATTTTTCTATGCAAAAATATTTAGGTTCCGAAAACATTTTATTTTCATCGCTTTTTAACTGATTAAATTGAAGTAAATTTACGCGCGAAATAAACTTCCATATTTTCGGACGAAAGTTTACCAGTTGCTATGTTTAACTAGACGCATTCCAGATATCAAATTTATATTTCAAAATTTTATCGTTTAAAATTTCGCAAAATTTCAATTAATAACGTTATTAAAACCACTTAAATGTACGGGTCGTTACATTCCCTTTCTTTTCTTTTAATTTACTTTTTCATTTATTTGTAAATACATTTCAATTTGATTTAGATGTATTTATACATCATTGTATATAATATATTTCGACAACCGTCCAATTTCTTTCAATTCAATAATTGTTTGTTTTTTGTTAAATTCTTCATTGTATTACCGCAAAGTAATTTTTATTTCTCACTCTTGAATGGAATAAAATTATTTACACTTTAAAAAATATTATACAATGATTAAAACATTTTATTCGGTTTAAATATATTATTTGAAAAATAAAATTTATTAATTTGATTCAATTTATTAAATCAAAATCTTTTATTAAATAGATTTTTAACCAAGTAAAATTTTATTTTCAGAATAATAATATCAAAATTGAATTCGAATATTTAATTTACATTAATTTTATTTATTATTACGGCGTAGAAAATAGGGTTGGTACACCATCCGACTACATTTTGATGTGCAGTTTATTTTATATGTGTGCATCATATAGATGGCGGGAATTCGATAATATTTTATTCGGGCCAAATGGTAATTCTTCATTGATGATTAATTGATGATTTGGAGAATTTCACTCTATGATTTATATCTTGGATGTGCGATTGATGATCTGGTTTATCGGAATTTTGAAAGCTTCGAGAAATTATTTATGGTGTTTTAAAATTTATTTAAAGTATATTTATAATTAATAATGGTGGTTGAGAAATAAAATGATTTGTTGGAAATGGTTTTGGAAATAAAAGTTGTTTTAAAAATGAAAAAATAGATTTTCAAGAGTAATTGAATGCATGGAATTTTTATAAGTATAAATGAGGGGTTTTAATAATATTTCTGAAAGGGAATTTCTTTCATATGGTGTATATTTAATAAAAAGGATTCAAGAAATACTTTTGAAAGGAGATTTTTAAAATATACAATCTATTTTGAAGATAAATTAAATTGTGAAATATTTAAATGGATTTTTTGAGTAATAATCCCTTTTTATATATGGTTTGATTTAAAATGATTTACATGGATGTTTATTGTATTTAATTCTATATAATGAGGAGGTTAAATAAACGGATTAGTAGTACCGGGTGAAATGGGACGCTCGGTAATGTTTTTTTGGTTATTTATTGACTCATATTATAGAATAATTATTGAGTGTATCTCACTAGCTTTTGGTAAATGTTCGAGTAATATTGAGTGAATGGGATACTCAAGTAATACTTGTTTGATTACCATTGGGGAGTAGACGCCACTTATAATTTGGAGATGGGTTAGGAGTTTGTGTTATCGTTTTGAGATGACTCCTTAGAGCTTAGTAGTCGAGAGTTATATTACTCTCCAAGGGTTACAAGGTACGTTGGGATTCACAAATTTATCCTCTTAGGACTAACTAGCTAAGTGATATTATTATTTACTCTAAGGGCTAGTGGTTGAGGAATAACTATGTTGTGATGCTCTCATTAGGACGTATGGGGTCAAGAGTACTTATTATTTCTCTCATTATGACTCATCTCATTGAGAGTATTTCATTGTACCCTCTAATGACTAACTAGTCAAGTATCGCTATCTACACTTAGGGCTAGCAGTCGAGGATTTCGTTAAGTTGAGATGCTCCCATCAGGTACTGTATAGTCGAGAGTGATCGCTCTCATCGGGACTACCAGAGTCAAAAATATTTGAAGTGGCTCTCATTAGGACTCATCGAGTCGAGAGTGTCAGTTATTACTCTCATAGGGGCTTATTGAGTCTAGAGTATCAATTAACATTCTCCATGGGGCATATCGAGTCATGAGCATTATAGCCCTCATCAAGACTCCTAGAGTCAAGAGTACTAGTTATTAATCTCATTAGGACTTATATAATCCAGAGTATTTTTTGGAAACAAACATCATAGGGTTCAGGACACTATGGAGAGCACGTGAATTAGACCCACCAAATAGGCTAGTTATCCATCATAGCGGTCCTGATTGTGGGGTCGTGCCCTTGGTCTATGATGTCATATTGTTGAGTTTGTAGGGTTGAGAGTTATTTCACCAATTAGAGTCAATGCCCCAGCATCACTTAAGGACCACTAAGGGCAAGTAGGAGTCGTGACTAATGCACAACATAGTCTTGCAGTGTGTTTATGACATGCGATGGATATGAGTGTCATGATTCTAGGAGTAACTAAGGGACTATAGGAAATACGTTGCAGTCATTAGCATTTCTTGGAGTAGTGATGCGATATGTCAATCTCCCGTCTGGATGACTTAGGTGGATTCATTTTTTATGAGACATTTGATATTATCACTATATTAGATATGATGATCATGTGCCATTAAAGACTAGATGCATATTAGTCTGTAATTTTAGTTAGCCTAACCCGAGACAGCTGCATGTTGTCTATCTATGACATTAGAAACTTGTTGTGAGCTAGTCTATCATTCTCTCATAAGAGCTGATGGCTGAGAGATCTCATTTTTGTATTATTTTTTGTTTCTATCTCCTAGGACCATTCGTCGAGAGTTTCGCCTCTCTAAGGACTGGGGGTTGAGATATATGATTTTGTACATTGGGTATTTGATTGACCTTGATATTGATTTGAGTTTGTGTTTCTAGATATCTCCGAGTGCCTAACAGTTAGCAGTCATCTCTTTCATTAGGATTGTTGGTTAAGATAATTATTTGGATGTTATTTTGATATTTTGCATGGATTATGTTTTATTTCAATTTGTGTTTTTTCCTATCTCCAAGGACTATTGGTCGGAAATCTTTACTTCCATCGGGATCGTAAGTCGAAATAGCATTCCTGGATATTAATTTTTTTATTTTATGGATTTTATTCTATTTGGGTTCCATATTTTTTGATTTAGCTTATGTGGCTTAATGGTCGGAAGTTATTACTTCCATTAGGGCCGTAAGTTGAGATTTGATGCTTTGATTATTCATTTGGGATTCTACATCTCTTGATTCATCTTTTAGGGCTTGACGGTTGGAAATCTTCACTTCTATTAGGATTGTAAGCCAAGATTGATATTTTTGTTATCAACTTTTATATTTGGCATGATTTATGATTCATTCCTTTATTGGTGATTTTTGTGGACACGCTACATGTTTGGCTATAATACTTTTTGTGATTTCGATGAGTTTAATTGTTATCATCCGATTTATATCTGTCGTGATTCGCACTTGCCTACATGTATTTCATGGGGAGATGTGTGGCATGGTATATTAGTATGATGTTTTGTTGGATACTATGTTACTTCGTGTTCATGCTATGCTTGTTATTTACCATGCTTACTATTTTGTACTCATCTTGGATTTGGATATAGTTTGACTCTATTTATATAATACTCGAGTCAGTCCAAGACTTTTCGGGTACAAGGACCTTAGCCATTTTGGATGATTGGGCTTTAGAGGAGATAGTATATACTTATTATATTGTATTTTGAGATGATGACTATGTATTTGTTTTACTTGTGTGCCTCCTTGTATTTATTTTGATGAGATAGCCAAGAGTTCTGTATTGTGAACTTTTTTTTTTGAAACTGGGTAAATGTATATCAAATATAATGGGCTGTGCGGCCCAAAGATTTTACAACCGATAAGAGGAAATAAAACTTTGCATTACAGGATTTCCGACAAAGCCAAGCGATAACCTAAAACTTTCCTTTCATGGCGGCTCCCAGCTCTCTTCTCCACTTGATTCGTTCAACTCCTTCATCCTCAACTTCTCCAATTGTCGTGCTTCTTGTACCGTTGCAGTGGTGAGAATTCTTTTTGGAATCCTATCTAAAATCAAGCTTACATCTCTGCTAATTTGATTTGTGATGGCTAACACGTCTTTTTGTTTTTTGTTGAAAGCCCTCTCATTTCTCTCCCTCCAGATGTGCCAGATAGTGGTTGTGAGTCCAATTTTGCCAATTTCCTGCAACACCTTCGAGAGGCCGCTCCCATTGTTCAGGTATTCTACTTCCTCTTTAAGTCTCTGGGTGTTATTATTTCTTGAGTAATTTGACTTTTGTATGTTCCACACCCGTGTGCTGTACTCGCATTCAAAAAACAGGTGTTCATGACTTTCCTCCAAATCATTACAAAGGTAACATGTAGTGTTTTCCACAATTCCCCATTTAAATAGTCTGTCTTTGGTTGGGAGTCTTTTGAGTAGAGCTTTGTATAAAGCATGCGCCATTTTAGGGTTATTCGACCTGCTCCATACTACCTTCGTCCATATATTCTAGGGGTGTTTGTTTCGCGAATCTTCCCAAGCTTCTCTGAACACAAATTTGCCATCTGAATTATTCTTCCATACCCAGTTGTCCACTCCATTCTCTGTCTGAATGATTTTCTGTTGGATCTCTTCTTTGTAGTTTGAGCATAATAGGTTTCTCTCACATTGCCATTCATTGTTATCAATGATCTCATCTACTTTGCATGTTGGGGCTCCATATGCTGAGAAAGTTTCCCACCCTAGTCTGTCAATGAAGCTTTGTGAATTTAGCCATGGGTCTCTCCATAAGTCTGTATTATTGCCCGTAGCGATCTCTCTATCTATATAAGTCTGCAGTTCATTTCTGATTTTTAAAATATTTTTCCAAACTGTAGAAGCATTGTTATCTATTCTGATAGTCCAGAAATTATCTTTCAGATATCTTGCTCTCATCCAAATTGCCCACATATTTTTTGATGTTAGGATATTCCAGGCTAATTTCAAACCATATACTTTCTTGAGTTCATATAAATTCTTAAGCCCCACTCCTCCTTCTTCCTTTTTCCTACAGAGATCTAGATATTTAATTTTATATATTCCTCTTTTCCATAAAAAATCTGCACAAACTGAGTTAATTTTTGCAATTGAACAATCAGGGATTTGAAAGGATTGTAGCCAGAATCTTACTTTAGATGTGATAACAGTGTGAATTAATTCAACTCTTCCCGCAAATGACAGCAATTTTGATCTCCATCCTTGTAGTTTGTCTCTGATATCATCTATTAACCTGCCACATTCTGAATCAGTTATTGTGTTATTAGATAGAGGGATCCCCAAATATTTAACTGGAAGGCACCCTTCTGAAACCCCCAGTTTTCCCAGCAAAACCTGTTTGTTAGTACAAAATTTATTGAAGTAACACTTGGTTTTTAGTTCATTCAGTTTAAGACCAACTGCTTTCTCCAAATCACTGAAAATAAACTTGACCTTCTCAATATCTTTTAAACTCCCTTTCATCACCACTAATAAATCATCAGCGTAAATTAAGTGAGTAACATGTGGAGCAATATTATAAACAGGCTGAATAACCTTTTGAAAGCACGCAATCTCCATTTGAAGAGAAAACCATTCCATAGCTACCGCAAACAAATATGGGGACAGAGGGTCACCTTGTCTGATACCTCGATTACTATGTAAATAACCTTTGGGTGCTCCATCTATCATGACAGAAAAAGTAGGTGTTTCTAGCGCAAACTTTATAAGCTTAACTAGCTTTGCAGGAACCCCCATTGACTCTAGCATGTGTATAATGAAACCTCTATTGATTCTGTCATACGCCTTTTGAAGGTCAACTTTGATACATATTTTGTCAGCTCCCTGTTTATTAAAGTCTCTTATCAGTTCATGAGCCATTAGAGAGTTTTCATATATCATCCTGCCTCTGATAAAAGCACTTTGGCATTGTGAGATTAAATTTGGGAGAACTCTATTTAGTCTCATACATATAATCTTGCTAAGAATTTTATACACGACATTGCAGCAAGCTATAGGTCTGTAGTCTTCTATTCTCTCTGGGGATTTAGACTTTGGAATTAGCGTTATGAAAGTGTGATTGATTTCCTGTATAAATTCCCCTGTATCCAATGATTCATTATAAGCTCTGATCATGTAATCTTTCAGGTGCATCCAGTTCACTTTAAAGAAGGATGCCCCCATGCCATCGGGGCCAGGGGAAGAATCAACATGAATGGACCAGATGGCTCTCTTCACTTCCCTTTCTTGAATCCTAGTTGTCAACATGGCAGCACCAGCAGAGGAGATTTTCCTCCTGCAGTTAACGTGAGGTAAGTGATTGTAATTTTCTCCATTATATAAATTTGTGAAGTATGAGATAGCTTGCTCTTCTATGTATTTAGTGTGTCTAGATGAATTTCCATGTTCATTCAAATGATTCTTCAGATTGTTGTGATGTTGTCTTATAGACATCTTAGTGTAGAAAAATTTATTGCATTCATCACCTTGTTGTAACCATTTCTCCTTTGCTTTCTGTTTTATTTCTATTGCCTGCTTATTTAGTTCATTTTTAAGCTGTTTTTGAAGTTTGTAGAAATCAGCATTTAGTCCTTCATGTAGGGGGTCACTGTCTAGTTGACTTTGAATATCACCTAGCTGTTGTTGAATTGTTGTTATGGTGTCAGTGGTTCTTGTTCTGCACTTATTCCAATCTTTGAGTCTTTTCTTCATGATTTTGATGAGCATAACAAGTCGAAACATGTGGTTGCCTGGAGGAATTCTGTAACGACCCAGAATTTTGAACAAATTAAATTGAGAATATTTAATTTATTTTAAATATTTGAACGATGATTTAATTTGAATCCCCGATATAACTTTGAAATTTGCGATTAAACTTTAAAATTTAATCGATTGAATGCTGAATAAAAATTTGAATCTTCAATTTTAAGTTGAAGAAAAATATTTCGAAGCCTTTTAAAATTCGTATTGATAATTCTAAAGATAATAGAAGCTTCAGAATTGAATTGTTCAGTGATTTGTTCGGTTTTGAATTTATATCGTTTAAATCGATATTTAAAAATAGCCGTCTGAGGCGCAGTCTCGGAATTCGACGAAACCAGTTCCATTGGGTCCGTAATATTGAATTATTACCGGATTTCAATTTTCGTAGTAATTGGAGCAGTTGTGTGAGTGTACGACCTATAAACGCGTTGAACTTTGTTTTGAAACAAATTTAAAAATAAAGTGAAAAGAATAATTGCTTTCCTTTAACCCAACAATACGTACATCCCGCACCCAAATTGTCTCCTTCGTACCTTTTTATTCTTTCTTCCATCAGAAGCTAAAATCAAAACAAAGAAAAAAAATCGAACGAAATAAAAGAAATGGCCGAAGCCCTTTACTTTCGTTCCTTTTCTGTTCGAAACCCCTAGATTAAATTCACAGATCAAATCAAAATGAAATCCCTCTTCACAAGTTTTAAAACCATGGCGCCGATATAAAAAAAAACTTTCGTTCTTTCAAATCGAACGATCAAAGCTCAGTGCCAGGATTGCGAGCGACGTCTAGGGTTTAGGAGGCATCATCGGCAACGGAAATCGCGACGCGAGGGAATGTTGCGATCTGGGGGAGCTCGATTTCGAGCTTTGGGATGTTCGATCGAAGGCGCGTGAGCTAGGGCTCGAACGCGAGATGCGGCGAGGGAGGGGGTAGCGCGAGGTCGAGCAGGCAATTTAGGGGATGCGGCAGGCTGTGAAGTGGCATGCGAATTTCTGGAAGTGGCATCGATTCGCGTTCGAAGGCAGGCAGCAGCGCATCTCGGCCTCGGCAGCGACGAATTGGACAGAAGTGGGTAGAGGTGGATCTGGGCAGCGTTCGTGGTGCGCGAGACGATGGTCGATCGCGAGTTCGACTGAGTGGTTGTGAGGTATATTGTTCTTTTATTTGTTTCTTTTAATTTGTTAATTGATTTGTACAAAGAAATGAAATATTTACATTAATAGAAGAAAAAAAAATCATATTTATAATTGTTTTATAAGCAGTTTCAGAAAAAAAAATATAAGTATAAAAGTTTTAGTTTACTTTAAATAATGAACTATGGTGATTAACTCTATTTAAGAAGAATGAGTTTAAAAATGAAATTTTTAGTTAAATAAAATTATTTAAAAGAAATTTGGTTAAAAATAAAATTCGTTGAATAATTAAAACTACCAAGCGAAAATTTGTTATTCAAATTTTTTCGAATATTAACGAATTGTATAAAGTGTCTATACAAGGTTAATACAATGAAGCAATGATCAAAATGGAAAATGGATGGCAAATAAAAAGCTAAGGTGAGATTTTTCTCACTCAAATAAATTTTTGTTTGACAGTTATTGATTTGACTGACATGATTGCTATTGGATGTGATATTAGATATGGTAGGATATATTTATATATATAGCAATATATACATATTGGCATATGTATATATTGGATTGATTGATTTCCCGCCTCGTATAGCGGATGAGACCCTATTGCGCCGTTAGTAAGCGGATATTTTTATAAAACCCATATACCGCGATATTCCACCTCGAAGTGGAATTGGTATTGTGCTAACATCTGTGGATGCAGGGAAACAGGTTGGAGGGATCCAACTGGATTCCTCACCAGTATTTATTTATTTACAGATATTGATGTATATTCTGTTATCATATCGATATATGATGTTTGTTGTTGTGATTGACTAATTGGTGCTGTTGCATCATCGGATTCAAGTTTTGAAGTTAAAAATAACGACTTTTACTTTAAAAGGATTTTAAAGTGATTTTTGAAAATATACGTTTTATGGAATTTTTGAATTGATTTATAAACGTTAAGACTTTAAAGTTATAAAAGTTAAGATTTGTGAATTATAACCAAAAGGTAATTTCTTTTGAAATAAATAGTTAAGAAATTTATCAAATGGTTTTAATTGGAATTTTTGAATTATTAAAAACAATGTATGTAAAAGATGTACAAGATTGATATTTATAACTTTAAAACGTTGGTATTATAAAACGAGTTTTTATAAGCGTTAAAATGAATTTTTAAGAATTTATAAATAAATGGAATTTATAAATTATGAACTTATAAATGGAAATGATTTTGTAAAATAAAGGAATTATAAGTATTTAACTTATAATATGGATTGTTGGTATAAGATTTGAGTTATGAATCGAATTGTTAATAAAGGGGATTTATTAAATTGAAGTTGTTACAAAATAGATATGGAATTTATAAACGTTGTTTTATAAATTCGAAAATCAATCAAATTTGATGAATTTAATATAGAAGGTTATTAAGGGAATTTTTTCCACGATTTTGGATAGTGGATAATTCTTGGAATAAATGTGTAGAAAAGATTGAAATTTGGTTAGTGAAGTATATTCACAATTTTGGACAGTGAATATATTATTGAATAAAATGGTTATGTTTGGGGAAGCGATATTATAAAATGAAGTTAATTGTTTTAAAAGATGTTTTAAAACGTGTTAAGTATCGAATACATAGATTTCAACATTCATTGTTGAAATAGACGTTTTCGAGGAAGAAGGAAATGGTGGACTATAACACTGTTGTTATAGTAAATGATTTCCGAAAGGAAATGTTTTTATATAGTATTGGGGTTTACATATCTATCTTAATTTCGAATCCCTATACTAGTGATTTTGAGTCGTCGTAACGATGTTTTACGTAACATTCGTTTTGACTCAAATAGATGTTATAGTAAATGTTTTCCTTAAAGAATGAAATTATACATAATTTTGATTTTAAGTATATCGAATATTTTCAAATGTTGAAAATGAATAGATTTGTGAAATACTTATTTTTAAATAAGTATGGAAATGCTTTTCCAATATGAAATGAACTGTTTTGAGATTTTATCTTCAAAGATAAAATGAAATGTGGAAATTGATTTGAAATTGTTTTCAAATGGTTAAGTGTGGAAATTATATATCTAGTAAAGATATTTTTGAAGATGAAATAATTTGGAAAATTATTTGGAATCTGATGATGTTGCGCATCTTTATTGATAGTTAAATAACCGACTATCAATAATTACCTTGAATATGGTATTTGTTGTGATTGGATGAATTTGAATGCCACACTTATTTTTGAATAATCGCTCACTATTCGGGTTAGCCGGGAAAGGACCATGGGGTCGTATAACCCATTCCGAATATGTGATACGTCGTTATGAATTGCACTCGAAGACCGGTGTTGAAGACCGGACTTTTTGAAAACGGAAGGATTACCGTCGAGTTACTCTACATCGGCTGATCTCCGATTTAGAGGTTTTTATCACCCTTAGTGACGGGAAGTCCGGACGTGATTAGAAAATTATCCGAATATGCAAGGGCTTCGTGAGAAGTGCCTTCGGTTCTGTTCGATCCCGGAACAGACTTGTATGGATTGTATGTCTGACGTTACAAATTGAGATATTGAGCTGATTTCTTTCAAATACATTTCTGTTGGTGGCGGAGAATTTATTCTCTTAGCTTAACACCCTTCTCTGAGACGTACGAGCTCAGAGGTTATGTAGTTGAAATTTATCAGCGATATATTCCCAATTTGGTAACGTGGCATGCTGAGTGTTGCTGTGAAATGATCAGTGTTTGATCATTTGCGATATGATCATTTGTTTGATCTTATATCTTTGTGATCATAGGTTGATCATTTGTTGACCCGAAGCATGGCTTTGTAGAAAGCGTAGCTTTATGGACAAGACTTCGTCGAGCCTCACACCCCGGAAATGGTCAAAACGGGAAGGATGCAGCAAGGTTCTAGGGAGTAGCGCCCCTTAGTGTATGTCATTCCTTCTGGATAGAGGTGGTATCATGGTATGGAGCCCAGATACTTAACCTATGTGGTTACTGCATTATTATTATTATGTGGTTGTTGGAAATCGGGGATCCTCGAGAAGATCGGTTACGATCGGGGGATGGCATACTCGTGTCAGTAGTTACCTATTTTTGCAGAGGTAACCCGGCCTTGTGTTGGCAGAGATCCGGTTAGGTTCTCGGGTCGTCTATTCTAGGGACGTACCCATCGTGGCATAGGAAGTTCCTTGGCCTGACCATTTGTTGGAAATCCAAAGAAACAATACGTGACTAGTACGGTTTTAGTTGTAGAACCTATCATTCACTTATGGTGGCGCCCCACTGTTTGGATGGTAGCTATAGTAGGCATAGTTCGAAATGTCTATGCTGGCTAAGATTTATATTATACTTTTGAAATGTTTTCTACACTATGCACTAATAATAATATCAAAAAGGATTTTGCGTAGTAAGCATTTTTGACTATCACAAGAAGAAATCTCCTCCAATTCTGCGTTTGCATTGTGTGTGTGGTGGGAGGTCTTATGGTAGTTTCATTTTCCAAAAGCATTGCGAATTTGTTTTATTTTCTTTGTGAAAAATAACTGTTTTACGATCTCGCACCAGTCACCATGACTGACTCGGAGTTTATTGTTCCCTTCTAAACTCTGGGTGCCCACCAATTTCCACACGGGCAGCCTAGAGTTATGTTATCAGGATATTCTGGATATTCTGGAGCTTTGGAAGCAAGCTGGATGACGAGACGTAGTATTTGTATCTGATATTATTTATTCCGCTGTGTATTCTGTATGAGGACAAGTTTATATAACTGTCCATTGTTGTGCTGTGTTGTATTGAGTCGTATATTGACTCTGATTGATGTATGTATAAACTGATATAGTTCTTTGTTTTAAAAGACTAGTAATTGTATATTGTATATTGTTCCGCTGCGATATGTGAGATTCTGATATTGTTTTCTGTTCTGATGTTGTTATGTTGTTCTTTTTTCTTCTCTTTTTCTTCTATCTTCTTCTTCTTCTGCCTTTTTCTTTTTCTTAAACCCTCAGGGTTCGTATTTCCATGCCCCTTGAGTTAATCAATGGAGATTAGTGTTTAATCAGGGAGTACGGATTTACGGGTCTTGACAGCGTGGTATCAGAGCATATGGTTAAGCGACAACCCTGCTCTGTTGGGTGTTACTCATTAGAGATAGAGTCAGTAGTACTCTAGAATGAGTGTGAGTGTAATAATAGATACGAGTGCGTATTTGTTAGTGAATATAAAATTGTTTTGTATTGTGTTGACTTATCAGTTGATTGTTTATGGATTCTGGTCGGTGCAGTCTAGCTAACTGTAATCGATAGGGGTTTCTAAACTCTTAAACAAGATAAACCGACACAGTATTGTTTTAAAATAGGGTAAATGAAATAATTTTACCCAAAACTATTTTTGTATAGAAAAGAAATGATTTTCTGTAAATTATTACAGTATATGGTTGCATGGTTGTTAGGAAAGTGATAATATTGAAATGTTATCATTATTATATGAAATTGAATACGAAATGGAAATTGTAACTCCAAAGTTAAGAAATGAATTCATATATGAATAAAAATTTGTGAATATAAATTGTAAATGAATTTATAAATGAAACGAAATTCTAGAGAAGTATTTGGAAATGTTTTGAAAAGAATTTGAAAATTTTGGAGATTTGGAAAGTTTAATTCCTTTTTGATTTGAAAATGATTTTCGAAGGTTTTGAAAAGTATTTTAGAGAGATGAAAGCTCTAAACTCTTTTCGGTCGCTGGAAAATAATTCCGATGATGATCGCGACATCACCGGTGTTCATTTTCGGGTTTCCAAAAGAGGAATTGTTGCCAAATTGTTTTAAAATGAAAGTTGTTTGAAAAATTTGGATTTTGTTTTGTAAATTCAAAGGATAATTTGAATTGTTTTCAAAATGATTTTTGAAATGTTAGTAAGACTCTGGAATACTATATAAAAATACTTATGAAATATTATGAAGTTGATAACTTGTAAAGTTTAAAGTTTAAACAAAAATCTAACTTAAAGAAATAAAATCCATATACAAATAGAATTTGTGAATATGAAATATTAATGTGATTTTTAATCTGAAATAGAGTTTCAGAAGAATATTTGCAACAAAATTCAATAATGAAATATGAACAAGTTGAGAACTTATAACATATTTGAAATCTGATTGGAATTAAGTTAAATGAAATTAAATTGTGTTTGTAAATGAACAAACGAGATAACATTTGTAAATAAATAAATTGAAACTTGAATTGTGAACTAAATAAAAGAGATGGTTCGAATTTAAAGATAAATTCAAGTAAGTATAAATAAATTTTCAATGAATGAAATTTACAATTGCAAGTAAATGAAATTGAAACTGAATGTTGAAAACAAATTTGAATAAAGTGAATTAGAATTTGTAATGAATTAGTAACTGAAACTAATCTAAAATAAGCAGTTGTAAATGAAAGTTAATCGATGAAATTCAATATTCAGAAGTTGAACTGAATCCAAATAGAATTGAAAGTGTAAATTGAATTCAAATGAAATTTGAAATGCAAAATTGAATGAAAATAGATAAATAACTTCAATAGTGAAGTAAAGATGATATAAGAAATAAGTATTGAAATTTTGTAATAAAATTTGGCAAAATGGTTTGAATATGTAACTAGATATTATGGCTAGTAGGTTATACAGGTGTACAAGGGGATGAGATTTGATTTCAAAGATAAAATTGAATTGCTCGACAAAAGGTAAGTATTTAAATTTCAATATGAGATTTGCTGATTTTCTTGTCTAGCCGCTTGGCTTTTTCTTTTCTTTTTGAAATTTGAGAGTCTGTAGGGACGTTTTGTAGTCGTGCCGTATTAGCCGCGCAAAGGAGACGCTGGCGAAATTTTTTGAAAATTTAGAGAGTTAGAAAATTTTTGAGAAATTTTGAAAGTTTAAATTTGAATTTGAATTTAAATTTGAATTTTGAAGTAAACAATGTTGTTTTGAAACTTATAATTGAAGTTGGAAGTTAGTTGAATTAATAACGAATCTTTAGTAGAAAGATTTGTTTTGATAAATTGATAAAACTATTAGATGTTGAAAGATAGTAGACGAATTAAGGACTTTTTTTCCTAACTTGTAATTTCGAGGACGAAATTCTTTTAAGGAGGGAAGTTTGTAACGACCCAGAATTTTGAACAAATTAAATTGAGAATATTTAATTTATTTTAAATATTTGAACGATGATTTAATTTGAATCCCCGATATAACTTTGAAATTTGCGATTAAACTTTAAAATTTAATCGATTGAATGCTGAATAAAAATTTGAATCTTCAATTTTAAGTTGAAGAAAAATATTTCGAAGCCTTTTAAAATTCGTATTGATAATTCTAAAGATAATAGAAGCTTCAGAATTGAATTGTTCAGTGATTTGTTCGGTTTTGAATTTATATCGTTTAAATCGATATTTAAAAATAGCCGTCCGAGGCGCAGTCTCGGAATTCGACGAAACCAGTTCCATTGGGTCCGTAATATTGAATTATTACCGGATTTCAATTTTCGTAGTAATTGGAGCAGTTGTGTGAGTGTACGACCTATAAACGTGTTGAACTTTGTTTTGAAACAAATTTAAAAATAAAGTGAAAAGAATAATTGCTTTCCTTTAACCCAACAATACGTACATCCCGCATCCAAATTGTCTCCTTCGTACCTTTTTATTCTTTCTTCCATCAGAAGCTAAAATCAAAACAAAGAAAAAAAAATCGAACGAAATAAAAGAAATGGCCGAAGCCCTTTACTTTCGTTCCTTTTCTGTTCGAAACCCCTAGATTAAATTCACAGATAAAATCAAAACGAAATCCCTCTTCACAAGTTTTAAAACCATGGCGCCGATATAAAAAAAAAACTTTCGTTCTTTCAAATCGAACAATCGAAGCTCAGTGCCAGGATTGCGAGCGACGTCTAGGGTTTCGGAGGCATCATCGGCAACGGAAATCGCGACGCGAGGGAATGTCACGATCTGGGGGAGCTCGATTTCGAGCTTTGGGATGTTCGATCGAAGGCACGTGAGCTAGGGCTCGAACGCGAGATGCGGCGAGGGAGGGGGTAGCGCGAGGTCGAGCAGGCAATTTGGGGGATGCGGCAGGCTGTGAAGTGGCATGCGAATTTCTGGAAGTGGCATCGATTCGCGTTCGAAGGCAGGCAGCAGCGCATCTCGGCCTCGGCAGCGACGAATTGGACAGAAGTGGGTAGAGGTGGATCTGGGCAGCGTTCGTGGTGCGCGAGATGATGGTCGATCGCGAGTTCGACTGAGTGGTTGTGAGGTATATTGTTCTTTTATTTGTTTCTTTTAATTTGTTAATTGATTTGTACAAAGAAATGAAATATTTACATTAATAGAAGAAAAAAAAATCAAATTTATAATTGTTTTATAAGCACTTTCAGAAAAAAAAATATAAGTATAAAAGTTTTAGTTTACTTTAAATAATGAACTATGGTGATTAACTCTATTTAAGAAGAATGAGTTTAAAAATGAAATTTTTAGTTAAATAAAATTATTTAAAAGAAATTTGGTTAAAAATAAAATTCGTTGAACAATTAAAACTACCAAGCGAAAATTTGTTATTCAAATTTTTTCGAATATTAACGAATTGTATAAATTGTCTATACAAGGTTAATACAATGAAGCAATGATCAAAACGGAAAATGGATGGCAAATAAAAAGCTAAGGTGAGATTTTTCTCACTCAAATAAATTTTTGTTTGACAGTTATTGATTTGACTGACATGATTGCTATTGGATGTGATATTAGATATGGTAGGATATATTTATATATATAGCAATATATACATATTGGCATATGTATATATTGGATTGATTGATTTCCCGCCTCGTATAGCGAATGAGACCCTATTGCGCCGTTAGTAAGCGGATATTTTTATAAAACCCATATACCGCGATATTCCACCTCGAAGTGGAATTGGTATTGTGCTAACATCTGTGGATGCAGGGAAACAGGTTGGAGGGATCCAACTGGATTCCTCACCAGTATTTATTTATTTACAGATATTGATGTATATTCTGTTATCATATTGATATATGATGTTTGTTGTTGTGATTGACTAATTGGTGCTGTTGCGTCATCGGATTCAAGTTTTGAAGTTTAAAAATAACGACTTTTACTTTAAAAGGATTTTAAAGTGATTTTTGAAAATATACGTTTTATGGAATTTTTGAATTGATTTATAAACGTTAAGACTTTAAAGTTATAAAAGTTAAGATTTGTGAATTATAACCAAAAGGTAATTTCTTTTGAAATAAATAGTTAAGAAATTTATAAAATGGTTTTAATTGGAATTTTTGAATTATTAAAAACGATGTATGTAAAAGATGTACAAGATTGATATTTATAACTTTAAAACGTTGGTATTATAAAACGAGTTTTTATAAGCGTTAAAATGAATTTTTAAGAATTTATAAATAAATGGAATTTATAAATTATGAACTTATAAATGGAAATGATTTTGTAAAATAAAGGAATTATAAGTATTTAACTTATAATATGGATTGTTGGTATAAGATTTGAGTTATGAATCGAATTGTTAATAAAGGGGATTTATTAAATTGAAGTTGTTACAAAATAGAAATGGAATTTATAAACGTTGTTTTATAAATTCGAAAATCAATCAAATTTGATGAATTTAATATAGAAGGTTATTAAGGGAATTTTTTCCACGATTTTGGATAGTGGATAATTCTTGGAATAAATGTGTAGAAAAGATTGAAATTTGGTTAGTGAAGTATATTCACGATTTTGGACAGTGAATATATTATTGAATAAAATGGTTAAGTTTGGGGAAGCGATATTATAAAATGAAGTTAATTGTTTTAAAAGATGTTTTAAAACGTGTTAAGTATCGAATACATAGATTTCAACATTCATTGTTAAAATAGACGTTTTCGAGGAAGAAGGAAATGGTGGACTATAACACTGTTGTTATAGTAAATGATTTCCGAAAGGAAATGTTTTTATATAGTATTGGGGTTTACATATCTATCTTAATTTCGAATCCCTATACTAGTGATTTTGAGTCGTCGTAACGATGTTTTACGTAACATTCGTTTTGACTCAAATAGATGTTATAGTAAATGTTTTCCTTAAAGAATGAAATTATACTTAATTTTGATTTTAAGTATATCGAATATTTTCAAATGTTGAAAATGAATAGATTTGTGAAATACTTATTTTTAAATAAGTATGGAAATGCTTTTCCAATATGAAATGAACTGTTTTGAGATTTTATCTTCAAAGATAAAATGAAATGTGGAAATTGATTTGAAATTGTTTTCAAATGGTTAAGTGTGGAAATTATATATCTAGTAAAGATATTTTTGAAGATGAAATAATTTGGAAAATTATTTGGAATCTGATGATGTTGCGCATCTTTATTGATAGTTAAATAACCGACTATCAATAATTACCTTGAATATGGTATTTGTTGTGATTGGATGAATTTGAATGCCACACTTATTTTTGAATAATCGCTCACTATTCGGGTTAGCCGGGAAAGGACCATGGGGTCGTATAACCCATTCCGAATATGTGATACGTCGTTATGAATTGCATTCGAAGACCGGTGTTGAAGACCGGATATTTTTGAAAACGGAAGGATTACCATCGAGTTACTCTACATCGGCTGATCTCTGATTTAGAGGTTTTTATCACCCTTAGTGACGGGAAGTCCGGACGTGATTAGAAAATTATCCGGATATGCAAGGGCTTCGTGAGAAGTGCCTTCGGTTCTGTTCGATCCCGGAACAGACTTGTATGGATTGTATGTCTGACGTTACAAATTGAGATATTGAGCTGATTTCTTTCAAATACATTTCTGTTGGTGGCGGAGAATTTATTCTCTTAGCTTAACAACCTTCTCTGAGACGTACGAGCTCAGAGGTTATGTAGTTGAAATTTATCAGCGATATATTCCCAATTTGGTAACGTGGCATGCTGAGTGTTGCTGTGAAATGATCAGTGTTTGATCATTTGCGATATGATCATTTGTTTGATCTTATATCTTTGTGATCATAGGTTGATCATTTGTTGACCCGAAGCATGGCTTTGTAGAAAGCGTAGCTTTGTGGACAAGACTTCGTCGAGCCTCACACCCCGGAAATGGTCAAAACAGGAAGGATGCAGCAAGTTTCTAGGGAGTAGCGCCCCTTAGTGTATGTCATTCCTTCTGGATAGAGGTGGTATCATGGTATGGAGCCCAGATACTTAACCTATGTGGTTACTGCATTATTATTATTATGTGGTTGTTGGAAATCGGGGATCCTCGGGAAGATCGGTTACGATCGGGGGATGGCATACGTGTGTCAGTAGTTACCTATTTTTGCAGAGGTAACCCGGCCTTGTGTTGGCAGAGATCCGGTTAGGTTCTCGGGTCGTCTATTCCAGGGACGTACCCATCGTGGCATAGGAAGTTCCTTGGCCTGACCATTTGTTGGAAATCCAAAAGAAACAATACGTGACTTGTACGGTTTTAGTTGTAGAACCTATCATTCACTTATGGTGGCGCCCCACTGTTTGGATGGTAGCTATAGTAGGCATAGTTCGAAATGTCTATGCTGGCTAAGATTTATATTATACTTTCGAAATGTTTTCTACACTATGCACTAATAATAATATCAAAAAGGATTTTGCGTAGTAAGCATTTTTGACTATCATAAGAAGAAATCTCCTCCAATTCTGCGTTTGCATTGTGTGTGTGGTGGGAGGTCTTATGGTAGTTTCATTTTCCAAAAGCATTGCGAATTTGTTTTATTTTCTTTGTGAAAAATAACTGTTTTACGATCTCACACCAGTCACCATGACTGACTCGGAGTTTATTGTTCCCTTCTAAACTCTGGGTGCCCACCAATTTCCACACGGGCAGCCTAGAGTTTTGTTATCAGGATATTCTGGATATTCTAGAGCTTTGGAAGCAAGCTGGATGACGAGACGTAGTATTTGTATCTGATATTATTTATTCCGCTGTGTATTCTGTATGAGGACAAGTTTATATAACTGTCCATTGTTGTGCTGTGTTGTATTGAGTCGTATATTGACTCTGATTGATGTATGTATAAACTGATATAGTTCTTTGTTTTAAAAGACTAGTAATTATCTATTGTATATTGTTCCGCTGCGATATGTGAGATTCTGATATTGTTTTCTGTTCTGATGTTGTTCTGTTGTTCTTTTTTCTTCTATCTTCTTCTTCTTCTGCCTTTTTCTTAAACCCTCAGGGTTCGTATTTCCATGCCCCTTGAGTTAATCAATGGAGATTAGTGTTTAATCAGGGAGTACGAATTTACGGGTCTTGACAAATTATGACTGTGTTAAAGTTTACTACTTCATCAAAACCTTCAATCATGGGCCAATGATTTGCATATCGGAAAGGTTTTCCTTTATTTGTTTCATCATCATCATTGAATTGTATCAGGAGAGGACAGTGGTCATTAGTAGAACAAGGTAGCACAGATACTTTGAATTTTGGAATTTTGTTAAACAGTTCATTATTTCCAGAGTGAACTTGACTTGGTATATATATATATTGTCAGAGTGAGACGCCGTTATAGTTGGTATCAGCTGGTTATGTATTATATTTTTCTGCTGCGACCTGTGACTCGGTAATTATTTATATATGTTGTACATTGTTGTATCATGGTAAGCCCATGTGTTTATTTCTTTATCCCGATACTAGAAATGTATATTGTTGATATGTTTTGAGGTGAGATATGTGTAGGTGTTAGCCCAAGGGAATATTCACATAGGGTCGCTCCTATCAAGCCTCATTCTCTGTATTGTCATCTAAGATTCATATTAATTCTCTTTGGTAGTATGGCTATAGAGGTTGGGCGTTACAATCACCGTCGTTCAACACCGACTGATGTCTTGTCTTACTCTACCTTGCTCTTTCACATAGTAAAAATACTCGACTCCTAGATATTTGAATCTTGGACTTATTATCATTCGGTGCTGACCAATATGGATATACACCGACCCAAGTCACTTTATAGTACTTACATTGTTTTCAAGTTCAAACCTTGACCTCCATAAGGGTAGAGTAGCTTCACTAGTGTTTTAAGATCGTTCAGTACCGACCCATATGGATGGGTATCCACCGATATGAATTATATTATACTTTGCCAACTTTCTTGAGTTCTTCAATCTCGATACTCTTCAAGCTTCCTGATACATTTCTTCATCATTTTGTAATCTAGGTTCACTGAAATGTTGCTTGGTTAGAATGCTGGATAACAAAAATGGAGCAAAGATGAGGAGTTTTCATTTAATTTAGCATGGTAACATGTTAATCCTTATCATCCTTCTCAATCTTAGTCTAGGTTATTTGCGAAAAGATTAATTTCCCCCAAATATCCAATTGTATATACATAGCTTTGCTAAATAGATTACTAACTGAAGATAGTTCAAGTAAAATTGGAATGATGATTGATTCGTAGTGCACATTATGTTCAAGTAACGTTGAAACATTACATCATGGTTTTTTTTCAAGTGTCCTTGCTCATCTTATAGTATGTTGAAGCTTATTAAGCTTAAATTGGGCGCACCAATACATGTACCCATTAAACTAAGCATGCCCAATGCCGAAAACTTGCGATGCACTGTTTCCGAACCTAATAAAATTTAGGAATTGGCCAGAGTTTGTTTCTCTATCACGGCATCACATATCTGTAAGGGGAGATGTATATGTGAGAATTTTTCAAAAATCCTTAAGTTGAAAACGAAAGAGATTGGGAATACTTTTGTGGATAATGAAATTCTTAGATTGAAATCTAAGAAGAAAGTGTAAAAAGTACTTATAGTGGGAAAGTGTTAAGCTTTTGTCTTATCAATTTAAGTATCCAAACCACCTAGGAACAAAAACTAAAGTTGTATGAATTTAGTCCATAGGAGGAGAGATTCTAGTTTCTTCAGAGTTTAGAAACATCAAATATTTACAGTTTGAAAAGCATCAAATATTTGTTGTTTAATTGAAATAAAAAATAAAGGTATTTTTCAAAATCTGCTTTTGATAAGGAACGCCCATGTATTTTGAATTTAAAAGTGGGTGTTTTACAAAAGTTCCTTTTTTCATTTAGTAATTGGAGGAATTGTTGGGAGGGATATACCTAGAGAAGTATTAAGGTGCAGGTTTATGCAACTCAAATTCAAATGAAATTTTGAGATTTCAATCTATATTATGTACACCATGTTCACATAAATGAAATCATTTCGAAAATTCTAGTATGTTCCAAATGCTAAACCAACATCAACTACCAAAACAATCGTCGATTTACAATATTAGTTTATGTACGTTATAATTATCCAAATTAGCCAAAATTTATTACAACATTCTTTAGCCATGTAAGAACAAATAAATAATGTTTTTTGAAAATTTGTTCATTTATTGCTATTTAAAATAATTACATTGCAGGTTGCATTCATACCAAATGGAAGCAGATCATTTAAGTTACAAAATACCCATATGGTACTCAATTGCAAGATACTTAAGCAAAAAAAGAAAAGAAGGAAGAGAAATGCAAAATACATAGCATTAATTTATGTTAAGTAATTCTTCACTGGACTAAAGAGGTAGGTACAATATTCTCATTCACTTCATGGCAGCTGTACAATATTGTTATGTCAAATGCTGTTATCCAAAAATTTCTCTTACAATGGTATTTGTTCCTCATCCATTGAGCCCATAAGTAGTCTTGTTGCAAGTATCACCACAACATCTTCATAGCAATTGCATTATCTATTTCTCTCAATCATCACAGTCCCATGCCACCCTCATTTTTGTAACTGCATGTTTTTCTAACTGATTTTATGTTGTTTTCCTTGCTATAAAAGATTAGCACGTATTCTCCCAATTTGCAGCCAATAATTATTGTAGATTATAATACTATTCCGCTAAGTTCAATTCTTCAATTTGTTTTTAAAAAAATTCCACTCCATCCTCTGTATCTCCTATTGATTTTGTAAATAAGGACATTGAAGTCTCGCTTTCTTATCTTATTGTTAGATAGTGAATGTCAAGATAAGTGACTGGTAGATCTACTAGACTTACATTCAGTAGATTGGATATTTTAGAGTTACCAATGATTGATTTGCTAAAGAAGAATTTTGGTTTTTGTTCATTCACTGATAAGCCTGCATTGTTGTCAATTATTTTCATGATTTTGATAATTGTTTATGCCCTAGTTTTACTTGCTTTTCCAAAATAATTAGATCATCTGCATATACAAGATGATTTATTACTGGATTGACATTGTAAATTTTCTTTAATTTTTCTTAAGTATGTTGCAATTCAAACATGAGTGACATGTACTCCATGGCTATACAAAAAAAGATAAGGTGGTAGTAGGTCACCTTGTCTTAAGCCCCTATTGATTTTTATGTTCCTACTTGGTGAGTCGTTGATCATGATTCAAAAACTTAGGGTAGTTAACTACATTCATAAATCAAATTTTGCATTTTTCCAGGAAAACCATAGTGTAGCATGTGCTTTATATGTTCCCTGTTTACCTTGTCAAATGCTTTTATAAGCCAATTTTCAAGCATATATTTCTTGCCTTATTTCTATCGAACCCCCTAACCATTTCATAAGCTGATAATTAATTTTCTATTATGTGTTTTCCTGCAATAAGTGCATTCTAGTTGTACCATGTCAAGTCATTCATGTACTCTTTCATTCTATTACTTATGATATTTGCAATGATTTTATAAAATATATTGTAATGGGCAATTGGCATATAGTCTAATATGGAACATGAATTTTCTTTTCTCAAGAATAAGTGTTATAAGAGTGTGATTGATTTCTTTACTTATTTTGCCCTCTTCAAAAATATATTTAATTGCAGCATACAAGTCTGAGCTAATTAAGTCCTAATGGCGTTTGTAAAATTTAAAACTAAACTCATTTGGCCCGGCACTGCTCTCTGAATCAATTTAGAATGCTACATTTTTAACCTCGTCCATTGTGACTGCACTATCTAAGTACGGTCTGGCTTGGTCAATAAGAATTTTTTTTACAAGTTTTTTGTAGCATGCTTGTTAATGAAACTTCAATATTGAATAACTTATAAAAATAAGAGACTGCATTAGTAGAAAGTTCTTGAGAATTAATTACGGACTTACCATCTTCATGCTTTATATGATTCCTCTGCTTCCTATTAGTCATATTAGCATAAAAGAATCCATTGCATTGACCTCCTTTGTTAGCCAACTAACATTAGACTTATAATAGTTTTATGTGCTTTCACTGTGTATTATACACTCTAGCTCTAATAAACTTTTAATAGTCCTCTATTTCAAGTTGTGATGTCTTTGGCAATAGACATGAGATAAGTCCATAGTAGTTTTGTTTCATCTTTTATATGTAGTCCACATACAACTACTGAGATAAAACCTATTTTATTTTATAGATAGCATGTAATGACTTTCTTCTTACTAAAATGCACAAAATTGCTCCATATAAGTGACTTCCACAAGGTAAGTATCTACTTTTTGTTCACTGTTCTAATTATAAGTGTATACCCAATCAGTGTTTATACTCTTAACAAATTTGTGTATATCCTCCATTTTCAATTTGTGTTCTACTAAACCAATAAACAAATGTTCAAATATTTATTTTCCCTTTGACATTTAGCTTTCTAGAAGGCGAATTGAGTCCCCTGCCATTCCAAATAAGGAATGTCATATATTATTCATATTTTTCTCCTCTAGTTTCTGAGTTACTATGTGGCAAACTCACCTTACTTCGTTTTGGTTTTCATGCTTTTTCCTTAATTTGATTGACCATGTCTAGCCATATAGGGTTCTCTATTACATTTGGATTAGTTGTTGCCATGAAGTTGAGTGTGTTCTCTTCAGACCCGCCTCTTCTTGACTGCCTCTGCCTAGTAAGCATTACTTCTTCTTCAATAGCACTTATTGCTTCTTGATTATGTGGTTGTAATATTTCTTACTGTTCTGTTTATTGTGCACCTTCCTTGCTTTGTTCCTCTAGGCTATCTGTATCTCTCCGGGATGCATTTTCACCTAGAATTAGTGATTGGCCACCGCTATGTTATTGCTTGTTTCGTTTTGATTAAGCAAGTTTTTATTATTTTCCTCATTTTGTCGTATATTATTTGTATTAATCGTTTCAGCGGCTCTGTTCTTTCTATTTGTATCTACAACACCTAAAATTTGATATGATCTACCTGCCTATGATGTTGCTTGCTCTACATAATTTGTGTTATTTCTTTGGACGATAACTATATCATCTTCAAAGCAAACAAGGCCCAAAGCCCATTTATGTATTCAAACTTATATAAAGCCTGATACAGGCTATTGAATGTAATCAAGTATCATTCAGAAACAAAAATTCTTAATTCTCTTTTCCATTCAAATTATCTCAGTTCTTCATTTCTAAGTTTATCACAAAGTCTAACTTGGTATCAGAGCCAGTTATAAGGCAAAACTGTACCAAAACTCTTGAAAAAGAAAAGAAGAAGAAGATACTTATCTCCATCAGAGAAATCTCATCACTTGGAGATTAGTTACCCATCAGAAATAACATCATCATTCAGGTAGCATAAGACTCTTCTCCAAAGACTAGTGCCTCGCCTAGAAAACTCTGGTTGCACTGAGTCTTTTTCATCGATCAAGTCTTAACTTGAAAAAGAAATCAAAAATCAGTCAAGAATTCAAGAAATTCATCAAATCAGAAAGAAGGCAAGTGCCAAACAACTGGTTTATCAGATTAAGCATCATCATCTAAACCCGGTTGCAACATATCTGGATTCTGCAGAATCAAGATCTTGATCACTCTATCTGATTTCAGACTTCTTAAGCATTTCTCAATTCAAGAAGCTTCATCATGGCTGATGACAACTCAGAGACTTCTGATAATACATCCAATCCATCACAACAATCTACTGTTGCAGCAGATTACCTCCTGAAAGCCGCAATCAGTCCCCAGATACAACTCATTACTGCTCAACATGAAGAAGATAACTATCTTCTTTGGAAGGTTCAAGTTGAAAATGCAGCAAGAGGATATGGTTTGGAAGGATTCATTCTTGGTACCACTGCTGCTCCTCCAAAATTTATCACTGATTCAGAAAACAAAACTGTAAGTAATGGAGAATATGTAAAGTATCAAAGGCAAGATAGTCTTATAAGTTCTTGGTTACTTTCATCAATAAATGTTAAATTACTGCCTCAAGTAATTGGCTGCAGAACTGCTAATGAAATCTGGTTAGCAGTAGAAAGAATTTTCAATACTCAATCTGCAGCAAGGGTAATGCATTACAAAAGACAGTTGCAAAATGTCAGAAAAGAAAATCAAACAATGAGGGACTATCTGGCAAAGGTCAAGAACATATGTGACATGCTTGAAGCTGCAGGACACAAAGTGTCAAATACAAAGCAAGTTTTGACTATCCTAACCGGTTTAAGTGATGAGTATGAATCAGTGGTAGCTGTAATATCCTCTCAAGAAACCCTACCATCTCTTGAGTATGTCAACTCTATCCTCCTTGCACATGAAGGAAGATTAGACTTCAAGAAACCAATAGACAGTGAGATGTCTATCAACTTTGCCTCAGGCAACAATAAAAACAGGAATCAAAATCACAACAGTCAGCAATATCAAAGGGGAAACACTACTGTGAGAGGAAGAGGTAGGGGGAGATGGAGCAACAACAACAAAAAACCAAAATGTGAGATTTGTGAGAAAATTGGTCACACTGCACCAAAATGTTATTTCAGATTCAATGCCAACTTTGTACTAGGACAAAACTCAAACAATCAAAGAAATGGCAACTACACTGCAAACATAGCACAAGCTCAGCAAGAATCTAATAAGCAATGTAGTGGCAACATGAATCAACATCAAGATGAAACAGCAAGATCAGAACACATACAAGATGAAGCATGGTACCCAGATTCAGGTGCAACCAATCATTTGACAAATAACCTTGACAACTTAAATCTTGGCAACAAGGAGTACAGAGGTAAACAGTTAATATTTATGGGTGATGGTAAACCTATTGGGATCACTCATATTGGTAATACCTACATCAAAGGTGAAAGGCAATTATATCTTAACAATTTATTAAGAGTACCAAGAATTAAGAAAAATCTTATGAGTGTTTCTCAATTTGCACATGATAATAATGTGTACTTTGAATTTTATCCTAAATATTGTTTAGTTAAAGACATACTAACAGGTGAAAAACTTTTGCAGGGTGATGTAGTGAATGGGTTGTACAGGTTCACTGCGACTAACTGCAGAAACACTGTTGAAAAAGCAAAGTGTAGCAACAATTGTGAAGTATCATCTGTTGAAAACAATAAAAGTATATTTGATCAGTGGCATTATAAGTTGGGACATCCTAATGCAAATGTTGTAAAACAGGTTATGAAAGAAATTACAATTTCTTTTAGTGATCCTACTTTACCATATGTCTGTACTTATTGTCAAATGGCAAAAGTCATAAATTACCCTTTGCTAACTCTACTACTGAATACAAAATGCCACTAGAACTAGTTACAACTGATCTTTGGGGTCCTGCACCAATTAATTCTGACTATGGCTATAGATATTACATTTCTTTTGTTGATGCCTTTACTAGATACACATGGATATATTTTCTAAAAACTAAGGGAGAAACTTACAATGCTGTCATACATTTTATTAACCAAGCTGATAGACAAACAAGTCATAAAGTCAAAGTAGTTCAAAGTGATGGTGGTAGTGAATATAAGTCACTTGACAAATTCTTTTTAAATAGAGGTATAATACATAGAATCACATGTCCATACACCTCTAAACAAAATGGTCTAGTTGAGATAAAACACAAACACATAGTAGAAACAGGGATAACTTTACTTGCTCAGGCATCTCTACCCCTGAAGTTTTGGCCTGACTCATTTAGTACTTCAGTATATTTGATCAACAGACTTCCAACTAAAGTACTAAATGGAGTAAGCCCAATTGAAAAACTCATGGGGGTAAAACCCAATTATGATAGCCTAAAAACTTTTGGGTGTCTATGTTTTCCCTATCTAAGACCATATAATAGATATAAATTGGATTTCACATCTCATCCCTGTACATTTCTGGGCTATGCAACCAAGCAGAAGGGTTACAAATGCTTGGATAGTTCAGGGAAGATATTTATTAGCAGACATGTAGTATTCAATGAAAGGATATTTCCTTTTGCTTCTGGAAATATAAAGACTACTCAGAAAATATATAATCCTGGAACATCAATCTCAAATATACCTATGTATTCTGAGACATGGAATCTCAAGGAAGCAGGTGCCTCCGATCCACAACATACTGTGTTACCAGAACCAGGTCATGGAGCAGAAGAACAGCCTGATATACCTGTACAGTCACCCACTACATCAAGCAATCAAAGTCAAGGAATCAGTACTGACAGATTTTAAGAACAATCTCAGGACAACACTGGTGAGATTGATAATTCAACATCAACAGATGTAGAACTACCAATCAGACCATATCATCACATGATTACAAGATCCAAAAGAGGGATATTCAAACAAAAAATCTATGCAGCAACAATGAATGTTGAAGAACCAGAGTCATTTGAACAAGCATATAGAGATGAAAACTGGAAGATATCAATGAATGAAGAATATCAAGCATTAATGAAGAATAAAACATGGAGTCTTGTGCATTCTCCAGCAAACAAAAATATAATAGGATGCAAATGGACCTATAAACTAAAGAAAAACCCTGATGGAACAGTGTCCAAATACAAGGCAAGGCTAGTTGCCAAGGGATATACTCAACAGTATGGATTCGATTTCAGTGAGACATTCTCACCAGTGGTAAAGCCAACAACCATCAGAGTTGTGCTCACAATTGCCTTAAGCAAAAATTGGGATATAAGGCAATTAGATGTTAACAATGCATTCTTAAATGGCATTCTACAAGAAGAAATCTACATGGAGCAGCCACAGGGATATAAACAGAATGATCATCAAGTTTGCAAGTTAAACAAGGCCATATATGGCTTGAAACAAGCACCAAGAGTATGGTTTGATAGATTGAAAGCCACACTAACCTCTCTAGGCTATCAATCTACCAAATCTGATAACTCCCTATTTGTCAAAAATCATAATAATCATATTATTTACATTCTAATATATGTTGATGACATGATTATAACAGGTGATGACACAGCAGAAATCACAAGCATCATACAGTATCTTAACAAGAAATTTTCCATCAAAGATCTTGGCAAGCTCAATTACTTTCTGGGCATTGAAGTCAACAGAAAAACAGACACAGAGATACTGCTAAGTCAAACAAACTATATTAGAGAGATACTTATCAAATCAAAGATGCATGAGGCAAAATCTCAACCCACTCCTATGGTCAGCAATTAACAACTATCCAAAAACAGGGGAGAATCCATATTAAATATTAAACAATACAAAAGTATTGTAGGAGCACTACAATACACTACTATTACTAGACCAGATATATCATTCAGTGTTAATAAAGTTTCTCAATTTATGCAGGAACCACATGATGAACACTGGAAGGCAGTAAAAAAGATTCTCAGATATCTTAAAGGAACTGCAGATTTTGGATTGAAGTTAAAAGCATGCAATAACTTAAACATCACAGCATATGCAGACGCAGACTGGGCTACAGACATTGATGATAGAAAGTCTATAACAGGATACTATATATATATTGAAGACAACCCAGTGTCATGGTGTTCAAAGAAACAGACCACTGTATCACGATCAAGTACAGAGGCAGAATATAGAAGTGTCACAAGTGCTACTACAGAGATAATATGGCTACAGTCACTACTAAAGGAACTAGAAATCAACACAACAGTCAAACTAATATTATGGTGTGACAATCAAAGCACTGTGTACATGACAGCAAATCCAGTTTTGCATGCACGAACAAAACATATCGAAATCGATCTATATTTTGTTCGTGAGCAAGTTCAAAGAGGAAATCTACAAATCAATCACATACCTTCAGCATATCAGCGTGCAGACATACTTACCAAGCCGTTGTCTGCAAGAAATTACCTAAAGTTTAGAGCCGAGATGAAAGTAGAAAGCAAGGCAGATTTTATAAAATTGATCTCCAGCAAAGAGAGAGAAACTAAGGCCGAATCATCTCACAGAGTCATGACTACAGCGAGAAAGTCACCCAAAGACGATACTAAGACCAGATCTGGAAGAGAGGAGCATGTATCGAACACTGGATGAAGTTCGAAGTTGCTGAGAATTCCCAAATGAAAGGAGAACTTGCAGCAAACTCTAGAAATTTGTTGTAAGGAACTGATTATTGTGGAGAATCGAAGAAACAGAAGATCGCGTCTTATTGCCGCCATGTAGGACATAAAGAAACCCTAAACCTAATATTGGTTTGAGGGGGGAAATAAAGAGTATGTGGCTTCACTTCTGCATATATCTCAAAGCTACCCGAAACAAAGAGGATGCGAATATTCAAAGCAAACAAGGCCCAAAGCCCATTTATGTATTCAAACTTATATAAAGCCTGATACATGCTATTGAATGTAATCAAGTATCATTCAGAAATAAAAATTCTTAATTCTCTTTTCAATTCAAATTATCTCAGTTCTTCATTTCTGAGTTTATCACAAAATCTAACTTATCATCCATTTGCATTTCTTTCTCATTATTATTTGCATATGCATTGTTTTTTGGTAACCATACTTTTGTGAAACTGCAATTCTTTTCTATATGGCCTAAGCACATGCTTTCTTCATATGTGGTTGTTACATTTAGGTAGCTTTCATTCATATACTACTCTTTACCATATTATATTTCCATTTTCATCAATAATGAGTATCTACTTTGGGAAATTGCTTTCTAAATTAATTTTATTAGTGTCCTTGCAAATGCTAATCTTATCATCCCCTTTTTGACTTGATATAATTTTATGGGCACCTTTAAAACTGATGCAACTCTTCATATGCCCTCGCCTGACTGATATTCAAGCAAACAGGGTATTTTAGTCCAAATAGAAATTGATTTAAGGAACTCCTTAGTCAATTTCATACCACTTCGTCATTTCTCATAATGATTAGTTTTTGTCGTAGAAGTATGGCCCATTGTTTAGAACTTGTTCACAATCATCGGTTAGGTTAAATTTAACTATGTAGAAACCATTATCTCTCGAAAAAATTTGAAGTTCACATCTTGGTTGCTAAATTATAAACATGTACTTTTTGAAATAATGATAATATGGTTTTCGCCCCATAAAATTCAGATGATATAATTATTCCAATTCTTCTTGACTCTTTCTTTGAGTTGCACACTAATCTCCACACAAATCTAATCTCCATCTTACTTAGGTTGATAAAAGTGTAATGGTAGTATGTTAATGCTTTTGTTTCATGGACCACATCTTTCCATTGTCTAGGGTTTGGCTTTGGAAATTAGGGTTTTCGGATTGCCCATTGTTCACCTTTTGATCCTATCTAATTGGGCATGGTCTTGCCCCCAATGCCGCTCAGGTTGTTGCTATTTGTGTTCGTCTGCATCTCCTTATTAGTCCTTCAACATCTATCTGTGTTGATTCCTCCCTGCAAATTCCTCCTTTCCTCCCTCATAGCCCTTCTCAACTTGACTATAATGAAGTTGTCTTCATCTTGATTAGGTGGATTTCGCGATTTCGCGCGAAAGCAACTTTGCTGAATGTGAAGCTCTTGCTTTTGTTTGTTTGGTAGGTCCCGTTAGGGTTTGCTCACTCTGAAGTTTTTCAATTTATAAATTTTCATTTGATGTGTAGCTTTGAAATCCGTAGGGTGTAAATGATTGTGCGCGCGCGCACGTGCACTCGCATATCTTTAATAATAGTTGTAATACCTTTGGTGTCACATTTTTTGGTGTTAGCGTAAACTACCAAAAATGCCCTTAATACCAAATCTTAATATCACTTGAAAATATGATCTAACAATTATTTCAAAACGTCCGTCTACAAATGTTATTTAATCTTAATATCACCTAAAAATAGGATCTAACAAATAAAATTCTTTTACAAATTTAAAACATCCATGTACAAATACTATCAAATTTTAATATCACTTAAAAATAGGATCTAACAAATAAATTATTAATTAATAATATAAATAAAAATTCAAACTAAAAAAAATAGATATTGCAACTTAGAAATAAAATTTAAACTAACAGAAATGATTTCAATGCAAAATATGGTCAATTATTTCTATAAATCATTTTCTCTTGAATGTGCTAAACATATATAATTTGCAAAAAAACAATTTACGCGTAAAGCACGTGTCGTCATCACGCGTGAAGCGCGTGCCGTAACGCTCGTATACAAATATATAGGGTGTGTACGCAGATAATTTTTGCCCCTTTCACATTCGCGTCGTTTTGGATGTGTCAAACATATCTAAGGCGACCTCGGAAAATGCACTGTTTGTGTCAACCGTTGAAAATGAACGGTTGCCATCAGACGCATCTAATGCGTATGATGCCATCGTTTTTCATAATGGTTGCCTCAGCTCCCCTATATATTCCTCCTATCTCTCCAGCTCTACCACTATATTTCCATTCCTTGTACCCAATCCACAGATTCATCATTTTTTTGTTGATTCTACATCATGTTTTTGAGGTAACAGAATGTCGACTCCTTAATCTTCTAGTTCAAATCGCATCATTGTAGACTAGACCGAGACACGGACGTTGGCATTTATCAAGATTGCTACGAACGCTTCACAACTTGAAAAGGTCGGGTTGATTGTTGTTACTCCGATATCACTACCATCTTTAACAAACGGATGAGCATCGCTTACAACGACAGTCAGATAAAGAACAAGTTTGGCAATCTTAAGCATGAATGGACCCCATGGAACAAGCTGCTACAAATTGAAGATGGGTTTTGGAATGTGGAGAAGGACATCATTGGATGAACTAACCAGTTATGGGACTTGGTAGCTAGTAGGTACATGAAGTACAAAGTGGGCTCGCCTCCAAAATTCAGGGAACTGAATGTAATATTTGAAGGCTGCATCGGAACTCCAGCATGTAAGTTTGACGTTCCGAAGGCTCCACCTGCCAATGCCCCATTTGACTCCCAATCGTTTGCCGAGTTTCTCATGGGTGAAACTGGAGAGATCAGCACTCACACTCCTCGAGCTCATGCACATCCGCATCCCTCAACTACTACTTTCTCTCGTAGATGTCAGTGAAGTGGAACTTCGTCTTGTGAGGATGAGATGAGAGAGGCTGCTCATCGAATTATGGATATGCGATAGGAGAGTGGCTTATTTTCCGAATGGAAAATCATAATTATTCTAACCAACACTGATGCACACTACACAACTACCCGGATGTTGATGGACAATCCCGAAGAGCCTAGAGGTTTGTTTTGTATATAGTAGCGACATTAGGAGAGAAATGTAGATTTTTATTTGTATTTCGAACTACTAGTATGTAATAAAAATAATCTTTTTTAATTGCATCTTTTATTATATTTTATAATTTATAAATAATATAAATTCATTTAACTGTATTAATTAAAAAAATTATAAAAATACAATAGTAACAAAAATAATTATTTATAACAAAACAATGGAATTACTCTTTTCAGAATGCCTCCTTCATACAAAAAATGTATTTCCCTTTCGAGAACCGTTGTTCTTTTATGTCATTTCCTCGTGTCATTTTCGTGTCACAAACAAATACATCCATAGACGATGGTTCCACTTCTCTTTTGTAGCACCTCATACTTTCTACGACCGAATTTTATTTAATCATTAATTGTTTCTAACTTCCACGTCATGATCTTATTTAAACAAAAACTTGTGCCGAAAATTAGCATTTTTGAATTTATATGGCATGCGTGTATGCATGCATAACCCTCTCCGCAGCACCCCATTTACATCTCTAAAAAATTTCGAACACATAATTTGAAATCTAACAAAATTTAGGCCTCAGTTCGCTTTATATTATATCAACACGGTTGAGGGCGATTCCTAAATAATTAAAACATGCGATGGTGGAAAGGAATAAAGGAAACGACGAGTAGGTAGGCTTGATGTCAATTGCAACGATACTTAATCAAGATTTGTCACCTAGGATAACATTAAAAAAAAGACAACCCAATTAGGACAAGTGGTCGCAATGAAAATGGCATTTGCATTATTTTTAATGTGGTCCTTAATGAATTGATCTCTATTCTTCATGGCCCTCTGCTTAAAAAGAGTATCGAAAGACAAATATAAACAGTTCAGCGATGGGGACTAAAGGAAGAAAGTTGAATAGGATAAGTGCTAATTTCACATGTTTGGTTTAATCTTTATCGACTTATCATGTTACTTGGTCTCATTTAGGCTGCGCCTCTGCATACAGCAAAACCAAGATGTTACAGTCGTTTGTGCTTTTTCAAGAAATTTTTCATCAAATGGTCATAATTTGTTGGTTTTCATTAACATCTTGCAAAAGCTTTTAACATTGAATCAGGTAAGAAATCATAAAGATGAGGACGGCTGTTAATTTGCTGGATCATATAAATTTCTGTCTTGATAAATAAATAATTTTTAACATGATTAATTACTGTCAGGAGGATTGGTTTTGAAATTTAAACTGCTGACCTTGGGCAAAAGCAAAGAAGAAGATGGAAAAACAATTTGTTTGTTTAAGTTGCCTGATAAACCTTTTCCAGTATTTTAGTTTGCATGGGAAATTATAACTTGTATGATGCTTTTAAATAGAATCTCTTTTGCTTCAAGGGAAAGAGGGAATTACGTTGGACGTAATTAATACTTCGACAGATTTATTATGAACGTTTTTTACTCTTGAAAAAGCAGCGGTTGAGTATGACGTATTACTTACGTCCAACTGGATGCAATTAATGTTATAAAATCTGTTGAGGGCTGAACAACAAACCACAAAACAAACATATCTTAAAACTATTACTTCCTATTACTTCTTAAGCATCTAATGGCCGCCGCATCATTTTCCTCGTCCGCTAAAAAACCTATACAAGATTGGTCCGACGGAGAAACTTTCAGCTTCGTCCAAACCTGCTTTCTACTCCCTCATATTAGGGTCCACGGAAAGAACGGTCGGTTCATAAACGTTGTCCACAAATACTTATTGACCATTATGGTTTGGAGTATACTCCCCTTGTCCACAATCACAGATGGGACAATCACGATAGTCTGTGCAATCTTTTCCAAAACTTAATGATGGTAGAGAGGACTGTGTGGAATGCAGGTAGGGGAGTCATTATTAGAGATGCTGATTTCTGGGGCCGTGCTATGGGCCGAGATATTCAATTTCTGAGGAGCTTAAAAATTCATTTTTCTTGGCTGAAAGTCGTTCGATTATCTGTTGAGGGGAGATCTGGTTAGTGGAATGTGCCCGTTCAACAATCAGATTCAGTTCATCGTCCACTCATTTCTTTCCTTTGGCAAAGTTGAGCGCCTGATCAGACCGAGAAATCGAGAGCACCAAGGAGGTCATGGCTGGGCTAAATAGTATAGATCTACACCAGTTTGATGACTTATCTCTTACCCTAGAGGAGTTCAATTCCTCTCTGCCACGGTTTATTGTGCACCATAGATCTAGTCGAATGGCCAAGCATCATGCTCCTGGTCCTTCCATTACTGCTCCTAATCATACTCCTGCATGGTCCTCCAACCAGTACTAGGAGATTATGGATTACCTTTGTGGATTGGGCCAGTTATCTTCATAGGATTTTGATATTGGTAGCATCGTTTTGATGAATGTAGAGAAGCTGCAAGTAGTTAGGACGATGAAGTAAGTCGATGGCCAAAAGTTAGTTATGCAGGTCATTCGCATCTTTATTGGGAAATATCATAGTTAGTTGTATTTTTTTAGAATTTGTAGTAATTGTTTGAAGTTGTATTTGAAATTATTTTTGAATTTAAATTTGAATTTGGTTTAATATCAATTTTTAATAAAATATTAACAGTAATAATTAATAATTAAACTAAATAACATAATTTACAAAAAATAAACAATACACATTACAATCTATCCAATCTCTAACTAAACTCTAATCAAATTTTTATGGAGAAAAACACTAGTGTAGAATTGTTGGAGGTTGATGTTTAGCTCATCCCTCTCCCTGGCCTTTTCCTCAGGAAACTCTTCGGCTTCTTGCCTGGCAATGGTGAGCTAGACATCAACATCGAGTTTTTCAGCCTTCAAAGAAGCAAATCGTTGGAAAGTTTTTATTTTCAGTACAAAGCTTTTGAATTTCAGTCGCCTGCTTTTCAGTGGTTTGATCCCTGGTCCGGATGATCCTGTACATTTTAGTAAGGGTTAGGTCCATCTCGTCAACTTGCGACTTCAGAGCAGCACTATCCTCATAGGCAGTCATGAGGCAATCTTTATGCATGAGGTTGGCTTGGGAATGTGCAAACTTCATCTCTATCATTAGGCTATCAGCCCTCTCCGTGGTTTTTATTCAAGCATCTCTTTCGACCTACAGTTTCTTCACGTCCTTCTCACGATTCTTGATGATTCTTTCGTAAGTTTGCTTCTCAAAGCCGAAGGATTGAATTTTCATACAATTGACTCTATTTACATTGGATAGGGCGTAGCAGAGACCTTTCCATTTGTTGCCCTCATCGACATGCTTTTGTACCCACTGGATATACCAGTCCATCTCTTCCTTTGAAGTGTTTTCAACATCTTGATCAAACATCACGCCATGCAGGAAAAGGTCACGAAATATGGCCTGCGAGTGTTGCATGGCAGAAGGAAGAGAAGCTGAAGGAGTAGAAATCCCTTTAAAGTGGGGAGGAACTATAGCAGTCAGCGATTGGGAGGCAAGAACTCATTGTTGAGAAGAACTTTGAGGCTTAGTGCATGGTAGAATAGCAGAAGAAGAAGAAGAACCGCGGCGATCGTGGGGTTCTCTTGGTCGCTTAGATGGATCACATGACAACCCATCTTTGGCCTCTCTTTTCTTTCTTCCTCTTTCTCTCTACCTCTCGGCTTGGAGGTTATCCTCCACTTCTCCCTGTTTTCTTCTTTGCCTCTCTTAATTGGTCTCATGACTTTGATAGCTGGAGCGAGGCGGGTGAGGGTTGGGAGTTCGTACTCTAAACTCGCCAGCATTGCATGAAAGATTTCTATACCTATCCCTCGCCATAGAACCAAAAACAAGAAGAGAAATAGAATAAGTTTTGAGATTACTAAGTACAGTGAATGCAAGGATGCGTGTAAGTAATCCAAGTGAAATGCAAAGTGCCGATGACCCTCTCAGCATTACATAGACCCTGTTGGCAAGGAATTAGAGACGGAGTCTGGCCACCTTCATTCAAAATTCCTCCAAGCAAGAAGCTAAAGTTGAGGGAACACTCAGCAAGAAAATTGATAATTGAAATATTAAAGTCGCTTAAACCAGCGAATACATCATTAAGAATGCGACCTCAATGAGTTATTTCATCCGAAGACAATGTAATTGGTCCTCCGAGTGTCTCGAAAATATCAACGATGATTCGCTTCAGACGGGGCGAACTGGGAAGTTCATGGTGTTCGTAGGGTGTAACAACCCGCTCTGAAATGGACCAAAATTCTGGCCCAGAAAAGACCCATCGAAACTTAGACTTATCTCTAAGCTGGCTGTTGTTGGTATAAAGAACAATATAGAGCTATTTATCTACAACATTCAGAACTCATAGGGGAAGGATAAAATATAATAACGAAAACAATGCCAAATTCATTTAAAATTCAAATGTCATAAAAACCAATAACAACCGTCATATATCTATAGTACAACATTTTCAAAATACATCATTATACATTAATAGGTACGTTAGAAAATAACATAAGTAGATAAATAGGTAAACTGCCACAAGTTTTCACCAAGCCTATGCCTTCAACATCATCACCTTTTCTAACATGTGTTTTAATAAGGAGGGAGTCAAAACAACATATGTTCGATGAATAAAAATCTCAAGTCTTACTATATTGGTACTTGGACTGTCAAGACCCGATTCTTCGACTTCCGAAAGTCGACATTAATACGTCCACTGTATCAACTGCCGAGCAATCGAATGCCGGAAAACCGAACCCTGAGGGTTAAAAAGAAGTGGTAGAAGAAGACAAAAAGAAAGAAAAGAAGAAACAACAGAAACAATATCAGAATCTCACATATTGCAGCGGAACAACATATAATAGATAAATGAATCATCTTTAAATCAAAGAACTATATCAGTTAATACATTACATCATCAGAGTTTACAACAACAATACAACACTGGACAGTTATATAAACTTGTCCTCATACAGAATACACAGCGGAATAAATAATATCATATACAAGTGATACGTCTCGCCATCCAGCTTGCCACTTGAGCTCCACAACATCTCCTGAATCCAGAATGACCTGAAAACCAGACTCTAGGCTGCCCGTGAGGAAAATTATGGGCACCCAGAGTTTAGGAAAGGAACAATAAACTCCAGGTCAGTCATGGGACTGGTGTGAGAACTTAAAACAGTTTATTATCTTTAAAACAACAACAACAAATGAAGTAAAAGACATCCGCAATGCTTTTGGAAAATGAAACTACCATAAGACCTCCCACCACACACACAATGCAATCACAGACTTGGAGGAGATTTCTTCTTATGATAGTCAAATATGCTTACTACGCAAGAAAAACTCTTTTGATATTATTGCTAGTGCATAGTGTGAAAATTCTTTCGAAAATACAATATTAATCTTAGCCAGCATAAGTACCATTATATTATGCCTGCTATAGCTGCCGCCTGAGGAGACAGGTTATACAAATTGCAATCGTAAAGGGCTCGTATTGTTTCTTTGGATTTTCCAACAAATGGTCAGGCTAAGGATCTTCCTACTGCCACATGGGTACGCCTCTGGCGGGACGTCCCGAGAACTAACTAGCTCTCTGCCAACACAAGGCCGGGTTACCTCTTACACTAGGTAACTACTATATGAATATGCCAACCCCCGGTCCTTTGGGACCTTTATCCGAGGCGCCTCGATCACGAAGCAACAATCACACAGAGTAAATGAGATTGGAGCAACCACATAGGTTAAATACCAGGGCTCCATACCTGATACCACCCTTTTCCAGAAGGAAATGACATACCCTAAAGGGAGCGACGCTCATAACCTTGCCGCATCATTCCTGTTTTGACCATTTTCGGGTTGTGAGGTCCGAAGAGGTCTCGTCCACAAAGCTACACTTTTTCACAAAGCCATGCTTTGATCAACAAATGATCAATAAATAATCATCACACAGCAACACTCAGCATGCCACACTACCAAATTGGGAGTATATCACTGATAACTTTAAACTACATAACCTCTGAGCTCGTACGTCTCAGAGAAGGGTGTTAAGCTAAGAGAATAAATTCTCCGCCACCAAACATAAATGTATTTGAAAGAAATCAGCTTTATATCTCAAAATGTAATGTCAGACATGTAACCATACAAGTCTGTTTCGGGTTTGAACAGAACCGAAGGCACTTCCAAAGAAGCCCTTGCAATCCGGGTATTCACAATCACGATCGAACTTCCCATCACAAAGGAAATCTCTATACCGTAGCTAACGGTGCAGAGACAATCGATAGGTCATCCTATCGTTTTCACAAATACCCGGTCTTCACCACCGGTCTTCAAATGTGATCCATATCGTCGTATCACTAATTCGGAATGGGTTATACGACACAAAGGTCCTTTCCCGGCTAATCCGAATAGTGAGCACAATATTTTAAAACATATGAATATTGGGATTTCAATTAAGTCACAACTTATTATCCAAATCCTTTCCTTTAAATGGTTTAAACAAATTACCATTTTAAATCTTTAAACAAAAAGATTTACTTCACAAGGTTTACCCAGTTTCACAAAGATTCATTCACAGATTCCCAAATCATTTCCCATTTCAATTAGATTAACCCATTAAATCTTTAAATTAAGATTTAATTTATAGCTTTCAAAACTATTCACAATTCAAGTCTTTTATAATATAAAAGATAAAATCTTCTTTGATTTCAAAATAAAACTTAATCATCTACACAAAGGTTAATTCATAGTTTTTCTCAAACTATTCACAAATTTTATTTCATCTTGAAATGTTTCGATACAAATTGGAAATCTTTTCACTTTATGAAAGCTATTATTATTTGAAAACAGATAGTTTTCGTTTTTGGAAAAACTGGTTACAATTTCGCAGGTTAAAGCCATTCAAGTACGAAACTTGAATATAAATTTTAAATTTCCGAAACCATATTTTAAATGGTTAAAAACCCATATAAACACCTTTTATAACTTGCATAATCTTTTAGACCAAAATTCCCAAATGATTGAGTTCAATTCCAAATATTGAATTCAAAATTTAAATCAAATGATTTAAATTCCAATTTTTTTATTAAGTTATTTAAAATAACTTTTATTTCTGAAACTCATTTTCAAAAAACTTTCAATTCCAATTTCAAAACTAATTTGGATTCAAAAATTCAATCTTTAGAATTGTCAAAAATCTGTGACTTAACCGATTTCCACGTGAAATCCACATTTGTGTGTGTATTGTGTAGTCCAAGGGTTTAACACAATAGTGCAACAACATCCAACCATCACAGATCAAATATAGCAATACAATTGATAAGCGGTATAAACTATAACGCTTATCTTTCATTCAAAGATCACAGATATATATTACAGATAAACAATTTACAGATCACAATACAAATCAGGATATATCACAAAGCATCACATATTAGAGATGTCAAACAATTCAACATCCAATATAATCCAAACATCCATAAGTAGGATTAATTTAATTATCTGATTAATTCAAATCAAATAATTTCTATGAATAAATTTGGTTGGTTATGGTAAATTAATAACCAATTAACTACAAAAACATTTAATAAATTATCCTTTAATTAATCATTAATTAACCCTTAATTAATAATTAATACTAAATTAATTATTTTTAATTAATTCCCATAACCAATTAATTTCTACTTATAAATTTCCACTGAGAATTTACATTTCCAAATATTCACTCTTGATACGATTTTCAAATCAATTTCACAAATATTCACTTTCAACTCTAAATCAATTTTCAATTGATTTTCAAATTCCAAAATTATTTCTTTTTCTAAAATAAATGTCTTTATCTCTTCAAATCTATTTAAAAATCCAAATTTAAATAAATTCTTCAACTTATAAATAATATTCTCGAAATCCATTTATTAAGCCCTTTTTCCAAAATTTGAAATTTAATTCAATATAGTTCAAAAATAAGACTTTTATCTTTTTAAAACTCCTTTTAAATTTATCCAATTCTCAAAAAATAAATTTTAAAATAAACATTCAACTTGAATTTTCAAAAATCCAATTTTTTATTTATTTCTGGTATCCAACGATACCAAAAATATATTCGGCTAAATTATAGCCTTCCACAATCCCAATCACAAATATAATCACACGGAGATTATAAATAATCAACACAAAACATATGAAACAAATTCAAATGTTTGAGGAATCCAGTTGGATCCCTCCAACCTGTTTCCCTGCATCCATAGATATTAGCACAATACCAATTCCACTTCGAGGTGGAATATCGCGGTATATGGGATTTATAAATATTATCCGCTATTATGCGGTGCAATAGGATCTCATCCGCTATATAATACGGGAAATCAACTCCAAATACATATATAATACCAATTCCACTTCACGGTGGAATATCGCGGTATATGTTTTTAATAAATAACATCCGCTTAATATACGGCGTATAGGGTCTATTTCGACACAATAGACAACAATCATCATCCAATTCATACAATCAAGCAATTTTAAATCTAACTATTTAAAATTTAAATCGAAACAAATATTCGATTGAGTGAGGAGTTCTCACATTTGCTTTCAATAACGGTTGCAGTATTTTATTTCGAATAAAATTAAACGCACGTTTAATTTTACCTGAAATTATCACTATCTCCAATCGACTCCAAACTAGCTCCATTGCGTAGTGCTCGTCAAAACGAACCCGATGCAATTCGTTTCGTCCGAAACGGACCTCGTATGAAAAAGTTAGAGTATTTTAAAGTTTGAACGAATTTATAAACAATAATTTTACAAATTTCTTTTTATATTTTATACCCTAGCTCATCTGGCCGCACGTTTTCTCCACATCAGATCTGAGCCGCACGCATCTTCTTCCTCCCAGGCATCACGTATGCGAGTTCGAAGAACCCATAGCCGCCATCTTCAATGAATTTTCGCAACCACATCTCGATGTTTGAAGACGATCAACCACCTACATTCGAAAGCCCTTCGCGAGCACTACCACCACCCTTAATCTCGTTGAACTTGGTCGACTCCCTGCCTAGAAAAACGTGTGCGAACAATGAACGAACGCGGCCAATTTGCTCCTCGATCGTTGCACCATATTCGATCATCACCGTACGGATTTCAAGATCTCGTGAAGCTCTTCAATGTTGTAGTTAGAGATTTTTCGAATAGGTTGATGGATCGAGAGATTTTGAGGGAAGAAATATTGAATGTTTCTAGCCATCGAATTTTTAATGGCGGCTAACCCTAGTTGCTTAGGGTTTTGTGAAAAATGAAATAATGTGGTCCTTTTATACAAAATTCTCAAAACACTATTCACTCGAAAATTTCCGAACTCCAAACGAAGCATGCCGGCTGGCGTTTCTAAGGTTTTACCCGCGTTCCGAACACAATGGAATGTGTTTCGAGAGCTAATTCGGTCATATGTGCGAGTTACGGAATTAAACGATCAAATTTAAAATTAAATCGATTAAAACGATTTCTATGCGTTTTGGCTTGCCTCGGACAAACCGTAAATCCGATTGACACTAAATTTGAAACCTTACAATAATTTAACATTACGGATCCAATGAAACTGGTTTCGTTGAAATCTGAGACTGTTAGAAAAATGACTATTTTCACTCGTCAATTAAATATTAAAATATTCAATTTTCACAAATTAACTTTAAATTAAATTTTAAAAGTTCTACAACATCATTCTAACTCCAATATGATTTAATACAACTTTATAAATCATTTTTAATCACATTAAACCCAATTTCCAATTATTTCTATAATTTCAAATATTAAATTAATAATTTAATTGTCCAATTAAATCACTATATTCGAATTTTTAATTCATTCAGCTTACAAATCTCACTTGTTAATATTTAAAATTAATTAAATATACGAATTCCAAATGACAGAAATTCTGGGTCGTTACAATCTTCCCCCCTTAAAAGAATTTCGTCCTCGAAATTGCAAAGTAAGAAAAATGCCCCAAATTCATTAACTTTTCAAAAATCCACTTAGTGAAAATTTTATATTCACTTTTTCCCAAAATCTTTAACTTTTAACTTCAAATCCAAAATTTAGTTTTCACAAATTTTCCAAAATTTCCCGAAAATTTTCTAATGCCTTAAATTTTCAGAAAAAATCGCCATAGCCTCTTTTGCTCGGTTCAATCGTAGTAGGATCACAATAGACATAAATATATATACATCGACCCACACGGTCGGAAAATAGAAAAACAGTTCATATTTCCTATTTTTATTGCGTAGGCATACCTTTTTAGCATTTTCAAGCAAAGCAGTTATTAATTAAGCATTTTAGTACGACCCAACCAGCCGAACGGTAGCCCGGTACCTGTACTTACTCAATTTAAACACGTAAGTGACATATATATAAAGTTATTAACAATTTACTCTTTTAAATAACTACAACACATGCATATTAAAAGAAATGCATACTAAACAAGGTTTATAAGCAACCTATATGATTTCGACATTACTTGTAATTGTTTACAACCAATTTATACACAACGACATTCATTTATTCATTTTCAATTAGTTTACATTCACTAATTTAAATTCAAGTTGGTTCACTTCCAATTCAAATTCCATCACATATCTTTCATTTTTTTATCAATTCAATTTCATTAATACTTAATGAATTATATACAATCGACCAACAATCATATAACAACCAATGTCATAACCAACATAACCAAATTATTAAATTTACATTCAATTTGGTTCAACACTTTTAATTCCAATTGGTTTAATATTAAATTGGCTTTCATTGAATTTCCAATTTATTAGCTTTTAATGAATTAATACTTACATCCATTATTCCATATCAATTTATTCACATTAGATTGATTAACATTCAATCCATTAATTAATTCAATTGCTAATTCACTTTACAATTAAAGTTGAATTTCATTTATATAACTCAAGTTCACATTTATTTAATTCACTTTATTATTTTACTTCGATATCAAATTCAACTTCATTTAACATCACTTAAGTTATATTCCATTTCAAATTTCCACTTATAAATCCAATTCAGATTCCAATTCTAAAGTAAATTCTATTTAACTTTTACCAAAGTCAAATTTCATATCACTATCAAATTCAGATTTTTGCTTAACAAAATTCGTTTAACCATTTTATCATTTGGTTTCACTTACATCTTCTCATTTTATAAGTTACACAACTTATTATTCAACTTCCAAATCTGATTTAATTTATTTAACTTCCTTTAGTTAAATTCCAAATCATATATTTACTATGCTAACTCAATTTCATTTCAACTTTACCAAAGTTAAATTTATTATCTCATATTATAAGTTCAAAACTCATTTTACTTATATTTATCAATTACAACTTGGATTTTAATTTCAAATTTGTTTATCACAACAACAGTTCAATTTTCAATTTACTATGGTAGCAAATCCATCACACAAAAACTCGAAAATGATACTGATGATGCTGCAGTCATCACCCTTATTATTTCCCAGTAACAGTGGTGAATTCAGTGCTTAATATTCTTTTAAAATTTCCTTTTTATTTAAAAATCACATTTACAAATCTCATTTATAAATCCTTTTCTCATATAATTTAATTATTTAACTTTACTTATACAAGATTATTTCACAATTGTAAATCATTTTAATTATAATTCTATACTTATACAATTGTTGCTTTTATATAATTTATTCAAACAACTTTTATTAATTTATATATATTCACATTTTCAACAACCAACAATTTATTTATATACACTTTAATAATTCTGAAAAATTATTTCTTTATATGTAAAATATAATCAAGGTAAAATTATTTCATTTACCCAATTTAAAATGATACTGTGTTGGTTCATCTTGTTTAAGAGTTTAGAAACCCCTATCGATTACAGTTAGCTAGACTGCACCGACCAGAATCTATAAACAATCAACCGATAAGTCACACAATACAAAACAATTTCATATTCACTAACAAACGCGCTCGTACCTATTATTACACTCACACTCATTCTAGAGTACTACTGACTCTATCTCTAATGAGTAATTCCCAACAGAGCAGGGTTATCGCTTAACCATATGCTCCGATACCACATTGTCAAGACCCGATTCTTCGACTTCCGAAAGTCGACATTAATACGTCCACTGTATCAACTGCCGAGCAATAGAATGCCGGAAAACCAAACCCTGAGGGTTAAAAAGAAGAGGTAGAAGAAGACAGAAAGAAAGAAAAGAAGAAACAACAGAAACAATATCAGAATCTCACATATCGCAGCGGAACAACATATAATAGATAAATGAATCATCTTTAGATCAAAGAACTATATCAGTTAATACATTACATCATCAGAGTTTACAACAACAATACAACACTGGACAGTTATATAAACTTGTCCTCATACAGAATACACAGCGGAATAAATAATATCATATACAAGTGATACGTCTCTCCATCCAGCTCGCCACTTGAGCTCCACAGCATCTCCTGAATCCAGAATGACCTGAAAACCCGACTCTAGGCTTCCCGTGTGGAAAATTATGGGCACCCAGAGTTTAGGAAAGGAACAATAAACTCCAGGTCAGTCATGGGACTGGTGTGAGAACTTAAAACAGTTTATTATCTTTAAAAAAAACAACAAAGGAAGTAAAAGACATCCGCAATGCTTTTGGAAAATGAAACTACCATAAGACCTCCAACCACACACACAATGCAATCGCAGACTTGGAGGAGATTTCTTCTTATGATAGTCAAATATGCTTACTACGCAAGAAAAACTCTTTTGATATTATTGCTAGTGCATAGTGTGAAAATTCTTTCGAAAATACAATATTAATCTTAGCCAGCATAGGTACCATTATATTATGCCTGCTATAGCTGCCGCCTGAGGAGACAGGTTATACAAATTGCAATCGTAAAGGGCTTGTATTGTTTCTTTGGATTTTCCAACAAATGGTCAGGCTAAGGATCTTCCTACTGCCACATGGGTACGCCACTGGCGGGACGTCCCGAGAACTAACTAGCTCTCTGTCAACACAAGGTCGGGTTACCTCTTACACTAGGTAACTACTACACGAATATGCCACCTCCCCGGTCCTTTGGGACCTTTATCCGAGGCGCCTCGATCACAAAGCAACAATCATACAGAGTAAATGAGATTGGAGCAACCACATAGGTTAAATACCAGGGATCCATACCTGATACCACCCTTTTCTAGAAGGAAATGACATACCCTAAAGGGAGCGACCCTCATAACCTTGCCACATCATTCCTGTTTTGCCTATTTTCGGGTTGTGAGGTCCGAAGAGGTCTCGTCCACAAAGCTACGCTTTTTCACAAAGCCACGCTTTGATCAACAAATGATCAATAAATAATCATCACACATCAACACTCAGCATGCCACACTACCAAATTGGGAGTATATCACTGATAACTTTCAACTACATAACCTCTGAGCTCGTACGTCTCAGAGAAGGTAGTTAAGCTAAGAGAATAAATTCTCCGCCACCAAGTAGAAATGTATTTGGAAGAAATCAGCTTTATATCTCAAAATGTAATGTCAGACATGTAACCATACAAGTCTGTTCCGGGTTTGAACTGAACCGAAGCACTTCCAAAGAGGCCCTTGCAATCCGGGTATTCACAATCCCGATCGAACTTCCCATCACAAAGGAAATCTCTATACCATAGCTAACGGTGCAGAGACAATCGATAGGTCATCCTATCGTTTTCACAAATACCCGGTCTTCACCACCGGTCTTCAAATGTGATCCATATCGTCGTATCACTAATTCGGAATGGGTTATACGACACAAAGGTCTTTTCCCGGCTAATCCGAATAGTGAGCACAATATTTTAAAACATATGAATATTGGGATTTCAATTAAGTCACAACTTATTACCCAAATCCTTTCCTTTAAATGGTTTAAACAAATTACCATTTTAAATCTTTAAACAAAAAGATTTACTTCACAAGGTTTACCCAGTTTCACAAAGATTCATTCACAGATTCCCAAATCATTTCCCATTTCAATTGGATTAACCCATTAAATCTTTAAATTAAGATTTAATTTATAGCTTTCAAAATTATTCACAATTCAAGTCTTTTATAATATAAAAGATACACCTTTTAAAATCTTCTTTGATTTCAAAATAAAACTTAATCATCTTCACAAAGGTTAATTCATAGTTTTTCTCAAACTATTCACAAATTTCATTTCATCTTGAAATGTTTCGATACAAATTGGAAATCTTTTCACTTTATGAAAGCTATTATTATTTGAAAACAGATAGTTTTCGTTTTGGGAAAAACTGGTTACAATTTCACAGGTTAAAGCCATTCAAGTACGAAACTTGAATATAAATTTTAAATTTCCGAAACCATATTTTAAATAGTTAAAAACCTATATAAACACCTTTTATAACTTGCATAATATTTTAGACCAAAATTCCCAAATCATTGAATTCAATTCCAAATATTGAATTCAAAATTTAAATCAAATGATTTAAATTCCAATTTTTTTATTAAGTTATTTAAAATAACTTTTATTTCTGAAACTCATTTTCAAAAAACTTTCAATTCCAATTTCAAAACTAATTTGGATTCAAAAATTCAATCTTTAGAATTGTCAAAAATCTGTGACTTAACCGATTTCCACGTGAAATCCACATTTGTGTGTGTGTTGTGTAGTCCAAGGGTTTAACACAATAGTGCAACAACATCCAACCATCACAAATCAAATATAGCAATACAATTGATAAGCGGTATAACTATAACGCTTATCTTTCATTCAAAGATCACAGATATATATTACAGATAAACAATTTACAAATCACAATACAAATCAGGATATATCACAAAGCATCACATATTAGAGATGTCAAACAATTCAACATCCAATATAATCCAAACATCCATAAGTAGGATTAATTTAATTATCTGATTAATTCAAATCAAATAATTTCTATGAATAAATTTGGCTGGTTATGGTAAATTAATAACCAATTAACTACAAAAACATTTAATAAATTATCCTTTAATTAATCATTAATTAACCCTTAATTAATAATTAATACTAAATTAATTATTTTTAATTAATTCCCATAACCAATTAATTTCTACTTATAAATTTCCACTGGGAATTTACATTTCCAAATATTCACCCTTGATACGATTTTCAAATCAATTTCACAAATATTCACTTTCAACTCAAAATCAATTTTCAATTGATTTTCAAATTCCAAATAAATTTCCAATGAATTTCCAAAATTATTTCTTTTTTTAAAATAAATGTCTTTATCTCTTCAAATCTATTTAAAAATCCAAATTTAAATAAATTCTTCAACTTATAAATAATATTCTCGAAATCCATTTATTAAGCCCTTTTTCCAAAATTTGAAATTTAATTCAATATAGTTCAAAAATAAGACTTTTATCTTTTTAAAACTCCTTTTAAATTTATCCAATTCTCAAAAAATAAATTTTAAAATAAACTTTCAACTTGAATTTTCAAAAATCCAATTTTTTATTTATTTCTGGTATCCAACGATACCAAAAATATATTCGGCTAAATTATAGCCTTCCACAATTCCAATCACAAATATAATCACACGGAGATTATAAATAATCAACACACAACATATGAAACAAATTCAAATGTTTGAGGAATCCAGTTGGATCCCTCCAACCTGTTTCCCTGCATCCACAGATGTTAGCACAATACCAATTCCACTTCGAGGTGAATATCGCGGTATATGGGATTTATTAATATTATCCGCTATTATGCGGCGCAATAGGGTCTCATCCGCTATATAATGCGGGAAATCAACTCTAAATACATATATAATATCAATTCCACTTCACGGTGGAATATCGCGGTATATGTTTTTAATAAATAACCTCCGCTTAATATACGGCGTATAGGGTCTATTTCGACACAATAGACAACAATCATCATTCAATTTACACAATCAAGCAATATTAAATCTAACTATTAAAAATTTAAATCGAAACAAATATTCGATTGAGTGAGGAGTTCTCACATTTGCTTTCAATAACGGTTGCAGTATTTTATTTCGAATAAAATTAAACGCACGTTTAATTTTACCCGAAATTATCACTAGCTCCAATCGACTCCAAACCAGCTCCATTGCGTAGTGCCCGTCAAAACGAACCCGACGCAATTCATTTCGTCCGAAACGAACCTCGTATCAAAAAGTTAGAGCATTTTAAAGTTTGAACGAATTTATAAACAATAATTTTACAAATTTCTTTTTATATTTTATACCCTAGCTCATCTGGCTGCACGTTTTCTCCACATCAGATCTGAGCCGCATGCATCTTCTTCCTCCCAGGCATCACGTACGCGAGTTCGAAGAACCCATAGCCGCCATCTTCAATGAATTTTCGCAACCACATCTCGATGTTTGAAGACGACCAGCCACCTCCATTCGAAAGCCCTTCGCGAGCACTACCACCACCCTTAATCTCATTGAACTCGGTCGACTCCCTGCCTAGAAAAACGTGCGCGAACAATGAACGAACGCTACCAATTTGCTCCTCGATCGTTGCACCATATTCAATCATCACCGTACGGATTTCAAGATCTCGTGAAGCTCTTCAATGTTGTAGTTGGAGATTTTTCGAATAGGTTGATGGATCGAGAGATTTTGAGGGAAGAAATATTGAACATTTCTGGCCATCGAATTTTTAATGGCGGCTAACCCTAGTTGCTTAGGGTTTTGTGAAAAATGAAATAATGAGGTCCTTTTATACAAAATTCTTAAAACACTATTCACTCAAAATTTTCCAAACTCCAAACGAAGCATGCCGGCTGGCGTTTCTAAGGTTTTACCCGCGTTCCGAACACAATGGAACGTGTTTCGGAAGCTAATTCAGTCATATGTGCGAGTTACAGAATTAAATGATCAAATTTAAAATTAAATCGATTAAAACGATTTCTATGCGTTTTGGCTTGCCCCGGACAAACCGTAAATCCGATTGACACGAAATTTGAAACCTTACAAATTTAACATTACGGATCCGATGAAACTGGTTTCGTCGAAATCCGAGACTGTTAGAAAAATGACTATTTTCACTCGTCAATTAAATATTAAAATATTCAATTTTCACAAATTAACTTTAAATTCAATTTTAAAAGTTCTACAACATCATTCTAACTCCAATATGATTTAATACAACTTTATAAATCATTTTTAATCACATTAAACCCAATTTCCAATTATTTCTATAATTTCAAATATTAAATTAAAAATTTAATTGTCCAATTAAATCACTATATTCGAATTTTTAATTCATTCAGCTTACAAATCTCACTTGTTAATATTTAAAATTAATTAAATATACGAATTCCAAATGACAGAAATTCTGGGTCGTTACATGGGCAGTATACTTCAAATAGGAATATGTCTTACGATTTCTAACTACCGTAAGTATTTTCAAATAAAAGCCCAATGACTTATCTCAAACTTAAATAAAACTGTTGTCAAATATAAGTCCATAGCTAACTTGCAATCAACCCAATAACCCATATCTATCATCCATAATGTCCTATCAACGTAAGAGACGGTACTCAAGTCACTTAATACATTTTAATGGGAATTAGGCAAATTCTGACCATTGAATAACTTATCTAAGGTAGGTGCATGTCATTTACTACCTATAATCCCAAGGCGGACTCCTCACTAGTAACTATCTAACTAACATTGCTTGGAATCTTTTTAGCCACTTAATACTCTCTATTGAAGCAGGCCCTTTTTTGAGATATCCTCTACTATGCCTAACCCGTAATCTTGACCATTTACTAGTTTCTACATAGAGAAGAGGCGGGCTTTCACATAATCGGTTAATACCTTTAATCTCTGAAGCAGGTCCTTCATATTACGATACCCTATAGTGATGTCTCACATTAGCCCGACTATTCGTAAGTACTGGTAGCCAGATTAGCAGGATAGGTTTACCCTATAGAATTTGGGACTAACCTCGCGTCATCGTAGTTACTTATTATAGGCAATGTCTTACATTAGCCCCAAAGTCACACTGCTGGTAGCTAGATTAGTTGGGCAGAATTTCATGTTCTTTTGATTGACTTTGCATCCCTATAAATTAATTATAATTTATATCACACTCTACATATATTATCACACATCTCGCCGTTTAATTCCTCCATCATATTAAATTCCTTAATTATTCTGTATTTAATTCCATTTAATTCTCTTTTAATTACAAATTTATTGCCCGCTAAATATGTAATTAATGTCCGTACATCCTAGTCCTATAATAACTAATACGAATATAGTTGTATCAAATGTTATATATATGTTTCTATGTTTATACGTTAAGCGCGGTTATATGTGTGTCTATATATTAATTTCCAAACTAGAACATTTCTTTCCACATTTTAATTTATCAAAGTTATCCTTCTAAAAAGGATCACCATTATAATTTTCTATAAATTAACCAAAGTGAGATTTTTTGCTTCGTTTGAAATTAAAAAGAATTTTTTTTCTTTTATTGAAACAGTCAGTGCAAAATATGAAAAAGAATATCCATATCTAACACATCTCTTACCCTTTTTGATATATTCCTTATTAATTCAAATGCTGCACTTTTATACATATTTTAGAATTAGAAAATCTATGGAAGTTACATGGAGACTGCTTCAAATAAATGAAAACATAGAAATTTACATTCCAAGTCAACTAGGGCAACCTAACTTACAACCTGATTATTAATCTGGAATACATTCACAACTTTACCAATATTTTACAATTAAATATTTAAGGTCAATTTCAAATTTCCAGATCATTTTGTACATGCTATCCCTATTTTATTCAGATCTTCAAACCTTTACACTGCCTTGACTATTATTAAATCAAAAATTATTTAATTCCATAAAGGTGCAAAATAATTTCCCTTTTCAAGCACCTTTTATGGCATACAAAATTAATTTCATAAACTTATTACATTAAATTCGAAATCAGCACTTACTACTTTATGAAATTATGGCCTATACTTATGAAAAGTTCGTCGACCCCCAATATTTTCCAAATTTAACCCCGTTTGAACCCATTAAGATAGCATTATAAAATAGTAGATTTCCCTTTAGTAGTCATTTATTATTTCAGAGATATTTTTAGTTACAATACAAGTAGACTTCAAATCACAATCTATTCGTATGCATGCCAAATTCCTAGTTTCAAGTTGTTATCAACATCTATTGCTTTATTACTCAAAATCTATTGTCCTTTAACTAAATACATTTTATAACTTTAAATAATGAAAATTTTGGAATAGACAAGGATAACTTCTATCCTATTAATTTCTAACTAGATTACTGATCATATTTTATATAAATTTCTTATGCTATTTCTATCCCAATCTCTCAATATTGCCTCTGTTTATATTTTTCCTATCTAATTGGCTCATACTTTAATTGTTATTCTCTGTATTTTCCTTATACAGAAATGTTCCTTCTATCTTAATTATTCTTATTCTTCTATTCTCTATTCCTTAATTTAGTTAAGTTCCATTTCCATTTATTCACCATTTTCAGAAAGAATTAAAAAAAGAACTTCTGAATTTATATAACAGAAGAAAAATCATCAAGTCCAGTGTACGCTCTATTTATTTTGAAAATGAAGAATCCCTTCTCTAAAAAATCAAAAACTTTTTAAATCAACCAATTTTAAACTAGAACTTTAAAAAAGAAAAATCCTTTTTACCAAAACCTTTTAATCAGAAACCTTTGACTCGACAAATTTCTAACTTATGGGTTTCTAAATTTCCTTATTTTTTCAAAACAACTTCTTAATAAATCATTTGAAAACTTATTCAAAATATTTCAAGGAATTTCCCAAAAATCTTTTATCAAATTCTTTCCCATGGGGTTGGATTTAGAAATTGACTTTAATTGTCCTTCCAATTGAACTTTCCTTCTTCCCTACTCAATCTCCATAAAAAAAATCAGATTATCTCCTTATGGAGATTAATGTACACCTTCTTGTCGGAGCTTGCATTACTCCTTCACATCTTGCTTCATTCCTTACTTCCGGTTGTTTACAACACATATTATCTTGTCTTCCATCTATTTTTATGTATTGGTTAGGCTCACTAATCTTTGTCTATATAACTTAGGCTACATAATTTACCAAAATGACAATTTTACTGCCTTATAATATTTAATTACTACGTAACAAATTTATTTGTTATTTCTATAAATGTCAATTTTCCGTAATAAATGATTTTTATTCTAGCAGACAATCTTTAAAGACATTTTTTTATTCATTTAAAGTTTACCTATTAGGCGTTCCTTATCTTGCCATAATTACTCTAATAATCTCTTTAATTGGTCCATTTATATCCTTATTAAATTCTTTTAACTCCCTATAACTTGCATATTTATTGCCTTATTGACTTTGGAGTTACAATATTTCCTTCTACATTTCCTAAGATAGTATAATATGCTGAAGTAAAGATCCGCCTAATGTTTTTGCGTATGTTTAAAATAACTATATATAATTATACATAGTCGGATTTTTAAAAAATACTTTCAAAAATAACAAGTATGCCTCTCATACATATACCTATCCCCGTTGATTGGGTAACCTATGCTTTGATACCAAATGTGACAACCGGCCATGGAATGGACCTAAATTCCAACGTAGAAAAGGTCCATCAAAACTTAAACTCATCTCAAAGTAGGTTGTTGATTGGTGCAAAGAACAATAAAGAGCTATTTATCTATACATTTTAAACATAATAGAAGGATAGAGTATAATAACAGAAACATTGCCCATTTCATTTAAAAATCAAATGTCATAAAAACCGATAACAACCGTTACATATCCTTAGTATAATATTTTCAAAATACATCATTATACATTTATGGGTACATCAGAAGATAACATACGTAGATAAACAGGTAAACTTCCATAAGTTTTCTCCATGCCTTCGCCTTCAACGTTATCATCTTTCCTAACACGTGTTGTAATGAGAATTGGAGTCAGAACAACATATGTTTAGTGAATAAAAATCTCGAGCCTTACTATATTAATACTTGGGCAATATACTTCAAATAGGAATATGTCTTACAATTTCAACCTACATCACAAGCCTCTTCAAATATAAGCCTAAAGATTTTTCTCAAAATTAAATAAAAGGCTTTCCAAATATAAGCCCATAGCTAACTTGCTATCAACCCAATAACCCATATCTATCGTCCATAATGTCCTATCAATGTAAGAGATAATACTCAAGTCATTTAGTACCTTTTAACGGGAATTAGGCATACTCTGTGTAACAACCCTAATTTTATTGACATGATCTAGGAGATTTAATTAGAATAAATTAAATAGAATAATGTAGACAAGGAGATTGAGGAGTGATTAATAAATTAAGTGGTTGTGCTTGTTTAACTAAATGAACTAATAAATGATTAAGTAATTAAACATAAGGGCATTAGGGTAAATAGCCGCCCATATTTCCCACCCTTATACTATTCTCCTTAGTCATACACGTTCATTTTATCTCAAACAAAATTTGTAACCATGAGAAGAAAGCAAGGCCGGCCATTAGGAAGAAGAGAAGAGAAAAATCAAAGTAAAAGCTTCGGATCAAGCTAGAAGAAATCAATCTTAATCAAACTTCAATTTCCTTATCCAATCTAAGGTGAATAATAATTTCTACATCTCTATTTTGATTTTATTATCATATGGTTTTGGATTTAATCATAAATTTGTTTAATGATATATATTGATTGGTGATATGCTTGATTTATGATTTATATGATTTAAACAAGGTTGTTTATAGGAGATATATACGGTTTTAGGGTAAAACCAAGACTTAATGATTTTTAAATGCTATGGAAAAATATGTAATAGAAAACATAATTTTGGAATAGGGTTTTAATTTTTATAATTTTCCAAGCCGTGGAGATTTTATTATGAATTTTCAAAGGAAAATATGGTTATTTGGGTTTATAAATTTATTTTGGAAAATATATTAAGAATTTGGGTCTGAAATTTTAATATGTTAGACAACTTGATTAAAGTGAATTTCTGGAATTTTTAGGGATTTTTACTAAGTGATTTAGTATGGAAAATAAATTATTTCGAAAGGAGGTCCTAAATGATTTAATTATTTTTATAAGAGGAAGGGCTTGTTTGTTAAAAGTTAACTTGATTTTAGATCTGAGAAAATGCGGCAAATATTATCCAAATTATTTAAAAGTTTGTGAAAGCCAATAAAATGTTTACAAGTAGGCAAGTTCGTTACAAAAAGTTACTTATTTTGACAAAATCGGATTTTACCCAAAAAGATGGTTCCGCCTTCTTTGGAAAACCTTTCGACTTAGACCTCTCGACTAAGACCTTTCGACTTCATTGATCAACAAGGTCAAAAGCAATGCATATGATATTATTCAGGTGATATGCAGTGAATTGGACCAAGTCAAAAGGTAAGATGTCAAAGGATTGCTTTCGAAGGGTTGCTTTCGAAGGAGATGGTCCCTACTTACTTTGGTTTGAAAAAGAAAAACCACTTGCCTGTTTTCTAAAGACCTTTCGACAAAGTCGAAAGGTTTAGTTTCAAAAGGTTGTTTTAAAGACCTTTCGACAAGGTCGAAAGGTTTGGTTATAAAAGGTTGTTTTTATAAAACCTTTTGACAACGTCGAAAGGTTTGGTTTCGTATGGTTGTTTCAAAGAGGATTTTGAAAAGAGCTGCCGCCTTTATTTTGGTTCAACCCCTTTGAAGGGGTTGAAAGCAGGAGCTTTCGAGTATGTCGAAAGGTTTAATGGTTTCTATAAAACAAGCCGCTTTCCAAACCATCCGAAGGGGTCAAAAGCTGAAGCTTTCGATGTAGTCGAAAGGTTTAATTGCCTTCTCCAAAGTTTTATAAAGAAGAGAGTGGTTTAGAAAACTTTCACCTATGACCCAAAGTAATATTTTTAAGTTAAACCTTTCGAAGAGGTTGAAAGTGTAACCTTTCGACGTTGTCAAAAGGTTTGAAAACCCATACTCTAATTTTTAAAGGAAAAACCCACGGCTTATATAAAGGAGTTTGTAATGGCTTTAAGTATGAAATTTTTAAGAAGTATTGTCTTGATAAATGTTGGGTGCGTTTCCACCACCACCGAACCAAAGGGAAGAAGGCACCACCGAACCACTCACCACCGAACCAATCCACTCCCAAGGCCTAGCCGAACCAAAACAAGGAAAGAGCCACCGAATCACCTGCTACCGGACCAAATACCATCGGACCAAAGCCACCGAATCACATACTACCGGACCAACATACCACCGGACCAGAGCCACCGAATCACATACTACCGGACCAACATACCACCGGACCAACGTTGCCAGGCCATATTACATCAGCCCAGGCCCACCAGCAGCTATATACATCCGAGACCCCTGCCCCCAGCCTCACTCTATAAATAGAGGGGTAGGGGTACAACAATGGCGGACAAGTTTGAGGGCTCAAGCACGGATAGAACTTTCAACCAACTTTCATATACTTGTATCAAAGCTTTGTACTTGTAATTTGAACAGTAAAGGAGAATAACATATAAAGTGGACGTAGGCACATTCTGGCCGAACCACTATAAATCTGTGTGTCTTTTACAGTTTAGTCCCTGCTTTTTATATATTTGCATAAATCACCCAGATCACTAAAAACAACATAAAATAAACTAAATCATACGACTTGGAGGTGTTTGCCCATTTTTTGTGCAAACATTTTTGGTGCTTTCACTGAGAAGGGTGAACTCCGAACTTCAGCTTCTCCCACTTAACCTTCTTCCTAACAGCATCGCTCATTGCTTGGAAGACATGCCTCCCAAGTAGAAGAAAGATGTTAACAAAGGAAAAAACATCGCAACCAGCAGTGTTCCAGATCCAGTGGTCACAGATCAAGTAAATCGTCCCATTCCAACAGCAGTACCAAATGAAGGTCAGGCAAATCCGACAACCCCTGCCATGGAACAGCCGGCAGCAATTACTAGGGCAGATCTAGACAGGGTTGTGGCTGAAGTGACTAACCGCTTCACATCCCAACAGGAAGCCTTGGTGAACCAACTCATGTCACGCTTAAGGGATGCTGAAGAGTCCAACCGCAACACTGAATCATGGGGCGAGTCCCAGTCTGGAGGATCTCAGAGGCGACAAAGATCTTCCTTCTTCGAAGAAGCCAACGACAGAAGCGGCCATGGTAGGAGCCGAGACCGAGCTCAGCCCGAAGTTGGACCTGAGGAAACGCTTGGAACCGAACCCAACGGGGGAGGTACCGGGCGGAGGTCAACTATAGCTGAGCCTGTCATGCTGCCTAACCACGGAAACACCAATGAAAGGGGCTAAGCTAGAGTCCAGCCCAAAGGTGGACCCGAGGAAGTGCTTAGAACAGAACCCAGCAGGGGAAGATCAAGGCAAGGGCCAACTGTAGCTGACCCTAGCATGCTCCCAGAATACCAAAGACAGCCACTGGAAAATATTAGGAATGATAGACGATACCATCCCTACAGGTCATCTAGACGAAATCAATCCCACAGAGCAGAACCAAACTCATTTTTATCTGCTCCAAATTCTGATGAAAGGATGGCACGCTGGTTCAGAGAGTGCGTCCAACGGGATCAAAGAGATCGAGGGATAGACGCTAGGGTAACCAGCCCTTTCGCCCACAATATCGAAATTGCCATCACCCCTCGAGAATGGAAAATGCCTACAATGGAACCTTATAAGGGAACCTCTGACCCCGTTGTACACTTACAGAGATACACACAGCATATACTCATGAGCGGAGCAACAGAAGGAGTGATGTGCAAATGCTTTCCACTATTCTTATCAGATCTAGCTACCTCCTGGTTCTGCCATCTACCCCAAGGATCCATCAGCTCATGGGAGATGTTGAAAGAAAATTTCATCAGCCAGTTCCGCATTCATGTGGAGCAACCCAAGGACGCTTATTCCTTATCCAGTATCAAACAGAAACCTGGAGAGAAGGTGCAGCAATATCTAACCCGATTCAATGCCGCAGCGGCCGCAGTCCAAGATGCCGATGAGAAGCTTATCTTAATGGCCCTCTGTAGTGGTGTGCATCCGGATACTAAATTTGCTAGAAGATTGACAAAAGAAAAACCAGCTACTTTACCAGATTTCTTCCATGAAGCCGGGAAATATATAAGGCTTGAAGACGCTGCCACTGAGGGGCAGTCGGGGCAACAAAATAAGGCAGCTCATGGCAACACGCCCGCTGTAGCAAAGGACGTTCGAAGAAATGATTCTAGAGACAATGCTGGGGGAAAGAAGGGAGAAAAGCGTCTATATCGGCCGGGACCGAGATTTGACGCTTACACCCCTTTGAATGAAACGATCGAAAACATCTTCCTCGCCACTCAAGACGAAGTTAAATACAAACGCCCCCCGCATAAGAAGGAATCAGATAACGCAATTAAGTCTGGAAAATTCTGTCGCTTCCACGAATCCCATGGGCATGATACCAATGAATGCCATCATCTCCGGGACTTGATTGAAGAACACATCAGAAGAAGGAGACTAGAACGCTATGTAAAAGGTCAGAACATGACTCCAGCTCCTGCCAATGAGAACCCAAGGTTACCCTCCCCAGAAATAGGTAGAGGAAATCGCAACACCAGCGGTTCCAGTCAAGAGAAGATAGTGGTCCATACCATCTCGGGAGGGCCACACATCGCCGACGGAAGCTGGGCAGAGATGGAAAGGTACGGAAAGTCACTTAGGAACGATGAAGAATGCGTTAACTCTATTATAGAAGAACGCCACCCGAAGCGGATAGAGAATGATGACATCACATTCAGTAGGCATTACCTAGAGGGAAGGCAATACCCTCACGCGGATCCCATGGTTATCTCTGCCCGACTCGGTCCAGCCGAAGTTTTCCGAATTCTAGTAGACACTGGAAGCTCAGTGAATATCCTATTCAAGCATGCATTCGACAAAATGAAGCTGTCATTAAAGGATGTTTTCCCCTTCAATAAACCACTACACGGTTTCACTGGAAATGCGAAGATGCCCCTCGGGCGACTGGACCTCTTTGTTGAAATTGGAAGTCATCCCCGCTCCGTTGTGCGGAAACAAACATTTGTGTTGATAGAAAACCACTCGGCCTACAACGCCTTCTTAGGAAGACCCGCCTTGTCTGACTTCCAAATTGTCCTGGCCCCATGGTGCCTGAAGATGAAATTTCCAATGAACAATGGAATAGGGGAAGTAGAGGGAGACCAGGACATCGCTCGAGATTGCTATGTAACTGAACTTCGCAATAACCGCAGGAAGGATATAGGGAAGAGTGCAGAGACTGCCCTCTGCATGAAAAGTTTGGAAGCATAGCAGCTAAAGAAAGCCCCTCCTCTTTGATATACCAGTGACCCTTTCAATGAATTAGACCCCAGGGACAAAGAGGAGGAGTCCACCGCCGAGCCTGCAGAGGCTATGGAATTTGTATCTGTGGACAAACACGACTCGAGTAGACTATTGAAAGTCGGGTCCCAACTAAAAGCAGAATTGAAGGAACAACTCATTGATTTTCTCCGCCACAACTTGGATGTATTTGCATGGTCACACGCTGACATGAATGGAATCTCCCCAGACATAGCATGCCACGTACTAAACATCGATCCTACCAAGGCGCCAGTAAAACAGAAAAAGAGAAGTATGGGGGCAGAACGATCAGTAGCCCTCGATGAAGAAGTAAAAAACCTACTTGCCAATGACTTCATACGAGAAGCCATCTACCCAGAGTGGATCGCTAATCCGGTACTAGTAAAGAAGGCTAATGTGAAGTGGCGAACGTGCATTGACTTCTCCAACTTAAATGACGCCTGCCCGAAGGATTGCTTCCCACTTCCCCGAACCGATCAGCTCGTGGACAGCACGGCCGGGCACGAACTCTTATCTTTTATGGACGCATACTCAGGATATAACCAAATTCCTATGCATGCTCCCGATCAAGACCACACTAGTTTCATCACTGACCGAGGATTGTACTGCTACAAAGTAATGCCTTTTGGACTTAAAAATGCAAGAGCCACCTATCAGCGCCTTGTCAACAAGATGTTTGCGGGGCTAATAGGACAAACTATGGAAGTTTATGTGGATGACATGCTGGTAAAGTCAAGAAAAGCTGACGATCACGTAAGCCACCTGGGCGAGATGTTTCAAGTACTTCGCCAATATGGAATGAAGCTAAATCCTCTAAAGTGCTCCTTCGGAGTATCATCAGGGAAGTTCCTGGGATTCATCGTCCATGCTAGAGGAATTGAAGCAAACCCTGAACAAGTCCGAGCTCTGAAAGATATCAGGATACCTTCTACCCGAAAAGAAATGCAAAGCCTAAATGGGAAGGTGGCCGCCCTGGGCAGATTCATCTCTAAAGCAACTGACAAATGCATCCCCTTCTTCGAAGCTCTAAAGAAAGACAAAGGAAAGTTCGAATGGACTGACGAATGCTTAACAACTTTCCTTAACTTAATCGAACACCTCCAGAGACCACCAGTACTCTCAACTCCGAACAAAGGCGAAGAGCTATACCTATACCTTGCTGTGTCATCTCATGCTCTAAGCGCCGCCTTGGTGAGAGAAGACAAACGCACGCAGCGGCCAGTATACTTTGTGAGCAAGTGGTTTACAGGGGCGGAATCCAGATATCCTAAACTTGAGAAACTAGCGTACTGTTTACTAATCACATCACGGAAACTGCGTCACTATTTCCAATCTCATTCCATCAGAGTTCTGACCGATCAACCACTAAGGCAGGTACTCCATCGTCCCGACACTTCTGGGCGACTACTTAAATGGTGCATTGAACTAAGTCAATATGATATCACCTACCATCCTCGCACCGCCATCAAGGGACAAGCCATGGCCGATTTCATTGCCGAATTCACTACCAACGAAGGTAAGGAGCAATCGGAAATAGCAGAAGACATCAAGTGGAATCTCTTTGTGGATGGTGCGTCAAACGAACAAGGCTCGGGGGCAGGTGTGGTAATAATCACTCCCAGGGGAAATAAGCTACACTATGCTCTAAGGTTGGAATTCGCTGCCACCAACAACGATGCAGAGTATGAAGTAGTGATAGCTGGATTAGAACTTGCCTTAGAAATCGGAGCCAATTCTTTGTGTCTTCATAGTGATTCTCAACTTATTGTAAATCAAATACTAGGAGAATTTCAGGCTCGAGAAGAACGACTCATAGCATATCTAAAGAAGACCAAGTTGCTTCTCGATCAATTGGATCGCTATTTAATCAAACACATCCCTCGGGAAGAGAACCAAGAGGCCGACGAATTGGCGAAGCAAGCTAGCATGAGAGACGACACTATTTCCGGAGCAGTGGCCATCTTAAAGCAACTGACCCCAAGTTTCGAGCAGGTGAATCTGATAGCTACAATCAAAGAGGAAACTTGGATGACTCCCATCCAAAAATACTTACAAGATGGCACACTGCTCGACAAGCGTAACGAAGTCAAGAAAATCTTGAGGAGAGCTTCCCGCTACACAATACAAGTAGGCACCCTTTATCGGCGCGACTTCTCTAACCCCTTATTAAGGTGTGTCGCTGAAAGGGAAGCAAAGGAAATCTTATCCAGCATCCACTAAGGAAGCTGCGGAGATCACACTAGAGGGCAGGCTCTAGCAAAGAAAATACTCCGATATGGATACTTCTGGCCCACCTTAAACAAAGACGCCCTAGATTTCGTCAAAAAATGTGACAGATGTCAGAAATTTGCAAAGATTCTGCGGCTACTCACAACTGAGATTACCCAAATGACCAGCCCTTGGCCCTTTGCAGTATGGGGAATTGACCTGATTGGCGAACTGCCAATGGGCCGAGGCGGAGCCAAATATGCTATAGTGGCAGTCGACTATTTCACCAAATAGGTGGAAACAGAACCCCTAAATAAAGTATCTTCAGCAAAAGTTATTAACTTCTTGATCAAAAATGTTCTATGCAGGTACGGGGTCCCACTTAAAATCATATCGGACAACGGACTTTAGTTTGACAGCGAGGAGTTCGCCAACTGGTGCCAAGAGCACAGAATTCACAAAAGCTTCTCATCTGTAGCTTATCCCTAGGCAAACGGACAAGTCGAAGCTGTCAACAAAATTCTCAAAACTCTAATAAAAAAGAAACTTGAAAAGTCAAAAGGCGCTTGGGTGGATGAACTTCCGACGGCACTTTGGGCCTATCGCACATCTTTCAGAACATCAACGGGGCATACTCCTTTCTCTTTGGCATACAGATCGGAGGCTATGCTCCCAGTTGAAACTATAGTGCCTTCCCACTATAGGATCCACTATAACCCAGAAGAGAACGAGGAACTCCTTCGCATGTCTTTGGATCTAATTGAGGAAAGAAAAAATGATGCAGCCCTCAAAGCAGCAGCTCACAAGCAAAAAGTGGCAGCGCAATACAACTCCAAAGTCAAGCATCGTAGCTTACAAGAGGGGGATCTTGTCCTCAAGCGAATCTTCCCATGCCCCGGAGCACTAGATCCAATCTGGGACGAACCATATGTAATTCATAAAGATCTCCACAACGGAGCTTATATTTTGTCAACAGTGGACGGAGAGGTGTTCTAGAGGGCATGGAACATCCAACACCTTCGTCGATACTTTTCTTAACTTGTACTGCCCTTATGAAGTGAATTAACAAAGAGAATCAGTGGACGTAGGCATTTTCGTGCCGAACCACTTTAAAAACTTGTCTCTTTTTAACTTGTTCCTTTATATCTTGGCTGCTTGTTAACCTTATCCTTTTCTGTTGAACGAAATCCTATGAAATGGCTTTTCCATTCAAGACACATCACGGCACGACTTCACCTGGACAAGATCTAACAGGTACTATGCGAATCTATGCCCTCGCCAATGAGACACTTTTGCTCTAGCATCCCTCTGCTGCGAGTTAACTCATTGCTCGCGATCGGCCCTTAAAGCCAACTGTAATGAGCCGATTATAAGCCACCGAGAAGGCCGACTATAGCCGAGGCAGCTCATTACGGCATTCGACTCGCCGGCAACCGTGAACCTACTTTAAGCCCCAACATAAGGTGTGGCCAGCCAGGGGTAGTTCACGGTTGACGATCGGCACCCACGCTAGCCGGCCACGGTAAATCGAATAATACCCACGATTATGGGCCACAATGGCTCGGGTAGTTACTGTGCGCGATCTCGGCTCCGAGTGTCTTAAGTACGGCTGTGGTAAAAAAGATAAACTCCCCGCGGAAGCATTAGATGGGTGACAAATGTCTCCAAGACCCACAGCTAGGGAAAGTGACTACAAAACCCGTTTGCCTCGAACTTAAGCACATCGCAGGCCTTCCATGATTGGAAGTTTTACTATTTCTTATATTTCTATCTTATTTAAAAAACTTTCCTCCTATCCTCCATAACAATCCCTAAAGTACAGGACACAAAGTAGGAGACGCTCACCGATGAGGATAAGAACTCACAATGGGATTACAGGTCAATCAACTACATTCCGTGCTCAGTCGTATAAGACATTCAAAGCTACCGTCTACAACTAAAACATGAAGGGCGGTACTTTCTTCTTTTGTGTATAAATACGTAGCTATAATTTATTCGCACATCACATTAAACATTGCAAGGTATGAAATTACATTTTAAGCAAGAACTTGACATCAAACACGATCGAATCACAGGCATATGCACAGCTATACTTCTTATGCAACACATCAAAATGACGAAAGCATTCAAATACGACAGAATCAGCTTAAGTTAAAAAATTACACGCCAAGAATAAAGTCGTTTATTACAAGTAACATAATTATAGCCTAAAAGTTACGTTGCTGATTTGAGACTAACGTAGACAGCAATGTCAGGTAAACAAAAAATATCCAGGTCAAGTCATGAAGTCGGCTGCATCGGAGCTTTACCCTTGTCCTGCTGACCCTCCGGGATCTCTTTAACTACGGAGTGGGAACTCTCAACATGTTGACCAGAGGAAGTTGGTGCTCTGAAGTCCCGCCTGTCCGATCAAGGAAAGAATTCATTAATAATAAGCAACCAAGTTACGGAAAGCTAAAAGGAAAAACTTACCAGCATCTGCTCCTTGATCATCATCCTCTAACTGCACACCGACCTCCTCAACAGCAAGCAGCCGCATACCCTCTTTCACCGCCACCTTCTCCTCCTTGGTGAATTGAGTCGTAACCACATCCATTCTAAAGGCCACGCCGCCCTCCTTATCTGCTTCGACCTTAGCTTCCTCCAGGGCCCTAAGATAAATCCTGGCCATGACTCGGGGATAATCATCCATCCAAGATAAGTTGCCCTGTCTCCAAGTGCGAAAGTACATATCCTGAAGCATCTCGTCCATTATCCCCTCATTCTCCTCAAACTCCCGTATTCGGCACTCAGAAGCCAATAGCTTTGCAGTGGCAGCATCCCTCTACGATTGGTATCGCAAGCAGTCGACCTGAAAGGATTTCCTCATCGCCTCCATCTCCTCCTTCAGCTTGGTTTGAGAAAGCTCCGCGGCCTCAAGTTTCCCGGATAATTCCTTTACCCGCTTGAGATCCGCTTGCCAAACCTCATCCACCGTTGCAATGGCCATGTCAATCCGTTTCTTACAGGCGGCCTCCATTTTCCGCAACTCTGCCCTGCTGGCCTCTTCCATAGTCTTCTTTAATTGCCTAGATGCGGCCTCATGCTGAAAGATCTGAAGGGCTTGATCAGCGAGTTGTTTGGCCTGGTCGGAAACCATTAACCGCAGTCGAATGTTTGCACTGCCGATTTCTTCTCCAGCCTTGACCAGTCGAGCATGATGCCCCATCAGCTTCCTGGTTTCCTCAGCAACCCGGTCAATGTTTGCCTTAGCTTCATCCCCCAAGGTTACAACCCGAGTCGTAAGCAAATCAAGGTCCAGGGACTTGGCCTCGTCAAGCACCCTTACCATGGGATTACGAGGGAGAAGGTGCTCACCAGTAGACTCATCAAAGGAAATATCGTGAGAACCCGGATCCAGATCCGGATGACCCGCAAACGGGTTACGAGCCAAGCCAGGATGATCTATCGGGGTAACAGTAGGATTTTCGGACGGATGCGGGGAAGGTATAAGCTCGGTATTCTCCTCCATGGTATCCTGAAGAGGCTGAGTCAGGGGCTGAGGGCCAGGTGGAGATTCAAACAAGGAGTGACTCCTCTTCTTCTTTCGGATATCCTCTTCGATAACTCCAAGAAGAGGACGGTAGCCGACTACGTCTCCAGAGCGGTTAGTCGGAGGCTTTGGTTTAGCAGAAACCCTGAGAAGTTTATATTGTTCAAGATGGTGCCGAACATCTGATGTCTTGACCGCTTTACCCGTTCCTGGGATAAAAAACCAAGTGTTACAAGCTGACGTTGAACTATAATTCAAGAAATATATCAAGTTAGGAAGAGTAAAGAGACATTCATGTTATACAAACCCTGGGGAGAAGTGGGATACTGCAATAAGTCCTGGATCTCATTCCAGGACGGGAGCTGACCATAAAATATTCCTAAGTCCTTATCACAAATGGAGTCTGCAGAAGTCAAAAATTCACCTTGAGTCGCGGGGGCTGCCTCAACTAGAACACTCTAGGAAGATGAGTCGGAGCTGGTTCTGGCCTTGTCAGATTTCTTAGGCTCCTCTACCAGAGCCGATTCTCCCTCCAGCCCTTCGAAAGCTAGGCGGAAAGCATCGTCTATCCACTCCTAGATCACACCTGCCTGCTTAGAAGACAAAGCCCCAGCACCATCGCTACTCTGTCCATCACCACCACCATCACCTTCTCCATCACTTCCGCTCTCCCCCTCACCTCCTTCATCCTCACCTTTTTTCTCCTCCACATCTCCCTCCTCCGGGATGTCTGGACATGTGCTAGGGGAGGGACCGTCGGACTTCTTAAGCTCCTTCCCCCGGCAATAACATGTGCGCTCTGTCGATCCCAAAAGAGCGAGAGATAACATCAAGCTGCTCATCTTTGAGGGAGCTGGGAAAGCAATCAGGCGGTGAGTTCAGGAGCTCTTGAGGACCGTACCCGTCTACTAGCGATCTCGGGGTTGGTCCTTGTCATTCTGGTGCTGCCTGAACTGGGGGCACTATGGAGGACTCTCCTCGGTCCTTGGACTTCTTCTTGTCAGAACGAGTTTCTACTTTATGAGACATTATCTGCAGCACGTGAAAACATACTGTTAGAACAAGGAGTGTAAAGATATAAACAGGCAAGTGCGTACAGCCTAGAATTTCATTAGTAATTTAAAACATAAAGGGCTTAAGGTTCATTCGGCATTCAAACTCCCCGATCTCATTCGGTATTTCCAACATAAAAAAGTTCATTCGGAAGTTCAGGTCTTATAATTCGTTCGGCAATCAAACTCCCCATGGTCATTCGGGGGTTCAAGGCCTAGAATTCATTCGGTACTCGTGCTCTCCGATCCCATTCGGTAGTTTAATCATAAAAGTTCGTTCAGCAGGAGGAAAATCTCACCTGGTCCGGCGGTCGAGACTGGTTCGGTACTCGGTTGATTCGGCTATTTCAAACAGTCGAGTCTGGTTTGGTACTTGATTGATTCGGCTATTTCAAACGATAGAAGATGAACAGAGACATGAAGCCCATATTTATAGGCAAACAAAGATGACCGAACCAACTGGTTCGGCACGTAGGACCGAATGAGAATGTCCAAGCTGAAACAAAGCACGACATATGCTGGCATATGCCCCACTTTGGGGGGGCAAATGTTGGGTGCGTTTCCACCACCACCGAACCAAAGGGAAGAAGGCACCACCGAACCACTCACCACCGAACCAATCCACTCCCAAGGCCTAGCCGAACCAAAACAAGGAAAGAGCCACCGAATCACCTACTACCGGACCAACATACCACCGGACCAGAGCCACCGAATCTCATACTACCGGACCAACATACCACCGGACCGGAGCCACCGAATCACATACCACCGGACCAACATACCACCGAACCAACGTTGCCAGGCCATATTACATCAGCCCAGGCCTACCAGCAGCTATATACATCTGAGACCCCTGCCCCCAGCCTCACTCTATAAATAGAGGGGTAGGGGTACAACAATGGCGGACAAGTTCGAGGGCTCAAGCACGGATAGAACTTTCAAACAACTTTCATATACTTGTATCAAAGCTTTGTACTTGTAATCTGAACAGTAAAGGAGAATAACATATAAAGTGGACATAGGCACATTCTGGCCGAACCACTATAAATCTGTGTGTCTTTTACAGTTTAGTCCTTGCTTTTTATATATTTGCATAAATCACCCAGATCACTAAAAACAACATAAAATCAACTAAATCATACGACTTGGAGGTGTTTGCCCATTTTTTGTGCAAACAATAAAAATATAAGTTAAAGGTGTTAACTATGTTTTATGAAATATATTTCAAGGACCCTAAACCCACAGGAGTGGTATAGTTAAAAAAAAAATTTTGCTTCTTCAAATAAGAATATATTCACATGATAACCTATAACTGTATTTTGGAAAAAAGAGGTAGAAGAACCAACTAGGGTAACTCATTAGTGAATATATATTACTTAAACTCCTGAATGAGTAGAATTGCATATGAGGAGTAAGGGTGACCCAATAATATAAGATGGCTAAACTCTGTAATTACTAGAGTAAACCAAAAGGTTCATAGTAAACCCATGAAAACTATGATAAAGTAGTTATTGGAATAAACCAAAAGGTTCAAAGTAAACCCATGAAAACTATATAATATGGACAGTTGGCAGGGGCTAATTGGTTTGTAGTGAACCAATGAAAACTATATCCGAATTAAGAATTGACATCAGTCAATAGGTACCTAGTATACCCATGAAAACTAGGATAAGAAAGTGGTTAATGGAAGTATCAGTAGGTTCCTAGTCAACCCATGAAAACTAGGATGTGAAGTGAGTTACTAGATAAAATCCTTAGGTTCCTAGTCAACCCATGAAAACTACGGAAAGGTGATTAGTTATTGGAAAGACCAATAGGTTCAGGGGAACCCATGAATTAATTAAGTTAACTGGCAGGAGCCTATAGTTTCTTAGTGATCCCATGAAAACTATGAATAGGATAGGGGGTTCATTAATAATATAAAGGTTATTAGTAAACCCATGAAAACTAAAAAGTTAATAGTGACCCTAGAAACTAAAATTATGATCGGGTGTCAGATTAAACTGGGGATGGGAAATCATAATTATTTTCAAGTATGCATATCATTATAATATATTGAAAATGTATGTTTTAACCATTGTGGATGCAGGAGCACAGTGTATGGATTTATAAAGGTTTAAGGATACTAGTGAGGCCAAAACCGGTTCCGCTAAGCGGGGTTGTCTCACTAGATACCTAAAAGGATTGAGATGTCAGATTATTATTCATACCAGGCTTTATGTCTGACTTGAAGTTTTTGTTTTTCCCTTAAACTCTCAGATGCTCAATTAATTTTGAGTAGTTTGAGAGTTAAAGTTTTTAGGTTCTCTTCTTAGACGGATAAAGCTTCCGGAGGCGTGCAGGAGGCAGTTAGTTATTTAGAGTTATCTTTTTTCACTGTGTATTTGGATGTAAAGGTAGAGTTATTAGCCTTATTATATACTCTGATCAACTAAGGGAGCATCTTCATATGTCGCTCTTGGCGTATGTGTAATAATTATTTTTTTCTAAACGTCGTTAACGTTTTGGGATTGTGTAATGAACATGAAATGTTTTGAATGGAATGTGAAAATATGTTTTTGAACTATTAATTTTTTTCCATATTCTTGTGATCTGTGTATCAATGAATCTAGCACCGCCGTATTTGATCACCTAAGATTAATAAATATGGATGACCGCAGCATCCGTAGCTGTTAGTTTCTGGCCTCCAAGTAGAGGGATGTTACACTCTAACCATTGAACACCTTATTTAAGGCAGGTCCATGTCATTAACTACCTAAAATCCCAAGGCAAACTACTCACTAGTAACTATCTAGATCATGTTGTATGGAATCACTTCACCCACTTAATACTTCCTATTGAAGCAGACCCTTTTTCGAGATATCCTCTACTGTGCATAGCCCGTAATCCTAACCATTTACTACTTCCTACATAGAGAAATAGGCGGGTCCTAACACAACCACTTAATACCTTCAATCTCCGAATTAGGTCATTTATATTATGACTGGTATCCCATGGTGGCATCCTACATTAGCCCAACTATTCATAGGTACCGGTGCCAAGATTAGCTGGGAAGATTTACCCTACAAAAGTTGGGACAAACCTCACGTTATCGTCGTTACTTATTATAGGCGATGCCTCATATCAGCCATAAAGTCGCACTGTTGGTAGCCAAATTAGCTGGGTAGACTTCCATGTGCTTTTTGAGAGACCTAGCATCCATATAACTTAGTCATAATTTATATCACGCTCTACGTATATTATCACACATCTCATCGTTTTCATAATCAAGGCTTTATAAGAAATCTTTCTTATTTCGCTTTTAACATTAATTACCCTCCTAAGGGGGATTTAATAGAATTAATAACCTATTTAACAATGCAATTATATGTTATAATAATACATTAATGACGCTAATATATTATACACACACACACAAACGTGCCTAGTAATTTCTGAGCGTGCAAAATATACGTCTTAAACTCACGTTTAAATGTCAACTCTTTAAACAATTGTACAAGTATTATTCCATATTATCAACAGTGCCAAAATTCTAATATTCATATCCAAAAAATTCAATCAATGGACTTGTATATAGTTAAAATTTAAACTTAACTTATTACGTCAAAATAATGAAATATATTGATAGTAGAAACTTACAATTCCAATTTTATACTCTATTCAACTCCTTTTTAACATAAAAATAAACAAATGAATTTGTAATCCATCCGTTTGACCAAGGAGTATATAGACTGACCCGACAAGTAGAACTTGAAGGCTATCGAGGTAAAAGGCCCGGCTAGACATAAAGTCCAAAAACTAAATACAATCGAGATCACAAGATAAAGACAAGGTCACTCCAAAAATTGCAAAGCCTGGTTCCATCATTTGATGGATCGATACCGATCCATCCCTATGGATTGCTACGGAATGATAAACGTGCACCCATACCACTCCAACTCCTTCCTATGCCCAAGTTTTGATGTTAGAAACCAACTTGGAACCCCATATGTCGTTTGCCTATTGTTTGCTATTGAAATTTTCAAGCACCAGAAATCAAAAAGTCTACTCCTCTATCGATTCATCTAACTGACTCAGAAACAAGCTCAAAGTTATACAAATAAGTTTGGAATCACAAAGCTAACGATGTATCGTTTCATCCCAAAGTGGCAAGAACAATCCACAAGTTAATCTTATGGATCAGTACAGATTCATGCCTATGGTTCGGTACCGATCCATAGCTGATTGATGACTTGGCTACGTTTCCTCGAGAGAAACTACTGCTATCATGGAAAACGTGGAGGAGGACATGCTAGAGCTTTTTCTGGCAACCTATGGCTTTAAATAGGCATGGAGAGGCATCATTTCGAGGATCTTTTAGCTCTCTTGGAAATTTTACATAATCTTTTGTAGTTGCTTGTGGAGTGGTACTAAACGATAAGAACATCACTTTTAAAACAGCTATATCATCAATAAAATTCTTAAGTGGACGTAAGTAACGATTGGCCGAACGACTATAAACATGTGTTAATCTGTTTTTGCTCATTTTAATTTACTTTTCATCACTTTTATTATCTACTTAATCTTTTGGGTGTTGGTGCTACATTTTGGTACTAACATTTTGGTGCTTTCACCAAGAAAAAATTCTTAGGTTGTTTGGATCCATCATCTAATATTGGATTGCCTAAGTCCAAGGGATAGATTCAGTTTTCTTCATTTTTGGAATTTTATCTACTCGAATTTCCAAAAAATCTATACAAGTGCTTTCTACCATGGGCACCTAAAAGGGATCGATCCACCGCTTCACGTGCTACTGAGAATGATGAGAATGTTGGTTCCCAACATGTTGAGGAGGTTTTACAACCAACCATTAACGAAGGTCAAAACCCAACATATGTGATTGCTAGAGCTGATATGGACCGTATGATGAAACAAATGGAAGATAAGCTCCAGGAAAGCCGTAATGAACTGAATTGACAAATAAAGCAGAGCTTAGATCAGTAAAATCACGTAACAACCCGTAATTTTACCACTTTAAAAATAGAATATGTAGTTTATTTTAAATTTTCAGATATAGAATTTTCTTATTTAAATAATCAGGTTTTATGTTATAAATAAAAATGATAAACTTATTTTTAGAATTTGATTACAAAATCAAGAAGTTTGGATTTTCTTCTAAAAGTGACAAAAGTCGGTTTGCGATAAAATTGGATATATGTTCAAATTTTGTTCTAATGATAAATAATTCTAAAATGATAATAAGTGATTGATAAAAGTTTTATGAGTATAAAAGTACTTGTTTTATAAAGATTGATAAATTTCGTCGTACGTTGACAAATCGATGTTGTATTTTTACAATTGGATTTTTTATTATTAATTATCGTTTTATAAGTCAAATACACTTGTTTTAATTATTTAAAGATGATAAGAAACTTATTTTCAAATTTTTTTACATAAATAAATAGTTGAACAAAAACATCAAAATGTGACCGTAAAACGATTTATCGAAAATCAACGTTTTGTTCAATATAAGTTGCGCAAGTTTGTTGCACCTTTGTTAACAAGTTTTAACGCACACACACAGACACACACACACACACATATATATATATATATATACACATTTTACAAATAATCAAGTTTACATTTACTAAGTATCATTAGAGAATTCTAGAATGTCATTAGTAAAAGTAAGTAAGGTAGTTAAAAAATTCCAAAAGAAAACATTAAGTCAAATTTCACCACAACCAAGGCAAATCTTCACTTTAATCCACTTTTCCATCCAAATACATTCCTCAAATATTAAGTGAAAATGGCATAAATTAATGAAGTGATCGATGATGATAAGTTCTGAAAATAGTAAGTTTAATTTAAGGTTAAGGAATGGTATTTTGGCAATTTGGTAAGGGGTTAATTTGATAACTTACCACTTCTTTCTTTTCCAATAAATACACAAGCTTTCCTCTCATTTTAACACACACCTTCTCTTCATCTTCTTCTTCTTCCTTTAAGCTATTTTAATGGCTTCTTCTTCTCTTCCTCTTCCTTACTAACTTTTTCAAAACAATATCAAACAAAGTCAAAATACCTTCAAACTTTGCCAAAGTCATTAGTTCATTATTAGAAGGTTGTTTGCCAAGTTTAGAGTCAAGGCTAGAAGGTTAGGGGTCCAACCAGCCATGGACGTGAGTTATGAGGAGAGGAAGGAGGAATTCGGGCTTATTTTGGTTTGGTTTCGAAGCATGGTAGGAAGTATGATTTAGATCTTGATTTTCTTGCCTTAAAGTTTGACAGAGTGGAATCCAAACTGAGTTATTTTTTTCTTTAAGTTCATTAAAACCATTACTAAGTTAAAGGAACTTTAAGTGTTAAGTATTGTTTGAAAACCCTTGTTGAATGCTTATTTACTTTGTTTGCTAAAATAATGGTTTGATTTCCTTGTTTGACTATGTTCGGATGGTTAATTAAGTATTTTAAAATTTAGAAGTTAAATACTTAATGGGGTATGCAGAAACAACTAGTACACGTGTTTCGTCTGTGAGATCCAAGGAGACTTGGGCGAGGGACGGAACATGTCGAAGGGAAAGCCCGGATGCTCCAAAATAAATATCAAACTGTTTTAACCCAAGATAAAATAAAAAGTGTTACAAATATTGGATAGAATGAAGCATTGATTGTCATTTATTGTTGTGTTTATTTCATTGATTGATTTTTGAATTAGGCTCGACCAGTTTATGAGCAGTTTACCTTTTTATATGCATGGGCTAGGTAGACCATAAATTGAGAATGATTAAATACGACCACCCTGTGATTAGAATTTCACGGTTTGACTATAAGGTATTCGATAAAAATATGGCTAATTAGAAATTGTAAGAAAAGACATTTATTATAATTTTGGAAATAAAGATATTTTATCTTTTAAATGAAATGGTTTCTTTTGAAAAGTAATGGAAATATTTTGGAAATAAATATTTTGAATTGATAATAAAAGTGATTTACATAAAGAATATATAAAAGTGTTTTATAAACGAAGAGAATTTCTGTAACACCCGTAATTTTTGATAACATTATTCAGAAGATTTAATTAGATAAATTAAATAGAATAATGTAAATGTTAAGTGATAATGGGATTGAGATTTAAATAAATTTAATTAAGGCCGAGTCTAATAAAATAATTAAATGGGCTTGAGAATAGGTTTTTGGTTAATTAAATTACATAAGGGTATATTAGGAAATTTTCCACCCATAACCCTTACCCTTATATATTTTCGTTCCTACTATTTGATTCCCTATTCAAGTCATTTTGAAATGCAAACCAAAATCTTAAGGATAGGTCGGCCATTAACAAGTGAAACTCAATTAAAAGCTAAAGAATCAATCGTAGGGGAAATCAATCTCAATCCAATCTCCTTATCTAAAGCAAGGTGAATAATTATTCCATCTCTATTTTGTTTGAATCATATGTTTTCAAATTTAAGGGTAAATTTGTTTTTATAATGAATTGGATAATGATATGCTAGAATATTGATTTGTTTAACTTAAACAAGATTGTTTAAATGGATTTATGCATGGTTTTAGGGTAAAACTGGTAAATGTTGATGTTTAAATGCCATGGAAAAATTGTATGTTGCATAAAACATGATTTTGGAGTTGGCTTCAATTTTGATAATTTTCCAAGCTATGGAAAGACTGTTATGAATTTTCAAAGGAAAATATGGTTATTTGGGTTTATAAATTTATTTTGGAAAATATATTAAAAATTTGGGTTTGGAATTTTGATATGTTAGATAACAGGATTAAAGTGAATTTCAGAAATTTTTAGGGATTTTTCCAAAGTGATTTGTTATGCAAATTAAATTATTTTAGAAGAGAGACTTCTTTGCAAAATTTGTTTTGCTTAATGGAAAGGCTTATTTGGTTAACTTAACCATGGTTTAGATCTGGAATTAGCGGTAGTTATTTTAGTAAAGAATTTGAAAAGTTTAAGGCAACCAATCTAGTATTGACACGTGGCAAGTTAGTTAGAAAAAGGTTTGCTTTACGTAGTATTAAACTAGGTTTATTCTGAAAAGTTGGTTATGCCTTCTTTAGAGGTACCTTTCGACACAAAGCTTTCACCTTCAATCCATTCGAAACCTACAAAGCCGAAAGCAATACACAAGGTACCATAAAGTAGTACGTAGTAGATTGGAGAAAGGCGAAATGATAGGTGTCAAAAAGCATAGCTTCTGATGGGGTCGTTACCTTGGTTTGTTTTTAAAAGAGAAGAGTCTGCCTTTGTTTTGTTTAAGCCTTCGAAGGAGTCGAAGCATATGGTTTCAACAGAGGTTTTAAAAGGTTTCGAAAGGGTTGCCATTAACATAAGTTTGCTTTCGAATGGGTTCCTTTACTTATGAAAGAATGTTTTAAAAGAAGGGGTTCCGACGTTGTCGAAGCCCTGCTGCTGTTCTTTAGCCTTTCGAAGATATTGGATCAATGCCTTCGAAGGGTAGTGTTTGTTTTAAAGATGTTTTAAGTCTATTCTTAAAGGCTTTCGAAAGGGTCTAAGGGTTTCGAAGGCAATGGCTTCGAAAGGGGTTTCGACGTTATCCTTCAATGTTTGGTTTAAATAGTTTAAAGCTTTCGAAAGAGATGGTGCCGACGCCATCATGTTTTCCCTAATATTTTTATATGATAAAGGATGGTTTTCGCCTATATTCACTTTGACCCAAATAATATTTTAAGTATAAACCCTATGCATTCGAAAGGGGGACTTTCAATGATTTCGGAAGGGTTACTTCCAATGGTTTCGAAAGGGGTACATTCAAATGGTTTTGAATCTATGCTTCTAAAGTTATATGTTAATACTTTAATAGAGTCGAAAGGTTTCAAAAGGAAGGTTTTAAAGTATTAGAAAGGCAGGAGCATACTGTTTTGAAGATAAATTTTAATGCTTTCGAAGGAGGTCATCCTATGAAGTCAAAAGCAAGGTTTCGAAGGTTTCGAAAGGTTTTGTAACCCAAACTCAATTTTTAAAAGAAAAATCCATGGCTAAATTAAAGGAGTTTTTGTAATGGTTTTGAGAAGAAGCTTTCCTTGATAAAATAATAGGTTAAAGGGATTAACCATGTTTTACATTAAACCCACAGTAGTGGTATTATTTTGTAATTATGTTTGCTTCCTCAAATATGAGTTTATTCACATTTTAATGGACCCATAACTGCATTTTGGGGACAATGGGCAGGAGAACCAGTTAGGTTGACCCAGTAGTGAATATAAATTGATTAAACTCCTGGATGAGTAGATTTGCATCCAAGAGGTCAGGAAGACCAAAACATAGGATGCCTAAATATGGAAGTTGTCAAGGGGACAGGTTCATAGTGATCCCGTGAAAATTATGATTTGGAAGTTATTAGAGTTACCAATAGGTTCATAGTGATCCTATGAAAACTATGTTATAAGAATGGTTGGCAGGGGCCAATTGGTTCATAGTGATACCATGAAAATTACGTTTGAATTAAGTTATTGACAGATGTTAATAGGTTCCTAGTCAACCCATGAAAACTAGGATAAGAAGAAAAGGTATTGGCAGGGGCTAATAGATAACCCATGAAAACTAGGATAAGGGAGAAGTTATTGGAGTAACCAATAGGTTCAGGGGAATCCATGAATCAACTAAACCCACAGGAGTGGTAATGTTAAGTTATTTGGCAGGGGCCAATAGGTTCATAGTGCACCCATGAGAAATATGAAATAGGATAGGGAATCCATATATTATACAAAGGTTATTAGTAAGCCCATGAAAACTAATAGGTTAATAGTGACCCTAGAAACTATAAATATGATAGGGAGTCAATAAAACAGAGGATGGGAAATCTAGTATGTTTTAACATGTTTGCATATCATCATAATATTTTGAAATGATTATATTTTTACCATTGTGGATGCAGGAGCACAATATATGGTTTTATAAAGGTTTTGAGATACTAGTGAGGGGAAATCCCGTTCCGATAAGCGGCATGGTCTCACTAGATATCTAAATGATTTGAGGTGGTAGATTATTATTCATACAAGGCTTTATGTTTGACTCGAAGTTTATGTTTTCCCCTTAAAATCTCGGATACTCAATTGATTTTTAGTAGTTTGAGAGTTGAGGTTTTCAGGCACCTCATTAGACAAATAAAGCTTCCGGAGACGTGCAGGAGGCACGATAGCTATTTAGAGTTTTCTTTTATTTGATTCCGCTGTGTTGTTTGTAATGGCAAAGTTGTTATATTGCCTGTATATACTCTGATCATCCAAGGGGGCATCTTCATATGTCGCTCTTGGCGTATGTTTAATAAATATATTTTCTCTGAACGTGATTTACGATAGTGGGATTATGTAATGAATTGGAAATATTTTGAAATGGAATGTGATTTAGTTTGAAGTTTAAATTTTTTTCCATATTCATGTGTGATTTTGTATCAATAAATCTAACATCGCCGTATTTGGTCGTCGAGGATTAATAACTATGGATGACTGCAGCATCCGTAGCCGATAGTTTTGGGCCTCCAAGTAGGGGGATGTTACAAGTTGTATCAAAGCATAGATTTAAGAAACTTGAAAAGAAAGTTAAACCTAAAAGATTTTTAAACATAATCCAATTAATTTGAAAATATGATCGGGGTTTGGGTTAACGCTATATTGTATTATATATATATATATAAGCACGTATTCCCCTCTCTCTTAGATCGTTCTTATGTATCTTACTAAGACTCGTATGCAGATTTACAAGAAAAAATATGGAAGCAGGAAACGGAAGAGGAAATCTAGGTGGAGGAAGCACCGCAACCAACGAAAATGCTCGACCTAATACTAAGAGGAACCAAGGTCAATAGGCTAATGCTAACCTAAATGCTGAAGCCAATGTAGGTGCTGAAAATCCGCCAGTAGATGTAGGGATGGCGTATAATTTGTTAGCCAATCTTTTGCAAGCTAGCGTTGCTGGAAATGTTGGAGGAGCTAATCCTGTGGATCTAGTTGGAAATAACTATGCTAAGTTGAGCAGAGACTACAGTAGTCTGGGTGGAAAGCCGTTTGTTGGAACAGAGGATGCTATTGAAGTTGAGAATTGGCTATTCCACTGTGAGAGGATCTTCACTGATATAGGATTGGATGATGGGCAAAATAGGAGGCTGGCCTGTAGGTAGTTGCAAGGGGCAGCGCTTCACTGGTGGAGTAGTGTGACCATCAGAGTTCCGGAGGAAGAGCTGACATAGCCTGATTTCAGAAGGAGGTTTGAGCAGAGGTTTCTATCTGAGGTTGCTAAGTCGGCGTTGATGAGGAAGTTCATGGATCTAGTTCAAGGATAGATGTCAGTAATCGAGTGCATTGCTAAGTTTGATGAGCTGTCTCGATATGGATATGCTATGGTGGACACTGACATAAGAAGGAATGAGTTCGAGGACTGAGACCTGAGCTTGCTAGAATGACCATGACCCATATCTGAGAACCTTGTAATTTGGTGATGGAGATGGCCATTTGCCATGAAGAGATGTTGGCTGGTTGTGCTAGAGAGAAGCTAGTTGAATCCCAGGGTCCTTAAGGAAAAAGAGGAAATTCTTTAAGAAGAAGGGAGCCCAGAAAAGGGGATGATCCACGAAGGCAAAGGCTAATTTATTGTGCTTCAAGTGTGACAAGAAGGGTCATTATGCTCATGAGTCTCGGTCAGGCAAGGGGAAGAAGGCTACAGATAAGAAGAATATGAAGTGCTTTAACTGTGATCAAGTTGGGCATTATAAGAACCAGTGTCCAGAGCCAGTCAGGGCGGACAAGGGGAAAGTTTTTGCTGTTGGATCATCAACTAAGCCTACTGCAGCTGATGAAGGAAAGACTGTGATGGAAGGTATGTTTTTGATTCAGAGTATACTAGTTAGGATACTATTTGATACCGGTGCATCACATTCATTTATATCACAGTATTTGGTTGATAGGTTATGCTTAGAACCCATATACCTTGTTACTTCCTTAAGGGTTGAGAATCCAATAAGAGGGTATGCAACTTTATGGATGAGATGTGACCAATTAGAACTTGATTTGTTAGGTCATATGTTTTCATGCAGTCTGTATGTTTTCGATTTCGTAGATTTCGGAATCATTTTGGGTATGAGGCCAGGATAATTTTTCAGGATGGAGAAATATCTTTAAGACACCCTGATAGTCATAACCGAATTATATTCTCTGTACAGAATTCTAACCGGAGTAGTTATGCTTTGCTAAGTGCAATGGAAGTGGAAGAAAATCTAAGTCAGGTTCGAGTAGCAAGAGAATTTGCAGATGTCTCTGAGCCAATCATAGGACTACCACCGAGACGAGCTGTTGAGCTTTGGATAGATCTTATGCCAGGAGCTGAACCTGTAAGTAGACCACCTAGAAGAATGACACCGAATGAGATGAAGGATTTGAAGGTGTAGCTAGTGGATCTAGAAGGAAGGAATTTTATAAAACCAAGTAGTTCGCATTGGGGAGCGGCCGCGGTATTCATGAAGAAGCCAGATGGATCGTTGAGGATGTGTATCGACTATCGTGAGTTGAACAAGAGGATGATAAAGAATAAGTACCCTCTTTCGAGAATTGATGATCTATTTGATCAGTTGAGTGAAGCCAGAGTGTTTTCCCAATTGGATTTGGCGATAGAGTTCCATTAGTTGAGAGTGGTGGAGGACGGTATTCCTTTAATATCATTTCAAACTAGATATGGTTCGTACGAGTGGTTAGTAATGCCATTCGGATTGACAAATGCACCTGCTTTCTTTTTGGATTTGATGAACCGAGTCTTCCAAGAATATTTGGATAGATTCATGTTAGTGTTTATAGATGACATTTTGGTATACTTGAAAGATGAAAGAGATCATGAAGTTCATCTTAGAGTTGTGATTGAGACGCTAAGGCAGAATCAGCTAAAGGCGAAGTTTTTCAAGTGTCATTTTTGGAAGAAAGAGTTTAAGTTTCTTGGTCACGTGGTTTCAGAGAAAGGATTGCCAGTCGATCCAGATAAGATCGAAAGCTATGAACAATTGGAAGAGACCAGAGATAGTGACTGAGATTATAAGTTTTCTTGGACTTACTGGCTACTACCGAAGATTCATCAAGGATTTCTCGCGGATAACAGCGCCTTTGACTGAGCTTACCAGGAAGGAAGTGAAGTTTGTTTGGTTCGACAAATGTGAGGAAGCATTCCTTAAGTTAAAGAATTTGTTGACCAATGCTACAGTGTTAGTAGTTCCAGACGAAAACAAAGGGTTGGTAATATACACGGATGCATGTGGGACTGGATTGGGAGCTGTGTTGATGCAGAGGGGCAAAGTCATTGGCTATGCATCTAGATAACTTAGACCACTTGAAGTAAGATATCCCACTCATGACTTAGAGTTGGCTGTGGTGATTTTTGCTTTGAAGATTTGGAGGCACTATCTCTTGGGGGAGAGATTTGAGTTGTATACCAATTATAAGTCTTTAAGGTACTTATTCTCATAATAGAGGTGGTTGAAGTTTTTGGGTGCTTATGATTTTGGTATAGAATATACACCAGGAAAAGGTAATAAAGTAGTGGATGCTCTTAGCAGAAGACACTAGAATATGGCGTTGGCTATGTTGGCAGAGTGGAAGTACCTAGAAGCTTTGGCCAATTGCGATGTGCGGTTAATATCGACTGCTAGTTCTAGTCAAATCACTGCCATGTTGTCATGTTTAGAAGTTCGACCAGTGTTGACCGAGAGAATTGCTTCTAAGCAGAAGGAAGATCCATTATTAGCCAAGAGGATTATAAGGCTTGTGGTTGGAACTGAGATCGATGATTTGAAAGATTCTTGTCTTGACCAAAGAGGATGGTTGAGAAAAAAGGGACGATTATGTGTTCCAGATATGGAGAACTAAAGGAAAGAAGCTCTTGGGGAATGTCATCGATCCAAGTTTACACATCCTGGAGGGACCAAGATGTACCAAGATATGAAGAGGAGCTTCTATTGGGAAGGCATGAAGAGGGATGTTGGCTTGTGGGTTAGGCAGTGGATAAACTGTCAACAAGTGAAAGCCGAACATTAGAAGCCGAGTGGGTTGCTTCAGCCTTTAGAGATTCCAGTATGGAAATGAGATTCGATATACATGGATTTTATAGATGGGTTGCCAAGGTCAAGCAGAGGAAATGAGAGTATATGGGTCATTGTGGACAGGTTGACCAAGAGCGCCCATTTCATTCCAGTAGAGTCGACCAGGACTGCACCTATTTTGGCGAAGTTGTTCATGAAGAACATAGTTAGACTTCATGGAGTTCCTAGTAGCATAGTTAGCGACAGAGATGCTTTATTCACTAGCATATTCTGGAAGAATCTATAGGATGTGTTAGGCACTAAGCTCAAGATGAGTACTGCACATCACCCAATGACGGATGGGCAGACAAAGGGAGTCAATAAGGTACTCTAGTATTTGTTGAGAGCTTGTGTGTTGGACTTTGGTATATCTTGGGAGAATCACCTACATTTGGTTGAGTTTTCCTATAATAATAGTTACCAAACTAGTATAGGAATGGCGCCTTTTGAAGCTTTGTATGGAAGGCCATGTAAATCATCAGTATGTTGGTTGGAGACTGGAGATAGATTGGTCTTAGGTCCAGATTTGGTTAGGGAGGCGTCAGTGAAGATTGAATTGATCCGAGAACGGATGAAGGAAACTCAATCCAGACAGAAGAGTTACGCAGATAAGAGGCGTAAAGACCTAGAGTTCTCAGTTGGAGACAGGGTTTTCATTAAGGTGTCACTGATGAAGGGTGTGATACGATTCGGGAAGTTAGGGAAACTGGGACCGAGATATGTTGGTCCATTCTAGATTATAGAGAGGATTGGAAAGCTCGCATATAGTGTAGAGTTGTCGAGCAATATGGCAGGTTTCCATATTGTATTTCATGTGTCTCATCTTTGCAAGTATATGCATGATCCAGAGGCCACTATTCCTCCGACACGGTTGGAAGATCTAATGGTAGAGCCTAATTTGATTTTTCTTAGACAACCGGTTCGTGTTGTTGCGAGAGATGAGAAAAGATTGAGGAACAAGACAGTGAAGTTGGTGAAAGTTCAGTGGAGCGACAACGAGAAGGACTGTACTTGGGAGACAGAGGACAAGATTCAAGATACTTATCCTGATCTGCTTTGAGGGTATGTCTATATTAGATTAATATAGATAATTCCTAGTCCGGTAGACTAGTATGGTTGTTAGGAGTCGTTACAGATGATTTATGTGCTTAGTATTTAGTCCTTACTGAATTTCGAGGATGAAATTCTTTAAGGAGGGGAGCCTGTAACGCCCCTAAATTTTGATAATATTATTCAAGAGATTTAATTAGATAAATTAAATAGAATAATGTAAATGTTAAGTGATAAGGGGATTGAGATTTGAATAAATTTATTTAAGGCCGAGTCTAATAAAATAATTAAATGGGCTTAAGAATGGGTTTTTGGTTAATTAAATTACATAATGGTATATTAGGAAAGTTGCCGCCCATAACCCTTACCCTTATATATTTTCGTTCCTACCATTTGATTCCTTATTCACGTAATTTGAAATGCAAACCAAAATCTTAAGGAGAGGTCGGCCATTGATAAGAGAACTCGATTAAAAGCTAGAGAATCAAGCTTAGCGGAAATCAATCTCAATCCAATCTCCTTATCTAAAGCAAGGTGAATAAAAATTCCATCTCAATTTTGGTTTGAATAGTATGTTTTCGAATTTAAGGGTAAATTCGTTTTTATGATGAATTGGATGATGATATGCTAGAATATTGATTTGTTTTATTTAAACAAGATTGTTTAAATAGATTTATGCATGGTTTTAGGGTAAAACCAATATATGTTGATGTTTAAATGCCATGGAAAATTTGTATGTTGTATAAAACATGATTTTGGAGTTGGGCTTCAATTTTGATAATTTTCCAAGCTATGGAAAGATTGTTATGAATTTTCAAAGGAAAATATGGTTACTTCGGTTTATAAATTTATTTTGAAAAATATATTAAGAATTTGGGTCTGGAATTTTGATATGTTAGATAACATGATTAAAGTGAATTAAAGGAATTTTTGCGGATTTTTTCAAAGTGATTTGCTATGCAAATTAAATTATTTTAGAAGAGGAACTTCTTTGCAAAATTGGTTTTGCTTAATGGACGGCTTATTTGATTAACTTAACCATGGTTTACCTCTGGAACTAGCGGCGGTTATTTTAGTAAAGAAATTGAAAAGGTTAAGGCAACCAATCGGGGTGTTGACACGTGGCAGGTTAGTTAGAAAAAGGTTTGTTTTAAGTAGTATTAAACCATGTTTATTCAGAAAAGTTGGTTCTGCCTTCTTTAGAGGTACCTTTAAACACAAAGCTTTTGCCTTCAACCCAGTCGAAACCAACAAAGCCGAAACTAATACACAAGGTATCACAATGATGGTACATAGTGGATTGGAGAAAGGCGAAAGGTTAGGTGTCGAAAGCATAGCTTCCGAAGGGGTCGTTAACTTGGTTTGTTTTTAAAAGAGAAGTGCCTGCCTTTGTTTTGTTTAAGCCTTCGAAGGAGTCGAAGCATATGGTTTCGAAAGAAGTTTTAAAAGGTTTCGAAAGGGTTGCCATTAACATAAGTTTGCTTTCGAATAGGTTCCTTACTTATGGAAGAATGTTTTGAAAGAAGGGGTTCCGACCTAGTCGAAGCACTACTGCCGTTCTTTAGCCTTTCAAAGGTATTGAAGTCATCAATGCTTTCTAAAGGTAGTGTTTGTTTTAAAGATGTTTTAAGTCACTTCCCAAAAGCTTTCAAACGGTCCAAGGGTTTCAAAGGCAATGGCTTCGAAAGGGGTTTCGACGCTATCCTTCAATGTTTGGTTTAAATGGTTTAAAGCTTTCGAAAGAGATGGTGCCGACACCATCATGTTTTCCCTAATATTTTTATATGATAAAGGATTGTTTCGAAAGAGATGCTTTCACCTATATTCGCTTTGACCCAAATAATATTTTAAGTATAAACCCAATGCATTGGAAAGGGGGACTTTCAATGATTTTGGAAGGGTTACTTCCAATGGTTTCGAAAGGTGTACTTTCAAATGGTTTCGAAGCTATGCTTCTAAAGTTATATGTTAATACTTTAATACAGTCGAAAGATTTCAAAAGGAAGGTTTTAAAGTATTATCAAGGCAAGAGCCTAATGTTTTGAAGACAAATTTTAAAGCTTTCGAAGGAGGTCATCCTATGAAGTCAAAAGCAAGGTTTCAAAAGGTTTTGTAACCCAAACTCAATTTATAAAGGAAAAACGCATGGCTAAATTAAAGGAGTTTTTGTAATGGTTTTGAGAAGAAGTTTTCCTTGATAAAATAATAGGTTAAAGGGATTAACCATGTTTCACATTAAACCCACAGGTGTGGTATTGTTTTGTAATTATGTTTGCTTCTTCAAATATGAGTATATTCACATTATAATGGACCCATAGTTGCATTTTGGGGAAAAAGTGAAGGAGAACTGGTTAGATTGACCCTATAGTGAATATAAATTGATTAAACTTCTAGATGAGTATATTTGCATCCAAGAGGTCAGGGAGGCCAAAACATAGGATGCCTAAATATTGAAGTTGTTAGGGAGACAGGTTCATAGTGATCCCATGAAAACTATGATTAGGAAGTTATTGGAGTTACCAATAGATTCATAGTGATCCCATGGAAACTATGTTATAAGAACGGTTGGCATGGGCCAATTGGTTCATAGTGATCCTATGAAAACTATGTCCGGATTAAGTTATTGATGGTTGTCAATAGGTTCCTAGTCAACCCATGAAAACTAGGATAAGAAGAAAAGGTATTGACAGGGGCCAATAGGTTCCTAGTTAATTCATGAAAACTTGGATAAGGGAGAAGTTATTGGAGTAACCAATAGGTTCAGGGGAACCCATGAATCAACTAAACCGATAGGAGTGGTAGTGTTAAGTTATTTGGAAGGTGCCAATAGGTTCATAGTGCACACATGAAAACTATGAAATATGACAGGGAGTCTATATATTATATAAAGGTTATTAGTAAGCCCATGAAAACTAATAGGTTAATAGAGACCCTAGAAACGATAAAATATGACAGGGAGTCAATTAAATAGAGGAAGGGAAAACCAATATGTTTTAACATGTTTGCATATCATCATAATATTTTGAAATGATTATGTTTTTACCATTGTGAATGCAGGAACATAGTATATGGTTTTATAATGGTTTTGAGATACTAGTGAGGGAAAAACCCGTTCCGCTAAGTGGTTTAGTCTCACTAGATATCTAAATGATTTGAGATGGTAGATTATTATTCATACCAGGCTTTATGTCTGATTCGAAGTTTTTGTTTTCCTCTTAAACTCTCGGGTACTAAGTTGATTTTGAGTAGTTTGAGACTTGAGGTTTTCAGGTACCTCGTTAGACGAATAAAGTTTCCGGAGACGTGCAAGAGGCATGATAGCTATTTCGAGTTATCTTTTATTAGATTCCATTGTGTTGTTTGTAATGGAAAAGTTGATATATTGCCTGTATATACTTTGATCATCCAAAGGGGCATCTTCATATGTCACTCTTGGCGTATGTTGTAATAAATATATTTTCTCTGTACATGATTTGCGATTGTGGGATTATGTAATGAAATGGAAATATTTTGAAAATGGAATGTGATTTAGTTTGAAGTTTAATTTTTTTCCTTATTCATGTGTTTTTGCGTATCAATGAATCTAACACCGCCGTATTTGGTCATCGATGATTAATAACTATGGATGACTACAGCATCCATAGCCATTAGTTTTGAACCTCTAAGTAGAGGGAGTTACAATTTTGAGGAGTAAAAACCTAGTGTTTGAATATAATTCAAAAGGTTTTGGGAAATAGCAACACTATGTTTTGAAAGTATTTGTGAATATCAGTGAAAATGATTTATCACTTCGGGATATAAAATGATTTGTTATGTTACCAATGATTCGGGAAACCCTTAACTAAAAAGTGGGCATTTTTTTTGGATATAGGCCACTCTTGGAATAGAGGGATGTACTTATTTATTGACTGTATGAAGGCTAGGACCCAATTGCCTTGTTATTGGGAGAAACCTTTCGATCTGGTTGCATATACTTTGATATGCTTTATAGTAGTTTTTTGAGATTTCCAAATAAATATTTAAGAAGTGGTTTGTTTTAAAATCCCCAAGTAAAGTATAATTTTATAGAATAGATGTATATATATTATTTCAAAAGTTTTGAAATAAAAAATCGGTAGTTTGGTCCAAAGAGATTATTTTTTTAAAGAATTATATTTTGAAAATAATAAAGTGAATTAGATTTTGAAAATCTAAATTTGAAGATTAAGCCCAAGTGGGTAGTTTTGGAAATTGCATATTGTTTGTTGCATCATAGGCTCTAGGAGTCCTATTTGCGGTAGAAGAACTACACTGGCTTGATCTTGTATCTGAAAACCACTTCAGACCAACATTTATACGACGATTGTGCAGGTTGGTCGATGATATTGATATTTAGGATTTTCGTAGTGAAGGACTGCTTGTTGATCATTTGGGGTTAAAATCCCAATATACATATAGTAGCAGTAGTCTCTTTGCTATGAAATATCCAATGCAAGGACTATTCTCTACCAATCCTAGGGATTTCCCGATAGGATGTGGTAGGAAAGTGCCTTCGGTTTGTCCTGTTCCTGGACACTTGTATGGACGAGTGTCTGACATTGCATTTCTATGATTACGTACATTGGCTTTTACAAACGTACATCTATTTAGTGGCGGAGAAGGCAACTTCTCTTAGCTTAACACCCTTCCTTGAGACGTACGAGCTCAAGGGTTGTATTTTTGTGTAAGGCAATTAGTAGTCAATGGAAATGGCAATGTAGCATTTAAAGATGATGTGATATGTGATATGTGATATGTGATATGTGAAAGGTAATTGATACCTCTTTGGCCTCACTCCTCGAAAAATGACTGAAACAGGGATAGAAGCAGCAAGGCTAAAATGAGTCACTCCCATTAGGAGATGTCATCACTCTTCTAGATATATCTTTACACGCTATGATGTCGTGTATCTCATTATTGTTGATGTATGCTTGTGGCCATAGATTATAGGTCGGTAACGATCGGAGTGATGACATATTCGGTACTATCCAGGGATGGGTAGGTCGGTCTTGTGTTGGTTTAGGAGCCCGATATCTAGACCCTAGGTACATCCCTCTAGAGGTGTATTGAGTTTCGGAAAGGTAGTCCTTTTACCTAGTCATTTGTATGGAAATCCAAAATCCAATACGTGCCTGCCATTTTGTATGTAAACATATTACGCTGGAATTTAATATTATAACAATTTCAGCTATTTAATTTATTATTTGTATAATAGACACTATTATAATATAAGAGAATTTGGTATGAAGTGTTTTGGTTATCGTAAGGTAAAAACCTTGTCGGTATTTATTTGCGATGTGGTCTTACGAGATACCTTTTGTTTTGATAAAGGAAAAGTTTTGATAACTTTATAAATTCAGTTGAGGTGTGTTTTCTCACGCTGGTTTACCAGACTGATCCGGGCGTTCTTCCCTTTCAATACTCGGGTCAGACCGAGTATATTTACAGGTTCAGATTTGGTGCTTTTGGAGCTTCAGCAGGCGAGTTGGAGATCTTTATGTCGTATACACGTATCTGTTTATTTTTCCGCTGCTTTGCATTGTTGTTGTTGTAAATTATTAGCATTTGTGAGGACAGGTTGTTATAACTGTCTGAGCTGATGATTACTTATTGTGTACTCTGATATTGATCTATGTATATTGCAGTTTCTCTTTGTAAAGATTATTGATCTATATTAAATGTTATTCAGCTGCGATGTGAGATTCTGTATTTTTTTGGTTTTGCTTCTCTCTTCTTCTTCTTCTTCTCTTCTCTTCTTCTTTCTTCTCTCTTTCTTCTCACCCTCTCTTTTCTTTCTCATGATCATCTGCAATCTGTGCGCTTTGGGTCAGACACGCGTGGTTTGGTGTCGGTTTCAGAGGGTGCCGAGTGTGGGTCGTCACAGCGGTTTTCATTCGATGTTTTAGAACGGACGTATTTTTCGACGATTTTGACGAGTCCGAAAATCTGGGTCATCACGGATGGTATCGGAGCTTAGATTAGGTGCTTAAGCAAAATTTGACTAGATTACTAAATCAACCTAGGAATCTTAAAATAAAGCTACCTTAATTTGATAAATAAAATGGATAGGATAAGGCATCCTGTAACACCCCTAATTTTTGATAACATTATTCAAGAGATTTAATTAGATAAATTAAATAGAATAATGTAAATGTTAACTGATAAGGGGGTTGAGATTTGAATAAATATAATTAAGGCTGTGCTTAATAAAACAATTAAATGGGCTTAAGAATGGTTTATAGGTTAATTAATTTACATAAGGGTATATTAGGGATTTGCCGCACATAAACCTTATCCTTATATATTCTTGTTCCTACCATTTCATTTCCCATTCACTTCATTTTGAAAACAAAATGCAAACATTAAGGGGAGCCAGCCATAATCAAGAGAGGAGAAATTAAAGTAAAGCTAGGGATTCATGCTTAAGGGAAACTAATCTCAATCCAATCTCCTTATCTTAATCAAGGTGAATAATGATTCCATCTCTATTTTGTTTTATAATTATATGTTTTTGGATTTACGGGTAAATTCTTTTTTATGATGATTTGGATGATGATATGCTTGAATCATAATTTATTTGATTTAAACAAGGATGTTTAAATATGATTTCTCACGGTTTTAAGGAGAAACTGATTTATGTTGATGTTTAAATGCCATGGAAAATTTTTATGTTATGTAAAACATGATTTTGGAGTTGGGTATTAATTTTGATAATTTTCCAAGCTATGGAGAGATTATTATGAATTTTCAAAGGAAAATATGGTTATTTGGGTTTATAAATTTATTTTGGAAAATATATTGAGAATTTGGGTCTGAAATTTTGATATGTTAGATAAAATGATTAAAGTGAATTTTCTAGAATTTTTGGGGATTTTTCCTATGTAATTTGCTAGGCAAATTAAATTATTTTAGAAGAGGGACTTCTTTGCAATATTGGTTTGCTTAATGGAATGGCTTATTTGTTAACTTAACCATGGTTTAGATCTAAAATTAGTGGCAGTTATTTTAGTAAAGAATTTGAAAAGTTAAGGCAACCAATCTTGTGTTTACACGTGGCAGGTTAGTTAGAAAAGGGTTTGCTTTAATTGGTATTAAACCGAGTTTACCCAGAAAAGTTGGTTCCGCCTTCTTCAGAAGTGCCTTTCGACTAAGAGCCTCCGACCTCCACCTTCAACCAAGTCAAAACCCACCAAGCCGAAACCAATACACAGGGTATCACATAGATGGTACGTAGTGGATTGGAGAAAGGTGGAAGGCTAGTTGTCGAAAGTATGGCTTCCAATGAGGTCGATACCTTTTATTTGTTTTAAAAAGAGAAGCGTTTGCCTTTGTTTTATTTCAGCCTTCGAAGGAGTCAACGCATATGTTTTCGAAAGAGGTTTTCCAAGTGCCTTCGAAGGGTTGCCATCAACTTATGTTTTAAAGAGTAAGCTTTCTAAGGGGTTTCCTTACTTATAAAATAATTCTTTCGAAAGAAGGGGTTCCGACCTAGTCGAAGCCTTGCCGCCGTTCTTTAACCTTTCGATGGTATTGAAGTCATCAATACTTTCAAAAGGTAGTGTTTGTTTTTAAAGATGTTTTAAGTCACTTCCTAAATGTTTTCGAAAGGGTCCAACGGTTCTGAAGGCAATGGATTCGAAAGGGGTTTCGACGCTATGCTTCAATGTTTTGTTTAAATGGTTTGAAGCTTCCAAAAGAGATGGTGCCAACGCCATCATGTTTTCCCTAATATTTTTATATCATAAGGGTTGGTTTCGAAAGAGATACTTTCGTCTATATTCACTTTGACCCAAATAATATTTTACGTATAATCCCAATGGTTTCAAAAGGGGGACTTTCAATGATTTCGGAAGGGTTACTTCCAATGGTTTCGAAAGGGGGACTTTCAATGATTTCGGAAGGGTTACTTCCGGTGGTTTCAAAAGGGTACTTTCAATGGTTTTGAAGCTATGCTTCTAAGTGTTATTAAGTAATACTTTATTACATTCGAAAGGTTTCGAAAGAGATGTTTCAAAGTGTTTTGAAAGGCAGGGGCCTAATGTTTTGAAAAGAGATTTATATGCTTTCGAAGGAGGTTATCCAATAAAGTCGAAAGCAAAGTTTTGAAGGTTTCGACAACTTTAGTTTTCCAAGCAAATAACCCAATCTCATTTTTGATAGAGAACCATAACATAATTAAATAAAGTATTTTGAAAAGGAGTTTTTGAAGAAGTTTTGTTTGATTAGAAAGGTTAAAGAGATTAACCAAGTTATTATGTATGCTTCTTCATATATGTATATATTCACAATGTTTTGGACCCATAACTGAACTTTGGGGAAGGGCATAATAACCAGCTTAATTGACCCAGTAGTGAATATAAATTGAGTTAACCCCTAAATGAGCAGAATTGCATCCAGGAGGTCAGGAAGACTAGAATATAGGATGATAAAATATTAAAAAAAGATATTGGCAGGGGCCAATAGGTTCTTGGTAAGCCCATGAAAACTGTGTATAGGAAAAGATATTGGCAAGGGCCAATAGGTTCATAGTTAGCCCATGAAAACTATGTATAAAGGAAGATGTTTGAAAGACAGGTTCATAGTAAGCCCATGAAAACTATGATTTGATACTAGCAGGGGCCAGTAGGTTTGTAGTTAGCCCATGAAAACTATATCCGGATTAAGATATTGACAGATGTCAATAGGTTCCTAGTCAGCCCATGAAAACTAGTATGAGAAAACAGGATATTGGAGTCACCAATAGGTTCCTCGTCAACCCATGAAAACTAGGATAAGAGTAAAGACATTGGAGTTACCAATAGGTTCATAGTGATCCCATGAAAACTATGTAATTGGACAGGGAGTCCTTAAATATTTCACCGGTTAATAGTCAGCCCATGAAAACTAATAGGTTAATGGTAATCCTAGAAACTATAATTGAGACAGATAGTCAGAATTAATGGAGATGGAAAATCTAGAATTGAATTATTTGTTTTGCATATCATCATATCATATTATTTTGAATTGTTTTAACCATTTTAGATGCAGGAGCACAGTATACAGTTTTAAAAAAGGTTTTAGGATACTAGCGAGGGGAAAACCCAATTCGCTAAGCAGCGTGGTCTCACTAGATATTTAAATGATTTGAGATGGTAGATTACTATTCATACTAGGCTTTATGACTGACTCGAAATTTATGTTTTCCCCTTAAACTCCCATGTACTCAATTGATTTTGAGTAGTTTGAGAGTTGAGATTTTCATGTACCTCATTAGACGAATAAAGCTTCCGGAGACGTGCAAGAGGCATGATAGCTATATAGAGTTCTCTTTTATTTTGATTCAGCTATGTTGTTGTAATGGCAAAGTTGTTATATTGCCTGCATATACTCTTATCATCCAGGGGGCATCTTCATATGTCGCTCTTGGCGTATATTGTAATAAATATATGTAACGACCCAGAATTTTGGACCATTCGCATCCATTATAAGTGTATAGGTAGACACTCATGCCGGAGTTGAATTGCTCAAAATACCGCGTTGTTAATTTAAATTGGCAAAACTGAACATATACAGTAAATAAAATAATCACAGATCACAGACATAGAGTAATAAGTGCAGCGGAAATAAAAGAGATAGTAGTTCATGAAGCTACTATATAAATATATAAGTTACATCAGAGTTAAACCAGATACAACGGAAGAGTAATATGATACATCAGATACAAAGCAGAATACATCACTGGAATCATCGAATATCTGAAAACTGGATAGATAGCTGGCTCTCCAAGCGAAGCTCCAACTCCAAAGGTGAGTCTCGAAAGCTGAACTACTCAGTCTGACCCGAGCGTAAAGCAAAATACAAAACACTCGAGTCAGGATTAACATTCTTATATTAATAAATCCAACTCAAGTGAAATAGCAATTGAAATACAAGTAACTCAAAGGATGTTTGGAATAACCATCCTTTAAGGATCCGTCAAACTATCTACTAGGTAGTAATATACGCTAAGTAGATAATGTCTATCAGTAATATAAAGATATCAAAATAGCGTTAAGTCATGGCCCATTCCACCCTTAACACATTTTTATTCCCACAAGCATATACAAGACCGTAGTTTCCCCAAAACCGGAAGTCACCAGAGGGCAATCCATATACTCAAGGTACAAAACAAATTCGTAGTGGTCGCGCATAAATGGAATACAAGTATGACAAGGCACATGAGGCTATACCCAAGGTAGTGATACTACCGTTCGCCTGATCCGGACTGGTGAGAACGCAACGCCGCAGCGCCCGCAACACCGTGAGACAACACTCCCAAAATCAAGGGTGCACCAATCGACAACAAGTATAAGTAGTTCGAAGAAGTGTGTCCACTTGAGGTATCAATCCTCCATTGGCCCGGCACAGCTCCTGTTTTAGTCATTTCCAATTTGACACAAGTGTCAAGGCTATCCATTATCGTTCACTTTCTTCAATCATCAACGTTCGCCAATCCAACCACTTCATTCTGGATCATCACTCCGCGTATAGTTATTAAAGTGGTTTTCGGTTTAGATAGAGAGTATATCCATAACCGAATTCCGGTCTCTTTAATAACTTCCGTAATTATTACACCGATTGGTCGTTTGTTTATTTCAAAAATCAATTTCAATTCAATTTCAATTCATAAATCAACATTTCATTTGTCTTTCTAAATCAATTTCCAATATTTACGTTTCAAAACTTCCAAGTTACCATTTCAAAATCTCATAATTCAATTTCCAAATTTTATTCAAAACAATTCAAATATTGATTCAAGTTCGTATATAAGTTTCATTCCAAAATTATTTAAATTAATTTAATTTAACATTCAAATCAAATTTAAATTCATTTATCGATTTCATTCAATATTCATTAAGTAAATTTATCATTCAAATCAATTCTATTTAATTTCCAATTCATTAAATCCATTTCTTAAGTTCAACTTCATTATATCAAAACTTACAAATTGAATTAAATTAAATTCGTCAAATCAAATTCTTTACATTTCAAGTTTTACATTAATTCCAAAAATATCACATTTCCATTTCTTGTTGAAGAAATTCAATTTCACTTATTTACTTACTTAAATAATTTTCCAAAACTTAATTAATAAAGAAATCTCAATTTCAATTATTTACGAAGTAAATTCACTTATCCAAAAGTTCAATTTTCCTTATTTAAAGAATTTCAATTCAATTTAATCATTAAATAATTCAATCTTATTTAATTATTAAATAATTCAAAACTTAATTATTAAATAATTTCAAATTTTAATAATTTCAAACTTAATTATAAATTCAAACTTAATTATTAAATCATTTCAAAGTTTAATAATTTCAAACTTAATTATCAAATCATTTCTTTCATTTCTCAAATTAAACAATATTCTTTCATCAATTACATCATTAATATTTTGTTTCAGATTATTAAATATTAACATTTTCCTTTCATTAAAAATTCAATTTCAACTTCATTTCAAAACCATATTATTTATAAATAAAATCTTCGTTTTTATTTTTAAATCAAATTATTGACCAATCAGATCTTATTTAATTCTCTATCCTAGGTCAAAGTTCAATTTGGGTATTTATCATTTCAACCCGATTCCAATTCAATTCAAAATCAAAACATACAAAGGGAACTTGCAGTGTGATAGCTGGGATGGTGTCAAAGTAAATAAACAAGCAATAGCATCCATTCACAACCATTCAACAATTTCAAATAATCCCGAAATAATCGTATTAATTCGCGTTTGTTATTTACGCCAATTAATATAACTATTTCTAGAATCTACTCTATCATTTCATGTAGATTAAAGATTATTACATTACGATTTTCACTTGTCGTCTATTTACAATTTCCTACATTATCAATTTAACAACATATATTCAGTGGTTCAAAATGAAATTAAACAAATCCTATGTGTCGATAGTTTCAACAGTTAAAGGGGTCATATTATACAAATGTCAGTAAATCAAATTTAACATTTAATTATACTATATCAAGTTCAATTTCATACTATTTATCAATTCAACATTAACAATTTAACGTCCAATATAAACATCAACAATCAATCAATTATCAGCCAAACTGTATTATCATCGCATAAATAATTAACAGATAATGGTGTCAGGTGTCACAGGTAAACTGATACAGGCAATAGCATATATAACAGTGTAATTAACTAACAGTAGCGTATTTCAATTGTCGTTTCAATTGAAATCAAATTTAATAAATAAAAGAACGTAAATCGTGAGTGAGTGCTCACCTTTCGAGGTTAGAGATGGACGAGAATGGCTGAGTTACGGATCCAAGTAAGCATCCCAAAGTAAGTTAAGATTGGCACGAATTTTGACGAACAAAGCTGATAGCAGGAATTGATGACAGCGAATCAATTTGGCTTGATTTAAACTGAACAAAGCATATACATTACATATTACTCCAAAAATCAATATATAAATTTAAAATCAAGAAATAACTTTTAAAATATAAACATATATATGGTTTTCAAAAATCATAGTTTTAAATAAAACACATATATAAAACTAAACATATATACATTATATAGTTTATTTTAGAACAACCATGTAGCAAAATATTAACGAAATATATATATTTTATCATTTCAAAATATACTCATATAATAAAACCCGTACACATTGAGATATCTATACCCATAAAAAAAAAGGCTACCGCAAACAAAATGTAATTGCTACAAAAGTCAATATACTTACTTCCTGAAAACTCAAAAAAAAATGCAAAACTGACGTACAACTCATATACTGTTACAAGTTTACGACTTATATGATATATACTATTTATATGATATATACTATGCTTCATCACTTCATACTGTAATAAACATTAAAAATATATTCTTCAGTACAAAAGTTTGCAGGCTAAAATATATAAAATGTAAGCTAAAATCTATACAAAGTTTTGGGAATATATTATTTTCTGAACATATTAGCCGACCAAAACCCAAAATAGAATAAACTACTATAACAATATATACTTATACACTGAAATAGTTAGGATATACTAAATCTGATACTGTATGAACATGTATTCATACACGCATGAAATCATTCGCAAGCCCATAGTTATTTCACTATTTGTATATATATAAGTATAAGCTGTCGAAAATATCACTAACATACTATTGCAACTAATATCAAATATTCCTCTATGCGTTCTTATATAATATATATATGAACAAAAGTTTGCAGATTTACCACATATATAGACAGCTGCAAGAAATAACTATGAACACAGTATGTTGACAATCAATGCATACATATGTGAAGTGTATATATCTATAAACAAAAATTACATAAATATAAACTAATATATATATATATATACTTACTAATATAACAATAAAACGTAAAACAGAGAACATAACATATACTAATATGTACAACATGTAAATACATTATATTTTTAAATAAATGAATATACGTACTAAGAACAAAATGATTGTAAACAAAGATATATGCATATATATACCTCATATATGACAGAATTTGAGACACGCGACCCGGTGCTTGTCAAAAGAAGCAAGCGGAAGGGAGCAGCGAGGCAAGTGGAGGCCGAAGGTGGCTCCGGTGTCTCGACGCAGCGGTGGTCGGCGGAGGGAGGCCGGAGGTGGTGACGTTGCTGCTGGGTTTGGGAGTTTGGGTCAGGCGGGTATGGAATGTGGTCGGGGTGGTCGGAGCCGCCGAAGTCGATGTGCGCAGGCTTGGGTAGTTGGCTCGGCATTTGTTTGGACGTGGGTAAGAAAAATACCTGGAGGGGAAGATTGAATAGGTGGTACACGTTTTCTTTATGCAGCACCCAATGAATGATATAATATGCATTCATGAAACAAAGAACAATATGCAAGTGGAGGTCAGAGGGTGTTCATTTGCCATGGAGCCATGAGCAACTTATGACTTAGGAAAGTTTGAGAAATATTATTATAAATTTTTTTTTTTTTAAAAAGGGAGCTAGTGAATAGGTGAAAGGATAACGGCAGCAAATGAAATCAAGGGACCAGAAGCATATAAGATGAACAATAAATATCATATTAAATAAATGGAATAACAAAAGTCACCCATTGAATTTCAGAAAACAGTAATAGCTGATGGTTGTTGGGTGGATATACGGTGGAAATTGAATAGCCGCATGAAATCATAAAGCACAAATACGGGTGCCGATACGGTTACTGTTTCGTAAATTTCATCGCGTATCGGACGCCAAAACACAAGAACGAATATACTATGCAGATCAGCTTGACTAGACGATCAAAACGGTATATGGATATCAGTGGTACGATCATCCGATAAAAATCGATATCGGTACCAGAATACTGCTATTTTGCAGAAAATAAGAACGACGGAGCCAAAGATGTCCGAATTTGGAAAAACGACAAACTGAAATCTTGCTCAGAAGATGGTTTAGAATTTTTCCATGTAAAAATATTTAGGTTTCGAAAACATTTTATTTTCATCGCTTTTAACTGATTAAAATGAAGTAAATTTACGCGCGAAATAAACTTCCATATTTTCGGACGAAAATTTACCAGTTGCTATGTTTAACTAGACGTATTCCAAATTTTAAATTTTTATTTCAAAATTTTATCATTTAAAATTTCACAAAATTTCAACTAATTACGTTATTAAAACAGTTGAAATTTACGGGTCGTTACACTCTCCTCCACTCAAAACTTTTCGTCCCCGAAAAGGAACGAGGTAGGAGAATAGAAACAACCAGAAAGAAAACAGATTTGAAATACAAAATAACAATTAATTTAAACCATATAGATTCAAATTTAAATTAATTGATAATCAATAATTGATTTAATCCATTTGATTTCACTAAAATCAATCTCAACTATTTCTAAATTCATTATCTTATTATCCCATTTTCTTAAATTTAAAATTTCTAAAACCATAAATTTGAATAGTCTTTTATTATAATCATATTTTCTTCAACAATTTTAAATTCTTCTTTATTCCAAATTACTGTTAAATTTATTCTACTTAATATATCTACTTACATATATTTAACCCATATAAATTAATTTAAACCATAAAAGTTTCGATTTAAATTAATTTATATTTACTAATTGCTTTCAAATTCAAGGTATTTTCATATGTTGATCAAATTTCAATTTATTAATTTTTCCAAAACAAATTTATCAATTATCTTATTATTCTATTTAGCTCTATTAACATCTTTATAATCAAAATTTTTAGTGTATAACATTTATTATAAACACTCAAATTTTATTTATAAATTCAATTTATCTTATATATTATCCAATTACATATTCAACTTCTGAATGATTTAGGTAAGTTGTATTAGAATGCAGTTGAATAATATACAAATAAAATTTCTCAATTAAATTATTCAAGTTTAAATATTTATTCCAAATTTTGGTTTTATTTATAATTAAAATCATCCCTTAACAAAATTTAAGAATTAGATTTCCGATTAACTTTAAACAATTTAGAGAAATATATAATATATTTATATCAAATCAAATTAAATTTAAAATAAGATACTTATATATATGTAAATCAAAATATACTGAAGAAATTTAAATCAAAATATTTTTCAAAACAAACCGTAGCAAAGCTACAGAATGGTTTCTCCACTTCGAAACTCGAAAATGAATGTCGATGATGCGGCCGCCATCACCGAAATTATTTTCCAGCGACAAAGAGAAGAGCACTGATTTCAACATTTTAAAATTCTTTGAAAACGATTTCTATTGAAAATATTTCAATAATATATACTTTAAAATTTTAAAAACCAAAGTTCGAAATCACCGGAAACTAATAAATTCTCAAATTTCTGAATTAAATTCATTTCAAATTCCAAATCAATTTATAAACCGTATTTATAAATTTCTTTAGAACAGTAAATGATAATCAAATATTATCATTTCAAACAAACAATTTAATTAACCTATTAAATTCCAGAAATTTTTTACTTATATATATTGATAATACATTCATACAAATTTATTCCATTTACCAAATTTGAAAACGATATTGTGTCAGTTTGCTCTGCTCAAGTGTTTTGGAAATCCTATCGATAGCGTTGATCAGACGAATCGATCGAAAACCCAAATCAACATTAGCAACTCAAACAACACAATATATAAAACATTTATATATTAGTTTACAAATACATTTCTTTGCTTGACGATACAAGAATAGATTTCAAAACAAAGATAGAGATTCAAATTTTTGATGGACTCAAATCAAAGAGAATTTTGATTCGAAATAAGTTCAAACGAAGATAAGGTGATGAAATAACGAAATAGAAAGATGGATAAGTTTATATAAATCGCGGGCGACCTTAACCGGGTTCGACCGTGACTTCAAGAACAAGATCGTTGAAGAATTTCGAGGTAAATCGACATTCGATCTCAAGAAATAAAATTCAGGTATAGCAGGGGATAGATAGCATCGTAAACCGAGGATACAGAAATCTCCGGTAAATCAATGCCTATTGTAAAGGAGTTTAACCCCTTTACAAATCATTCGAAGATTGGCGAGACCGCCGATCTATTATAGGTAACATTCAAAATGGAGTTGTGGAGTGCTCCAGAATGGAAAGAAGACGAATTGTGAAGGACGCGAATAAATTTCGGAACCGAGGGGAACGTTCCAAAATTCAAAGGAATCGAGTCAAAAGGAAGAGATTGAAACTCGAATGAGAGTGATTCCGTAAATACATTTACCCTATATGTTGAGTTTTGCCTAGAGCTACCAAAGCTCTGATACCAACTGTAACGACCCAGAATTTTGGACCATTCGCATCCATTATAAGTGTATAGGTAGACACTCATGCCGGAGTTGAATTGCTCAAAATACCGCGTTGTTAATTTAAATTGGTAAAACTGAACATATACAGTAAATAAAATAATCACAGATCACAGACACAGAGTAATAAGTGCAGCGGAAATAAAAGAGATAGTAGTTCATGAAGCTACTATATAAATATATAAGTTACATCAGAGTTAAACCAGATACAACGGAAGAGTAATATGATACATCAGATACAAAGCAGAATACATCACTGGAATCATCGAATATCTGAAAACTGGATAGATAGCTGGCTCTCCAAGCGAAGCTCCAACTCCAAAGGTGAGTCTCGAAAGCTGAACTACTCAGTCTGACCCGAGCGTAAAGCAAAATACAAAACACTCGAGTCAGGATTAACATTCTTATATTAATAAATCCAACTCAAGTGAAATAGCAATTGAAATACAAGTAACTCAAAGGATGTTTGGAATAACCATCCTTTAAGGATCCGTCAAACTATCTACTAGGTAGTAATATACGCTAAGTAGATAATGTCTATCAGTAATATAAAGATATCAAAATAGCGTTAAGTCATGGCCCATTCCACCCTTAACACATTTTTATTCCCACAAGCATATACAAGACCGTAGTTTCCCCAAAACCGGAAGTCACCAGAGGGCAATCCATATACTCAAGGTACAAAACAAATTCGTAGTGGTCGCGCATAAATGGAATACAAGTATGACAAGGCACATGAGGCTATACCCAAGGTAGTGATACTACCGTTCGCCTGATCCGGACTGGTGAGAACGCAACGCCGCAGCGCCCGCAACACCGTGAGACAACACTCCCAAAATCAAGGGTGCACCAATCGACAACAAGTATAAGTAGTTCGAAGAAGTGTGTCCACTTGAGGTATCAATCCTCCATTGGCCCGGCACAGCTCCTGTTTTAGTCATTTCCAATTTGACACAAGTGTCAAGGCTATCCATTATCGTTCACTTTCTTCAATCATCAACGTTCGCCAATCCAACCACTTCATTCTGGATCATCACTCCGCGTATAGTTATTAAAGTGGTTTTCGGTTTAGATAGAGAGTATATCCATAACCGAATTCCGGTCTCTTTAATAACTTCCGTAATTATTACACCGATTGGTCGTTTGTTTATTTCAAAAATCAATTTCAATTCAATTTCAATTCATAAATCAACATTTCATTTGTCTTTCTAAATCAATTTCCAATATTTACGTTTCAAAACTTCCAAGTTACCATTTCAAAATCTCATAATTCAATTTCCAAATTTTATTCAAAACAATTCAAATATTGATTCAAGTTCGTATATAAGTTTCATTCCAAAATTATTTAAATTAATTTAATTTAACATTCAAATCAAATTTAAATTCATTTATCGATTTCATTCAATATTCATTAAGTAAATTTATCATTCAAATCAATTCTATTTAATTTCCAATTCATTAAATCCATTTCTTAAGTTCAACTTCATTATATCAAAACTTACAAATTGAATTAAATTAAATTCGTCAAATCAAATTCTTTACATTTCAAGTTTTACATTAATTCCAAAAATATCACATTTCCATTTCTTGTTGAAGAAATTCAATTTCACTTATTTACTTACTTAAATAATTTTCCAAAACTTAATTAATAAAGAAATCTCAATTTCAATTATTTACGAAGTAAATTCACTTATCCAAAAGTTCAATTTTCCTTATTTAAAGAATTTCAATTCAATTTAATCATTAAATAATTCAATCTTATTTAATTATTAAATAATTCAAAACTTAATTATTAAATAATTTCAAATTTTAATAATTTCAAACTTAATTATAAATTCAAACTTAATTATTAAATCATTTCAAAGTTTAATAATTTCAAACTTAATTATCAAATCATTTCTTTCATTTCTCAAATTAAACAATATTCTTTCATCAATTACATCATTAATATTTTGTTTCAGATTATTAAATATTAACATTTTCCTTTCATTAAAAATTCAATTTCAACTTCATTTCAAAACCATATTATTTATAAATAAAATCTTCGTTTTTATTTTTAAATCAAATTATTGACCAATCAGATCTTATTTAATTCTCTATCCTAGGTCAAAGTTCAATTTGGGTATTTATCATTTCAACCCGATTCCAATTCAATTCAAAATCAAAACATACAAAGGGAACTTGCAGTGTGATAGCTGGGATGGTGTCAAAGTAAATAAACAAGCAATAGCATCCATTCACAACCATTCAACAATTTCAAATAATCCCGAAATAATCGTATTAATTCGCGTTTGTTATTTACGCCAATTAATATAACTATTTCTAGAATCTACTCTATCATTTCATGTAGATTAAAGATTATTACATTACGATTTTCACTTGTCGTCTATTTACAATTTCCTACATTATCAATTTAACAACATATATTCAGTGGTTCAAAATGAAATTAAACAAATCCTATGTGTCGATAGTTTCAACAGTTAAAGGGGTCATATTATACAAATGTCAGTAAATCAAATTTAACATTTAATTATACTATATCAAGTTCAATTTCATACTATTTATCAATTCAACATTAACAATTTAACGTCCAATATAAACATCAACAATCAATCAATTATCAGCCAAACTGTATTATCATCGCATAAATAATTAACAGATAATGGTGTCAGGTGTCACAGGTAAACTGATACAGGCAATAGCATATATAACAGTGTAATTAACTAACAGTAGCGTATTTCAATTGTCGTTTCAATTGAAATCAAATTTAATAAATAAAAGAACGTAAATCGTGAGTGAGTGCTCACCTTTCGAGGTTAGAGATGGACGAGAATGGCTGAGTTACGGATCCAAGTAAGCATCCCAAAGTAAGTTAAGATTGGCACGAATTTTGACGAACAAAGCTGATAGCAGGAATTGATGACAGCGAATCAATTTGGCTTGATTTAAACTGAACAAAGCATATACATTACATATTACTCCAAAAATCAATATATAAATTTAAAATCAAGAAATAACTTTTAAAATATAAACATATATATGGTTTTCAAAAATCATAGTTTTAAATAAAACACATATATAAAACTAAACATATATACATTATATAGTTTATTTTAGAACAACCATGTAGCAAAATATTAACGAAATATATATATTTTATCATTTCAAAATATACTCATATAATAAAACCCGTACACATTGAGATATCTATACCCATAAAAAAAAAGGCTACCGCAAACAAAATGTAATTGCTACAAAAGTCAATATACTTACTTCCTGAAAACTCAAAAAAAAATGCAAAACTGACGTACAACTCATATACTGTTACCAGTTTACGACTTATATGATATATACTATTTATATGATATATACTATGCTTCATCACTTCATACTGTAATAAACATTAAAAATATATTCTTCAGTACAAAAGTTTGCAGGCTAAAATATATAAAATGTAAGCTAAAATCTATACAAAGTTTTGGGAATATATTATTTTCTGAACATATTAGCCGACCAAAACCCAAAATAGAATAAACTACTATAACAATATATACTTATACACTGAAATAGTTAGGATATACTAAATCTGATACTGTATGAACATGTATTCATACACGCATGAAATCATTCGCAAGCCCATAGTTATTTCACTATCTGTATATATATAAGTATAAGCTGTCGAAAATATCACTAACATACTATTGCAACTAATATCAAATATTCCTCTATGCGTTCTTATATAATATATATATGAACAAAAGTTTGCAGATTTACCACATATATAGACAGCTGCAAGAAATAACTATGAACACAGTATGTTGACAATCAATGCATACATATGTGAAGTGTATATATCTATAAACAAAAATTACATAAATATAAACTAATATATATATATATATACTTACTAATATAACAATAAAACGTAAAACAGAGAACATAACATATACTAATATGTACAACATGTAAATACATTATATTTTTAAATAAATGAATATACGTACTAAGAACAAAATGATTGTAAACAAAGATATATGCATATATATACCTCATATATGACAGAATTTGAGACACGCGACCCGGTGCTTGTCAAAAGAAGCAAGCGGAAGGGAGCAGCGAGGCAAGTGGAGGCCGAAGGTGGCTCCGGTGTCTCGACGCAGCGGTGGTCGGCGGAGGGAGGCCGGAGGTGGTGACGTTGCTGCTGGGTTTGGGAGTTTGGGTCAGGCGGGTATGGAATGTGGTCGGGGTGGTCGGAGCCGCCGAAGTCGATGTGCGCAGGCTTGGGTAGTTGGCTCGGCATTTGTTTGGACGTGGGTAAGAAAAATACCTGGAGGGGAAGATTGAATAGGTGGTACACGTTTTCTTTATGCAGCACCCAATGAATGATATAATATGCATTCATGAAACAAAGAACAATATGCAAGTGGAGGTCAGAGGGTGTTCATTTGCCATGGAGCCATGAGCAACTTATGACTTAGGAAAGTTTGAGAAATATTATTATAAATTTTTTTTTTTTTAAAAAAGGGAGCTAGTGAATAGGTGAAAGGATAACGGCAGCAAATGAAATCAAGGGACCAGAAGCATATAAGATGAACAATAAATATCATATTAAATAAATGGAATAACAAAAGTCACCCATTGAATTTCAGAAAACAGTAATAGCTGATGGTTGTTGGGTGGATATACGGTGGAAATTGAATAGCCGCATGAAATCATAAAGCACAAATACGGGTGCCGATACGGTTACTGTTTCGTAAATTTCATCGCGTATCGGACGCCGAAACACAAGAACGAATATACTATGCAGATCAGCTTGACTAGACGATCAAAACGGTATATGGATATCAGTGGTACGATCATCCGATAAAAATCGATATCGGTACCAGAATACTGCTATTTTGCAGAAAATAAGAACGACGGAGCCAAAGATGTCCGAATTTGGAAAAACGACAAACTGAAATCTTGCTCAGAAGATGGTTTAGAATTTTTCCATGTAAAAATATTTAGGTTTCGAAAACATTTTATTTTCATCGCTTTTAACTGATTAAAATGAAGTAAATTTACGCGCGAAATAAACTTCCATATTTTCGGACGAAAATTTACCAGTTGCTATGTTTAACTAGACGTATTCCAAATTTTAAATTTTTATTTCAAAATTTTATCATTTAAAATTTCACAAAATTTCAACTAATTACGTTATTAAAACAGTTGAAATTTACGGGTCGTTACAATATACTTTCTCTAAACGTGGTTAACGTTTGTGGGATTATGTAATGAATTGGAAATGTTTTGGAATGGAATGTGATTTCGTTTGAAGTTTAAATTTTTTTCATATTCATGTGTTTCTGTGTATCAATGTATCTAACACTCCGTATTTGGTCGCCAAGGATTAATAACTATGGATGACTACAGCATCTGTAACCGTTAGTTTTGGGCCTCCAAGTAGAGGATGTTACACACTGTACCTTCGAACGGGGTTATGGATGATGTTTAATTTTATATGTACTTTATTTTTTGGTCTCGTCAAATTTTTTCGTCCTTGGAATTTAGGGGATGAAATTCTTTCAAGGGGAAAAGTGTATAATGACCCATAATTCTACCACTTTAAAAATAGAATATTTAATTTATTTTAAATTTTCAAATATAGAATTTTATTATTTAAATAATCATGTTTTATGTGATAAATAAAAATGATAAACTTAATTTTAGAATTTGATTACAAAATCAAGAAGTTTGGATTTTCGTCGAAAATTGACAAAAGTCGGTTTGCGATAAAACTGGATGTATGTTCAATTTTTTTTACTGATAAATAATTCTAAAATGAAAATAAATGATTGATAAAATTATTATAAGTATAAATGTACCTGTTTTATAAAGATTAATAAATTTTGTAGCATGTTGACAAATCGATGTCGTATTTTTACAATTGGATTTTTTATTATTAATTATGGTTTTATAAGTCAAATACACTTTTTATTTATTTATTTAAAGATGATACGAAACTTATTTTCAAGTTTTATTTACAAAAATAAATAGTTTAACATATACATCAAAATGTGACCGTAAAACGTTTTTCGAAAATCAACGTTTTGTTCAATGTAAGTTGTCGCAACGTTGTTGCACCTTTGTTAATAAGTTTTAACACACACACACACACACACACACACACATATATATATATATATACATTTTACAAATAATCAAGTTTACTTTTACTAAGTATCGTTAGAGAATTCTAGAATGTCATTAGTAGAAGTAAGTAAGGTAATTAAAAAAGTCAAGAAGCAAACATTAAATCAAATCTCACTGAAACCAAGGCAAATCTTCACTTTAATCCACTTTTCCATCCAAATACATTCCTTAAGTATTAAGTGAAAATGACATAAATTAATAAAGTGATGGATGATGGTAAGTGTAGAAATAGGTAAGTTTACTTTAAAGTTAAGGAAGGGTATTTTGGTAATTTGATAAGGGGTTAGTTTGATAACTTACCACTTCTTTCTTTTTTCAATAAATAAACAAGCTTTTCTCTCATTTTAATGCACACCTTCTCTTCTTCTTCTTCTTCTTCCTTTAAGCTATTTTAATGGCTTCTTCTTCTCTTCTTCTTCCTTACTAACTTTTTCAAAACAATATCAAATAAAGTCAAAACACCTTCAAACTTTACCAAAGTCATTAGTTCATCATTAGAAGGCTATATGCCAAGTTTAAAGTCAAGGCTAGAAGGTTAGGGGTCCAACCACCCATGGTCGTGAGTTATGAGGAGAGGAAGGAGGAATTCTGGCTTATTTTGGTTTGGTTTCGAAGCATGGTAGGAAGTATAATTTAGATCTTGATTTTCTTGCCTTAGAGTTTGACAGAGTGGAATCCAAACTGAGTTATTTCTTCCTTTAAGTTCATTAAAACCGTTGCTAAGTTGAAGGAACTTTATGTTTTAAGTGTTGTTTGAAAACCCTTGTTCAATGCTTATTTACTTTATTTGCTAAAATAATGGTTTGATTTCCTTGTTTGACTATGTTTGGATGGTTAATTAATTATTTTAAAATTTAGAAGTTAAATACTTAATGTGGTATGCGGAAACGAATAGTACACGTGTTTCGTCTGTGATATCCAAGGAGACTTGGGCGAGGGACGGAACATGTCGAAGGGAGAGCCTAGATGCTCCAAAATAAATATAAAACCATTTTAACCCAAGATAAAATAAAAAGTGTTATAAATATTTGATAGAATGAAGCATTGATTACCATTTATTTTTGTGTTTATTTCATTGATTGATTGTTTGAATTAGGCTCAACCAGTTTACGAGCAGTTTACCTTTTTATATGCATGGGCCGGGTAGACAATAAACTAAGAATGATTAAATACGACACCCTGTGATTAGAATTTCACAGTTTGACTATAAGGTGTTCGATAAAAATATTTGTTAAGTAGAAATTATAATAGAAGACATTTATTATAATTTTGGAAATAAATATATTTTATCTTTTAAATGAAATGGTTTCTTTTGAAAAGTAATGGAAATATTTTAGAAATAAATATTTTGATTTGATAATAAAAGTGATTTATATAAAGAATGGTTTATAAAAGTGTTTTATAAACAAAGAGAATTTCGAGGACTAAAAATCCAGTGTTTGAAAATGATTTCAAAAGATTTTAGGAAATAGAGCACTATGGTTTGAAAGTATTAGCGAATATCAACGAAAATGATTTATCATTTCGGGATATAAAATGATTTATTATGTTACCAATGATCTGGGTAACCCATAAATAAAAAGTAGGCATATTTTTTGGTGTAGGCCGCTCTTAGAATAGAGGGATGTACTTATTTATCGACTACATAAGGGCTGGGACCCAGTTGCCTTGTTATTAGGAGAAACCTCCCGATCTGGTTGCATATACTTTGATATGCTTTTATAGTAGTATTTTGAGATTTCCAAATAAATATTTCAGAAGTGATTTGTTTTAAAATCCCAAAGTAAAGTATAATTTGATACAAAAGATGTACATTTATATTATTTCAAAGGTTTTGAAATAAAAAATCGGGAGTTTGGTCCAAAGAGATTATTTTTGAAAAGAATTATACTTTGAAAATAATAAAGTTAATTAGATTTTAAAAATCCAAATTTGAAGATTAAGCCCAAGTGGGTAGTTTTGGGAATTGCATAATTTTTTTGCACCATAGGCTCCATGAGTCTTATTTGTGGTAGAAGAATTACGTTGGCTTGATCTTGTATCTAATTGGGTACCCAATTAGATAGGGGTACGTAGGTAGATACAAGTGGTAGTGATGTAGCCCCAATAATAATATATATTTTTTGTGTTTTTTTGAGTTTGCAGAAATGGCTACTATTGTCTCTCTCATCAGAGTTGTGCAACGTTAGATATTTGTATCTATACTTTGTAAGTATTAAAGCACACCTAGTAGATTAAATTGATTACACTGATAACTTGTACAATTGAAATTGTATCCTATACATTAAATAATGTTGGATATTTATTTAATGTTGTATGTTAAAATGGTAGTTTTCATTCGATGTTTTAGGGACTGATTTTTTGGCGATTTTGATGGTCCGAAAATCTAGATCGTTACAAATCAACTGAAAAATGACCGCTGGAGAAGCATGAGGGATAGAGCACCTTCTGGTTCAGAATCTAATAGTTCCTCATCATCGGAGCAAAGGTAGAGGAGTAGAAAACAAAGATGCTCATGAAGGGCACTGGGAAGTCGAAACTTAAGGCGGGACCGTGCCATAGCCAAGGCCTATGGATCGGTACCGATACATCAAGTGGGATTGATACCGAACCATCACACATGGGCATGAGTGGTCGACTCCCTAGTGATGGTGCTAGTTTGACTTCTGGACATGCTGTGGATGGTCAGAATATTGAAGATCGGGCGAAGTCTATGGATCCACCCTCAAAGAATTCATCAAACTGCTGAACGAACGGTTCTCCTAGAGTTAGGGGAGCCCAAGTACCATAAAACAAATCAAGAGCGTTTGCCGAGCCAAACTTAGGGTGGCTCATATTACCTTCGTTTAGTAGATCCACCTGAGCCGAATTGACTAAAATGGTCGGGAGACTTATAAATGAGAGCAAACATCGAACTAACAATGAGTGGGGTTCCTCACCGAGCCAAAATCCATTTACAGAAGATATCTTACCCGAGGAATACCTGAGGAGGTTTGTGATGCCGACGATGTTATCATATAACGATAAAACTGATCTGAGGCAGCACTTGATGAAGAACAATTGGCACATGGATTCTACCAGAGCTATCGATGTATATAATGTCGTTATTTCTTGATTTTCCTAGAGAGAGTGGCGACGATGTGGTTCACCCAGCTGTCATCGACATCATATCGTCTTTCGAGCAATTGCCATGAAATTCATTGAACAATTCTGTATGCATACGACCCAACCAGAGGATGTTATGTCACTTTCCTACCTCTTTTTGGGAGCAGGAGAGTCTTTGAAGGATTTCTTACATAGATTTCATACTACGAAGGAGAAAGTGAGCAATGCTCAAGAGGATATCATGTTGATGACACTTATTAGGGGGGTTCATCTTGAGATAAAATTCGGGATGTGGTTAAAAATGAAATCCCACCAACAATGGATATATTCTATAGACCGGCAAATCGGTTCTTACATTTGGAGTAGGCAAGTACTACCTCCGGGAAGGCTGATGTCGGTCATTCAGTCGAAGTGATACAAAGTAAAATTACTGTGAAATAATCGAAGTGAGTTCCAGAAGTGTTGATGTTAATATGGAACCCAAAGTGGTGGATAGGTCAAGAACAACAATAGAGCTCAGGACAAGAAGTCGGATTCAAGGAGACATCCGAGAACCTCGAAGTTTGACAATTACACTCCACTAAACAACTCGATTAAAAACATATAGTTGGCTACTCAAGGTAAAGAGTGGTACAGGAAGCCAGCTTCTAGGGAGTCGACTTAGAAGGAGAAGAAATCTGGCAAGTTTTGTAGATTTCATGAAACACATGGTCACCACACCAACGAATGCAGGAATTTGCATGATGTGATCAAGGAGTTGATTCATAAGAAGAAATTACAGCGGTTTGTGCAAACCCTGCAAGATGGCAGGCAAGGTACTTCAAATCCCCAATGGAGGCAAGTCGGGCCTAGTGTTGATGAGCCTAGGCAGCTTGAGAAACGTCTTATGATAAATACTATTATCGGTAGACTACATCCAGTTGATAAAAGTTGGAGCAAGGTGAAGCGGTATATGGGAGCATTAAAGAATGTAGTGAATGAGAGTTGTTTTCCCATCGAGGATGATGTTCCGGAAAAATAACTCAGAACTATGATTTTTGATATCTTGTTCCAAAATAGAGATGTTGATGGGGGTAAAGTCCTCGAGAATTGATCCACTTGTGATATCGGTCATAATTGGCCCTTCTGTTGCGATGAAAGTGTTGGTCGACTGTGGAAGTTCAGTCAACATTCTATTCAAGAAAGCCTACGACCAGGTGCTTCTGGAGAGCAAGGACTTAAAGCCGTGTAAATCTTGAAACATGGGATTTAACAGGACTACTACTGAGCCTGTAGGATGCGTGGATCTACTGGTGGTACTTGGAGAGGGCGACCGCAGGAGAGTGACGGTTGTGTCTTTTGTTGTTTTCATATTTATTCTTCATACAATGTTATTTTGGGCCGAATGACCCTTGCTGAATTTAGAGTGGCCATCACTCTGTGGTGCTTAATGATGAAGTTCCCGACTGAGAATGGAGTAAGAATTGTTCGAGGAGGTCAAGAGCTTTGCCGTGAATGTTATGTCACCGAACTGAAAGAGGCGAGGCAAAGAGAGAAAGGTAAGGGTATAGAGAGGACTATCTACATCAAGGCTTTAGATGCATAGCAACCACCGCCTGATCCCTTACTTGGGCAGCATGGACGGTTCCATAAGGATATGGATCCTCAGAAAGAGCTGAAGAATGGAAGGGCAGCTCCAACCTAGTTGATAATCAACATCCTGATAAGCCATGATGACCCTACACGGGCCATGAAGGTCGAATCGCAGCTTGGTGTGAAAATGATGAAAGAATTAGTTGGTTTTTTCTGGGCAAACCTGGATATACTTGCCTAGACTTATTCAGACATGTGTGAAATATAGTTGGAGATAGCGAGTCATGCATTAAATATAAATCCTAAATGCATTCCTGTGAAACAGAAACACCACAGCCTAGGTCTGGAGTGGTCCGCTGCACTCAAAGAAGAGGCAGAGAAGTTGAAGGATAACGGCTTCATCCACGATGCCCTATATCCGTAGTTGGCATCAAATCCAGCCTTGGTGAAAAAGTCAAACGGGAAGTGCAGGATATGCGTCGACTATTCTGACCTGAATAAGGCATACCCATTAGACAACTTCCCGCTCTTGAGAATTGACCGGTTGGTGGACTCAATAGCCAGAAATGAATTATTATCCTTCATGGGTGCATACTCTGGATACAATCAGATACCGATGCATGTATCAGACTAAGAACACACCAGCTTTATAACCGATCTGGGACTGTACTACTATCTTATTATACCCTTCGAATTAAAGAATGCTGGAGCGACTTACCAGAGATTGGTGAACAATATGTTTAAAGATTAGATCGGACGCTCGATGGAGGTCTATGTGGACGATATGCTTATGAAGTCATGGCGATTGAGGAACCACGTTGATGATTTGGCAGAGACGTCAAGCATTCTTTGGAAGTATCGGGTGTAGCTTAGCCCTTTGAAATGCTCATTCGGCGTTGCATCAGGGAAATTCTTGGGCTTCATCGTGAACTCCCGTGGAATCAAAGCTAATCCAAAGAAAATCGAAGCACAGAGGAACATCAAAGCCCCGAAGATGACCAAAGACGTTCAGAGCTTGATTGGAAAGGTCAGCGCCCTAAGTTGATTCATCTCTAGAGCTCCGACAAATGCATCTCTTTCTCTGATGTGATCAAGAAAGGGAAGAGGAACTTTGCTTGGATGCAAGAATGTATTGATGCATTCTAGGTTCTGGTGAATCACTTGGAGAGACCCTCAATTCTATCGAAATTGTTGGATGATGAGGACTTGTTAACTTATCTGGCAATATTGGTCCACGCTTTGAGTGCTACATTCATACGTGAGAAGTTCCGAATATAGAGATCCATATACTAAATTAGTAAGCGGTTAACATGAGCAGAAAGAAATTACCCAAAGCTAGAAAAGCTCGCATATTACTTGCTATTAGCTTTAAGGAAACTCCGCCCCTATTTTCAGGATCATCCAATCAAAGTTCTGACCGACCAGCCTTTAAGATAGGTCCTGCAAGGAACTAAGTCCCGTGGAAGGCTGTTGAAATGGAACATTAAATTGAGCCAGTACGACATAACTCATCATCCCCGAAGAGTGATCCAGGGTCAAGCTTTGGCGGATTTCATTGTTGAAAATACTGCGCGAGATGACATTCCAGAGAGCAGTGGAGAGTAGAGTACTAGATGGAAGATGTACATGGATAGTGCATCTAACGAACGCTGTTCTGGTGTGGAGTCGTGCTTGTAACTCCCAAGGAACATCCTGTTTGTTAAACCTTGAAATTCGATTTCCACACAACAAATAATGAAGCAGAGTATGAGGCTTTGATTATGGGACTCAAGATTGCTAAGGTGCTAGGAGTTAAGCTTTGCATATCTTCTATGATTCCCAGTTGGTGGTATGTCAAGTGCGGAGAGAGTTTCAAGCGAAAGGAGCAAGATTAGCACCTTATCTGAACTAAGCCCTTGAGTTGCTTAATGATATCGAATATTACACGATAATGAATAATCCCAGAGAGGAAAATGCAAAGGCCGACTCGCTAGCTAAGTTAGCCAATTCCGAAGATGCGTAGCTCATGGGCTTGGTTCCAGTGGAAGTATTGTCAGCTCTGAGCATCAACCAGATGGATGTTGATTGGACCTTGGAGACCAAATCTGAGAACGATCATTAAGACTCCTATAAAGAACTATCTACAGAGAGGAATCCTTCCAAATAGGAAGAACGAATGACGTCAACTTTGTAACGACTCGCCTTTTCGACTCTCAGAAGTTGACACTAATATATCCACGGTATTCATGGGTCGAGCATCCAAATGCCGAAAAGACAGATTGTTAGGGTGAAAGAAAAGAAAGATAGAACATAACCTCACATCATGACGTGTAATGTATAATATAAAAATGATCTTTCCAAAAGATGAGTTCATATACATAAACAATCTGAGCAAACTAACCTAACATCGACATGTACAGTTATAACAGCCTATCCTTACAAATGTTGATAACAACACAACAAATGCAACGAAAATAAAAAGATAAGTGAAAAAGTCTTGGAGGCATCCAGCTCGTCTCCTGAAGTTCCAAAGCATCCATAACCAAATCTGGAAATATACTCTATCTAACCCGGGCATTTTAATAAAATAACACACGGATTAGTCTGGTAAAACCAGCGTAAGAAAACACAATCATATGGATTTTTAATATTATAAAATCCTTTAAAAAATAAAGGTATCTCGTAAGACCACGCCGCACATAAATATGAACGGGTGTTTACCTTATGGTAACCAAACCATTTTATAAAGAAAATTCTGTGATATTATAATAATGTCTAGGGTTTAAACTAATATTAATCGTAGCTGAAATGGCTTCATTAATTACCTTCCAACATAATAGGTATACAACTAAGTCCATAAAGGCATGTATTGGAGATTGGATTCCATACAATGAGAAGGTAAGGGACTACCTTTCGTACAGTACACCTCTAGATAAAATGTACCAAGGCTGCAAACCTTGCACCTCTGCCAACATAGAGTCGACTGCCCCTTTAACATGGCATACCAGATTACATCATCCCTCAGGCACCGAGGCTGCAAAAATCGCCCCCGATCGCCACACGTGCACACGCCAAATCCGAAAATCCCAATTTGGATCGAGGAATGATGATCCTAATAGTAGCGAACCACATAGCTCTGCTGCATCTCCCCTGTTTTAGTCATTACCGGGTTGTGAGGCTTGTGAGATCACGATTTTGCCTTTTCCTCTTAGCAACATTCCCACTTGGAATGCTAACACTGCACTTCAAGCAATAATGCAATGCTACCGTTCATCCGTACAAGTTATTCAGGATATGAACAAATCGAAGGCGCTACTTTTACTACATCCATTTTGGAATCACCATCGAGATTAGTAGCAAGTAACCCTTGCACATCAAAGAACTCTACCTTAGATTCCATCATCTCGAACCAGTCTTGAATCTCTTCCAAAGTGTCGAACTAGTATATGGTTTTGGAGTGGTTACGGTTTCAAGTCATCTCATATAAGTACACTCCCTTCTTACCGGTTGCTCCAAAACCAATCGATAAATTTTGGTAAACTCAACCCTGGTTCTTTTGGAAATAGTCAAACAAGACATAAGAGCGGAGATCACCTCCTAACCGTTTAAGCAGACAAATTTAATTATTGTTTGTCCTAAAAGAAAAAACGAGATTTATACACAAGTATAGCTTCATCGAAGATAACTTTGCCATGAACCCCTGTGTTTCTCTGAAATATTTTCAGAGTTATATTTGGCCAAGATTTAATAGTTTGTTATTTAACTATCAAATAAACAAAAATAAATCGTGGATCTATTTCCATGTAGGATCACTAAGCCTCTATTAATTAATCTTTCATTAATTAGATGTCTTTTCAATTATTTTATTCGAATATACCTTCACAAAAGATATTTTCACAAACCTCTTATACTCGTTTTAATACTTGGAAAAACCATTCATATACTTGGGAAAACATTCATATACTTATCTCACCAGTATAAATATATTAACAAAACATTATACTTTCAATACCTAGAAAATATATGTATATACTTATCTCAATAGTATAAGTATATTAACACAACTTAAAGAAGATTTCCTCTTTTCCAAATTCATATTTAAATGGGCCAAAAACTTATATCATTTAAAACATTGCTTACTATAAACTCAAACCACTTTTCCTTTGGTATTAAGTATGAAAAGAATGCTTCTATACCACCATAATTAAGAAGGATTATTTATCAAAATCAAATCTCATTCCTTTTATAAAATTCCCTTTTTATAAACCCATTCCATATTTACAAATCCTTTTATAAATCTTCAAATTAATTTATAAAACTTCTTTTATAAATCCCTAAAATTATTTATAAAACCCCTTTTATAAATCTATAAAATTATTTATAAAACTCCTTTGTATTTATAAAACTCTTTTATAAAAATTATATTATAAATTCAAACTTACTTTTGCAAACCTTATTTTAAGCAAAATTCCTTTTATAAATTTTTTATTTATACACACCTTTATTAAATTAATAAATTATTTTTAACCATCATAAACAAACAATTAATTAACTTAAGCATAATAAAAATCAATTAACTTGAACAACGTTAAATAAAATAATTAATTAATTTAAACAACATTAATAAGTAATTAATTAAATTTAAAACATCATTAAATAAAATAATTAATTAACTTAAACATCATTAAAATCAATTAACTTAAACATCATTAAATAAAGTAATTAATTAACTTAAACATTATTAATAAATAATTAGTTAACTTTAAATCATCATTAAATAAAATAATTAATTAACTTAAACATCACTAATAAATAATTAATAACTATAAAACATCATTAAATAAAATAATTAATTAACTTAAACACATCATTAATAAATAATTAATTAACTTTAAGACATCATTAAATAAAATAAGTAATTGGCTTCATTTATAATTAAATAAACACTTAACCTCAAATTGTTATAAAATTTAAGTTAATTTAAATCCATACATTTAAAATTCGGAAAGATGCTTATCGACCATTATGGTACTTAAACAAGTTACCAATTATTTTTAATTCACTTCCCAAGCTATATCGCTGGTATTTACATAAGCAAACATATATGTAAATAAGATCAACAATTAAGAATCACTAACTAATCCATTGCTTATCCAAAATTAATTAATCCACATATTAATTTACCGGCATAAGAATAAATTTCCAAATTAATGTAATAGTGGAAAGGTGCTTATTTTTGCTAAATAGATGCCCAAAATAATTTATTCAATCAGAACGGTATTTTATTTGGCCAAATAGATAACATCAATGAAGTATACTTAATTAAAATACGTTATTATTTAAACAATGTAATTAAATTCAATAACCATTATAGTATCACTAATTTTACTTTACTAAAACTATCAAATATTTTATATCATAATGTTGTACCCGTCAATATGAGTCTAATGCAAAAACCCATCGGCCAGAGAGATTTAAAATGAATGAGATACCGCATTTCAAAGTTTTGACAAACTTAATTCTTAAAATTAAACAAATAAATAGACTTCTCACCAAAACCAAAGCCCAGCCCAACTACTATAGCACCTCATCTCCCTCCCCCTAAATCAGTTTCGAGAACCCTCTATGCACATAAACATGAACGGAGTGCACCGTACATCACCAACCATTATCCCATTCGCCAAACATTGATACCCGGCAAACCCCTCTTCCCCAGCACGATTCAATGGACCCACCACCTTGTTTTCGATGCCACCCTATCGATTTCCATTCATGCTTCCCCAATTAAATTTGCATGTCACAGGAAGTAAACAAAATGAATGCTGCCTCAACAAATTGACCATCGCCATTGCTCTGATCACAACCAGCTACCACCTCCTCTGCCAATTGAGTTGCCATCCTCAGCCTCACCCACGAGCTACCCCACGATCGACTCAGTGCACCCAAACACCTCCAACAAGCCTAACTCTAAACTCAAAAATAAAAGAGAATAAAACCCTGGATTGAGCTTGTCTGAGCAACTTCAACCACAAGAGAAGCTGCAACTACCCCTCGCACCTCCACCTTGTTTCGAGCCTCCCCCAGACATCATTGCTGACCCCATCGACCACCCAATCATCAAAATTTCTTGATTGATCGAAAAACGATCAACTTCTTCTACACATTGATCTCCTTCACTGAAAATCATGAAACTATCTCTAAAAATCTCCATTCGACGATACGAACCCAACCATATCCTCCATTCATCATTTCATGATCGTCGAATTTTCACCGCATCTCAACATCTACTGTGTTCGGGCGATTCCTACCACCACACTCAATGAAACGCCAAGCTGTTATTTCAAAAATACTAAAGGTTCTAACACACAACTTTCATGTTGAACACTTCAGCTAATTTTGAGTAGATTGGAAGATGGTAAATTTTTAAGGTTGAGGGAGGGTTTAAATTTCTTTGTTTTCTAAAATCAAAGAGAAGAGGAAGAAGGAAAATGACTAGAGTTGCAAGAGGGATGTTATTTTTGATTGTAAGGCTTGAGTAGTTGATATGTACACTTATACACCAAAACCAAATCACTTAACCTGAAGTCAAAACTTCCAACAAATCGAAAAAATGCAAACCAAAAATTGAATTACTTCTAAGTTAAATAAATCAAAAAAAATTAAGATTCCCTCATATCAAAATGCCAATCTCCATTAATGGTTTGATTCAAAAGTTTTCTGTGATTTGATTTTGAAAAAAGTTTTGAAAAGAAGATTTGCGATACTCTGCTACATAATATCCCATTCACTTACGGACCACGAACGATAGAAATAAAAATACAATCGTGCAAAAAATGTGACATGATCCCAAAATAATAATAAAATACACTGGTTTTTTTATTTTGTGAAATTTCAAAAATACCATTTTTTGTTGTAAAATACGTCAAACGGAAATTTAATTATTTTCCAAATTAAAAATTATGGAAAAATCATTTAAATTCATTTAAAAATACCTTATTAAAAATCAAGTTGTTTTATTCAAAATTGATTTCCTTATTATTTATTAAATTCGAATAAAATTTGCAAATTTAAAAAATCAAATATCCCCGTTACGTTTAAAATTCCATTTCGTTACAAACTCCTTCATAAAGCTACAAGATTCATCATGCAAGAAGGGGTAATTTACAAGAAAGGATTCTCAATTCCTATGCTTTGGTGTGACGCCAACGATGAGGCCAAGCGAGTTTTAGGAGTAGTTCATGAAGGGGCATGTGGTGACCACAACAGGTGGAAAACCCTAGCAAAGAAGATCCTTCGTTGTGGGTATTTCTGGCCAACTGTAAATCAAGACGTAGCTAACTACACCAGAAAGTATGACAAGTGCCAGAGATTTGCCAAGATACCAAGAGCCCCACCAACAGAGATTACTCAAATGGTCAGTTGCTGCCATTTGCAGTCTGGGGAATCAATATCATTGTTGTGTTGTTAATATCTAAGGGTGGTGCAAAGTACGCCATCGTCGTAGTTGATTACTTCACTAAATGGGTTAAGGCAGAGCCATTAACCACGATCACCACAAAGAAACTAATCAACTTCGTGATCAAAAACATCATCTATCATTTTGGAGTTCCACGAACGATTATCTTCGATAACCGGACCCAATTCGATAGTGTCAAGTTCAAAGATTTCTATCGCAGGCACCGTATCGAGAAGAGGTTTTCTACTTGTGGCACACCCCCAAGCGAATGGATATGTCGAGGCAGTTAAAAAAATCATTAAGTCCATACTCAAGAAGGGATTGGAGAAGGCTAAGGGCAAGTGGGTTAGTGAACTTCCATTAGCACTTTGGGCTTATCGAACGACCCTCAAGTCAACGACTGGCCACTCTCTGTTTGCCCTAGCTTATTGATCAAAGGCTTTGATCTCAGTTTAACTTGAAGTACCTTCTCATCAAGTGACTCACTATAATCCATGGACGAATGAGGAACTCTTATTAGAGTCTCTCGATATGATCAATGAGAAGCACGATGAAGTTGACTTGAGAGCAGCCACGCATCGGAACCGAATCGTCTGATACTACAGTGCTAAGGTTAGGACTCGGACCTTTGAAATTGGAGATCTCATTCTCAAATGAATCTTCCTTGGCCCTAGGATCTTGGGCCAAACATGGGAAGGTCCATATGCAATTGAACAGAAGCTTGGAGATGGCACGTTGAAACTGGTAATGGTGGATGAGATCTCACTTCCGCGGGTGTAGAATAGAAAACACTTACAATGCTATTTCACTTGAATGTAAATTTGTGCATATCTAGTCAAAGCTATGAAACAGAATCTGTCATTTCTAGTGTTTATTAAAGAAATGACTTCAAAATCTTATGAATTTGTTTGTGCTTGACTTTACACCGGGATCAGTGATATTTACTTGGATGAACTTGCACGTGCAAAATGCGGGTGTGTAGCTTCCCATAGATAGGTGCCAACCAAGGTTCTACGGTCCATGATCGGATGTATGAAGCTCAACCACACTTGGCGTTCAGAGAGATGTCAAACAACTCCTCTAACCCACGACTTAGGGGCAGGAGTATAAATATTCAAAGGTTGAATAAGACATTCTATCTCTACTGCTCGTGCCCAGAGTCTGGCAGAGCATCCACACTTTGCCCAAAGTAGGTTGGACAAAAGATCTACGTCGAGAGATAGGCGGGATCCTACTTACATCGATCAACGCCTAAAGTTAGGCACTATTAAAAACAAATATCCTGGAAAAGGATGTTCAAACCACTATGATTAAGTAGTTAACTCCGACCAACGCCCAGAGTTTGGCATGGTCAAGGCATGTACTCCAGAGAAGGATGTTCGGAGGGACATCCGAAGATGAATTACCTTGATTGACAGCCGAACTTAGGTGTGATCGCACTCAAAACATCCATGAAATTCATGTTTAAGTTAGCTTTCTAACCAAGTGGATTTTGACCAAGTTCCAGAGTCGAATATGGTCATACCGAACAAACATTCTGGTGATCATTCCTTACTCACAAATGATGGAATAGACTGGTAACTTAGTTCGATGATGATGATGTGAAGTAGACCGCATGTACATTGAATGTAAAGCGCATTTCTTTGAATATTTGGACAAATTCACGCAAGACTTGAACAAAATAAAAGGTCTTTATTATTCACAACCAAAACAATAGGCTGAGAAATCGCCTCATTCTAAGCCATGGATCAGTACCAATCCATGCCCATGGATCGATACCGACCGATAGAGATTTAAAAATAAAAAATAAAAAATGAAATACCTATATGTATGTGCATATATATATATATATATATATATATATATATACATACATACATATGTATGTATGTATGTATCTGTGTGTGTATTTGTGTATCTAGTGTTCAATAAGATCTAGTTTGTACATGGAACCAAGGCACGATGGAAAATCAAAGAACTTATGTGTGTACATGCTCGACATTTAATAACTGGCACTGAACAAAAGCATATTCAAACTTGAATGGCCCGGAAAAGGAATCAATTCACGATACCAAGCTCAGAATGATAGATCATGAGAGCACACTCTAGTTTTTATAGTCTTAGATGCTAACGAAGTATCATAACTATTAGCTATAGACATGGCACTTTACTGAAAAGATTCGAAGAAAGGATCACAACTATTCGAAACACAAATTGGAGTCCGATATGGCAATCCCGTCTTGTCTCGATTCAAAGCACATTGTGTTTGCAACAAGATGCACTTTAGACGGCAAATGTTACCCAGCCTTTTTTAGCGGCGATTTTTTTAGCGGCAAATCTTTTAGCTAGCAAGCAGAGTAGTTATTTTTTGGCAAGCTAATTCTTGTAAATTTCTGCTTTTGCAACCTGAAAATAAAAACAAGATATGTACACATTTATTTTAAATATGGATGGAACTTAAAACAAATTGAAACAAAACAATTAAATCCAAAACAAAACAAATTCAAATTTTTTTTTAGGAAAGGAGAAAATTAAAAATCAACACAAATGCTAAACATTTTTTTTAGGAAAAACAAGATAGAAAAACTAGAATTTTTTTATTTAAGACGCTCACACAACTTAAAGACTTCGGCCCGTTTAAACTTTAGCCCAATACAAAATATTATCAACTTTGAGTATATGTTAAAAATGAAATTTTGATTCCCACTTTCACTTAATCAGACATTATCAATATTCGGTCGACGAATCTAGCTTATTTAAAAATTTAAAAATCAAATTCTCAGATTCCCACACTCGTTCAAATTTGGCGATTCGATTTAGGCGATGGAGATTAGTGGGTTCGAATTGGGTGAGTTGAATTGGTGGAGATTGCTAGGGAGTAGGAATGGCGATTGCAGGGTAGTGAGTAGTAGCGGTCGCAATGTTGGTAGTCTAGCGAGTCGGTGAGGGTTTGCGGCGGTGCTCGATTGGGGATTTGGCGATAGCAGCGGTGGTTCGTGAGTTTGATTTTGGTGATGGGTGGGTTTTGAGAAGTGTTCGAGTTGAGGGTGTTCGTGATCTTTTGTGGACTGTGAAGTATGAGTTCCAGCAGAGAAGAGGGTGAGTTCGATGAGATGCAGAGGGGAGGAACAAGAGGAGACTGGTGATTGACTCGGCAGAACAGTTTGTGGTGGGTTGAAGGTTATTGCAGATGTGGAGTTTGATTGGGTTGTTGTAGAGGAATATGTCGAGTGATTCGGTGATGAAGGCAATGGCTGTGGCAAGTTGATAGAAGAGGGAGATTGTGAGGGAGTACTATAGTAGGTGGTAGATGATGAAAGTGTTGTTGTGAAGTTGTATGGTAAGTTGACAGTTGTGTTGTGACTGTGGTCTAGTGGTTGTTGTATATGTTTGTAGTGGAGGCACTGATGCCAGTGTTATGGAGAGTGGATTGAATTGATGCAGAGGAAGGTAGTCGGTGGTGGAGCTGCAATGGAAGGGGAAATGTAAAGGCGGGTTGATGGTAGGATTGAAAGTGATGAAGTTTGAGTAGATTGCAAGTGATGAAAGAAGGAGCTTGGAGTGGCAGCAGTCTCAACTGAGAGAAGAGTACTGAGGCAAGTAGGAGTATGCAGGTATGTTAGCAGTGTTGATGTTTTGAAATTTGATGTATATGGTAGTGAGGCAAGTAGGAGTGTGCAGGTAGGTGGTGAATTTGATGGTAGTGGATTGAAGCAAAGGATATGGTTGGAGATAATGAAGTTGTAGTGTGCAGGGGGTGCTATAGATGATATGGTGGTTGAAGTTGCTCTGTTGCAGTCGAAGTGAGATGATGACTGTCGTGTGTTGATGTTGGAGATGTAGGCAGTTTCAGGTGGTCAGTTTGATGTGAATGTGGTAGCTAATTTGTTGAATGGTGAGTCTCGAGCAGAAGATGCTTTTTCTTGAATGATGAGTCTTGTCGAATGGTTGTATTGTTGAAGTGGATGAAGGTGCAGTTTGGTTTTGAACTATTGTGATGAGTTGATGAACTGTTAAATGCAGAGGAATGTGGTCGATGTGGTGGCTAACGGTATGGATATGAATGCACTGTAACAAACAACAGCAAGCAATTCGATGAGTAGTAGCTGTAGCAGTTGGATAGGAATGAGTAGTGGTTGGAAGGGTAAGGTTATGATTGATGGTTTTTGTTGTTGAAGAGGGTGGTTGAAGTTTTGTGTAAAGGTGAATGAAAGGAGATGATAGGAGATGTATGTAATAGTGGCAGTGCATAGAAACAGTTGCACAGGGGTGATGAGCTAGAAAATGCAGATTTTTGATTATGTAAAATGTAGCAGTTTGTGAAAAAAAAATGAAAAATGAAAAGGGATAATAAAAAAAATTGTTTTGAAATTGGGTTTGTCTTTGTTTTTTTTTAAAATGGTAAGTGCAAATGAAAATGAAACTAGAAAAGCAAACACACACAAACAAATTGCAAACAAAAATGACACAAACACACTACACAAATTTTTTTTTTAATGCACTCAACACACAAACAAACACACAATAAAAGGCTAACGAAAATAATTCGAAGAATAGAAAATCAAAATTGAATCAACTCCCCAGCAACGGCGCCAAAAACTTGTTTAACGACAAATTTTCTATTGATTAGAAAAATGCCGATAAATTTTGAATTAAATTTAACCGCAAGTGCACGGCGTACTATTTTAGTACGTGGCGAGTACGGATCGATCCGCAGGGAATTTTTAAGATTTTAAAATTTTCAATTCAATCAAATTAGACCAAAGTGAGTGGAAATTGTTAACTGCAATTAAGAAGCTAAAGCTAGAATTGAAGTGTGATTTAAAAACTATTAGACTAGAGAACAATTTAGAGGCAAATCCACTCTCATATTTTTGTAAATCAACAAACAAATAATTTATGATTTCTAACTTTTGATATTATGTGAAATAATTGTTGTATTTATCATAAGTATGGTTTGTTTATGTTATTAATTAACATAACTCAAACCATCAAACTATAATACAATAAATAAACCACTTATCAATTCTCATGATAACGAAGCCAAAGCAAAAGCTATTTTAAGTATGATCTATTTACTATTGTAACTAGTAATATAGATCATCAAATTTCATTTTTACTTTCATTTCAAAATCAAAAATTAATTAGCAAATGATGATGTAAATTGTGTTTATGTTGAATAAGAATAGCTCATTTGCATAAGCAATATAAGCTATCAAACCCACTTGTATAAAATTACATCAAAATTCACTTTCATGAAGTACAAGCTAAAGAGATCATAAATCATAAAAATGTTGAAATTACATAATATTTGAGAGCTTCATTACTCCTAAATTGAATGGGTTTAGCTACTCATTTGTGTTATCAAATCAACACATGTAAGTTTCAACATTGAAAATGAAAGAAAGTAGAGAATAAACAAAGAAAAAGAAGATTAACTACTAGAAGGAAATTAATTAGACTAGTGCATAAATGTAAATCTAAGCTATGAACATAAAAAGAAAGAGAGCATAGAAATAAATATTAATAATAAAACAAAGAAAAGCATGTAGAAAAGAGAGGAGAAAGAGGCTTGGAAGCCATTTTTATTTAACTTTGATTTTTGTTTACAACTTGCTAATTTCCTAAGCAAATATATGAGAGAGTAGAAGATATTTACATGTACAAAAGAGGGCTATTTACACATGCATAAAACCCTAATTCCATTTTTAGGGTGCTTCCCAAAATGCCCTTTAGGAAGTATGGCCACCAAGTAACCATTAGCCACTAATTAATCCCTCATTAAAAGTGCATGAAGCTTTAACCTCCACTTAGTTGTCCATTAGCTTCTAATTGTAGATTTAGGCATGTGGGTGGGGTCCTCCATGATCTTGGACTTGAATTATTTCCTCTTCATTCCTTTTTATTCATTTGTGCATGCATATATCTACATGAATCCCTCTTCCATATGCATCAAAATTTCCTATAAAAATCATAAAAAATATCCAAGTAAAAATTCTCAAATTGACACATGCACAAAAATGACCATTTTGCCCTTGAGTGAAGATGAATATATGATGTTTTGAAAACAAGTGAATTTTGGTTTTAAACATGTTAAAATGCCCAAATATGATATTTATTTAAATAAAAAGAGATAAAATATGGATGTATATATATGCACATTTACGTGCATGTCATCGTTCGCCTATTGTTTGCTTTTGAACACTCCGACAACCAGAAATCAAAAAGTCTACCCCGCCATCGATCAATCCAACTAACTCAAAAACAAGCTCAAAGCTATATAAAAAAGTTTGGAATCACAAAGCTAACTATGTATTACTTCATCCCAAAGTGACAAGAACAATTAATAAGTCAATCCTATGGATCCGTACCGATCACGCCTATGGTTCGGTATCGATCCATAGCTGATTGCTAACTTGGCCTCGTTTCCTCAAGAGAAACTGCAGCTAGATCATGGAAAACGTGGAGGAGGACATGCTAGAGCTTTTTCCATCGACCTATAGCTATAAATAGATAGGGAGGGGCATCATTTCGGGGATCATTTAGCTCTCTTGTAATTTTTACATAATCTTTTGTAATTACCTGTGGAGTGGCGCCGAATAATAAGAACAACACCTTTAAAACAGCTATATCATCAATAAAATTCTCAAGTAGACATAGGCAACGATTGGCTGAACCACTACAAACGTGTGTTGTTCTATTTTTGCTCATTTTAATTAAATTTTCATTACTTTTATTCTCTACTTAATCTTTGGATGTTGATGCCACATTTTGGTACTAACAAAATTTATATTTAATTCATAGGCAAAAATGGTGCAAAATACGAATAAATTCGTACCTTGCACACTATCCCTTAATCAGAATTTTTTAGCCAGATTCAAAGAAGAAGAATAAGGAGCGGAATAGAAGGTAAAATTATCAAAACTGCAAATCTACACAATTTTCATTATTTTGTCATAAATAATTGAGATTCCAATCTAGAATTGACATTGCGCATTGAAGGAGTATTGGGGGTTTATAATATGATGTTTTCGCAAATCAAAACTCCCAAAGGCATATTCAAACCCAAACTATACTAATCACTTACTAAAATAGAAAAGCTAAGATTTCCACTTATAGTGTATCCTTAGTTTCGCCTCCTTTGGATTTAACACACCTTTGACAATCTCTATCAGATCTCTTCTTTTAAATATATCCAATAAGGAATTTGTAAATATAGATTAGATTCAGAAAGTCGGAGAAGAATAGGTTAGGAAAATAAATAGAAAACAAAATAGATATTGTTAACCATATTTTTGGTCAACACCCAAAATAGTGCTTTCAATAGGAAAAAGAAAGTTGGTTAGGTTGAAAGTTACGTTAGCCTAGATAATTACTCCTACGCTTTTCTCCCATAATTGATATATTTAGACTTGAAGATTACGATGTAGGTGGAAGGTTTAATCTTCCAATCGGAAGGTTATTACCATAGGTAGACTTGTTTCGAACCATCGTGAAGCTTTTCTCTACAGCTCTAATGGAGATTAATCAAATGTTATCTTTTAAAGTTGTGCTCTAGTGATTCCGAAAGGTTTGGATGATTGACTCCTTTGGCAACAAGGTGAGGAATGGAATCTTGGGCAATATGTAAAGACCCTTGATCTTTTCGAAAGGTTTATTTGCTCTTAGGAAGTTAAACTTAATCTGGCCGAAAGGTATTAGAACTCTAACTACCAAATTGAACTTTATTTTCCTACTCTTATAGTGTTTCGAAGGGTTTGAGTGGTTGGCTGATGACTGCGAAAGGTTTGACTGCTGCTAGGATATAAGTGTCTACCAACTTTTGATGAAGCAACTCGATTACAATGTCGAAAACCCTGGAAGGTTACTACTTATATTAATCCTGATTGGCTATTAGCCCTATCGATGTGCGAAAATAGAAAACTCAATATCTTTCTTTGCTTGAAATGATAACTTCGATCAATTGATCTTCAGACCTATCGACCAAAACCTTTCGAGAGAATTGATCCTGTAAATTGGTATTATGAAGTAAAAAGATAAGCAAACTAAAAAACGGTTCACAAAATTAGAATACTTCCCTTGCCATCCATCATAAGGTTTTACTTTTATTGAATTTCCCAAATTAGAACCCCAATTAGGGTTACAGAATTCTGATCAAGAAGTTAAAAGATTTTTGAAAAATGAAAGAGAAAATTACCCCTATACTGGACCCCTTGGGTCCTATTTATAGATGTGGGTGGCATCCCATCAGCCTTATGCTTTTATCTGGTACGGAAGGTTGCCTTTGGTATGCAGTTGTAAACCTTCCTGTCTTACTTGAAGATAGTTTTTGTACACGGTTATAGGTCTCTCATCATTGTTGGAAGGTCTGTTGATTGTGTATCACCATGGTCTACTGGATGCTGCCGAAAGGTTTTTCCTTCACTTGTTTTCAAGAAACTGTTGCCTTTACCGGAAAGTCTGTTATATGCATAGCACATGAACCTTCCGATCCATCGGAAGGTTTATAGCCTTTGTGAACCCTTTGGCCTTAGTGGAAGGTCGCTTTTTCCTGCCCAACTGCTGCCGAAAGTAGTATCTTCCTTTGGTGATGTCGAAAGGTTGTTTTTGGTTGACTTATAAGCACTGTTTTTACCTAAACCTTCCGATAACATCGGAAGGTGCCTTGCAGGTGTATTATCTAGCCTGAAAAGCTTATTGCGCTTTCGGAAAGGTTGGCGTGAAGCCACGTCTTTGTTTCTTCTTGTTTGCTTCCTCTGGAGAGTAAGCACCTCCTGATCATTGTAGTATGACACTCTACTTTTCTTATGAAAGGACTTGAGCCGCTTCATATTATTGACTGCATCCCTTCGATCTCTCCAGATGGTCTGATCCTGCTCCTTTCTTTCTTTCCTCTGTTTAAGCCCTCATGGCTTAAGCGGAAGGTGATTTTTCTAAGTAACATTTGCCCTCTCCCTCCATGCGAAGGGATGCACTTGACTTTCCAAGTCATCCTTTCTAGGAATCATGGAGTTTTGGCTTCCTCTTCCTGCAATTAAATTTCAAGTACAAGTAAAAGAGCCCTTTTTAAACAATTTCATCTTCCCTAGAACAAGGAAGTCATTTTCAAACTTGGTTTAAAACAAGGAGGTCATCTTCCTTCAAACGTAAGGTTTAGAACTACTCTTAACATCGAGTTAATAATATGATCTGGGATCCATTTAAACTCCATTCTGGTAATTTTAAAGCGTTTTTTTACCCCTCTAAAAGGGCTTAAAGTTGCAGCGCTAAACCTTCCGATTGGATCGGAAGGTGTTCTAGTTTTAACTTTTCCTTACTGTCGGTAGGTTTAAATGGATTAACGCTTAATTCTTCCGACAACAAGTTTTCACTTAAATCAGAAGGTCCTAAACATTTTGATTCCTTCCCAAGTAACAAGAATATTAATTTATCTCCAACTGTACAACGTAACTTAAGAAATTCAACCAAACATTCAAATATTCATAAATGTACATATACTACTTCATACTACATTTTTCCAAAATGATCTATCACATTAACATCCTAAAATTAAACATCGAAAGTGACCAAAAAACAGGAAAAAAATTTAGAAACAAATGCCTATATAAAAAAAAATTGAAGGGAGAAAAGGAGGAAGACGAACGGCTTGTGTCAGTGATCTGGGTGCAAAAAATAAGATGTTCTTTCGTTCTCTAGAATTCTTTCATTAATGGCTTTTGTCGTTTTACATTATTACTGTTGTATTTTATTACTTGAAAATAATTTTTAGTTAAACCTTATTCGATAAAAATCTGCAAACAACAGCCTTGATTCGATGTATTATTATTATTGTTTTATTTTCCTTTTTCTTCTTTTTTATTTTTTAGAAGAGTTCTGGGTTATCAATATAAGCTTGCTTTCAAATTTTCTCTTAGGTCCACTTTATGTAAACTGGAGGGATGACCATAAGTACACGACATGTAACAATTTTTATGAATATACATTTCTCACTGCGCACCTTGTATTTGGCTAGTTTGTTTTACATTTCCCAGATTACCTATCTCTTAACTTGAGTTACCTTAAGAGATCCATCCGGTCAACATACCCAATAAGGGAAAACCTTCTTCAAAAGTGACTCAATTTAGAGAATTATAAAGTAAATTGTTCTTGAACTAATTTTCAACTCGGAACGTCTACCTCAGAAATAAGAATTCAAAAGTTAATTTGGTACCACAAATCTTTAGAATCATAGTTGGTAATCTTGTTTAGAGTGCCAATCTCATGATGTCTACTAGTTTCACATGAATGATTAGCCAAATCATGAATATCTTAATATATATGATATATTCTTCATACCTTAATAACACTGTGTTTCATAACGTAATGTGGCATTTATAATATTGCAAATTCTACCTGTTTTGTTGCTTTTTATTCACATCTTGTTTGTTCTTGATTTAGACATTCCCTTCGAGGGTTGATGTGCTTCTCTGCTTTCCGCTTTAGTTCATGGCTTCTCTCTTGGCTGAATGAATTTAGATCCCCTGCTATTTTGACTTTTCTGCAAAACATGTGGCACATGGCATTTCTATTTATTAGCTTGAAAATGATAAACAAACCTAAAAGGCGTCATTTGCCTAGATTAACAAATCTTTGTGGCAATTATATATATATAGATAAATGGAATTCATTTAAAATGTTAAGGACTCATTTTTATTTATGATGAGCGATGGTTGTAGATCTAGCTCCTTTTACTTGCTCGACATTCCTGGAAATAGCTAAAGTCTAAGCTGCACATAATTATTGAATTCTAACATTCATTCAATAAAGACCATGTGGGGACATTTATGACTGGGATCTTGTCGTGGTAGTTTTGGATTTATCCTTCGTTATTAAGGGAATCTGAGAACAAAAAGGCTTAAAGTATCCTTTAGGAGATCCTTTCGGCAGCAGTCCTTTTCCAAGAATATTCTTTGACTTGTGTCAAATTATTTGAGATGAGTAGGAGTCCAAAGATTTCACATCCAGATTAGGGCTTTCAATAATCAGTAACCTTGGGATCCAAACCTTCTGGTATTAATGATGGACTTTTACCAGATGCCATCGGGCTCAGACTCGGGTATCAAGAAATATTAAAATAATACGGTAATCGTTCTTTGATATATCAGTGTTATTTCCCATGGTGAATGGCATAAGGACGGAAACTTATATTTGCTGGTAAGAGAATGAGGCCTCTAATCTGGAATAAACAGTGAAAGTCCAAAAAACTGTACGTGGTAATTAAGTATTAGAGGTTTGAAATTCCTCACCTAACACTGGATGATTAATAGAACACCAGAAATTTATTCATATTTGGCAATTAACAACGAAGGACTAGAGATCTAGCCGGGCGATGAGCAATAAAAGACGGAATTACCATTCTTGATAATAAGTGATAGAAACTAAAATGCTACTCTTAGAATCTTCATATTGGGAGGTTAGAATATCATTCTTCGACAATAAGTGAATAAAGACCAGAGTATCGCTTCTGGTAATAAGTATTAGAGGAACAGAAGCGTACATCCTAATAATGAGTGACAGAAAGCCAGTAAACCAATCCAGCGTCAATAATGGAAGTCCAATAAACCACTTTTGGTAATAAATAATTAATGATCATAACATTCTTTACTGACATTTGATAGTTGCATTTATGAGCATTATTTTAGATATTAATAATAGAAGTCCTGGAATCCATTTTTCAAATTTTATAATAGAAAACCAAGATACCGTTTCTGACGGTTAATTATGGAAGATCAGAATGCCATTCTTGGCAATTAATAGAAGACCAGACTTCCATTTCTAGTAATTAATAATAGAAAACCAGAATACCATTTCTGATAACTAATGATAGAAGACCAGAATACCATTTTTGGCAATTAATGATAGAAGACCATAATACCATTTCTGGCAATTATTGATAGAAGACCAGAATACCATTTCTGGCAATTAATGATAGAAGACCAGAAAACCAATCTTGCAAATGTCCATGGGAAGAAGTCAGTGACTTCTTCCTGATTCTCTTATTGAATGAGCCATCTCCAAGCTTTGATGATGTCATGTATGCTTTTGCTTTCTCGGGCCTGAGTTTTCTTTGTCCATTTGTCATTTGTTTTGGCCTTCAAGCGTGGACTCTTTTGTCCAATTTTTGTGCTTATTTAAGCAAAGCCTATTTCAGGCTGTTTGTCATTTTAGACATTACCGTCCTTTTGGTGGTTGCTATTTTAAGCGATGTCGATTTCTGGCGGTGCTTATTTTAGGCATGGACTTTTCTTAGTCCGTCGGACATTTCATCCGAGTTTTTGATGCACTCGGTTAGCTTATTCCGAAGCAGGACACGAGGACTTACTCGGCCTCCCTCCAGGCGGTGGCTAAACCTAGCCATAGCGTGACGTGGCTAAGGGCTTGTTCGATACCTTGGCCAGCCACAGCGTGGGGCACCAAGGGATTACCCATCCTCCCTCCAAGAGGTGTCTTATCCTGGCCATAGCGTGACGTGGATAAGGGCTTGTGCTGCTTTAACCTGGCCATTTCTCATTTTGACGCAGATAAAGGCTTACGCCCTCCGTCCAGGAGGTGCCTTGACCTGGCCATCTTGACGCGACCAAGGGCATTCTACCATCATTGGTAGCCTACCTTTTTAGATAGTCCAAGTTTAGGGAGAACTCTTCTCCCGATCATGTAGACTTTTCTTATTTCGAAAATAGAGCTTTTATTTCATGGTTTGGTTAATCCCTTATAAACTGTTTTAGCTTCCCTTGTTGTAGAAAGTGTAAGACCATTTTCCTAAGTACTTTGCATTGGTTAGTATCATGTCCGTTCATGAAATGGAAATTGCAATATACTCCTTTGGACCTTTTCTCGAACTTCGGACTTTTCTTTTGAGATGGCCAATAGTTCAGCTCCTCTTTGGTTTTAGTATATATGTCCTCAATTGACGTCGTAAGATTGTACTCTCCAAGAAGTATTGATTTTTGAGCCGTCCTTGACTGGCATATAAATCTTTTGTGGCCTGGTTCAAATACTTCTTGAGGAATAGACTTTCTTTTCAAGGCTCGTTGGTTTTCTTCCAAAGGCTTTCCTTCCAATTTCGAGGTCTCGGTTAGAAATTTTTTGGTGATTCTTATGTTTCTGCCAGGCAGTTCTTTTACCTGTCTTACTTTTTCAGCTGCAGATTTTTCCAGATGCTCGTAGGTTTCCCTGGGGTGATAGGCCTCACTTATGATACTATTCCATTTGTTTGAGAAATTGTCATAATCCTTTATCATTTATTTTTCGAAGATGGTTCCCTGGGAATATGATTGGATGGTTTTCCTCATCTTGTTAAAAATGTTGTCGCTTCTACTTATCCCTCTTCCAAGTGCAAAGATCGAGGTTGGTCCCATGTAGAAGGGGTTCAAGCTCCATTTTTCTAGATCATTGGATTCCGCCTTCTTTCTATTTATAATTCTCAAGGCTCAAAGCCTTAACCTTTGTTCCTTGTTTTGATTAGAATCTTTGTTGTCCACATAAGAAAACCTTGTGAGTCGGGGTTCAGAAGACCCTTGTTTGGACCTCTTGAATCTTTTAGCCATGATTTATTCAGTGACAAATGAATTTGATGTGAATCTAGTTCGATGAGAATCGAAGAATTGTAGTGTCGAGAAATCAAACAAGTCGGAGGTTCGAGCCCTCCTTTTAGCACCAAAAATGTTAACCATATTTTTGGTCAACACCCAAGTGCTTTCAATAGCAAAAAGAAGGTTGGTTAGATTGAAAGGTACGTTAGCCTAGATAATAGCTCCTATGCTTTACTCCCATAATATTTATTTGGACTTGAAGATTATGATGTAGGCGGAAGTTTTAATCTTCCAATCGGAAGGTTATTACTAGAGGTAGACTTGTTTCGAACAGTCGTGAAGCTTGTCTCTACAGCTCTAATGTAGATTAATCAAATGTTATCTTTTAAAGTTGTGCTCTAGTGATTCCGAAAGGTTTGGATGATTGACTACTTTAGAAACAAGGTGAGGAATGTAACCCTGGACAATATGTGAAGACCCTTGATCTTGTCGAAAGGTTTATTTGCTCTTAGGAAGTTGAACTTGATCTGGCCGAAAGGTATTAGAACTCTACTGAATTGAACTTTATTTCCTACTCTTATATTGTTCCGAAGGGTTTGAGTGGTTGGCTGATGACTGCGGAAGGTTTGACTACTACTAGGATATAAGTATCTACCAACTTTTGATGAAGCAACTCGATTACAATGCCGAAAACCCCGGAAGGTTACTACTTATATTAATCCAGATTGGCTATTGGCCCTATCAATGTGCGAAAATAGAAAAATCAATATCTTTCTTTGCTTGAAATGATAACGTCAATCAATTGATCTTCAGACCTATCGACCAAAACCTTTTGAGAGAATTGATCTTGCAAATTGATATTATGACAGCAAAAAGATAAGCAATCTATAAAATGGTTCACAAAATTAGAATACTTCCCTTGCCATCCATCATAAGGTTTTACTTTTATTGAATTTCCCAAATTAGATCCCCAATTAGGGTTACAGAATTCTGATCAAGAAGTTATAAGATTTTCGAAAAATGAAAGAGAAAAGTCCCTCTGAACTGGACCCCTTGGGTCCTATTTATAGATGTGGGTGGCATCCAGTCAGCCTTATGCCTTTATCTGGTATGGAAGGTTGCCATTGGTATGCGGTTGTAAACCTTCCGGTCTTGCCTGAAGACAGATTTTGTACATGGTTATAGGTCTCTCATCATTGTCGGAAGGTTCGTTGATTGTGTATCACCATAGTCTGCTGGATGCTGCCGAAAGGGTTTTTCTTCACTTGTTTAAAGAAACTATTGCCTTTACCGGTAGGTCTGTTATATGCATAGCACATGAACCTTCCGATCCACCAGAAGGTTTATAGCCTTTGTGAACCCTTTGGCCTTAGTGGAAGGTCGCTTTTTCTTGTCCAACTGCTGCCGAAAGTTGTATCTTCCTTTGGTGATGTCGAAAGGTTGTTTTTTGTTGACTTATATGCACTGCTTTTACCTAAACCCTCCGATAACATCGGAAGGTGCCTTGCAGGTGTATTATCTGGCTTGAAAAGCTTATTGCACTTTCAAAAAGGTTAGCATGAAGCCATATCTTTGTTTCTTCTTGTTTGCTTCCTCTGGAGGGTATGCGCCTCCTGATCATTGTAGTATGACACTCTACTTTTCTTATGAAAGGTCTTGAGCCGCTTCATATTATTGACTGCATCCCTTCGATCCCTCCGGATGGTCTGATCCTGCTCCTTTCCTTTCTTTCCTCTATTTAAGCCCTCATAGCTTAAGCGGAAGGTGAATTTTCTGAGTAACAGATATATATGATTTCTTACCTGAAACCCCAATGGAGTTCTTCTGAATCTTAGAAGGGATGAACTGCCAGAGCTTCGCTGGGTTCCTAAAATATTTTGTGAATAAAAGTGAGGGGTCTAGGGCCTTATTTATAGTGATGAGAAAGCATCAAAACCGTCGGATTTAAATAGTTAAATCTAGAATGTTCACACGGTTAATAACCCTAGCCACAAATGCACCTATCGGTCGACTGGTCCTAGGGAGCAGTCTACCGCTACGCCTATTTTGGGAAAAATTTCTTCGTGCCATTATTTTTTGTTATTTAATTCCTTAATTAGCTCTTAACACTATCGTTAATTTTAACGTTTACTTAACCCCCAAGTCTAATTACTATTTACTTTTGAATTTCAAATTTAAGAATTATATAATTTTTTGAATTTGAATTTTATTTAAATTATTTTGAATCTAAAAACTTCAAATGTCCATAACTTTTCAGGTTAGGCTCCGTTTTCAACATATTATATATAGAAACTGATCAAAATTTCGCCACAAACACAACAGCATAAATTTCGTGGTTAGATTCTAACTTTTACAAAATTTCCATTTTTATCCCTAGTTTATTTAGTTTAATTTATTCAACTTACTTATTTATGGTTGATTTTATTGAGTATTACATGGGGTGTCTTTCCGAACGATTCATCCTCCTATACACTAGCGTGATAGTCCCTATCACTATCGCCAATGCCCTCTTCTTCCTCTTCCACCATTTGTTCTTTCCCTTCTCTCCTTTCTGCACTCTCACTCTCCTTTGGGATTGGCTGCATTCCAACTCTTATGTCCCCTTCTCTTGGGACATCACCAATAGTTGGCTCTTTAGCTCCCCTTCCAACAGGCTCTTCGTTATGTGTCGTGCCCAATGGACATTCGACTTCCCTTCGAAGATTCTTGTTGGAGCTACAATTGGGGATAAAAGATAGAGTAGGCACTCTAGGGCTGCTAGGCGGATGTGATTCGGCAATAGCAAACCTATCAGGAGAAAGCAAACCACACCGTCAGAGATTCTTGTTGGCCAAGAGATATGCGATGGTGCAATGTTGGAAGCTAATCTCCTTCAGAGCTTTAAGGACGTTAGTATGCTTATCACAATCATTTCGAGCAGGAAGATCTATGGGAAGTGGACAATAAGTTAGGCACTTTGATAAAAGGAATCCAAGCACTAAAGAGTAAGAGGGGAAAAAATCATACTTCCAGAAAGCCAACGCCAATTGAAGACATACAGGCACCAGATGAAGAAGTATTCGTTCTTGAGATAAGAAATTTTGTTGTGAAGCTTTTCAACAACCTTGCATCTACACCAGGCCTCGATGATGATCTAAGATAGTGATTCACACTTCTGCTTGAAGTGTAGAAGATATGCTAACTCGTTGAAGTACAAAGGCTGTTAATCGGTTCATGAAGTGCATGAATAGAGGGCTCAGGAGAGCATAGCCATCTGGATGGGATTGGGACGGATCCAGCCTAAGCTCTTGAAGAACTATGCAAAGAAATGGATTGAATGGTGGGACGGTACCACCAGGCACATGTATCTATTGCATGTCGTGTCTCCCAGTGAAGAACGATGAGCTCGTTCACCCTGCATTAGGAGAAGTACGTCGCTTTCAGGAATCTCGTGTTGGCAACAGATATTTTGAAGCATCTTTGAAGTAAGAATTTTGGAGGTTTGCTCCGACGAGTCATCTAAGATCCTTAGACCGATATATTTATTTAAGTGGAGAGGTTGATTTAGCAATGGGTCCGTTGGTATAACTACGCCCTGTAACTCGGCAATGATTGAATGTCCGGGCCTGATAGGTATACAAGGTGAAGCCTGAGCTGTGGAGGATCTAGCTTCAAGAGCAGTGGACGTACCCTCATTGGACTTGAAGCGCGGTGATGGACATGTCATTCCAAATAGAAAAACTTGGTGTTCAACACAGTCAGGTATGTTTTATTTCAAATGTTAACCTATGAGATCAACGTTCGAAATCTAAAGGATGTCGATATGTGTTGACCAATCAGATTTTGAAAGTTGACCGAGGCAAGCGAAAGTGTGAATCTATGTAGTATGAGCCTCGTGTACCATATACGATGAACGTATCACCCTGTGTAGATAGTCTGCTTGTACTAGAAAATCGAGCCACACCGCACAATGGAACTATGAAATTGAATCTTACCTGTTATCGATGGATAATCGACAATGGAACCGTTGTCCAGAGTGACATAAAAGCTTTTCTTTTATAGGAATAGCAAGAAATGCAGTATTGAAGAATGTTATGCAGAAAGAATATCCAAACGGTAAAGATGCTAAGCGATGGAATTGCTAAAAATTTGAAGCCTAATAGATACGATCATTCCTAAAAGGAAATCATCCTATAAAAATTCGAACAATGGAAAAAAATTGACTGAGTCTTGAAAGGATTTAGTCACCAAGCATCACAAAGAGGCGATTCAAGCATGTGCTAAGCTCTACAGAGTTATTCTCGGTTGAACCCGAGTCAAGATCTAACTTCACGCCAACAAATCCCCTTCAACGCTAATCAATCATCACCTCCACCACCAATCGCATGATGTGAAGGCACAGCTAACCTTAGAATTAGGTTAAGGCATAGATTCAGGTCGGTAGATGAAGGTAATTAGTGGAAAGACTTAGAATGGAATCAGATCGGGCCTGAGTACTTTGGCAAGAGGTCTGTGGCAGTCTCGAGTGAGCGGCAATCTCAGGTTAACGGCAGTGGCTATTTGAGGTCGGCGACAGCAAAATGATTGGCGCAAGGATCAGTCACAAGAAGGTTTGAAGGAGTCGGCACTAAAGAATTCAGTGGAAGGAGCTCTTGGCAAAGAAAAAGGTACGAGTGAAAAGTAAAGGGTGGAAGAAAAAAATTTCTTAAGTCTTCTTTATATACCACTCGGGATAGATAATAACACTGGGTATTTGGACGGACCTATCAGCGCCAAGAGGAATTTTTTTAGCATGAAATTTGGTAAAAAGCACGATGAAGGAAAAAAGCAAGTTTAACTAAGGTGTGGCACGGTCACTAGAGCATAGATCTTGTCCATAGAGGACAGAGTTATTAACTATGCAAAGCAGTTGAAGGAATACCTATTAGACAATGGCAATGCTTCGGAGCAATTCCTGAATGACTAACCAAAATCACAAAATAGCATATTAGGACCTATCTCGATCCAGAGCATGCTTTGTTTTTAATGAAAGCATACTCTAAGGGAGCAAATGTTAACTGACTTTTAACCAAGAAATTTTTTCAATGGAAGTTAGAACGTCAAGATGAAGACGAAACGACTCACGAACTTGGAAGCATGTTTGGAAGGACAAAATGATGGCATTCAACAAGTTTTAAGCAAAGTGAGTGTTAAGTAGATCTCTTGATACCATGAGGAACCTTGCGATACCGAGAGGGATTTCTTCCACATGGCCACCCCTGAACCTCTTATACTTCACAACCTCGAAAAATCATCCCATAGTGCATTTCTTTGAGAATAGACGAGCAGCTCTAAGGGTTTATGAAAAAAAATCAAAGATAGTAGGACAAGAGAAGCAGTATCAAGGAAACCGTCAGAAGCCACTCAATCATGAAGTAAAAGTGATTAGAATACAATGAACCAGAGATAGGAAGGTAAATTTGAAGAAGTAAGAAGGGGTTTCACCCCCAAAAACCACTCGGTACCAAGAGGAACCTCTCAGCGTCGAGAGGTTTGTATTGGAGTTTGGGGCATAGAACAACCTTCTACACACTTAGGTTTGCATCTGGACCTTTGATTTGGTGGGCCCCTGAATATGTAAATCAATTTCCTTTATAAATATCAACCCTATGGCAACTAAACAAGGATCTTTCCTTATCTTTCTGGACCTCGGGCACTTCTTCTTCATCTCCTATCTCATTACATAATAATCACCCAGGCAGGCATTGTTGGGTTCTAGGCTTAGGAACCTATCAGTCCCTTGTACTTGTGACTTCAATCTCTCTCAAATCTCTAACTAATAAAATATAAAGTGGACATAGGCTAGAGATTGCCGAACCACTATAAAAATTATTGTGTCTCTTTAAATTTTTGCATACACTTTGCTAGATCAGATACTGCAACAGGTTATTTTTGGGCGTTGTGCCACTTCTAGCGTCAACACAAGTCAAATAAAATTTAATAATTAAGATTTCATAAATATTAATTAATTTACAATGATTATAAATTAATTAAATCATTTGGTTTTTGGAGTATTCATCATTACAGCTATGCGATTCGAATGCATAAATTCAGCCAACGATTAATGTCCAACAATTTAAAATGTTCACACATCACCTTATCTAGTCGTGTGACATTTTGGCTAAAATTTTTTGTTACACATCTTTTTGGTATTTTACTACTATAATCTTACCCGGTAGTATCGATTATTTATACCATTCTCTTCATCAACACTATATCACATTTGGACTTATGGAATTTGGTTTTGGTCAAAATTCCAACATTACCACATTCAACTTGACTAATCCAAACATAAAACCCATGTTTCAATAATAACAGTTATTATCAACTGTACTACTACGGCTAAAGACTTTGACTTTGAGTTGACTAGTTGACCATGATACTAACCTCGTATAACTTAGGAGACAAATTCTCTTTGAATTGTGTTTTACTTCCAATGCTTCCACTCAGACTAACTATAGTCATTCGATGGACGATAGGCTATGATTTAACTATATCTAAAGTGAAGTATTCACGTTTAAGTTCCAAGGTATTCTCAAGTTGAGGGAACTATGTTACATCTTCACTTCGAGATTCTCTCTTTGACCTTATTTACTAATAGAAAACTCTCAAGTGAGTTGGTGTCCCCAACAGCCATGAGTAATACACTACTCAAAACTCATAAAATGTTACATACTATAGTCTCGACGAAAGTATCGATATTCTATCTCAAAGCATCTTGACTTAAAATATTTAAAATAATGTGCTATTTTTAATGTGATAAATTTTTCATTATTACAACATATTGTAATTATGTAATTACTATCACATAGCATACCATTTAGAGATTTTTATTTAATATACTTTAACTTAATTACTTAATTAATTATATCATAATATAAAAAGTATATAATCGAAAGAAAACACCTTTTATTTTGAACAAGATCGGTTATTGAGTTAGATATATGTAATAAATTATATAACTTCCCCAAGG